>CM060697.1:3846436-6246436 GCA_030686995.1 Artemisia argyi
CACGTTGATAAGTACAAAAATACATAACCACGGATGATCCAGCGGCAAGAATACCAGCTTGCAAAAAGAAGATCAAGGGTTCGAATCCAACGGGGAAAAAATTAATCCCATTGTGGCCACGGAGGTTCACTTGCGCCGACTTTGGGCTATCCAAAAGAGTAGTCTCCTTAGGATTAGTCGGCTCGCAATGTCAAGTCAAAACCTTAATAACTCAAAATAAAGTACAAAAATATATAAGCAACGGTTAAGTCTTTCGGTATAAAAATATAAAGGAAAATAAATTCATACTTATAGATTATCCGTAATGCATGACATGACATGCATGCAAATTATCCTATTTATATGTTTCATGCATTGTAAAATTGACAAGTCTTTGGTCTCCGCACATACGACTCTAAGCTTGTAGAAAGAACATGTATATTAGTCAGGCCCGGGCCGGCCTCGTACTGGCGATGGCCAGGGCATCAAATTTTGGATTCATGTAGCATTAAGATAGAATAAATAAAAGAGCAGATCTCAAACTTTGAAGGAGAGGATAAAGTTCTTAAAAGTTGAGAGGAGGAAGGTGATAGAATTGTGGAGAGAGAATACATAAAGCCAAAAGTATAGAGAAAATTCTTAAAAGTTATCAAATCAACCGTCACATAAATTTTATAAAAATAAACTTTTAAATTTCAACAATTCGACCCAACACGTGTCTTTCGCGACTGTTAGGCGTCTGCTAAATGCGACTGTTTCATTTAAAATAGCACTAGAATGTTAAACGCCACCTCTCACTCGACTGCTAAATGCGACCTCTCATTTTCATGGATGCTACTTCTCGCGACTCGCTCCTGGGCGACTTCTCTCGCGACCGGAAAGGCATTCGTTTTTATCTTGAGGAATTCATGGTATGCGTGCTCCTTGTAGAACTTGAACACCAGATAGTTGTTGATGTTATGGAGAAACTCTATGATTAAATTAGTTTATGGATTTCAATACATGTGTATTGAAGGCAAATCCCTGTGGGTTTAATTTTAGACACGAATCATGAGTCATTATAAGGTGACCAATAGCAAGTAACCAATCATGTTTCTTACCATGCAAACAAGGATCAACAAAGATGAGCACGTAGAATCCATGCGCCTAGCTAGTTTGACGTATTATATATTTTGTTTATTGAATAATGGGTGCAGTCTATTTTCGTTAAATGATGAAAAATGGTCCGATTTTGTAAATGGGGTTTGAACTTTCAACACATTGTAACTGCATGCTGTTTACAAAAACTTGTTTTTCATCGTTTATTGCATGCTTATGTTTTAAATTCTATATATGTTGAGTATGCTATTTATTTTATAGAATTATGATTCACAAAATATCTTTCACGTATAGTTAATCACAACAATTTTATATCATGTAAGATTTTGTAGCAAATGTCTAACTATGAAAGAATAGTTAATGTTTTCCCTTAAAGAAACTCGTAACAATATCGTAAATCAAATAGTATCTAGTTTTAACTCAGAACTGTTCCTGTAATCACATGTAACTCGAAGGATTATTTTTGAACTTTTATTTTAAGTTTTACTGTTCATTGAATAGTAAATTTTCGTAGGTTTTGTTTATATTGAAAATTAGATATTCTTTTACTCATGCCTCATTTGAAGGGATAATCTAAAAATCAAAATAGCATAGTTAGTCAAAAACAATTTTTTAGGCTATGTTTGGCGCGGAGCTTTTTTGAAGCTTTTTGGGGTAATGAGCGGTGAAAATGAGCTTTGTTATTTTTTATGTTTGTTTAGCATGAGAGCTGTGGCCTTTGCTATTTTTTAGGAAAGTTCATTTTCCCAATGCTTCTTTATGAAGCTGTGAGCTTTTTTGGCTACTGCTCACAGCTCACAGCTACTGCTCACTGCTACTGCTCAATGCTACTGCTCACAGCTACTTTTTCCAAACATAGCGCATATAAGTACAACGCATCTAAAATATATGTTTTATATTTTAAAATCTCATATTCCTTCATTCGTAATCAGATTTCATAGAAAAACTTTAATTTAAAATTTGGTAAGATGTAGTTTGTAACACGAGAAACTTGAAATCGTATTTCCGTTTCTTGATCTTATAATAATGTAGTTTTTAGTATTCTAGGTTTTAATTTCTTATTTTCATTATGATAATTATGAGTATTTAATGTTTTAATTGGCCTAGACGAATACTTGCGCAAAGCGACGCTGTATAGCGGTAAATAATTATACTTGCGAAACTTGTGGTTCTTGTATGACTATTGATAAAACACTCGTGTTCAATTTGTAGTTGTCGCAAAAATATAGTTTATAAGTTATAAACGAAAAATAATAAAAACTCGAGGATTAAACAATATTTAAAATATTAATTTAGTAGTGTATGTTGTTACCATTTTAATCAAGGGTATTATGGGATTTACATATCACTCAAATTTAAGAACTTTAAGTTTAAGAAAAAAAATGATGCATATTATAAGTAGTATAGGTATTCCCTGCATATTGATTTCAAATTAATTTAAATATTACAAAGGGTTGAGTTATGTCACATCTATGTATTTTTATACAGTACATTATAAGGGATCAATCATCACAACACACGTTCTTTAACTTAGTGGTTCAAAACTTCAAATTATACATTGTAAAATATCCACTTCCACCCTTTCCAGAGTGACGGAGCTAGGATTTGGATGCTGGGTAAGCCAAAACAATTATTCGCAAACCAAAAATTTGTTTAAAAAACTTACTACATCCGTTGCTACATATATATAGGATGAACTTAATTGTAAACCACAGATAATGTATATGCACATGTTAACTTAATTAAGTACCACAACATTCGGATATGAAACTCTGTTAATCTTGTTAACTTAAACTTAAGTTTGATATAAATATATTTCATGATAGCAAAGATTTACAAAACCACATATAAAAAAAGAGTTGATCTTTGAAAGTATGACAAGTTTGACTATTGAATGGTGGGCCAAAACTTTTATGACATGAACCAAAATACTAAATAACATAATACGTATGTTATGAAGGTAGAGGTTTTGGGTAGGCCATGGCCCATCCCAGTGCATGAGTAGCTCCGTCCCTACTTTCCACACTCCTTTTTTTAATTAAAACTCACTTTCACCATTATTATTATTATTATTATTATTATTATTATTATTATTATTTTAAATAATGTATCTAAAAAACCGTTAATAGTTAGGCAAAACAAATTAAACGATTACGACAAGCATTTAATTATCTTTCAATAGATACTTTCGACAAGTTTTTCTTTTGGTTTTTTTAGTTTTTTCTCATTGCAGTATTTTGCTTGATATATCACATGTGATATAACACTAATTGGTTATTCCGAATCTCAACATGTTGTTGTAAAATTAACAAAAGTATTTGTGTAAAACTACAAATGATTCATCCTTTTTTTTATATTACATATAATTTTTGAACTATCAAATTATTGCAGTTTATTCATAGAATTTAGGAAAATTATATGAATTTTTTTTTTTCTTTTCCTTTTTTTTTTAAGATTCGAAGACAGAAGATATTGACATAAGTATTATTTTTCATTGCAAAAAATAGTGAACCTTTTAGAATTATATAGCAATACTTATGCCCATTTACGATAACATGTTTAGTGTTCTAACATATATATTAGTGTTATATCACATTTCATATATCAAACGAGTTTAAATATTATTATTTTTTTCATTTTTACCAATTTCTATAAATTAACCTTATTGATTTAAAGGTTCAAATATTATGTGTAATATATGATTGGAAAGCTTAGAATGCATATTTTTCAATGCAAAAAATGATGGATCTCTTAGAGTTCTATACTAGTACTTATGCTTATTTTAAGCAACATGTTAAGTGTTCAAATTTACAGATTAGTGCTATTTCACAAGTGATATGTCAAGCGATTTTGACTTTAACAAAAAAGTATTATATTTTCTTCAACTTCTATGAATAAACCGTATTGTTTTGGATGTTTAAAAATTATGTTTTATATATGGTTAGAAGGTTTTATCATATTATAAAATACTAAAGTAAAAATTATTCCGTATTTTATTACAAGCGGTTGAAAAACTAGGTAAAGATTATTTGGTTACAAGAGTTTTATATAATAGAGGTATAATGATGCTGTAGGAGAGTAACAAACTGAAATTGATTCAATATTTGGTGAATAAGGCTATAAACAAGCTAAGCTTTTATCAAACAACTTGAGAGCGAGTTTCAGGTTGACTAGATCGAATCGAGCTTTTATCGAGCTCGAACCCGAGCCCAATAAACTAGCTCGAAACGCATAACGAGCCGAGCTCGAGCTTCAATAGCTCGAGCTCAAGCTTTTATCGAGCCTTCATATACAAATAAATATTTTATTAAACATATTTATATATGCATTGTAAATGTTAATTTAAATATTGGTATAATACTTAAATATTTACCGTAAAAAGACTTTTTATCGAGTATATTCTTGACTTTATTAATGTGTGGCTATCAAATACAATATTTATGTATAAATTCGAGCTTTTCGAGCCGAGCTCAAGCTTTAATGATTTAAGCTCGTCGAGTTATCGAGCCGAGCTCGAGTATATCTTTTGATTTTCTCAGCTTGGCTTGATTACAACCCAAAATTTGTGAAAGCTATAAGTTCGGAGAATTTAAGACATTTTTTTTTTTTTCTTTTTTAAACAATTTGTGCACATTAAATTGTGACACCTAATATCTTTATATTTCCTCTTGTGTGGAGAAAGCATGTGTGGCAGATTGATCATTTTTAAGTATGAATAAATTATAATCAAATTTCTTCACCATATAAGTGTTAATATTTTACATAGAATGAATAATTATGTGATTTTAAAAGTTACCAACACTTATAAATACAACAAACTTGCAAACAATAAAAACTGTTAAAAAAATTGATTTTTCTTGCACACTCAAAGAGCATGTAAAAAAAGGTGACTTTGAATAAACATTTTTGCTATGATGCAACCACACATCTTATCTCTTTCATTTATATATGTATATATCGTGATTCTTAATGTTAATATTGATTAATGATTGGAGTTTGCATCGCGTACATATAACATTTATATTATGCAAGGTGTGAGACAATTGGAAACGCCTGGAAACATCATAAAGCTTTCCGCAACCGGATTTTACTTAGAAGAAAAAGCTATTGAGTCACTTGCCATTAAGTGGAAGGGCAAAACCGACGTTGAGTTGATGGATTCCGATGAGTTTTACAACGATATCTATAATGGTAACCCTTTAATTATCTTTTTGTCTTTCATCTTTTTATCATATATATATATTCCATTTTGGGGATCGATATATACATTCTTCCCCTTATTACGGTAAATATTCCATTTTGGGAATCGATATATACTACTTATAAAGAAAAAAAAATTTCCTTAAAAACTTAAAAAGCTTAAAAGTAAATAAAGTTGTATACCATTAAAAAAACACCTTTTTAAATTTAAAAATCTTTGACTTGTATTGCTATCAATCACAATTAATTAAATACTATATAAAATTAATACTTATATGGGTAAAATTGAAATAAAAAGACAAATATCCGTACATTACGTTAAAAGAATTTTTTTTCTAAAAAGTTCACGAAAAAATCCAAAAAATTCCACAAGATCGGGTACGTTGGTGCATAAAACTTTTGTGAAAGAAGTTTTTATAAATTTGAGTTTTTATACGTTTTTTTAATGCACAAAAAATGAATTTTGATGTGCAAAAAAATTTTGATACACTAAATTTTCAACTTGTTTTAGTTTGATTCGCAATGTTATTTTGATGAAAAAAGTCAAAATAAATGGGTACAAAAACGAATTTTTAATGCAAAAAAAAAATAATAATAATGCACAAGTATACTTTCATAATTGTTTTTGGAAAAAATATCTATTTTTAGAAAAACTTCCTTCACGACTTTTTCATGCACCAACATACCCGATATTTTGGAAATTTTTTGGAATTTTTCGAGAAAATTTTTGAAAAAATAAATGTTTTTACGTAATGTACGGATATTTGCTTTTTTATTTGCTCTTTATCCATATATAGGCTTTGGTTCCATTTAGAAGCTTTTTAGATTGAGAAGATTGAGAAATCTTCGTTTGAGTTATTGATTCATATTTTTTGATTTGATTCACAAGTATACAATAATCAATAGTGAATCGAATCTATAAATCATAAATTTGATTCACAAATCTTTGTGAAAATCGAGTTATTGTAATGATTTATTAAATTTTTACAGAAGATTCAAAATTGTATTTATATCACAAAATCATGAAATTTTTGATATTGATTCAATTTCTCTTTACACATTTTTTATTAGAATCACATGTTCTACACTTGAAAAACTTGAATTGAAGTTAAAAATCTATCGTTTTTAAAAATCCTTCTCAATTAAGCATTACAACAAATAAAACACAAGTTATTAATCAATTTAGCACAATCGACCAATACGTTCATCCATTAACTTTTCAATTAATGTCATTTTTAAATCACTTATTCCATTAATATAATTTTTTAAACACCCCTCAATGTAAAAAAATACATGTTATTATATATGTTGTACAAACTAATAAAACACACAAAAATTCATGCTATTTATGTGCAAACAAGTTGATGGCACACCATGGTTTGGAAAACTGGACGAACTGGCCGGTTCAACAGGGAATTGGAGTAGCCACCGGTCCGACCAGCTACTAAAAACCGTTCAAATGGAACAACAGAGGACCAGTGAGCCAAGTCGGACCGGTTTCGTTTCCTTCATTTTTTTTCTCCGGTCAGACGACTTTTCATTATCATTTATTGAAGTTTGGTCGATTTAAATTAAACATGGAAAGACAGATAGATGTAAAGTATAATATTAGAAAGAATAGAGAGTGAGCGTCGATTAGTAATTTTATAATTGTTGCTCTCTTTATATATAGTAGAGATAAAAATGCAACTGCTATTTATTTAAAAGTTAAAAAACATTGCTTGAAAGAAACATTATTGCTATAAAAAATATACAGTCATAATTCATAATTCGATTGTCAAAAATTTTAATAACAGGATACTCGCCGCTGCAACATGCAGGTACCCTGCTTGTATATATATAACTTGTTTACTTTTAATTTTATCCAAGTTAAATGATGTTAATATCACCGATTATTTCCCCAATTCATAGCGACATAACTTATGTTTACACCCTATGTACAGGTCCCTTCGAGAAACTTATGTATTCTTTTGTGTTGGTACCGCTAACGGGTAAGGATTTATCTGAATTTATGTCTCAAATATTGATTCAGAAGTGGAAAAGCGATGGAACCTACACAGATTTGGATGCTACAACGGTTGATAAGTTTCTCGAGGTATTCAGGGATGAAACATTAATGCCAGGCGGTGGTTCTGTGCTCTTCACATTTTTGTCAGACGGATCAGTAACGGTTAGCACAGTTACATAATTTGAACTATGGGAAAGTGACTATAGTGTTGTCACACATCTAAGCTTATGTAACAAACACATCAAAACCACATAGTTGTAGTTAAATTAACTTTGTTAAAATAACGCTCGAAATAATTAAGTAATTGATTAAAATGAGTAGTTTTAGTGAAGAATTTTAGCTAAAAGAGTGTCATTTTGAGGTTCGTGTCACCTAAGATTAGGTGTATGCTATCAACATATTAACGTTACCTATCTTAACTGTAAACAACTCATTCGTGTTTGTTTAAATGTAGTTCAACATCGCTAAAGATGGTATCATACCTGAAGCTCCAATCGCAGCATTAGATAATAAGAAATGGGGACCAACAACGTTGGAGGCCGCACTAGGGAGGAATGGTGTTTACCCAGCAGCGAGACAAAGTATTGCCTCAAGACTTTCAGATTTGTTCAACTAAGTGAAATGGTTTGCAAAAGGTTTAAATAAGGATTTCAAGAGGCTAATCCATCTTTCTTATCTATCTAGTTGTATTAAAGTTTGCATTTGCATCATAAATATATAGAAATAAACTCCGTATCATATGTAACTAGTTATAGTATCCGTGCACGCATGAGATTTTAAAGTTATGTATTAATAAAGAATATTGTGAGTTCAAAAGTAATTGCATTTGATTATATTATCTATTAATATGTTTGAAATTACCACTTCCTTGTACTAAATTAACTCAACAATTTATATTAAATAATCAATTAAAATACTATATTAAAATTTAAAAAAAAAAAAAAAAAAAAAAAGTTTTGAAAAAAATATATTTACCTAGCCAAAGTTTTACTGTAAATTATTTGTTATAAAAGACTTAATAGATTTTAGAAAGAAAAAAACAGTTAATTGTTGAGTTAGTATATGGTAGTAAAAATTCTATTTTGTCAAATTCAAAGTATCATTTTGCATCCCTAAAATATAAAGTACTAGATAATTCAGTCTATCAAGTTCAAGGTACTAATATGTGTTTTGACCGATATGAAACTAAAATTATGTTTATATCTTGTATATTTACAAAATTCACAACTAGTAATAATAAACCACACATTCTTCCTTGAAAATGAGCATCGAAGTTATCTCAAAGAAAGTATTTCAAGGTATTGTTAAAAGGTATATGAGATAAACTTGCATGAAAATTTTGATAGGGTAGTAGTATTTAGTTGTACCATGAAAGTTGCATGATTTAAAAGAGTGTAAAAATCTATGCAAACTAATAGGGGGCCATTTATGTGAGAAATCTAATTTTTGTGAGAACGCGAGAACTAATCCTAGCCACTCATTTTATCCTCCTTAAACTTTGATCTAATGGGTATTATTAGCTAGCTATTTTTTTTTTGAAAAATTTCAAAAAAATTTCAAAAAATTTTCGAAAATTTTTTTGAAAAAATTTCAAAAAATTTTCGAAAATTTTTTTGAAAAAATTTCAAAAAATTTTTGAAAATTTTTTGAAAAAATTTCAAAAAATTTTCGAAAATTCTTTTGAAAAATTTTCAAAAAATCTTTGAAAATTTTTTTGAAAAATTTTCAAAAAATTTTCGAAAATTTTTTGAAAAATTTTCAAAAAATTTTCGAAAATTTTTTTTAACATGCGACGAAATTTTTTTTTCACATGTGACGAAATTTTTTTCACATGTGACGAAAAAAAAATTTACATGCGACGAAATTTTTTTTTCACATGTGACGAATTTTTTTTTTTTCACACGTGACAAAAAAAAATTCGTGAAAATTTCAAAATTTTTTTTCACATGTGACGGAATTTTTTTTTCACTTGTGATGAAAAAAAATTTACATGCGACGAAATTTTTTTTTCACATGTGATAGAATTTTTTTTTTCTTCACACGTGACAAAAAAAATTTCGTAAAAATTTCCAAATTTTTTTTCACATGTGACGAAAAAAATTTTGAGAAAAAAAATTTCGAAAAAAAAATTTTCGGAAAAAAAATTCGGAAAATTTTTTTTCAAAAAAAATTCAAAAAAAAAATTTCGAAAAAAATTATTTCGAAAAAAAAAATTTGGGAAAAAAATTTTTCGAAAATTTTTTTTTTCAAAAAAAAATTTTCGAAATTTTTTTTTTCAAAAAAAAAAATTTTCGAAAAAAAAAATTCCGAAAAGAAATTTTTCGAAAAAAAAATTCGAAAAATTTTTTTTGAAAAAATTTTTTCGAAAAAAAAATTTTTTCGAAATTTTTTTGAAATTTTTTTTAAAATTTTTCAAAATTTTTTAAGAAATTTTCAAAAAGTTGATTAACTAATATTAGCCATTAGATTAAAGTTAAAGGAGGATGAAATGAGTGGATAGGATTGCTTCTCGCGTTCTCACAAAATTTAAGCTTCTCATTTGAACGCTTATCTAAACTAATAATATAAACTTTTTTATAAGTGCCCTTAAGCATGAAGCATTAAAAACCTAATTAATATTCCGATGTGTCATTCCTTATATAGTCCATATCTACAACACACACAATGCACAATTTTTACTAAAGACTTTCATCTTAAAAAGTTTTATAAAAAAAGAATGTCAAATACTATTTCAATAACATGTTCAACGCAAGTTTTATTATTTTAATCATGTGTAACCAAAACCATAAGCTTTGATTCATACGTTTCAATCAAGAAGAATAACACACAATCTTCATGTACACGCTCCTTCCCAAATCAATTACAATTAGTCTTTTAAGGCCGGGCACAATGGCGACCAGACACGACCATATCACATCACCTTTATCTCTCGAACGACCTGACGACGACCAAGTTGCCACAGTAACGACTAAGTTATTTATTTTTAAATTCAAATATTTTTTAAATTATATACGTGTACATGCATGCAAACACTCCTTCTCAGCCAAATACGTGTTGTACATGCAAAGCTCAAATACGTGTTGTACATTAATCCATAAAAAACGTGTTGTACCAAAGCCCACTCTCCCTATACAAACAATTGGTGCATCCATTATTCAAGCAACTTTTTTCCATGTACACTAAATACTAAGAGTGTTTACCAATACAAACACTAAATACTACTCCCTCTTTCCCATAATAATTGTCCAGTTTGACTTTTTTGGTTCTTTTTTGTTCAACTTTGACAATTAATATTTTTATTTGTATTATATAATACTTGATGAAAATTATACCAATGAAAATACATTTAAAACCCAATCTATTCATATATTTTTCATCAAGTATTATATTACACAAATAAAATTTTTTATGGTCAAAGTTAAATAAAAAAGACTTAAAAAAGTCAAAGTGAACAATTATTATAGGACAGGGTAGTATATAACAACAAACGGGCACACAATCCTATTTAAAACATCATTTATCTACTGTTATAATTCTAACTAGTGGCCATTGTATAGCTTAGCTAAAAGTAGGGCTGAGCATCGGGCCGCTCCCGACCCGTCCCGACCCGATCCCGATTATCCCGAAAAGCCGGAAAACACAAACCGACTCCCGACCCGTTTGACATCGGTTCGGTTTCGGGACGGTCGGGACGGGACGGGATCGGTCGGTTTTCTCGGTTTTGTTTGTTGTTTTTCGGTGGGCCCGTCCCGACCCGATCCCGACTATCCCGAATCCCGACAAGCCGGAAAACACAAACCGAGTCCCGACCCGTTTGACATCGGTTAGGTTTCGGGACATGAATCAGGACGGGATTCGAGATCGGGTCGGTTTTGCTCACCCCAAACTAAAAGTATACACATGATTAGATATATAAGAAAGCACATGATAAGTAATATAAGTTTACTTATTGTATGTTTAACTTCAGTTTTATGAAGTAATTCAACTTGTTAAATGCCATGGATTTTTCGCGGGTGCCATGGATTTTTTTTATATAGTGTAAATTTTTGAAAAAAAAAATATTGATTTTTCTTAAAGTTATCTTAAATGCACCCGGTCAATTGAAATGTGTTTCTAATACTACTGTTCAAATTTTTGTGTGCACCCGGTCATATTTGGTCCTGGCTCCGTCCCTGCTTCCCATATATTGTGTCTGTGACTATATCAATTGCGTAAAATCCCTTCTCCGTAGACTCAACAACATGAACGACGTAACCAATATTTCAGTCACTTGAAAAAACCGAACATTTAAATACTCTCGGGTTGCTTCAGTTGATGGTTATGCACACGTCCTACTATTTTATAAAAGTATAGCTTACATGGTATCAAAAACCATATTATCCAAGAAAATAAACTTAGATTAATAAAGTATGCTTACTTTGGATGATAATTGTTGTATATGCAACTTCATATCAATTAAAAACAAAAAAATTGTGATTGCAGCTGATGGTCATGATATTTTCCAACATTCATGAAACCCAATTTTTGCATTTTTAAATATCTTTTAATAAAAAAATTGGGGTCTTGATCACTTGGTGGTCATCAAATTCAAAAGCAAAGTTGCACGGAAAAAATTACCTAGAACAAAAGACAATCAACATGATAATCGGGTACACAACATCATCATTCGAGCTTACACATTATACAGACCAACACATCTGGTGTGTTTATTAGTTTCAGGCTTTCAATCAAAGACCAAAAAACTAAAGACACTGTTGCTTACTATCTAATAATACACGTTAGTGAAATACCTCTCACACATTTCATCGAACACCTTTGACGCACTGTCGCACTCCCCGGATTACAGAATTTGCACTTTAAAATATCACTGCAATAACAATAAGAAACTCAAGTTAACAACATGTATAAAAATAGATTTAAACAAACAAATCACAAACATAAATCCACATAATACATGAATTCTGTTTCCCTCGATTTATTTGTAAAAGGAAAATATATTATAACTAAATCGAAACAAAATAATTGTAATATGGAACTACTAATCGAAACCTTAAATATATTATAATTGATTCGGTACTTACTAATTCTTCAATGTTTTGATGTAACCAGCACTTGATGTCACCAGCACTTGATGTAACCAAAATGTTTTGTTGAGTGATTTTGAATCGGTATGCCATACAAAGTTATGACCAGATGTACGCACTAAAGTTATGACCAATCAGAATGGAGACACGTAAAAAAATTAATTGCAGGGATGCTTAGAGGGCTTGTAAATTAATCACGTTTATATTAGATATTATAGATATACTAGCAGGGTACCCGCGCTATGCGGCGACGGGTACCCTGTGATTATATTTTGCGGCAAACAAATGTTATTCGATTACACATTTTTCTAACAATAATTGTACAAATGAATGATTATTTAAATTAAAATAACTTTAAACAATAACAATGCAAAGTCTTGAATTCTAAAAAAGTTGATATACTTTTATTTGTACAAGTCTTTTTTAATGTTGCTTTTCTTTTTAATTTATTTGAAAACGTAATAAGTTGATACACTCTTGTTGTAGAAGGGTTTTTTTTTTTTTTTTTTTTTTTTTTTTTTTTTTTTTTTTTTAAATATGTGGTTAGTTTATTTGGATCATTATTTTCTTGTGTTGGTATTGTCTGTATAAGCATTTTGGATTTTTTGTTTCAACAACAGAAAATTTGGATATGAAATACTTTGCATTGTTATTGCTTAAAGTTATTTTAATTTAAATTATCATTTATTTGTACAGTTATTGTTAGAAAAACGTGTAACCGAATAACATTTGCTCGCCGCAAAATATAATCACATGGTACTTGCCGTCACATTGCGCGGGTCAATACTTGTCAATAAAAATGCATATGTTTCCTACCGGAGTGATATTTTCAAATCTTCTATGTATATTAATTAACCCGTCCTTTGCCAAGCATCCATGCATTAACCATTTTATCATCATTATCTATACTACTATATAATGTATTTGGGACTATTCTATAATTAGAAAAGTTTAAAAATTCAGACTTTTACTTACTTATTATAGCAATAAGTTGCAGAACATAGCAGTGGTGGGTGCAGGTGGCGGACGACGGCGGCAGGTGGTGGACGGTGCCGGTTTCCCGCCAAAACAAACTGAAACAGCCTCAGAGTGGTGTGGGGAGTCTACACTCGCCGGAGGTGAGACCCAGAACACCGTCACGCCTCTCCGGAGAGATAAATTGCAAAAGTCACTGTAGCTCTACAATTCCGGCGTGTGGAGGAGCGTGGCCAAGTTATAAGGGCTTCATATTGTGGGGTTTTGGTCGGAAAATATATTGCAATCGATATTAGATATTAATTGCTTAAACTCGCCGGAAAATTATTAAAATTCCGGCAGTTTCCCGGCGCGTAGAGGATCCGGTAGGCTTTTGGTGTGTACTGGGTAAATCGGGGTGAGATGGTGAAAATGAAAGGAAAAAAAGAAGAAAAAAAATTGAGCTGGAAGTAAAGATTTTTGCAGGAATAGCTATGGAAGAAGATGGAGAAATAGTAACACAAAAAGAATGGTTATGAGTGGTCAAAAGTTTTGGGGTTATAGTAGGCAACTCTAAGTATACACCAGGTTTTTTGTTTTTTTTTCAATGTTATTTAAAAATTTAGATTTTTAATAAAATATTACTACCTATTAAAGAGGACTATTATTTGTCTATTTTTATGTTCTCACTTGTATAATGTTCAAGTTTTTATGTTGTGATTCTTCAATTGTAAGAGTTTGTAGTGAAGTGTTGCACATTTTTTTCTCTTTTTTATTTGATAGGAAAATTTAATATACGTTAATGAATGGTATTTGTTAATGTATGGTGGTTGAATTTATTGTAAAATAACATTAAAATTGACTCATTGATACTCGAACCGACCTGACCTGATCGGCTAATTAACCAACCTATCGATTTTTCACGAATAAAATTGGAAACCACTTTGGTTTTCCGGCTAGGTTCCCCACTGGATGATGGTATTAGAGGATCCGGTTATAAGTCTGAAGTGATTATTTGATTATTGGGAGTGTTTGCGTTAGCTTATTTATGAGGTTTTAGGCTTATTTGGAAAGCTTATATGCTTTAGCTTTAATATGTGAAACACCTTAGTTGCATCTAGAATAAGCCAAACACTTCGAGTATCTGCCCCGCATTGCGCGGGCACCATTCTAGTAGGATTAAAAGAACCAAGCCGAATCATGACAAAATGTGTGTCTATAGCCTCTATACTCTATAATAGTTCTTATAAATTTGATCCTAGGCAAAATGACTTTGTAGTCTGTTAGTTGTGTATTGTTCGGGAAAAATGTGATCCTAGGCCCAAGCCCAAAATATGGAGAAACAACCCTAAATCACTCTCATTCTAAACACACAGCCACCCCATGTTCTTTTCTCTCTAATCTCTATTACATATCGCAACCACAATTTTTTTTTTTTTTTTTTTTTTTTTTTTTTTTATTTCTTCTTTTCTCAAAGTAAATGAAGCACCACCACCATTAACCAACCTTGTTTTTTCAACTTTAATCCTTATAAACATGAACCAAGGTACTTCACATATATATTCGAATCATCAAGTTCACAAAATCTTTCTTTTCTTTTATTGTTGAACATTAATCATTCGAAGAACAAATCGGCTTCAAGATCACATAAGGGGTCTCATGTAGGGTTTTTTTTTTTTTTTTTTTTTTTTTTTTTTTTTTTTTTTTACCGAAAAAAAGTAAGTTTGAAACACTTACGTTTTGATCTTTCTTTTACGTTTCGAATATTTAATGAGAAGCTATGCTTCACATAGAACAATGATGGGTTATGTTCATATATGAAAATCTTTGAAGATTTGTACTAAAATGAACAAAGCTGAGATTGTGGTTTATTCTTTTTCTTTTATGAGTTCGAGACTGATGGTTATTGATTTGGAGATGGGATATTGTTGCATGTTTCGATTATAGTTGTTTGGAGATGGGTTACCAACATAGATTGAGGTTTGTTGATTGGTTTTTTTTAGTCAGGAGAACGAATTTTAAATTAGGGTAAGTTGCAAAAATAGTCCTTAACGTTCCACGAATTTGCAAAAACGGGACCGAGACAAAAAGTAGCGCAAAAAAGACATCAACGTTCCATATTTTTGCAAAATCGCTACTGAGAAGCCTTTTCCGTTAACTTCCGTTAGTTTTCCTCTTTAAGTGCAGTGAAATGACTAATATACCCTCGTCTTCTTCCCCATTTGAATTTCTTTTTAATTTATATTTAACTTTAATAAAAAATGAAGAACATCAAGAGCAAAAACCCTGCATTCAAATCAAAACCCAGATCCAACAATATAAAATAAAGAACAAAAACCCACACATTCAAATCAAAACCCATTAGATCACCAATGGTTTTTTTTCTTACCCAATGGTTTGTTTTCCTTTAATTGGAGCTCACAAAGTGCTCGGAACATTTAAGCTGTTAATGATAAAGCCAAACAATGTATACCACAAAACTCTATTAGTGAGCGTAATTCAAGTTTCTTGTACTTGGTTCTTCAACCATATTGATAATTTTGGAATAATAAAATCCTAGTATATCTTATTACCAAGTAGAATAAAGACATCCAACATTAGATCAAACTCAATTTTAAATGTCCAAGCATCATTCATAGATCTGATGCACTTAAAGTATGTTGATTGATTTTATTCTTGATAGTTAAAATTGTAGTGTTAATGCACATTTTCTTGCTGGGACATTAAAACTTTATTTTTTATTATAATTTTGGGGCCTGTATTCGTGGACAGGTATTTCTCAGCATGTTAGTGAGGGCTACATCACTTGATTTACCACTGTGGCATTGCATTCTTGTTCTTGAAATCTTGAGGGTAAATATGAAGTATTGGATATGGATAATCACTTATGTAGTCTCTAATTTTGACATGTAAGCTTGTTATCATAGATATGTTAATGGTCTAAGTCTGTTCAGCGAACTTCTTTTTTTGTGTACCTTTTCTCATACAAGTATCAAGTTGTGGTATAGCTTGTTTTCAATCTCATTCACGTTTTTCATAATTTTCATATACCAATACTAGTATAAAATATAGCAAGGTATCCCTCGAATAGGGTATGTGATTTTAACGCTTTGGTAGTTCCTGGAAAACTGAGTTTGAGCCTCAGAATCATGTATATCTTTGCATTACCTATTTGATATAATTCAGTTAATTTGATTGAGCTTTAGCTTACATTGGACTTTTCACTTCAATATCTGGCAAGTCTAGTTTCTAAATCCCTAACCCCAGTGGATTTGTGTCAGTTTTGGTGGTTCTTATTAATGGACCGACCTTTAAAATGAATGAAAAGTTAAAGGATCTATATTTCTTGTTACTTTCTGTCTATTCTTATTTTTTTCGGAAAATATAAGACCTTGGCTTGTTGTACTACAAGCTTCACTGAGTAGTCTTCAATATAGTTCCACAAGCTTGACCAAAAATAAGGATGTGTCGCGCTCTTTGCAGGAACCCAAAAAACACGAACGTAGTCGAGGGTATGATAAAAGCTCTTGCTCGGGTGGTTTTAAGCGTCCAGGTACTGCCGGGTTTTAAGCGTCCAGTTAATTTGATTGAGCTTTAGTCATGTTTGTTATCATGGGGAGAGTATTGAAACAACACCGTGTAAGGCGACATCTGCCTAAACTGATTCTTTAGTGGACGTCTTCGTCAACAGTGTTTGAAGGAGGCCGATATTAGAGGAGTTAAAGGAAAATTTAAGGTGAGCCAAAGAGAAGATGAAACTCCAAGCATTGTAGAAGATGTTGAATTACATGAAGGAGATTTGGTTTATCTCAAAGTAACTTCCACCTTATCGACAACAATATGTGGCTCACAGGCAAAAGGAAAAGATTTTGGTCCCTGTGAGTAGAATCGGGCAGTCAGGTATTTTAGCATCATATCACATCATCTCACATGAAGGAAGGGGAAGGTTAAATTCAAAAGTAGCATATATAGCTTTCATAAGTTCACCCAAAAGTGACAAGACTATGAATTGGATTACATTACTACAAAAACAACATACCCGAACCGATCATAACAGATTACACAAATAGAAACAATATCAAGGTATTCAAAGGTATTTCAAAGGCTACAAGGGACTCAATTGAAACAATATCAGCAAACGAAGACTCAATTGAAGCAACAAAATATTAAAAATTAAAGATTGTTTACCTGTTGTTTTAGAACCCAAAGTGTACAAGTAACTCAATCAAACCCACGATCGATTGACCATTGGTGATCTAATGGGTTTTGATTTGAATGTGTGGGTTTTTGTTCTTGATTTTATATTGTTAGATCTGGGTTTTGATTTGAATTCTGGGTTTTTGTTCTTGATATTCTTGATTTTGTATTAAAGTTAAACATAAATTAAAAAGAAATTCAAATGGGGAAGAAGACGAGGGTATATTAGTCATTTCACTGCACTTAAAGAGGAAAACTAACGGAAATTAACGGAAAAGGCCTCTCAGTGGCGATTTTGCAAAAATATGGAACGTTAATGACCATTTTTGTAATCTACCCTTTAAATTAAAAAGAAAAGAAAGGGGAGCATATATTTTTTATTTGTACATTGTGCTTTACATTTTGTATTAATTGGTGATGAGGTGTATTAATTAATAGCATTAATGTTATAAGTCTGAAAATTACATCATGATTATTTTGTTGTACACTATGCTTGTTTTTTTGTAAGTCTGAAAATTGTGTGCATTAAAGTGTTGTAAATCATGCTTAATTTCTTGTAAGTCTGAAAATTTTGGAGAGAGAATCATCCCTCTATTATATGTAGTATAGATATAAGATGACAAACGTTATTAATATAATCCTCACGTGGTCAAATATGCCATCTGATCAGAGGCGCAGCTATGTAGGGGTGGGAGGGGGCGCCCGACCCCCTGAAATTTTTTTTGCGATGTAAGGGGTATATAGTTTTCGTGTAGAAAAATTTCGGTATATTCGGTTTCGACTCCCATTTTAATTGTGAAATTTTTTGTATACATTAAGCAATAAAATTTTGATCAATTACATTTTACATAAGCCCATCTACCCAAACTAAAATCTATTAATAAACCAAATCCCAAACAAAAATCCATTACTTATTTACTTAGCCCATAAAAAAAAATAATAAAAAATAAAAAATAATAATAATAAAAAAATCCCCCAATCGACCCTCATCTCCTCCCACAGTCCCACCTTCCTGCCTCCTAGCTCCTCACTCCTGCAGTCTCGCTAGCCACCACTGACCACCGCCGACGGCCGACCACCACCTCAGCGGCCCTTCTGGTCAGGTTTGTTGTCTTTAAATCTATTATCTACTTGTCTTTTATTTAGGGATTTAGTAGAAATTAGGGATTTAGTAGAATTGTAGAAATTAAGGATTTAGTAAAAATTAGGACAGATTTATAGATTGTGTACCACTAATATAAGTTCTTTGCAATTTATGTAGGTGTATGACAGATTTATAGATTGTGACTATGGTGAAGAATAAAACCATAACTTTATTTTTTAAAAGAAAGAATGAAGAACAACAAGTAGAAGGAATTGATGATGAAATTCAAGAGAGTAAACGTCAAAAAGATTCAACAAGCGAACCGGATACTGGTCCGGATACTTGCAATGAACAACCGACCCGAACATATTACCCGAAAAATAGCGTTAGTAAAAAAAAAAAAAATAGATCTCGACTCCTAACTGAAAATTTTCTAGCTTCGCCACTGCATCTGATAATAATACAAATGACCAACATGAACATCAACGTGCAAATACATGAAATGAAATATTTAATTTGAAATAATTGTGCAAGACAAAAGCTAACTCGCAAGAAATAAAACGTTTCTTTATAGGGTTTTACTAACGACAGCCCTTAGGGCTGTCATTAATATGATCATTTTTATTACAATTTGTTGTAAGAAACTAATTCACCCAATGAGAATGACGTATTTGATGTATATCTATATTTTTAAGGATTTCATCCACTTTTATCAGAAATATTATCCAATAAGAATCATTTATTTGTTCATATGTAATAAAATCAAACTCTTAACAATAAAAATCAGTTTTTAAGTTTTTGTCTACTGTGACTTTGCCTAAAAAACTAATTACGTAACCATGTACACACGTTAACCTTTTAATTTTTAAAAGCATCTTTTGGATTTATAAAACCTAGACAAATTTGTATTGACCGCTATAGTCAAGGTTGATGGCTAAAATGATGTGATTGAACATATTACGGAGTATATTCTGATTTCATATCATAAGCTAATCACATTAAACATGCACAATGATTAGGCCCGTTATAAAAGGGGTTGCTATAGTAAGACCCTCATAGTACAAAAAATATAAAAATTAGTACAAAAAATACAACACCGCTAATGCGTAAAGAGATGCGTGTACATGATAAAAGGATGCGTGTTATATGATGCACACCATACAACACCGCTAATGCATAAAGAGATGCGTGTACATGACAAAGGGGTGTGTGTATAAATTCACCAGTTATAAAATAGTGGGTTAATTTCATATATGTCCAATTTAAACATCAAAATGACATATTTACCCAACTAATTATCATAATACCAAATTTACCCTATCTAAATATCATATGTGTCATATTTACCTAAACAATTAAATTATTCACTAAAAAGTATTTTAAAACTCTAAAAAATTATTATATAATTTGCTTTGATTGTCATGCCCTCCCATCAACAAGATATAAATCTCTGTTTACAAAGACCATAACAACATAAAAGGCACATCTTTCAATACCCATCAACTAAATCATATATTTAATAGTATCAATTAATGCATCGAGAGTTATAATGCAACCTGCACCTTTATTAAAATCCTAATTTCTGCAACTAATAGGAGAGGGTGCTACGAAGGAGGTTATTAAAAATTTTCGCAAAATCAAAACATTAAACACAACAATATAACTTCCAGCGAGACCAAGTTATATTTCTGGAAACCTAGATTAGGGAAAAAAAATAAAATAAGATGAAGTATTTAATGCTTAATGATCAGAGGGCATGACGGTAAAAACAAATTATTTAATAATTATTTAGAGTTTTAAAATTCTTTTTAGTGAATAATTTAATTGTTTGGGTAAATATTACACATATGATATTTAAATTGGGTAAATTTGGTATTATGATAATTAGTTGGGTAAATATGGCATTTTGATGTTTAAATTGGACATATATAGAATTAACCCTAAAATAGTATTAAGTTATGCCGCAAAAATAAGAATATACATATTAATATAAAATAACAAAATATAATAGTAACATGCATTAATAATATGATTTTTCTAACTTGTGTCGTAGGGGCATAAGTTAAGCACACTAAAAGAAAAATGGAACTCATAGAAAAGGACACGGGGATCCACAAAAAATGTACTTTTCTATGAATCCCTGTTCTTTTTTGTGGTCTCAGTATCCTTTTATCGTGCTTAACTTGTGCCCTTAAGACACAACTTAGACAAACCCTTAATAATAAGTTAAAACATTAATAATAATAATAATAATAATAATAATAATAATAATAATAATAATAATAATAATAATAATAATAATAATAATAATAATAATAATAATAATAATAATAATAATAAATAAGTATTTAATTAAGTAAATAATTATTAGTAAATATTGTTAATTTAAACTACTTTTACAATTTAACTCAAAATATTCCATCCGACTTAGTTATGTATCTAGATTCTCTAATCATGTCTGATATAATTGGATTGCATTAAATTATATTTACATTGCAAACCAAACAACTTATATAATCAAAATGTGAAATTAGATTACAATTCAATCAAATTATGTAAAATTACAACGAACCGAACGAGGTCTAAATTTAACATGTATGCATCTTGGAAATGGTTGTTTACTTGTATTTGATGTTCTATCATTTTACTAAGTATAACATCTTTTTATTTTTATTTTTTATTTTTTTAATCTTTATATTATTTAATCATAAAAAATATTTACTCTAATTGCTATAATAATTAATATATTTATAATTTAAAATAACTAAGTATGATAGTAATATAAATAATACGTTAATATTAAAATTAATATTAAGTTATACCAGTAATACTTATATAAAATAATAAAAATAATTAATAAACAAATAAATATTATGTAAGTAAGTAATACTAATAATTTAAATTACCAAATCTTTTAATTCAAAACTTATCATCCGACCTCTTATGTATCTCAAATTCTCTTATCATCTTTGAAGTAAATGGGGTGAATTGAATAACAATTATATTGCAAATCGAATAACATACATAGTGAATTAGATTACAAATTACCCAGATTATTATATGTTACAACGAACCAAACGAGGTCTAAATTTAACATGTATGCATCTTGGAAATGGTTGTTTATTTGTATTTGTTTTTTATTTACCTTTTTTTTTTTCTTTTTTTCTTTTTTTTTTCAAATATAAGGAGCCTGTTGAGGCAACATGATCAAGATATCATTATGTTTTAATAATGACAAATAAACCATCAAAACACATAAAATAACAAACGTTAGCCAAAATTCCCCGAATCACAAGTCTGCTGCTGGCGCGCCACCCATGCGTCAACGCGTGGGTAACGCGCCAATCGTCTGTGAATATCGGGATGAATTTTGAAAGTCGGCTTTCCCCTTACCCGACAAATGTGGATCTTTCAATACAGGTATGAATATGTTATGTGCTTAATTGAGAACACTCGAAACGAGTTTTGGGATTAGTGAGATCCAACTTTTAAAGCACCCATTTACGGGAAAATGCCAACTCGTGTTTTCTAACTATCGCCTCTAGCAAAGGCTTTTCTAAACTTAGGGAGCTTATATACTTCACGTAACATTATGTGAAAGCATCCATATGCTCATATCCCGTGCTTACGTCTTCTCTAATTACGTAACGGGTTTACTCCCTTATTGGTCAAACTAAGTCAAAGGTCACTTTATGTAAACGCATCCTTTCCCACTTGGGTTATGCTTTACATCAAGGCAAAGCACTTAACTTGTTTGAACCAAGGTATTAGTTGAGAACGTCGAGTCGTGGAAAGTCACGAGATATGAAACTATGGAATCTCGACGTTGTGTTACATGACCTTATAAGTAACCTATGATTTTCTCAACTTATAAACTTAATTGTCTAAACCTTTTCTTCTTAATGACAATTAGATTATTTCTTAATCTTCTTATTAATCTCATTTTACAAAAGACAACAAAACTAAATCTCCCACAATCCTTCCCAAAATCATTCCCAACATTCTCTTACAACATTCCCTTACACTCTCTTACAATGTGTACCTTGTGTCTCCCCATACTCACACACAACCTTCACATACTCCTACACAATATTCTCCCAATCTACCAATTTCTCATACAATCCTTATACACACACTTATACACCTTGTGTACACACACTTGATTTCAAAATACACACACTACTCACACAACCATCTCTTCTCTACACACACTAGCCAACTCACCATATCCTTCCATATCCAATCCAATCCATATCTCTTACACAATCTCTTACACTCTTACATATTCCTTACACACATCATATCTATACAACTCACTCACTACTCACCCTTTCCTTCTATTTCCTCACATGCCAATTAATTTGAAAATCAAGGATAGGCTCCCTTTGATCTCAACCATTCAATTCAAACCAAAGCCATCTCAACCCTTCACTCACCCTTTCCCTCCAAGCAAAAGATATTCCTTTGGAATATTCCTTTCTAACCCAACCATGGTTAGTTCTCATCACACAACCCTAACCCAACCTTGGTTAAGTTCCAACATACACACACATCCAACCATGGTTAACTATTAACCACACCAAGGATGGAATATTCCCTTGGATATACCCTTCAACCCAACCATGGTTTACTATCTACCCAACCATGGTTACTTCTCAACACTTAACCATTCTCACCTAACCATGGTTATCCTCTAAACCTTTAACCTAACCATAGTTACACCTTAACCCTTCCCTTGAGGAATATCCCATGGCATATTCTCTTCTCTATTATGCCATGTGAGGAATACCATTTGTACCCCTATCAAATTACCCTTTCTATCTTTCTACTCTTGGTAATTTGTTTTTCTTATAAACACTTCACAAAATATTTTCCAAAATAGCTATTTGAGTTGGTAAACCTTAGATTGATTAATGTTAAGGTTTAGTGTGAAGTACAATTGGGGGTTTAGCAAGGTAAGGTATTTATAAAGCCAACACCCAAAGCTTTGGGAAAATTTTCTCTGGGTGTCTGGCGCCTCGGTAAAATTTTCCCAAGTTGGGTTCTTGCCTATTAATACCATGCATTTCCTCTTGTATTCCTCACCCCTTGCCATTACTCTTTCTCTCTACATTCTTTCTCTCTCAAATCTCTCTATCTCTCTTGTGTTCTTAGTAAAACACACTTACATCTTTGGAAGAACACATCTCCTTGCAAGGGAAGAATCTCAAGAACTTAATCCAGTCTTGTGATTGTGTCGAGGGTCTTCTTATCTTTACCCTTTCTACTAAAATCGAGTCTCTAGGTTAGGTTAGGGCTTGGTTGAACAAACACTTATTCATTCATTCAATTGTTTGTAAGGGAAGTCTTGTATCTTGGTGACCAAGCCTAGATCATTGGGGATCTAGTTGGGGTTTGATACTTCCGGGTGGAAGTTTTGGTTGTGGTCTTGGTGACGAAAGGTTAAGTCGAATCACGAGATTCTTTAGGGTGGTTTCCGATGGCAGAATACCGTGGGAGTAACTCCTTCTTTGTGAGCATCAATATTGTTGAATATTGGTGGAGTGAATTGTAATGGTTTATAGCCCACCGAAAGGATTATACTAGTGTAGTAGTATCGGTGTCGTGGATTCGCAACTGGACGTACGGATGGTATAAACCCCCCATCCGGAACCAGTATATATCGTGGTGTCTTTTACTTGCTTTATATACTTTGGATTGTGATTGTGATAGTGGTTGTTCTTGTCTAGACCACTTGGTGTTCTTCTTGGCTTAAAGTTTTTAAACATTTAGAAAGCCGAAGAAACCGTATTCACCCCCCTCTATGGTTCTACAATTGGTATCAGAGCGGAATACTCAAGTTTTTGAGCATTAAAACCTTCCCAAAAAGTCATTTTAAGTCAAAACTTATTTTCCAAAAATCTAAAATCCTAACAAAGATTTTTGGTAAAGTTGAGTATAGATCCATGGCTCAAGAGAACTATCGAGAGGGGCGTTTTATGGAAAGACCACCTTTGTTTAAATACGAAGGATTCCGTTTTTGGAAAATCCTATTTGAGACCTATGTTAGGTCTGAGGATTATGACTTATGGTATATCTTCCAAAATGGGGATTTTGATGATAAAGAAAAGAAGATGGCCGACAAGAATGATCAAGCCAAAATGATGATTTATGATGCCCTACCTCAAGAGGAGCTTGAGAGGGTGTGCATGTGTAAGACCGCAAAGGAGATTTGGGACTTACTCCTGTTTGTTCATCGTGATACCACACAAGTCAAGAATTGGCAACTTGAAGAGGCGGAGGTTGAAGAAACAAGAGGAGTAGAAGAAGAAGCCATTGCATCAACAAAGGCATCTAGAAGATATGATGAACAAGAAGATTTCAACGTTCAAGAGATGGCACTCATCGGAACGAATTGGGGAAATAGTGATGATGAAAATCATCCACACAGTGATGTCACTAGTCTCACGACACTTGAAGCTCTTGAGGTATCATCTAATCCTTCCTCGTTTAATAATAATCTAGATATTCATAAGTTACAAAAAGAAAATGAGGAATTAATTAAACTTAATGAAAACATCTTGAGAAATATTGAAAAACACGAAATGGATAAACATAAGATCAAGAAAAAGATTAGTGAACTTGAAAATAAATTGATACTACTTGAATTTCAGAAAGGTAGTATAGACTTAAACAAAATGTTAAGTGAACAAAAACCCTTTCATTACAAGGGAGGTCTTGGTTTTTCTGAAAATGATAAAAATACTTTTACGAGTCAAAACAAATCCATTGTGTTTATAAAAGAAGGTCATAAATCTATAATTACCGACCCTGGCGCGCTGTCTGATGCGTCAACGCGTGATCATCGCGCCAGTAGTCTGAGTGAAAAAGGATCATCACTAAATGCTTTTGCTAAACATTTCTTTCCTCAAAATCCTTGTGTAAACATCCATAATAATACTCTTCATGACTTTATAGAATTTAACAATGATGAGCATGGTAGTAATCTAAACTCTAAGTCTTGTAGTACAAGTAATCTTAATGATGATGATTGTAGTATTATGTTTACCAATGTAAATTGCATCATTAGTAAGAACGGTAGCATACTAGCTAAAGGTCTTAGGCGAAACAACTTGTACACTTGTTAATCATAGATTATTTGTAACAATATATGCATTTCAAACATGGTAAATTACCCAACGCTTCGGCTTAGGAAATTAGGTCTTGCCGACAAGCTAGTAAGCAATTTACCATATGGTAAATAACCCAACACCTCGGCTTAGGAAGTTAGGTCTTGCCGACAAGCTAGTAAGCAATTTACCATTGTTGATTTTTGAAAGGCATTATTGTGATACATGTCAAGGGAGACAAGGAGAAGCAAGCAATAGAAATAGGTATAAAGAGTCAACTAATAAGGTTTTAGAGTTGTTGCACTTAGATTTGTATGCTCCGTCTCTAATTTAAAGTTAAGGAGAAAACTTCTACACTTTAATGATTTTAGATGGTTATCCAAATTATCTTGGATAGTGTTTTTAGAAAATAAGGATGGAGTCCTAAATAAATTTGATATTTTAAGAAATAAACTTGAGATCCTACTTGATTGTTCAATAGTTTCAATTCAAACTAATCATAGTAGTGAATTTGATAAATTGCAATTGGGAAGCTTATGTGAACAACATGGAATATCTTATAACTTATCGGGACTGTTCACTTCTCAATCACTTGAGATTGTTGAAAGAACACATCGTGAGTTAAGAAAAATAAATCGTGCAATACGAGCAATCCATTCCACAAAAGTTTTGGTGTCATGCCCTAGATGTCAGATGTTATATCTCCAATAGAATCTATGTTAGAAAAGTCCTTAACAAAACACCATATGAAATACTTAGGAATTGAAAGCCACCTTTAGAGTATTTTTGCCCATTTGGTTGTAAAGTATTTGAACACCAAGGTGTATGACAACTTATTCGACCCAATGCAGTATTAAGGAGTGTTCCTAGGATTTTCTCATACTAATAAAGCACACATAGTGCTTAACAAGGAAACAATGAGGATTAAGGAATCTCTCAAATGTGACCTTTGATGAGAAGCATACCCGAGCCTAAATCATCTCCTTCGGTAGAAGATGAAGTGATTGATGAGTGCTCAAACACTCATCATTTTTGGTCATTCTAAACTGCAAAAACATACAAAAACACTCAGTAATGCATCAAAATACTAAAAATATTCCAAAATTGTGTTTTATATGTTTTAGATGCAAAAAGAGTAAAAACAGATGAAAAACGTACAAAGTTTGCAAAATTGGCAGTTTCAGTCCCCCAACCTTCATAAAATGTCAAAACTAGTCCCCTGGTCGTTCAAAATATGGAAAATTATCACCAAAGGTCCTTTTAAAATAAAAAGTTGTCATATTTAGTCCTTTGGTGAAAAATCTCAAAAGTTTTGGAAATTTATAATTTCAGTCCCTGGAGTTTAAAAATTGGCAGATTTGGTCCCTGCCTCCCTGGTGGGATATTTTTGAAAGAAAAATCATTTTTGGTTCTTGGAAACTTAAAAGTTATCAAAAATGGACTTTGGGTGAAAAGTTTTGTGAAATTACATGTTTGGTCCTTGGAGTTTGAAAATTGACATAATTGGTCCCCGGATGTTAAAAAATGGGAAATTAACTTTCATGGCCCTTGGACTATTCATATGTGACAGGAATTACCCTCAGGAGTGCTTTTTGGAAAATTGCATTTTCAGTCCCTTGAGTTTGCAGATTTTACACTTATGGTCCTTATGAATTTTAAAAGCTAAATAAACATATAAACCTAATCCAAACCAAAATCCAGTCCACCCAAAACACTCCAAGCCCAAATAACCCGGCCCATCCCCTTTTTAAATAAAAACACCACCCTGGTCGTTTGACCAGGTCAAACCAATACCCAAACAGCAAACACTGTACACCATCTCCTTCTCAGGTTTCACTCTTCCATGTCTCCCCCCTCCTCACCACCAATTTCCCACTAAACCCTCACCAACACTCCCCCTTGTCTCCCACATCACCAAAAAACATTTAATATCCTCACCCACCTTACCAAACCCACCCAAATTGCTATTTCTGTTTTTCCCGCCAAAAAGGAATTTGAGGGCTGTGATCAAAAGAACTCATCCAACGGCTCTAATTAATGGTGGGAAAGTCAAAGATGGACTCCAGGGCATATTTAAGTGAAGAAAAAAGGAATGAGAAGGCAATTAGTTAGTTTTACTTAGATATAGTTTAGTTTAGTTATTTTAAAATGTAATTTTCATTCCCTGTGTTTGATCAATCTTTAAATTGTATTCCTCAGAGTTTTCAGTGTAACAACAATCTAATTTAAGTCAGTAAATCAGTTCAAGTTTTTACTCCCTAATTGCAATTTTTATTTGAGAAATTTATTTTCATCTGTGATGTCATGAAAATGGTTGTTTAGTAGTAATTGTAGCTCACATTAGTCTTTTATAAGCTTTCAAAAGCTCTGTAAGGTTTAAAATAGATTTTAGTTCAAAAAAGGTTTACCAGTCAACAAAAGTCAACAGGAGTGAATTAGGGTGGTAATGTGATTCAGAAGAATGGGTGTGTTTGTTTTCTAAGTTATTCAGATTAGTAACAAACTCTTATAGGCCTTGTGCTTCTAAATTGAGGTTTGCATTTTACTTTCCATCACTAATCACTTTTTTGGTTCATATATTAGTTTTAATTACCTATTTTTGGTTGTGCTTGATATTGTGCGTAATTCCTATTCAATATAGCTTATATCTTGTCCCTATAGCTTATTTCATAGCTCTCATCAATCAACACATAATCAACATCTAGGTTTCATTAGATCTAAGCAAACACAAGATAAATCTAGCCTAGCATGGTGGAATCAAGACAAGCATAAGATATAGACAACCAACACATAGACATATTGATTGAATTAAAAGAATACTTATCTCAATAACACATGTAAGGGTTCAAGGGCTGAAAACCCTTGAAAAAGCTGTAAAATACGTATATGGTTCGGCCTTAGGGTTTCTCCAAACTTGTTCCTCTTAATGAATGAAAATTAGAAAACTATATATAGATAATTGAGGCTGACGGCGTCAAGAACAACCTTGTGACGCCGTCATCTCGCAGCCAAAATAATCCTCGGACTGCCTTGATCTACATCTGACGCCGTCATGTATTCCATTTTTCCAGGCCGTCACACATTTAACTCTTGACGCTCTTTCTTGTGACACCGTCATTTCTGTACTGGGCCGTCATAATCTTTACTCTTGACGCCGTCAAATCCTTCCTCTTGACGCCTTCACACACTGTTCCCAGCTTGGAAAATTAAGACTTTGGCGTTTTCTTCACTTTTATGCTTCAAAAACGTCCGAATTGCTTCCTTTTCCAGATTTCACTCCCAAAGTACCTAAAATCACAAAAGAACGATTTAGGGCAATATTTGATCAAATAAATTCAATTCCGGGCTTAAATGACCCCCTAAAAGTGATTCATTTTTCGCCTCATCATATACCCTTACACTTGAGATTTGCTTGTCCTCAAGCAAATGCGCTTTTATTCTAGTCAAAATACAAGTTAGGGGTCATTTAACACTAATATAAAAGTAATTACAACAAATAATCATTCCACTAAAGACCAAAGACAAGCACGGAGGTCATATACTAGCACCTCACAAATAGTGTTTAGATACTCACATCTCTCGGGTGTAATAAAGTATAAATTACAATATGGAAACGGAAAATATCTCTCACTACCTGTCATAGCAAAATAGATTACCATAGGCTTGGGAAAGGATCAAACCTCCACCACATGGCGTAAGCACCTAGGATAAACTATCAAAGAGGTCTTTTAAAGGGTTATAACGTTAGGTGTAGGGATATGAAATACACGGTTTTGTTAGATATAGGCAGTCTTTACTGGTGGCGAGTTAACAATCCTGGTTAATTACATGTACAATATGGCGTTGCTAAGCCAAGACTAGACTCGACTTAAGCTAATAAAAAAAATAACAAAAATATAAAATAAACATAGAATAAAAAGGGATGATAGTCCGTATGTTTTTTTTTTTTTTTCTTTTCTCTCTTTTTTTTTTTTTTTTTTTTTTTTTGCATACACTCTTACTCTACCATCCAAAATAATACATCATAGGGAATGGAAATTCCCCTTACACTTGAATTTTTACATACTTTACAATAAACTAATCTAATGACTCGAATTAAGAAAATTAAAACACTTGGAGTACTTTTAAGATTAACGCACATATGGGGGTAATATATGATGTTCTTCCCCATTACTCCATAAAATAAGTACTTTACCTATGAGTCTCAATCGTCCCAAAACAATATGTACAAGGATATGACTCGACTTAGCAGCCATGTAATCAATTAGATAGTTAACTTACGGTTTAAACAAATAACAATAATGCACTAAAGATGAGTGCATACACGGAAGGCTAAGGCGATTTGGGTGTACATTTAAGTGGGGTGTAACAAATTCTTCCTTTAAGTAAAATGCTTAAAGTTAGAAACGAAAAGATAGGCTCGGAGGGGTGTACTAAGGGTTTCGTGTACTAAAAATGAGTACAACGCTAAGGGTGTGGGAAAAATTAGTTGACTTAACTAGCCAAGTAATATGACATAAATGGTCAAGTAATTATGATACGGGTTAAACACAAGGGTGATCCTAATGCCTCTTATCATGTAGTAAATCCTACTACACGAATGTAGTTTCACTAGCGGTCTCGGGATGCATCACTAACGCAAGTTCTAGAATCTAAATGCTACCGGTACACTCATAAGCACTAATAGTAAATGCTTTTCCTATCAAATCTAAAGGCGAACCTCACATATTTGGGTGGAAAATTTTTCTGAAAGTACGGTTATGTGCTAGTCATACAATCTCCTATCCATGAGACACTTGCTATGGCTAAAGTTTCACTCCTAAATATTGTAAAAAAAATTTTAATTTGGCGCTAAAATTGCACTAACAAGTATTTCTCATACTTTTATTACACATCTACTATTAAACAAACAAACTCAAGCGAAAGTGTATCTGTAAGGTATAATCATTTTACCCTCCCCTTACACTTAGGATGAACATTGTCCCAAATGTTCAAGTAAAGAATGTAAAAGTGAAATAAGTAAAACAAATGAAATCAAATACTCCCCTGATTCGCTCGGTATGGATAATAAGGTAGCCAGGTTAGATCTTCCTCCAAGAAAATGAACAATCAAAGCTTCCCTTCCAGAATATAAATCATCTTCTTGTCATACATAACCTGTAAATCCTGAGAAAACAGACAAAGCAACCTCGCATAAAATCGGTGGCAATCTACATAAGTTACTAAATCATAGAAAACAAAATAAGATATAATGCTTGTGGAATGAAGTTTGCAGATTTCCTGGAGATTATAAAACTTAATAATTCAACAAAAACTTTAAAACTCCGTTAGAAAAACAAAACTGGAAAAATTTCCAGATTTTTACACGTGACGCCGTCAAGAGCAAGCTCATGACGCCGTCAGAAGTGACCTGCAGAAATTCTTGTGTTAAGTTTCCGGAAAATTTCTGGAAAAACTTGGTCCTACTTCCTGGAAAATCCTGCAAAACTTCATTATGACTCAATACAAGCATTTGACTCTAACAAATACGAATATACATGTTCACTTAATATTGTGGAGAATCATGATCGGTTTGTTCTTAAAAACATAGTTGGGGTTTCCCCTTACACTTATCTTTTGCAAAAATACCTTTAGGTGGAGTTAAGACTAGGCCAAAACAACAAAGTAAAGTATTTCCACTATTTAGTTTAGAAACATGATCTACCGACAATAAAAATAAAGCATGCATACGGAAGCAAATAACAAACAAACAAAATAAAAATCACACAAAGCATGGGTTGCCTCCCAAGAAGCGCTTTTCTTTATTTACGAGTCTTGTAGCTAGACTCAAGGTCATGGGTTACTACGTGATCTCATCGTTGGTTTTTCTTTCTGATTGTAAATGTTCTTTGTAGAAATAACCTTTTTCTCAATCGCTCCTATAATCCTATGGGCAAATTCCTTATCGACTTTATACTTTGGTCCTAGAGCCAAACAATCTTTGCAGAAAAGACTCCTCTTTTCCCATACATAATCCATGCCCTTTTTCTTATCCTCTTCATTGATGTCCTCAAAAGCACCAACGTTATCCTTATCAAATCGGGATATAAAGCAAAATTCTTTCATTCTATTAGGCATCCTATAAGTGATCCCATCGGTGTTACTTGCAAATCGGATTGTTCCTTCTATCTCATCATATTCTAACTTTGACTCCTCAACAAACGGTTTTCCAAACACAACATTTGACAATCGACAATCAATAACATTAGCAAGATCTTCCACAATTATAAAGTGGGTAACAAAAGTGAAATTCCCGACAAAGACATGTAGATCTTTAATTCTCCCGACAAAGTTACAAACTCCACCGGGGTATTTGGGATCTCTTCTAGGTTCAAGTCTTGTTTTCACTATATCATTATAAACATTTGAGGACATAATGTTGATTGGGGATTTAAAGTCAATGTAAGCATTGTCAACGTGTCTATACCCAATCATACATGGTATCTTAGCATTCTTAGGATCGCCTCTCTTTATCTTAGGTTCGATTACAGTAAAAGGAGATCGCGGGTTATCAATAAGATTATTATAATATGCAATCTCCTATTTAGTGGGGTATAGATTAAAATAATCATTTAGCTTCGGATCTATTTCCCCCTCTTCAAGTTCCTCAACGACATTCACAAAATCATTAGGCCCTAGGTCCTCATTTGAATTCAAGGCGGTCGCTAGGTCACTAAATGCATGGTCGAGCTCAACTTTAATCAACCTATTAAGCTCCCTAAGTTCCCTAATCTCACTCTCAATTTGTTCACGTAACACAGCCACTTCTCTAGGGGAAAGGGGTGGATTCGCGTTTTCCATAATGGTCAACGGAATAGTCAATGAATTTAATTTACTAACAAAGGCACAAAGAAAAAGATAGACTAAAGAGAATCTAAAAATAGAAATAAAATCTTACTAGAGAGGAATCTAGCAAGTAGACCTAATAAAAAGAGATTCTAACCTAGACAATAACTATTCCCCGGGCTGCGGCGCCAAAAACTTGATGCGTAGGGATTGCACTAGGCTTTACCTCTCGAGGGATCTTGAGAAGCTTACAACCCCTACCAGGCAGTGTACCTGATCGATGTAGTATAGTACAATGACAAGTACCGGGGGATTGATCGTTCAGCTAGGAATAGTGTCGCTAGGATTAGAAAACCTAATTAATAGTTCTAGAGATGAGGGATGATTCTTTTTGTATTTTTATATTTTTTTAGAAAGCAAGTAAAAATCTCGGGTTTTAAAGGATATGGGCGGAATTAGTTGCTAGTTAACTAACCCAATACTAAGATGCAATCAAAATAAAATACTGGAAATGAAAATAAAACTAAATTAAACTAAGGTTGTGAGCAATAAGTGGAGAAATGTGTTTACTTAGATTTCACTACTCCCTAGATATCTTTTACACGTTAATTACTTGTTATAGTTGCATGGATGACAGATTGTATTCCTTAATAACATTTATGGGGTGGCGTACTTAACTCCCCAATCCTATGAGTGCCTACTTCACTCCTATGTCGAGCCGGCTAAGAAGCTCCTAACATGGGATCATTAGAATTTACTCATGCATTAAATACAACCAATAAAACCTAGTACACATCGGTTAATGTTTCCTAAGACGTTCAAGCATGTTACCAATTGGAGATCTGCCAGTTTTCTTAAGCCTAACATTGAAATCCTTCATCCAATACAACCATAAACAAGTAATCAACACATAATCAACATCTAGGTTTCATTAGATCTAAGCAAACACAAGATAAATCTAGCCTAGCATGGTGGAATCAAGACAAGCATAAGATATAGACAACCAACACATAGACATATTGATTGAATTAAAAGAATACTTATCTCAATAACACATGTAAGGGTTCAAGGGCTGAAAACCCTTGAAAAAGCTGTAAAATACGTATATGGTTCGGCCTTAGGGTTTCTCCAAACTTGTTCCTCTTAATGAATGAAAATTAGAAAACTATATATAGATAATTGAGGCTGACGGCGTCAAGAACAACCTTGTGACGCCGTCATCTCGCTGCCAAAATAATCCTCGGACTGCCTTGATTTACATCTGACGCCGTCATGTATTCCATTTTTCCAGGCCGTCACACATTTAACTCTTGACGCTCTTTCTTGTGACGCCGTCATTTCTGTACTGGGCCGTCATAATCTTTACTCTTGACGCCGTCAAATGCTTCCTCTTGACGCCTTCATACACTGTTCCCAGCTTGGAAAATTAAGACTTTGGCGTTTTCTTCGCTTTTATGCTCAAAAAACTTCCGAATTGCTTCCTTTTCCAGATTTCACTCCCAAAGTACCTAAAATCACAAAAGGAACGATTTAGGGCAATATTTGATCAAATAAATTCAATTCTGGGCTTAAATGACCCCCTAAAAGTGGTTTATTTTTCGCCTCATCAGCCGCCTAGTATAATTAAGGGGGCCGCCCTACTGAACGTTGGAAAAGTTTTTCTGGATAAAATTTGCCCTTTTTGGTTGGAAATTTGAAATCATATCTTTGTAGTTTAATACAACAATACCAAAAATGATTTACAAATATATATAAAATGTTAATATCATTTTATAAAATGTTATGTGTTAAGACAAGGTTTCCTTTGATCATGTAATGCATAAGATGCTTAGTTTATGCATACCTTAAGTGATATTAGGTGTAGAGGTAAATATTTGTTACTAAATACTTGTTTACGTCTTAATCTTGACTTAATTTGATTTGAGTTTTGTGATTATCAAAACATAGGTTTATTGAGAAATATTAATAACGTTTTTAAACATTATTTGTATCAACAATCTCCACCTTTTTGATGATTACAAAACTTAAACTCATTAACTCAAAGATTAGTTTTTAAACAAGTATTTTAGTGAGTTTATATTTACTTCTCCCCCTTTTTGTAGAATCAAAAAGGTTATGCCGACAATTTTCAAACGTGAAAATTTGACGGGAAGATATCTCCCCCTTGATGTGTACTCCCCCTCGTTTGGGGGCACCAAGAGAACGAGCTATGGAATGCTTTGCAAAACAAAAATATTAGAAGCACAAGTATAGACATGCAAATATATATAAGGTGATAAGAATATAATTAAGCATGTTTGAAAATAAGAATTCATATTAAAGCAATAGTTGTGTCAAGACACAACAATACAAGTAGCAATAATAAAGGTTGCAAGTAGGATAGCTATTACATAAAATAATAACTAGAATAATATTTCATCATGCAAAGAGTACATGGGCTTCATAGAGCTTGCAAGCAAAAGGGTGGTAAAGGCTTTATTTATTAAGCATATTAAGCATATCATATGCTTAATTTGGAGAGCATGATGGTTATGGTGGAGGAATGGGTGAGAATTGTGGTGGAGGAATAATTGGAGAGGATGGTGGAGTTGGTGGTGGTGGTGGGTTAGTAAGCAAATGTTCAATTTATGAAAACATATATTGAATTTCATCTCTAAGACCAAAGATTACGGTTCGGTTGTGGATGCAACAAAGACAAGTATCCCCATGGGATTCAAGTAACCTCCAAGGCACGGGATTGACAAAGAATGGTGGTGTAATTGGTGGAGATGAGAGATGAGCATCAAGGGGTGTTATTGGTGAAAGTGAGATGGTAAAATGGGTGGAGATAGGTTCTTGTGTAGGATGTGGTGATGATACTTGTGGTGACAAGTGTGAATTGATGTAGTCATTGATTGATGAGGTTGAGAGTATGGAGGATGAGGAAGTTCCATGAGTGGAAGGTGTTTTGGATGGTGCATTAGGTGCACTTGGAGATGAGCATTTAGGTGGAGGTGATGGGGTTTTGTTTTCTTCATTTGTTAAGTCAATGAAGAGTTGTTTTGGAGGGATGATGACAATCTTTTGTTTCTTAGAGGCCTTGGAGTTTGAGGTGCTTGGTGGAGTCATGATAATGTAGATGAGGAATGATAAGATGAAGAATGGTGATTATGGAGGGAATTTATAGTATGGAAATGGTTAATTTAGGCATGTATTTGAAATGGTTGAATGAGATTCTAAAATCAGTTTGGTTAAAATGGGAAATGGTAGCTGATACTAGAGTAAGAGTTCACAAGATGCAAAAGAAAACAGTAAACCCAGTTCCAGATGGCCGGTCCCCTTAATTGTAGGCCGCCCCCCTTAATAATTAAGGGGACCGCCTAGGAAATTAAGGGGGCCGCCCATCTGGTGTTTTCCCAGACGACCAGAAACCCAAAATTTGCAGAAATGGGTGATTTTTCAAGTGTGTGTTGCCAGCAAGCTCTATTATAAGTATATACTCTAGGAATGATGATATATAAATATATATATAAACAAATTATGTATGCAAACAAACATATTACATTCCACTTTTAAAAGAAACATAGCATAGCATTAAAATATGATGAAGATAGTAGCATGATAATAGTTAAAGTCTAAGCATCATTCAAGAAATAAACAAGAGATAACATAAGTATTTCCAAATAAATCGGACAAATAACAAGCCATACAAATGTCTAATAGAAAATAATAATAATAAGTAGCAATACATCAACATCATCTACTTCTTCTTCTTCCCAATCATTTTTCTAAACATCTTTCCAACGGATTTGAATCCTCCTCGAATTTCTTCATGCATTTGTTGTTGTCGGTTGATAATGTACGTTTGACGAGTGAAGAGAAGTTCATCTGTACGTTCATGAGGAAGAGGAACTTGGTACTCGGTTTCGTCAAGATCAGAAAGATTATCAACAAAGGTCGTGGGGGATGGAGTACTAACACGTGAGGTGTCTTCCTCCTCATCATCATCATTGTCACGATGAGATGTAGACCCACGAGGCCTAGAAGACGAAGGAAGACGAGATTTTCCTTTGTCACTTCGAGAACGACGAGTACGAACAAGAGTAAGTTGGTTCAAAGTAGGAAGGATTTGCACGTAGTAATCTCTTTGAAGATGTGGGTAATGTTCCATGACATAACGATAAAGTCGTGTAAGGAACATACCGTAAGGAAGATTGGCATTTGGGGTGTTTTTAGCGGACATGATTCGATGAACAAAAAGATAAGCCAAATTGTAGTTCTCTTCAGCAACTACACAATATAACATATGGGCAATGCTTGCCGTGACATGATCACGGTGACCACCAGTACCAAACGCATTCTCGCGAATGAGTTCTTCCCACTTTTTCATATCGTGGCTTAGCTCTTTGAGGAGGATTTGATTTGCATGAATATCGACATTCTTCGACTTGATTACTCAACTAGTCGTACGACGTTCTAGTTCAAGCAGTCGACGAATGTCTTCAAGACTAGGAATCTCAGAATAGTATGGGCCATCCTGAGGACGATTTCTTTCAAGAGAGGAAAGATCCCATTCATTTGAGAATACGGCTTGGCCGTTGTATGGGATTCTAAGAATTTGTCCAAATTGAGCAAGAGTAAAAGTGATGAATTAATTTTGGATCATGAAGGAAATAAGGAGATGACCATAGGGATCGGTTTGCACCGTCACTTGGCTATAGAATTCGAGGATAAAACGAGGAATGATTGGTTCGTTGATTTGGTAAAGACATTCAAAACGAATATTGGAGAACATTCGTTCGGTTTGATCAGAGTCATAGAAAGATGGATCGACAATTCTTCCTTCGTGAATATTTCAATTTTCAATGGGACGATAGAAACATGCAACTGAAGGAGACATGCCGGGAGTAGAGGAAACCTTTGGAATGTATTGTTTGGTTTTGGAGACATCACCAACCGTGGTCTTAGGCATTTTCACCTAAACAATATAACAATAAAAATAAAATTAAGACAAAACCAACTATCATGCATATGTTATATATATATATATATATATATATATATATATATACACATATATATATATATATATATATATATATATATATATATATATATACATATATACATATATATATATATATATATATATATATATATATATATATATATATATATATATATATAATTATATGCAATATATGTGGAACGAAATTCTACTTCGACCAAAAAAAATATTCTATGAAGTAGTTTCATAATGTTCCTTGTATTTTGATTTTAAACTCATTTAGAATATATGATGTCAAAGAGTATGATATCATAATTCATTTCGAAGTAAGGCTAGATATATATTAGATTATATATCTTGGTTTTCAAAATATCTTTTTCAAGATAAACCAAACGCTCCCTTAACTAGATTAAAATAACCTAAAACATCAATATATATATTGATTATATATCTTGATGACATCTATTGACTCTAATAGTTTTAACAAATTTTATGAGCTAATTTTAAGTTTCAAATAACTACATATAATTATAATTTGTTCATGAACCAAACGCCCATGTTGTCTTCATGAACCATTTTATAACGAATTGAGAAATATGTTTTGATTGTTTACAACATTGAATTAATATAATGTAGTAAGTTTTAACTAGTTTTTAAGAGTTATATCAACAATGTGCCTTTTGAAAAATGAAATTCAACAAGGGTTTATGGGTGATTAAAGATTTTGACAAATTGATGTGTTATACTAAGTTTGAGTTGCAATACCTCATTCTAATCCTATGGGAAGCATTTGGTTATTCAATTCCTAGCTTCTATTTCACTAAAATTCGAATTAAAATAAATTTTAATAAAATACCTAATTATTGATTAGACTCCAAATTGAATGAAATGTGATGAAATGTATGTTGGAAAACTTACAAAAGATGTTGTTATACGTTTGGTTAGCGTTTGCCCCTTGCGAAACAACCCCGGATTGGTGATTTGGTGAAGGATTTTGATGGTTTTGATGGTTTTGGTTTGTACTCAGCAGATGTGAGGAAGGGAATTATGAACAAATGGAGTGTTTGGAAAAAGATCTAAGGTGGAAAACGAATTTGAAAGTATCAGATGGCCGGCCCCCTTAATCATTAAGGGGACCGCCCCCGATAACAAGCCGGTCCCTTTAATTATTAAGGGGGCCGCCCTTTAACTTTTTTGAATTTTCGCGGTTTTAATTTCTGGAGCAAACATATTTATATGTATATATTTAGATTAATAATATATTAAAAATACGTAGGCTTTTATTGGCACGATGACGAAGTACTTAACTATTTTAATTAACGTATCGATAATTAAAATGTTCCTTTGACAATTTTGGACAAAATAATCAAGGTGTTAAGTTGATGAAGGGTTTGAGGTGTGTTTGAAAATATGTGAATATATATATATATATATATATATATATATATATATATATATATATATATATATATATATATATATATATATATATATATATATATATATGTGAGTGAATGATGAGTAGATAGGTGAGGTTTGAGAGATGATAACGAAGATAGAATATAGTCGGCGAAAGGAGTTTGTTTCATCCATAGTATTCACGTGCGAAGGCGTTCCTACATGATAATAGTCCACTTGGTTCATATCCCTTCATCATCATGAGTTTTCTAAAAGTGGACATAATAGAATATCGTGTTGAACGTAAAAGATCAAAAGTAACGCGAGGGGGAAGGAAAGGGTTCGATAACGAACAATTTCCTGGAGTTCTAGAAAGTCAACTAATGACGTATCTAGGTTATGTGCAAGTATGTGTATATATATATATATATATATATATATATATATATATATATATATATATATATATATATATATATATATATATATATATATATATATATATATATATATATATATATATATATGATCGAACAAATAGAGGAAAATAGCAAGCTATATCTATACAAACAACGTAATCAAACAAAGCATATTTATCTAAGCATGGCAATGAGTTGTGAATGAATGGCGTACCCGGTGGTCTTCAACAAAAATCTTCAAGATGACATATAGACTTTGAAAAAGTCTACGTTGAGAAAAACTTCAAGATTGCCTCAAGGAATGTTCATCTAACTATTCGGTCCCCATTGCCTCTTTGGTCCAAAGTTGTTTGGTCCAAACATGTTCAACATTTGACTAGGATGCATGAAAGGTGGTAGTATACCCCAAGGATTGTAGCTTTGTTGGTAGTTCCACATTTGATTACTATTGTTATTATAGTTTTGTCTATTTTGGTTTCTTCTTGGTTGAGGTGTTTTAGACCTAGGATGAGGATTATTTGGTTTTCTAGGTGGTGGAGTTTTAGATCTTGTCTTAGGTTTAGAAGATCCTACTTCGATTTTTAAAGACGGTTTATAAAAAGCTTTTACTTCTTCATTGTTGGTAAGAGGTATTTTTCTATCATTAATAAGTATATACTTAGGATTAGATTTTAGAGGTTTTTGTTCATTAAGTTCATTTTCGAATTTGACATTTTTAATCTCGCTTGTTGAAGCTTCATTTGAGTTAAATCCTAAACCGGTTTTATCTCTGGATACTCTTTGAATACTTATTATTTTACTAAGTGAGTGACTACTATTTTCAAATTTATCAAGTTTGCGAATTTCTTCCCTAAGTATTTCGTTTTCACCTTTAAGCTCTTGACATGATTTACATTCTTCAAAAATTTCTTTACCTTTTTCAAGTTGATATATTTTAATTTTTAGTTCTAGTACTTCATTTTCCAATTGATTGTTTATGTATTTTAGTGATTTGTTTTTAGCCATTACTAGTTGTCCTAATTTGCATAGTCTATTATATTCATTATCTAGGTCTTTTTCATCTAATGATAAACTTTCATCAATAAAATATTCGGTTTCGGAACGTACCTCATTTGATGTCTTCGCCATAAGACACTTTTCTTCCTTTGTCGTTTCTTTCTCATCTTCATCGCTATCACTCCAAGCTCCTCCAACAAATGCTCTTTGATTTTGATCTCTTGTCATCATTGGACATTTTCCAATAAGGTGATTTGGATCACCACACTTGAAACATTTCCTTTCATTCTTGTTGTTCTTGTCATCCTTACTCTTTTAAAATGTTTTCTTTTCATCATGTGGTTGTCTTACGAATCTTCCTAGCCTTTTGAAGAATTTCTTGTAATCTCTTACGGCCATGGCGTATTCTTCGTATCACTTTTGGAAGATGAGCTATCTTCGATACTAGATTCCTTTCTAGCTTTCAAGGCGATTGACTTGCTTTGCTCTCGTTTTCCTTTGACCATTTCGGAATCCTTCTTTATAATTGCTTCGTAGACTTTTAAATTTCCAATTAATTCATCAAGTTGCAATGTTGAAAAATTCTTTAATTCTTCAATAGCCGTCACTTTAGCTCGCCATTTTGGGTGAAGAGCCCTAAGAAACTTCCTAACAAAATTCTTACTTGAAAAATTCTCATCAAGTGCTTTTAAACTTGTGATGATAGTGTTAAATCTAGCAAAAGCATTATCAATTGATTTCTCTTCCAGAATCGTGAATTGCTCATATTGTTGAACAAGTAGATCTATCTTATTATCTTTGACTTGACTATTACCTTGGTGAGTTATTCTTAAAGAGTTCCAAATTTCTTTTGCGGTTTCACACATAAAGATCCTTTCGTACTCTTTACGTGGTAGCGCATTATAAATAACCATTTTTGCTTTATTATTTTTAGCAAGTTTTCTTTTTAAATCATCATTTTGTTTTTCAAAAGGTACGATTTCATCTTTCTTTGTTTCGGGGTTATTTTGAATAGGTAAAAAAATCACCATTAGTAATAACATGCCAAAGATCTAGATCTTTTGACTTCACATAAGTTTCGAATCGATTTTTCCAATATAAAAATCCATCACTTTCAAATAGTGGTGGTCTTTGTATAGATTGCCCTTCTAAATATTTTTTAGATTCCATAGATCGTTACAAGTTTTAAAATACAATATATTTTAAAGATCTTGCTAGACGTGGCTCCTGATACCAATTGTGGAAAACTAGAAGGGGGGGTTGAATAGTTTTACGTCCTTTTTAAATTTATTTCCAAAATATTTTGTAGCTTATAAAAACTTTCGATTCGATCTCAAGTGAGTTCAAGTAACAACCAATATAAGCAAGTCTAAACTAATAATGAAAGTATTGAAATAGAGTGAAGAAAAGATAGAGTTAGAAAGATCAAACCACAACACGCGAATTTATATTGGTTCGGCTACAAGGACACCTTCCTTGCCCTACTCCACTCCCCGAGTACCACACTCGAGAGTTTTCTTCACTATGTCAACAAACTCCTTATGGTGGAGAAACCTTACACACCTTGGCTTACACGAGTTAACGACACTAAGCTAAATATCGAGTTCTAATCCTAGCTAGAACCAATCTCACAACTTCTTCAAGACTTCACACCTTCACAACTTCTTCAAGACTTCACACCTTCTTCACACCTTGTCAACTTCACACCTTCTTCTATGCACAACTAAATCACAACTAATACACTACTTTACAACACACCTAGTTTCTACAATCAACAAGTTCTCACAACACTTTTACAAGTATCTAACACTACTACAATATGAAAATAGCTAATCACAACACTACTACAATTAGATAGATGTAGAGGAGTGTTCTTCTTCTTGCACTTGAGTGGATGAAGCTTTGGATCACTTGGAAACAAAGACTTATGAATTATATGATCAAAGGATTTTTGATATAGAAATGGAGGTTGGATCAGAAAGTTTTTAGTGCAAAAAGGTGAGAAAAATATGTGGAATGATCCAGTATTTAAAGGGCCAGAAAATATTGTTCTGGAGCGTGCCGGTCCCCTTAATGATTAAGGGGGCCGCCTAGTATAATTAAGGGGGTCGCCCTACTGAACGTTGGAAAGGTTTTTCTGGATAAAATTTGCCCTTTTTGGTTGGAAATTGGAAATCATATCTTTGTAGTTTAATACAACAATACCAAAAATGATTTACAAATATATATAAAATGTTAATATCATTTTATAAAATGTTATGTTTTAAGACAAGGTTTCCTTTGATCATGTAATGCATAAGATGCTTAGTTTATGCATACCTTAAGTGATATTAGGTGTAGAGGTAAATATTTGTTACTAAATACTTGTTTACGTCTTAATCTTGACTTAATTTGATTTGAGTTTTGTGATTATCAAAACATAGGTTTATTGAGAAATATTAATAACGTTTTTAAACATTATTTATATCAACAGATTTCAGTTAAGGGGTGTTTGGTTCAATGCATTGTTATGTGTTCAGGCCTGTTAGTGTTGTTATTGTTAGTTCAAATATGTTTCATTAGGTTTCATTAGCTCAGTCAAGTCTTAAAATCGAGTGGTCATATAATTGAAAGTCAAAATCACTTAAAATCTCATCTTAATACTTCACTGTTAGGATTTTTAGGGTATAACCTAATCAAACCTGTTCATATGTTGTTAAGATAGCCTAATTTAGTCTCAGTTAAGCTTATAACATCATTTTAAGTTATTAGGAAGCAATCAAAGTTCACTATAGTCAAATTGCAAGTTTTACATGAAAAGTCAATTCCACCCTTAGGCAGAAATCCAAAATTAGTGGGATTTATTGTGATTTATCTGTTAAGATTCAAGGCTTGTGCTTTTTTACATGTTACAATCTCCCAGCTGAACTTGTGAATCCACTCTTTAGTTTATTTTCGTGATCTTCTCTGTGGGTCCCACACACCTTCAAACACACCTGCAGGGGTAGAACATCCCCTGCTGCATCAGACCACCATCCACACCACCACCTTTGGTGGTTCCTCCTAGCCAACACAGTGGGTCCTAGTGGCCAAATTTAGGTTCTTTCAACCCTCCTCCTGGTCACCTTTCTAGATTGAGCATTCTTTTGAGCTTAAGCTCAGTGGACCCCACTTGAATCCTCCATTCAAGTCTGTCCCACTTTCAGTTTAGAAATAAGATAATCAAGTGCTTATCTTGGCTTATTGGCTTATCCAGGGACCACTTTTTGTTGTTTTATCCTCACACAAGTCCCTTTAGCTTATTCAAACCTAAATCCACCCCTGATCTCAGCTTAAAGCTCATTTCAAAGCTTTTAGCTTTGACAGTTGACCAAAGTCAACTGTCCAAGCTTATTTTGCCCACATAGCTTATTTGTAAGATAGAAAATAGTTGTTTTTACAAAAGTCTTCCATTTTTAGTTGTAAAATAGTTTTCTAAAAGAAAAATCAAGAAAAACCAATTTAATAATAAGTGATAGTTTCTATTTAATGTAATTTAAATTTTTAATTTTCCTTTTTAGATTTTTATTAAGCACTTGACATTTTTATATTTTTCTTAAATTCCTTTTATGTTAAAGTAATTTTAGTAATTTTCTTAGATTTTTATATTATCATTTGGTAATTACTAGATTTAATATTAGTTTTATTAATAATTAATTAATAATTAAATAGTAAATAGCAAAATTAGTTTTTATAAAGTAAACCCTAGTTTTTATATTTTTCCTAGCTTTTATAAGTTATAAAACATTTTTATGAATTTTCTAGTAATTTCTACTGTTCATCTTCTAGTTTTTATAATTTAAATAGTTTAATTAGTAATTATTTAATATTTAGAATTTTAATTAGCAAAATAGTCTAAATATAATTTTTATAAACTTTTTATATTTTTCTAGGATTCCTGTGATGGTTTTTTGTAAAATTTTTATTAATTTTCTAAGTTAGTTTGTTATTTTTAATAATTTAAATTAGTTAAATTAGTTCAGTAATCTTTAAATAGTAATTAATTAATAATAATTAATTAAATAGTGTAAAACTTAATTTTAGTTTTCTAAAAATTTTCTTTTATTATTAGGATTGTAAAAATGTAATTTTCATATCCGTAGGTATTTTATTTCTTAAAACTCGCGTTTTATTTCGTACGTCTACGTAAATTTAAATCAGACGTAAGCGTTTTTAAATATTAAACGTTTTTAAGTATCTCACTTTCACGTAACCATTCATATAGCTTGTTTAAGCTGTTTCTTTGTAGATTCCTTAGTATAACCATCCACAAACCCCTTTCTGTCCAAATTCACCCGATCTCAAACCCGTTTAAATACAATCCACACCTCGTCGGGACATAACGACCCGGGGAAACCACTATATTCCGCGGAGCATTGACTCTAGGCAGTTTGACCTAGTTGACCATCCTTTGGTCAGTTTAGGTTGACCGTTTGTAGCCAATCAGTGATCAACGGACAAATAGTTCATGATCAAGAGAGGTCGCCATCATTACAAGTTAATGATTCGGATGAAAGCAATCCTAAGGAGTTGAGAGAAGCGAGGGGTCATCCCATTGAACAAGTCATTGGTAACCTAAATAAAAGGACTTTTAGATCACAATACAAACAAACCTAAGTTTTGGCATGACATTTTCCAATTATCCAAATTGTTTTGGGATAGGTCTAGATGATCATGGTTAACATGCATCTTAGGAGAACAATTTTTAAGACTAGAATAAAAAGTCTAGGAGTCGTTTGTACATCCTTTAGGAGTTCCTAGTGGTATATGTTTAAATGTCTAGGACTTATGTGGAGGCATGGAAGGAAATACAATTAAATGTTTTCCGAAAAGAAAGATATATATATATATATATCAATTCATTATTCAAACAATGATTGATAATATTCAAGATTCTACGTGTCTAAATTATGTACAATGAACAAGAAAATTTAACACAAAAATATCTTATTAATTCCTAATAAGATAAAGCTTCGAATTATGACTCAAAATCGTATTGGAGAACGTTCATCTATATCTACTTGTTCAAATTATGTGAATATGGCATGCTTTGTGTGTAGGAAAGAAGAAAAATGAAAAGATTTTGTGCAAACATACAAACTACTTACATAGTTGAAGGAATTCATGAGAATCCAATTCGGTATGGTATTGCATTGCAAACTAAAATACCCAATGAATAGACTAAATAAGCTAAGTTCCTCTTCCAAGGACTTAGAAACTTATGTTGTTAATGCAAGTAACACATAAGGATTATTTATGTCGACACACTACACAACGAACTATGAACCGGAGATATCATGTATTGTGTATTGACTTTCTATATAATGTGTGATGGTTCATAGGATCTAGCTTGTATACTTAAAATGAAAATTCACTTTATATTCATACGCATACAACTACACTCATTATATGTCCTACATGAAATACTTGCACTTAATTCATGTATTGAGATATTGTAGGCTCAAAATTGTGTTGGATAAAGTTATTTTCAAAAGATTTGATGATTCTTGACTTTCACTGTGATAAATTCATACATATCTTGTGTAAAAGAATGGATGCAACTATCATAGGAACTAACATGTGCATCTTGATCATCCAAATCCAACCAAACTCATGTCATACAAGAATAATTATCTTCTACATACACCACTTTCTTTCAACTCACCTTGTACTAGGAATCTTAGTACTAAGCATGATTATCCTTTGGTCTATAAATCTTCCTTAACTATACCTAACTCATACTAATTGGCTATAAAAGGAGTGATTTTGTATCATATATCCTCATCAAAACCTTCATCTTCCTTAAATACACTTATCTTCTCTTCAAAAATGGCAACTAAGTTTTTCATGAAACGTGTTGACGAGTCAAACGAAACTAACGTGTACGAACCGTTTGAGTACCGTGAAGGTCGTGAATGCGACAAAAATTTCATGTGTGCCACCGATATAAGAAAACCATTTATCCAAGCTAAAGCCTTCTCCTTAGTTCGTGACCTACCCATCGAAATTTATCCTAGGCATCTTCAAGAATTTTATGCTAGGTTCTATCTAGATCAACCTTCTCTTACTTTCAATTTTCGTATGTAGGGGCATGGGTATGCATGGAGCTTAAGTAAGTTGAGAAAGGTTTTGAATGTGTGTTCTAAAGGGAACTTGTTCTATACAAGGTCTACTAAGACCGAGGATTTCATGAAAATGAAGCACTATCATCCGAGCACTTACGCTCTAGAGCCTCCAATTCATGCCGTCCTCATTCAAAACACCATTCTTCAACCCGATTACCATTGTGAGGAGGTCCCATCCGGGCATTGGAACAAGTCTCAACTTCTCTTCAAGTTGATGCCATGGGCGGAAGTCTAATTGAAAAATGTGTTTATGGAAGTGGAACCTCAAGAGAAGTTACCAATCGTTGTTGGGTACATGCTCTATTGTATTATGACCGAGACTCCATTCAACTTTGCTTACTTTATAGCAAAAAGAATGGAAGCATTGGACTACAATAAGGAGCCACTTCCATATGCTAGACTCTTGTCACACATCATTGACCACATTGTGAGCAAATTCCCAAATGATCAATCTAGAATGATTGAAGTTGATGATGTGACCCCAATGGAGGAATCCTTCACAATGGACTCTCTTGAGTTTTGAGATCCATTCATATGTTGTTGTAGTTGTTCCCTAGGAGTCCTAGGTTGTTTTAAGTGTTGTTGCTTAATTGGTTGTATGACCCATGTTTCTTCTATGAAATAAAATGCTTGTGTTTTGTTATAATAATGCTCATATGAATATATAGATATATAGTATTGCTCTTGCTCAGCATTCGATCTATAAAAGTCATAAAGGGATAATATTTATAAAACCTAATTAAATTGGACAAACATATACACATATAAACGTATTGTTATGAGGACTAACCCATGTTGCAAGTCCAAATGGTCATCTAACCTATTTTGAAACTTTCACATGTGAGGATTTCTTGTTTGTTGCATGTTGTGCTTTTTATAGCTAGGCCACCGCAAAGGTGAGGCTCTTGACCCATGGATCCCCACCTTGAAACAAGGGGGAGCAACGATCTAGGGGGAGCTATGTTCAAGGGGGAGCACATTCGGGTGCTATTAGAACAAGCTACTTTCCCATTTAATGGAAGTCCCACCTTTTTGATTCAACAAAAGGGGGAGAAAGAAAGCAAGAGCGTGAAGACCATTCAAGAAATGTTAAAAGGCTTCACCAAATTACAAGGCAAAGGTCAAGACGCAAGCTACACCAAAGGCGCACTTTGTCTTCGCTAAATTTTGTAATTTTATTTGCTTTCGGTTTTTATTTGTCATCATCAAAAAGGGGGAGCTTGTTGAGGCAACATGATCAAGATCTCTTTATGTTTTAATGATGACAAATAAACCATCGAAACACATAAAATAACAAACGTTAGCCAAAATTCCCCGAATCAGAAGTCTGCTGCTGGCGCGCCACCCACGCGTCAACGCGTGGGTAACGCACCAGGCGTCTGTTAATATCGGGATGAATTTTTAAAGTCGGCTTTCCCCTTACCCGACAAATGTGGATCTCTCAATACAGGTATGAATATGTTATGTGCTTAACTGAGAACACTCGAAACGAGTTTTGGGATTAGAGAGATCCAACTTTTAAAGCACTCATTTACGGGAAAACGCCAACTCATGTTTTCTAACTATCGCCTCTAGCCAAGGCTTTTCTAAACTTAGGGAGCTTATATACTTCACGTAACATCATGTGAAAGCATCCATATGCTCATATCCCGTGCTTACGTCTTCTCTAATTACGTAACGGGTTTACTCCCTTATTGGTCAAACTAAGTCAAAGGTCACTTTGCGTAAACGCATTCTTTCCCACTTGGGTTATGCTTTACATCAAAGCAAAGCACTTAACTTGTTTGAACCAAGGTATTAGTTGAGAACGTCGAGTCGTGGAAAATCACGAGATATGAAACTATGGATTCTCGACATTGTGTTACTTGACCTTATAAGTAACCTATGATTTTCTCAACTTATAATTTTAATTATCTAAACATTTTCTTCTTAATGACAATTAGATTATTTATTAATCTTCTTCTTAATCTCATTTTACAAAAGACAACAAAACCAAATCTCCCACAATCCTTCCCAAAATCATTCCCAAAATTCTCTTACAACATTCCCTTACACTCTCTTGCAATGTGTACCTTGTGTCCCCATACTCACACACAACCTTCACATACTCTCACACAATATTCTCCCAATCTACCAACTTCCCGTACAATCCTTATACATACACTTATACACCTTGTGTACACACACTTGATTTCAAAATACACACATTACTCTCACAACCATCTCTTCTCTACACACACTAGCCAACTCACCATATCCTTCCATATCCAATCCAATCCATATCTCTTACACAATCTCTTACACTCTTACATATTCCTTACACACATCATATCTATACAACTCACTCACTACTCACCCTTTCCTTCTATTTCCCCACATGTCAATTAATTTGAAAATCAAGGATAGGCTCCATTTGATCTCAACCATTCAATTCAAACAAAAACCATCTCAACCCTTCACTCACCCTTTCTCTCCATTCAAAGGATATTCCTTTGGAATATTCCTTTCTAACCCAACCATGGTTCACTCACCCAACCATGGTTAGTTCTCATCACACAACCCTAACCCAACCTTGGTTAAGTTCCAACATACACACACATCCAACCATGGTTAACTCTTAACCACACCAAGGATGGAATATTCCCTTGGATATACCCTTCAACCCAACCATGGTTTACTATCTACCCAACCATGGTTACTTCTCAACACTTAACCATTCTCACCTAACCACAGTTACACCTTAACCCTTCCCTTGAGGAATATCCCATGGCATATTCTCTTCTTTATTATGCCATGTGAGGAATACCATTTCTACCCCTATCAAATTACTCTTTCTATCTTTCTACTCTTGGTAATTTGTTTTTTTTTTATAAACACTTCACAAAATATTTTCTAAATTAGCTATTTGAGTTGGTAAACCTTAAATTGATTAATGTTAAGGTTTAGTGTGAAGTACAATTGGGGGTTTAGCAAGGTAAGGTATTTATAAAGCCAACACCCAAAGCTTTGGGAAAATTTTCTCCGGTTGTCTGGCGCGCCACCCACGCGTCAACGCGTGGGCAGCGCGCCGGCCTCGGTAAAATTATCCCAAGTTGGGTTCTTGCCTACAAATACCATGCCTTGCCTGTTGTATTCCTCACTGTCACACCCTCGCCGAAGGCGGAAACACGAGGTGCAACGAAATCGATATACATCACCAAAGAGAAATAAGACAATACCATAATTTACATTAAGGAAAAGTATAACATTACAACATTGTTATTGCCGACATTGGCAATTTAAGACATAAGTTTAGTTTCCAAAAGATGGTATTTTAGTACATAATGAATAGTAGTGACATGTGAAAACTTCATTATGCAAGACCTTGATGACAAGCTTACTGACGATCACCTGAAATGCATGAGAGAAAACGGGTCAACTATGAAAATAGTTGGTGAGCACACACGTTTTATATAATATGAGAAACCATTAGAGAAAGTTCACAAGCCAAAGGCGTTGTCAAGTATTATGTCTTGTAGTCAAGCACCCGCGGTCATAATAAGTCACAATATAAGCACCACATATATAATAATGTATGCCATGCAAAGCCCCTAATTAAATAATATGCGTCCCGTAACATAGTGAACGAGAGGTTGGCCGACCTCTAATAGCGCTATCCATACTACTAATAGGTGTCGAACAATGCGAATGTACGAACAATACATCATACAACTATTATATACGATTAAGAACGCTCCAAACATGGGAGACTTAGCACGCTCCACCAATAAGGCGAGACTTTAGGGTTAAGAACGTTCCACCAATAAGGTGAGACTTTAGCACGCTCCACCAAAAATGGCGAGACTTTAGGTCATAGTACGTACGATTCATTAAGTTCAAAAGTTCAAGTTGAGTTCTATAGTTCAAAACAAGTTATAAGGTCACGACAAGAGTTCATAATAATCAAAGGGTTCAAAACAATGTTCAAAGAGTTCAAATAATAATTCATGCATCCACCCCAAATCGATTAAAATAGTTAGAAAAAAAAGGGGTTCGTGAATACTCACCTGATATAAGCGATATGATAACAAAAAGGTATGAACTAAAGTAAGGCGCGCACTCTATCCGCAACCTAAATGAATGATATGATCTACTTTAGATCATGAAATGAAGAAAGGAATGTACATGCACATGCTCCCTATACCACTCTTAACTTGAAAAATACTAGTTGATATCAAAATTATATATTTCCAAGACTTAGGAAAAATATGGCTATTAGAGAAATAAAGCTAGTTGCAATATATATACTTATATATATATATATATATATATATATATATATATATATATATATATATATATATATATATATATATATATATATATATATATATATATATCGTATGTTTCCATGTTCGTGTTGAAATCCTCGGGTTGAAATCTTTGAAATAACGCCTTGTAGTGATGAAAATATACTTGTAATAACTAATACTTCATTAGTTATAAAATTGGGTACTTGGTATTATTTCTAGAAATCTAGATTTACTACGTAGTTTTAGTGTTAAAATTTATAAAAGCTGTCAAAATGAAATGAGTTTTGCCGATATTCAAACGTGAATATCTTTGTCGTTATAAGTCCGTTTTATTCGTTCTTTATATCCACGGTTACGTCTTAGTATGTAGTAATATATTTTGGAAAGCTCGGCTCCTCCGGGTTACGTCTAAAGCCTCGTTTTGCCCGACGAAAAACGTCCAACAGCATGTATTTTCAGAAAATTACTTTTCGGCGTCAAACTTGTGTAAATCGTATCTCCTTCGTTATAAGGTCTTTTTAATCCGTTCTTTCGCCTACGGCTTCGTTTTTGAAAGTATTTTCTAAAAATTTTGCCAAAGTTTCCTTTGTAAATACTGATTTTCCTGGATTTATCAAAATGGGACAGAATGTATAAAAACATGTTCTAAAGTCATTTTCAAGGTGTAAAACTAGTTTCTAACATCACTAATCCTCTTGTAATCACCACAAAGCTATTCTAATCCTACCATACACCTTCTTAGGGTGCCATGGGTTCCTAATGATCACTAGACAAGTTAATTTAACAAGGGAATAACTAAATCAAAAGCTAGGGTTTGTATGTTCCAAAAGTGACAAAAAAAATGTGGTATAGCTAGTTGTGCATGAATTTAAGCATGGAAATCATGTAATACAAGTAAATATAAGATGAAATAATGAAAAATAAAGTTGATAACTCACTTGGAAATATGAGGTGATTAGATGATGAGGATACTTGTTTTTCTTGTGTTTTTGATGCAACAATCTTGACTAGGATCACAAAATGAACAAGTTTGGTGCTTTAAATTTTGGAAAAACTTCACTTGATCATGGTGTGGATGTTGGGTCGTGGTTATGGTGAAAAAGATGAAGAAATGGGTTTTTGATTCTAAAAATAAAATGTGTAGTGTTTTTGTTGTTTAAGGTTAGATATTTTTCTAAGAATGGCATTTTGGTAATTAATAAGTCAATATGAAGTAACATGGGATGGGGAGGGGCGGCACATGGTTATTTAGTGAAGACTATGTAGAAAGTTTGGGTATTATCTAGTTCACGGAGTCGGTTTTGGTTCCGTTAATCGCAAACCGTAAACTGTTAAGTCGCGAAACGTAATTCTGGTTATCGTAAAAATATGAAACTTGAAATAATGACTAAACTTGTCAAAATAAAGTTATAAAAATGTTAAAATTATGTTGGATACAAATATTGAGTGATCGGGTGATTATTATTTAGTTTTCACGAAACCGTCGTAATATTCTTAAACTTACGTTATAAATAAAATAAATTACCAAAATACTGGGTAAATGAATTTTATGACTTTTATGATGATATAATAGGTATAGAAATATGTCGGGACCATTGTGGGAATATTTAGATATATTCGTCATATATATATTAGTCGGATGTTAACGTTTATTTAGAAATCGTAATACGTAAAACGTTAAATATACTGAATATTGAAATTTGAAAATCCTAAGAGTGGTATAACATGTAAATGACCTACTAATGATATGCAGACTATTCCTCGTCTGTATGAGATGTCCTTAGTACTAATGAAGTGAATTCGCACCTAAACCAATCCGGTTTTGCGAATCTGAATACCCGTAAACTAAATTTACGATGACATGAGTAATGCAAGTGAATAGTGAATATTTTTCCGGAAATGAATAGTGTTCAGTGAATAGTAAAATTTTCAAATGTTTCTCAGAATATCAAACGGACATAAAAAACGATGAATAGTAATCGATGAATAGTGAATTTCCAAAGTTTGGAAATAAACGTAGACGTGGAAAATATCGGGTTGTTACATTCTACCAACCTTAAAAGGAATCTCGTCCTCGAGATTCAATTCATCCATTCTATAGGTGTATGTGCTCGCTGTTAAATTTGATGAAGCAACTAAGGTCGAAAACGCTAGGTCTCGGATTATATCAATGTCGTGAACTTGGTAAGAAATAAAAATAAGTTATGCACTCAAGATTAAGAAGTAAGGAGGTTGTTCAAAAGAATGTACCCGGCATGTTGTCCTGATTCTGTGGGGTTAAATGATTCCCTAGGAAGTAAGCTCGGCCACGTGCAGGGGGAATTTCAATATTCTGATCTTGAGGGCCTTCAACTGCCAACGCCAGATTTGGACGATTCTGTCCTTGGTTGGGAGTTCTTTTCAACTTTGGACAGGTATTCCTGAGATGATCCAAGCTTCCACACTCATAACATGCTGGCCTTGGTCCTTGGTTCAGAGTCCTGTTTGAGCAATTTCGCATGAAGTGGCCCGACTGTCCGCATTTGGTGCATCTTGGGCAGTCTCCTGAGTGGTGGTAGTTACATCGAGTGCACATAGGATGTGGACCGGCATATCTTCTGGGCCCTTGAGTTGTTACTCCGTAATTTCCCATTACTCGTTGTCTCTTGTCCTGTTGGTCTTGATCACGGCTTCTTTGCTGATCTTCCTGTCTCTTTCGTCCTCCATCGTTTCCTTTCGTTAGTCCACCAGACCTGATCACATCATTTGTCAAGCGGTATGCCATGCCCACAGCAGCTTGCAGAGTGGTTGGGTTTGATGAAGTGACATCCCTCCTGATTTCAGGGATCAACCCCCAAATATATCGATCAATCAGCTTCTCCACAGTGGAGACCATATGAGGAACCATCCTAGTCAGCTCGTGGAAACGGGCCGTGTACTTGTCAACTTCTACTCCTACCATCAAGTGGTTCCAAAATTCTACTTCCAGCTTCTGCACTTCATCTTTTCTGCAGTACTCGTCAGTTAGTAATTTCTTGAACGCTTCCCAAGATAATCCATTTGCAGCTTCCCTTCCTCTGGTCTGTAGCTGGTTGTTCCACCAAGTCAATGCTCGACCCTGGAGTAGACCCGCAGAGAATTCAACCTTATCCCCTTCAGCACATTTCGTGATACTGAGTTTTGACTCCACATTCTCGAACCATGATAGCAGTCCAATGGCACCCTCAGTGCCATAAAATTCCATTGGCTTGCACGTCATGAAAGTCTTATAGTTGCATCCCTGACCGTTGTTCGAGGCACCTGCTCCATTATTAGTCCGTCCAGCATCAATGTACGCAACAATCTGAGTAAGGAGGTCTGCTAATCCAGCAGCAGTGTCATTCGGAGTGTTCATTGCGGCCATGTCTCTGCGATAGACCAAAAATAGTTGGTTGAGTGAGCGACACATGAATGATGACGGAGGATGTACGGTACAATGACAGTCGTGACATAGAGATCGGGATATGAAGAGAACAAAGACATGCTTAATCTAACGAGGCGTAAGTTAGCAAAGAAAAATCATATACATAAATGCATATATAAGGTACGGTAACACAAACTGAAACATATAAACAGGTTATCCATACCCACCCGACCAATGCAATTTCAGGTGACCATACTCTCTAGACCCGACCAGACATGATCTTTGACTACTACTCCCATCATCGCATGATTCTTCCTGAATTATACATAGGTGATCAGGCTATGCATACTTGAGGATTAATAATGCAATGCTAGGACTAGTCGACTCGTATGATTTTTGGTATTTAAGAAAAACGTTATTTTGGTTATAGTTGCGATTTTTATATTAGAAAAATCGGCATTCTCTATAACCTCTGGCTCTGATGCCAATCTGTCACACCCTCGCCGAAGGCGGAAACACGAGGTGCAACGAAATCGATATACATCACCAAAGAGAAATAAGACAATACCATAATTTACATTAAGGAAAAGTATAACATTACAACATTGTTATTGCCGACATTGGCAATTTAAGACATAAGTTTAGTTTCCAAAAGATGGTATTTTAGTACATAATGAATAGTAGTGACATGTGAAAACTTCATTATGCAAGACCTTGATGACAAGCTTACTGACGATCACCTGAAATGCATGAGAGAAAACGCGTCAACTATGAAAATAGTTGGTGAGCACACACGTTTTATATAATATGAGAAACCATTAGAGAAAGTTCACAAGCCAAAGGCGTTGTCAAGTATTATGTCTTGTAGTCAAGCACCCGCGGTCATAATAAGTCACAATATAAGCACCACATATATAATAATGTATGCCATGCAAAGCCCCTAATTAAATAATATGCGTCCCGTAACATAGTGAACGAGAGGTTGGCCGACCTCTAATAGCGCTATCCATACTACTAATAGGTGTCGAACAATGCGAATGTACGAACAGTACATCATACAACTATTATATACGATTAAGAACGCTCCAAACATGGGAGACTTAGCACGCTCCACCAATAAGGCGAGACTTTAGGGTTAAGAACGTTCCACCAATAAGGTGAGACTTTAGCACGCTCCACCAAAAATGGCGAGACTTTAGGTCATAGTACGTACGATTCATTAAGTTCAAAAGTTCAAGTTGTGTTCTATAGTTCAAAACAAGTTATAAGGTCACGACAAGAGTTCATAATAATCAAAGGGTTCAAAACAATGTTCAAAGAGTTCAAATAATAATTCATGCATCCACCACAAAGCGATTAAAATAGTTAGAAAAAAAGGGGTTCGTGAATACTCACCTGATATAAGCGATATGATAACAAAAAGGTATGAACTAAAGTAAGGCGCGCACTCTATCCACAACCTAAATGAATGATATGATCTACTTTAGATCATGAAATGAAGAAAGGAATGTACATGCACATGCTCCCTATACCACTCTTAACTTGAAAAATACTAGTTGATATCAAAATTATATATTTCCAAGACTTAGGAAAAATATGGCTATTAGAGAAATAAAGCTAGTTGCAATATATATACTTATATATATATATATATATATATATATATATATATATATATATATATATATATATATATATCGTATGTTTCCATGTTCGTGTTGAAATCCTCGGGTTGAAATCTTTGAAATAACGCCTTGTAGTGATGAAAATATACTTGTAATAACTAATACTTCATTAGTTATAAAATTGGGTACTTGGTATTATTTCTAGAAATCTAGATTTACTACGTAGTTTTAGTGTTAAAATTTATAAAAGCTGTCAAAATGAAATGAGTTTTGCCGATATTCAAACGTGAATATCTTTGTCGTTATAAGTCCGTTTTATTCGTTCTTTATATCCACGGTTACGTCTTAGTATATAGTAATATATTTTGGAAAGCTCGGCTCCTCCGGGTTACGTCTAAAGCCTCGTTTTGCCCGACGAAAAACGTCCAACAGCATGTATTTTCAGAAAATTACTTTTCGGCGTCAAACTTGTGTAAATCGTATCTCCTTCGTTATAAGGTCTTTTTAATCCGTTCTTTCGCCTACGGCTTCATTTTTGAAAGTATTTTCTAAAAATTTTGCCAAAGTTTCCTTTGTAAATACTGATTTTCCTGGATTTATCAAAATGGGACAGAATGTATAAAAACATGTTCTAAAGTCATTTTCAAGGTGTAAAACTAGTTTCTAACATCACTAATCCTCTTGTAATCACCACAAAGCTATTCTAATCCTACCATACACCTTCTTAGGGTGCCATGGGTTCCTAATGATCACTAGACAAGTTAATTTAACAAGGGAATAACTAAATCAAAAGCTAGGGTTTGTATGTTCCAAAAGTGACAAAAAAAAATGTGGTATAGCTAGTTGTGCATGAATTTAAGCATGGAAATCATGTAATACAAGTAAATATAAGATGAAATAATGAAAAATAAAGTTGATAACTCACTTGGAAATATGAGGTGATTAGATGATGAGGATACTTGTTTTTCTTGTGTTTTTGATGCAACAATCTTGACTAGGATCACAAAATGAACAAGTTTGGTGCTTTAAATTTTGGAAAAACTTCACTTGATCATGGTGTGGATGTTGGGTCGTGGTTATGGTGAAAAAGATGAAGAAATGGGTTTTTGATTCTCAAAAATAAAATATGTAGTGTTTTTGTTGTTTAAGGTTAGATATTTTTCTAAGAATGGCATTTTGGTAATTAATAAGTCAATATGAAGTAACATGGGATGGGGAGGGGCGGCACATGGTTATTTAGTGAAGACTATGTAGAAAGTTTGGGTATTATCTAGTTCACGGAGTCGGTTTTGGTTCCGTTAATCGCAAACCGTAAACTGTTAAGTCGCGAAACGTAATTCTGGTTATCGTAAAAATATGAAACTTGAAATAATGACTAAACTTGTCAAAATAAAGTTATAAAAATGTTAAAATTATGTTGGGTACAAATATTGAGTGATCGGGTGATTATTATTTAGTTTTCACGAAAACCGTCGTAATATTCTTAAACTTACGTTATAAATAAAATAAATTACCAAAATACTGGGTAAATGAATTTTATGACTTTTATGATGATATAATAGGTATAGAAATATGTCGGGACCATTGTGGGAATATTTAGATATATTCGTCATATATATATTAGTCGGGTGTTAACGTTTATTTAGAAATCGTAATACGTAAAACGTTAAATATACTGAATATAGAAATTTGAAAATCCTAAGAGTGGTATAACATGTAAATGACCTACTGATGATATGCAGACTATTCCTAGTCTGTATGAGATGTCCTTAGTACTAATGAAGTGAATTCGCACCTAAACCAATCCGGTTTTGCGAATCTGAATACCCGTAAACTAAATTTACGATGACATGAGTAATGCAAGTGAATAGTGAATATTTTTCCGGAAATGAATAGTGTTCAGTGAATAGTAAAATTTTTAAATGTTTCTCAGAATATCAAACGGACATAAAAAACGATGAATAGTAAAATGATGAATAGTAATCGATGAATAGTGAATTTCCAAAGTTTGGAAATAAACGTAGACGTGGAAAATATCGGGTTGTTACATTCTACCAACCTTAAAAGGAATCTCGTCCTCGAGATTCAATTCATCCATTCTATAGGTGTATGTGCTCGCTGTTAAATTTGATGAAGCAACTAAGGTCGAAAACGCTAGGTCTCGGATTATATCAATGTCGTGAACTTGGTAAGAAATAAAAATAAGTTATGCACTCAAGATTAAGAAGTAAGGAGGTTGTTCAAAAGAATGTACCCGGCATGTTGTCCTGATTCTGTGGGGTTAAATGATTCCCTAGGAAGTAAGCTCGGCCACGTGCAGGGGGAATTTCAATATTCTGATCTTGAGGGCCTTCAACTGCCAACGCCAGATTTGGACGATTCTGTCCTTGGTTGGGAGTTCTTTTCAACTTTGGACAGGTATTCCTGAGATGATCCAAGCTTCCACACTCATAACATGCTGGCCTTGGTCCTTGGTTTAGAGTCCTGTTTGAGCAATTTCGCATGAAGTGGCCCGACTGTCCGCATTTGGTGCATCTTGGGCAGTCTCCTGAGTGGTGGTAGTTACATCGAGCGCACATAGGATGTGGACCGGCATATCTTCTGGGCCCTTGAGTTGTTACTCCGTAATTTCCCATTATTATTATTATTATTATTATTATTATTATTATTATTATTATTATTATAAACATAATAATAATAATAATAATAATAATAATAATAATAATAATAATAATAATAATAAGAATATTATTATTATTATTATTATTATTATTATTATTAATATTCTTATTATTATTATTATTATTATTATTATTATTATTAAAATAATAATAATAATAATAATAATAATATTAAAATAATAATAATAATAATAATAATATAATAAAAATAATAAAAAAATATTATTATTATTATTATTAATTATTATATTATTATTATTATTATTATTAAATATTATTGTAATTATTATATAAATATAATAAAAATAATAAATATTATTATTATATAAATATTATTATTTTAAATTATTATTATAAATATTTATTATTATAATAATATTATATGGTTATTATTATAATATTATATTATTTTATTATTTAAATATTATTTATTATTATATAAATATTATTATTTTATTATTATTATAATATTATATTATTTTATTATTATTTAAATATTATTTATTATTATATAAATATTATTATTTTATTATTTATATAATAATAATAATAATAATAATAATAATAACAATAAATATTATTATTATATTTTTTATTTTTTTAAAATTAAATAATATATAAATAATAACGTTGAAAGATAAATAATGATATTTAACTTTTAAAAATCTGAATTACAACGTAATTCAACACAATCCATCAAGTTTGCTATGTAATCTGAATTACATTACTGGACGTAATTGGTTGTAATCGAATTACATTACCTTGCAAACAAAACAAGCAATGTAATGTAATCTGAATTACAATTACATCCATACTGTCAACCAAACAGGATTGTAATGTAATTCAGATTACAATTACAACGAATTACACCGAATTACACCGAACCAAACGCCCCCTTACATATTTGGAAGAACACATCTCCTTGCAAGGGAAGAATCTCAAGAACTTAATCCACTCTTGTGATTGTGTCGAGGGTCTTCTTATCTTTACCCTTTCTATTACAATCGAGTCTCTAGGTTAGGTTAGGGCTTGGTTGAACAAACACTTATTTATTCATTCAATTGTTTGTAAGGGAAGTCTTGTGTCTTGGTGACCAAGCCTAGATCATTGGGGATCTAGTTGGGGTTTGATACTTCCGGGTGGAAGTTTTGGTTGTGGTCTTGGTGACCAAAGGTTAAGTCGAATCGCGAGATTCTTTAGGGTGGTTTCCGAGGACGGAATACCGTGGGAGTAACTCCTTCTTTGTGAGCATCAATATTGTTGAATATTGGTGGAGTGAATTGTAACGGTTTATAGTCCACCGAAAGAATTATACTAGTGTAATAGTATCGGTGTCGTGGATTCGCAACTGGACGTACGGGTAATATAAACCCCTCATCCGAAACCAGTATATAACGTGGTGTCTTTTACTCGCTTTATATACTTTGGATTGTGATTGTGATAGTGGTTGTTCTTTTCTAGACCACTTGGTGTTCTTCTTAACTTAAAGTTTTTAAACATCTAAAAAGCCAAAAAAACCGTATTTACCCCCTCTACGGTTCTACAGAGCCTAATAGATATTTATTAAAAATTATTATATGAACCTTATTCTTTGGAGTTCGATATTTTTATTAAATTCATCATTATTCTCCTCTATATATTTAGCTTTGCCAATGGCATAGTTGTATCTACTCTTTTTATATATTTTGCACCACCCAACATAAGTTTTAGCTCCAAAACTAGTACAACTACCATGGAAAAGCTATATTCCTCCACCAGTATCCAGTTTGATTCTGAATCAATATTCTTTCCCTTGTCTATCAAGCCTCCTAGTGCGACCAAAACTTTGTTCCTCGCAGGCGCAGGTATCTCCACATTATATCCTCTGTTGATACGTTATTTACTGCAATAAATATATATGTCGTATGTCACATACTTTTTTAGGACACTTTTAAAGAGCCTGGAATTATATTTATGTATTTGCACTTATAAACATGAACCAGGGTTGGACCTAAGCCATTGTAGGTGGTGCTCGGAAACCACTTTAGACACCAACTTTGTTTAGAACCGATGTATTAAATATTTTGGGACCTATCTTAAAAATATACAAGGAACCACCATAGAATCGTTTAAAAATATAGCCGGACATATTTGCCCGGAACTCACGAAGAAGATGAAGTTTCATTAAGTTCAAAGTTTGGTGGGCCCAAACTATAAGGTCCAGGTTTATTGGAAAAAGTGTAAAATTGCGGAGTCCTATAGCAGGATGTTACGTATTTTTTAATAAAGACCAAGTCAAAAGTCATTTTGTTTCTATGTTAAGAGCACGCGGTAAGGTGGTGGTGTGTTAAGTTTTAACACCCTGCCATCTCAGCGCCACGTCAGCTTTTCCCTTTTAACCTTAACTTTTGACTTTCCACCCCGGTAAGGTAACTCATCTTAACTCACCTCCACCCCAAATATTTTCAATTTCAACCTCAAATTTTAACAAACACTTCATTTATTTAAAACATAACATTAATTAAAACACAACATTACATTACATTACAAAATTAAAAAAAAAAAATAACGATACAAAAAAAAAAAAAAAAAACGAAATCAATAAAACACTACATCACATAATTATTCCACCCACCACCGTATGGGTGATGAAGAACCCGCGTATGGGTGATTCCACCCACCACCGAGAAGATTCGTAAACGAGTTGTTGTTGTCACCCAACATTTTTTTTTTTTTTGCTAATAGAAGAGTATTGTAGATGAAAATAGTTGTGAAAGTGTGAAAGAATATTGTGAGAGTGAAGGGGTATTTATAGTTGTAATAAAATGGGTTTGATTTTATTTTTTATTTATTTATTTTTTTTACACTACTAGCCGTTTACAAACGGTCAAATAATATAGAGGGTGGAAATGAAAGTTTTTTTTTTTTTTTTTTTTTTTTTTTTTTTTTTTTTTTTTTTTTTAACGTGCATTAACCGCTTGCCCAAGCGAGTTAACACACCTCTTGACTTTCAGTGGTGGTAAAGTAACACAGTGTGTTAAGTTGGTGAGTTAAGGCTTAACACCCTAAAGTGTGTTACCTTACCGAAGGCTCTAAGTACTTACGTTAAAAATAGCTACATTATTCAAAAGGGTTTGCTTCTTTTAAGGTTGTATTAATTTTGAATGTGTTAAAAACTTTTATTCTATGTGTTCTTCGCCGTAAGGGATTATGGTTAAGTGTTGTTCCTCCATTATAACATCTTCACTTTAAACTTTAAACTAGAATGAAATTGATTAAAAGTGATTTGTGCTTTATGGGTTAAGACCACATAAATTATAGCTTTTCGCTAATAAAAAATTATGAATCATTTTCAAACCATGAAAGTTACGAAGAATCAATTCTAAATACTTTAACGCACCATTAATAAAATTATGTTAAAATGTATCCATCTTGACCCGACCGGATGACTAATTGACCGGTTAATCTTTCTCAAGTTAATAAATAGGGACCATCTTAGTTTTGTGGTTGGGTCCGCCACTGACATGAACAAGTCTACATTGATAAGTACAAAAATATAGTCTTTCAGTATTAAAAAAATAATAATAATAAAAGAATAAAAAATAAAATAAATAAAAAATTCAAACTTAGGGGTGGCAACGTGAGTCGGCAAACCTCGGCATCAACAATGCCAGTTGCTCGGCATGGCCATTTCGGCATCTCATTCGGTAAGTATTACCGATTCGGTGAACACATTTGCATTTAATAAATTCAAACGTTGCATCTTAAATGGTGCCACTAAAAATGTTGCATTTAATAAATTCGAACGTGGCATGGTTAGGCATGGCATTGCTACTAAAAATGAAATTTTAGTCATGTTTAGGCATGAAATGAGTTGCCTTCTATTTATTGGCTAATTAAAAAAAAAAACTAGAGACATCCTTAACTAGAGACATCCTTAGGCAACAATGCCACCACCCTTATAGCTTATCCGTAATGCATGACATGCATGCAAATGATCCTATTCATATGAATCATGCAGTTGTTTTTGGTCTCCGCACTACGAGCCTTGCAGAAAGAACATGTATAATAGTAAGGATGACCTTTTTACATGAAAAATAATTATGTTAACTTAAATCGATTTCAGTTTTTTACTTATAAAGTGTTTTAAACATATAAAAATCTTTTTTATTATATAACAAAACAAAACCTTTGATGAGGACTTTCGTTTTAAAAAAAAAAAAAATTATTTCCTTATTAAGTAATATTTTAATTAATTATTATTTTTTAATTTATAAATTTATAAATTCGTTTTATTGATAAACTACACAAGTAGAAAATAAATACAAAGAAGATAAATACAAAAAATATAGATAAGATGCAAATAACAATAGGATTAAATTTTATAAATGATTATCTTTAATAATCTTTTATATAATAAAACAAAACCCTAAGTGGGGAGTTTCATATTTCAAGAAAATGATTATTTCCTTATTAGCTAATATTTATTATTTTTTAATTTATAAATTTATAAATTCGTTTTGTTAATATATACTAAACAAGTAGAAGATAAATACAAAATATATATATAAGATGCAACTAGGATTAAGCTTTTTAAATGATTATCTTTAATAATAAAAACCTATAATAAAAAATCATAAATCAAACAAAACAAAGATTAAATTATTTATTTTTTAATAAATAACAATATATCATTAAAAAAAAAAGAAAAAAAAACGCGTGCACGGGCATTATAACTAGTACATTCTAAGTAATAAACTAATAATAGTAAATTGTTGGGCAAATACTTCATAAGTTACTTATAAAAAAGATAGAAAAAAACTTGCTAATCTATATTTTGATTTACAGATTAATTATATAAAGTCAATTTTTTATGTGAGACTTAAAAACGTGAGGAATGTTACTAGGGTTAAGCATATCGGACCGAAAATCGAGCCGAACTGGACTTAACTGACCATATTCGGATCGCTTTTTGTTCTATATTCTAACGGTTTCGATTTTGGTCAGTTTGACCCAAAACCGACAAAAAACACACATAAAGCATACAAACCGAATCGAACCGACCGAACGGACGAAAAACCGAGCCGACCCGATCATATTCGGTTCGGATTTGTTCATTGAAATCGATTTCTAAAAAGAAATGAGTCCTTTTAAATTGAGCATAATATTAAAAAATGTGTACTTTAAATCATTTATACAAAAAAGAAACAGAAATACAAATTAACATTCATAAACGGTGAGTCTTCTGGTAAGAAATTAAAACTAAGAAAGGAACATAATCTAAACTTCTCAGACATTGTAGAAATAATGTACATGTCTAATTGTCGTGTGAACTTCTCATGCATAAAATCTTGTCTTGCATTATGAAGAAGTATCTAATATAATTTCGTAACAATGTGTTGCAACTTGCAAGGGTATATGTAACTATCTAAGTTATTGTTATTGTAATCAAGGCTTACAAATAGCAATATTTATGAATCATAGAGCAGAAAGTGTGACCATTATCTTAGGAATCCACATCGTGATGAGTATCTCTTAAATGTGTATCCACGTATAGATGAGCATTAAGTTTTTTGTATCATTCACCTTTCACCTGTTCAAGTAAAAAAATTATAAAAATATTATATTAATTTCCCTTAGCTTGCAAAGAATATATCTTCCGTAATGCCTCAATTCCACTCATTGCTTTCAAGCAAACGAACTTTGAGTCGATATATAATTGTCCGTGATTTAATATAGGCCTCTATAGATAAATTGTACGCCAATTTTGTAATGTAAAGTGATACAGGAACATTACTTGAATGTGCAATTTATAGTTTTTTTTCTTAAGTAGATACATGAAAAGACATTATTATTCTTATTAGTAGATTATTCATTAAACATTAGACGTACCTGAAAGAAGAAGTTGAAATGGTATATGTTAAGCATGCTTTGTGTGGTTAATAGTTTGTTTTTGAAAACTTTAGAAATTCTTAACATTTAGTTATTGTATTTAAGTTCAAGTCTTTATGAACTCAATTTTTATAGCATTAGTTCAAACACTAAGACTCATTCAAAGCATCAAAACTGAATTTTTAAATACTTTAATCTTTAAGACTGTCATTTAAAGCATAACTTAGGATCAAATGAGAAGAACTATTAAAATGAGAATAATGAGAAATGACTATAACTACATATCAAAGATGCATCAACATGAATTAGATGAATCCCTAATCTTTTATATGCACCCTAATATATTTTCTACCTAAAAATTAGATGCATTTTAGCAAGTTAGGAAAATCCTATGTATTTTTCGTACTCTGCAGGTCAAATTTGTTGCAAGTACTACTTTGTATTGTTTTCACTTCAAAATTACTTTTGAAACTAATTGAGATGCATCTAAATGAATAGAGATGCATCTAATTTAAGTTGACGCATCTCAAATATGTGGTTATAGTTATTTCTCATCCTTCTCATTATCAGTTTTCTTCTCACTAGATCCTTACCCTTATTGACTTTGCATAATAGTGTTTTATAGCTTATGCCATTAATGCTCACATTTATACATGAAACTCAATTTTATATAGATATATAAATATTGACTAATGATTGGAGTTTGCATTGCGCACATATAATGTTTATATTATGCACAATGTAGGAGAAATGTGGAAATGGATGGAAACATCATAAAGGTTACCGCAACCGGATTTTACTTAGAGGAAAAAGCTATTGAGTCACTTGCCATTAAGTGGAAGGGCAAAACCTGCGTTGAGTTGATGGATTCTGATGAGTTTTACAATGATATCTATAATGGTAACCTTTATAATCTTTTTCCCTTCATCTTTCTATCATACATGTTCCAATTTGTTAATATCACTGATCATGTCCCCCAATTCATAGAGACATAACTTATGTTTACACCCTATGTACAGGCCCCTTCGAGAAACTTATTCATGCTAATGCGTTGGTACCGATACCTGGGAAGCATTTCTCTGAAACGACGTCTCAAATGTGGGTTAAGTTGTGGAAAGATAATGGAACCTACACTGATTTGGATGCTACATCCATTGATAAGTATCTCGAGGTATTCAGGGATGAAACATTAATGCCAGGCGGTGGATCTGTTCTCTTCACATTTTTGTCAGACGGATTAGTAACGGTTAGCACAGTTACATGATTTGAACTATACGTAGTCTGATGGAATATTCTATATTATTGTCACACATCTAGGCTTATGTAACAAACACATCAAAATGACATAGTTGTAGTTAAATTAACTTGTTTAAAAGCATGCTCCAAACAATTAAGCAATTGATTAAAATGAGTTGTTTTAGTGAAGAATATTATCTAAAAAAGTGTGTCATTTTGAGGTTCTTGTCACTAAAGCTTAGGTGTATGCTGCAACATATTAACGTTACCCTATCTTAAATTTAAAAACTCGTTCATATTTGTTTAAATGTAGTTGAACATCGTTAAAGATGGTATCATACCCGAAGCTCCAATCGCAGTATTGGAAAATAAGAAATTGGGACCAACGATGTTGGAGGGCGCGCTAGGGAGAAATGGTTTTTACCCAGAAGCGAGACAAAGCGTCTCCTCAAGACTCTCGGATTTGTTCAACTAAGTGAAATGGTTTGCAAAAGGTTAAAATAAGTATTTCAAGAGGCGGCTTTATCTATTTATCATATCTATCTATTAGTACTAAAAGTCTCCTTTTCTATCATAAATATATAGCAATGAACTCCATTATGATATGTAACGTGTATCGTATCAATAAAACTTTAAGGAATCTATCTATTCAAGAAAATTGAATATTTTATACTAAACAACTAGTTATATACCTAAATACATACACGGGGCTTTAACATAAATTTTACACTAGTTATAATACCCGCGCACGCACGAAGTTTTTTCTAAAATTTTTAATAATGCTTTTTATCTATTAAAAATTAAATAGGTTATTTTTTGTTTTTGTTTTACAAGGTCATCTTTGTATACAAAATTAAATTACTGCATGTTGTTTGTATATCGATAATTTAAATCAATTCATAGTTTAATCTTATGCTAAAATATTAAGAATTCATAGTTTTGGCACACGTAGCTAACTCATTTAAATTAGCTTATTTATAAGATGAAGTAAACACTTTAAAGTTTGCCACATCCACAAAATTATAAAGAAAGAAGTTGCTTCTTCTCATTGAGTTCCAAAAGAAATATTACTAAGTAGCTAATTCCGGTTCATGGGTCATAAGCTTTATGGTTTGATCTTCATTTATAATAAGCAACAAAGCAATATATACTTTTATTTCATACTTTGGAGCCTTGTCTCACATTTTTAAAATCCCCTCAAACATTCTAGCACATTGCTTTTATAATTTTAGCTAAGCTGCAATTGTGTCCAACTCAGTTTTGATGAATTTTTATTCACTTTTTGCCTACTCATACCAATTTATGTCCACCAACTATTCAGTTTGAAACATGAATGTTGCAAAGCATATGTATCGTATCACCAAACCAACCGAAAACAATATTTTTCAATCTATATGATTTTATCATCGATCGCAACAATTATTATTTTAACATTATTACAACAACTTACTTACCTTCTTTTACATATAATTAATCTAGTTTGTACTCTGCAGATAATATTCAATGCAAACACATAAATTAAAGTTAAACCAAAATGCCCACAGATAATGTTCAGTTCACAAAATTGAATCATCATTGACTTAATGTAAAGTTTAGTTCATTTGAGATGATTATCACTCTTCATTCTAATAAGTAATAATTTACAATTATCTAGACTATAAACACACATAAAGAATTGCTTTGTAAACATCCGACCATATCCAAAACCAAACAATTAAGTTGTAGACATAAAGATTGAGAAAAGTAACACCAAAAATACCAGCGATGACCACAACAATTTTGTAGGCAGTTTCATAAAGATCACCATCATTATACCTGTATAAATGACCAATTCCACAATTTTAATCAAATATGCTCATAGTCAATTTAATTACACTATTATTAATGAATTAATATTTACCAACTCTTACAATATACTTTATTCTCCTAGATAACCATTTAATTTAAAAATAATTATTGTAAAGTTCATATTTGATCCATATCCAGGTTAGAGTTTTGTTCCATTACATGTCATCCTATTGCATGTATTAAAGTATTAATTTAAAATATTAGACTTTAAAAGTCAATGTGCGATTGATGAAGTTCTCCGAAGTATAATGAAACAAACCACGTGATCATGGGCACACACTGCCAATTGTGTGCTCTAGTTTACGTTTCCTGTCCGTCTCTAAGAAAAGCTTCTTCAATGTTTTGGTACTTATTTTCTATCTAACATATATATAGTTTATTCTTAAACGTTGATAAAAGATGCTCATAAGCATGCCGAAATGAGATTCCTACATGGTTAAGCTTTCTAAAAAGTAATGAGTTCATACCTCTCATGATGAATCTATACTACTTATAATAGAGGAATGACTATCTCTCCAAAAAAATTAAAATGTACAAAAAAAGATACTAGATTTACAACACTTTAAAGCAAAGAATTTTTATAATTACAACAAATAAAGCATTGTGTACAACAAAAATAAGCATGAATCAAAATTCAGACCAAAATCCTTATAATTATACATTAATAGCATTAAAAACACCCTCACACCTAATATTACAATAATTTAAACACAATTTACAACCCTCCATTAAAACCAATTCTACATTAATAATATATTAAAAAAAATCGTGGATGATTATCTAATTTTCTAAATGATTTGTTTAAAACCCTATTTTTTATTGCAAGAATCAATATTATATAAGGTTAATGAACAAACAAATATTCCTTCCCTGGAATTAATTTGTAAATTCACAAACTTTATGTCTTGTGATTACAAGTAGAATTTCATTAGATAATAAGTGGTACCAGTCTAAATCGTTTTTGTACATCTTTTATATAATAAAAGAATTACATCATTTTGGAGTGATTTTGCAAATTCCTTCTCATTGAAAAAAAAATTGGACCAATAGTAGAGCTCGATTTTGCCACGTAGGCGAAATCGAGCAACGTGATTGGTCAATAGAAAGTCAAAATTAAATTGATTTTGATCAAATTTAATAAGTTTGGTGGAGAAATTTTGTTAAGAAAAAAAAATGCATAAAAATATAGGTGTCAAATTTATAAAAATAAAAACTTTAAAAAAAAGGAAGTAATTAATAAAACTTTAGTGATTGAATTTTAAATAAATTATATAGAGTAAAGTGGAAAATTACAAATTTCCATATTTTTTAATAACTTTATAAAAAACACAAGTAACCCCTTACACTTTCTACCCCTTATACTTTATAATATTAACTTTGTTTAAAATTACATGAGTATTAGTATTAGTTTTTAGACTTTTATCCATTAAAATTACCAAATTTGATAAATATGCGAATTAGTTTTAATATACGTTAAATATTTTTTTAAAGTAATGTTAGTTTTAAACTTTCATCCATTAGAATATTTTTTAAATAAGGACTAATGTTACTATTTAAAAGTTTAATTTATGCGTACACGGGTTTCAAATACGGGTAAATTATTAGTAACGGGAATATAAATATCAAATGATAAGCACGATACTGTGATATGAAAATAAATATACGCGATTCTACTTATAACAACGACTCATGAAATTGTTAATTAAAATTTGTATTTGGATATCCATAAAAACATTTTAAAAAACTTTACGGAGCATATTTTAACTTCTTCAACGCTCACTATGTGCTACTAAATCCACACATTTTGTACAACATGGTATCAATAGTTAAAAATAAATAACAAAATCAACCTCAATCTCAACATGTCTGTCACTTAAAAATATTATACAAAGCTAATTATTAAAAAAACAAAAAAACAAACAAACAAACAAACACATGAGTTAGATAGTCACTGTTTAATATAAAAGATGTTTTCCATTAATTATATAAAAAAATGCACGCATCACAATCCTTATTTGATAACAATCATCTCCTAAATAAAAAATAAGAAAAACTATGTAGGTGATAACCTAACTTTATTCATTGACGTGATTAAAAAAAAAAAAAAAAAAAAAAAAAAAAAAAAAAAAAAAAAAACGTAATAGTTGGCCGTTGTAAACGAATTAAAAGTAAGTACATGAGAATTATTCAGCATGAATATACAAGTAAAAGAAATACCACAATTACAAAACACGCCGTAAATTGATAGCACGGGTTTGCAAAACTAAAAACATATATCGCTAACATCTCATGCAAGTCAAGTATTATCATGTGATTTTCCTTGAATAATAAAATATAATTTTTAATTCAAAAGCACTCTCCTAAAATAATAGGTAGGTTATAACATATACATATGATTTTTTTTAGTTCAACCATTTGAAACATGTTAAGTGGTTCATTTATTAATAGATAATAATACATACTTAAAATGAAATTTAAAAAACCCTGTGCGTGCACAGGTATTATAACTAGTTATTAGTGACGCACTAATAAATGGCCAAATGTTACATATCTCCGAATACAAATTAGCCGATTCACAGTCAAAAAACAAACAATCCATTCTATCATAAACCCATGTCAAACAACACCATTACTAACACAAATCCCATCTCCAATCTAAATTCACTTGGGCCAAATGCTGAAAATTAGATATCTATTTGATAAAAAGTTTGGGCTATATGAATTGCGGGCTTGCTCACGGGAGGTACCAACCCAACCTATCGAGTAGATATGCTGAAGTAAGGCCTTGCTAAACAATAATGTTTGTTAACTAGTTTGGCAATAATCCGCCGCGTTGCGGGCGGGCCATTTTTTTTGGCGAGATAGTTTTCTATAAATAAGGACATTGTAATACGAAAAGTTGTCATCCGAATACACATTGTTCTAGCAGCCTGTCCGAAAACCATATATACAAATAGACATTTGGATAGACATTTAAAACTGAACCACAAAAGAAATAGTCTACTTACGTGTACATGTACTGGTTTTAGTCTCATCAATAATAAAACCCCACTGTGTACTATTTGGCGCCTAACTGGCGGCAATATTATTTGCAGAGACAGGACACCGACGGCTAATTTTACTACTTGCATGCTTATAGAAGATGGCCTAGCCATAGTGGTTTATTTGTTCATTCCCTTTAACCTGCAACAACACACATTCCATACAGTTAGGATAATACATAACAAAAGATTCCATTTTAGACCACCAAATAGTTTATATAGATGAGATTTAATCTGTCACGACACTCTAACAACCTGCTAACTTGATCAATGCGGCCGTGAACTGAGTTATCCTATGATAGTGAAACAAAAACATACCTTGACCACACTAAAAACACATAAAACTATAAGCATCGCTCTTTTGATTTAGAAGCCCACTGTTTGCATATTCCAGAACATATCCAAATGTTCCGATTACTCTTGCGCCTCTTGCAAATATGCAGGCCTGCAAATTGCAAATAATTATTTCATGAGATTATTGATGAAAATCCCACATAATAATAAAAACGTATGAAAATAGTAAACCTTAAAACAAAAGTTCCATATATCTGGTAATGGTCACAACTAAAAAAGCGAGAAAGGTATACCTGCATGGTTGTAGTGCAAAAATGATGAATGGGATTGTGGCACTCCACTTACTGCCAATCCGGAAGGGTGACACCGAAAAGAATGGAAGGCTATTTCGCGGCCAGCATAAACAAACTGCAGAAATGATGTGGACATAAAAAAGAGATGATAGAAAGACCACACTTTTGTAGAACTTAAATCAAATTCTGCAAATTATGTAGTACGGGTAATAATGTGTATGCATATCCTAAAAAATCCACGGGTCGGCTGGAGTTTGAGCACTTAAATGGTTTGGTTCTGAATTTAAATGTCTTCGGACAGAAAAGTCACATTATAATATATATTACCTCATGGTTCAAGCGACTGCCAATACACAAAACTCCAGTTCAAAATACGTTGAAGCTCACCTGATCCATGGTGTGAAACATGCAATTTTTTTTATTTTTTTTTCTGATTCTGCCGGTCTGGCCTAAGTTGTGATCACACCGATAGTGAGCCAAAACATAGTAGCAGTAGTAATCATACACCAAACAATGCGCAGAGAGCTAAATAACTTGCAAATAACTGACTAATGTCAAGTTTAGACGTGCAAGGCAATAAAGCTTACCTCAAAAGGAGACATCCGTTGCCTGTTGCAAACTGCAGATATGGTGCGTCTCACATCAAGTAGACGTCGCCTTAGGCTTAGCAAATGACCAAGCCAGGGATGCGACTTCCTTTGCATAATCAATAAGTATATAGGCAACACCTAAAAAGTTTTTACAAAAAGAATTAGATAAGAGATACCTTTATTTCGAACGAAATTAAGAAACACATTAAATGATAAAAAAAATATTTATGGATCTGCATTGTTAAAATTTCAGGCTAGGTTTCTGCAAGGCTTACTTTGGTTTGTCTTGGGGTGAATCTCTGAATGATCAAACATCAATCAGCCCATGATCTCTGAGCAGATGCTCTGCATATTAACTATTTCTCGGCCATTTTTTCTTCACACCATCCTCCGGTGGCTTGAGACTACCAAGTCAAGCATCAGCCTAGACTGTTGCACTGCAATGACAACCCGAGTTTCAGTCAATCAAATGTCATGCAATTACATGGAAAACAATCACAGTTCATCATAATTTTTCTTATAAATGTCTATATAATAAAACTGATAATCTACTTAAAAGGTTGCTTTGTATCGTATGCTAAGCTATTTGTTCAATTTTGAAAATACACTTTAAAAGAATCAGCGCCTGTATATCATATACCTTAAAAGTACATGACACCTATTCCAGTCCCAGTTCGTCGCCTGAAACCCACCCATTTCAGGTCCCAATTCCACACACATTTCAGCCCCGCAATTCCACACCCATTGCAGTCCCCAACATGGCCTGTTTTAGCCCCCAACTTCAGCCTTAAACACGGCCATTTACGGTCTATTATAAGCTGCACCCGTTTATTATAAGCTGCATTTACGGTCTATTATAAGCCTTAAACACGGCCTTAAACTTCAGCCTTAAACATGGCCATTTACGGTCTATTATAAGCTGCACCTGTTTTAGCCACAATACCGGAGAAGTAAATCGTTTACGTGCAACCGTTTGTGCACGTGCAGGTTGCTGAGGCAACCGTTTGTCTCACTCTACCATCCTTGATCCAGAGAAGTAAATCGTTTACTTTTCGGGCGTGAGTTGCTGCAACCATTTTACATATCGTTGTTAATACCTGTGACAACCACAAATTATTGCGAATCAAACAAAGAAAAAAAAAAGAGTAAAGTAACCCACAATACCGGCTTTCACATGTTATGAGTCCCAATACCATCTTCATTACAATTTTTGTAACATTATATACTCCGATCTTAACGGTTACATATAAAACTTTTAATATGTTAAAGTCTTACTTCTTATGCTCATTTATTTATGTCTTATCGTCTACAATAATACTAATATAACAATAAGGACTGTTAATACATTTTAAAGAAACAAACCTGATGAGGCTAATTCTCTTCTTTAGTTGTGTCAAGTAATGGCGATTGTAATATTCGTCGTTATCCGTCCGAAATATTGAAATAGAACCTGTAAAACATAAAAGAAAACTAATGTTATAGTCGAACTTCAATTACACGGCTGTTTTGTGGTGATAAAAGCACCACCACTCTAACTATATACAACTCATGGCATGAAAAAGTTAACTAATGACAATGTTTGCTGCATGATGATCCATCCCAATATTGTCATTAGTCAATTTGTAGTGGGTTGTGATGATACAGCTTATTATAAACACCTTATCTACATTAAAATATAATCAGGTACCCAAATACTTATCTTAAAGTGCTTATTGATATGTAAACACTTGTATCTAAATGCTCTAAACTACACCAGCCCAAAATCGATATCACTAAGTTTCCTAAAGCAGAAAGACACAAATGTTACCTCTTTGGACATTCGGTGCTCATTTCCTGTCTCGTAAATTTCGTAGAGTGTCCAAGCCGACTAACCCGTGAATCCATCAAAACATGAATAATACTCTATGAGAATCACCCATATATCATTAGTAAACCATAATCAAAGCGAAATAAGCTACAAAACTAACAAAAGCAATAAGGAAAATCAAATAAACTGATAACTTCAGAAAATAAATTCTTCCGAACACCCCTTAACAAAACTACCCTAAGTCATAAGTAAAAATCAAATAAGTTCATAAGCTGGGATGATAAGTTCATCCGAACAAAATCAAATAAGCTCATAACCAACAAATCGAATTACATAATTATAATTAAAATACTATACATACCTTTTTTTTAATTTTCCCGTAACTGTTGTGTTTAATTAAATTCCGGCACCCAAAATTGAAACCTAGTTCTTGTGTTTTGATTAACTGCAACCGAACATGAATTGTATAACCGGCAACCCAAAACCGCAAAATTGGAACCCTAACTCTTGCGAGAATAGTGTGTATATTTGTGTGTGTGAGGAAGGTAACTAACTCCTCGCTTGAATGTTCTGGATTTGTCTACCAAAACATATGTTTATGATATACATAAACGGGCCAGGACGGGGCAGGGAAAAAGGCCAGAAAGGACGGCTAACGGGCTAAGCACTTGGGCCTTTTTTTTGGCGGGAAATAAGCGAGTAAAACGGCGTCGTATTGAATATGGTTTAAATAAATGTATAATAGTTTAACTTTTTTTTAATGGAGTTATATACTTATATTACACCAAAAAACTTGTCCTTAGATGAATGCATAAAAATTAAACCAAAATATTAGATAAAGCTATGAAAAACATAAGAAATGAAAAGGTAAGACTCCATGTGAATAATGTTTCGAAAATGATTGATAGACCACCAACATATTTATTTTAGACGAGACTACCAACCAAATATATTATTTATGGGGTACCCGCCGTTGCAACACGCGGTTACCCTGCTAGTTATATAAAAAGCACAAATGACATCAACATCAACCGAATAGCATATTATCACAATACTGATTTTACTTTTTCATTTGTGAAATTTTCGCTGTTTTATGAATTCAAATAGAGTTTATGATATTGACCCGTATGTATCATTCCTTTTAGTTAATATTTTAGGTTAGCACATTTGACCCGTAGACTACAAAACATAATTTATACTAGTATCAACGTACTTATACATAAGCCCGTGTTGATTTCTTTCATGCTAACCCAACTCTTTAAAAAAATGTCTTAATGAAAAACAAATGTTTAAATGTTAATATTAAACTAAAAAATCATAAAAGTTATAGCTGAGAGTCTTCATAATAATCTAAATAAGTTAGAAAAAAAAAAGTTCTAGTATAGTTAAGAGAGTGTTCATGGAGTAAGTAGAAAACTTCTTTCACTTCAGTACAATATCATCACATGTTAATTAGTTTACTTTCATAATTATGTATATTTGATCATTTCGTAAACCCGCAATAAAGAACTTAAAACCAAATTGAAAGGATGTTTTAATACCTTTAGAAGATTGTTTATTGTGATTAGTACAAACCTGCAATCGAGACTCTGTGGCGATTGAACTGTGGTTTGTGGTTAATGGGTTGTATTGGCAGATTGGAGGACAGGTTTTCATTAGGTCAGTTGGGGACATTTATACCATCAGTGTATGTATACAAAATCATCTTTCTAGTAGTTCCTTCATACTTCTTTCTTACATACATGACCAAATTGAAGTCATTTTCGCTTAGGGCAGCATCAGCTGGTAATGTAATGATTTCAGAGACATTATTTCCAAGACCGGGTACGTTACAGCCAAAGACTTCGGCTGCTGTAACTGCCTCTATGCTAGTATTTATGTCATACATAACCACTTTTCGATGGACACGGATTCTTTCTAAGCACGTCATGGAGCAATTCCTATACAAAAAATGGCTAATTAGTTCCTACAGTGTGACATTGTTTGTGGGTCGTTCATGATTTACTTGACAAAAACTTGGTAGTAGAAACCATACCTTGCATCAGCTTCAGAGAAATTGTTGTCACCTCTTATCCATATACAATAGGCAATTTTCCTTCACTCGACGGGAAAGCATTGATAGAAGTACCCTACAATACGCAAAATTGAACTCAGATTTTATAAAGCTATTTAATGTACTATTCGAACATATTTTATCAAAGCTAATTAACAAGATACTTAAAGTAACCTCCATCTATATAAAACACTTGAGTATCAAAGCTACTGCGATACTTAAGTATTAATATAGCTAGTAAGTCCATGTGTATTCTTTTCTTTTTCTATATGCAGAGTACATAAAAACGAATTTACTAAAAAAATCGCCAAGAAATTTTTAAGCTTTTTCTATTAAACATATTTGAAAATTAATAACAATAATAATTATATCTATACTACTTTATAATACATTTTGGACATGCTATTAATAGAAGGCTTAAAAATTCAGATTCCATATCTTACTTATAATGGAAATATTTGTATTAATTTTGCAATAAAAGCAATAACTTACACACATAAATAAAAGTTATTAAATTACATCGCTGTGGTTTTGGTTGTTTTCCGGGTTTTTATCTTTATTATGATTTTAGTGATTGTTCTAAAAATGGTTTTGGTGTTTCGTGCTACATCCTTCGTCTTTCTGTATGTCTAACAATTTTGTGAGATCTTGAAGTTAACTCTTTAAACTTTTTAGTTTTTTTTTTTACTTAAGATCTTTTATAAGTTGGTTCTCGAGGCTTACTTTCATATTTATTTTTGCATGAGTTTGTGCAAGTGAATGTGTTTTGTTATAAAACAAATAAATAAGAGGTTGTAATGAAAAGAAAATTCATAAAAAGGTTAAATTGTTATTTGTATTTAACATTTTATATTTTCTTTTTCGAAACGATTTTTCCAAGCTTCTATCAAAACAGTGTGTATTTTTCAAATAATTGTTTTGTTTATTGGTTGGTATTTAATCTTCATACTATGCTAATTATTTAGCTTGTATTGTCGTGTCACTATTTTTTTATTGTTTTGATCACGACTATGTTGGTTTTTTACTCATGAGATAAGATGTCATTATATTCTTATAGTATCTTTTGATTTGAGAGATTATTTTTCTGTTTTGGTGATGATGAATTTGATCATCAGCGGGAAACAAAATTCGAGAGAGAAACTTTTGGAAAAGTTTAAATTATAGGGAGATGAGACATAAAAGAGTTATCTTCAAGGACCCATGGACAATGATTCAGGATGTGTTATTCCGAGTAATATTGTGATACGGAGTATTTCTTCAATAAATAGTTAAATACTGTAGAAACTTGTGTAAAATAGTGGATGTGTGATTTTATACAAAGTGAGTAAACGCCGAACTCTATATAGTAGCTACAGTAAATGTATGTACATACCAAGGTAAGGCCCAACATTAATTTGTTATATTATTGTCGTGTATTAAAATTGTTAAAAGAAAAGTGTCCACGTTTGGCGTAGTATAGTACTATAGTTGATATACTAGCTTTCTAAACCAATAAACACATAAAGTAGTATAGTTGTTTGCTAAAAACCATGTTTCAAATACGACTTTTTTAGTGTGTAACAAATAGCGAGCCAAGTTTCAATTGTTTGTGTACAAAAAACAAATTAAAAAAATAAAGAACATAGGCGCAAAGGGAAATTGTCAAAATTATACAAGTTGCCGTTAGAAAGGTTTTTTTTCAAATAAAAAGGCTTAAAAATTTAGTCTGCGCACTTGCCTATTATGGAAAGTTTTGGTTAAATACTAATATTAGTTACCGACATTTTTTTAAAATAAAATTAATTTATGTATTTAATAATATAAATGATTGTAACCGAAAACATTTAAAATACAATTAATTAAATAACAATTATTAACTTTCGGTTACACAAATTTAAATTCAGATTAAATTATAGGTTATTTATTTTAGTATAAAAAGGACATAAACAGATGATTAATTAATTTTATGAAGTAATTGTGTACAATTTGTTAACATAGTGAAAGAAGAGATGTTAGCTTGAGATGGTAAAGTCAACCACGACGTTTTTGCAATACTAATTTGACATTGTTTTTTCTCCACATAATCACCAACTATGACGTGTCATCACTATTACTGTGTATTAAAACACCACCATTGTTGCTTTCTCCTTTTTTGGTTTTGATGCATATCGCATGTAGTACTATAATTTATAAAGATGACTGTGATGTTTCAAATTTCAATTGTATGTTATTTTGGGTTATTTTGTTATACGGGTACCCGCCGCTGCAACGCGCGGGTACCCGGCTAGTTATTACTTAATAAGGGAAGGTTGAGTTTTTCAAAATGAAAAAGTCCTCACTTGAGGTTTAGTTTTATTATATAAAAGATATTGAGTTTTAACATAAGTCACAATAGATCTAAATTTTAATTATTTGTGCATAATAATTAATTAATTATATATTATCAAGTTTGTATAGCACACTTGGCTAATAATGTAAATTTTTATCTTGCCACGCTAAAGCACCAGCATACACGGGGTTATTAAGATTTATTTATAATATTATATAAAATATTTTATACTTATATAGTTTTAATACTCGTGCAGAGGTTTTACATATATTTTCATTCACTACAAGAAAAAATGGCGTTAGTGACCACTTTTTATTTTCACTATTTAGGCCATTTACTGACCACATAATTTTTTGTCACCCGATTTTTTGTCGTTTATATATCATTAGTGACGAGCTAATATGTTCACTAATTATTCACTGAGCTACACGTCGGATATATTTGATTTATAATAGAGATGAGATTATTGGCCATTAGTTTAACATGTTAATAATAGTTGACCAAAAGTTAGTCACTCAATTGTGTAAAAATGATATTAGATACATGGGAAAATTAAACAAATAGGTAACGAACTTTGAAAAAATTTCAATGTTAGGTAACGAACTTTCTAAAATATTAATATAACATACGAAACTTGTTGAAACCGTTAAAGTTATGCAATATGTGCTACTTTTACAACTTGTAACCGGTGCAACCTTTGACTTTAATAAAGTTGTGAGTAAATTACACGGATGGTCCTTGTGGTTAGTGTTGACTTGCATATATCATCCTTTGACTTTTTTTATTGCATTCATAGTCCCTAACTTGAAAACTACTTTTTTTTTTTTTTTTTTTTTTTTTTTTTTTTTTTTTTTTTTTTTTTTTTTTTGCATTTGGTCCTATCATCTATTAAACTTTCAAATTCCGGTATTTTTGGTCTTGAACAGTTGAACTATACACCAGGCCGAAACCTGGTTTTTAAGTAAATGGTGTGCTGGTGTTTAAACCCGAATATCCAGCTCTATAGCTCCACACGTACATATTTGACAATTATAAACTCTTACATACACATTTGACTTTCCAAGTCAAAGTATGACAATTAACATCTCAAAGAGTGTAAATACCGGTGGCTACAATTATATCCACTGTCACATACAAGTATGACAATTAGTGTAGCATTGTTTTGTTTTAGTGTAACAGGTGGCTACAAAACCCATTCAAAAGTGCAAATGCAAAATTTTGATATAAAAAAAGTTGGCAAAAACTATGACCAAATGAAATGAGAAGTGCTATACTACCAATTGCCAACCAAACTACTACATAATATCTTTCAATCAAATTGCTGCAATATATTTCCAACCAAAACAGAATTAAATGATAAAATCTTGATACAAAGTGATAAAATTTTCCCAACTCAGATTGACACCCTATTAAACCATTATTTGGAAGGTTTTAATTTTGAATCTCATTTATTCTTAAAACAACCTACTGAGAAACCTCTTTACATATTTTATCCAACAAAACCCAAAATTAAAGTTTCAACAAAACCCACTAAAACCTTTTTACAATCTAATAAAAACACTTGTTGTTAACTTGAATCACAAAATCAAATGAAGAAGCTGGTGTTTGTGATCATGGCGACGTTAGTGGCAATGACAGCAGTAGTGTGTGTTTGTGTTTCCTATGTGTTTTTTAGGAATATCGAGATTTTTCTTTGATGTTTGTGGTGGTGGTTCGTGTTCTGCTTAAATTGGTGGCGGGTGATTTGACCGGATCTGCTGAAAATGGTGGAATGTTATTCTGATGGCGAGGGTGGGTATCAAAATGGTGATTTTGTGCGTGTATTTATAGGGCATTAAAATGGTATCTTGAATGAAAGATGTAATGAAGAAAGATGATACTGGGTGCCCGGGTGGTAATGGTTTCAATTCAAGAACAAAGAGTCAAAGAAAAAGTAAAGAAGATACATGTAAATATTGATTAAATAATATCATAAGTGGGCCCAACAAGCTGGTGTGCCACCCAAACGGTCATATTACTTAACATTAACGGTAACAACAAGTTTTGTTGGTTATATTAGTATTTTAGAAAGTTCGTTACCTAACATTGAAAATTTTTCAAAGTTCGTTACCTATTTGTGTAATTTTCCCTAGATACATATTGAACCATTATATTATGTCAAGATGTTAAATAGATGTAAGAATACACTGACAGAATTGGTGTAAGATGAATTTAAACTATTTTTAAAACAATTCATAAATAAAATACTTCATAAGGACAGTGGCACTCATGCTTCTGAAATCATTCATAACTCTCAAATCCACCAATAATATCATTCCACCTCATTTCACCTCATTCATACTTTTTTCATACCTCTCAAACCCTTTTTAATGGCAACCATGCCTTTTTCATACCTCTCAATTAAATCTAAAAATCATTAATATTTCATTAATAATTAAAATAACATTACATAATACTTGAAAAAAAAATACATAATTAAATCTAAAAATCGGTAGGCCATCCATATGTCTCCGCGTACCCACGTTTTTTTGGCAATAATGAAATCTCGCATAACCTGATTGGTTACGTGTTCGTGCGGCTCGTTGTAGAATTTCAGTGCCCGAATCATAGCCTTTTCTTTAGCATTTTTTATTTGTGTCTTCAGCAACTGTTGGGACAATTGATCCTTTGCACGTTTTTCTGCCATCGTCTCATCCAACGCTAGTGCTTTCTTTGACGTATAGTTCCCAATAAACTCAGCAGCACTATTCTTTGTCGACGCCTCACTAGCGGTCTTTTTCCCTTTTCTTTTTGAAACAGGAGTTGTGTCGTCATTTAGATCCGGAATAACAGGATCAACATTGTCATTGCTTCCGGACCCATAGTAGCTAGATTCCGACGACTTTCTTCGTTTGTCGAAATGAGATGTCGAAGATAATTTTTCAAAACATGGTTGCTCCAACCATTTCGGTTCATCCTTAACAACCCTCCACGCTTCAATATGATTAGACGAAGTGCCCTTATTCCTCTTATTATAATCAGACATGGCATTTTCCAGGACGTTGACATCGTTACACCCACTCCCACGAATGCGATTCTACAATAACACAAGTATATAAATTAACACAAGTATATAAATTAACACAAGTATGTAGTTTAAAAATTACTTGTTGGATGTAAAGCCCGTTAAAAACACCCATTGCGTGATTCAAATGTTTCCACTTTGTGTTCAACGAATGATGAGTTCGATTACTATTTTAATTGTGGCCTTGAAATGCTCCAAAATTCTTTCCCAAAACTTATCTCTACCTTGTTCATTCCCGACTTTTTTACATGTCGAGATATGAATCCATGCTTTAGCCAAAGCAACCTCTTCGATCGACGACCAAGTCCTTTTATCCGCTTTAGTTTTCCCTTTACCTACTTGAACATCTTCATCTAGAAAAAAAATAACATATAAAAACTAACGTAAAAAAAATAACATATAAAAAATATAACGTATAAAAAATAACGTAAAACAAATAACATATTAAAAATAACGTATAAAAAAATAACGTTTAAAAAAATAACATATAAAAAAAAGAACGTATATAAAAAAACGTGTATAAAATATATATATATATACCAATTTGAGTTTGTTGTTGCGTTTCGGGAACAAACTCGACATCATCATCATCGTCTTCACCATATATAGGTAGTTCGCGTTCCACACTTGGTTCACCACGCGAAGGACCTTCACGGTAGTCACCAAACGGGTTGAAGTCACTCGTCATTGATATGTTATATTGGCTTGGATTCATTGGTGGTGGAGCTTGGGGATAGTTAAAAGATTGAGGGTATTGTTGATGCATCGGTGGTGGAGGTTGGGGATAATAGCCCGATTGAGGGTATTGTGGATACATCGGTGGTGGAGCTTGCGGACGAACACGAGGACGGTAGCCACGTCCACGGCCTTTTTGTGATGAACCACCTCTTGATTTGCCACTATCCATGCTTCACAATGTATGTGTGTAAATACAGTTTGTGTTTGGAAATGAAAATGAAATGTGGAACTATGGAAATGAAATTGGAATGTGTAATATATATAGGAAATATATATATATATATATATATATATATATATATATATATATATATATATATATATATATATATATATATATATATATATATATATATATTTGCCCCATCCGCTCCTCCAACGGTACACACATTTATTAGAAACGGTAATATTTTGCTTTGAAAACACCATACCTCCCAGGCAATATATGCCGTTGGAGGCTTGCCGTTTGCCTTGTCGGCGAGGTGGCGGCGGTGTTCACCGCCGGCAATGGCATGCCGATGGTGATATCGCCCACCACTACCACCGTTCTAAGTCTAAATACTCATGAGCCTAATAAATACTTCATAAATCTAAACAGGGATAATTACAAAACTGCCCCAGTTGCCCAAGGCGTGGGCTTTTTTAGACGAAATTTTTTGTGTTTGCTTTTCTAGACCAGGGCAACCAGTACTTTTTGGACAACTAAAATCTGCAAGTGAAAAGTGTAACTTTACGGATTACAAGGTAGTGCAACTTATGTCCTTTTGGGTAACTGGTGTACTTTTTGGGTAACTGACAGCCTCTACAACATTATCTGATATAATTACGATAAGACAATGATGAAACTTATCAATATATCCTTCACCAACAGCTTTAAAAGTGCCGAAATAGGACCAAGAAAGCCATAAGCTAAGCCACCTACAATACTGCCCACAACAACACAAAACAGGCCATAAAGCCAATGGTGATTTTTGAAATTGTGACTAAAGTTCTTGAATATTGAAATACAAACACATATGTTGATTATGTTAAGTCACATGCTACTTCTATTGATGTTATATAAAGGGGTAAAATCACATGAAGAGGGGAAACACCATATACATATCAAGCAAACACATGGGTTAAGTGATGATATCGATGGAAATACCCTGTTGTGAAAGGTCCAAATGTGTTTGAAAGAGTAAATGAGCAATTTTGAAGCAATAAGGGAAGCTATTCATCATAAAGACGATAAAAATTAAGGCTCCCTTTCAAATGTTGAAAGGTAGTTGAGCACTCAACACTTTACAGTAGTTTGTAGCGCTTTAAGTAATTCCCGATCATATAATTTTCAGGGATGATGCCTCACTTACAGGATCGAAACATGAGAAAAAAAAAGTTCACTTTTAGGTACAGGTACAGGTGTAACACACGTTTAGAAATCAATCAAGAAATGAAAACGTGATCAACAAATGCAATAACACATTAGGACTCTAATGAAGAAGAATTAGAATTGAAATGGAATTGTTATTAGTAAAATGAGTTTACACAATGACTACAAATTTTTAGAGAGAGAGAATTGTAACTAAAATCAAGAATGAATTGTTATGATACAAGTGATGGGTTTAAATAGTGAAGGTTTTGGTTAACAAAATTTGGCGCCAAGAATACAAGTTTGAAAAATGACATCTCCAGTCCTCTGACTTTGTTATTGACTTTGACTTGTAACAATCCCTACTCCTTCAAACAATGCTTGTCCTCAAGCTTGAGTTTCAAACTCAGGATACCTCTGCAACAGGTGACTAAGATTCTCCCAAGTAGCATCCTCATCTGTGTGATTCGACCGCTTAACCAAAGCATAGACCACAGCTCATCATTGACTTTAGCTAGCTTTCTATCCAAAATGGCAATTGGTTCAGCTGCCAATAGCCCATTTGGACCATAGTGAGGTAATGCTCCTATTTTATTGTCATTTCATTTGCACACCTTTAGCTATGAAACATGAAAGACTGGGTGGACTTGGCTAGTTGCAGGTAGGTCTAGTTTATAAGAAACCTTCCCAATCTTTTCAATGATTATAAAAGGACCATAGACTTTGATGACAGTTTGTGTTGGTGTTCCTTCCTTATAGTTACTAGCCTGTGAGGTTGGAGCCTCAAATACACCCACATTCCAACTTCAAGTACTCTGTCACTTCTATGTTTGTTAGCTTGATTTACCATTCTGTCTTGTGATCTTTGTAAATGCAACTTTAGCATCTACAAAGAACTTTCTCTAGCTTGCATTGTCCTATCAACTGCCTCCACTGTGCTATCTCCAGGTACATAAGGGACATGGGTTGGTGGTTTCTAACCATAAACTGCTTCATAGGGTGTTGTGTTGATAACTGAGTGAAAGTTAGTGTTGTACCAGAACTCAGTCATAGGCAGCCAAACAGCCTATTCTTTTGGTCTTTCACTAGTCATACATCTAAGATAACATTGCAATCATTTGTTCACAATCTCAGTTTGGCCATCTATTTCTGGATGGTAGGCTGTGGATAGTTTAAGTTACACTTTCAAGGTTTTGAACATTGACTGCCAGAAATGACTCAGGAAGATCTTATCTCTATCACTAACAATTGATTCAGGTAACCTATGTAATCTATACACATGATCAAGGAACACTTGAGCCACTGTACTAGCAATAAAAGGGTGTTGCATAGCAATGAAATGAGCCTGTTTGGCCAGTCTATCTACCACCACCAAGACGACTGTCTTTCCTTGTGAACTGGGCAATTTATCAATGAAATCCATGGAAATGGAAGACCAAATCTTTTCTGGTATAGGTAGGGGTTGTAGAAGACCAGGGTAAGCTACTAAATTAGGTTTCTCTCTTTGACACACATCACATTCTCTCACAAATTGCTTGACCATCTTCTGCATACCTTTCCAATAGAACATACTTTTGAGTCTGTGCAGAGTCACTGTAGTACCTGAATGTCCTCCTATAGCATATGAATGGTAGTATTGAATAATGGTCTTTCTCAATTGCACATCACCCCTACCACTAACTTTCCTTTTCTCCTCAACAGGCCATCTACCATAAAAAAAACTTATCCTTGGTATAGCTATTGTTTTGTATCTGTTGAATCACCTTTTGTAACCCCTCATCATTTTCCCAACAGTATTTTACTTGTTGCAATAAATCAAAAGCAATAGAAGTTAGGACCACAACATTCAATTCTACTCCACTAGATATTCTTGACAAAGCATATGCTACCACATTCTCAGACCAACTTTTATAAGAAATCTCATAATCACACCGAAACAGTTTAGGTAACCATTTGGTTTGAAAAGGAGTCATCAACCTCTGACCCAACAAATACTTTAGACTGAAATGATCTGTTTTAATTTTGAAGTGTCTGTCCAACAAATACCCCCTCCACTTATCTAATGCTATCAAAATTGCCAGAAATTCTTTTTCATATGTTGAGAGGGCTTGATGTTTTGGTGAAAGAGTTTTACTCAGAAAAGCAATTGGATGTCCTTCTTGTTACAAAACAACTCCAATTCCCACTCCTGAAGCATCTGTTTCCACAATGAATACTTTGTTGAAGTTTGGCATAGCTAGAATTGGTGTTTGGGACATGGCTCTTTTGAGTGCTTCGAAGGCTTTTTGTGAAGCTTCACTCCATTAAAAGGCATTCTTTATTAGGAGTTCAGTCAAAGGTTTACTCACAATAGCATAGTTTTTAATGAACTTTCTGTAGTACCTAGTCAATCCCAGAAACCCTCTAAGTTGTTTCACATTGGTAGGAATTGGCCAGTCTTGCATTGCTTGTACCTTAGAAGGATTAGTAGCCACACCTTTGTCTGAAATGATATGGCCCAAGTATTCCACACTGGTAGCAGCAAAAACACACTTGCTCTTCTTGGCAAACAAAGAATTCTCTTTCATTACTTGCAATACTTGTTTCAAATGATTAATGTGATTACTCAAATTGTCACTGTATATCAAAATGTCATCAAAGAAGACTAAAAAAAACTTCCTGGGAAACTCCTTGAACACTGTATTCATCAAAGATTGGAATGTAGAAGGAGCATTAGCGAGTCCAAATGGAATCACTAAGAACTCAAAATGTCCTTCATGTGTCCTAAATGCAGTTTTGTACACATCTTCCTCATCCATTCTAATTTGATGATACCCTGATCTTAAATCCAACTTTGAAAAGAACTTAGAACCATGAAGCTCATCAATCAACTCTTCAATAACTGGTATAGGAAACTTATCTTTAATTGTGGACATATTCAAATGTCTATAATCCACACAAATTCTCCAAGTACCATCTTTTTTCTTGACCATTACTATGGGTGATAAGAATGGGCTTTGAATTTTTCTAATCACCCCTGAATCTAGTAATTCTTTTACCATCACTTCAATTGCATTTTTCTGATTAGGAGGGTGTTTATAAGGTCTTATGTTAATAGGAGGGGTGTTTGGCACAAGAGGTATTTTGTGGTTATGAGATCTCTTTGGAGGCAACTCTTTAGGTACATAAAAAACTGACTCAAATTCACCTAAAACTTGTTGAATCTCCTTGGAACAACCCACTTTAGATTCCATTTGCAACAGAGTAGCAGAATAGTCACACACATCTATTGTAGACAATTCAGGACTTATAACTTTACCCTCACCTGTGGTTTTACCTTGCATCCACTTAAGTGTTGTTTGATGGGTTCCCCTGAATACTATTTTACTACCCTTGTAATTGTACTCCATAACCAAGTTCTTAAAATCACATCTAACCCATGCTAATGTTGATAACCATTGAATACCAAGTACCATTTCACAGCTACCCAATGACAAAGTAAACAAATTAGAAGTGTAACTAATACCTTGAAACTCCCAAGTGAAATTCTTACACACATACAAACTGCTCATGACATTACCATTAGCCACTAAAACTTCCAAAAGGGTAAATTTTACTTAGTCTGTAACTAAGTTTTTTAGCAGTGTTCAATTCCAAAAAATTATGTGTTAATACAAATGTCAAAAACGTTATTCGTATTATTCGGTCTTCTAGTGTTTTGATAATCACAAAATATAAAGACATGATACGTAAAGTTACGGTTTATAAGTTTTTAATCGAGGAAACTCATTTCTTCTACGTAGCTGCTTCAACATCACTTCATGTATGAACAAACTTTATACCGTCATTAGTTAAGTGATCAAAAAATTTTATTTTCACCTAAACTTACATTTTTAAATATTGACAAAACATTTTCACAAAAGTATTTTTGTGTTTTTAAACAAATGTTTTATTAAGAAAATAAATTCAAATTCAAACCTTATAACAACTATTTTTCCCGCCAATCTAGTTCAGCCTGAACCAGATAAGTTTTCACCATGTCAGGACAAAAAGGGAGCGTTTTGTCGCGGCGGTCCCTTAGTGATAAAGGACTGTCTGGCATTTAAGAGACCGTCCCTCTCCCTCCTGTCGTCTATAAATACTAAACTGTTACACTTCAGAAAACAAGACTTTCACACACACAAAACTTTCTGGTCTTTGTTCCTTTTATTTGTTAAATGAACGAACATGAACAAAAGTCACGTCCGTTTATTTATGTTCGTGAACGTCCGATTATGCATTCGTTAATGTTCATTTATTTATTTATGTTGTACATCATATCTTTTAGTTGTATAATTTTAAAATTAGTTTGTTTAAACAAAACAACACTTATAAAACAATATTAGATGCATAATTTAATAAAGTTTATGTTTGTTTGTCTATGTTCATTTATGTTCGATCATTTATGTCCGTTTAGTGTTCGTATATTGTCTTAATGAATGAACATAAATGAACATGAACAACTCATTTCTTTAATAAACGAACATGAACAAGAAAATCCGTCCGATTAAGCATTCGTATTCGTTTATTTGTCTGGTTAAAATTAAATGAACGAACATGAATAAGGCTCCGTTCGTGTTCGTCCGGTTCGTTTACAGCCATAGTTATATTCAAAATTTTAGTGACACATTAGGTGTCAAAACATTTTTAGTAAGTTTTACTAAATAATGTGTCTTATTGAGTCATAAGTTATCAAGCATTTTTAGTAACTCAATTACTTACTAATACATACATTCTAAGTTGCTACATAAATATTTTTACAAGTTTACTTTTATTTTCATAATAATCTAAAAATAGAAATATTCATTTGCATCATGCATTGCATCATCCAAATTCTTCCAAAGATCTTTGTATGATATGTCATGTCATATATTTTGTGTAGATTTACACACTACAATCTTATAATTGACTTTGGAAGATCTTGAGAATATTTTGGTTAGATTTGAGTTACATTTGGAAAGATTTCCTGTCAGACCTGACAAAACCTTTGAATACACAGATGGAACCCTCTAAAGGGTTCCGGGTTCCGCCGGATACGTGGCTCTGCTGAGTTTTTCCCCTATAAATAGCAAGCCACATCCAAGAAATCCTTTATCACTTACAATCATATTTTGCATACACTCTCATTTCAGTCATCTAACTTAGTAGCATTTCATTTGTGTGGGATTCTTTTGTAGCAAGAAGATCACAAGTTCATCCAAAAGTTTACAAATTTCAACACAACGTTGCAAGACTTGTTAGCTTAGCATTGTGTAAACTCGTATAGTTTATACTTCATTTGATTGTATCTATTCAGTAGTGATCGGTTAGTACTTAATCCTTAAAATACATAGAGTGACGAGAGTGGTTGTACCTTTGTAAAAGAACTCGACATCTAGCTTTGTGTCAGTAATCTTGTGTAAGCGACGTGTAAGGTTTTCTCCGCCGGTGAAAGGAGCTTGTTGACTAATGAAAGAAACTCTCGAGTTGGATACTCGGGGAGTGGAGTAGGGCAAGGAAAAAGAGTCCTTGTAACCAAACCATTATAAACATCCGTGTTGTGGCTTGATCGTTTCTTACTTTATCTTGCATATTACTTATTGTCTATTTGTTTCAATTGTCGATTACACGTAAAGTTTTCAAACATAATTAAATTAAAAACCAGTAAACTATTCAACCCCCTTCTAGTTTTCCACAGGTGGTTAGATCTTTGCTTGAGATCTAAAATATATATCACCAGAAGCATCGCTGGAAACCACCACACTGGCCAAAAATACCGCTGCATGATGTGTTTGTAATATTTTCAGATTTGACGATCGTTTTATGATGAGTTAAATATTACATGGATTATGTTGAATAGAAATTAAAAAGCTAAAAGAGCATTCACAAACATCAATAATGAAGAATCATGTAGGTTTATGTGTTTTGGCTTGTTTGATTTAGTGTTTAAATGAGTTTTTGCAATTTGTGGAAACAAATATTAGATACGTGTGTGTGTATATATATATATATATATATATATATATATATATATATATATATATATATATATATATGGATTCTGGTGTTATCTTAATGTCAGTAACATGTTATCATTTTTTTAGCCATTTTTACCTTTTGTCATTCGCATGCAAATATTACACTTCAAAAACTGAGTTTTCTATTGTTCGATTTTCAAAATTTATTAACTCCTCCAGCCACCATCGAGCTACCATCTTTGCAGCTATCCTAATGTCAGAAGCCACCATTTCTTGCATGTCTCGTCCGCCTCACTAGCTTACTTCTTCCACAACAGCCTCCACCAGGATACACATCATCTTTTTATATGTTGCATTTTTACTTGAATGAAGACATGGACACACTTCTATAGTTTAATGCAGTTGTTAGAAAGTTAATTGAAGTACGGTACCTGATACATGCTAAATATTGTAGAGTACTTAAGGAAAAATATGAAAGAGGGTTAGTACAATTTCCTCCACCAATAAAGAATTAACTCTAAAACGAATTCACTAACTAAATGGTACTCATAAAGGTTTTGTACCGGTTTACCCGAACCCGGTACCGGTACCGGTACCGATATAGCCCTAGTTCCGGGATCGGGACTGTATATTTTGGTCGGGAAAAAATATGGTACTTTGTAAACGGTGCCGGTACAGTATCAAAATGGTACTGTGCTCATCCCTAATTTCTGTGTATTTAGAAGAACTTTTTTAAAAATTTGATGCATTTAATGCTAACTTTAACTAATTTTTTGTTTCATAATTAACGCACAACATATTTAACGAAGATGGTTTTTTACAAAAGATTAGAGTTAGGCAAGTCTTTCTTAAAGATGCAATTTTCTCAAAGTGGTAGGGCCCACCAATACCCGACGGCTAGCACGTAAATGGATGTTATAAAGTATAAAGTTAAGAGTTAATTGCATAAATCGTCATTGAAATTTGATGAAATTGTATGTTTCGTCCCAATTATATCAAAGCTGCAGATGTCGTCCCTTTGAAAAACCATTGTGCCATATTTCATACATGGCTCAAAGTTAAATAACTAAAATATCTTCTGTCATTCTTCCCTTTTAATTTTAATTTAAATTAATTTTGCAGTAAATTTCAAAAACCGTCTCTGTGCGCTCTTTCTTCTTACACTTTTATTTAAAATTTTTTGATTTTTTATATACGTGTTTATATCAGGTTTTATATATTTTTTTATAAACGTTTTTATATACGTTTTTTATATACATTTTTATAAAAACATATATGTTTTATACGTCTTTATATACGTTATTATAAATACATAAACGTTTTTATAAACATTTATATAAGTTTTTATATACGTTTTTATCCCTTTATATATATTGTTTTTATATACATTTTATATATGTTTTTTATATGTTTGTATATACGTTTACATATCTTTTATATACGTTTTATATATGTTTTTATATACATTTTTATAAGTTTTTATACGTCTTTATTACGTTTCTATATATTTTTATATACATTTTTACACGTTTTTAGATATATTTTTATGAACATTTTTATATACTTCATTTTATCACGCCTAATGTGAGTTTTACGTAATTTCTCCTTTATCTACGCATCAAGTTTTAGCATGCCAATGAGTCATGTATTAAATTACAAAGAAACTAGTAGGGGTGAGCAAAAACAAATAAAAAAAAACATATAAAGGAGAAGTTATATAAAAACTTATATAAAAATGTATAAAGGAGAATTATATAAAAACATATATTATAATGTATATAAAAAGGTATAAAAACATATATAAATATGTATATAAATATTTATATAAAACATATATAAAAACTTCTAAAAAACGTATATAAAACATGTATAAAAATGTTTAAAAAAACGTATATAAAAACGTATATGTTTTTATAAAAACATATATATATATATATATATATATATATATATATATATATATATATATATATATATATATATATATATATATATATATATATATATATATATATATATGAAAATATTAGCTACAATTAATTGTAGCTAACTCTCTACATTTTTAGGCTATATTCTGTGGATCCCTTGATTTATTTTTGTGAGTCCTGAATCTTTTCTTATGTAATTTTAATGAAAGATTATAGCTAGTTGGCTACAATAATTGTAGCCAACATATCCCCTATATATATATATATATATATATATATATATATATATATATATATATATATATATATATATATATATATATATATAATAAAAAACCTTTAAATAGAAGTGAAATAAGAAAGAAGGCACACGGAATGTTTTCGCAATTTACTCCAAAAGTAATTTAAATGAAAATTAAAAGGGAAGAAATAAAGAGGGTATTTTAGTTATTTAACTTTGAAGTAGGGACAAATATGCATTAAAGCCTTAAAGGTTTCCAACGGGGACAATATCTGAAGTTTTGAAAAGGCTGGAACCGAACATGTAATTTCTTCAAAGTTCATGGACTATTTATGCAATTGTATTATACTTATATACTAAAAATCAGTGAGAAACACTGTAGCAACAGTGTTTTGCTACAGTTGTTATAACAGTGTTTTGTGAGACCGGTCACTGTAGCAGGGGTACTGTAGCAGTACTGTTAATCGTTTTTCTTTTTTTTTTTTTTTTTTGTTTTTTAGTTTTCACTTTTTTAATTTTTGACCCTGAGGTTATATATTTAACAAAAACAGTACCTCAGGTTAAATTATAATTTCAAAGATAATCCCAAAGGACTAACTTTGCAACATATCGATCCCGTTAAAAATTACTGTTCATTCGTTTAAAATACTGTTCACCAGTTTTTTTTTTTTTTTTACACCACCTCTGGTTAATTTTTAATTTCAAGAGTACTTGCGGTTATCGATCTTTTGCAAATTTAGTTCTTAATAACAAAAATAATTTTTTTCAATCGTTTTATTTCGAGTTTAGATCAATCACAACATTTCCGCAGCAACGCGCGGGTACCCCCGCTCGTATTATTCTATATACTAAAAACCAGAAAACAGTGTTTTCCAAAAACACTGTTACAAGCACTGTAGCAGCTACAGTGCATGCTACAGTGTTTGCTACAGTAGTTTTTTTTTTTTTTTTTTTTTTTTTTCAAAAAAATAAAAAAAAAACACAAAAAATAATACATTTACAAAAAAAAATTTATACAAATTTGTTTCTTTTAAAATACCAAACAAGAAGAAAAAAAATACCGAAAAAACAAACAACACAAAAAAAATTCTATCGCAACGCAAAAAAAAAAAAAAATCCGTAAACATAAACAAAGTATGCTTCCAAGTAAACATATGCATACTTCAAATACAAAATTATTAATTACATCGTACAACCCACAAAATACAAAACACAAAACACACCCGCCGCAACGCGCGGGCTACCCGACTAGTATATACTAAAAGTGAGTGAGTTACTGTAGCAAACACTGTTTGCTACAGTGATAGTAACAGTAGTTTTGTGAGCTCAGGGTACTGTAGCAGTACTGTTCATCCGTTTTTTTTTTTTTTTTTTTTTTTTTTAAGGTTAAATATTTAATAAAAATAGCATCTCATGTTAAATTTTAATTTCAAAAATAGTCCCAAAGGAATAACTTTGCAACATAGATCCCGTTAAAAATTATTGTTCATTCGTTAAAATAATGTTCATCGTTTTTTTTTTTTTTTTTTTTAATTTTATTTTTAGCCCACCTCAGGTTAATTTTTAATTTCAAAGTTAGTCTCAAAAGACTAACTTTAAAAAAATAGTACTTGCGTTTGTCGATCTTTTGCAAATTTAGTCGTTAATAACAAAAATAATTTTTTTCAATCGTTTTATTTCAAATTTAGATTAACCACAACATTTCAGCAATAATTTTTTTCAAACGTTTTATTTCAAGTTTACATTAACCACAACATTTCCGCAGCAACGCGCGGGTACCCCCGCTCGTTAACTCTAAAGTTAAAGTATAAACTTACATATTGCACCTTCTCGATGAAGCAACACGACAATACCGACAATTGCATGTGGATGTTAAAAGTATAAAGTTAAAGTAAATTGTACGGAGTAACGATTAATTATGGGTCACTTATCCTAACCCTCCCAAAATTTTATCCGGAACCTCATTATTATTATTATTATTTTTAATATGTAATTTTATTTATATCAAAAAGCTATAAACATGAAAATGCAAAACAGAAAATATAAATTTTAATATGTAAAACACTTAAAATTGTCAAAAATACAGAACAAAAACTGACAAAAAACTGTGTTATACTGAAATAAAAAGAGGACAAAAGAGGGGACAAGGGTGGGCCACCCCTGTCCGGTTAACACCTCCCTTAATTATTCCCACCGATATAAAATTATAGTTTCTATTTTATTTTTTGATGTTTTAAAATAAGGGGGTGCTTGGTGGGGGGTTAAGGGGTTGAGAAATAGGTAAGGAATTCAAAAGGGCTCACCTCACTCAAATTATGTTGCTTGGTTAAGGAGTGCAAATGTATTGATTACCCCGTAGTGGGTAATCAACCATTATAGAGTAAATTAGAGGGTAAAGTATTCATTACTCATCTCACTCATTCCTTTGCATTCCTTTTCCCTTACCCTTTCCTTTTCCTTTTTTCCACTTTGAACCAAGCGGACCCTAAGTCTTTTTTGTCTCAGATAATTAAAGAAGAGTTTAGTAGGTAGAGTTGATAGTTAATTGGTTAAAGAGTTTTGTGGTCCCACTTTTTTTTTTTTTTTTTTTTTTTTTTTTTTTTTTTTTTTTTAAATATATGTTTTTTGTTTAGAGACAATAAACTAATTAATTGGTTTTTAGATTAAGTGATGACATGTTTTCGCCAAAGGTCTTGTGTGCTCCTGATGGTATGCTTTGACCGAGAATTTTGTGGGTCCCACACCGTTATCGCTAAACCTCAATATCCCTCCTCGCCAAAGTCATAAGCGTGAATTAGAGAGTGAATTGGAGAGGACTCTTTGGCAAAGACATATCCTTGCCTAAAGTCTTTAGCAATGATAAGTCCTCACCAACGGTCTCAAAATGTCCTCATCATTTGGGCCAGATGTTGTAGTGCTTGTGTAATTAATTTTATGTAGTGACATGAAGTGCAAAAAGTGAAAACTACGCGGAAAAAAATTTGTAATTTTTCTAAAAATACAGTATAAGTGTTATAAAAAAAAAATACATGAAAATTGATCAGTTTATTTAAGTTTTATTAATTAATAAAAAAAAAAAAAAAAAAAAAAATTGTAACTAAAGTTTTATTAATTACTGTATCAATTTTTTTAATGGGTCGGTGTTTTGCAAATTGTAAATGGGGTTTTTAGCTTTCAGAAGGGCATACTAGTCATTTGACATTGACTTGGCGTGTATGAATCACTTTTTTGAATTTGTGAATCAACACCCTTTAGCTTTATATAAGCCCATAATTATTAGTTGCCTTGGTATCCTTCTCTAACTATCAAAAATGTCCAAAATGATGAAACTGGGTCCAAAAGAAATGAAAGGAACGATATGGGATGCAAAAGGAAATTCCAATATTGTTCAAATTCAAATTTCACATCAACAAAATATCATCAACTCGATACAGTTTTCATATGCTTCATCTTCAGAAGATGAAAATACTCTTTTCTTGGACGTGTATGCTTCAGAACCTTATGGAGAACCTCATGGTTTGAAATTTAGCTCTGTAAGTTGGGACAATTTGCATGTCTTTCAATTCTATCTTTACGTAAATACTTCTAATAATTTGAACGTATACACGTAACACGATACATAAATGCAAGTACCTAAAGTCCTAAATACCGTCTTTCATCTCTGTATGTAAAATACAAACAAAATAACTAACATACACCTGTTAAAATAAACTTCAGGTAACAATAAAATATCCAGAAGAGTATCTAGTTTCGGTCAGTGGGGAGTATAAGGAAGGTAGATTGATTTCACTTGTACTCGGCACCAACAAAAAAAGGCACGGCCCCTTTGGAAGGACGACGGGTGGTAGTAGTGACAGTTCCAATATTGATGAATTTAACTATGAGTTCGGACCAAGGTTTTGCTTTGGAGGATTTCATGGAAGCGTTAAGGATGGATGCCTGCATGCTATTGGAGTTTATGTTAAACCTCTCGAGGCAATTGACCAAGATGAAAAATTCAATGAAAAATTCATGAGTCGGATCATGTAATGGTCTAGAGTCTAGATAACATGTTACATGTTTGTCCAAGTTGCATGTTTATTTATCTGTTTGTCTTTGTATTTTGAAGTGTAATGGTTGTTTCAATTCACTATGTTTTCCAGTATAATCTCATATATCTTGGGACTTAAAAGTAATGTTTGGCAAGTTTGGTCACTTATGAAGCACAAAGTACAAACTCTTGAAGCTGCAACTTATTGTATTTATAACAAAGCTATTTGTACAAGTTGGAGTAGCAATTGTATATTGTGTGTTTGACATGATCATATATGGTTAGTGGTGGACTTGGTTTGATATTAAAACCAATAACCTCCCACCATCTCCTATTTTTTGGGTGTATTATCCTTATCATGTCTTCAAACATTTGCTATAAAAGAGATAGCATGTGAGTGCATGAAGGATACACACAAAAATTGCCATATTCAAGCAAAACACGTAGTTGTTATATGCTTCGATTCTTCTTGGTTTTCTGTTGCCACCATTGTGTTGTAATCTTGGGTTGTTGCTACTCCACGATTACGTGTGTAGAACTGTATTAGACGGCAGCCGTGCAGTTCTGTCTTTTCTCGTTTTGAAGACACGAGATGATCATGGTGATGATACTTGTTGCTGTTATGTTTGGTTTTGAGTTTCACATGTTCGAGCGTTGGGTCTGTTGTGCTAACTTGCTCGGTTCGGTCTTATGAGTCTGTTATGGGTTCTCATAAAATCAATGAGGTATTTCTGTTATGGACAAACTGATTTTTTTTTTTTTTTTTTTTTTTTTTTTTTTTTTTTTTTTTTTTTTTTTTTTTAGTTTAACGGCTAGTAGCCGTTGTGGAGGGTGTGGAGTGTATTTTTTTTTTTTTTTTTTTTTTTTTTTTTTTTACAAACAACACATGTTAACGCAAGGTTATGCTCCTCACGTCCCACGTTAACTCCAATTTAACGCAACTACACGCAGTGGTTAACGCCAAGTTAACAAGCCCTTAACGCAACTCCTATGTTAACGATGCGAGTGCTCTAAAGAGATGGTAAAAGGAGATATGTGATAACGCCAAATGGTTAATGGATAGCAGCGGTTGAAAAGTAAGAATATGGGTGTCTACATCTCTCACTACAAGAACTCAAGCCTTTAGCGACGGTTTTTTTCATTGCGTCAGAATTTGCGTCGGGTAGGTACCTGTCGGTGTTAAAACGTCGCAGATTATGCGTCACTCCAAACTATGTCGCAAAAAATTAGCGTCATCACTATCGACAAACAAGTTTGTCGCTCGTAGCGACTGGAAATGATGTCGCAAAAAGCATTGCGATGGATTTTCACTTGCTTCATGGAGTCGCTAGTTGTCGCAAGTTCTGTCCCAAAAATCTATATCCATCGCTATTCTAGTCGCTAACTATGTCGCTTTTTCTCATTAGACGTCGCTTGAAGTCGCAAAAAAAACCCATCAAATGTCGCAAATCCAGTCTCTGCTGTCGCAAAACTTTCTATGTTGAGCATGCTAGGTTCTATATTGCACTACATGTCTCTCTATTTAGCCCCAACAATTCACAAATGAAACATAATAATTCAATAAAGTATATTGTATATTAAACAATGATACGTTCCAAGTCATACATAAAGACACTAAAAGGTGTCGTATAAACCAATATTGTAAACCTGCTATTTCAACAAAAGTGTTAAGAAATTGCATGTACTGGTATGATATTTGTTTTCCGTTTGAACTTCCTTGTTCCTTAGGTTTATATCAAGCATGATCACACCTAAAACACTTGTCCCGACCCTCATTTTCTTTGCCATAATAGAGCATGCAACCATTTGGGCAACAATCTATCTTCATGTACCCCAGACCTAGTTGTGAAACCATCTTCTTTGACTCATAATAGTTAGAGCACATTGTAGATCTTGGAATAAATTCCTTTATTGCCTGCATCACCCGGTTATAGCAACTTTGGCTCATGTTGAAATCTGATTTGATATTTAACATCCTTGAAACTGCTGACAAAGTTGAGTGTCCTTGACAACCCTTATACAATGGCTCATCTGCTTTTGATAACAAGTCAAAAAACCTTTTAGCTTCAGGATTCGGAGGTTGTGGAGGGCTTGGTGCCTCAAAAATCAGATCCTCAAATTGTGAGCCAGCCGCATCAATAACCATGTTACGAGCTAAATTCACAGCTTTAGCACGATTAGGTAATTCCCGATTGATCCTTTTAGAAGGTTTCTCACCATGCTTGTCCCATACATAGTAATTTGGGATAAATCCATACCTATACAAATCATACTTAGCATCCTCTATACCTTTCCACCACAGGTTTTTACAGCTGTTACATGGGCATTGGACTGTGCCATCAACGAAACCTTTAGACCGAGCAAAACTATCTGCCTGTTTTATGAACTCCTCAATTCCATCATAAAACTCACTAGTGCCGATTTTATACATCCATTCACGGTTGAATGTCATTTTTTCTGCACTTCAGCACATATATCGTGTTGGTTGCTCAAGCATCAATTCTCTACCAACATTATAGTATTACACTACATTTAGCGTGATTAAATTATTACATATTCTGCATAACCCCTACTACAGCAACTCAATCACAATCACTAAATCACATATAAATCCTATCCTAACGTCATTACGCTACATTTTGCGTGATTAAATTACTACATATTCTGCATAACAGCTTCTACAGCAACCAATCACATCCGCTAAATCACGTATATATCCTATCCTAACGTCATTAGGCTACAACTTTGTGAGTAAATTACTACATATTGTACATAACAACTTCTACAACAACTCAATCACATCCACCAAATCACATATAAATCCTAATCTCACGTCATTAGGTTACATTTTATATGAGTAAATTACTACATATTGTAAGCAACAAGAAGCCAATGTGTCTGTGAACTAACTCTATCACATCCACTAAATCACGTAATACTATCCTATCCTATTGTTTTTCATGAGTGAATCACTACATATTGTCCATAGGAAGTTGTTGCGTCTCGATTACATCCGCTAAATCACATAAATTCTATTAGGCTACATTTTTTGTTAGTAAATTCATACACATTGTACAGAATATAGCTAAATAGCGTATAAATCCTATCATATCCTGTCTTCATTACGCTACGTTTTTCGTAAGTGAATTACTACTACTACTACACATATTCTATAACATAACTTATAAAAGAACATTTGGTCGAACACTTGTTTTACACTCTACACATACAGTTCAATACGTTTTCAGCAAAAAATACACGATACTAGTGAGACAATTCATCAAACACTTCGTCTACACTCACAGTTCAATATGTTTTCAGCAAAAAAATACACGAAACTAGTGAGACATTTCGTCGTACAGTTAGTCTACACTTCATAAATTTCAGTTAAGCATGAATTATCAATGATCATAAATAAGCTAACACATAAATAAGTTAAAATCAAATATCGATTCCATATACTTAAAAGCTAACACAGTTGATTAATCAAATACTCGATTAAACATCATAAATAATCTAACACTCGATTAAAGAATCAAACACTCGATTAAACATGTGGTGACCTGAGCTGAGAGAAGATTAGATTAAAATATGGTGACCTGAGCTGAGAGAGTGGTGTTCGATTCACAGATGAGCTGAGCTGAGAGAGTGGTGTTTGATTAAAATTGGGAATAAGACAATTAGTTGAATATAATCGATTAAAATTGGGATAGTGTACGTATACATGAGATGAGAGAAGATAATCGATTCATACCTGAGCTGAGATGAGAAGGTGATTGGGGAGGGAGTGAGTGTTTTGGGGATTTTTTATTTGTTTTCAAATATATGGAGAAAATGTTTATTATATGGTAATTTTTTTTTTTTTTTTTTTTTTTTTTTTTTTTTTTTTTAATGCTTTTGTGTCTAAAAAGTAAAAAATATATGGTAAGAGTAATTTATTGATAAAACCGAAATAACTATGAAAAAAAATGACTAAATTTGAGACATCATATAACTACGAAGCCAACCAGCGACGTATTTTGCGACACACACATAAAAGACGTAATTCCAGCGACATGTATTGCGATGAAAGCAAGGAAGGCGGTAAATCTGCGACTTCTATTGCGACTTTCAAACATGCCACTCTGGATAGCGACAATCATTGCGACATGCATTGCGACATTATTAACCTTGAGAATAGGTCGCGACATGTCTTGCGGCATCTATCGACGGCCATGACGCTAAAGGTGTCGCTCTGATGTCGGAAATTTGCGACTTTTTAGTGTCCATCGCTGTTTCCGTCGCTATTCCACTAAGTTGTAGTAGTGTCTTACCAATATCTTTGATTTAAGAGTTGTTTAATAGGCTCCCATGGCTACCATGAATCTGTCTTCTTGCATGTTGGGTATTGAAGATGACATCAGATTTCATTTTGCTTAAGAAGCCGGGCCACTATTATGGATAGATTTTGGCTGATTGTGTTTTAATTGGCAAAGCAATACATTCAAGAAGGAATGTATAAATTGAAGATAAGAGAGGATTCTTTGATTGCAATTAGAACAAAAGCAGATTCTTTGTTAGTATTTGTTTATCAGAATATCAGTCTGTACACAATCTTAGGCTTTCCTTTACAGGATGATGAACACATCAGAGGAATGGAAATCTTTATGGCCGATCTCATCCATCCACTCTCCACCATTGCTCCTCTGCGCTGATGCTGCTAAAAAAGTTGGACCTTTGATCTTTAAACCACAGACCCATCATCATCGATCTCTTTAGTATACCTTCCGACTCTCCTCAAATCCCTCCTCCTTCCCTTTACAACAGCTTTTTTAGATTTCTCGATACATCCTCCTCCATCCTTCCTTCCACCACCACTTCTATTGCCTCACAGCTCTCATCATCTTCGTCAAATCCAGATCCACTTGTTGCACACAATTCCCTTCAGTTGATGAGATGCCCTGGTACAGATTCTTTCCTTCTTGAATCCGATCCACTTCTTGCATTCTCCGTTGCTACTCATGATCGATTTTATTTTAGTTTAGCTTCCAATCACATGCTTTACCTTTGTGATATAAGAAAACCAATGACTCCAATTCTACTTTGGGCTCATAATGTTGCTAACCCGAGCAATCTTATGGTTTCTAGTCTGTCTGATTTGAGGTCACAATCTGATGATGTTACATATAGTTGGGCTTTGGAAGCAGGTTACGGTATTCTGTTGGGGTCATTTTGGAACGGGGAATTTAGTATGTTTTGCTATGGTCCAGAAGTTAGAGAGTCTAGTTCTTCACAAGTAACGGATTTTGGTAAATATTTTTATGCCTGGGGACTCCCTTCCAATCTTTCTGTGGTTACTGGTGAATGTGTTTGTAGTAGTTGTCTTCTAAAAGAGGATTTCTGTAAGGATGAGCTGCCAATTGGCAACAAAATAAAGAATTTCTTTTGGGTTTCGGTATTCTTGACAAAGAAATCTCCTCTAAATTATTGTTTGAACCGGATTGTTTTGGTGGGTTTTCATGTTACACCCATATCCCGACAAGGTACTATAAATGTATATAATAATAATAGGTTATGTTTTAGTAGTTAAGTAGTAAATAAATGTGTGGTCAATATGTGAAGAAATGAGACATAGAGGACTAACTTTGCCAATGTCTAAATCCTACACCTAACTTGATTAAATATCTCTTCTCAAGAGATATCTAGAAAGGGGAAGAAATAATTTTAAGTGCCTAGTGTGTGTGGGTGGTGCATTTTATATTGGAGGGAAAAGGGGAGAAGATCATCTTCTCATCTAAGCTTGCTTTGATCATCTTTTTGTATCACCAAGTTATTAGAAAGCATCAATTGATAACCATCACCACAAGTAAGTATTTCTCTTTAAGTTATAGATTAGGGTTAATGATCCAAAAAAGGGATTGATGGGTAAAGTAGGTAAATGATGTTCTTATTAGTTGAATAGTCCCTAATTAGAGATGATTGTGATATAGGAAGCAAGTAAGAGGTGGGAAGCTTTTACTATTAAGGTTGTGATTGAGAATCAAGGTAAGTATATGGTTATGACATGTTTTGTTAGCTTTATCATAGTTTATGTATGATAATGGTTTATATTTGTTAGCTTTATCATGTTTGTTACATGGTAACGGTGAAGGATAGGATATAGGGTGCGTTAGCTAGTTATGGATCCATTTCTAGGCATAGCTTAGTTAGTCATTGGGCTAACTATGGGATGAGGTTCAACCTCTTGGGTTGATCGTGTTTAGGCCGACTATGTTGGCGTAAGGTATGTGCCCCTATATCGCTAGCTTAACTAGTGGTAAACTAGTTATGGTTATAGCATAATTTATGTTATGCATTGTTAGCTTGTTGTACCATGTACTTACTAAGCGTTTCGCTTACATGTTTAGTTGTGATATTTTCTTGATAGGTACCGAAGAAGCAAGTAAAGGTAAGGAAAAAGTTTAGTACTAACTATGATGGGAGCTTGGTATTTTGAGACCGGTAAGTAGAAGCTCATCTTTTGGACCAAGCATTTGAAGTTGGAAGCCCCGAGAGTCTTCTATTGCTTTGGTATAATTCTGTTTTCATGGTCATGGTCTTTTGTGGTCTTTGTTATGTTTTGGTCATGGTATGAGTTTGTGTAAATATTGGGTAGTCAAGCTTCAATATGGTTTAAGGTATAAGTTAACTTTAAGGGGCGTTTGGCAAAAGCCCGTTTTTACCCATTCTTGTGAAATCATGGGTTAATTAGTATTTGTACACGTTACTTGATCTATAAATGATAAGTTGCGCTTTTGGTTAAGAGTTTGTAAGCCTATTTAGTGAATTCCACCCATTTGGTGAAATGGGTCAAAGTAGACTTTTCCTACGATATAAGAGTAAAGTCTATGACTGTTGTATATGTCCAAGCTTTACGTTTTTATGAGCCAAATGACGTATTAGTAAATTCTGGAAGTTTTAGGGTCTTTCCGGGTAATAGAAGTTATTTTCCGGAAAACGGGTCAAAAGTGTACAATTCGGTTTGGATGTGAAATTTGTAACCAAAACTCAAATTTCGAGTTAGAATTTTGGTTTGGAAGTGAAATTTGGAAGCAAAACTTCAAATTTCGGTTTGGTAGTGAAATTTTGGTTTGGAAGTGAAATTTGGAATCAAACACCAAATTTCGGTTTCGAATTTCGGTTTGAACAGTAGACAGATTTCGTCGATCTTCGAAAAATCATATCTTTTGATCCGTAAACTTTCAAGGGTCGTGCCACCCGGCGTTTCGAAGGTAATTGAGTCTAGTTTCATTTAAAAATAGTCTCAATGTCTAGATATTTATGGATTTTTATCAGATTGTAAAAGAGTGATGATGTATCAGTTTTTGGACATACGTTTTTGCGAAAAATTTCCATGTTTTTGGTCGAGTCGTTCACGGGGTGTTACAACTTGGTATCAGAGCTTTGGTCTAAGAGATTTAGGATTTCACTTTAGGATTTCCTAGACTTAGGCCGATTGAGATGCGTTTATTACTAGTGTTTGTTATTGGTGTATTGTTTTGGTGATTTTGAGGACACATATGTTAAGTATTTTTATTACTACGCTTGGCCACCGTAGTGATAAAAATATAGTACATATGTGAAGTTGAAATCATTAAGACTATACATGGGTGACAAACTTTAAGGACTTAGCGTAGGGATATACTGAATGTCATTCATGCAACGACTATGTATATGATTGTACTTGATAGTTTGACTTGTAAATTTTTAGTTAAAAGAAGAAATGGATACCCCTCACCCGAAAGAAGCCACGAAAGCTACGGCTTCCAAACATGCCGAATCTTCGGCAAGCGATGCGGGTGACAACGAGAAAGGTCATGAAAATTCTTCTTCCTCTTCTAGCTCCGAAGGCCTTAACTTTAGAGGCTTCACAAAAGAGGAAATGAAAACTTTGAACACAATGATGGCAAAAAGGGTAGGCAAGGCTATTAAGAAATCAATGCCCTACTATATTAACAAAACAACTGAAAACTTGCAAAAAATATTTCAAGAGGAGATCGGAAAGCTTAAGCAGAGTGGAGAGTTAATGAATGACTCGAATGCTAGACCCGGAGCAGGGAAGGAAAAATCTACTTATCGTGACTTCACCGCTTGTACTCCACCGATATTTACGGGATCTCTTGACCCGTTAAAGAGTTCTAGGTGGATTACCGATATAGAAGGGGCTTTCCGTACTAGTCGTTGTGCGGAGGAGGATAAGGTGAACTTTGCTTCCAACTATATTCGTGAACGGGCTAAAATATGGTGGGAAGGTAAAGCTAATGAGAAAGGTAGTGCTTGGAGAGAAGTGCGCACGTGGGAACAATTCAAGGAGGTGTTTATGAAAGAATATGCTCCCGCAGAAGAGATTGATAAAATAAGAGAAGCATTTCATAATCTTATGCAGACTAATGAGTCAGTGAATGAGTTGTGGGAAAAGTTTTGTGATATGGTGCAATATTGCTCGGAGTATCGTGACAACGAGAAGCTTAAGGTTGACAAATTTCAAAGGATGCTTAAGGATGAAATTCGTACTATAGTGTCACCTTTGAAGTGTACCACCATGGAGGATCTTTTAAGTAGGGCACGTACACGAGAAGCAGATTTGGATAGAATGAAGAGCAAAGAGAAGAAGGACTTAAAAAGGAAGCAAGAACAACCAACAACATTCGGTAAACGGGGCAAGTTTGATTTCATGAGGAGGGACAACATGGGAAAGTTACTACCTCGGTGTAATAGGTGTGGTAAGAACCATATGGGAGAATGTAAATCAGGGATGAAGGGATGTTTTAAATGTGGAGATCTAAGCCATATTAGCAAGAATTGCACAAAGCCTCTAGTGATATGTTGTGGGTGCAACGAAGAAGGACATAAGATAAGCGAATGACCTAAGGCCAATAATAAGCAAGCGAAGCCGATTAATTTGATCAAAGGAGACAAGGTTGAAGTTCCGAAGCCTAAAGCTCGTGTTTATCAGATGAGTGCTGAAGAAGCAAGGTCGGGTTCCGATGTTATCATAGGTATAATCCTCGTTAATTCCAAACCCGCTCGGGTTTTATATGATTCGGGTGCAAGTGTGTCTTTTGTATCCCATAGTTTTAGCAAGGAATTGTCCACTCCCTTAGGTAAGCTTCCGACACCATTAGAAGTTGAAATTGCTGATAGTAAAATTGTTGTGGTGTCTAATGTGTATCGTAATATAGAAATAGAAATCGATGAGAGTGTTTTTAGGATTGATCTAATTCCTATAATGCTCGGAGAATTTGACATCATTGTCGGCATGGATTGGTTAGATAAGTACAATGCGGCTATCCTATGTAGACAAAAGATTGTCCGAGTCGTAAATCCTAGCGGTCGTGAATTGATGATTTACGGTGACACTAGGAAGGGTGAATTAAAGTTATGTACCGTAATGAAGGATAGGAGATATTTATCACGTGGTTGTCATGCCTTTATGGCGCATGTGATAGATACCCGCTTCAAGAAGAAAAGTATCGATGACTTTCTGATTGTTAATGAATTCCGTGACGTGTTCCCAGAAGATTTGCCAGGTATTCCACCCGATAGACAGGTTGAGTTCCGTATTGACCTTGTTCCGGGTGCTACTCCCATTGCCAAAACTCCTTATCGTCTTGCTCCATCCGAAATGAAAGAGTTAATGAGTCAACTTCAAGAGTTACTTGACAAGGGTTTTATCTGCCCTAGTAGTTCGCCGTGGGGAGCCCCAATTTTGTTTGTAAAGAAGAAAGATGGTAGCATGCGGATGTGCATCGATTACCGTGAATTGAACAAAGTCACGGTGAAAATTTTATACCCGCTACCAAGAATCGACGATCTTTTTGATCAACTCCAAGGCGCGAAATGGTTTTCGAAAATTGATCTTCGTTCGGGTTATCATCAGTTGAAATTTCGAGAAGAAGACATTCCTAAGACGGCTTTTAGGACCCGTTATGGACACTGTGAGTTCACGGTTATGCCTTTTGGTCTTACAAATGCACCAGCAGTTTTCATGGATCTCATGAACCGTGTATGTAGGCCGATGTTGGATAAGTCCGTTATAGTATTCATCGATGATATTCTTATCTACTCTAAAAGCAAGGAAGAACATGAAGTGCATTTACGGGAAATTCTCGAAACGCTAAGATGAGAAAGATTGTATGCCAAAATTTCAAAGTGCGAATTTTGGTTACAAGAAGTCCAATTTCTTGGTCACGTTATTAATTCGGAAGGTATTAAGGTTGACCCGTATAAAGTTGAAGCCGTGCTGAATTGGCAACCACCAAAGAATGTTGGTGAGATCAGAAGTTTTCTTGGACTCGCGGGGTATTACCGTAGGTTCATTCAAGATTTCTCAAAGATCGCGTCATCATTAACACAACTCACCAGGAAGAATACTCCTTTTGTGTGGGGCGAAAAACAAGATGAAGCTTTTAATACCCTGAAGAAGAAGTTATGTGAGACACCAGTTCTTGTACTACCCGAAGGAACCGAAGATTTGGTAGTTTATAGTGATGCATCATATTCCGGTCTTGGGTGTGTTCTTATGCAATGAGGTAAAGTGATCGCTTATGCCTCAAGACAATTAAAGAAACACGAGGAGAAATACGAAACTCATGATCTTGAGTTCGCAGCTGTAGTCTTTGCCTTGAAAATTTGGAGGCATTACCTATATGGTGTAAAGTTCACAATTTACACCGATCATAGAAGCCTATAATATTTCCTACAAAAGAAAGATCCGAATATGAGGCAATGAAGGTGGCTAGATTTGTTAAAGGGTTATGATTGTGAAATTCACTACCATCCTGGTAAGGCGAATGTGGTAGCAGATGCCTTGAGTCGTAAGGAAAGAGAGAAGGTTACAAGGGTCCACTCGTTACGGATGATTGTTACTTTTGATCTTTTTGATAAAATCAAGCTAGCTCAAGAGGAAGCATTGAAAGAAGAAAATAGAGAAAGTGAACGTATTACCTCTCACATTCCGCACCTTGAAGAAGATAGTCGAGGGATTAAGACACGGTATGGAAGGATTTATATTCCTTTTCGGAGCGATATCAAAGAATTGATCCTAGAAGAAGCACACAAGTCGAAGTATTCTATTCATCCGGGAGCTACAAAGATGTACCTTGATTTGAAGAAGAATTATTGGTGGCCGGGTATGAAAAGGGATTGTGTAAAGTACGTTGAGAAATGTCTAACTTGTTTAAAGGTTAAAGCCGAGCACCAAAAGCCGTATGGAAAAGTTCAACCTTTAGACATTCCGGTTTGGAAGTGGGAAAAGATCACGATGGATTTCATTACGAAATTACCAAGGACAAAAAAGAAGAACGATGCAATTTGGGTCATAGTAGATCGCTTAACAAAGAGTGCACACTTCATTCCGATTAGAGAGAATATGCCCGTTGACAAGTTAGCTAAGATTTATGTCAACGAGATAGTCGCACGTCATGGAGTACCCATTTCTATTGTCTCCGATAGAGACGGGCGTTTCACTTCAAACTTTTGGCAAAGTTTCCAAGAAGAACTAGGTACGAAACTACATATGAGCACGACTTTTCATCCTCAAACCGATGGACAAAGCGAGAGGACGATCCAAACTCTAGAAGATATGTTGCGGGCTTGTATGATTGACTTTGGAGGTAACTGGGACGATCATTTACCTCTAGTTGAATTCGCCTATAACAATGTTAGTATAGAGATGCAACCCTATGAGATGCTTTATGGTAGAAAATGTAGAACGCCTGTATATTGGGAGGAAGTTGGAAGGAGGGAATTGGTGAGTACGGATGTCGTACTAGCAACAACCGAGAAGATCGAGATGATACGGGAAAGGCTTAAAGCAGCACAAGATAGGTGGAAGAGTTATGCCGATAACCGAAGAAGACCGATCGAGTTTAAAGTAGGTGATCTTGTTATGTTAAAAGTTTCCCCATGGAAAGGCGTTTTTAGGTTCAAAAACAAAGGAAAACTAAGTCCACGATTTATAGGACCATTTAAAATCTTGAAACGTGTTGGCGAGGTAGCGTATGTGTTGGAACTACCCGAAGAAATGAGAGGTATTCATAATACCTTCCATGTGTCTTACTTGAGGAAATGTCTAGCGGATGAGACTAGTGTAGTCACTTTGGATGATATAGAGATTGATCCGGAATTACTTTCACAAGAGGATGAACCGGAAGCGATATTAGGGAGAAAAGTGAGACAACTCAGGAATAAAGAGATCCCTTTTGTGAAGGTGAAATGGAGAAATCGTAAGGGCATAAGTATTAGATGGGAGACGGAAGAGAAGATGAGGAATGAGTATACTCATTTATTCCAAGAATAGATTTCGAGGACGAAATCTTATTTTAAGGAGGGGTGAATTGTTACACCCATATCCCGACAAGGTACTATAAATGTATATAATAATAATAGGTTATGTTTTAGGAGTTAAGTAGTAAATAAATGTGTGGTCAATATGTGAAGAAATGAGACATAGAGGACTAACTTTACCAATGTCTAAATCCTACACCTAACTTGATTAAATATCTCTTCTAAAGAGATATCTAGAAAAGGGAAGAAATAATTTAAGTGCCTAGTGTGTGTGGGTGGTGCGTTTTATATTGGAGGGAAAAGGGGAGAAGATCATCTTCTCATCTAAGCTTGCTTTGATCATCTTTTTGTATCACCAAGTTATTAGGAAGCATGATTGAGGCTAAATAGTCAACTTAAATTGACCAAGTAAATGGTCAACAAAGTCAAACTCTCTAGACCAATACTCCGGTGATAGTATAGTGTTTCCCCGGGTCGTTAAAGTCCCAGCGAGATTGAAATTGTGCTTTGGGAATCGTTTATGAGAGAGTGGCACTGAGGACAGTAGCCAGATGATGTGGAATTGATATTGCTACTGTTATTATGGTATTTGTACACAGATATAATATTCACAAAAAATCAGATACCAGATATATGCACGTATTCACAATTCAGATTTACGCAATCGGACTAAAAAAGTGGGATTTTGGTATTTAACAAACTACAGGGGGTGCTTTTGACACTTTTTGAAACTTAAATATTAAAAATGAAAATGAAATTATGAAAATGATTAAAATATTATTTAATTAATAAAACTATTTAAAATCTAAATTAAAATTTAATTTAAATTAACTAATAATTATAACTACTACAAATTAAACTAAAAATTTGCAAAAATAATTTCTAAACTTAAATTAGAACTTGAAGAAAGTATAAAAAATAAAAATAAATATTTTTGTCTTTTTATGGGTTTTTTATAAATTAAAAACTATCTTACTTAATTAAACTAATTAAACTACTTTTAATTAATATTAATAATAAATTAACTTGGAAAATTATAAGAAAATTTATAAAATTACTTAACCATCACTGGAATCCTAAAAAATTATAAAAACTCTAAAAATTATGTTTTAAGATTGATCCACTAATTATTTACCTTTTAATAACTTTAATTCTAATTTAAACAATTAAAATAAGAAAAATAGAAAATGAACAGTAGAAATTCAAAATATATTTTCTAAAAGTCTATTATACTATATTAAGGCTAGGAAAAATATAAAATCTAGGTTTTGCTTTATAAAAACTAACTATGGGATTTAATACTTAATATTAATTAATAATTAAGAAAACTAAAATTTAATCTAATAAATACTAAAATGCAGAATAAAAATCTGAGAAATTTACTAAAAATACTTTACTATATAAGGTAATTAATAAAAATATAAAAATACTAAGTACTTAATTAAAATCTAAAAATGAAAATTAAAATTAAATTGAATTAAATAGAAACTATCACTTAATTTAAACTTGATTTTTCTTGGATTTTCTTTTACAAACTTACTTTACTACTGAAAATAGAAAACTTTTGTGAAAACACTTTTGAAAATAGCTTATTTATAAGCTATAAGCACCCCCTAAACTTAATCAGTTGACTTATGTTAACTGTGTGGGTAATTAAGCACAAATGACTATGGGTGGATCCCACAATGGTGAAAATAGGTACAAACAGACTAAACAAACTTGAATAAGCTAGAAACAACAAGCATGAAGCACAAATAAGCTGTGTGGGTACAAATAAGCACTTTGAAAATTGAGAGTGAACACAGGTATGGGATAGACTTTGGGGTGGATTCCAGGTGGGGTCCACTTGATCCTAGGTCAAACCAAGAGTCAATACTTGATCTCTGGTAGGAGGGGGGTTGTCCAAACAAAGAATGAACCTCTGGGGTCCACTGAGGTGGTTACAAATCACCACCAAAGTGGTGATGGTGGGATGGTTAACTGGTGCACAGGGCAACTTGCAGCCCTGCAAGTAACTTCCAGGGGTGTTTTAGTCCAAAAGAAAAATTCTCAAAATTAAAGGAACCCTGGTAATTTGAAGTTGAGGTGGCAAAGTTTAACCACAATGAATTTCAGCTTCTCAATCCAAACACATAAATCACCAATAATCTTGGAATTTTTGCAAAAATTTGAGAATGGGCAATTTGACTTTTTAGAACAACACACAGGTTTTGACTTATTTGGATTTCTAATGGCTTTTACTGATTACAAACTAAGTTATAAGCTATATTTAAACTAGTTTACACTATATTAACAACTAATGTAACTAATGAGAATGATTTGGACACACAAAACCTTCACAGTTAACTGTGAAGGGCAAATTTGTGAGGTTTTGACTTTTTGGTGTTATGAGACTGGATTTTATGGTTCAAATCATCAAATGAGACCTAGTGCAAGCTATTTGAGTTTTGGCTACCTTCTAAGGTCAATAACAACACAATCAATTTTGCAAATCCAAACACCCCTAATGCTCAACTGTTTTGAGTTTTTCAAAGTAATTGGTTACTAGGAAGTGTAAGCTTGATTCCAAACCACAAATTATGACTAATATAACTTATTTAAGCACTTGAAAACAGATTATCACTACAACAACACAAGTATACCACTTAAACTATTATGGCAGACAAATATTGAAATATAAAGTAACTATGTATTCTAACAAGCTAGTAATGATTACTAAGCTAAAAACAACTAAAACATAATCAATTAGCACAGATTAACACAGATTAGCAATAAAAGAAACAATCAAACAGAAGCTACTCAGACTAGAATTTTAGTGGAAAAGTAAATGAGCCAAATCTTACAAGGGTACCCTCGGCATGAACAGAGGGTTTTCCTTATGAAGCCTATCTTTAGATAGGCCAAACCAACTCCAATCTTGCTCACCAATCCTTCTTCAAACCTGAAAACAAAAACTAAACACCACAGTTGACCAAAGTTGACTATTTTTAGATTTTTAGTTTTTCTTCTAGTATAACTGAATTTTAAAGTCTCTAAAGCTTGAATAAGCTTATTGGAACCTATGTGACTTATTCTCAGTCCATAATTCAGTACACCATTAACACTTGAGCTTATTGAATAATTCAGAATTTGAGTAAATTGCAAAGATGAAAGACAGAATTGGAACTTGTGATTTTATAACTTCAAAAGGTTTAAATTACACTACTAACACTATTACAATGCTTGAATTTGAAAGATTACACTAAATTGGAAAGATAATTTAAATTCGACACAGATTAAAACTAAATAAACTACATACACTAATTCTTTGCTGTCTTCTCCTTTTATAGCCTTCCTTTAGGGTTCTTGAGCATCTCTGATTACTTCCCATTCAATCTAAACCGTTCAATTGCTCTGTTTTGATCTCACCCTTTAAATTGGTTTTTGGCGCCAAAATTGGGTAAGGAAATTTGGACTGATATTACAACTGGGGGGGGGGTGGCATTTATTGTGGATGTGATAATTAGGTGCAAGGGGGTTTGGGAGGTGGAACAAGTGGGAGAGGGTGGTGGTGATGTGACTGTGTTACAGTCAAGTGGGAGGGAAAAGGGAGGTACGGGGTGAAGGGATTGACTTTGTTTGACCGAGGGGTCAAAGTTTGACCCGGGTATTATTAGTTTGGGGTTGGGTGGGCTTTGGTGTATTTTGGGCCTAAGTGAAAGGGAAGTGGGCTGGACTAGGTATTGGATTGGATTTTGGGGTATTATTATTTAGTTTAGGGTCCGGTTTGGTTTTATGTTTCAAAAGGACCATTTTTGTAATTTTTGCAAAGTTTGAGGTGTGAACTTGGCATGCTTCCAAATTATTTCCAAGGGTCTATTATGCCAATCTATTAATAGTATAAGGTCCTTTGATGATTTTTCAAATTTATTTTCACCAGGGACTGAAACCGTCAAACTTTCAAACTTCAGGGACCATTTGTGTAATTTTCACCAAACTTTCCACCAAGGACCAATCCTGTCATAAAAGGTTAGTGCAAGGACAAAATTTGTTTTTCTCAAAGTTTTTCATATCCCAGGGACCATTTTTGACAATTTTCAAAGTTCAGGGACTAAACTTGACATTTTGTAAAACTTTTCACCAAAGGACTATTTATGTAACTTTTTGATTTATAAGGACCTTTGGTGACTTTTTCAAGTTTTTAGAATGACCAGGGACTAGATTTGACAACTTTTGAAAGTTGGGGGACTAAAACTGCCAATTATGCAAACTTTGTGCGTTTTTCATCTGTTTTTGGTATTTTTGCATTTGAAACATGTAAAACACTTTCTTGGGATATTTTCACTATTTTGATTCATTATTAAGTGTGACAAATTCCACATTTTATATCCAGATTTATATATCCAAATTTTACAAATTATATAAAACTAAACAAATTCCAAATTTAAATCTTCAATATCAAGAAATCGATTACAAGAACATGATATCATAACATTCTGCTTGATTCAACTTGAGACTAAATATCATAACATTCTGCAATTACTTTTGAGTTTTAACGAACAGATACAAGAACATTAACAAAACTTGATTACTTTGGTCCTTTGTTTCTCTAACATCTACCACAGTTCTGCTACTTAACTCCTTTTTGCAATTCTACAATTCTGCAATTCTGCAATTCTACTCATATCCAAAGCCACCTGCAACATATCACAACATTAATAAAATAAGAGTTGGAGAAACTATTGGACACTTTCTGGAATTTGCAGAGCCAACCTTCTAAAAATCAGTCGCAGGAGTATAGAATGACGATTTCTTTTTCTATGTTCTATTTTTGGATGTAGTGGATGTACAGATTGTGACCATGACATCGCTAATAGCAAAAACAAAACAGAAAACGGAAGACACTTCTTATCAAGAAGGCAGGCACAGAGGATGGTTTAACAACAACAACATAATAATACCCACATAAACAAGACATATGATTCTCTATCGTCTAGGCAACCAAACCTTATGCCAAAGTCCACAAGCATTCTACCAGGCTAGTACATAGCACACATCACACATGAATCAAATAAGTTATAAACAATTTCACTACATATACCGTACTCACATATGCTACCAATTTCTATCTGATCTAATCACAGTAGCATGTCAATCAGAAATCTACTAGAAAACTAGCCTAGCCTATGAGTTCAATAAACCAGCCTAGCCTATCAGGATCAAGATTCAGGAATACTAGTAGTTTTAATTAGCAGAGTATCTATTGCCCTGATGCAAACCACAAACAGGTAACTGTTACTTAAAGGGAAATACTCACCGTCTTTGTGAATAATTCCCCAAGCCTTCCCATGCTTAACAGTGGTTTTCACTAAGCAAGAATGGAAAAGGATATTCAGGAAAGGTATGTTTTCAACATTTGATTTTAATCTTCACGTGAACCAGAAAAATAAGTACCTGATCATATACAATCTTCACGTCAACCAGAAAAGAGCTGAAAAACAAATAAATTCAAGTTAAAAGCATGAATAACAATGAAATTAAGCATCATGAGAGTTTTTTTAGGTAAAGATTAAGCATAAACCTGTGCGTTTGATGTACTAGTAGCAAAAAAAGCTGGAAGCGCGGTTTTGAGCTGTCCAATAAAATTGTTCATGTTTTCTTCCATCGTCTTCATTTGTCTACTTTGTTTCTCTATTTCTTTACTTTGAGCAACAACTTTGTTCAACAGAAATCGATTTTCACTTGATACACTTTGACGTCTCATTCTTCTCAATTCGTAACTAAATTTTGTTACTTGGGATTTGGTCACTCCAACCCCATGCCCACAAGGTCTTCCCTTCTTATTAGGTCTAAGTTCTTGCATAACTTCCCTGGCAATTTCCAACCTTTTCTCAGGATCGACATGTTCTGAATTTCCAACCTCTAATAACTTGTTTGCAAAATCTGCTTTAGCTTTACTCTAGAACATTCAACAAGCATTCAAGTTCATGTAAGTTTAAATTTATATCTATTTATAACATAACTAAAAGTAGTAAAATTATTTATGTACCGCAACGACTCTTGACCGATCATCAACGTATGACCCTTTCTTTGTTACATGCATCATATCAAATACTTCGATGTCATCAGGTTCTCTTTTGTTTTCCACAATCTGTAGATTAACATATAACCATAAAAACGTAGATAATTATAAAAAGAAAAAATAGGTTTAGTTTATCCTAAAAGAAGACTTACAAATTCATCCTTTTTTCGGGGAATACTAACAGCGCCACTGGTGTGAATATGGACTTGGCTACCTCTTGCTTTCTTCCCATTTGCTGAGTATTTCTGTCATTCAATTAATTGAAAACACGTGTTAGTATGAGAACAACCACCAGGAAATAAAACATGTAATAGTTGGTCAAACGGTACCAGAACCAAGAAATGAAAGAGTAAACAGGTTGAGAACCAAGAACTGAACCAAGATAAAAAGGAGGCAAAACATGTGAAAGAAATAAATTTGGTGTTTGAAGTAATTGTGAAACTAAATGGCATTTTTTTTGTAGCGTACCTTTGTTTTAGGTGCTCTGAGATAATCCTTATAAGATTCCCATTGATGATCAACAAAAAGGAGTATTCTGAACAAAACTAGGTCGAGATGGTTGTGAAGGGACATAATTATCCCCATGAACCACTAGTGGTCTATTTGAAGGTAAATGACCTAAAGCATCATGGACCAAACTTCTTATCTCATCATCACCAAAAGTAGTATTCTGAACAAAACTAGGTCGAGATGGTTGTAAAGGTTCTGAAGTCTCCCCATGAACCGACCAATTTGTGTACCCCGGTAAAAATCCATAACGCAATATGTGACCATGACAAGTACCCACGTCCCAATGCTTAACGTTACAACATCTAAGACATGGACAATCAATTACTCCTCTTATACTTCTAGCACGAGCAAATTCAATAAAAGACTTCACTCCTTCTTTAAAAGTTTCGCTTGTTATATGAGCTTTAATCCAATTTTTATCCATTTATGCAACTTACCTAAACATGTCCATCCAATTAAACATCTAAACATCAATCTATAATCGATTTCAGCTTCAAACCAAAAACATGTATACTAACTGTTTTATACTCGAGTTACATACTAACGCAAACAGAAACTAGCGTAAACCAAAAACATGTATACTAACTGTTTTATACTAGAGTTACGTGATTTCAGCTTCAAACCAAAAACATGTATACTAACTGTTATCACATATCGTGCATTTTTTATGACTGTAACATATCTGATATCACATATACTAACCAAAAACATGTAACAAACCATATTCCGCAACAATTTGTCAAAAACTATCATCGCGACATCAATGAAAGCTTGATCAGTTACCTTCATTCACTAACATTAAATTTATTCTAGCTTAGGTCCAAATTTAATTTCATTAAACAGCTCAATAACACAATAATATCTTCAAATACAACTTATACCGTCAGCAATCAATATACGATAGAGCGAATCAGACATTCAATAAATATACACATTGACGAATATACCTCTACCTTATATCAAATCGCATTCTGCATAACTAAATAGCTCACATCAAAAACTATCAGTTACACCGTGGTTTAACTTAATTCAATCATTATTTCATTAATTTACCTAAACCTAATTTAATTTGCATCAGATTCTAACCTTAGGTCAAAATCACGTATCTCACGCAATCGTGCCTGAGATATTAATGATGAATACTCTTGTATACTAGCCGCCTCAAAAATTACTAGTTAGATCACATTTCAACACATCCAGCCATAATTTATCCAAAATTATCCTCGCGCCGGTGAGTTCAACTTAAACCAGTTACAAATATCTCAAAAAACGCAAGTATCACACTTAACTTATCTAAAACATTCCTAGATTTACCTAAACCTGATTTAATTTGCATCAGATTCTAAATACATACATACGTCTTCTGCGTCACTAATCAGTTCACATTTCATCGCCGTAATTCGTCAAAAACTATTACTATCAACACCAATCGATACACAGTTTAGCACAAATAATGCTAATGTGATAACAGTCACCAATACTAGTTCACATTTCAACACATTCAGCCATAATTTATCAAAAACTATCCTCATGCCGTGAGTTCAACTGCTTAATAACACAATAACAGCTTAATAACATCTCAAAAAACGCAAGTATCACACTTAACTTATCTAAAACAATACAGCTTAATAACACAATAACAGCTTCAAAATACTCGTTAATCAAAATCGTACCAGATTCAAGCGGATTGAATTGAACGAAACCCAAACGAACACCTAAATGTATCGAAACTCCATTGTACGTCAAGCGGATTGAATTGAACGAAACCCAAACGAACACCTAAATGTATAGAAACTCCATTGTACGTCAAGTGTGATTTAGTTATTGTGTGAATTTCGGGATTTTGTGAATCGAAAATAAATTGGGGATTTATAGTTAGAAAATAAATTGGGTTTTTTTTTTTTTTAATTTTTTTTAAAGTATTCAGGAGTCAAAATAAATTGGGGATTTATAGTTAGAAAATAAATTGGGTATTTTTAAAGACAAAGAGGAAAAGGAGGTACATTTATGACACGTGTTAATTTAAGAAAGTTCACACTTTTGCATGTTAAGTATTTTTAAAACTTTTAAATAATTTGCCACACTTTAAAGTGTGAAATCACACCTATTTGTCCTCTAAATTTATTTTTACGCTTAGATGTGTTACAAAATTATGTATATATTTTACACACTTTTGTGTGTTAAGAAAGCATAATATTTATCCACACTTGAAACCGGGAATGTTATTTAATCACATTTTTAAGTGTATAATTTTTTTCTACAATGAGAAGTGTGAATTTTTTAATTTTTTTTGTGTTCATAATTTGTACACATTCACAACTGTGAACAACATAGCAAAATTATTCACATTTTCATAAGTGTGAAAAAAAAAAAGTGTATACTATGGCCACTTTTTTTGTAGTGCGTGTACGTAGAAAAACTGCTAAGAAGCATCCTAGTATCTCATTTTCATTTTTACGTGTAATTTTTCAAGCCACAATAATATTAGTTCAAGAACATATCGATTTAAAACTTTAAAGGCTATGAAAGCTTGGACCCTTCTTAGCAGCTACCTATATGGAATAGTATTTTGAGTATTCTTGTAGATCCTCTATAAATATAGACAAGTGTACGTACGTAGAGAGCTACATTATTCATTTATTTCCTTCGATCTATAGAAATAATTAACCAGTTAAATGGCTTCAAAGACATTCCTTCTTCTTGCATTAGCATTTGCTGCTGTTCTTCTCATTACCTCTGAAGTCGTTACGGCTAAGGAGGCCTCGAAACATGACCGTGAGTACTAGCTAAATTGTTGGTTTTGCATTAAATTAAAGTAGCTAAAATGCTAAAACTGATACTACTATTATTTCCTTCATTAGATTGTTGGTTTTGCATTACATTAAACTCAATTGTTAGTCAGTTATTTTTATCGTTCGGCGCATGTGAGTCTTGTAATATTGTTTTTAGCTTCTAGCTAGTTTCATATTATCGTTTACATTAAATATACTAGGTTTTTTTTTTTTTTTCCTCCCCTAATACGGTATAATTAAATAATATGTGTGGTTCATGAAATGATACAGATGACGGTAAGATCAATGTTGACAGACGATTGCTTCTAGTTTTGAAATTAAGACCTTGGAAATGGTTTGCAAAACGACGAGCTCCCCAAAGTCCTATCTTTCCTGGAGTTCCTATATTAGGACGAGCTCCCCCTCGTCCTAAATCTCCTCGAGATTCTATATTAGGACGAGCTCCTCCTCCTTCTAGCCTTCCTCGAGCTCCCCCTCCTTCTAGCCTTCCTCAAGCTCCTAAAGTCAGTGAAGGAAACAAATAAGCACAAACTCACAACTGATCGATCAAGCGTCTAGGCATCTTAGCCATCTAGTTACTTTGTGTACGTATATGCTTCAGTAATATGTACTACCGTGTGTTCTGTATGAATAATATAATGTCATTATAACCTACAATTACAGAAAAATTTCAGCCTCTTGGATATGATGCATGTACGTGTTTGGGTAAAAGGGAACTTCCACCCTGACAAAATATATTAACAAAAAAAAACCGTTTCAAGTACAGTGGAACACATTAACCTCAAGCAACCGCTTGAACAACCCCTATATCATTTATGACATGCCATAAATGAACAACTAGCTACCAACAACTAGAACAACCATTGAGAACAAAACCGACATGCAAACAAATAAACAAATCCTAAAAAAAGAGATTACTTCCTCGAACGGCCTTGAAGCTTGAAATCAAACTGCTTATTATATTCCTCAAATTGCCCAGGTAAATCAAAGACCTGGGCCGCATAATCATCAGAAAGATAACCTTCAAGGTCGTCATGTCCTCCAGCTGAAGAAAAGTAACTATCCATAGGATCATTTGGCTCAAACACCTCATCTTCACTTTCAGAAACAACCACTTCACCCACCTTAGAGAATGGGTTGCCCTTCCTTATACCATCAGCCACCGGAACGGGTTTCCCATTATCATCCACAAGGGTACCTTTCCCTTCAATAATAAGTTGTTCAAGCTTCCCAATTTTCTCAACAATAGGAGTGGTCATCATAGGCGACGGAGAAGTAGTTTTAGAAGAACTAGAAGTAACTTCAGGAGTATCTGTAGTGCCAATCACAGGTTCCAAAACCGAATCTTGTGCCTTAAGCACATCAAAGCTGTTCTTCAACTCAACAAAGTTGATATCCTCCACCCAATTATTATTCTTACCTTGGTCATCCCGGGAAGGAGCCGTACTACTAGTAGGATCAATCGTAGGTTCTTTACAAGAAGTAGAACCTACATTAACAGTTGGAGGACCTATATTTGATTGGTTAGACGTCGACGCTCCTCCATTCTTTGGCTTAGTAACCGACCTATAGTAATACGACACTTTAGGCTTATGAAAACGAATCCCATCAACCTGACGATTAGTACCATGAAGCTTACCTTTACCTTTCTTCTTAGAGGGTTCAACGAAACCCTCTTCATCAACCAACACATTATCATTCACAACCTGTTTCACTCGCTTAGTACATCCATCATCATTGTGATCAAAACCTTTACAAGTCTCACATCTTGGCGGCTTCCACTCATATTCAATATCAATCGTTACCAATGAATGACCGGACCCATTAGGGGAGGGGATAGCAACCACAAGAGAGTCAAGTAAGGCTTCCTTAGAAGACACTTCCACAAGGGCCCTAGCATAGGAAATACGACCCCACGACTTAAGGCGCATCGTACTCGTGTAGGAATCAAGCATGATAGGACGACCAATTAGCGTTGTGATCAAACTAAGACCTACCTCAGAATACGCCACAACCGGAATATTATGAAGTTTAACCCAAACAGGAGCTAAAGTTATATCATCTTTTGTAAGAGTAGTATTCGGGGTCCAAATATTTAAAAAGATAGGAACCAATCGTATCAACCATGGACCTTCTTCCAACACCCTCTCCATACCCTCTTTGGTTTCAAATTGGAAAAAGAAAAAACCATTATTAAGCATAACCCTTTGTAAACCAAACTTTGCCCAAGTATTTCGAACATAATTTTCAACAACCGGGAAAGCGAGTCTCTTACCAATGAAATAACCATACAACATATTAGCGAATCTAGAGCGTACCTCATTGACAGCTTCCAAAGGGATGGTGACATTAGCACCAGCCACACAATTATCGTTTCGCATCTCCGAAATCTTAACGGTCTTCTTTAGTGTTTTATCCTTAAGCATATCCGCAAAAGATGGAGGATTAGAACCTGATTGAGTCTTAGGCACACTCGAATCAGCAGTACCCGGACACGACTTACCATCATCATGAGCCTCCTTGTGTTGTGTCGACTCATTATCAATGTTAATAGGAGTCGTATCAATCATATTCACATCAGATTGATACTTTTCAGCCGACTTAGACGCACTACTATATCCACCAAGATCATGTTCCAACGTTCCCCCGCCTTTATCCCTCTCTCTTGTAACACCCATCATGAATAAGTCACAGCAACAATACCCTCAAAACCGCATCCAGAACAACGCCAAAATCAGAAATCCTAATCGAGTTTAATATTGAATGAAGCACAAGCGAAACCCAAATCGAGTTCAAAATAAAGTCGATTAGGAAAACCCTAAACCGACTTAAACTAATACGAATAATAAGGATCGATTTAGGATAGCACAAATCGGTTGAAACCCTTAGAAAACGATTCACTAATCTGACAGAACAGAATTAGATGAAAAACGAATTGAAAGTGTAAGGGATAAACCAAAAAACGATTTAATAAACCCTAAAAGATAGAACACCCAAAACCAGAAATCGAAGTGAAATCAGCAACAAGAATGATCAAGATAACGAATAACACGAATGCTAATCAATTAAACTTAATCAAATCGTTGAAGAAAACACTAGATTTGGGTGGATTTAGGTGAAAAAAAGATGAGGCAGCTTAAGGTTTAGAAAATCGCCAGAGAGGAGGCGTGGTAATTAAGACTCTTAAACTATTGCATTAAGGCCGGTCCCAATGGGAGGGCCGGAGTGAGCAATTGGCAAGGGCGAGGAGGTGGGAATGAGATGTTGGCAAGCATCGGATTTGAGCAACGAAAGGTGAACTCTTCACCTTTCGGAAAACGTGAAAGTGTTCTTCGACTTGCTCCTATCAAATGTTCAGCAGTAAATCATGAATTTACGGGTAAATGCGGTTAAAAGACACTAGTGAAAAGTGCTAGCTTCATATATTGATGAAATTTTGACCCATCTAATTAAGATAGTAGTATACACTGTTTTGACGATAAATCAGTTGTGTCTTATCTTAAATGTCTCAGCTTATAAAGCAAGCAAACATGAAATCAGTCTACTTTATGCATGCCTCCTAAATCATTTTGAGCTAATTCCCAAATGATGCCAAAAAGTTTAGGCTTTTTTCAAATGATGCCAAAAATAACATGCTTTCCCAAAACAGTCATGTGCGAATGTGCGACTCCATTGAATGTGCGACAAGTGTCCATTTTTTTAATAATAAAGTACGTTGGTAGGTAAGTATTTTCCCATATATTCTTTTTTTGTCTTATTACAAGAGTATTAAAAAGACTAAAATACCCTCTTTTTATTATTTACCCTTATCTTTATATAAATTAATTAAATGTGCGACTGTACTACCCTTTAAATGTGCGAATGTGCGACTTCATTTTATTTCCAGATTCCGGCAATACTCCGGCGATTATACCATCGTAATCTCCAAACCCTTTGAATGATCAGCCTCATAAGTATTACACACAAACCCATTGTCCAAAACCTTATTCCTTCTTTGACGTTTCTTCCACGACCTCAGTTGGTTTCAATATTTCCACCTCTTGCATAGTAACATCATCTGTTAATGTCTTGTCCAATATTTTCTTTTTTCCAGCACTAGGCAATCTCACTCTGTTAATAAAAGCGGAAGCAGGAACTCCTGAACTACGGAGAAGAATCCACTCTCTTATTCCTCGATATTTCAGAGCTACCCTGGAAAGTCCTTCACCCGCTTGTTTTATTTTAGGACCAAGTGTCTCCATCCCAACTAATTTAATACTAGAAGAAACAGCAGCTTCTACTTTGTCGATAACTAAACAGCTTGCGCCTTTGTTAAGCCTATTACTTTCATCATTCAAATCTTTTGAAGCTATTACACTCGCTGCCTATTACTTTCATCATTCAAATCTTTTGAAGCTATTACACTCGCTTCTTTATCTTGAGTCTTGCGTTTCTTTTCCACAGAAGGTCCAGACCCTGTAGCATCCTGTAGTAAACTCTCATTTTGCACAACAAGTGTCCTTTTTTTGGAACTTATCTCGTTTTTAAACAGCATGTCTTCCTCCATATGTTGATCCACGTGTTGTATACCAATATCTTGCTCTTGGAAAGAAGCGTCTACAGAGATAAACCAACTGTTCTTATTCGCAGATAACACACTCTTAAGAATCATCCAGTCAGACAAGTGGTAAAACTGTCCTCTGCGTTTTACCTGCCACATAATGAAAAGAAAAGGATTAGGGGAAAAAAAAAAAAAAAAAAGGAATAACAGTGCTTAACCAAACCTAAACAAAGACATACCTTCAAACCATCTATTTTAATAACTCCAATAGTTGGAAAGCACTGATGATGTTCCAATATAACTTTCCCTACATAAAAAAATCAAGATCGTTTGTTCAAAAAAGAATTCGGCCGCTGATATTTACTTTCTTAATTGAACATGATAGTCCTTTCATCCACTCAAGACAGATGAAAGTGTTCCATCACTACATTTTTGTAAAATAAGAACATCTACAACGTATATGTTTTTCTTAGCAAAATGTGTGACTTTTCAGCTATTTTACAATTTCTTTTTACTATTTAACCCGAACCAATAAGGCTTAGGGGGTTGGTTTTAAAAAGCTTATCAGGGAAGTTTGACCAGAACCCGGCTTATAGGGTCGGGTTAAGGTTCGTTGTTTATTTTATTAGGTTATCAAGTCAGCTTGTGTTAAGGCAAAAGTTGTTTAGCTACTGAAATCAGCTTATTGTGTTTCAATAACACCATAAGCCCATAAACAGTTTAAACACGCCAGATAAAAATATTGCACACATACGCCATATTACTGTTCAATATTCAGTATATGATAAAACACAATTGTTACATGTCACTAGAAATACTTTATATGTTTGAGCAATGCATTCAAAAACAAACACTATACACATCCAATATATATAAACTACTCTTTATCTAACAGATAAAACTATGATTATATTAACCGCTACTTTAGAACTCGAGTCAATTAAGAGTAATCAAAGTATCTAACCCGATACTTTCGAGATCCACTCGACCCAGTTGGGTATTGTATGGTAATTATTATTCGATATGTTACATATCATATCGAAATGGCTACAACTCCTACAAGTACATCAACAGAAATTCTAATAAACAATTCCAACCTAATTAGTTGCCACAAAAAAAATCTAAGGTCATACATCCTTTATGATATTTAAGCAAAATGCAAACTAAAACACACCCATAGTTTGTGATTAATCAAGTGCTTATGCACTATAGCTTGCAAAAAGCATCATTTGTTTGTGATTATTATATACTTAACCTTTCACGAAAAAACCAACTAGTCATTATCTACCAGACAAAAGTATGATCCAAATTAACTAAGTTAGAGCCATACTTCCGCGACCCACAGGCAGGGACGGACCCACATGTGAGCCGGGCACGGCCACACCTGATCGATTTTCAGTCACGAAGTGTAAATTTTTTAAAAAATATCAATTTTCTCTAATAAATTATTAGGATAATTCCAAAAATGGTCAAGTTGCCCAATCGTCTAGCCTTTTAGATTTGAAAATTCCCAAAATGGCCTTTGGGCAACTGCGCAAGCCAACCAGGGGACGCCAAGTGTCCGTTTTTTAGGGCAACTTTTATATTTATGGGGCAACTTTAGTACTCGTTAAAAAAAAATGCAACACCCTTCCAAAAATCCTAGGTCCTATCTGCCCACACGACTTGACGCACTAAGGTAGACATTGCATGGTAATTATCTAGCAGACAAAAATAAAATGAATGTAATGGTGAGAGTTAGAAAAGGAAAAAAATACTTTTGAGATCATAGACAGTATCAGAATCGGAGACAGTTGTGACAAGATGAGTGTCGAGATTCGTGTCGACGAACAAGGTTTTTGTGCCTGTTGATTCCATTTTTGGGTTCGTTTATTTTGAACAAACAAGAGCTAGGGATGATTTGTTTGGCAATTTATCACTCAATTTTTTGTAGGGTTTTGGGCTTTTCGTTTCCCGCAAAAAGGAATTGTCAAACTATTTCCTTCTTAAATACTCCCTTGTCTCAAAATAATTGTCAGGAGACAAAATTTACAAAGTTTAATAAAAGTTTGGCCAATTTAATTTTTAACCACCCAAAAATAATATTTTTCTACTTTATTCTCTAGTTTTTACTTAAAAGGAAATTGAACAATTATTTTGAGACATCCCAAAATGGAAATATAGACAATATTTTTGAGACGGAGGTAGTAATTAACAATTTAATTTTGATGGGTTTTTCCTTTTTAAAGAATCAACGATTTAATTTTGATTTGGGATTTCCTTTCTAACGAATTAAAATTAATTAATTTGTACAAGTAAATTAAAGATAGTTATGTTAGAGAAAGAAAATGTTAATAGTAAGGTCATTGTTTCACTTTCTTGATTAGAGTCTACTGATGATGATATAAGGGGTTGTTTCCTAAATTAAGTAGTTACCTATAGTATGTCTTAACTAGCTGATACATGCTACAATAACAAGATGCCACGTGTCCTATTTGAACAACCACATTTAGACGGAAAAGATGTTACGTACATACATTAATTAAAAAACCGAACCGACCCGAAAAAACCACAGGTTCGGAACCGACCCGAACCGAACCGACCCGAAAAAACCGAGAACCGAATTTCACAAAAGACCGGAACCGAAACCGAACCGACGGGCCGTCGGTTCGGTTCGGTTTTCGTCGGGTCGGTTCGGGTTTGTCGGTCCATGTGTATTTTGGCATGTTTTTGTCGGTTTTGGGCCGAACCGGACCGAACCGAACCGACCCGAAACCGAAATTCAATAAAAACCGGAACCGAAACCGAACCGACGGGCCGTCGGTCCGGTTCGGTTCTTGTCGGTTCGGTCCGGTTCGTCGGTCCGGTTCGGTTTTGAACATGCGATGCTCAGCCCTACTCAAGACAGATGAAAGTGTTCCATCACTACATTTTTGTAAAATAAGAACATCTACAACGTATATGTTTTTCTTAGCAAAATGTGTGACTTTTCAGCTATTTTACAATTTCTTTTTACTATTTAACCCGAACCAATAAGGCTTAGGGGGTGGGTTTTAAAAAGCTTATCAGGGAAGTTTGACCAGAACCCGGCTTATAGGGTCGGGTTAAGGTTCGTTGTTTATTTTATTAGGTTATCAAGTCAGCTTGTGTTAAGGCAAAAGTTGTTTAGCTACTGAAATCAGCTTATTGTGTTTCAATAACACCATAAGCCCATAAACAGTTTAAACACGCCAGATAAAAATATTGCACACATACGCCATATTACTGTTCAATATTCAGTATATGATAAAACACAATTGTTACATGTCACTAGAAATACTTTATATGTTTGAGCAATGCATTCAAAAACAAACACTATACACATCCAATATATATAAACTACTCTTTATCTAACAGATAAAACTATGATTATATTAACCGCTACTTTAGAACTCGAGTCAATTAAGAGTAATCAAAGTATCTAACCCGATACTTTCGAGATCCACTCGACCCAGTTGGGTATTGTATGGTAATTATTATTCGATATGTTACATATCATATCGAAATGGCTACAACTCCTACAAGTACATCAACAGAAATTCTAATAAACAATTCCAACCTAACTAGTCGCCACAAAAAAAATCTAAGGTCATACATCCTTTATGATATTTAAGCAAAATGCAAACTAAAACACACCCATAGTTTGTGATTAATCAAGTGCTTATGCATTATAGCTTGCAAAAAGCATCATTTGTTTGTGATTATTATATACTTAACCTTTCACGAAAAAACCAACTAGTCATTATCTACCAGACAAAAGTATGATCCAAATTAACCAAGTTAGAGCCATACTTCCGCGACCCACAGGCAGGGACGGACCCACACGTGAGCCGGGCACGGCCACACCTGATTTTCAGTCACGAAGTGTAAATTTTTTAAAAAATATCAATTTTCTCTAATAAATTATTAGGATAATTCAAAAAATGGCCAAGTTACCCAATCGTCTAGCCTTTTAGATTTGAAAATTCCCAAAATGGCCTTTGGGCAACTGCGCAAATCAACCAGGGGACGCCAAGTGTCCGTTTTTTAGGGCAACTTTTATATTTATGGGGCAACTTTAGTACTCGTTAAAAAAAAAAAAAAATGCAACACCCTTCCAAAAATCCTAGGTCCTATCTGCCCACACGACTTGACGCACTAAGGTAGACATTGCATGGTAATTATCTAGCAGACAAAAATAAAATGAATGTAATGGTGAGAGTTAGAAAAGGAAAAAAAAAAACTTTTGAGATCATAGACAGTATCAGAATCGGAGACAGTTGTGATAAGATGAGTGTCGAGATTCGTGTCGACGAACAAGGTTTTTGTGCCTGTTGATTCCATTTTTGGGTTTGTTTATTTTGAACAAACAAGAGCTAGGGATGATTTGTTTGGCTATTTATCACTCAATTTTTTGTTGGGTTTTGGGCTTTTCGTTTCCCGCAAAAAGGAATTGTCAAACTATTTCCTTCTTAAATACTCCCTCAGTCTCAGTCTCAGTCTCAAAATAATTGTCAGGAGACAAGATTTACAAAGTTTAATAAAAGTTTGACCAATTTAATTTTTAACCACCAAAAAGAATATTTTTCTACTTTATTCTCTAGTTTTTACTTAAAAGGAAATTGGACAATTATTTTGAGACATCCTAAAATGGAAATATAGACAATATTTTTGAGATGGAGGTAGTAATTAACAATTTAATTTTGATGGGTTTTTCCTTTTAAAAGAATCAACGATTTAATTTTGATTTGGGATTTCCTTTCTAACGAATTAAAATTAATTAATTTGTACAAGTAAATTAAAGATAGTTATGTTAGAGAAAGAAAATTTTAATAGTGAGGTCATTGTTTCACTTTCTTGATTAGAGTCTACTGATGATGATATAAGGGGTTGTTTACTAAATTAAGTAGTTACCTATAGTATGTCTTAACTAGCTGATACATGCTACAATAACAAGATGCCACGTGTCCTATTTGAACAACCACATTTAGACGGAAAAGATGTTACGTACATACATTAATTAAAAAAAAAAGGAGACAAACGACTATAGATATGAAACCACTATGCTGTATACAAAGAACTATATTGTAGCCTTTAAAGATTTATAATTTTTTTGAGTATCGATATAAGGTTTTTCTTATTTATTAAACACATTTTTTATGCTTATGTATTTGTGTAATTCATTACGTATTTGTAACGGTCTTTTGAGATGATCAAATTTAGAAATTAGTCATCTAATATTCATTAAAATGAAATTATAAAGCTAGCCCACCCATCGGGCTAGTCTTGAAGCTAGTACGTATATAAAGTTTAAGGTAGTTTATAAAGTATTAATGCCTCAATGAGACATACTTATAATTGACTTGTTTTGATTAATGTTTAAATATGGTACAACCATTTGATCCAGTTCCAGCTTTCATAATGAAGAAATCGCCTTGTTATGTGTATGAAAAAGTCATATGGGCAACGCAATTTAAGGACTTTTGGGTGTGTTTGGAAAAGCTTATTTCAATAACATCAAGCTATCGTGTTTTAGTACAGATAGTAAACACCTTATTTAGTTATGTTTTTCAACATATTCGATCAAGTTGTATCTACAAATAATCTGATTAGAAAATACAACATGATAAGATGTTTTGTAAAAGGAATAAGTATAAGGGGTTGTTCGTGATCGCTTATCAACTTATAAATAATCAGTTAATCATGTACTGTCAGGCACGCCAAGGCGCTGCAAAGGCGTCGCCAAGGCGTGAGGCGTGGCCTCGCCGCCACGAAATGGACCTTGGCGGCTGATCTAGGCGTGGCGCAAAAAGGCGAGAAATAAGGCGAGGACCTTGAGACGTGGTCATGCCGCCATGCAGTGGCGGAGCCAGGATATTGACATATGGGGGCAAAAAAAATTGTCGTAAAAAACAAACTTAACAAAGAAATAAAAGCGAACTTAACCGACTTAATATTGCATAAAAGAACTTATATAATGCTAAAATAACAACAAAACACACCTTATGTTGTACTTCCCTTTACCCAAAAAAAATACACCTTATGTTACGTGAAAACAACAACCATGAATTGATTGTTGTTGATGAATGAATGATTGATTATGGCTGATTGGTTTTACAATGATCTAATCTTTCGCTCCTCTTGCTTTTGGAATTGACGATTTGGTTTCTTCCAACTACTACCAATAGCTTCTAGCCTTCTAGAGTTCTACGTGATATTATTTTACAAGCCAAGAAATTACATGTTGGGCTTATTTTCGTTGAGGGCAAATCAAAAATTGGGCTGAGGGCAAAAAATAAAAAAGCCCATTAAAACAAAAAATATGCACTGTATAAAAAAAAATTTGGGCCACTTTGTTGAGGGCATTGGCCCCCACTGCTAACACTATCCATACACCCCTGCCGCCACGTCACGCCTCACGCTTTTTATAACCTTCGTACTGACATATATATATATATATATATATATATATATATATATATATATATATATATATATGGGTTAAAATAAAAAAGGGTCTTATAATAAAAAGTGTAGGAAGGATTGTGAGAGCGACATGTGTCACCCCTATGCCACATCATATGACACATGTCACCACTGTAACAACTCGCAATTTCAGGTTAATTACCATTCCCGGAAAATTTCACTATTCACTTTTACTATTCATTTTTCCCGAAACTTTCCCGAAAGTTGATTTTTATCTGATATTCTTGAGTGATAAATCATTTCCATGGCAAATTAAATGTTTGACATTCGTCAGATCATTTTCGTGAAAGTTATTAAGGAATTACACGTTTTAGGGTAAAACGTCATTCAGAAATTCTACGTACAACGAAACTCGACCACGTTAAGTGACCCCGCATCAGAAAAATGTTTGACACACTCATGATTTATTTGAGAATTAATCGTGACTGAGAAAAACATGACCAAAGACTTCCCAGCAGGTCACCCATGTCGGTACTACTCTCACATAAGCACGCTTAACCGAATGGGCGATTAACCGTTAGACCACAAAACGAGTTTCTAAGACGTTTTGAGTTTTCAAACTTATTAGAAAAAGTCAACATAATTTTTCCCTCCTCCTTTGACCAAAAGTCATTTCTTGATTTTTAGGCTTACGGTTTGATGTCTAAAAGACATTTAACACCAACCGACACTAGACTGAGCCCAGTCTAGACATTATAAGTCATTTTAAATCATTTATATCATATTAGAAAAGTAACATTTTACTTTTCTCAGTTTTACGCAAAATTCGTACATTTTACGTATTACGCGTTTTAGACCCGTGTTTCCAGTTTTTAGCAGGGTTTACCACCCAAACGGAACCTACCACTCATTTTATATTTTATTATGGGACATATGGACATGTCTAACAATACTTTGAAGTTTCATAATTTTACGACACCCGGTTTTACGTTTTAAGGCCTAATCATTTACGACTGGCATTTCCCGGAGTCAAGTTTCATCCAAATAACCAAGGATAATACCAAGCCAAGCCACCTCCCCCTCTTATCCATGTTGAACCGCCATAAGGGGGGGGGAGTCACCCCTTGTGTGGCTTAATCTCCTAACTTGTGCTCTAGGATCATTACATGTGTTCACCTTGGTCTCCAAGGTGTTGACTAGTCATGTTTTGTAACCTCCTCAAGACCCTATAAAAGCCCTTTCCCCCCTTCCTTGGCCGGCCATCACAACACACCAAAACACTTCACACTTAACTTTATTTCTTCCTAGTTATAGCAAGGATCAAGTGCAAGTTCAAGATAGAAACCCTAGTTAGCTTATTTTTCACCAAAACTCTTCCAAACCCTAACATACTTGGTGTTTTCTCTTGAGTTTAAATCCACTCAATACACCTCAACTTTCATTACATATCTTTCAAGAATACCAAGGGTAGAAAGGTTGCTTGAAGTGAAAAAGGGTTGAAGCTAGTCTATCAAAGTCCATTTCCTTACTTGTTACTCCTTTCTTTAATTAGAAAGCCAAAAGTTGTAAGACTAAACCTAACATGCTTCTTGTTAATTTATCATGTTCATACCATTTACATGTTATTCTTGCTATATTATGTGTTGTAATTATGTCCATGATGTATCATGATGAGTAAAAGATGTTGTTGTAATGAATTATTGAAACAAGTTACTAAAACGAGCAAACTAATGAATTTCTTGGTAAGACCTGATCAAAATGTTAAAAATATGATATTTGATTATTACATATTGTAGTAGAGGACCTAAAAAGGAAACCATAGCAATTTGAACCACCCAAAACGAGTATACGAGTCAAAAGTTATGGCGATTTGAAATTACCAAAGATTTCCGGCAAAACTGCCAAATACCATTCTGATCAAATTTAAGTTTTGAAAGTCCCACTTCTGGTCCCATTCATCAAAAAGTTAAAACACGAAAGTTGTCCGAAACGACGTTTTCGTTCAGGAACAAAGAAGCTCGAGACCTAAAAATGCTTTCCGAGTGATAAAATTCTTCAAATTCTAAACAGCCCATTTTTAGGCGAAAGTCACTAGATTATGGTTATACTTTGAAAGGAACAAGAGGTCTTATGACCTATAATCAAGACCACAACCATGGCTAGAGCCAAGGTTGTGTCTCATGACCTTGGAACAAGGACCAAAGGTCATGGCTAGGCCATGACGAAATGACCATACCAATTTACATAGGCGTAAACATGAAACAATGAATTAGGCGATAACATGAACAAGCAATTTGGATCTACTTCACTAAAAGGAAACCATGAGATATTACCAAGAGAAAATGGTCATTCAAGACTTATGAAACTACCCCTAATAACAATCTTCCTGTACTAATAAACTTTCCTAAGTTTATTCAAATATCGGACATGTAACTTGTCGGATCAAAACTTATATCTATATATTTCATCAACTACTACAATAGTAGGGAGCCTCATGTGAGGAGTTCATTATGTAAGCCGTCGAGTTGAGTTGTGGATTTACGAGTTAAAGTGTCCTGGCTCCTCGAACGCTTACTAACATGACTTCTGAATTATGTCGGCCCGAACGGTAGTGAACGATATACCAAAACATACATGTTTCATGAATCTTTCTTTCAAAGACTTACAATATACATCATACCACATCATGGACTAATGCAAGATATATATATAGGCACTACTTCATATTCTCTACTCCGATCCTAAGTCGCAACATTCTATTATAGGTTGCTCGTAGAAACCTTCGCGATTCGACCATCACATTCACTACTCACTACATAACTTAAGGTGAGTTCGTAGCCCCACTTTCTATTGTTTAACTATTTTACAAAACCATGGGGGGAATACATGCTATTATTTTTCTACTCGAACACGATGCTTTCTAATGTATGCTTCACGACGATGTTTTATTATCACTAAGTAGCGATTGCCATGTTCGAAGTCCCTATATCATGAACCATTAGTCACTACCTTTAGTGAGCGCGAATATTGTGAATAGATCTATTGGGATTGACGAATCCCATTTGTGTTGAACAACGATGAGTTCACACAAATGCACTATATTTGAGATTTAGCGGTATAACGGCAAAAGTACCTTGATAGGGCTTCTATAATGCCAATTTTGTTGGTTCGATGTTAATGTTTTGGTTGCATGAGCTTAGTGAAATAAATAACGATTTTGTTTTCTAAACATTGGTGTGAGTCTATAGCTCACACTACGACATATTGTGTTCAAACGATTTAACTAAACTCTACGAATATCACTCAACCTTTGTGTTGACCTCTCAAGCATGTATTTCAGGTTCATGACGATCAAGGATGGCACGGAAGGACACGGATACTCAAGAGGGCTATAAATTTCATTATCATTCAAAAACACATTTATTATACATTGTAAACATGGAACCAATTGGGACCTCATTTTGTAAATCTCTGATATTTATACAATTTGAATGATAAATCTTTTAAAACGACTCAATTGGAGTTTGTTTTCTATTATTGTGACTATTGTGCTATCAAGTAACACCCAGTTCGAATTCCGCTGCATCCATGAATTGGGGGTGTTACAGATTGGTATCAGAGCCATGGTTATAGAGAAACGGGTCTAATTGAGACCTAAACTATAACCACACTACAAGCAAAAACATTTTATAGCCTTCCGATCTTCGTGTCTTCCATCCTCCAGACGATTATGGACTTATTAAGCATTTTATGCTACATGAGCATATATGTATATTCATATATACACACTAGGCATTTTACACTACACGAACAAATACTAGTATATTTATATATACATTCGAGTTATTTTCAATCATTTTATCTAAACATATCTACACATACCTATTCTATGGTATTTCGACACCACCACATTCTCCCAACCATGTTCCTACTCCAACATTTTATATCAAGACATTGTAACTAATTACAAATGGTCTTTTCTATTTCCCGGACATTGTATGACACAATGGTCTTAATCATTTCTCAAATGTTTTGAGTCACACAATGGTCTAATCTACTTCCGAGACATTGTGATTTGTGCAATGGTCTCTGGAATTATTCCACCACCTCATCAACATCATTTCATATGATATCAAAAACCCATCACAATCTATCGATTTCCAAACAAGAAATATGAGATTTCTAAAGGATAACGAATACGAATATGTACTAGAGCCATTACCACCACCATTATCACTTCCCTTTGATATCCCTACATGTGATGAATTGGATCACTCACTATGGATTGTACCTCGGCCACCATTGATCCAACAAGAAAGTCAACATTATTATTCTATCATTTCCTATCAAAAATCATGCTTATCTCACAACTCTCTAATTACAATGTATCTTTTGAACAATAGAATCATGGCGCCAAAGAAAAAGACACCACCAACGATGACGCAAGCTGCCATCCGCAAACTGGTAAAGGACAGTGTCAATGCAGCACTTGTCACGGAACGAGCAGCCGTAGCTGCAGCAGCTGCAGCAGCTGCCGAAGCCGCCACAGCTGCTGGTGCTGCTGATGCTGCAGCAGCCGCTGAGGCTGCAGCAGCCGCAGATGCTGCAGCAGCCGCGGAAGCCGCCATTGCTGCGGAAGCTGCTATAGCTGCAGAGACTGCCAGAATTGCCAGTCTTAACCTTGGAGGACCTACCCCTCCGGTGACCAATGTTACTACAGTACCAAAGGGTTGCTCGTTCATTTCCTACCTGAAATGTGAACCCATCAAATTCAAGGGTACTGAAGGGGCTGTAGGTTTGACCCGTTGGTTCGAAAAGGCGGAGTCGGTGTTCTTGGTTAGTAAATGTACCGAGGAGGATAAGGTTCAGTATGCCACGAGTACTCTGTTGAATGAGGCGTTGTCCTGGTGGAACTCAATTGCTCAACCCATGGGCATTGAGAATGCCTACAAAATTACTTGGGCTAATTTGAAACAAATGATGATTAAGGAATACTGTCCTCGCAGTGAAATACAGAAGTTGGAGGTTGAATTCTGGGATCATACGGTTAAGGGAAATGATATCATAACCTACAATCGTCGATTTCAAGAATTAAGGATACTTTGTCCAACAATGGTTTCCCCAAAGGAAAAATTGTTGGAAAGATATATCTGGGGACTTCCATCCAGCATACAAGGGCATGTAACTTCGGCAAATCCAAAGGAACTTGATGAAGTTATGCGGATGTCCCGCAGCCTCATGGACCAAGTGGTACGAATGACAGAAACCCGAAAGCAAACCAACAACAACACCAACAACACCAACAATACCAATAACCTCAACAACTCCAACTACAGTAACAACAATAGGAACAACAACAAGCGACCATGGGATGGTAACCATGGAAGTAACAACAATAACAACAACAACCAAACTCAAAACAACAACCAGCAAAACAAAAGACAAGAGACCGCAAAGGCTTATGTGGCTGCACCAACTAGAGGCGCAGGATATACCGGGAATGCTCCACTATGCACTAAGTGTAACTTCCACCACTCCGGTCCTTGCCCGGCTAAGTGTCGCAACTGTCAGAACACTGGACACCTTGCCAGAGATTGTAGAGTCAAGGATGTAGCTACCGGTAGCAACACACAACCGATAGTTATATGTTTCGGGTGTGGAGAAAGTGGACATTACAAGAACCAATGTCCCCAAAACCAAGGTCAACAAGTTGAAGACAACCAAGGGTGAGCATATATGATAAGAGGAGAAGGAGCTTATCAGAATCTCAACAACAATGCAGAATAATGAAGTTTAGAACTTAGCAGTCATATTTATTTATGCACTTTGTTGTACTATGTGTATGTCATCCCTAGTAATGGGAGTTTTATGACTTAAGAATATTTATTGTTCAATAAACGACTCTTTGTGATAATTCTCATCTATTGTACTTTCTATCTCCAAACCAATTTGATTGTTTAGCAGACTATTACCATTCTATGAGACTTACTCAGTTATCTTATAAACCATTCAACAAATTTTACTTCAAGCTAATTTGTTATCACTTTATTGTTTCACATCATTTTACTCCAAGATATTCTACCACCATCCTAGAGAAATCATTTCGATGATACCACCCTATAAATCAATATCATGCCTTCATTTCCAACTTTCATCACAAACCACTAAATCTCAACATACCAAAATGAAGAACACAAACCTTCTTAACCTTCTCACCATCATCATCTTCACAACCCTTAATCCCACAAGCTCACTTTCTGATATTGATGCACTTTTAAAGCTCAAATCATCCTTAGTTACACCACAAGCAAACTCATCAGTCTTACAAGATTGAATACCATACGTAACTAAACCGAACATCACATTATCGGTCCTAAATTATACATAGCCTGATCACCTATGTCTAATTCAGGAGGGATCATGTTATGCTGGGAGCAGTCACCTGTATGTTTTCTTAGAAACAAACTTCTCATAAGTAACCTCATCTTACGCCATACACTGAAACGACAAATCAAACTACATCACTCTAATCCTCATAAGTAACCACACCTCTTCATCGACACCACTCCAACATATAACACACACAGAACTTCGGGACGAAGTTCCCCGTAAGGGGTGGAGACTGTAACAAATCGCAATTTCAGGTTAATTACCATTCCCGGAAAATTTCACTATCACTTTTACTATTCATTTTTCCCGAAACTTTCCCGAAAGTTGATTTTTATCTGATATTCTTGAGTGATAAATCATTTCCATGGCAAATTAAATGTTTGACATTCGTCAGATCATTTTCGTGAAAGTTATTAAGGAATTACACGTTTTAGGGTAAAACGTCATTCAGAAATTCTACTGATGAGGCGAAAAATGATCCATTTTTAGGGGGTCATTTAAGCCCGAATCCGAATTTATTTGATCAAATATTGCCCTAAATCGTTCCTTTTGTGATTTTAGGTGTTTGGAGAGCGAATTCTGGAAAAGAGGCTATTTTGGACGTTTTTGGAGCATAAAGTGAAGAAAACGACAAAGTACCAAAAATCCAAGCTGGAAATACAAGGTGACGGCGTCAAGGGTTTGCTCTTGACGGCGTCAGACATGAAGAATAAATTACCGTAGCTGGTGACGGCGTCAGATGGAGTTATGACGGCGTCAAAGTGGCCAAGAATAATTTACCGTGGGTGGTGACGGCGTCACATAGGCCGTCACGATTTTATCTAGGGCGTCCGAGGAAGTGTATGGCGGCGAGTTGACGGCGTCAGATTTAACTCTTGACGCCGTCAGGACGATTTTCCTATATATAGTTTTCTAGTTTTTTCATTAAAAGAGAGAGAAGTTTTGGTGAAACCCTAAAGACGATTTTGGTGCCTCTTTTACAGGTTTTTCAAGGGTTCCAAACCCTTGAGACCTTGCATTGTAATTGAGATAAGTATACTCTTAATTCAATCAATATGTCTATGTGTTGGTTGTCTATCTTTTGTTCTTATCTTAATTCTACTATGCTAGGCTAAATTTCCTTTGTGTTTGCTTAGATCTAATGAAACCTAGATGTTGATTATGTGTTGATTACTTGTCTATTCTTGTTTTGAATGAATGATATTATATGTTAGGCTTAAGAAAACTGGCAGATCTCCAAATGGTAACATGCTTGAACGTCTTAAGAAACATGAACCGAGGCGTACTAGGTCTTTATTGGTTGTATTTAATGCATGAGCCACTGTTTACAATCCCTATAGTTGTGCTGGGTCATGGTGTAGGAGGAGATAAGAGCTCATAGAGTTGGGGAGTTATGTATGCCACTCCACGAATGGTATTAAGGAATACAACCCGTCATTCATACAAGTGTAACAAGTAATTAACATGTAAAAGATATCTAGGGAGTAATGAAGTCTAAGTAAACACAATTTCTCCAATTACTGCTCACAACCTTAGCTTAATATTAGTTTGTTTTCATTTTTATTATTTTATTTTGATTGCATCTTAGCTTTGGGTTAGTTGAATAGCAACTAATTCCGCCCACTCCTTCAAAACCCGAGATTTTATTTGCTTTCATAAAAATATAAAAATACAAAAATAATCATCTTCCATCTCTAGAACTATTAATTAGGCTTTCTAATCCTAGCGACACTATTCCTAAGCTGAACGATCAATCCCCCGGTACTTGTCACTATACTATACTACAACGATCAGGTACACTGCCTGGTGGGGGTTGTAAGCCTCGCGAGATCCCTCGAGAGGTAAAGCAAGGTGCGATTCCCACGCATCAAGTTTTTGGCGCCGCAGCCCGGGGAATAGTTATTATCTAGGTTAGGATTTCTTTTTATTAGGTCTACTTGCTAGATTCCTTTCTAGTAAGATTTTATTTTTATTTTTAGGTCTTCTTTAGTCTATCTTATTTCTTCGTGCTTTTGTTCGTAACTCTTTACCATCCGACATCATGGAAGGTGGTAACATCTTTGAACCCATCATCCCACCACAACAAAACCCACCATTAGAACCCCTTAGGCCCCGAACCTTAGGAGAGTATTCCCGACCTAGCCACCAAGGCTACCGAAACACCATTGAGCTCACCGGAGCCAATGTGACCCCCTTGCGATCCGACACCATCCGGTTGGTGCAAAGCGGATGTGCATTCCATGGACTTCGTTCCGAAGATCCAAACCAACACCTTAAGGACTTCCTCAAAATTGTAGATTCCATAGACCTAGGTGTTGAAACTAGAGAGACTACCCGTTTACGCCTATTCCAATTCTCTCTACGGGATCAAGCTAGTCAATGGCTTGAGCGTTTACCCGCGGGATCCATCACCACATGGGATGATCTCACCACTCGTTTCCTTGCTCAATTTTTCCCACCGGGGAGAACTACTAAACTTAGGAATGACATCTTGATGTTCCAACAACGTCAAAATGAATCTCTTTATGAAGCATGGACTCGTTTCAAGGACTTACTCCAAAAAGTCCCTCATCATGGCATAGATTTGTGGCTCCAAGTCCAAATTTTTTATGACCATATCGATATCCCCACGAGGCGAACCATTGACCAATCGGCCGGTGGTAAGCTATGTGATCTTAGTGCGGAACAATCATGGGAACTCATAGAAGATCTTGCTCTCTATGACAACGAAAGTTGGAATGATCCCCGTGATTTGAACAAAACGGTCAAGGCAATATCTTTGCCTTCGAATAATTCAAGCACTCCCGACCGTAGGATCATGGAACTTGAGGACCAAGTCAAGTTTCTCATGAAATCTTACGAAGCTCCGAAGCATTCAATCCAAGTGAACAAAATCACTTCTTCATGCGAATTATGTAGTGGTCCCCATGACACTCGTGATTGTGTGGAACTCCCCGGAACAGCTTTTGCGGACTACGCATCCACGCGTACCGACGAAGCGGGAGATAAGTGGTACACTTTCAAGCCCGAGCCAAACACATACGGTGATTCATATAACCCCTCATGGAAAAATCACCCAAACCTTAGGTGGAAACAAAATCAACCAAATTCATCCAACCCACCTAATCGTTACCAATCAAACGGTCCACCATCCAACCGTATCTTCAACAACAATCCTTCTAACAACTATGGTAGTACCAACAATCTGGAAGGATTGATGTCGAAATTTATGGCATCTCAAGAAGCTCGCATAGCTAGGTTTGAAACCGAATTCAACCAACAACAAACGGAGATGACCAACAAAATCGACAACTTGTTGAAAGCCCTCAACAACCAAACATTAGCCACACCTAGGAAGGACACTAGGGACACCAATAGTGGAATCCAAGCTAAGGACCCCTCATCATCCAAACATGTCCACTTTGTCAATGTTGTCACTATTAAGCCGATAGATAGGGAAATAGAGGAGAGTGACAAAGATGAAGTTAGAGTAGAAGCCAATAGTGAGGATGAGAGTAGGGAAGTTGAGGTTAATAAGGATGAGGAATTAGAGGAGGTAGAACCTATAGAGGAATATTTTGATAAGTTGCCAACCAAGGAAGAACGGGAATACCATAAGTATTTATTCGATAGTCCCGAAACAACATATATCTTTGGCGATCCTCTGATCAAAATGGGAGACCCCTCTAACATTAACATCCCATGCAATATCGGGCACATGCATGTATGGAAAGCTTACATAGATCTTAGATCCCCCGTGAACATCATGTCTAGGACTTATTACAATTGGGTGATGAAGAAGCAACTCAATTTTAGGATAATGCCCGGTAAAAGTTGGATAAGTAATTTTGCGGGAAGAGTGAAGGGATTGCATGTCATTATAGGGAATCTCACCTATGAGATTGATTTTATGATAGTTGAAGACATTCGTCCGGTGATAGATGCTTGCCTAAGTCAAGTAGTATTCGGGAAGCCATTTGTTGAGGCCACTAGGATGAGTTATGATCCGACATTAGGGATAGTTAGATTCAAGGAAGAGAATGATGAGGTTGCTTATCAAATGCCCTACAAGATTGAGCAATACCGCCTTCTCTCTAATTTCGAAAAGGAACGTAAGCAAGCGGCTTATTATAGGAATGAGGAGGATAGACGTAGAGGAGTAGAGTATGTTAGAAATAGGATGCTTGGTTTCTACAAAGAGTGCTTACAACTAGGTCCAGAATACAAAACTGGTTTAGAAGATGACCTAGAGAATGGAACCAATGATGAAATCACGTAGTAACCCACGACTTTGAGTCTAGCTACAAGACTCGTAAATAAAGAAAAGCGCTTCTTGGGAGGCAACCCATGTTTTGTGTGATTTTATTTGTTTGATTGTTATTTGCTTCCGTATGCATGTTTTATTTTTATTGTTGGTTGATCATGTTTCTCAATTAAAATGTGAAATACTTTATTATGTTGTTTAGCCTAGTCTTAACTTCAACCTAAAGGTATTTTTTGCAAAAGATAAGTGTAAGGGGAAACCCCAAATATGTTTTTTAAGAAACAAACCGATCATGATTCTCCACAATATTTAATGAACATGTGTATTCGTATTGTTAGAGTCAAATGCTTGTATTGAGTCATAATGTAGTTTTGCAGGATTTTCCAGGAAGTAGGACAAAGTTTTTCCAGAAATTTTCCGGAAACTTAACATAAAGATTTCTGCAGGTTCATTCTGACGGCGTCAGGCAATTGCTCTTGACGGCGTCAGGAGTCAAAAATCTGGAAATTTTACCAGTTTTGTTTTTCTAACGGAGTCTTATAAGTTTTTGTGAATTATTAAGTTTTATAATCTCCAGGAAATCTGCAAACTTCATTCCACAAGCATTATATCTTATTTTGTTTTCTAGGATTTAGTAACTTATATAGGATGCCGCCGATTTTACGCGAGGTTGCCTTGTCTACTTTTGTCAGGATTTACAGGTTATTTGAGACAAGAAGATGATTTATATTCTGGAAGGGAAGCTTTGATTGTTCGTTTTCTTGGAAGAAGATTTAACCTGGCCAACTAAAATCCATACCGAGCGAATCAGGGGAGTATTTGAATTCATTCTCTTTACTTTCAACTTTTACATTCTTTACTTGAACATTGGGGACAATGTTCATCTTAAGTGTAAGGGGAGGGTAAAAAGATGATACCTTACATATGCACTTTCGCTTGAGTTTGTTTTGTTTGATAGTAGATGAGTAATAAAACTATGAGAAATACTTGTTAGTGTAATTTTAGCGCCAAATTTAAAATTTTTTACAACATTTAGGAGTGAAACTCTAGCCATAGCAAGCGTCTCATGGATAGGAGGTTGTATGACTAGTACATAACCGTATATTCAGAAAAATTTTCCACCCAAAATTGTGAGGTTCGCCTTTAGATTTGATAGGAAAAGCATTTATTATTGGTGCTTATGAGTGTACCGGTAGCATTTAGATTCTAGAACTTGCGTTAGTGATGCATCCCGAGACCGCTAGTGAGACTACATTTGTGTGGTAGGATTTACTACATGATAAGAGGCATTAGGATCACCCTTGTGTTAAACCCGTATTATAATTACTTGACCATTTAAGTCATATTACTTGGCTAGTTAAGTCAACTAATTTTTCCCACACCCTTAGCGTTGTACTCATTTTTAGTACACGATACCCCTAGTACACCCCTCCGAGCCTATCTTTTCGTTTCTAACTTTAAGCATTTTACTTAAAGGAAGAATTTGTTACACCCCACTTAAATGTACACCCAAATCGCCTTAGCCTTCCGTGTATGCGCTCATTTTTAGTGCATTATTGTTATGTGTTAAACCCTAAGTTAACTTTCTAATTGATTACATGGTTGCTAAGTCGAGTCATATCCTTGTACATATTGTTTTGGGACGATTGGGACTCATGGGTAAGTACTTATTTTATGGAGTAATGGGGAAGAACAACACTTATTACCCCCATATGTACGTTAATTTTAAAAGTGTTCCAAGTGTTTTGATTTTCTTAATTCGAGTCATTAGATTAGTTAATTGTAAAGTATGTAAAGATTCAAGTGTAAGGGGAATGCTCAAACCCCCATGATGTATTATTTTGGATGGTAGGGTAAGAGTGTATGAAAAAAAAAAAAAAAAAAAAAAAAAAAAAAATCGAAAAAAAAAAAGAAAAAAAAGAAGAAAAAAAAAAAAAAAGAAAAAAAAATAGAAAAGAAAGAGAGAAAAAACATACGGACTACCATCCCGTTTTCATTCTATGTTCATTTTATGTTTTTTTGTTATTTTTCATTTATTAGCTTAAGTCGAGTCTAGTCTTGGCTTAGCAACGCCATCTTGTACATGTAATTAACTAAGATTGTTAACTCGCCACCAGTAAAATCCCCTTTATCCAACAAAACCGTGTAATTCATATCCCTACACCTAACGTTATAACCCTTTAAAAAGACCTCTTTGATAGTTTATCCTAGGTGCTTACGCCATGTGGTGGAGGTTTGATCCTTTCCCAAGCCTATGGTAATCTATTTTGCTATGACAGGTAGTGAGAGATATCTTCCATTTCCATAATGTTATATTACTTTATTACACCCGAGAGATGTGAGTATCTAAACACTATTTGTGAGGTGCTTGTGTATGACCTCCGTGCTTGTCTATTGGTCTTTAGTGGAACGATTATTTGTTGTAATTACTTTTATATTAGTGTTAAATGACCCCTAACTTGTTTTTTGAGTAGAATAAAAGCTCATTTGCTTGAGGACAAGCAAATCTCAAGTGTAAGGGTATATGATGAGGCGAAAAATGATCCGTTTTTAGGGGGTCATTTAAGCCCGAATCCGAATTTATTTGATCAAATATTGCCCTAAATCGTTCCTTTTGTGATTTTAGGTGTTTGGAGAGCGAATTCTGGAAAAGAGGCTATTTTGGACGTTTTTGGAGCATAAAGTGAAGAAAACGACAAAGTACCAAAAATCCAAGCTGGAAATACAAGGTGACGGCGTCAAAGGTTTGCTCTTGACGGCGTCAGACATGAAGAATAAATTACCGTAGCTGGTGACGGCGTCAGATGGAGTTATGACGGCGTCAAAGTGGCCAAGAATAATTTACCGTGGGTGGTGACGGCGTCACATAGGCCGTCACGATTTTATCTAGGGCGTCCGAGGAAGTGTATGGCGGCGAGTTGACGGCGTCAGATTTAACTCTTGACGCCGTCAGGACGATTTTCCTATATATAGTTTTCTAGTTTTTTCATTAAAAGAGAGAGAAGTTTTGGTGAAACCCTAAAGACGATTTTGGTGCCTCTTTTACAGGTTTTTCAAGGGTTCCAAACCCTTGAGACCTTGCATTGTAATTGAGATAAGTATACTCTTAATTCAATCAATATGTCTATGTGTTGGTTGTCTATCTTTTGTTCTTATCTTAATTCTACTATGCTAGGCTAAATTTCCTTTGTGTTTGCTTAGATCTAATGAAACCTAGATGTTGATTATGTGTTGATTACTTGTCTATTCTTGTTTTGAATGAATGATATTATATGTTAGGCTTAAGAAAACTGGCAGATCTCCAAATGGTAACATGCTTGAACGTCTTAAGAAACATGAACCGAGGCGTACTAGGTCTTTATTGGTTGTATTTAATGCATGAGCCACTGTTTACAATCCCTATAGTTGTGCTGGGTCATGGTGTAGGAGGAGATAAGAGCTCATAGAGTTGGGGAGTTATGTATGCCACTCCACGAATGGTATTAAGGAATACAACCCGTCATTCATACAAGTGTAACAAGTAATTAACATGTAAAAGATATCTAGGGAGTAATGAAGTCTAAGTAAACACAATTTCTCCAATTACTGCTCACAACCTTAGCTTAATATTAGTTTGTTTTCATTTTTATTATTTTATTTTGATTGCATCTTAGCTTTGGGTTAGTTGAATAGCAACTAATTCCGCCCACTCCTTCAAAACCCGAGATTTTATTTGCTTTCATAAAAATATAAAAATACAAAAATAATCATCTTCCATCTCTAGAACTATTAATTAGGCTTTCTAATCCTAGCGACACTATTCCTAAGCTGAACGATCAATCCCCCGGTACTTGTCACTATACTATACTACAACGATCAGGTACACTGCCTGGTGGGGGTTGTAAGCCTCGCGAGATCCCTCGAGAGGTAAAGCAAGGTGCGATTCCCACGCATCATCTACGTACAACGAAACTCGACCGCGTTAAGTGACCCCGCATCAGAAAAATGTTTGACACACTCATGATTTATTTGAGAATTAATCGTGACTGAGAAAAACATGACCAAAGACTTCCCAGCAGGTCACCCATGTCGGTACTACTCTCACATAAGCACGCTTAACCGAATGGGCGATTAACCGTTAGACCACAAAACGAGTTTCTAAGACGTTTTGAGTTTTCAAACTTATTAGAAAAAGTCAACATAATTTTTCCCTCCTCCTTTGACCAAAAGTCATTTCTTGATTTTTAGGCTTACGATTTGATGTCTAAAAGACATTTAACACCAACCGACACTAGACTGAGCCCAGTCTAGACATTATAAGTCATTTTAAATCATTTATATCATATTAGAAAAGTAACATTTTACTTTTCTCAGTTTTACGCAAAATTCGTACATTTTACGTATTACGCGTTTTAGACCCGTGTTTCCAGTTTTTAGCAGGGTTTACCACCCAAACGGAACCTACCACTCATTTTATATTTTATTATGGGACATATGGACATGTCTAACAATACTTTGAAGTTTCATAATTTTACGACACCCGGTTTTACGTTTTAAGGCCTAATCATTTACGACTGGCATTTCCCGGAGTCAAGTTTCATCCAAATAACCAAGGATAATACCAAGCCAAGCCACCTCCCCCTCTTATCCATGTTGAACCGCCATAAGGGGGGGAGTCACCCCTTGTGTGGCTTAATCTCCTAACTTGTGCTCTAGGATCATTACATGTGTTCACCTTGGTCTCCAAGGTGTTGACTAGTCATGTTTTGTAACCTCCTCAAGACCCTATAAAAGCCCTTTCCCCCCTTCCTTGGCCGGCCATCACAACACACCAAAACACTTCACACTTAACTTTATTTCTTCCTAGTTATAGCAAGGATCAAGTGCAAGTTCAAGATAGAAACCCTAGTTAGCTTATTTTTCACCAAAACTCTTCCAAACCCTAACATACTTGGTGTTTTCTCTTGAGTTTAAATCCACTCAATACACCTCAACTTTCATTACATATCTTTCAAGAATACCAAGGGTAGAAAGGTTGCTTGAAGTGAAAAAGGGTTGAAGCTAGTCTATCAAAGTCCATTTCCTTACTTGTTACTCCTTTCTTTAATTAGAAAGCCAAAAGTTGTAAGACTAAACCTAACATGCTTCTTGTTAATTTATCATGTTCATACCATTTACATGTTATTCTTGCTATATTATGTGTTGTAATTATGTCCATGATGTATCATGATGAGTAAAAGATGTTGTTGTAATGAATTATTGAAACAAGTTACTAAAACGAGCAAACTAATGAATTTCTTGGTAAGACCTGATCAAAATGTTAAAAATATGATATTTGATTATTACATATTGTAGTAGAGGACCTAAAAAGGAAACCATAGCAATTTGAACCACCCAAAACGAGTATACGAGTCAAAAGTTATGGCGATTTGAAATTACCAAAGATTTCCGGCAAAACTGCCAAATACCATTCTGATCAAATTTAAGTTTTGAAAGTCCCACTTCTGGTCCGATTCATCAAAAAGTTAAAACACGAAAGTTGTCCGAAACGACGTTTTCGTTCAGGAGCAAAGAAGCTCGAGACCTAAAAATGCTTTCCGAGTGATAAAATTCTTCAAATTCTAAACAGCCCATTTTTAGGCGAAAGTCACTAGATTATGGTTATACTTTGAAAGGAACAAGAGGTCTTATGACCTATAATCAAGACCACAACCATGGCTAGAGCCAAGGTTGTGTCTCATGACCTTGGAACAAGGACCAAAGGTCATGGCTAGGCCATGACGAAATGACCATACCAATTTACGTAGGCGTAAACATGAAACAATGAATTAGGCGATAACATGAACAAGCAATTTGGATCTACTTCACTAAAAGGAAACCATGAGATATTACCAAGAGAAAATGGTCATTCAAGACTTATGAAACTACCCCTAATAACAATCTTCCTGTACTAATAAACTTTCCTAAGTTTATTCAAATATCGGACATGTAACTTTTCGGATCAAAACTTATATCTATATATTTCATCAACTACTACAATAGTAGGGAGCCTCATGTGAGGAGTTCATTATGTAAGCCGTCGAGTTGAGTTGTGGATTTACGAGTTAAAGTGTCCTGGCTCCTCGAACGCTTACTAACATGACTTCTGAATTATGTCGGCCCGAACGGTAGTGAACGATATACCAAAACATACATGTTTCATGAATCTTTCTTTCAAAGACTTACAATATACATCATACCACATCATGGACTAATGCAAGATATATATATAGGCACTACTTCATATTCTCTACTCCGATCCTAAGTCGCAACATTCTATTATAGGTTGCTCGTAGAAACCTTCGCGATTCGACCATCACATTCACTACTCACTACATAACTTAAGGTGAGTTCGTAGCCCCACTTTCTATTGTTTAACTATTTTACAAAACCATGGGGGGAATACATGCTATTATTTTTCTACTCGAACACGATGCTTTCTAATGTATGCTTCACGACGATGTTTTATTATCACTAAGTAACGATTGCCATGTTCGAAGTCCCTATATCATGAACCATTAGTCACTACCTTTAGTGAGCGCGAATATTGTGAATAGATCTATTGGGATTGACGAATCCCATTTGTGTTGAACAACGATGAGTTCACACAAATGCACTATATTTGAGATTTAGCGGTATAACGGCAAAAGTACCTTGATAGGGCTTCTATAATGCCAATTTTGTTGGTTCGATGTTAATGTTTTGGTTGCATGAGCTTAGTGAAATAAATAACGATTTTGTTTTCTAAACATTGGTGTGAGTCTATAGCTCACACTACGACATATTGTGTTCAAACGATTTAACTAAACTCTACGAATATCACTCAACCTTTGTGTTGACCTCTCAAGCATGTATTTCAGGTTCATGACGATCAAGGATGGCACGGAAGGACACGGATACTCAAGAGGGCTATAAATTTCATTATCATTCAAAAACACATTTATTATACATTGTAAACATGGAACCAATTGGGACCTCATTTTGTAAATCTCTGATATTTATACAATTTAAATGATAAATCTTTTAAAACGACTCAATTGGAGTTCGTTTTCTATTATTGTGACTATTGTGCTATCAAGTAACACCCAGTTCGAATTCCGCTGCATCCATGAATTGGGGGTGTTACAACCACCCCCCCCCCCCCGCGCGCAAAAAAATAATAATAATAAAAATTCCCGCCAAAAAAAAAAATTTGGGGGCAAAAATTTTTTTTTTCCCGCCAAATTTTTTAGTGCATCACAGTTATAAAGTTACTGCATCACAATTATAAAAGTTACTGCATCACAGTTTTAAATTTTAGTGCATTAAGGTTATAAGTTACTGCAATATAGTTGATGCACTAAACTATTAACTATGATGCAGTAACTTATAATAAAGATGCACCAAAACTTAAAAAAGAATCGTATTTTAATTGTGATGCAGTTACATACATATATGATGCAGAAAACTTATGATAATGCAGTTTCTTTATAACCATGATGCAGTAACATTAAAACCATGAATGCAGTAACCGTGATGCAGTAAAATCATAATTGTGATGCAGTAAACGTGATACAGTAACTTTATAACCGTGATGCAGTAAATTTATAACAGTGATGTAGTAAAAAAATTTGGCTGGAATTTTTTTTTTTTTTTTTTTTTTTTTTTGCCCAAAAAAAAAATTTTTTTTTTGGCGGGAATTTTTTTTTTCGGCGGGGGGGGGGGGGGGGGGGGGGGGGGGGGACAATCCTTCCTACACTTTTTATAGACACACACACGGCGAGTACCCATGCATAGCAACGGAAATTCCTAGCGGCAAACAATAACGATATGTGATATTCTTGTAAGTGTTCATGTAACTTTCAAAATATGGCGTTAAAAGATCAAAATGTAATTGCAAAATAGTTTAATGAAGAGACTAATGATAAAAATGAAGAAGAAAGTATAGATCAAAATTGATATTTTTTATGGAAAATATTCTTGTGAAAGATTGGTTTTTTAAATAAATACGAGGAAAAAAATATATATCGAAATTGATGTTTTAACAATAATGGCCCGAAATTTATGCATCTTCCTAAATAAGTTTTGAGTATTTAATTGATAACTTTAAATAAAATTTAATTCAAATTTTATAAGTCAAATCATAAAACATAAACCGAAACTCATGAAGAATCAATCAATGTAGAAAATAAAAAGATCAAAACTAACATGTCAAAATAAACAAACAAAAAAATGCATATAAATGTTACACATGAAATCACACGCTTTGTATCTAACCATAACTTCCATTTGTCAACATAATTTTTTTTTAAAAAGACACATAATATCATAAAAACATGAAACTTAATAATTAAATAGGTGGGTAAAAATATAGAATATGATACAAATTTCGCAACATTGTTGCTTATTGAGATATTTATGCAAACCCGTCCATCCATTACGATGAGTTACATGTTGATGATTTTGAGTTTAATTAAGCGGCTGCACTGAAACCCTAACGCGTAATATGACATTTTCTTTTATTACAACACTAAGATCCAATCAGTCATTTGGTTGATAGTATTATGTAATATGTAGAAGAATGGTGACATAATGTATTCATAACAATCCCCTAAAATAAGGTTATGTTTCATTAACAGTAGATAAGCAATAACATATTGATTGAGGAGGTGGTGATTTTGATAAACTATATCGCAAATATTGTTAAAATATTACGAAATTATGGTATTTTTCAGGGGTGGAGCCAGAAATTTTTTGTCGAAGGGCACATTTTGATAAATTTTAGAAACTACATTATAAATTGGTACATAAAGGGGCAAATTACGGAAAAGCCAAATATTTTCGAAAATTTATACTACATTTTTTCGCTAGGGGGCACCTGCCCCTTGTGCCCCCCTTGTATCTCCGCCCATGGTACTTTCCATATATATATATATATATATATATATATATATATATATATATATATATATATATATATATATATATATATATATATATATTTAATTTCCTTATTTGCTTATGACTTAATTTTCATGAAAAAGTTACATGACTTGCTTGTGACTCCATGCAGTATATTGGTTTTCAAATTGTATCATCTAAAGCTAAACAAAAATAAGATAAATAAATTGGACCTATATTTTAATTAACAATTGACTATTTTATTTGACCATGTAGCACTTTACAATTTTTGAAACACATAAAATAAAATTAAAAGTTTAAAAACCATATATATGTTACTTCAAGATATAAAATGTCCTACTCAACATCATCAGTGTAATTTGTTCAAAAAAATCATCAATAATGATACTTCAAACCCCATATCCTATATTCATGGATAGTCAAGTCAAGATGCTCCACATCAAAAGGATGATCAACGATTGAAAGTTGATGTCTTCTATAGACGTTTTGTATGGATGACCAAAACTGAACTAAACCTTTACAATGGGGACGAATAAACTATAGTAAATGCCCAGTTTATCTTCTTGTTAATCAACCAAGAGTCAAGGAACAACGTCATCTGTCCAATTTAGAATTGTTAGTTGCTGCTGCATAATTTGGTTTGATGCATACCTGCGAATTGAATCATATAAAACATTTGAATTGAATGGAAAACATAACAAATAGTTGGCGATAAAGCTGTAAAAAAAACAACCATTTTAAACTTCTTAAGAAGAACAAAGAAAAGCATTTCTAACCTCAAGATCATCATCAGCATTTTTTTGATTTTTCATTTCCATTTCTTTCTTTCTACGCGATTTGATTTATGAAATTAATTAGCACATTATCATTGTTTATATAGGCAATGGAAATGACCCTTGCCATATATAGTGTTTTAAGATTGAATACATTCCCGGCATGTCCAATACATTTTCAGTCGTGTATATACATTTCCAGCCGTATCTCTTCAATAGTTTCTGTAATACATTTCTGGCAATACAATTTCCACTTCAATACTTGCAGAGTACTTTTAGACATTTCTTGATAAACAATTTTATGTCAATATACTTTCCTTGAATACTTGCCGTGTAGTTTAAGACATTTCTTTAGTTACATGTGTCATATTATTTTCATATGACAACATATCAAAACTTTCAAGACATGCCTTGGTATTAATTATACCTGTATGAAGACTTCTCTTAGTATTCAAGACTTGCCTTAGTTACAGTCTTGTCTTACACATTGACTTTCAAGGTTTTAAGGGTAGAATAGGCAAAACATATTTTCAAAAATTCGCTTTTCTTGACTTTTTCACTTTGACCATTTTTACTTTATAAGTAGTATAGATGTTGATAACTTTTTTTAGAATAAACTAAAGCAAATATGCACTTTATATAAATTCCGAAAACTTTTCATTTACAACTGGGTATCATTGAGACAACTAACACGTTATTGGTATGCCACCTCAGCGCCACATCATCCACTTCTAATAACACACATATCACTCAAACACCCCTCCCTCATAACACACCATTAACACGTTATTGGATCTCACTTTTTTTCATTTCGTTTTATCTAATAAAAACAAACACAAAAAGCTTTTTCCAAACTAAACTTAACCAAATTTTGGACATGTTAGAATTAGTAGCCCAAAAAGCTTTTACCTCCATATTTGTTAAGGCCCAAATCCAACTATATTTGTTTTATACGCAAAACGCACCAACCAAAACAAAACACCCCTAATTATCTATAGATATTATAGCGCACCGGCTCGACTTCCGAACTAATATAATATTGCAAATACTCTGGGTTATTTTTGGGCTTCCTGCTAGACTGCTACTTTCCTGTTTTTTTTCCCCAAACTAATACGTAGTATAATATTGCAAATACTCTGGGCTTTGTTTGGGCTTCCGGCTAGACTGCTATTTCCCTGTTTTTTGGCCCAACTGAATAGAAAACAAAAATAAAAAAATCAAATGCTATACCGCAACGAAGTGCGGGTGTACACTACTTGTTTTGAATTATAAAAGCTACTAACCATCATCAACTACTTGTAAGTTACTCTACCCGCGTGGAAAATGTATCCGAGCGAAAACATGTCTCGATTGTGGACGACGATACTTTCCCCCTCCAAAAGTTTTCACTAACTGTCCCTCCGTCTGTCGCACTCCTCAACGACCCAGCCATAGTTGGCCCCTCTCAAGGCTTAGTGTGCTTTTACGATACGGACACGGCTGTTATTTGGAACCCTTTTATTAGAAAGTCGGTTTCCGTATCTATGCCTAATGTTTTAGTTGAAGATAATGAGTATTCTACTGTTGTTGGTTTTGGGGTTACTCCCGACACATGTGACCCTATGCTTGTCAAGGTTTCATTTGATGGTAGTTTTGGGCCGGGGCTATGGGGGCTTCTGACACCCTAGTTGAGGTTTTTACATTAAGTACTAATGCTTGGAAAAAGCTAACAACCAACTTGCCTCGTAATTCAGTTTCTTTCGATGAGAATTCGGTAGTTATTGATAGGTTTATTTATTGGCATGCATGGGGTTGGTATCCGCCCGAGCCACGTCATATTATGTTATTTGATATGATTACTGAAGAATTTAAAGAACTAGATCTTCCGGCCGAACGTTTTGAACCTACTGACGGTTGTTGTATCTCTAAGGTGAGGGAGTCTCTAGTTGTGGTTCAAGCGAAAATGGTGGGTGTGAACCAAGTTTTTAGTGTTTTTAGTGTATGGATGATGATGGAACATGGCGACCCAAAATCATTGACAAAGAAATATACCATTAATGCACCGAATCGAATAATTGACGTAGGTGCATTTAGGAAGTCTGGCGAGCTTTTAATTCAAATGACAGAAGATGATGATGGAGATGCACTTGGTGGCCATTTTGTTTATGAGCCGTACTCGGGACACATGAAGCCTGTTGGGATTACTGCAGTTGAACGTTTATGGAATGTGAGTTCTTGTATAGAAACACTACTTTTGCTCGATAATTGAGATTCTAGCTTCTTTGACTTTGCAAAAGAGTGTGGATCTTGGAATAGATGACTTCTGGTCTTTGGAACATGATGCAAGTAAGGTATGGAGATTGAAGTGCAAATTAAGTTAGATGCATTACATATATGCATGTATTTAGTAGTGACATCAATGTTTTAAACATTTATCATGATGAATCTCTAATTTTGTTATGCTGAATCTCTAATTTCAAATGTTATGCACTAACATCTTATTGAAAGTCAAGCTTTGTCAAACACCCATGAATACCTACTGCAGCCTGACCCACTGACATTATATATGCATATATGTTACTTCAACGGTTCTGTTGATCAATGTCTCCATTATAAGATGCTATGCCATGTCTTGAGCAGCGGTAAAATATGTAATACTTTTGACATGGGAAGTGGCGCGCCATTCAGAATTTCCTCATATTTCAAGATTTTTTGTCTTTATTAGTACTACTTTGAATATTAATAATTGGGAATGTGTCAGTGAAGCTGTATTCAACTCGACTTTTGGCCGAATCTCCAAACATTATAATCAAACCATTTACACTTTGAATGTATTGGTCCTATGTGAAAACTTCTAAGTGGATGATGTATTGGTCCTAAAGACTTTAATGGATAGAAAGTAAAAACTAGAATTTTTAAATCGAAGGACTGATGATCAGTGTTTTACTATATTTGTGTTAGTAAAGTGTTACAAAATTGTCTAAGAACTTGAATGATTAAACTTTTAACCTCAGTTTGTGTTATGAAATTTGTGCAACTAAAGTGGTTGGAATTCATTTTTAAGGTTGTAAGCTTTTTTAATGAGTTGGTGATGTAGCGACTGTAGCTTGCATAAATCTTTGAGGCTTATAATTGCTGGAGTTATGATCATTAAGAACTGATGTTCTTGATTGGATTTGTCTTGAAGACGGACTTCCATAAGAACTTATTGGTGTCTCGGGATATGACAAGTCTTGTGCTTGATCTGCATGTTTTTCCTTCCATGATGAGATAAATCTCTTTAATACATAGTTTGTTTTTGGTAATGAATTGGCGGAAAGAGGTTGTCTTGTGATTGGACATGTTGTGTTTCCTCGTTTCATCCATTCTTCAATGGCTTTCCGTTCATATGTTTGGCCGGTTTCTAGAGTTACTGGATCACTAAAAACATGGCTAGTGATCGTGCAGACAAAATCTTTTGGTGGTCTTGAACTCTTGATTGTGTAGATCTCTTGGAAAATTGAGAGCCAAAGTTTGGGCTTCTACTGCTATATTCTCCATTAATTTTATGGGAAAGAATCTACCTCTTACCTTAGTTATAAACACATTTATCCACGTATTAAACAAGAATTTGTTACAAACTTTTTTATTAGATGAAGAATCGAACTCTTGACCTCTTGTATATTAGATTAAGTCATTACAATTCCATCCACATTCCAACTTGTTTCATATTTCTTTTGATATGGATTTGACTGAGTTTATTTTGTTGAATAATGATAATGACGACTTTTTGTTTGTAACGAGTTTTTTGTACCCGCCACAACAGGCGGGGTGTTTACCGGTTTTGTAATACTATGCGTAGTTTTATGTAGAACGTATATAGGTAGACTGACTTCAAGGTTTTTGTTACTTTTTTTTTTTTAATTTATTTTTATTTTATTTTATTTATTTTTGCGTATACCTTGAATTTTTGGGTTTTTACGGAAAAAAAATTCTTTTATATCGAACTATTACAGTAGATAAAAAAAAACGTTTAGGAGAATTGTATAAAACAAACGTTGTACTATATAGAAAATGAAGTCTCGGAATCCGTATATTATATAAAACAAACGTTGTACCCGTATATTATAAAAAAAGAAGTCTCGGAATCCGGTCCATGGAGAATTGTACTATATTGATAATGTTTGATCTCTTTTATTTTTACAGTTGTATAATCATACCAGCGCCTTATAGATTTTACAAAATGACTATACATATTGCATTTCGTAAGACCATCCGTAATGAGTGTCTCAAGACCGAGTCTTGGACCACCGTGATCGAGTCTTCCCTATCACACTTCCTATGGAGCATACGTCTTTAACCAAAGTAATTTGTATGTAATGAATAACATGTTATTACCATACCGTGCTATGTGCCATTGGGCTTTTAGCCAATACAATGGCTCACGCCATTTGTTACATTTTTTCTTTTTTTTTTTTTTTTTTTTTTGAGTGAGTAGGTATTTTCGATGAGGTATTTTGTGAGACTCAATTAGTGTTATTTATTAGTGTGTTATTAGGAAGGATATGATGTGACATTGTAAATTGTAGGTCATGTTTGGCAACACCTTTTTGGAAGCGTTTAAGAGCGGTAAGCGACAAGCGTTTCAGTCTTAATGCTTGTTTGGCAACACTGCTGCTAGCGTTTACTAACACCTCAAAAGCTTGCAATTTTAATGCTTCTTAAAGAAGCTTTCCAATATACCGCTAGCGTTTTACTTTAATATTACCAATTTACCCTTAAAAAATAACATTCATTCATAAGTATATGCCCTTTTTCGTAATTTTACATTTTATAATTACAATTACAGCTACGTTACCAAACACGTTTTTTAAACAAGCAACTAATGCTTACTGCTACTGCTTACAGCTACAGCTTACTGCTTATTGCTACTGCTTAGTGCTACCTGTCGCCAAACATAGCCTACCAATAATGTGTTATTGGTTTCTACCTCAAAGTCTCAAACATATTGACAAAATGTGGAGTAGTGGACCAACTCGGCCGTAAAACTCAAAGCTTGGGCTCAAATATAATAATTTATAATTTAGAATTCATTTTGACTCAACTATCCGTATTAAAATGCTTGTTGTCATTATATGAATGAAAAAAATGATTGAGAGACTTAAAAATGTGACTAATTATGTGTCTAAATAGATATGTTAATAAGTTATTTGTTTTGTGAAGAAATAGGTCCTTCTAATGTCACAAACAGAATGCTTACACGTAGGTTTAGATATAAGAGCGGGAGGTGTGGTCTCCTCATCCTTCGCCATGCCAGCATGGCATGCTCCTTATGGCTAGCCACCACACCAGCCCAAATGAGAAGTTTTGCCTCCTCACCACACCTAATGCTCTAACTAGACATACCATTTGATTGGAGAGTTTCACAACATGAGGTATCATTAGGACATAAGCCTTTTGGTTAAAGAGTGTTTTCAAACTTTTTTATTCACCATCCCAGAACATGTGACCTATTGAGAAACTCCCACATGCCCTAAGCATACACATTCGTACTGCTAGGCTAAAGGCCCATTGGTGAAAATATTCAAATACTAAAGCCATATTAAAAGTAATGAACTTAACTATCTAGGGTAACATACTTAATTTGTAACCTCAAATTTTTGATTTCTTTGGATTGAAAACAGATAGAAAATTTCGAAAATGTTATGAATTGTGGATAATTCTGTTTGATGGTATTTTTTAAAAATTAAGCACTGAAAGTCGGCTGAAGTGGTTGCTGGAATTAGTTTTATTAATTGTCTGTTAATAACGATTGCAGTCTCATAGTCTCAGATGCACAGAATCATTTATGAGAGATAATGTAATGGGGGAGATGCTACAAATGGAACCTGGTGACGAAACTAAGCAGAAGATGCTGGACATACTGAAACGTTTTCATTCAGAGGAAGAGGCTGATAGCATGGACAGTGATGATGGTAAGTTATTAAGTAGCCCGTTTCCAATATAAGGCAGCTTTTTTGTAACATTGCTCACTTGGATTTAATTGCTTGCTTCAACTCTCCTATTTTCCTTCTAAATGAATTATGCTGCTGTAAATCGTTTCTGCATCATATTCTTGCCATTTTTAGCATCTAGCTGATGGAAGTCGTTCTTACTTAGTTGTTTGTCTTTTCAGGATTAGTGGATTCAACTTTATCAGAGGAGACCATTCAAAAGATCATGTCTGGTATGTTTGTGGATTACTTCTCTTTCACTATCAAGCCACAAATGGGTGGGTTGGGTAACGGGTCAAAAGGCGTACCTTCTGATCCTACCTGGAAACTTCTCTTGGATTTTATAAATAACATGTCCTAACACGATAATAACAAACACAGTATAGTTAAAGTGATAAGTTATTTTCATAAATAGAACATTTTACGATGTGTTATGCATTGTGAATACACTGTGAGTGACTTTTGACTGTTCTCATATTATCTGCATGTTAAGTTTTACTCATTTGAACTGCTAGGGGCAAAGTCAACCCACATTGACCCGTTTATCCATAAATGGGTTGAAATTGCCACCTAATTGAACCTATATCTTTCTTATAGGTGTTCAAATCAGCTTTGATGATTTATCCACCAAAGAAAAGAAACATTTCCAAAGAGCCATAGCATCAGGAGAGCTAAGCAAATTAATAGAACCATGGGAACCCTGGTGGTTAAAACCCTCAGCTAGAACAATATCTCTTAGCCCAGAAGGAACCCAACTTGTTCAACCCATAACAAATGAAGAAGCCGACCCACTGAACAAAACCTACAAAGTTCCACCAGGCCCAGAAACCGCATTACCTCCAATCAGAGAACTCACCTCAACTGAATCATCCCCGCTTTTAGCCATTCACCTTGTCGACATCTTATACAGCTACTGTTTCACTCTTCGTCTATACAATGGAGATTGGGGGTCAGACCCTGTGGGGTCAACCACAGTGTTTTTAAGCATATCGTCTGTCTTGGGTCACAATGGTCAACCTGAGACTGTTTTAGAAGCCTTGTCTTATTGTTTGGAACAAACGTGCTCCCCTGATTTCCGACACATGGGTGGTTCACAGTTCGGTTTGGGAATTCTTGATGATGTTTTTAAGCATAGGATGATCAAAGCCGGTATGAAGGAAGTGAAGATGGAGAAGAGACAAAAAGACATAAAGGGGAAGTCTAAGTCGGGTGAGCGAAAAGTTTACTTTTTGATGTGTTGGGTCCACGATCAGCCACAAGAGGTGTGGTCATCTTTGGCTGGGCTGGTTATGGTGGAAAAGAATGCAGCTATGGATTATAAAGGAAATGGTACGGGTGATTGGAGGGCTGAAAGGAAGGCAGAAAGGAAGGGAAAGGTTATAATCGAAGAGGTATTGTAAGTTTTAAGCCACCGTGTTGGTGTGTTTATTTTCCTTCAATTTTGCGGGTTGAAAACAGAAATATATGAAATTGATTCTAATTGGTAGTAAAGGCTCTTTGTTTGTTTGAATGTGTGGACCGGTCTACTTTTAAGTCGTTTGGTGTGTGATGAACTCACAGAGAGAACAGCTTCTAATAGTCCCCGTGGACGGAACATTGTTGAAGGTGTGTATCTTTTTCATACCTTGTCTGAATGAATTGATTTTTTGGGTTAATTGAAAGACGGCAAACAGTGGGGTGTTTGGATGTGATCCTTTAAAGTGGTTATAGAATATTTAAATGGTCTTTGAATGTCCTTATGGTGTTTGAAACTGTATTTTTTAATAATCAGATGTTTGAGTGTCTCAAAAATCCTATTTTACAACTTAGGAAATGGGAGTAAAAAAGTATCTCATATGTTCTAGAAAAAGAGGAAGTTACTAAGTTAGTAATTCTATTTTACCGTCAGATAATCAGTTTTATTGTAGGCGTTTAGCTAGTGCATAACTGATTATCCAAAGTTAATAATAAACAGATAATTAGAAGAAGAGTCTCTGCTTATTCAAACAGTAAGTACTGATTATTGCGAGTTCCAGAAGTAGGTTCCAAATGCAATCTGACTTTAAAGACATTTTGTTACTGTATTATTTGTCAGTCATGCTGGAACGCTTACTAGCACCCTTCGAAGAGTCAGAATTTTGGTCAAAACTTTTACTTGCCCCATATATATAATGAAATAGAGAAATGAGCCGTTAAGACTGCAATTCATAGCTTGATTCTTGATTAGAGGGAATTATCACACTACTTGTCTAACCTAATCAATAATGCAAAAGAAATGTTAGGATATTTATGCGACTTTAGGGAGTATTTATTACTTTATTTTCACTTTATTACGGGTACTTTTTTTGTCTTTTACAGCGCCTCTATCTCAATCACTTTTGCGTGACGGGAGGAGGTAGTGCTTTTTGAGCAGCATTAGCATTTTTGGGCTGTGAAGTACGATTTACAACAAAGAATGAGAAGATTCGCGTTATATTTGCAAGTTGTGACATAAAACGAATCTTGTGAACATGTCGATTTCACATCTTTCTGTTTTGTATAAGAATTGGATATGCGTAGAGTTTTGTGGCTATTGAATCCTTCTGACGTGTGTCTTTGTTTCTATGTTGGTGCTGAATATATAATCTAACCTTAAAACAACTAAACAACACTAAATCTAATGTAAATATTCAAGGATAAACACAGAACACAACTAGCTCACATATGCGACCGACTTCTGTTTTTTCTTGGGGTGGACGCGTCTGAGGGAAGGCTGGTAATCGAGTTGGTGCCACCTAGGCTTGGGACTCGGTTGGATCATACCCATTACACGTAGCCTTATCTTAGTATTGGTGCACTTTTGAAAAGTGATTTGTTAAGACTTAAGAGTACACGTTTTTGCTAACAAAGTTTTTTTAGCAACTTAAAATATCAATTATAGCTAAATGATAAAGTCTGAGAGAGCCCAATACTTCTTTACTAACACCATGCCACCCTGGTCCCAACCACTTTAAGTGTTCAATCACATCGAAGCACCCCATTGGGTCATCAATCAACTTTTGATTTTTATCATATCGAGGTGTAATAGTGCTGATGTAGTGTGCATTAAGGTGAAAAAAGCATGAAAAATATGATGATGATGTCGATCATCAGTATTCTGTATATTGCGCATGTGTTTGAAGATAACCCGGCCATTGGATAGCGATTTAGCAATAAACAAATGAAAATGCCGTGTCCAACAAATACCCCTACTTTGTTTAGTCTGAATTCTATCGTATCAAGAGTTATTATACAAACTTATTAGTAGCGTATTGTCACGAACTCATCTCTACAAGCTCACCGTGCCGCACTTAGTCTAGACTAATTCATGTTAGAATTAATCCTTTTAATATAGCCTTAGACCATTTAGACCCTTAACTATGCCTTAATGACATTATCTACCCTAACTAACAATTGACAGTAATTTGATGGAAATAACTGTCATAACAATAAATCCCTGGGAAGTTGTCATTTTCTTGTATCTTGTCACATAACAAAACTCTCTCAATAAAACACCATAACTTGTGAGATTAATCCCTCCATCGGATTGGTGACATTACTACCGGAATCGACTAATCCTAACGTTATGGCTTCATCATCTAATCGTAATCCTCAGTCGATTCTATCATCAAGTAAGTTTACTTTAATGTTATTGTTATGGTATGATTACATGAGATTGATCCTTTATATGTTTAATTAATTTAACATGTGGTATCAAGAGCAATTTAAATTTCATGTATCATATTTAAACCCTAATTAACTGATGATGATCGTATCATAAATAATTTAATATGTGATGAAAAGTGGTTTAAATCTCATAAATGTATGTTACTTCGTACTCTATATAAAAGAATCGATGCATATTTTCGTTTGGAATTAAGGGTCCACTATACATACATTAATTGAATGATTGGTTACAATTAATTGTTTAATTGATGCAATATATAAATTAAATATTGCAAGTCTCTTGATTTTTGTAATCCAATAAATTGATACGAGATACAGATAAGTATTTTGTCATGTGCCTCTGCAATTAATTAACTTTTCACATGATATGGATAAGTAAAGGGTAATACTATATGAATTTGCATCATGTTTTATAATTTCACATGAACTGCCGCTTTATACCCACAATTCCATTTCATTTGTGACTTTTGAATATTACGAATTTATGTTTTTATGCATACTGTTGTATTGGGAAGAATTAAAGAACGCATCAGATCAGTGGTTACAGAAATATTAATAATTCAGTTTCTGAACTTCGTGAATCTGGTAAATGGCAACTCATATGTTAATATAGATAACTAGTCCAACGAATGGTTGTTTAGATTAACATACAAGTTTATTCATGCCATACTATAAAATTGTTCATGTTACCACTCAATGAACCCAACGGCTATTTGTATGATAACTTGAACAATGAAATATATATTAGCATAATAAGCAATATGTTACGTTTCTGCCCAACGGTGATATGTGATATATGTGCATGCTTTGTCTAGTTAAAGATGATTAATGGTTTAATTGTTAACTAAACCAACGTGAGGTTGATAATTAGGCACAACATCTTTATACATATTATTTTGGTGCTCATGATAGGTTTATGTTTATTCTGATATGCTTTACATATATATCCCATTAATTCCTTTAGTTTTAATCTGAGCATACATTTAATTTTCATTCTATGTCAGCATCTACCTTAACTTCCAATACGGGTTACTTGTCCGGAATTGAACCCTTAACTGGTACTAACTTCTCAACACGGAGAGATCAAGTGAAACTAACTCTCGGAGTAATGGACCTCGATCATGCGCTTCGTACTGATCATCCCGCTGCACTTACTGCTGAAAGTACAACAGATCAAAAACGTGCTTATGAACAGTGGGAGCGATCTAACCGTATGTCTCTCATGATCATTAAGAACTCCATATCCGTTGCCATTCGAGGAGCCATTCCTGACTATGAAAATGCAAAGGAGTACTTAAGCTCCATAGAGGAACAATTTAAAGGGACTTCAAAAGCCCATGCAAGCACTTTGATCCTCAAAATGTTGACTACCAAGTATGACGGGGTTAGTGGTGTACGTGAGCACATAATGATGATGAGCGATATGGCAAACAAACTGAAAGGCATGGACATGGAAATCAGTGAAGGTTTCTTAGTTCATTTCATTATGACATCTCTCCCTATGCAATTTGGTCCTTTCAAGATCAATTATAATACGCAAAAGGAGAAATGGAAAATGAGCGAACTGATTGCCATGTGTGTGCAAGAGGAAGAACGCCTCAAAGTTGAAAAGCCTGATGTCGTTCAAGTTGCTACCACTAACACCAATAAAAGAAAGGGCTCATGGAAGGGCAAAGGTTCAAGTGGAGATAATTCTACTCCAAATAAAGTCCAGAAAACAGGTGCAAGTACTAGCTCATTCCATGGCGATCCAAAATATAAATTTTGCCATAAGAAAGGGCATACTCAAAAGGATTGTCCAAAATTCAAGGAATGGTTAGCAAAGAAAGGTATATTTGAATCTTTTATGATTAATGAATCCTTTAATATTAATGTCCCTATTAATTCATGGTGGATTGACTCTGGATCCATGGTACACATTGCTAATTCTTTACAGGGATTCCGTACAATCCGGAGATTGGAAAGAAACCAACGAACGGTTAAAGTCAGGAATGGAGTTGATTTGAACGTAGAAGCTGTTGGGACCCTTTCATTAATATTGGAGGGTGGCTTTTGTTTAAATCTTTATGGCACTCTTTATGTACCGAGCATGACTCGAAACTTAATATCTGTATCTAAACTAATTATTGATGATTTTATATTTACGTTTGGATACACTAAAGTATATATTAGTTTAAATTCCCGTGTTGTTGGCTATGGTTGTCTAGAGGGAAACCTCTTCAAGTTATGTTTAGATAATCAATTTTCGGAATCTCTATTATCATTTAACGTTAATGAGAATGTGAATCAAAATAAGAGAAAACAAGATCAAGAAACTTCATCAATGTTATGGCACCAACGTTTAGGCCATATTTCACGAGACAGAATGACTAGACTTGTGAAAGATGAAGTTTTACCCCATCTTGATTTCTCTGATTTTGAAAAATGTGTAGAATGCATAAAGGGAAAAATGACCAAAGGAAATAAGAAAGGTTCCACACGAAGTACCGGATTATTAGAACTAATCCATACTGATATATGTGGACCTTTTCCTTTGGGCATTGGTGGTCATAAATCATTCATTACCTTCATTGACGATTACTCACGTTACATGTACATGTTCTTAATTAATGAAAAATCCGAATCAATTGAAATGTTTAAAACATTTAAAGCGGAAGTTGAAAATCAACTTGACCGAAAAATTAAAGTGGTGAGATCGGATAGGGGAGGTGAATATTATGGCAGACATACAGATGTTGGTCAAGCTCCTGGATCTTTCTTTGACTTTTGCAAAGATCATGGGATTATTAACCAATATACCATGCCGGGTACCCCTCAGCAAAATGGTGTAGCTGAGAGGAGAAATCACACCCTTATGGACATGGTTCGTAGTATGTTGGCAAATTCGAATCTTCCTGAATTTCTTTGGACTGAGGCATTGAAAACGGATGTCCACATCCTTAACAGAGTTCCCTCTAAATCTGTTCCAAAAACACCATATGAAATTTGGACGGGAAGAAAACCCAGCTTACGATATTTAAGGGTTTGGGGATGTCCAGCCGAAGCTAAGTTATACAATCCTCAATCATGAAAACTGGACTTGAAAACCATTAGTTGCTTTTTCATTGGATACCCAGAACGATCAAAGGGTTACCGAATTTATTGCCCATCTCATAGTACCAGAATTGTCGAGACACGCCACGCAGAGTTTCTTGAAAATTCTAACAACAGTGGGAGCAGTTCATTTAGAAGAATTGAACTACAAGAGGCTCGAGATGAGACACCAATAATTCATGTGCCCATCCCGATTAATGTGACACTTGACACCTCGAATGATCACTTAATTGCTCAAGATCATCCAAATAATGTCGAGGAAAATGAACCTAACCCCGAAATTAATGTTGAACCACAAGAAACTTTACAACTTTTGCGTAGGTCACAACGACATAGGCATCCCACAAACTTTGACGATTACTACACCTATTTGAATGAGGCTGATTTTGACTTAGGGAAATGCAATGACCCTGAATCATATGAGGATGCCATTAATTGTGACCAATTAGCTCATTGGAGGGAAGCAATGAATGATGAGCTAAACTCAATGAGCAAAAACAACGTTTGGGAACTTGCTGAATTACCAAAGGGTGCAAAACCCGTTGGATGCAAGTGGGTCTTTAAGACCAAACTTGACCCAAATGGAAATGTTGAGCGATACAAAGCTCGTTTGGTTGCAAAAGGGTATACTCAAAAAGAAGGCATTGATTATAAAGAAACATTTTCTCCAGTATCGAGAAAAGACTCCCTAAGGATCGTAATGGCCCTTGTAGCTCATTTTGACTTGGAGTTACATCAAATGGACGTCAAAACGGCATTTCTTAATGGAGATTTACATGAAGATGTGTTCATGGCCCAACCACAAGGTTTTAAATCTAAAGGCCAAGAACATTTAGTTTGTAAACTCAAGAAATCTATTTTTGGGCTTAAGCAAGCATCCCGTCAATGGTATTTAAAATTTGATGAAGTGATGAAGAAACACAACTTCATCAAGAATTTGGTAGATCAGTGCATATACCTCAAGATGAGTGGGAGCAACTTTATTATACTTGTGCTTTATGTTGATGATATCCTATTAGCAAGTAATAATATTGACTTGTTGCATGAGTCAAAACGTTTTCTCTCTAGAAACTTTGACATGAAAGACCTTGGTGAAGCTTCATATGTAATTGGAATTGAAATTCACCGAGATCGAGCCAATGGAACATTAGGACTGTCCCAAAAGGCATATATTGAACGCGTACTCAATAGGTTCAATATGCAACATTGCTCCCCCACGGTCACTCCCGTAATTAAGGGTGATGTTTTCGGGTCTCATCAATGTTCGAAAACTGAGGTTGAACATGAGGAAATGAAGCGAATTCCTTATGCTTCCATAGTAGGAAGCTTAACATATGCTCAAGTTTGTACTCGACCAGATATCACTTTTATATGTGGCATGTTAGGCAGGTTTCAATTTAATCCTGGCCTACATCACTGGAAAGCTGCTAAGAAAGTATTGCGATATCTACAAGGAACGAAGGAGTACAAATTAACTTACACTAGATCCGACAATCTTGAAGTTATTGGATACTCGGATTCAGACTTTGCGAAATGCAAAGACTCTAGTAGGTCAACTTTGGGATATATTTTCATGCTGTCAGGTGGGCCTATTTCTTGGAAGAGTAAAAAACAAGTGCTAACGACGACCTCAACAATGATGGCTGAGTATGTTTCAGTTTATAATGCGACATGCCATGCAATGTTGTTGAGAAATTTGATCACTGGACTCAAAATTGTTAACTCCATCTCAAGGCCATTAAAGATTTACTGCGATAATAGCGCAGCCGTGAGCTTCTCGAACAGTAATAGTTCAACTGGAGCTGGTTTATACCTCGATACAAAGTACTTATTCGTACGTGAAAGCGTGGAGGAACAACGTATATGTATCGAGCACATTAGAACTCATGAAATGCTTGCGGATCCGCTAACTAAAGGTCTACCACCGAAAGTATTTCAAGGCCATGTTGCTAGAATGGGTTTACGTCAAGACCTTATATAATGTTGTAGTTAGTACACTATTTCATGATAACGTTTTACTTTAAAACAAGGGCTTTAAGATAATATCCTTCACTATAATGCCAAGTTTGTCTATATTTACTTTTAATTGTGTGCACTTATGTTTCATTATAGACAAACATATTTATACCACATTACTCTTTTGTCATTTTGGCTTAATGAAATCTTATATTTCAGATTAGTACCATTAGTATAATCGATGGGGGTCCCGTGTCAAACGCGACACGTTAGGCTGTATCTTTTTGCTTTGGTACTATTATGGAATTATGATTATTCACATAAACTTGTAATTGGCCAATATAATTTTTCAGGTTTATGTAAATATGAATAAATGGTCTTACGGCCAAGTGGGAGAATGTTAGAATTAATCCTTTTAATATAGCCTTAGACCATTTAGACCCTTAACTATGCCTTAATGACATTATCTACCCTAACTAACAATTGACAGTTATTTGATGGAAATAACTGTCATAACAATAAATCCCTGGGAAGTGGTCATTTTCCTGTATCTTGTCACATAACAAAACTCTCTCAATAAAACACCATAACTTGTGAGATTAATCCCTCCATCAGATTGGTGACATTACTACCGGAATCGACTAACCCTAACGTTATGGCTTCATCATCTAATCGTAATCCTCAGTCGGTTCTATCATCAAGTAAGTTTACTTTAATGTTATTGTTATGGTATGATTACATGAGATTGATCCTTTATATGTTTAATTAATTTAACAATTCAGTCTAAATAGAACGCTCAAGGATCTAAGCAACCAACAAAGCTCAAGAAAGGAACAAGTGGAATATATATATATATACTAGGTACGGTAATGGCCGTGCTAAAAGCACGGCCCAGGAACGTCTAGTGATCTTTTAGTTATAACCTCTTGTAGAAATAGTGTTGAACCTCTTATAATTTTATTGTTTTAAATGCCCAGGAACGTCTAGTGATCTTTTAGTTATAACCTCTTGTAGAAATAGTGTTGAACCTTTTATAATTTTATTGTTTTAAGTGCCCAGGAACGTCTAGTGATCTTTTAGTTATAACCTCTTGTAGAAATAGTGTTGAATCTATTATAATTTTATTGTTTTAAGTATCTGGTGCCCTTAAGTATCTTGTTAATCAGTATTAAACTATGTATGAAAAAGTGCTATACAAATAGTGTTGAACCTTTGTGTCAATAGGAGTAGAATAAACTATTTGTGTCATGCGTATAATTTCACTCTTAATAATGCCATGTGCATGTATATGTATAAGTTTTGGAAACATCTTAGCTACAACTTTGGATAGCCAACTCTCTACAATTCTGTGCTATAATTTATAAGTCTCTAGGTCTATTTGTGAGTCCTTGAGTTATTTTGTGGGTCGTTGAATCTTTTCTTCTGTAAATTTGATAGAGGATTGTATGGAAGAGGAATGGACAATAACTCTTGTTGTCACATCAGGAGGGTTTGGTCAAACCGTGCAATCTGTGATGCATACTGTACAACCAAGAGATGCGTCCAATCATTGCAAACCCTCCCTATAGGAGGGTGCGGATAACTCAATCCATACCCAATCTTCCCAGCAGTAAAATATCACAAATAAACCATGTCTTATCACATCATGAATAGGAAGAAGCAAAAAGCAAATTGTTCAATTCTCATACACATTTTCTTTAATTGTGCATTTTTTTTAGTAGACGGAGGGAGTGAGTATTATTTATGATATTAGGTACGATTTAAAGGAAGTCTAAGTTTTTGTTTTTGTTAAATTCTACTGTAATTGATATGTCACGTACACCATCCCGACCATCTCTATGTACAGTTCTATCCTTTAACGTCAAACTATTAAACTTTGTATATTGTATCACCCACTTTCCTCTTGTCATCTCCATACCTCCACTATTTCACCCACTCCCATTGACCATCAACATTTTGACATGACAATAATATTTTTCAAAACAAAGTCGCTTGCCCAATGACATGCTTGCTTTTTTGTATTATTTTGCTTTATTGTTTTTTCATGCTTGATGAGTAAAATAAAAGATTTTTAAAGGTTGACAGTATAGAACTCTTTTAAAGACAATGTAAATGTGTGAAGCTGACAAAAAAATCGGAACACCATATGTATATGAATTTGTTTCATTTATCATGGAGTATAAAATAAGTGCTCTCTTTTTTCTTAAAAGATGTTTAAAGATACAACATAATAAGTAAACATATTAACATATTTTTTATGTTAGTATCACACTATCCACATAAAACATTGAAGAATTAATGCCTTGTACTTACTTTTTAGTTTTAAACGCAAAAAAGAACATCACCTTGTTTTTCTCAAAGATGCATAGCCACTGTGCTACACAACCAAGGTGACACAAAATTTTCCACGAGCGTGTAACAACATTCACATAATAAAATAGATAGGAAAAACAAGAACTTAAAAATAGATAAGAAAACAAGAAGTCGATGAAGAAGATAACTAAAAAAAATGAAACGAAGGTTGAGTAAAAGTTGGTTTACCATCTCCGGGCAGAGGTATGGATGAATGAGCAATGGAGGGTGAGAGAAAATGTGCAAAGAGGACAAAAGTGAGTATGAGAAATGAGGTGTGTGGACATTTATGTAAAGAGGTAAAAGTATATGCCTTTATGAACAACCCCTTGCTATTTTTTGCTGATGTGGCTCTTTCTAAGCTTTCCACAGTAAAAACATACCACTTCTATTTTTCACTAAAGACTATGTGGCAATCATATAGATGCGTACGTGTCTCCTTGAGAATGAAAAGACCTCATATATATATATATATATATATATATATATATATATATATATATATATATATATATATATATATATATATGGGATGAGATCAAATAAAAAGAGAATTTTTTGTAAAAAGAATAAGAAGGATTTTGGACCCTTGATTTCAAATCAATTGATGAGATTAACTTTGATCCTAACTAACTATTAAGGGTATAAAAGTAAAACTATAATCCTAACAACCTTAAATTAAAAAAAAAAAAAAAAAAAAAAAAAAACAAAGCTTCACAATGAAACTATAATCCTAACAACCTTAAATAAAAAAACCCAGCTTTACAATGAAACTATAATCCTAACAAATCTATATAATAAAACTCAGTTTCACATGTACTATAACCCTTCTCGCTTTTACACAATAATTTCTCAAGCTCGAAACCAAGCTACTTGAACCCCTTTCTGAAATCAAACACGAGCTACCAAACCTCTCCAACATGAAAATAGCACTCGAATATTTTACGACAATTTGATAACCATAACATCCTTGATCTACTATTCATAACCACCTACAAGTACACATCATCCATAATTCCATCAGTTTACAGAGTAACTTCTTATAAATACTCATGTACATTTAGCCATTTTGATGCACAAAATGGTAATATTTTATACAAAGGCAAGTTGATTACCCAAGGATGTCACTCCGAATAATTTCCTATCAAATGTAATGCACATTTAGCCTATTTTTAGGTACAAAACATTGGTATTTATATAAATGTCTTGGATTATCAAAGGATATGTGTTTCACCAACTTATTATGAAAACTAATGTACATTTTGCCATTCTAATGCACAAAACAGTAATATTTCATACAAGGGCGCGCTGGTTGTCTGAGGATATGTCTTGTACTAACCTTTTTATGAAAACTAATGCACATTTAGCCCACCTTTTAAAGAGATGGTTGAGAATAACTTGGATCCCATCCAATATAAGTAAATGCTTATCATGAAGAACTTAGTAAAGACTGATGCGGATTTGGGAACAACCAAGTAATATACACTAAATATTTTATCGAAAGAGCTCCTAACAAAATAGCGAAAGACATCTAAGAAGGGAAACTGTAGTAGCTTTAATTGGAAAATGGTATATCTCTTAAGCAGAAGCAGTACACAACGTGATTAAGAAACTATTTGTTGGTTGGAAATATAGGTCACAATGATAAGCATTTTACTTATAAATGGGTCAATACAGATTATATTTTATTTAACGGGTTAAACCGCTTGAAAACTTCATTAATCATTATTTATAAACAAGTAAAAAAAGGATAGAGCATGTTTACATGACAAACTGATTTAGTCCCGACTAAAATAACCCGCTTGGCCCATTGCCTAACTATACCGCTAGTTTGGATCATGTCTTACCTGTAAGGCTCCCATGCCTGCATTTCCAAGGATCCGATGGTGCGATTGACAAAGCATTAGCCAATGCTTTTCTGTAGCACAAACAAATGGAAAAAAAGGACACATCAAGTTAGTCCTAATTGATGAGCTATAGGAGAATCTACAACCTGCAAATCAAATGGAAAAACGAACACATCAAGTTAATCCTAATTGATGAGCTATAGGAGAATCTACAACCTGCAAATTTCTAACACGCTATTTAGTTTCTGTTTCACCCAATCTCATAATTAAAAATGACAATCTTAAAATTCAGGGTTTTACTTTCTAAAAATTTCTAACAGACAATGGAAGTGGCAATTTTAACTCTATATAATGTATGGGTTGCATAACTTGTCGAGTGGGTCAAAAGTATAAGAAAGTATATTTCTAATGCATAAGTGTACTCTACTACAACTAACAGACTACTCAACTTATACAGATATACAACTAATGACTTTAAACAAAGCATATAAACATATACAATGCCACCTCCAAACTGTACTTGAATATATCCTGCAAGTTAGACTAATGCACTTGCAGACTACTCAACTTAACCCGCCAAAATTTGCAGACCACTAAATCCATAACAAACATAGGACTTGCAGGCCACCAAATTTGCAGGATGTCACAAAATATTAATCTCGTACCATACACCACACTTACTGACCTAAGAAACATTCTTGCTAATCTAGTGAAGAACATTGCAGCCCTTAAAGAAAAATGGCAGGTAGTTAAACATGATTTTTTTCATAAAACAAAGGTTTTGCTTAGACATGAATTATTCATGAACATTCCAGCCACCACACTTACTGTATTTTTAAACAAAATATAATCAAACTTAGACATATTACCATCAATCTGATTTTGCTTCTAAACTAATCAATATTAAGTACACTTATAATGGGCAAAACACTCAATTTGATATAAAGGCATATTGATTACTAAGCTGCAACTTTCCCATTTTTAGTCTCGAGTGCGATTTTAAACAAAACTATGCATATTACCTAAGTATGTAACTTTTACAAAATCATTTGAAAAACTATGCATATCAGTCCATTTTTCACTCACAAAACAATACTATTTGAAAAAAATGGTATGTTTATTACCTAAGCAAAACAGTTAATTCCTACAAAAAGTAATGCACATTTAACCAATTTTTAATGCACAAAACAATTTTGTGTCAAACAAAAGCGTGTTTATTACCTAAGGACAACAATTTACTAACTTGAAAGAAAAATCAATGCACTTTTAACCCATTTTAATAACATAACAATGTCATTTCATATAAAGGCGTGTTGGTTACTTAAGGATATCACTTTTACTAACTTCCTATCAAAAGCAATGCACATTAAGCCTATTTTTATGTACAAACTAGTGTTATTTCATACAAATGCACGTTGATTACCCAAGAATATCACTTTTACTAACTTCCTATCAAATAATGAGCCTATTGTATTCTTCATTAAGCTAAATTCATGTAACATTTACCCCATTTTGATGCATACAAGAGTGTTATTTCATACAAAGGCGTGTTGATTACCCAACGATATCACTTCTACTAATTTCTTATCCCCAAAGTAATGCACATTCAGCCTACGTTTATGTACAAAAGAATGTCATTTTATATAAAGGCGTGTTCATTATCTAACGATATATGTATTTAGTAACTTCTTATGAAACTAATGCACAATTAACCATTTTTATTCACAAAAAAGTGTTATTTCATACAAAAGCATGTTGGGTAATCTAAAGATATATGTATTAAATTCTGATGAGAACGACTGCACATTTAGCCATTTTGATGCACAAAAGAGTAATATTTCATACAAAGACGTGTTGATTATCTAACGATATGTGTTATACTAACTTCTTATAAAGACTAGCACATTTAGCCATTTTGATGCACAAAGCACTCATATTTCACAAATCAGGTACAATTACCCAAACACATCACACTTTTTACAAACATTCACATTTAGCCAATTTGATGAACATAATAGACTTTCATCTAATGTACACTTTAGCGAACCGTAACTTAATAAAGCAATGTTAAATTAGGAAATCAATATCTTTAGAATTTTAACAAACAATATGAACCAAAATCATTCAAGTTTACTATTATATGAACAAAGTATGGTTTAGTTCACTTATGCAAGCATTTTTGTTTGTAAAATTAGTGAGCATGTGTAAAAATATGCCAATTTCTACGGAATATAATGCACATTTAGCCCTTAATTAATGCCCAAACACATGTAAATTGAGATCACGCTGATTTCATTCCCTTATAACTTTGCCTAAATTCCTAAAAAATATAATGCACTTTTAACCCTTAATTAATGCAAAAACACCTATAAACGGAGATTACAATGTTTTCATTCCCTTATAACTTTGTCCAAATTCCTACGAAATATAATGTCCATTTAGCCTTTAATTAATGCACAAACACGTGTAAACCAAGAACACGTTGGTTTCATGCCCTTATAACGTTGCCTAAATTTTTACGAAATACAATGCACATTAGCCACAAACATGTGTACACCGAGAACATGCTGATTTTGTACACTTATCACTTTGCCTAACTTCCTATGAAAACTAATGCACTTTTAGCTCATTTTTAATGCACAAAACCATGTAAATTTTAGCGAGAACACGCTAATTTTCTGCACTTATTACTTTGCCTAACATCATATGAAAACTAATGCTCATTTAGCCCATTTTTAATGCACAAAAATGTGTAATTCTTAGCCGAGAACACAATAATTTCCCGCGCTTATGACTTTGACTAACTTCTTGTGAAAACTAATGCGCGTTTAACTCGCGTTTGAGGCACAAAAAAATGCAACCTCAAACAAATAACGATTACACAAACATGCCACATTCCGACCAACGTTATAAGAACCTTATGCACATTTAGCCCTTAATTAATGCACAAATAGGTTAAATCAAATTTGTTACACATTTTTCTAGCAAAACCGCTAGTAACAAAGCAAATTTACATTTAATTACATCATTACCTATTGAATTCAGAATTTTTTGAAGGACATTCGTGTAGATTTTTCGTCCGCTTATTCATGTGTTGTTCTTCATTATGTGTCGACTGCTCCCATTTCTTCTAGTTGCTGCAAATTTTTTCAAAAGAAATGCATAAAATTTGGGCATTTTTATCAGTAAAATAATAATAAGAACAAAACTGGGTTTAGTTTACTTACAAAGGCTTTTCAACGCCATTTTGATCTATAAAATGTTCGATTAAAGCTTGCATGTGCATTAAATCATAGTTTTACTCCACTTTTATTGAATGATCCATGAGATTTGTATGCTTTTTAAAACGATCGATTGATGGATCTGATAAGAGCAGAAGGTTGTAGAGTTTTTAGAATGATCAAATAGATGTTTTGAAAGATTTTTAATAAGGGTGTACATACTTTTTGTATGATTAGGGGTTATGTGATCTGTTAATATAGAGAGAGAGTGCGTGATGGTTTTTTGAAAGAGAGAAAGACCGTAGAATGATGTTATCCATAGGTTGTTAAGAAGTTTTTATTTTTATGAAAATACTATTTTGCCCTTCCAGACTTAATTAAAATGATAGTAAATTTACATCGTTGATTTTAAATCAAAAGGTCAAAAATCCTTCTTATTCTTTTTATGATAAAAAGTCTTTTTATTTTAACCTCTCTCTCTCTCTCTCTCTATATATATATATATATATATATATATATATATATATATATATATATATATATATATATATATATATATATATATTCAGAGAATACAAGTGAATTGAGGTGTGTTGTGCCAAATGAGAACACCGTTATTTATGGTACTAATTATAGGGCAAGTCTTTATTGAGTGATGAAATGGATGAGGTAGACATAAATTCTTTATTTAGTTCATTTAATGACACTATTAAGAAAATGGAAGGATCAGATGGAGCAAAGTTTGGTGGCAGTGGGGCTGTTGCTAATACTTCATTTACCATGCATGGGGGCTGTTCCAGTTCCGAATGTTAGTGGTGTTGGTACGTGTTCTACTGATCCTAAGGTTAGTCATAATGCTAAGGCTACTTCCTTTGCAAATACTTTGAATCCGGAACGTACAACAAGTAAGACTAATTTCAGACCACTAATCAATGAGGTTCGGGTTGAGAACCATGATACTATGTTACTATTTCATTTCTAATTGTTCAAAATTATGTTACTAATACGTGGGTTAAGTTTGGCTTGAAAAAGATTATGAAGAATGATGCTGGTGTGTACCTCTTTTAGTTTGATTCGAAAGAAGGTGTTGATCATGTTCTTCAAAGTGAGGTTAATCTGTAAATCGCCTCTCATTCTTAACAAATGGGCTCCTAAGGTATCCTTAACCAAAAATGAGGTAACTAAGGTTTCGGTTTGGATTAAATTGCATAATGCTCCTTTAATTGCGTATTCAGAAGACGGTTTGAGCTTAATTGATACTCAAGTAGGGAAACCTATTATGTTGGATGCGTTTATGATGACATCAAATGAGTATATGTTATTGTCATCATTTATTCTATTTATTTGACTTGTTTTATATTATTATTATTTATGAGAATCGATACTTAATTGTTTATTTAATTGCTTTCATCCGTCTTTATACACTTTCGTGCGTTCTTATCCGTTTTCATACGTTTTCGTCCATTTTTCTTAAGTCTTTTTACATTTTTATCCGTTTTAATACTTTTCATACATTTTATCCGCTTTAATATATTTTTATTTATTTTCGCCTGTTTTATACATTTTTTAACGTTTTATTATGCATAAAAATGGACAAAAATGTATGTAAAATTAAGAAAATGGGTGAAAATGTGTAAAAACGGATAAAAACGTATTAAACGGATAAAAATGTTTGAAAACGTATAAGAATGGATAAAAACGTATGAAAACCAAGAAGAACAGAAGAAAACGTATAAAAATTGACAAAAACAGATAAAAATGTAAGAATATGTCTAAAAACAAATGACAACTTGTAAAAACGGACGAAAACGGATAAAAACATACAAAAACGTATTATAATATAAGAAAATAGGCGAAAACGTATGAAAACATATAAAAAAGGATCAAATGTACAAAAACACATAAAAACGAATTATAAATTAAGAAAAATAGACGAAAACGTATAAAAATGAACGAAAACGTATAAAAATGAACGAAAACGTATAAAATGGGACGAAAATGGATAAAAACATGAGAATACATATAAAAATGGACGAAAACGGATAAAAATGTATGAAAACATATAAAAACGGATGAAATCGTATAAAAATGGATAAGATTTTTTTGAAAACATAAGAAAATGAATACAAACGTATAAGACAGACAAAAACGTAAAAAAAGGGCAAAAACTTATGCAAATGAAAGAAAACGGGCGAACACGTACTGAAGCAGATAAAAACATATGAAAACGCATAAAAATGGATTGAAAAGTGTGAAAACGTAAAAAAAACGGACGAAAACGGATAAAAATGTAAGACAACTTATAAAAACGAATGAAAACACATAAAAACGGTCGAAAAAAGGGATAAAAATGTATGAAAACGTAAGAAAACACATAAAAACGTACCTAAAGTCAAAATACTTTAAATTATAAACAACCGTTACTATATAGGATAAACGATGTAATGGTATTTAACCAAAAGGACTAACGTGTAAATAATAACGGAACTCATTTAACACCAGTTAAAAATTGGATCGGTGGTGTTAATTTTTTTTCTTTCCAAATTAGGGATGACCAATGCAACTTTAAACTATGAAGGATGAAAGTTGCAATTTTGGACAAACCACAAGGACCATCCATGTAATTTACTCTAAAATTAAACAAGTCACTTGAAACTAACTTTTACAAAAAAGTATTAGTCCAAATTTTGAATTAAAAATCTAAAGGTACATATTTGACGTTTTAAATTTGATGGTGGAAGAGATATTTAAACTTCTCATCAACTAGTATTTTTGTTCTCTTTTATATGGTACAAGTTTCATCTAGTCTCTAGTCAAGGAACACTTGTTTGACAAGTTTAAGAATGCTGGCAACGCACAACATTTGAAAATAGTATTACGTTGACTAAAGTTTAAAAGATGTCTAGAAAAGTCATACCTAGTTTTAGACATTCTGAATCTTCAAGGTGTTTGTTTGACGTTATTAAATATTTATATAAGTAAATTTGGCTAATCAACATACTTAAAGGATGAAAAACGAAAATTCAAAAGATTCTCATGCAGCACAAATTTATACGCTTTACTCGGCTCCATCCCTCTATATATATACCCCACCGTTCGTTCTCCGTCCACCCCCACTTTCCCTCAACTAAAAGTTTTTTATTTTTTATTTAGTAATCTATATAAAACAATGATGCAAATGGGCTCAACAGTTCCGGCACAAAATCTTCAAATATTTCAAGCAAGATTTGCCGTTAATTGTAATGGGTCGTCTGCAAAACCGCCAATAAAATCTTGTTCATCCAAAAATAGCAAGAAAAACATTACCTTATCAACAAATAAGTTGACAAGAGAACACTTATCAAATCTTGATAAATTATTAGGTGGTAAAGAGACTCCGGAAATGGATAAAAAAGATAGTGCTGATAATGGGTTACTAGAGAATAAAGTAAAGGGTCTTTTAGAAGGGCTGAATTTACCTCAAATTTGGCAAGAAAATAAGGCAGCGGAAGAGATGTCTCCCCGTCACCTTAACAGGCTACAGAGGCTGTTGTCAAAAAACGGAATTGAATATTCTCCAAGAAAATGTCTGGCTGCTAGGTGGAGAGAGTATCATGGTTCCAACAATTGGGAGGGCTTACTTGATCCTCTTGATGAGAATCTTCGGCGAGAAATGGTGCGATACGGCGAGTTTATTCAAGCTGCCTATCATTGTTTTAATTCTGATCCCGCCACCTCGGGGAAGCCCCGCCAGGTCTTGGTCCCGGATAAATCCTACCGGGTAACCAAGACACTGTACGCCACCTCATCTGTCGGGTTGCCTAACTGGGTGGACAAGGTGGCGCCAGATCTTGAGTGGATGACACAACGTACTAGTTGTATTGGGTACGTTGCTGTATGCGACGATCAAAAAGAGATCTCTCGCATGGGTCGAAGGGATATAGTAATATCCCTTCGCGGAACAGCTACCTGTCTTGAATGGGTGGAAAACATGCGGGATCTACTAGTGAAAATCCCTGGGAAAACTGATGGACAGCCGAAAGTACAATGTGGTTTTTTGAGTTTGTACAAGACCGCAGGGGCTCATGTAGCGAGCCTAGCAGATTCAGTGGTTGCAGAAGTCAAACGGTTAACTGAGTTATACCAAGGTGAAAACCTAAGTATTACAGTGACCGGACATAGTCTTGGTGCCGCGTTAGCTTTATTGGTGGCTGATGATTTGAGCACTTGCAAACAAGACATGCCACCAATAGCAGTCTACACGTTTGGTGGTCCTCGAGTTGGAAATCGTGGATTTACAAAGCGTCTTAGTTCCCAAAATGTCAAAGTGCTACGAATTGCAAACTCTCAAGATATCATTACTCGGGTTCCTGGAATGTTCGTTAGTGAAGAACTTGATAAAAAACTAAGAGAGTCGAAAAGGGCTCACAAAGTTTTGGACATGCTCGACAACAACATGCCATGGGCATATGCACATGCTGGAACAGAACTACGAATCGACACAAAAAACTCTCCGTATCTAAAACCGAACGCTGATGTGTCATGTTGTCATGACTTGGAAGCATACCTACACTTGGTGGATGGGTTCTTGGCATCAAATTGCCCATTCAGAGCAAATGCAAAAAGAAGCTTAGTGAAGTTGCTACATGAACAAAACTCAAATGTCAAGAAACTATACACAAGCAAAGCAAAGGGGTTGAAGTTGAATTTAGAAAGGGATATGCAAATGTCAAATTGTTTGCCAAGTCCATCATAAAACTTGTATTATGCCACCTTTTTCTTAGATCTTTTTTCAAGAAGGATAAATAGACTTCTTGTTAATATACGTCTCACTGGCCTCGTATATAATTTTATGTTGCGGTGCATATTACCTACAATAACATTTATCAGGGTAAATGTTACTATTAAACAAGAGTTAATGAATAGAATTCTCACATATTTACCACCCATAATTTTGTATTCTATAATCTTTTACAATGTTCATCTTTACTGAGTACATGTATGCACACTTCAGAGTTTGTATCGGTATGGTTGAAGATTATGCATAAAATCAAACTGCTGCAATTGTTTTGTTATAATTTTTGATAATACTGATAGTCGAACTCAAGACTTTTAAGACCCGATGATGAAGGGAGAGTGTTTTTAATGATCGTGCTACTAAGTCTCATTTATGATGACTTAGAGTGCAACTTTTTTTAGAAACGCGACAATATATAAAAGAACCCAAAATGGGAAAAGACAATACAAAACAAGGCATCTCTCCTCAATTAAACAAGCTACTTAAAAGAGGAAGAGACCCAAAGAGAAAAACAAAGGCAAACTACAATACAATGCAACCTAACACACCAAAACTAACTCAGACTAAAAACCAAAAGACCACATGACTTAGGCACCATTTAACTGTTGTGGCTTTTACCAAGACCCATACGAGTTAAAAAGGAACTCAGATGGTCCTGGACCACACACAATACACGACAGCCAAACATGAAATATTTAGAATATGATGCATCCTTAAACATGACAAATGGAATGTAGTATTGACTGCTGCCACTGCTCCAAACAGCAAAGAAGTCATTGCACTGCTCACGATCTATCATCATTCTTGTTGTATCCGAATATTTATGGGATCCCATAACCATTGTTGCCAATCCATCTCTTTATATTTATTAGATCTTCGAACAATCCACTCGTAACTTTTAAGTTGAATGTCTTGAATAATTTTATTAGTACTCGAAACCTTGTTACCAAACGCACGAGCATTCCTTTCTTTCCAAATGAAGTATCTCGACACCCAAATTACCGCTTGCCAAACACGAGAAAGGGAGGAGGGGACATTAACACAACCATTAGACGAAAAGAATTCATCGATAGAGAACACATTAACATCCCCCACCTTCCACCAAGTGAATATTTTCTCCCAAACACTCATGGCTAAACCACAAGTGGTCAAGCAATGAGCACAAGTTTCCACTCCGTTGTTGCAACTTGGGCAAAGAACGGAGTCCAAGTCAATACCTCTTCTATCTAACGCGTCACGCACCGGAAGTCTACCTTTTAGCGCCCTCCACACAAATATGTTAACTTCCTTAGGCACTAACTTGTTCAAAATTGTTTCTTGACCTCCACTATCCACATGTAGAACCTTGCTTTCCACCATTCTTGATAAATCTTTAACCGTGAACTCATCTTCTTCTCCAAGCGACCATCTTCATTTATCCCTACAATCGTTAAGAATAACCACATTTTGCAAAATACCTAAAAGCTCCTCAAACTCCTTACTAACCCTACCCCTAATCTCCCTAGTCCAATCCCATTCCCAACACCACGTACCACTAACCCTTGATCCTTTTTCCGCTACACTACTCTCCTTTCTCCTATCTAAGTGATATAACCTAGGGAATCTATCACAAAGTCTCCTATTATCAACCCACCTATCTAACCAAAACAAAATATCCCTCCCATCACCCAAAACCCCACCCCAAGAGGAAGTGAACTCAATCCCCACCCCATCAATCTCTTCGCCAATCTTCACAATACCACCCCAAACGCCCCCTCCACCACCTGTAACCCCCCAACCCAAAGCCTTACCTTCCCCTAAACCCCCACTAGCACCATGAATACTCTTTATTACCCTAACCTACAAGCTCCCTCCCTCCCTCTTAAACCTCCCCCACCACTTTCCAAGTAACGCCATGTTTTTAGCCCTTAAAGACCCAACATTAAGACCCCCCTTCCCCAAATGATGAAATAACCGAATCCCATTTGACCCAAGAGATTTTTTTCTCTTCCCCCACCCCACCCCAAAAGAAATTTTTTCTAATACGCTCAAGACATTTAATAACCCTCAAAGGCACGCGAAACATCGAAAAATAATACAAAGGCAAGCTACCAAGAACCGATTTTACCAATGTTAAACGCCCTCCAAACGACATCGTTTTAGCTCTCCAATCCGCAAGTCTCTTTTTGAATTTCTCTACAACCGGATCCCAAGCCTTAACACGCCTCATGTCCTCACCAATCGGAAGCCCCAAATATGTGAATGGAAATTCCCCAACACCACACCCCAACCAACTTGCCATCTCCGTCATCTCCTCTTCGTTGACCCCAATGCCATAAACCTTGCTTTTGTTGTAATTAACTTTTAATCCGGATACTTCTTCGAAACACTTGAGAATACACATAAGCGATTTGGCGTTCTCTTTATCCCAATGTCCAAAAAATATCGTATCATCCGCGTATTGAAGATGTGAAACCATAACATTATTTTCCCCTACCATAACGCCTCTAAATATGCCTTTTTCCACCGCCTCAGAGACAATCGTGTTTAGACCTTCCGCCGCCAAAATAAAAAGAAATGGTGATAGCGGGTCACCTTGCCTAACACCCCTCTCTATCCCAAACTCCTCCGAAGGAGATCCATTAACTAGAATGGACATAGACGACGACCTAAGACACGTATCCACCCATTTGATCCACCTATTCCCAAAACCCATTCTTCTCATAATGTCACCAAGAAATCTCCAATTAATACTATCATATGCCTTCTCGAAGTCGACTTTGAAGATTAGACCTTTTTCTTTCTTTTTCTTTAAGAACTCCATCGTCTGGTTAGCAATAAGAACCCCGTCGAGAATGTATCTCCCTTTTATAAACGCGTTTTGCACTTCCCCAACTACGCTACCCACCACCCGTTTGACCCTTTCCGCTAACATTTTAGCTATGATTTTGTAATAACATCCGATAAGGCTAATAGGTCAAAAATCACCAAGCCCAATTGGATCTCCTGAGGGCAACTTCTCCTGAGGGCAATGTTGAAAATTTGAAAATCATCCGGCCGGGTAATAAGGTTAAAGTAATTTGGTGTCTTCTGCAAAAGAATGATGTATGAATACTTTTTGTCTACCAAGTCTGATGGTTATTTGTTAATGGCTTTGTTAGTTGTATCTAAGTGATATCATTATCAACGATTTACAGGGAACAACTTAAGAGACAGGAAAATTTAAAGTTTTTCAGTTAAAAAACAATTCAAGTTGGATTTTTCTTTCTTCTCATATAGAAGTTTTGAAAAATAAAAACAGTTCATTGAAAGTTAGCAACAAAATCAGTTTACCTGACATCAATAAGACCAAGTAAATGTGCTTTTTTATGTCAAGAAATACAGCAGTAGTTGTTTGTGTGACTGATAAAACAATGTCTGTTTGGGTCTAAGCATTACATGTGATTGTTAAAGTATATCGAATCAATGTCTTTATTTAGATTATTGGCATACATACTAAACTTCCTGTTGTTTGGAGCAGGGCATGTTGGCATCTCTTCAGCTCGGTGGCTAAGGGATGCAGCTGCCGGCTTTGCTACATTTGATTAAGGTCAGTAATTACTTCAAAAATAAGCGATTTTGTTATATTGGGTTGCTAGGAAGGAACTAAATCTTTACTTCTGTACTCATCCCCTGAAACTTAATTTGTTCATCTTAAAACAAGAGTATAAGAACAAGATATTGTTTCAATGTCGGTTCCATTATTCTTAAGACAAGAAAACCGTTAAAACATATGTTCTAAAGCTATGTAATTTTCTTGCTTACTTATTTCTAGATACATTTTAATAAAAATTAGCCTAACATCTCATTAGCGTGATGTTAAATGACATGATGGCAACTTGAGTTGTTTAGTTGATCTATTAGTATCCCGACCATTGATTTTAAGATATATAGCAGTTAACAGATACGAATGAAATTGTTTGTGGCCGCTTAATATCTTTGACAGAAACTTGATGAATAAGGAATTGCTTAGTGATACTAAAATGTTGCTATTTTATGGCTGTAAATCTAAGATTCTTACAATTGATTATTAATGCTTGTTTCATTGCTTGCTTGTCTCTTTTTAAAGGGACAATCATGGATCTCGAGCTGCTGTGCTTGATAACCTGGATGGCATTATGGTGGCAGGTCTCAAAACAATAGCAGAACTGCCTTTCGAAAGAAAGTAAGTTCTTCAATTTTAGTTGTTAATTTTCTGGTCTTAAAATGTCATGTTAATCCTTGATATAATTTATTTGCCATAAATATCTTTACGTATGAGGACTTGAATGCCAAATGTGACACTAGTTGTGGTGGATAAATATAGTATAAGTATTCACTATATGTTTTTTTTTCAAGCTCTCTTGTTAATCCTTTTAAGAAATGTATTTGACTGATCAATGTGAGTAAATTTATTGCTTTAAATTTCTTCTAGACTTAATTCTGTTCAGAATATTTACCTTAATTAGTTAAAGTTTGTTAATCTGCTAAATACTATCCCTGTTAAGATGTTCCTTCTGCTGTTGTGAAAAGTGCTTAGTTATTGCGCGTTCTCTTTTGCTTTTCTGACTCTTCTACTTGAGAACTAAAATGCCGTTTTTTATAGGGTTTTTGGCATCATCAGGTAACCAGCAACAATGTTTGGTGACATGCTATCAGTTGCTATGTGACTTGGTGCGTTTACGAGTCAGAATTTCTCCCTACTGTTGCCTTGAAACTGCGAAAATGTTTGGTGTCAAGCCCGGACACCAACATATTGGCATGTTATGCTTCCTTTGGGGGTTGTCATGCATATTTGGGCGCGTTGGTTATCATAGGGGGCGCTCATAGGTGGTTTGGCAGGGGGTACGTTCATCAGTCGGCCTTTGTCCCGTCTGTAGTGTGGCACGTACTCAGGGACTGAGCCAGGGGGTGTCCCGCGGGTGCCCGGGACACCTATGTATTTTTTCGATGTAATGTTAATTTTAAGAAAAAACATCAATTTTCCCAAATAAATCATAAATAACCCCGGTCTATCGAAATGTGTTTTTAGTCTTATTTAGTTAGCATCTTAAACTCTATTATATTACGGTTAAAAAAAATTTCGTGCACCCGGTCATATTTGTTCCTGGCTCCGTCCCTGCACGTACTTGACGTCGAAGCCTATCATATGCTGCCTTTTGAGTGGGGACTTTGCTTGAGTTAAAATAAGATGAAGGGTGCAAAGTTGTCGTACATTACAAGAGTGCACATGGAGGTTGGAACAACTACTATATCATTTGTGTGACCCTTTGACCAGATAGGGTCTAACCAACTATATATTTGATGTTGCAGCTCTCCTGAAATCATGTGAGAGCCACCTGTTAAGTACATTCAACATAATACAGTGTGGATATGATGGGCGTGAACAACTATATCACTTGTGTGACTGATGACGTATAGCCTATAGTTGGGCCACGAGCCCAAATTATAGACATTACTAAGCCCAAACTCACCACGAGTGGGTTATCATGACAAGTGACTTGGGCCATTAATACCAACGGCTTGGGCTCACGAAGCCTAAAGCCCAACCGATACGCATAATTAACGGATAAGGATCTTCTATTCACGGGATAGATATCCTTACCTAAGATAAGCACCACGAGTGCGAAGAGTAAGGAGCAAGATACCTACACGGTTTCTGCGTCCTATATATAGAATTACATATTCTCATTGAAAGGTACGATTTACACAATCCCTAACTCTTCTACAAACCCTAAAACCGATTACTTACTCTCACGCCGGAGTCTAATCGTGGGAGACAATCCCACGATAAGCCTAACGGTGTTGTTTGCTTTCTTAGTGCGCAGGTTTCACAAGCACTAAAGTTCTAATTGGTACGAGAGCAGGATTCTAAACAAGGTAAACCCAACTTTTGTATCAACAAGTGGCGCCATCCGTGGGACCCTACACTAAGAACTCAAGACCAGAATGCCAAAAAACAAGAACTCAGGTCAGCGGACTTCGCAGATGGAGAAAACACGTGATGATTCACATAGGAAGAAGCATCAAGATTCGACTTCTAAACCAACCTCTGGAACAACCAATGCGCCTGGTCATCGGGAGTCGAATGTAACTCCAATCCCGGCCGCGGTAGAATTGCCTTTGGGAACAACCCGAACTACGACCGTAGTCTCAAGCGCTGAGGACATTCAACGCACCCTCTTTACCACTCCCCACCAGGTGGCATCCATAGTGGACAACACTGTGCCACCGGGAGCACCTAATAGAGAGAGGGAACCCCATGCGGAGACGAACATCCTCGCAGTAGAAGAGGATGCACCTGGAGTGGCATTAAACGATTTCGTGTCCCAACATTATGAGACTTTAACTCGTCTCATGCAAGAGGAGACAAGGAAAAGGTCAAGCCGCAACCTGCAAAATCGGCTAAACTTTAACCAAGAAAAATCTTCACCACGCCAACATGAGCGCAGAAACAGTGAGAGGCGTACCAACGTCCATGATAGACTTGGTACAGCATCTAACTCTCAATATTCGGAGGATTACGAAGACAATGCGAAGCACACCAGTGTCCATGATAGGCTTGGTAGCCGTAGAATACAAGATAGACTTGGACGACAACGCTCACCAAGTGTAAGCACCTCAAGGTCAGGAAGCAGAAGAATCCAAGATAGGTTGGGGAGACACCACTCCCCAAGTACAAGTCCTTCAAATTCAAACTCCGAGGATAAACGGCGCAAGCGTCGTAGGAGAAACAACTCCCCCTCAAGCAGCTCCTCGGATAACGAGGACAGAGAGACGGGACATTGGAAATCTAAGAACCGACGCCAGAACAACGAAGATGAGGATATTTCCCTTCCTTGGGTCGCCATAAAATTGATGCATTCACGCGACGCATAAGCGATTTCTCAGATGACAAGAAAAGGCGCATGCCCATCAATGTGAAAACATACGATGGCACGGGTGATCTTGATGATCACCTAAAAAATTTCGAGTCAGCAGCTGCTATCGAAAACTGGCCACAACCTGTGTGGTGCCATATGTTCAACTCTACATTAGTGGGGAATGCGCGAACATGGTTCAGTAAGCTTCCACGACAAAGCATAAATGGGTTTGAAGAGCTGCGGAAAGCATTCCGCCTAAATTTCACGCAACGAAAGAAGTGCGCAAAGAACCCTGTGGAACTAGCCAGAGTGAAACAGCGCCAAGGGGAATCCACAAGCGCTTACATGGAGCGCTTCAAGGATGAATGCATGCAAGTCAAGGCATGTCCCGAGGTACTAAAAATCTCAGGGTTCATGAACGGGATTAATAACCCAGAGCTGATACGGAAGCTAAATGACAAAGTACCCCAAAGCTTTGATGAGCTAACAAAGCGCACCAGATCCTTCGTTCAAGGGGAAGCGGCAGCGGCAGACAGCAAAAAAGGTTACTCAACCTTTAAACCACAAGAACAGTCGAGGAGACAATCCAATGACCAAAGTGGCAACCGCAACAGGAATTACCGCAACCAAAATAATGGAAGGGATAACGACAAGTATGTCCCACTCACAAAAACCCCTAAGGAAATATTCGCGACAGAGGGAGCAAACTTTCCAAAACCTCCACCAATGTTAACTCCAGAAGAAAAGCGCATCGGAGGAGGATACTGCGAATACCATGGACAGAAGGGTCATACCACTAACGAGTGCGTTCAACTACGCCAGCTAATTGATAAATTAGTGAGAGAATAAAAGATGGACCACCTCGTTAAAAACATCAAAGAAGGGAAAGATAGACAAAGGAATGGGACCAAAAAGGAGATGCCAAAAAATAAAGCTGACACAATATACATGATACAATCATGGCAGCGAAATACAAAGCAAAAAGTCAGCCAAAGGTTTTCCAAGGGAAACCGTATCTCTTTCCCCACCCTCACTTCGGACAACGCAGTAATCGAGCCACTCACCATCGAGATACAAGCGGGAGGTCACGAGATCCACCGCATGTATGTCGATGGAGGAGCATCTGCGGACATCATGTATGAACACTGCTTCAGAAGGCTAAAACCTGAGATACAAAACCAGTTAATTCCGGCCACGACGTCGTTGACTGGATTTACAGGTGAAAAAATTTGGCCCATGGGACAATTACGCATACTTGTAGTCATTGGTAATGAATACCATTCTACAACGGCTTGGATGAACTTCATGGTGATCAGGTCTCCCTCATCATACAATGGCATTATTGGGAGACCAGGAATATCCGCTATGCGCGCGGTTCCATCCACCGCACATGGGATGCTCAAGTTCCCAGTGGAAGGAGGGATCGTCACCCTCTATAACACTACCGCATCTCCAAGAGAATGCAACATAGTGGGAGATGAAATTCCGCACGCTCCAGAACAGCACACGACCAAGGTGACAAACCTGAAAGTTGCAATCCACCCAGATTACCCTGACCAAGAGATTTCAATTGGGGGATCACTGTCCGACAAGGGCAGAGCAGCTGTGTGCGCATTATTGCAAAAGAACCTAAACATCTTTGCATGGGAACCTAAACACATGACCGGAGTGCCAAGAGCCATTACTGAACATAAGCTCGAAATCTGACAAGGATATCCTCCAATACGCCAGAAAAAACGTGGCCAAGCTCCAGAACGCGCAAAAGCTATCCTAGAGGAAGTACACAAACTCGTGGACGCAGGGATCATGCGAGAGGTTTATTACCACGATTAGCTTTCCAACCCAGTAATGGTAAAGAAAAGCGATGGTAGCTGGAGAATGTGCGTGGACTTCACCGATCTCAACAAAGCATGTCTACAAGACTGCTACCCACTACCAGAAATCGATTGGAAAGTAGAATCCCTGTGCGGGTATCCCTTTAAATGCTTCCTAGACGCGTACAAAGGATACCACCAAATTCAAATGGCCAAGGAGGATGAAGAAAAAACAGCTTTTCATACGAGTCAAGGGGTGTATTGCTACACAAAAATGCCCTTTGGCTTAAAAAATGCAGGAGCCACATACCAACGGTTAGTGGATAATGCATTTGAGAAGCAAGTAGGCCGCAATTTGGAGGTCTATGTTGATGACCTAGTCATAAAAAGCCATACCGAAGAGGAATTGGTGCGCGACATAGAGGAGACGTTTAAAACATTGGGAAGAATAAACATGAAATTGAATCCTAAGAAGTGCACTTTTGGAGCAACAGAAGGCATGTTTCTTGGATATCTAATAGAACCCGATGGTATTAAACCTTGTCCAGAAAAGACAAGAGCGGTTATCGAACTACCTTCACCGCGCACACTAAAAGAAGTCCAGTCACTAAACGGCAAATTAGCCGGGCTGAACCGATTCTTGTCCAAATCAGCGGACAAATCACTTCCTCTCTTTAAAACACTCACGAAGTGCACAAAGAAGGGAGATTTTCGATGGACTCCAGAAGCGGAAGGAGCCTTCCAACAGCTGAAACAAAACCTAGCAGAGCTACCAAAGCTTGTCGCACCCCGACAAGGGGAAGAATTAATCATGTATCTCTCAGCGACCCGTGGAGCAGTCAGCGCGGTACTACTGACAGACAGAAACTCTGTTCAAACACCTATATACTTCGTAAGCAAAGCCCTCAAGAGGACAGAGACTAACTACACCGCTATGGAGAAACTGGTCCTAGCTCTAGTATTCGCAGCTAAAAGGCTGCGCAGGTACTTCCAAGCGCATCCGATAGCTGTAATCACGGACCAACCCATCAAGCAGGTTATCTCTAAACCTGACGCATCAGGGCGACTTCAAAAGTGGAGTGTATTATTGAGCGAACATAATATCTCCTACAGGCCGCGCACGGCGATCAAAGGACAGATACTGGCTGACTTCATTATCGAGAAGCCAAATGATGATACTCCATCACCAAAGATTGAAGTACTATTACAAGAACCATGGGTTCTATTTACAGATGGATCCTCATGCGCAGGTCTTATCCTTACTAGCCCAGATGGAACAAAGCATACTTACGCCCTACGCTTTGAATTCATAGCCACAAACAATGAGGCAGAATATGAAGCATTACTGGCTGGACTACGCATAGCAAATCAAATGGGTGTACGCAACCTAGAAGCTAATGTGGATTCGCGACTAGTAGCTAACCACGTGTTAGGCGAGTATGTGGCTCAAGAAGAACACATGATCCAATACCTCGATAAATCCAAATCCTTGATCAAGAATTTTGACAAGTTTTCCATCAAAAAAATTCCACGAGGAGAAAACAAAAAAGCAGATGCGCTTAGTAAAATCGCATCCACAAGCTTTGCACACCTGTCAAAGCAGGTGTTGGTGGAAACCTTGAAAAACAAATCCATCTCTGAGATGGAAGTATCCACAGTGATCGAGGAAGAAAATCCCACATGGATGACACCCATCATAGATTTTATCAGTAAGGGAACACTCCCCCAGGAACAAAAGGACGCTCGACGGATACGGCGCGCAGCACAGAGGTTCGAACTTCAAGATGGTATCCTATATCGGCGTTCATTCCTACAACCATGGCTCAGGTGCGTCGGACCTCTTCAGGCAGATTACATACTCCGGGAAATCCACTCTGGATCTTGCAGCATGCACTCAGGACCACGGTCTGTTGTAGCGCGCGCTTTGCGATCTGGATACTATTGGCCTACCATGCACCGCGACGCGCGAGACATGATTAGAAGATGCAACGACTGCCAAGTCCATAGACCCATTCCGCGTAGGCCACAACATGAGCTAACACCCATCACCTCACCATGGCCATTCCACAAATGGGGAATTGACATTGCTGGACCCTTTCCAGTCGCGGCAGGAGGACTCAAGTTCCTCATTGTCGCCGTTGACTACTTCACCAAATGGATCGAGGCGAAAGCAGTAGCAAGTATCACAGGCAACCAGGTCAAACGATTCGTTTGGGATAACATTGTATGCCGCTTCGGCCTACCTAGAGAAATTATTTCGGACAACGGAAAACAATTATGTGATAACCCAATCAAAGATTGGTGCGCGCAGTTAAACATCACATAGCACTTCGCGTCAGTTAAACATCCACAAACAAATGGATTAGTAGAACGCGCGAATCGTAGCCTGGGTGAAGGAATTAAGGCGCACTTGGACAGACATAAAGGAAGATGGGTAGATGAATCATCGCATGTTTTGTGGGCTCACCGCACAGAAATCAAAGTCAGCAATGGCGATACACCTTTTTCTCTTGTCTACGGGACAGAAGCTGTTATACCAGCAGAAATTGGAATGCCAACAATCCGTACATCGGAAGTTAACATCGCAACAAACGATGATGAACGACGCATTGACTTAGATCTGTTGGAAGAACGACGCGAACGGGCGGCTATTCGTGAAGCAAGATCTAAATCAAAGATGAAGAAGTATTATGATGCACGAGTCAGAAACACTTCTTTCAAACCAGGGGACTTTGTATACCGCGCCAACGATGCCAGCCACGCAGAAGACACGGGCAAGCTCGAACCAAAGTGGGAAGGGCCTTACGAGGTCACAGAGGCATTAGGCAACGGTGCGTACAGAGTGCGCGATATGAAAAGCCACGAGCTACCACGCACCTGGAACATTTGCAATCTCAAGAGATGCTACCTTTAGGCCACGAGCCACACACTGACACATCCGCACTTTAGTAAGCACTCAGTAAATGTTGGTGTATTTATTTTTCCTTTCTTTTTCTTAGGAAATTGTTATTTCTGCACTTGCAACAATTAATAAAACGTTGTGGTTTCTAGCTAACTCCACAACACAGTTCAACATTATTGCTTACATTATCCATTTATGTTTCAATTCTGTTTATATTATTGCCTACATGGCGTGCATGCACATATTAAGACCACACGAGGGCAGACAGGATGAGTAAACCTACTAAAGTACTCGTTGAGTAAGAGGGTTGCAAACCCATCAACATCGGATCACGTATCCTTGTTAAACACCTTACTATCAAGACGTTGGAGTAAGTTCATAAGTACATCCCACGATGGATGCACTTTATTGCACACGGTGCTCGTTTAACAAAACATGGACTCAAGACAATTGACTCCTACATAGTGGAACTCGCGGTACGCTGCACTCCACCACATGGGTTCAAAACAATTGACTCCTAAGTTCGTACAATAACTTCATACAAGCTCATGACTTTAGTACGCATCTCACAACGAATGCGCAAAAACAAGTTGAAAACGAACTAATAAACCAAAACACTTGGCCACCAAAAATGATAAACGTAGTACGCTACTCATTTACTCGCACGTTTGATAAGGTTATGGACCGCAAACGTTTCCTAAGTCACGAACTTAACAAACAAATTTTGGGCTCAAATACAAGATATTACTTGCACGTTTGTTACTCTAGATAAGTCTTTCACGTAATAAAGACAAGGAACAAATCTAAGTACAAAAACAACATATGTGCACAAAAGAGTCCAATATTTTTATTTACTAAAAACTACGAGTTTTTACAATGATATAACTAAGAGTTGTACATATCTATACACTATGGATGCTCTTGGGGGAAGACTCTGGCACAACTAAGCTTCCCGCCTCCTGAAGCTTCTTCAACAACAGCGCATCTCTTTGCGACACTGTCGCCACACTGACTGCAATGCCATCCGACCTAGGAAGATGCGCAGCACCCACACCGCAGAGAGTGGCCTTCCCTTTAAGACCTTTCTTCTTTGCTGCCCTCTCTTCATGGCGCTCCAAAACTTCCTTCAGTGGCACCTCCGTCTCAAGAGCGAAGGGGTTCAGGATATCACGCGGTCGCGCAAATACTGGAACCTGCAGTTGGGATTCATCAGGCTTTAAGAAGAAATCAGCCTCTGCCTCTGCGTTCTCGGCTATATGCCTCCCAAGTGTTAATCCCTGCATGATCACTCGGATGGGATAATCTTGGTCGCGCTCCAGCTGCGCAATGTGGGGAAGCTCAAAGAGCCTCATTTTTTCCATCGCCTGCACAAGCTCGTCGTAGGCATCAGCTTTATACTCAGGAACCTTAGAGGGAGATACCTTGAGCAGTTGCGCCTCAGCCAACTCTTCAACGGCCTGTGCCTTGCCACGAGCAACGGCGCACTCCACCACCCTCCCAAAGGCGCTCACAACCTCTGGGGACTCCAATGTCCCCACGACAGCCAAGCGCAAGCTATGGCTGATCAACCACCTGCGAAAATAACGACAAAGGCATTAGAAAAGAAACACAAAATATACAAAGAAATTAAGGTACAACAAGTACCTGCACTCTGCAATAGTCGACATCAGATGGGGATACAGCTCCTCATCATACTCTATGCTGAGACGGCGCAGCTTCTCTTCCTGCGCCTCCACAGAGTCCTCTACCTGCTTGCCGAACTGAGCAAGCTGACTGCAGAGCTCATTCTTTCTCTCTTCGAGATATTTTACCCCCCAGGCAAGGTCAGCCTTATATTGCTGCGACTCCCCACGTTCGCGCTGTAGCTCAGCCAACACTACCAGCTTCTCCTCAGTCGCCTTCTTGGCACGCTCATCGGCAGCTAACACCTCTGCCTGAGCCTCCGCCAATTGCGCTTTGAGTTGCGCAATCTGCTCATCCCTTTGAGCAAGACTACCCCCCTCAACGACGGTCCGTGCCTTCAGCTGAGTAACCAACTCAGCTTGGCGAGTAGCAACACCAGCAAGCTCCTCAACCAACTCCTGCGCAGACATCTGTGCCGTAGCCTTCAAAGGCTCCTCCACATCTGCAACCTTAGGCGATGCGGCATGATTAGCAAAAGCCGCATCACCCCCTGCAGCATGGTCCCTGTGAAATAAAGAGGATGTAATTAGTATGCGAATACGCCAAATAAAGAAGGTTAAAAGCACAAACACTTACATAAGTGGTGGAGATCTGTCCTGTTTCTTCTGCGCACTAGTGGCAGACATCTCATCTGGTGCATCTAACTCATCCTCACCAATCAGGCGGCGCCTCCTTTTGGAGGTACCAACATAACCACCAGAAGACGCTTCCTTGCGCTTCTCTCTACGGACTTCCAGAATCTCCACACTATCAGACGACTCCGCATGCGTCTCTTCCTTCGCGTGAGACGGCTCTCCAGTAGGAGGAACACTCTGCACTGGTGGCACATACACAGCTACAGGTGGTGAGTTCGGACGATTAACGGGCCCAAACACCGTTAGGTGTCCGTCAGTCGCCTCTAAAATAGGCTGCTCACCAACCCTCAAAGGACGCACTCCCACGGTCGCACGCTTGGGCTCCTTCAACTTCACGAACGCGAACAAGTCCATCTCTGCGAAGAACAACAACAAATAACAAGGACAACTTAGTTATTTAAAACAAATACATACATTCTAGAGGCAAGGGCAAGAAAGGATGAGCACCCACCCTGGCTGTTCTCATCAATGAAGGTTGGAACCTCGCCAGCGCCATCAAAGTAATTGCAACTAAGCCCCATGTGCACCAAAAACTCCTTGATACGTGGGAATCACACCAGGCTTTACCTCTCAAGGGATCTTGAGAAGCTTACAACCCCCACCAGGCAGTGTACCTGATCGTTGTAGTATAGTATAGTGACAAGTACCGGGGGATTGATCGTTCAGCTAGGAATAGTGTCGCTAGGATTAGAAAACCTAAATATTAGTTCTAAAGGTGAGAGATGATTCTTTTTGTATTTTTATATTTTTTAGAAAGCAAGTAAAAATCTCGGGTTTGAAGGATTTGGGTGGAATTAGTTGCTAGTCAACTAACCCAATACTAAAGATGCAATCAAAATAAAATACTAGAAATGAAAATAAACTAAATTATACTAATGTTGTGAGCAATAAGTGGAGAAAATGTGTTTACTTAGATTTCACTACTCCCTAGACATCTTTTACATGTTAATTACTTGTTATAGTTGCATGGATGACGGATTGTATTCCTTAATACCATTCATGGGGTAGCGCACTTAATTCCCCAATTCTATGAGCTCTTATCTCCTCCTATGCCATGCCCAGCACAACCATAGGGATTATAAACAGTGGCTCATGCATTAAATACAACCAATAAAGACCTAGTGCCATCGGTTCATGTTTCCTAAGACGTTCAAGCATGTTACCATTTGGAGATCTGCCAGTTTTCTTAAGCCTAACATATAAATTCATTCATCCAAAACAATTATAAACAAGTAATCAACACATAATTAACATCTAGGTTTCATTAGATCCAAGCAAACACAAGATAGATCTAGCCTAGCATGATGGAATTAAGACAAGAACAAAATATAGACAACAAACACATAGACATATTGATTGAATTAAAAGAATACTTATCTCAATTACACATGAAAGGTATCAAGGGCTTAGAACCCTTGAAAAACCTGTAAAATTCGCACCAAGTTCGTACTTAGGGTTTCTCCAAAACTTCTCTTTTTTTTTTTTAATGTAAAAATTAGAAAACTATATATAGAAAATAGGGTCTGATGGCGTCAAGACCAATCTTGTGACGCCGTCACCTCGCCGCCAAAACTCTTCTCGGACTGCCTTGATCTACTTCTGACGCCGTCATGTATTAGCATTTCCAGGCCGTCATGATTTTTACTCTTGACGCCCTACTTCGTGACGCCGTCCAATATGTACTGGGTTGTCATGGAATTTACTCTTGACGACGTCAGGGTGTTACTCTTGACGCCGTCACCTACTGTTCCCAGTAAGGAAAATTAAGACTTTGGCGTTTTCTTCACTTTTATGCTCCAAAAACGTCCGAATTGCTTTCTTTTCCAGATTTCACTCCCAAAGTACCTAAAATCACAGAAGGAACGATTTAGGGCAATATTTGATCAAATAAATTCAATTCCGGGCTTAAATGACCCCCTAAAAGTGGTTCATTTTTTGCCTCATCACTCCTCAGGATAGGAGTTAATGGGAATACGGTTACTATCAATTGTATCAGCATCCGCAAGGCTGTACGAACCAGGGACAAGACGCTCATCCCTTGGCAGCGCCCCTTGGGCATAGAACCCAAAGCGCGACGGAAAAACCACATCATCCACCCAAAAAAAGTGTTCCCTCCAATGCCTTAACGAATCTACCTTAACGGTATAGCATTGAAGGTTCCCGGCATGCTTGGCAAATGAGACCCATCCGTTCGCCCACGTAGAATGGTAAAACGCACGGAACAGGTCGACAGTCGGGTTAATGGCAAGCAACCGACAGTTAATCTCAAAATTAGATATCTTCGCCGCACCTATACAGTGCAGCTGCGATATATGGAGCTGATAGTAATTGAGCAAATTGCCCAAAAACATGGAAATAGGTATACGATAGTTCGCATAGTCAAAAAAGCGTGTATATAAACCTATCTTCCCATCGGGGAAATCAGCTATACACGCGTCAACATCTGGGGCCTCCGGATGGTCGTCGAGAGGAATGAAATAGTCAGAAGCAAACTGACGTACGTCATCCTCATCCATCAGGGAGCGAAACTCATCTAACTGCGCAACAACCATTTTGTAAATAAGTTTTGCTAAAATATTGCGCACGCGCAGTTACCTCAAGAAAACAGAAGATTGAAGAAAGACAAAGAAAATTTGCAAATGGTGAAAAACACGCTTAACTGTGTGAACCACAGTAAAAGGGGGCGGTAATTTATATAAGAGACTAAGAAACCCTAAATGGGATGCCACGTGGAATCCACTCACAAACGTGTGGCTGGGAGGTGAAGAGTACAAGCACTTTTTCCCTTTTCCCGAGACACACGTGGATAGCTTCCCCGTTTCTCGAGGCACACTTTGAAATATTTGGGACTAGGTTCATTGTTCCTATCATTTGGGTGGGAAATATTTAATTTCTTCCCGCCACGCTTGCCGCTCGTTCCTTTAGTCTAGCATCCGCGACTACGTGCCGCGCACACTAGACTGGGGGGACATGATGACGTATAGCCTATAGTTGGGCCACGAGCCCAAATTATAGACATTACTAAGCCCAAACCCACCACGAGTGGGTTATCATGACAAGTGACTTGGGCCATTAATACCAACGGCTTGGGCTCACGAAGCCCAAAGCCCAACCGATACGTATAATTAAGGGATAAGGATCTTCTATTCACGGGATAGATATCCTTACCTAAGATAAGCACCACGAGTGCAAAGAGTAAGGAGCAAGATGCCTACACGGTTTCTGCGACCTATATATAGAATTACATATTCTCATTGAAAGGTACGATTTACACAATCCCTAACTCTTCTACAAACCCTAAAACCGATTACTTACTCTCACGCCGGAGTCTAATCGTGGGAGACAATCCCACGATAAGCCTAACGGTGTTGTTTGCTTTCTTAGTGCGCAGGTTTCACAAGCACTAAAGTTCTAATTGGTACGAGAGCAGGAGTCCAAACAAGGTAAACCCAACTTTTGTATCAACAGTGACCCTTTGACCAGGAGTATCAACAAGCGTCATAGAATTCTAAGATAACATAAACTTACCATTTTCCCTATAAGGTATAATCCTGTCATTTTCCTAAGGAATAACGTTAATTAGCATTAACAAGAGGCTGCAGGTCTCCAAAAATCCTGACCAGCCACCTTTTAAGTGCATTGAACAGTAGTGAAATAAGCAGTACATGGCAAGGTATGTGGGTATGAAAAACCATAATGGTTTCTATTTAGTTATTAGATGTACACGTAATTTCTTGTACATACTTTTGAGGTTAAAGTTTGAAACCTACCATAGATAAATGTGTCACATTGGCACCCTACATTGACACTTTGACAGCCAAACATCGGAAAGGTGGGTTTAGGATTTAGATTTGGATTTGGATTTAGATTTAGATTTAATATAGGAGAGATAAAATATATTATAAAATAAATAAATAATTATTTTTAATTAAAATAAATAAATTTGAACTATAAAATATTAGAAAAACAAAAAGTAATGTGTAAGAGGTAAAATGAGACCTACAAATAAAGAGAGAGAAAGACTAGGATGATACTTGGGTTTTATTTTAATGGGGATGAACCAAATTTTAAAAGTATTCCTCCCAACCAATCAACACATTTGGATGCCAAACCCACCGTCCCCATCCAAAACCATAAACCAAATAGGCCCTAAGTGAATCTCAATTTTGAGATCGAGTAATGAATGATAGCTCGGATATAACCTAAAAAGTTTGAAATTAGACTACCTATACGGCTTCGATAAGTAAAAAAAGGAAATTGTCAACAAAAAGAGTTAAAAGACCATCCATGACTGGTTATCAGAGTTTGGGTTACGATTATTTGATGTAAAGTGCAATTTTCATTTAGTAGAAACGTTCTCTTTGTTGCAACCAGATGATTCTAAATATTGTCACAACCGTATCTTCATTTAGTAGAAACGTTATATTTAATATATAAAAAGGTTGTTTGTCGAATGATATCGCCCTAATGCGCAAGTTACCTACTACTATATAATCTAAATCATAAAGACTAGGCGAACTCAATTTTCAATTTAATGTAAGGTTCTTTTATTAGCATAATGTTTTTCATGTTGCCAAAAATAGGCATGTATGTCACAACAGCAGTCATTTTAACAAAAAAGCACACAATAAAACGATTGTTACTTTTAAACCATATAAATACACCATAATAACAACCTATATAAATATAGGTAACCAAATGTACGAAAGAAATTATACAGCGTTGCCGCTAGCCGCGAGAGTATTCGACTACTTTAATTTATACTTATATTTAAATAAAAATAAATATGCACACGCATAATTGAGAATTAATTTGCTCACTCAAAGTTTTGATTGAGACACTCTATTGTATGCATAATATAGCTGTACAGTATTTATAGTTTGCTTTATATACTTGTATAGCAAGTGTTCCGATCAAAATAAAAACACCAAATTAGGCAACTATAATCTTGTAACTTCACATAGGCTTCAGTCTTGACAAACTTTTAATGGGCTTTCACATGACTCAATAAAGACACAAACAATTAAACTTTTAGAGTAGAAAATACAGGCCGGCCCATAGCTTAAAAGTGTGCCCTAGAACCATCTATCATTCATTTTGCATATGTACCAACCAGCCGGCAACACATTTAAACATAACTCAAATCTTTCTTCAGCCTTCATACATAAAGAACCTTTCTGCACCCATCAGGTATGTTATCATTTAGTTTTAGTTTTTATTATTACTTGATTTATAAGCCTTGTTGTTAAAAATTGAATGAATATAAATATTAAATAGGATTTTAATTTGCTAAGGATATAATTTTTATGGTTCTAGTACTAGGGGTGTTTGTCGGGTCGGGTATCTGTTTTTTAATTCAACTAACCAACAAACTTTTTCACTTTTCTCACTTTGTTGCAGTATCATAAACGTGGGATTAATTTTAGGATTGAATTTCTTACTAGCTCATAATGCCATCCATCCATCCCAAAAGATATACCATAAGTATCATGATAGGGTCATGATCTGTATTATATTATGTTAATATGCCAACTGGGAAAATAAAATGGTATCATGATACCTTCTTATCAGGCTTTCTATCATCGTTTTTAACAACTGTTTAAAACTTTTTTTAACAACTGTTTGTATCTTTGTTTTTAAAACTTTTTAAAGTTGTTTGCGACTTTTTTGCCCTTGGGATCTACTATTGATTTCAGCAACAACTTGTATTTTCTTATATTTATATTAGACCATAGCTATCTGTTCTTATATTGCAAATGATGATAACAAGACAGGGACATCAGAACTCCAAATTTATTTTGGATTTAATTTAATGTTCGACCAAGTCTATAATGGGAATCTCTTTGATGCAATTTTTATCGATTTTTTTAGCAAATTTCTGTACTTCATTGTTTTTTTATCTACTTGATTATTGCCCATGATGGTTTATAAATATACTTTGAGTTCACACAATGAAAACAATCTAATCTGAGGCAATCTGTTACAGTAAGATGTGATTTTTTTTTAATAATTTTAAATGTATATATTTTTTTTGACTTTGTTGCAAGTGATGATAGATCAGACATGGACATCTGCACTCTAATTTTAATTAGACCATGATGATTTGTCTGTGGGAATCTCTCTGATGCTAATATGACTGTCTTTGTTGTTTTTTATTTGCTTCTATTAATTTTGTTTTTTGAAATTTAACTTTTTTTTTTTTTTTTTGCCAATGATGCATTATATTTGCACGTATTATCAGAATCAATATAATGTTGATAAGCAATATATATTGTCACTACCTCTGAGGCAAACCATTATTTGAAGTCAATAGATATTTTAGTGACTATTTTGGTTTTTTATGTTTGTTTTAAATCAGTCAATTAAAATGGGCCTGATGATTGATTCAAAAGAACGGAGATTTGAATGATTGACTTTGTAGAAGCTAAACAAGTTTGCTTGTTGGGCTCCAAACTAATCAATATGTAAAAGCTTTTCTACCTTTGAAGATGAAGGCCTATTTTTTTTAAAGTGTTACAGAGCATACAGTTGCACTTCTTTTGCGGTTTTAAAAATCAGTATTGCATAAGTAGAAAGTATATTAAAAATAAAACAAAAGTGCTCATTTTTCTTGGCATGTTGGTTATCCTTAAATTAGGAAACGCTATTAGGTGGTTGGCAAATGGCAAGGGGGTACATTCACCGGTCGGCCTTTGTCCCATCTGTAGTGTGACACGTGCTTGTCTTCAAGCCTACGTATGCTGCCTTCTGAGTGGTTTTTCGTTGGGTCTTTGGATTCGTCGGGAAACTGCAACAATGTTTGGTGTCAAGCCCGGACATCAACTTACAGGCATGACATGCTTCCCATGATGGTTTTGGGGCTTGTCATGCACTTTAGGGCATGTTGCTTATCGTTGACTATGAGGTGGTGCTGGTTGCTTTTCTAGTGTATGTTTTTTAACATACTCCTATGTAAGTCTTTGGTTGACTATGTTTTCTACTTTTATTAACAATAAATTTTCATGCTCGTTTCATTTTGTTAGTCTTTTTTTGTAGAAGAGGTAAAACCTGTTCAGTCAAATGGTTTTTTTTTTCAGAGATTTTAAAATAATTGAAACCGTCCTTTGATTTAAAAACTGTTTGATTTAAAGTAGAGGTTAATTAACCTAATAAAACTGATTTTGTTATAATTTATGATAATACTGATAGTCGAACTCAAAGACTTATACCCGATGATGGAGGGAGAGTGTTTCTAATGATCGTGCCACTAAGGTTCGTTTGCGATGACTTAAAAGTGCAGGTTTCTGATGATCGTGCCACTAAGTCTCATTTGTGATGACTTAAAAGTGCACAACTTCTATAAGAGAAATGAAGTTTCTTGGGCTAGTTTGGTTTAGAATTTCCTATGAATTTTCCAAGTTCTTTATGTTGATATATGGTGCAGATCAGATGAAGTAATTTCCAGATATCATGTGCTTGTTTCTCTTTCTGCTGGTAAATATTAGTAACAACTTAACCTGTTGATTTTAACTAACTAGCTGGATTATTAAAAATCCTACTTATCTGTAATTGCCTTTCAAGTTTTATGATTTGTAATGGCCCCATTTTTTTGATTACATGTTTGATATGTCTATTTCATGATAATAGCGTAGATGGATCCTAAGAAAAGGTGTACCTTTTATACAGACTCATAAACATGTCATGTGCAGAATTACTTTGCGAAGTAAATGTAATCATGATGCTATGGTCTTGGTGAATATTGAGTGTTTGGATCAGCTGTTCAGCTGTCATATTGATCTCAGTTTCTATTTGTTGCTTGATAGCTTCTTGTATGTTAGATGGTTTTGGGCATGTCCGATTCCTGTCTTGTTATTTGTTGTACATTCTTGGTTATTAATATAATATTCACCCGTTTCATATATATTCTTGGTTAAAAATAAACATGTCGTTTATTCATATATCTGTCCTTGGTTTGTAGTAACCCCAATCATGTGCTGAATGGTCTTATTCAGTTGACCTGCTGGAACTCCATTGGTTGTTTGGTTAACCGAGAACTATACTGGGCTTATAAGTCTCTTACAAATGATCTGTAGTAACCCGCTGAATGGTCTTATTCAGTTGACCTGCTGGAACTCCATTGGTTGTTAATTGCAACTTGCATTAGAAGTTTAGAACCTTGTAAAGTTGTTGTACAAGAGTGCACATGGAGGTTGGTGACAGTAATGTCACATATGAACACCTGCATTAAGGTCTAGTAACAAATACTAGGTGACCAGGACTCAAATGAGATTAGATATAAAGTCATCTGGGTGGGTTTAGAGAGCAAATCTCTAACAGATAGGGCATCAAGTACATTTGATGTTGTAGCTCTCCTGAAATCATGCAAGAGCCACCTGTTAAGTACCTTCAACATAATACAAATAGCGTACTGAACAGTGTGGATATGATGGGTGTGAACAAATATGTCACTTGTGTGACCCTTTGATCAGGATTATCAACAAGCGTCGTAGTAGTTAACCATATTTGACCCCTTTTTGAAACTAGCATTTACAAGAGGCTGCAGATCTCCAAAAATCCTGACCGGCCACCTGTTAAGTGCATTGAACAGTAGTGAAATAAGCAGTACATGCCAAGGTATGGTATGAAAAACCATAATCTCATATTTGTGACCGTTTGACGAGTATACAATTAGATACAATATCAAGACACATTCCTACCATACAATTTAGCACGTGTTTTTAGTTAACCCAGAGAAGAAATGCAAGCGACCAAAATTCATCAAATATTTTTAACTTAGTAACTATAACATTTAGCTTCTAGCAGACAAACAATCATTGACACCTTTAATTTATTCTTCTCCTCAACGACTAACACGTTAGTATTCTTAGTCTAAATAAATATTTGGGTTTTTAATTGAGACTCTTTGTGTTCAAAAAAATTGAGACTCTTTCTGCGCCATCTCAAAAAAATAAAGTAAAATTTGAAGAACACGATTTGAAGTAACCAAAAAGTTGAAGCATTACGTGAAAATCTGAAAGTAAGTAGAAATAAAATGTTTATGCTATTTTTATATTCTACTAGACGATTACACATGTATAGCAACGGATTTTATAGCAGCAAATACTTATAGTTGAGATATTTTGGTTAAGTGTTTCATGTAACGTTTATGTATACAACGTAAAATAATCAAAATGTAATTGGAAAAAGAAGATTGCAACATACGATAATTCAACTTAAACAATAATTTTATCATAGAACATACAAAAATATATAGGAAAACTAAGAATGAAAAAAAAATTGTAATATACGATAATTCAACTCAAGGTAATGTATTGATTGTTTAGGAGAAAAAACTAAAACATTAGCAAGAATCAAAACAGCTCTTACAGTAATATCCTTTCCATAAGCCCCTTCATTAATGACTTTGTGATGTATTGAACCACCTATTATACCTGAGAGGTCTTTGAGACTTACTGTAAGATCGCCAAGTATATTCGGTGTACAAGACTTGACTATTGCAAGAACTTTGTAAAGTTTCTCATTCTTGAGAAACTTCTTTATATCTCCTAAACACCTACTTACAATGGCACAATTAGCATTCACATACTCAATCATGCTAACCCACGAACCACGCTTAAAATCCTCATTCTCGGCCACACCTCAACAATTTTCCTTATATATTCTTGTATCGACAATACAAACTAATCCCTACCTTCTTATTATCAACATCAGGGTTCACTAGTACAATCGACACCTCTCCCGTCGATTTTTTTTTGCATTTCCCGTCGTCATGTCGACGGCATTGCACGTTCCCGTCAACATGTCGACGGGATAATGACGACGGCTGTGCCCCGTCGGGAACAGCATTGCCGTCGACAACCGCCGTCGACATTGTGGGTCCCACGTCCTTTTTCAGTCAAAGAAATCCGTTGTCCGTCAAATTGTTCACGTCGACATGTCGACGGGATTCTATATGTTATTAACAACTTAATTATTAAACGTTAATTAACTTTATACTATCCCGTCGACATGTTGACGGGAACAATTTGACGGGTCAAACGTGTGGGTCAACGTTGTATAATTATCCCGTCGACATGTTGACAGGAACAATTTGAAGGGTCAACGTGTTGGTCAATGTTTGTATAATTATCCCGTCGACATGTCGACTGCATCATTAAACAATTAATTTTTTTGTTTGATGGTGCCGTCGACATGTCGACGGTACCAATGTTATATACAGCAAACAGGAAGCTGCAATATTGGCAATATTCTAGATTTTTTCCGGAAAAATCTACCAAAACTTGTAATACCTAAATGTTGATATAAATAATGCTTAAAAAGGTTATTAATATCTCTCAATAAACCTATGTTTTGATAATCACAAAACTTAAATCAAATTAAGTCAAGATTAAGAAGTAAACAAGTATTTGGTAACAAATATTTACTTCTACATCTAATATCACTTAAGGTATGCATAAACTAAGCATCTTATGCATTACATGATCAAAGGAAATTTTGTCTTAAGACATAACATCTTATAAAATGATATAAGCATTTTATATATATTTGTAAATCATTTTTGGTAATGCCATATTAAACCACAAAGATATGATTTCAAATTTCCAACCAAAAAGGGCAAATTTTATCCATAAAAACTTTTCCAACGTTCAGGAGGGCGGCCCCCTTAATTTTACTAGGCGGCCCCCTTAATGATTAAGGGGACCGGCACGCTCCCGAACAGTAAAATTTGACCCTATAAATATTGGATCATTTCACACATTTTCCTCACCTTTTTGCACTATAAACTTTCTGATCCAACCTCCATCTCTAGATCTAAAATCCTTTGATCATATAATTCATAAGTCTTTGTTTCCAAGTGATCCAAAGCTTCATCCATTCAAGTGCAAGAAGAAGAACACTCCTCTACATCCATCTAATTGTAGTAGTGTTGTGAATAGCTAGTTTCATATTGTAGTTGTGGTAGATATTTGTAAAAGTGTTGTGTAAATTTGTTGTATGTAGAAAATAGGTGTATTGTAAAGTAGTTTAGTAGTTGTGAATTAGTTGTGCATAGAAGAAGGTGTGAAGTTGTGAAGGTGTGAAGCCTTGAAGAAGTTGTGAAGTTGTGAAGAAGGTGTGAAGCCTTGAAGGAGTCGTGAGATTGGTTCTAGCTACGATTAGAACTCGACATTTAGTTTAGTGTCGTTAACTCGTGTAAGCCAAGGTGTGTAAGGTTTCTCCACCATAAGAAGTTTGTTGACATAGTGAAGAAAACTCTCGAGTGTGGTACTCGGGGAGTGGAGTAGGGCAAGGAAGGTGTCCTTGTAGCCGAACCACTATAAATTCGCGTGTTGTGGTTTGATCTTTCTAACTCTATCTTTTCTTCATTACATTTCAATACTTTCGTTACTTGATTAGAATTGCTTATATTGATTATCATTTGAATTCACTTGAGATCGAATCGAAAGTTTTTAATAACCTACAAAATATTTTGGTAATAAACTTTTAAAAGGACGTAAAACTATTCAACCCCCCTTCTAGTTTTCCACACTAAACCTGTAACCATAAGCTATAACTACTCAATATCAACATGTCCTAACACATACAACTCGACATCGGCTAAAACACTTTCAAATTATCGCTAAACACCCTCAAAATGCATTAAAACATATAAAGTCTACAAAACAGGGTGTGGTAATATCTAAACCTAGCTGCCATATCCACAAATGTTTCAATACCCACGATGTTCAAATCGCCAAAAGGTTAAACTACAAAATACTAAGATAAGGATCGCGAAAATATTGTTTCAACCATAAGTACAACACAAAATATATAACCCAAGTTTGTACCTCTACATCCCCAAGTCACTCATCATGATCACTATCACCATCCACATCCATATCATCGCTCCCGCTCCTGCCAGCTCCACTCTCGCTCCCGCTCCCGCCAGCTCCACTCCCACTCCCACTGCCCGAGCCATCCACATGCTGAGAATCCACTTGACTAATATACTGAGACCATTGCGGGTTGGCCGAGGCAAAACCCATCAACAAATCGAGCTTCTTCATCATGGTCTTGCGTTCTTCAGCATCTTCCTGGCTCTTCTTCTCTGCCTCAGCAATCTTCTTATGAGCTGCAGCAAGCTCAGCAGATAGTTCGGCAACACCTAAAAACGAAATAATCAAAATTTAAAAACAGCCATTGCAATACATAAATTGAGTCATGAGTAATCTATAATTAATATTATCACACTGTACATACCTGGAGGTGGAGGCGGGGTGTCTAGTAACGGTGGCCTCCTCAGGCCGGGTACTACCCTACCCCGTCCGGCAATGTGGCCCCGCTGCTTGCCCTTGATAACCATGGCAAGTATCTGCTCCTCTGTGTACGCCACCCCTTTAGGTGTATTCACTCCCAGATCTCTCAGACGAACCATCTCTTCCTATTTAGTTGAAAAAAATTTGAGAAAATTAATATATATGTCGGGTTAATTACAAGATTATGTTTCAATGAATCATTAAAGTGCGTGTTTGGGGAAATAAATAAATAAATAATAAATTAAAAAAAAAACGTTACTTACATACTGAACCCGCGCCTCATCCTGCAACCAAGCACCATCCACGTCGCAGTGTGTGTCGTAAAAGCTCTGGATGAGTGATGGGTACTACTTGTCCTTGCTGTTCTCAAACTGTATATACACATGCATATAAGATGAAACAAATTAAAAATGACAAATCAAACACTATATATATTTTAATTAAACTTAAATACTTTTAAAAAATTAAAATTAATTACTTTTATATAATTAAAATTTTTAATTAACATATAATTAAAATTAAATAATTTTATAAAAATAAAATACTTTTATAAAAATAAAATGTGTCTTACATATTCGTGGCGAATAGCGGCTAAGGACTTGGAACCGTGGCGGCTGTACACCTTGTTCTTCTTTCGGTTCTCCTTGTTCACCGCAGCTCGCGCCATGTTCTTCTCATTCAGGTAGAACCTCATGTGTTGCTCCCACACCAACGGCTCAAGGTTCGAAGGAGGGTTTTGTCGTATGACATCCGCCGCCCCAGCCCCACCCTTCAGGGTAATATAAGTTTTCTTCATGATGCCTTTATTGTCGGAGTAACGCTTAGCTATATATTGATTGAGGTTGTTCTTTATAAGTTCCCAGTCGTCCGTGCGCCTGTGGGTCTCCAAGTCGAAGAATTGCTGCAATCAAATAAAGTTAATATTAACATAAAGATATAAATAAATAAACAAATTTAAATAAATATACACAATTAAACAAATTTAAATAAATGTACACATTCAAATATTAAAATATAGAGATATAATTAAAAGGAAAATAAAATAACTGACCCCGAGTCGGTTCATGAAGGCAGCCCGAGTTGCTTTCTCAAGATCGTGCCAGGAGGGATAGTGCAACGGCAAGGTCCTAACCAGCTCGTCAACGTAGTTACTGAACCATGAATGGTGGGGCCCGACATGATTATACGTCTCCTGATCCTTAGTCTCAAACTCGATCGACTGCGGGCCATATAACTCTACAGCTTTCCTCAGCGCTACGTTCTTGTTGGCTTGACGGGTCTGTGGCATGCCGCCAGCCCGACCTCCACCCCTGCCTCCTCCACCGCTAGCCCTACTTCCCCGTCGAGGTCGTCGTCCACGCGATCCTACAAATGTAGTGAGTGAAAACGTCAAAAAATAACAAGTAACAAAATTCAATTAATCAAGTTTAAGTTTCTTACCACCACCACGGCAACCGCTATCAATCTGACGGGTAGGGGAAGGTGGTGGGTCACCGGCACCGTCACCACCATGACCACGGGCGACTGCTGCTGCCATCTGTAAAAGTACAAGTTGAATAACGTATAGAAATACATGAACAAATTAACATAAGCATGCACACATTCAAATACATACACATTCGAAATAAATATACACATTTAAACAATCCATAACAATTTCATTCAAATAAGTGTCGTTTTACAAAAATTTAAGATCAATCTGCTAAATCAACATCACTATCATAAACATCAGTCGCAACTTCAACTTCATCATCAGAATTGTTTGGATCAGAATCTACTAAATCATAAGGATCGTCGTCTTCATCACAATAAAATCATCGTCGTCATCAACAGGAATGATTGGTGGTGGTGCCTCAACTAACGTTGATTGACCATCGATATTTAAGGGGGACAATTCCAAAGCATCCAAATTAGCAGACAGTTGGAGATTAGATGAGTTGTTGCCATGTATCACATCATCATCGTCTTCTACCATGATGACATCCCATGTTGTATTGTGATTCACTTCTTGGACGACCTTCCAATGGGGTGGTCGTCTGGCAGGATCTTCAAGGTAGAAGACTTTTTTGCTTGTGTTGCGAGAATGTAAGGTTGATCTTCAAACGCTGTGCTACATGCCCAAATTTGTGTCATGTTGTTTCTAGTGTTATAACGTTCAACTCTACCTCTTTTGGCTAAGTTGAACCACTTAACTCGAAACAACACTACTTTGAACTGGGTATACGCAAACTCCAGAATTCCTTCTAGCTGACCATAATACATTTCTCCTTCCTTCTCGCCAGGTGAACAAATTCCGTTGTTCTGAGTTGTACGTTTTACATCGCGGCTGTGTACGACAAACTTCACACCATTGACTACGCAAGAGTTGACTGAGGTTGCGGTCGATGATGGTCCACAAGCCAAAGCGAATAAGTCAGGAGTACATCTTGGGTCATTGGCTGTGTAAAGATTACCGATCTATGAACAAAGATAAGAATACATAGAGATGAGTAATATAGTCGTTATTTATACAAGGAAATACATATAATAAGTTTACCTTCGACTCAAACCATCTAGAAAATTCTTGCTGCATGTCGCTTTCAGGATGTTCACTGAAAATGTTCATGATTTTAGAATTAATCGAAAAGATAACTTGGGAAAAAGAAATTTCAAAATAAAAACGAATACCTCTGGAACTCGTTCATGTACGCGTCGATCTCAGGACTGTTGTAAAGTACATACCATATCACTTTCTTCATTTCTGGGAGACCTAACTGAATAATTGTCTCTTTACCAGACTTTTTACATAGTGATCAGAACACCTGAAAATCACTTGTTGGGCGAGGACAACCCTCAGATGCAGTGGGACGGTTAAATTTTGTCCCAATTTCACCCCGAAAATACCGAGAACAAAAAGTTAATGCTTCGTCTACAACATAACTCTCCGCTATTGAACCTTCCGGCTTAGCTTTATTTCGTTCATAGTTTTTTAGCTTCTTCATGTATCTTTCAAATGGATACATCCACCGGAATGAAACAGGCCCGCCTTGAAGAGCCTCTTCAGGTAAATGCATAACCAAGTGAATCATAATGTCAAAAAAAGCAGGAGGATATATTTGTTTGAGTCTGCACAAAATATTGATCATCTGGTCTTTAGCTTTCACCATGTCATTCACCATCAAAGTTCGGGTGCAAATTTGCTTAAAGAATGAACAAAGCTCGATCAATGGTGCATAAGTTTGTGCGTCCAAGTATTGCTGAAGTCCATAAGGAAGTAACCGTTGCATCATTATATGACAGTCATGCGACTTCATGCCCGTTATATTGTTATCATCTTTGGTCACTTTCGACTTGAACTTAGATCCGAACCCATCTGGTAGTTTAACTGTTTTGATGTATTGACAGAACATTTTTCTTTTATCGGGTGTGAGGGAGTACTTAGCATGAGGCTTCGAGCACTTCCCGTTTTGTTTGTTTCCGAGCCACAACTCCCGTCGAATGCCCAAAGCTTGCAAGTCTTGTCTTGCCTTGGCGGTGTCTTTAGATTTCTCATTCATTAACAAAGTGTTCAAGATACTCTCCAACACATTTTTTTCAATATGCATGACATCCAAATTGTGTTTTAGAGTAAGAGAAGACCAATATTCAAGCTCGTAGAAAATAGACCGTTTAGTCCAGTTCAGGTCGGTTGTAGTGTTACGTTTTATCTTCCCACCCCCATAATCTGGATGTTTCCCCGGAAAACGTGTGGGCAATATTGCAAGTTGAGTCAAGATATCAGCCGGAGTATCTTTTTTAGGAGGATCTGTAAAATCAGGTGCACCATTGAATGTAGTAGTATTCCTCCTCCATTTATGGTTTTTTTTAAGAATCTTCTATGGCCAACATAACCTGTTTTGCTTATCACACGCGTAGCCGGAGTGCCTACTTTGCATGTAGGGCATGCGTAGTAACCTTGCCCACTCCAACCTAACAAACTACTACGAGCAGGAAAATCATTGATGGTCCATAAAAGCATCGCTCTCATGTTGAATTCTTTGCCTGTAACAACGTCCATAGTCGGGACACCTGGTTTTTTCCATAATTCCTGAAGGTCATCAATCAAAGGCTTTAAGTAAACATCAATGTCCTTCGCGGGTGATTTAGGTCCAGGAATCAACAACGTCAGCATCAAAGTAGTCTCTTTCATGCATAACCACGGAGGCAAGTTGTATGTTGTTAAGATAACAGGCCACATGCTATAAGTCTGACTAAGGTTGCCGAACGGATTGAAACCATCAGCAGCCAACCCTAAGCGAACGTTTCTCGGTTCGTTAGCAAATTCCGAATATTTACCGCTGTCAAACTTCTGCCATGCTTCACCATCAACCGGGTGTTGCATCATACCGTTTATCGTAGACTTTCCAGTAGCATGCCAAGTCATATGTTTTGCGGTGTGAATAGATTTGTACAAACATTGTAGCCTAGGAATGATAGGAAAGTAACGCAACACCTTGTTAGGAACTTTCTTCCCCGTTGTGTTCTTGTCTTTCCATCTACTCGTTTTACAGACCGGACAATACTCCAAATCTTCGGCACCAGTCCCCCGATATAAAAAGCAATCATTTTCACAAGCATGTATCGACTCATACCCTAACCCGACCTTTTTAAATGTTTTTTTTATAGCAGAGTATGATGGTGGGGGATTGTAACCTAACCTGGGAGGAAATACCTCCTGGAGAAATTTTAGCGTATTGTTAAATGAAGTATCACTCCATTTACCGCTGACCTTGAGATGCGTAAACTTTGACATAAAATCCAAGGTTGTCATAAAGTCACAACCCGGGTAAAGAGGCTGGGTGGAACTGGCAAGTAACTCTTCATACTCATTATGTAAAGGAGGTGTCGTTGCTTGAGTCGGCTCGTTACTTGTCTCGCCAATATTTGGAGGAGTTGGCTCATTTTGTTCATTATTTAGAGGAATATCAAGAATATCATTAAGGCACGAACGCATGTCACTCATCTCACATTGTGTTGTGTTATCTTCTATAGGAAGAGGATCCGGTTCACCGTGATCCCGCCATTGTGTATAAGTTGGGTCCCACCCATTTTGGCTTATGTGGCTTTTAAGTTTGTCGAGAGATACCCATGGAACATTACAACAAAGACGACATGAACATTTTATGTTTCCGTAACTATTTAATAACGGCTTGCAATGTTCAATGAATGCGGCAAGACCATCAAAAAACTCTCTTGAAACACGACTGTCTAAACGGGTCCAACTCTTATCAAGTATCATAACTGCATTTTGTTTTGTTCAACTCTTAGTTATTACACATTCAAAATAATCGACACATAAACACATATAACCATGGAATTATTGCTAGTTGTTTTGTTCACATAGTGCAACTATGGAAGGCAATCCTAACCCACTCTTTGAATGATTCATCTCATATATGAATGCGTATAACTGATTTACTATTTGAGAAAATTTTGGCAGCATTTCCCCTCAACTCCCCAAATATGTGCATTAAAGACATATTCGTAGGAGTTGATGCGTAGGGATTGCACCAGGCTTTACCTCTCGAGGGATCTCGAGAAGCTAAACCTCCACCAGGCAGTGTACCTGATCGTTGTAGTATAGTATAGTGACAAGTACCGGGGGATTGATCATTCAGCTAGGAATAGTGTCGCTACTCGCTAGGATTAGAAAACCTAATTACTAGTTCAAGGGATGAGAGATGATTCTTTTTGTATTTTTATATTTTTATGAAAGCAAGTAAATATCTCGGGTTTAAAGGATTTGGGCGGAATTAGTTGCTAGTCAACTAACCCAATACTAAAGATGCAATCAAAATAAAATACTAGAAATGAAAATAAAACTAAATTAAACTAAGTTTGTGAGCAATAAGTGGAGAAATGTGTTTACTTAGATTTCACTACTCCGTAGATATCTTTTACACGTTAATTACTTGTTATAGTTGCGTGGATGACGGATTGTATTCCTTAATACCATTCATGGGGTGGCGTACTTAACTCCCCAATCCTATGAGTGCCTACTTCACTCCTATGTCGAGCCGGCTAAGAAGCTCCTAACATGGGATCATTAGAATTTACTCATGCATTAAATACAACCAATAAATCCTAGTACACATCGGTTCATGTTTCCTAAGACGTTCAAGCATGTTACCATTTGGAGATCTGCCAGTTTTCTTAAGCCTAACATTGAAATCATTCATCCAATACAACCATAAACAAGTAATCAACACATAATCAACATCTGGGTTTGTTAGGTCACCTTTTATGTAAACACAAGTATGATAATGAAAGAAATAAGATGAGAATGAGAGATGGTTGATTATGAGAAATGAGAGAAGATAAATTGCAAGAGTTTCCTTAATGTATTCAAATAACCAACAAAATAAAATGTTTACATAAGCTTGCTATTTATAAGGGAAGAGTAGGGCAACATTCCCTTCCTCCCTCATCTTACTAAAACGTGAGCTTTCAAGCCCATTGGACTTTAGTACATAAGCCTTGTAACATAAAACATAATGAGGTAAATAACTAAGCAACCTATTACAAAAGGTAATGACCGAGACTTGACTAAAATACAAAAGTATGATCCCAATAATCTCCCCCTAAAGGTCGGTCATCACGGTTGCTTGACGTCTTCTTCTTTGTCGTTGACTTGTGACATGTGAAACTTTAGACATCATCAAAAATAGTAATGAAATGAATGCACTTTGCTCTATGTCTTTGTTCTTTGGTGATGATGTAGTGATTGTGTTATGAGGTAGTCTGCCATTCGTCACTCCTGCGTCTGTGGTGGTTGTCCGCCATTCTAACATACTCATACATCTTTGGACTTAGACTTTCACGTACAAGAAGTTCCTTTACATATTCTGAGATCTTTAAGTCTTTATACTTTGTAGATTCTTCTTTATTGACGTAGAATCTTTCTTTGAACTTTGTGGTGCTAAGATCTTTGGGGGAGCTATCATCTGCTTCAAGATGTATGTATGAGCATGTTGGAATCTACCATCATGGAAGTGAGGTACCTGCAAGTAAACAGTTAGCAATAAATACCCGGTACTTACAGATAAGGAATTAGAGTTCATCAACAGCATATTGTGAAGACTCCCTCTAATCCTTATCCAGGCCATTCCCATATCAGATACTCCCGAAGGAGCTTACGAGACCTACTAAGTAGCTCAATGACTGGGTGAGTCGTTGGGGATCACTCCACGACTGTAGACCGCTATGGAACCACCGCAAACACTAAGCGTAACCCTTGTGGGGTTACCGAAGTGACCTGCTGTCAGGGCTGCTTGATGTTGACCCTGGCAGGAGTTTCCATTCAATCATTGAGAAATACATTGGTAATCCTCTCATAAACGTTCTCGGCAGATAGCTAAGACATGCGAAGGACTCGATAATTTACAGCTGGTGTCCATTGATGTAGAACACCAGTTGTAGAAATACTAAGTGTTCCTAAGAGATCTTTGATGTATCTCAAGGCTCTAGACTCTATAAGTGCACACTTAGGTTTCCTATGCGGAGACTAGGGAGGGGTCTCCTACTTCAATATCAACCATCTCTAAGAGATAGGTCGATAGGTTACGCTGGTTCCCCGTGAGAATGAAACAAGCTCTTTTAAGAGAACTTGAGTGGTTAAGAAGGTTTAGTGCATTGCGTCACTGGGTCCATGACGACTTTGTCTTCAATACCGGTGTTGTCTTATGCAACAACCAGTAGCATACGTATTGAACCCAGTGTCTGCCCTAAGGTTGAACATATGGAGGGCTATTTCTTTTCACCCTTTTCTTTACTTTTCTTTTTAATTCTTCAACTCCTTCTTTCCCTTTCATTCTTTTCTCCTTTTTTCGTATCATACCTAAGGACTTCTAATTCTAACTATGGGAGATGTCCTTAGGTAGATCCCTCCGGCTCTGGCAGATCATAGGACGGATATTCCTATCTTAATCACCTTATAACTCCAACAGTAGCCAAGAAACCTTTGATAGAAAAATCTCTCAAAGTGTTTGTGATAATCAAATATTTTGGTTAACACTTTGAGAGTTTTGTGTACACTTTTGAAGGGCTCCCCTTTCACATGTGCTCATAAGTATTTAGTAAATTTGCACATGCGGGAGGAGCAAGCATTTTGAATTGATCCACTTTCCGTGAACAAGACCGATTCGAGACACGCTTACATCACTAGTTAAACTAGCTTAAAGTTATTACCCGGCTTGGTCAAGTCCACAGAAAGTTTCTCGAGACGGTACATTTCTACTAAGACAAATCCTTTTCGAGACACGCTTACGTGGTTAGTTAAAGAGTTCCATTGTCAGCTTTTAGATGACAACTAGCTCTAGTAACTAACTTGATGTTATTACCCGTCGAGGATAAGTCTTTTCGATATTTCTAACTTTTATTGTCTCGTCAATTCCTGGGTCAATTCTGAGTCTAGCTCGCACATGATACAACTTTTAGCTTTGACTACTTATATTTTAATCACTTTTACATTTTCTCCCCCTCAAAAATAGCATATAATATGATGTTTTTGACAAACCTTTTAGATTAAAATATGCCTTTTTGAGTCTTATGGGGAGATTCACCAAGAACTTTTGATGTTGAGCAAAGTATTTTGTTTTGACAAGTGCTCCCCCTCAATAAGTGATTAGGTCTTATGGAGGTGAAATACTTGTCCTTTTGAGCAGAATTATGAAAATTCATAAACATTTGATTAATTCTACTCAAAAGTAAGAAGCCTTCGCTCCTTATATTAGGATTGAGGCACTGATGCGTACCTCAGGGTCCTTTCTTTACAAGTTCGGGTTGTGCACTGTAATACGTGCACAAGCCATAATGAAGTATAATATTGACAAATCAAATCAAGTTCTTACAAATTTCTACCATTCAAGTCTCTGAAATGTCAACACCGGAAATTTTGGTCTGCCTCCAACATAGCTTTCCAATCTCCGAAACTGATCCCTGCGCTTCAACCGGTTCTCAATCCTTGTAATGAATATGCGAGCGTCCCTGGCCTCATTGGTATTCCACCTTTTGGATTTCCCCAGTGCTATGCCATTTATTCTGCTTTTGATTCCATCTCTGACGAACTTCAGGGTTTCATCACAGAACTTATGAATCTCTTCATAGTTTCGACCGTTGACACTGCGGTAAGTGAACCCAAATGCTGGATGCCTGATCAAGGTGTATTGAGATAGATGTTGAAGGTTGGGGATGTCAAACATATTAGGTTTGGTGAGATTCAGCTTCTTCTGATAACTTTCCACTCCCAGTTGAAGATCTTCTACTCTTTCTCTGATGACTATCTGCCTAATGAAGATTAGGAGAGCTGTGATAAAGGCAAGCTGCATCTCTTTAGGCAAGTTGCAAAGCTTTCCTTGAACTTTGAGCAGGTACATATCTTCTATGTCGTTGAGGAGTAGTCGTGGAAAGTCTGACTCGGAAATCTCGTACTCTTTTTCATCAAGTCTTTTGAGTACTAGCTTGCTGAGGAAGGGGTACCCAAAGTGAGTGACAGTCGAAATGAACTTAATCGAGACTATCTTCAAATCAGTTGTCACATTGCCCATCGTCTGATTGAGTCTGCTGCTTCGATAATACTGTGCCCGGTTGTCTGGCCAATGATGTATACCGTAGAGTGCGTTCTGGTCATAGTCAACAACTTTATCGATGAATAAGGTAGAGGCTTCTTCTTCGATGGCATTGTTGAGATATCTAGCTGCAGGGAGAAAGGCAAGTGATGTAACGTACTTCTTCTCAATCTTGCTGCCGAGTTGCAGAAATTCCAAGTCTTTGTTGAAGAAGAACTTGTAAGGGATCTTAGGTTCCTTAGGCTTCCTAATCATCGGCAGTGGTTTGGACCAGTCAGTTATGTATGGTGCGGTTTTCCTTGTGACCGGATCGACGTAAGATTCAGGATTGATCCAGTCAATATTGCTTGACATAGCTCGAGCAATATTTTCTAGATGGTACTCAAGTTCGATGAAGTTAGCAGACCGATCTTTCAGAAGATTGAACGCATCATTCTTGATTCTTTGTAGCTCTTTCTTTTTCATCTTTTTCACCCGAAACTTATGCTGAATCAACTGAGCGTATTCCACTGTTCGACCATCTTGAGGTTCTTGATTGTCTGCAAGTGGCGGTTGTGAATTAATCATCTTGTTAAACCAGGAGTAATCAGCAGTTTCATCTTGGTCTAGCCATTTGAGGACGGTTTTCGGTTTCTTGGGTTCTGTGCCTTTTGATGAGGTGTCCGGTTTGTGCTGATGATGCTTTCGTTTCCTTTCTTTATTCTTCTTAGATGACCTGTGTATTCAAAGTGGTCATGTGCTTTGGGAGCGAAACCAGATGCCTTGGGTTGTTGTGAAGATGTTGTAGTAGTTGGAGGGATGACCGGTGCTTTTGGTTGAGATGAGGGTCCTTCGGCTTGCTTTTGTTTCTTTGCCTGAGAGTTAGGATCCTGATCTTCATCATCTATTGGACGTTTCAGTTTATCGGCCTCATTGCTGCAAGTCTCTTTAGACATTTTGGCTTTCAACGCTTCCAGGATTTTAGCTTCTTCAGGTGACAACGTGAACTTGCTAGCCAATTTGTCTAAGAGCTGGGTTTCTAATTCGTCCATAGATAACCCTGGTAGTGGTACAGTTGATTTGTCAGCTCGAAGAGTAAACGTGGTAGATCGGATTACTTTCTTGACTGCTTGCTCTGCGAACTTGGTGAGTTCATCTCTCATGGGTGCCAGCAGCTCTTTCAACTCAGCAACTAAGTGTTGTTCCATATACTGATGTGCTTGAGCAGCTAATGTGGCTTCCAAGTTCTCTTGCACATCCTTAGCTAAGAAGGTGTCAACCTTTTCTTGCAGCTCCTGGACGTTCGTATTCAGCTTCGTCAATTCAGCAACTTGGCTTGCTAGTGATGCAACCTGATCTTCCAATTTGTTTTTCTTCTTGTCATGAACTCTTCTAAATGCTTTCTTTATCAACTTGGATGCAGCAGAGGCTTTGGTACTTGTGGGCTTCTTGATTGATTCGTCATGGGTTGATTCGGATGCTGGAGGTGATGATTGTGAAGATTCAATGTTGGTGGTAAAGTCTTTGTCATCTCCTCTTTGTGGTTCGGGTTGATCAACACTTGTAGCTTTGGCTGCTTCCTCTTTCAATCTCTGTTCTTTAGCCAGTCTGTCAGCTTCGGCCTTAAGTTTTTGTTCTGCGACTAGCTTGGCTTCTTCTTCTTTCCGTAACTTATCTTTTGCCAGCTTAGCTGCCTCTTCAGCCTTTCTGCTTTCCTCCATACGGATTGTTTCTTCCAACTTGGCTTGAGCTAGCTCCTCAAGCCTAGCCTCTTCAGCTTCTAGCTTTTTCTTTAATTCTTCTTCTTGAGCCCTTTCTCTGAGCTCCATTTCTTCCATAGTCAACAGATGTGGAGCCTCAGTATCCATGTGATTCTCCTCTTCCTCTTCTTCTGCTGATGAAGCATTGAGCATTTCTACGTCTGTGGGTGATACTGTGGGGGAGTCGTAGACAATCAACTCAGCAATGGTTCCTGTGGTAGAATCAGGAATGCTGCTAGATCCGCCAGCTTCATTAGTTTGAGAGAACACAGGAGGTGGAGGTTGATCAGCTTGAAATGCATCTATCTTGCTGTGGAGGAGACCCAGCTTGAGAGCTCTTTCATTTTCTTCTTCAACTGAAAGGCCTATGTTTGAGTGAGCAGACTCTTGTTCGGTAGTCATAGGTTCCTTCAGCTTCTCCCTCCTGATCCTTTCTTCTTCCAATATTGTTTCTGCTTTAGTGAACGGTCTTTGATTGAGATCTACTGGGTATTCAGCATTATCAGCAAATTCATCGATGTTTTTCTCCCAATCTTCGAACGTCAAGTCTTTATCATCAATATCTTCAAGGTTGACATTCTCGTTGATATTGGCATAGGCTTCCCTATAAACTGGACCTTCGTCGGATTCAGTTTCTGAGTCAGACGGTTTTGGAGAAGGTGGTAGTGGAGGTTCAGGAATGGACTCGGGTTTCTTGACAGGAAGTCTTCTCTTGAGAGTACCCTTCTTCTTTTGTTTAGACTTGGTTGAACTGCCGGAGCTCCCAGACTTGCTACCTGTCTTCCCCCTAAATGGTTGAACTTCGTCCAAGAAACCAACTTTGTCTTCCTTAAGTGCTTGTTCGTAGTACTTGTAATTCTTGCAAAGCTTCACTTTAGCATTTAAGAGACAATCGGGAAATTTCTTTCCTTGCTTACGTGTGCTGGTGTCAAGTCTCTTAACAATTCTGAGAGTTTCTTCATTTCTGAAAGTATGCTTGGCTTCGTCATCAAGTCTCTGTGGAATATCGTCATACTCACGAAGGAAGCTTTCGATGAGTAGTTTGGTGAAACGAACAAATGGAATGTTGGTGGTCTTGTGTTGAATGTGCCACACAAGGTCTTCCCAGATAATGCTGGCATAATCGACTTTCTTGACTTTTGCCACGGCCCAGAAAAGTTTGAGGTGTTGGAGCTTGGGGTGTTCATGGCCAGTGTCTCTGCCAGATAAGGACTTGGCAATCAGAATGTACAGGGTTCTCCATGGTTGTGGAAGAAATCTGATGTTGACCCTAGAGTGTCTTGTCACTACTTCTTCTGATTCATCGTAGCTAATATCCCGTAACCACTCTATCAGCTCTTCCTCGTTAGGTACTTGATCATATTCTTCATCTGGACCAAGTTCGGGTAACCCAAGAACATTCCTAAGTAAATCAATGTCCACAGTAACTTGTCTGTTGTGAAGCATGCAAGTGAAGGACTCTTCCCCAAGGTCTAGCTGAAGTGTATACCAGAATTGGTGTATGTAGAAGCAGGCAACAGAAGCTGACTTAGTGAATAGGATCTTGTTGGGGTGATAGAGGAGAGCATCCACAGCTACAATGCATGATGATTCATTGCATGTGATTTTGTTGAAGTTGATTCGTAAGTTGTTCTTGCCTATCTTCCTGGTGTAATCATCGGGAAAGGTTTCTTCCCATGAGAGTTTAGGTTCAGGTTCTGGTCCATAAGGAATTTCATTGTGTTCTGCCATCTGAATTGATCATAAACAAACACAAACATGGCAATGATTTACTTTGTTAGCTCAGACATTCAATTACATGATTGTGCACATTTTTGAATTGATCAGTGGGTGTTTGTGTGTAAAAAACTTTTGTTATATGACAAACTTGTGTTTTTAGAAGTTAACACTTGGTAGAAACTTATAACAATCCAGTTACAACATGAGTTTATCATAACAATAGATTACACTTTTGAAATATTACAACACTTAGAAAATTTTCATGAGTTTTGACAATGTTACGCGTAAGTTGAACATCCTACGCATAACTTGACTTATGCGTAAGAAATGATATTAAGCGTAGGAGCAAAGTCTACGCATAACTTTATATGTTACGCGTAAGTTCAATCTTTTGCGTAGGCTTAATTTTACGCGTAGGATTATATCTTATGCGTAAGATTAGAGCTTATGCAAAGGATTGAACCTAATGCGTAAGATATAACTTGTGAGTAGGTTTTGACTTACGCGTAAGATCATGACTTATGCGTAAGAAACAACTTATGCGTAAGTTAATCTTTTATGCGTAAACATTGTCTTATCCAAGACAATGTTTGTCAACGTGTCGAATCTTACGCGTAAGATTCAATCTTACGCGTAGGATGAACATCTTATGCGTAGAAACGTCCATTTTTAGAAAATCACCTTAGAAAATTGAGTTGTTTGATTCCTGAAAGTGTAAAACACACAACCACTGATCAATATTCATTCCAACTCACTTAATACACACATTTTATGCATAAACATGCCTTAATCCTATTTACGCGTAGGATCGTATGAACACTTAATCACAATCACAATCAAACATGATTCTGGGTAAGAATAGGCATAGGGCAAGTGTAACATACACCCTAAGGATCAAATGGTCCAAATTATAACACCTATTATCCACAAAATCAGAAAATCAATGCTGCTAGTGCAACGAGCCTTAAATCCTAAAATCATGAACACTAAGATGTAATTGAAGCAATTAAACCTCATAATCAAGATCCAAGGCATGTATAAACACTATCCCCATCAACAATTAACATCATAACACTCAAAATCAAGAATCCCTAAAACCATCGTATGAACCCTAATTAACAAATCAATCAATCCATGTTTCTGGGCATGATTGGAGTTTTGTGACATGTTTATAATCATCCTAAGAACATTTCCCATCAACCAATTTAACCTCAAACACAACAACAATCTGGGTTCAATTTCTACGCAAAACCCAAAATCAATTTTAACGATTATGACAAAATTAGCCGTTGGATTAAGATGAAATTTTAAAACCCTTTTTGAAATCATGATCAAAATGTTGTGGTACTTACAGATTTGAAGATTGATGAACGGATTACAAGTATGATTAAGAGCCGTAGATGATGGTTGTTTTGAGTAGTAAATATGATGTCAGTGAATTGAATGAGTTGGTCAAAAAGTGTTTTGACTAGTGGTAAAACTACTTTCACATGTTGACAAATTTGGCCTTTAAACCTTATGTTACATTCAATCTTAATGCCCAAACTAACTCTCATATTTAACTTTCGTTAACTACACCAAGTTATGACAAGAACAACTTGTGGAATTTTACTCCCCTTCGACCTTAGACCGTAGACTTAAAAAAAATCTTAAAATTTATTATAATGGTCAAGGTGAGTATCCCGAAACACTTTTGAAGCATCACTTTTTGATAAAAACGTAATATTTTTGGTAAAATGCAAGTATAAAAGTAAATATTTTGAGAAAAATTTAAGAAATACGTTTCCTCCCCCTCAACACTTGTTTTTAATAAATAAAGACCTTTTGACAAAAATTAGTGTTGAAAAGAGTGGAATATACTTGCATTTTTTTTTGGTGAAAAGAACAAAAATCTTTTTGTGTTTTTGATTTGTTTTATATTTTTGTATTTTGTTTTTGAAAAGATATTTACAAAGATAGTTTTGATGTTTGACGATCAATTGTGTTTTAAAAACTTTTCCAGATCGTCTGGAGTCAAACATCGCATACCAATTTGGTGAACTAGACTAGCAAACCTTGATGGTGCTAAGGATTTGGTAAGTAAGTCCGCCAATTGGTACTCAGTCCCAACAAAATATAGTTCAACGGTACCCTTTTCAACATGCTCTTTGATGAAGTGATATCTGAGATCGATGTGTTTGGATTTGCAGTGATGAACTGTGTTGCAGGAGATAGCAATGGCACTTTTGGAATCACAGTAGATAGGAATCTTGTTGAATAAGTAGCCATAATCCTTAAGTTGTGATCTTATCCAGATGACTTAAGCACAACAAGCAGACATAGCTACATATTCAGATTCTGTTGACGACAGTGATGTGCAGTCCTGCTTCTTTGATTGCCATGACACAAGTTTATCTCCGAGAAACTGTAATCCACCAGATGTACTTTTGCGTGTGTCTAAACATCCTGCATGGTCAGCATCTGAAAAAGCAATTAGTTCAGAACCAGAATCCTTCAGATACCAGATTCCCAAGTTAATGGTTCCCTTTATGTATCGAAGGATTCTTTTGACCTCACTGAGGTGTTTTTCAGTTGGTTTGGACTGATAGCGAGAGCACATGTAGACAGAAAATACTATATCAGGTCTACTAGCTATGAGATACATGAGGGACCCAATCATACTGCGGTATTTGGTAGGGTCAACAGGAGTCCCATGTAAGTCAGCATTTAGTTTTGTGGTATAGCCCATTGGTGTATTATAAGTATCACAACTCATCATTCCATGTTTCTTAAAAATTTCTAGAGCATATTTGGACTGATTTATAAAAATTCCACGGGGTGATTGATGAACTTGTAGTCCTAGAAAGAACGAAAGTTCACCCATCATGGACATTTCAAAATTATCTTTCATTAATTTTGCAAAATCATTAGAGTAATTTCTTTTTGTTGAGGCAAAAATAATGTCATCGACATATATTTGAACAACAAGTAAGTCCTCCCCGTAGGTTTTTGTAAATAGTGTTGGATCCACCGATCCTTTAGAAAATTTATTGGCCAGCAAGAAAGTGGACAGTTTGTCATACCACGCCCGTGGGGCTTGCTTAAGTCCGTAGAGTGCCTTTTTGAGTCGGTAAATGTGATTATGACGCTCAGGATCAACGAAGCTGTCTGGTTGGCTAACATAAACTTCTTCACGGAGTTCTCCATTAAGAAATGCTGTTTTCACATCCATTTGGAAAACCACCATGTTCCTGTGTGCAGCATAGGCCAAAAAGATCCGAACAGCTTCATGTCTAGCCACTGGAGCAAAGGATTCTGCAAAATCAAGTCCTTCTAGTTGGGAGTATCCTTTCGCTACCAGGCGTGATTTGTTACGTATGACAGTGCCTTCAGCATCAAGCTTATTCTTCCAAATCCATTTTAACCCGATGACAAAGACTCCGTCAGGTCTTTCAACTAATTCCCAGACTTCTAATCTTATGAATTGCTGAAATTCCTCTTGCATAGATTCAATCCAGTTGTCATAAGTCATTGCTTCTTTAATGTTCTTAGGTTCTTCGTGACAAACTGTGAGTGCATAGATACAAGTTTCTCCATCAGTGTGAAGTCGTTGTCTTGTCATAACAGGTGCATCAGGATGGCCAATAATATGAACTAGTGGATGATCTCGAGTCCATTTGTGTGTCGAAGGGTGTAGTTGATAAGTATCTCGCATGTTAGCAGGATCCAAGTTGCGTGTAGACGACTCAGCTATGTCAGGAAAGGTAGGAGCCGGTGCAAACGGGTTAAAGAACGCATCAGGATCATGCTCTGCGGGTTGTGGAACTGATTGTGGTGTAGGGTCTTCAGCTGATTGTCGGGAGTTAGAAACAGTTTCTTCTGCTGTAAATGGTGATGCAATTGGAGGACCGTCTTTCTCAACAGTTGTTGTAGTTTGTTGAGGTGAGTCAGGTACTGGAATATTATCAGGTTGAGCAGCGGAATTAGGTGAGACCTCAGTAGAACAGTATTCAATTGTATCATCAAACAGTGGAGCAAACAAGGTTTCCAATTCTTTGCGGTTGAGTGGCAATGGTTCAGCCGAAGAGTCCGGAGAGTTAAGACGGTTGAATTCGGGTCCTAAGCTGTGTTGCTCAGAAGCCATTTGTGTGAGTTCATCAAAATTAGCGTGAATTGTATCTTGAATTTCTCTTGTTCGACGATTCCATATCCGAAAACCTTTAGAATTTTCACAGTATCCAACGAACACTCCAATGTCAGCCTTTGCTTTAAGTTTACCTAAATCATCACGATCATTTTTCGGATAACAAAGTGCTCCAAATACATGAAAGTAATCGATGTTCGGTTTTCTTTTGTGAACAATTTGATAAGGTGTTTTACGATGGCTTTTTGTGATCATGCAACGGTTTTGGGTATAACATGCGGTTGAAATAGCTTCCGCCCATAAGTAATCTGGTAATTGAGCATTAATCAACATAGTTCTAGCAGCTTCCACTAACGTCCTGTTGCGTCTTTCAACAACTCCATTCTGTTCTGAGCTTCTAGGAATAGATGTTTGATGTTCAATTCCCACTTTCTCAAAATATGACCGAAGTGTCTGATTCTTAAATTCAGTTCCATTGTCAGTTCTAACTATTCGTACCGTGTTGCGTAACTGAACTTGAATTTTAGTGAGAAAGGTGATGATCATTGAAGGAGCCTGATCTTTACTTCGTAGAAAATAAACCCAAGTCCATCTTGAGTAATCATCCACAATTACAAGAATGTAGCGTTTACCGTTGATACTTTGAACACGCATCGGTCCACACCAATCCATATGAAGCAATTGTAAAACATGATTCGTACTGTTCTCAGGTTTAGAAGGAAAATGAGCCCGAGTACTTTTTCCTTGTTCACAGGCTGAACATAAGTGATCTTTGGTAAAACGGAATCTTGGAAATCCATCAACAAGTTTGTGACGAGCTAGGTCAGTCATAGTTTTGAAATTCAAGTGCGAAAGATGTTTGTGCCATAACCAAGATTTAGTCGATTCCGCTTTCGAGAGAAGACATATCGGAGATGTAGCAATCATATCTGACATTGATATTGTATAAAGATTTGAACCACGTGAGCCAGACATTAGATCGTTTCCTTGTAAGTCACGAACGAAGCAAGTTTTCTCACGAAATGCAACTTCTAGATCCCCATCACAAAATTGACCAACAGAGAAAAGGTTGTGTCCAAGGCCTTCCACATAATAAACACGACTGGTTTCAATGTTCCCACTGACATAGTCACCATATCCCATGATTAAAGCGTAATGATCATTCCCGAATCTGACAGTACCAATGAACTTAGAGACAAAGTTGTGTAACAGTTTGAGATTGCCTGTCATATGTCGGGTACATCCGCTATCAACAATCCAGAGAACAATCTGTACCACCTGCATCACAAGAAGACGACACGGATGGAACAGAAGTAAGGGTGGAACCCAAAGAAAGTGCGGGTTCCTGTTGGTTAGAAGCACAGGTATTCTAAAATTTAGGAATCCATTTAAAGTCTGGTTTATATTGTAACCAACGTTGCCAATTCTAACTAGTTCTTGCTTTCTTAATGGTGAATTCACTAGTAGTTGGCTTATTCCTAGATTTGTTCTCTGCACTTATGGGGGTAACTTCAACATCATTAGAAACCGTAGAAGGCGGATTTCCTAAGATAGACTTAGAGGCAGTAGTGGGCCTAGAAGGAATGCGTTTCCTACGTTTCTTATGATGATTAAGAAGAGAATTAGCTATACATTTTGTATGATCACCAGATGATACGCTTTTACGACAAAACACACAAGATGCATTGATATTCAAAACATTCAAAGGTTCATCATTCGTTACATTTAGATTTTGATTACAATTTGCCAGATTAGAATCTAAATCTGATGCAACATGAGTTTTATTCAAATTCCTAAGTTGATCTTCTACTTCTTGAGCTTCTAGTGATCCTCTTTTACGTTGCCAGAGCCTATTCTTCTTTTTACTTTTTCGCTTGGGTCTGCTAACGCTATTAGTGGAGACTAGTCCTGTAGAAGTGGAGTTATCAACATTAGTGTTTTGAACAACATTTCCTTTAGCAGTTTTGTCTAATTGATACATTCCTGGTGCTATCACCGTGGTGTCAACAAACTTTCCTTTTTGAAGTAGCTTAATTTTCTCTTTTAAATCGATGATGATGTGATTTTTATCCTGAATATCAGACTCAAGTAAACCATTGCAATATTTGATGTCATCGCGGTTTTGTTGCCATTCGGCATTTTCAATTTTTAAATCCGCAATTTCTTTCTCGTATTTGAGACACAGACTTTTGAAAGACTCATTGTTTTTGCAAAGCTGACAAGAGTTTGAAATATTTTGACTTTGAAGTTTCAATTCCGTTTCAATACTTTGAGCTTGACACCATTCAAGCCTTTGTTTGAGTTGACAAATTTCTTTTGAAAATTGTTTTGTCACATCATCATTCTGTATCCTCAGTTTGTCATTTTCATGTTTAAGTGTCTCGATTTCCACATTCAACAAGTTATTATCAACACAAAGATCATCCATAAGCATAGAAGTACCAGATTTATAGAGATCATTCATGATAACAGAATAAATATCAGCATGGAGAATTTGTTCCAAGAGTCGATCAGCATCATTTTTTAAAACTCTATTTCTTTGCTTTTGAACCAAAATCTCATTTACAGTAGAGTTGAAAACGTTTATCATATTTTTGACCTCGTTTTGAAGTTCCTGATCCCAATGTGTAGCACAGAGACGGAGGTGTTTGACAATTGGCAACATTTGTTTTTGAAAAATATCTCTCTTTTCTCGCTCGTAAGCGGATTGAAAAGTTTCAATTTTTATTTCAGAATTTTGTTCAATTGTTTCCTCCAAAATTTCGATGTCTTCCGTAAATGTTTCGAAATAATTTAAGACACGACAATTTTTCGGTAAAGGTGTAAGTTCACCGGATGATGGTAAAGGACCATTGATTTGTGCTACAGTTTGGACAGGGGCCGCATTAGAGGATGAAACATATGACTCTGTGACATACCATGATTTCTCAGGTAATTCCTTTTGAGGAACAAAAGATTTAGAAATATGTGGAGCTTTTGAATAATCATATGGTGTCCAATATTGAATATAACTCATTTTTGATCGACTCTCGTCTTCAAGTTCTTCCTCTTCTTCAGTATAAAAAACAACAGCACGCACAATCGTATTATCAAGCAAATGGTCCATACTGTAAATTTTAGGAATTTCTTTGAATGCCGTGTGAAGAAACATTGAATTATAATCGCCAAGTGCAAATCCTTTATCGGGTCTCGGTTTTAAAGTAAATTTCTGAATTGTTGTGACAGAGTTCCCGTGTTTGTAAACAATATTACGAAATTCTTTGAGTTGTTTTTCAAGGTCAACAATCTCACCGAGTAAGTTATCTATATACTTCCTTTTTCGTATTTTATGTTCACAAAAATCCTTTTTACAACTTGACAATTCTGTTTCTGTTTTTGAAAGTACTTTTTGAAGACGTTCAACTTGCATTTTCAATTCACACTTCTCACTTTCGAGTTTAGAAATCAACTTCCCGTTTGACTCAATTAAATCTTGCATTTTGTGTTGAAGATCTTTCTCTTTGTTGTAAGAATCTTGAAAAGCATTTTCAAAACTTTTTGCATATTTAATCTTGTCTTCCTGATTTGAAAGTTGAATTTTATAACATTCAATATCTCTTGCAAGTGACGCATTTGTTTCTTTTAAAACTTTGTTTATCTCGTTGCATTTTATGATTTGCAATTGTTGAGCATTCAGTTGTTTAGATAACAATATGAGGTCAGGGTCTGGATCAAATGATGGTTCATGTTGTTCTAAATGATCATGTTTATCTTTCTCAATAGGATCATCAAATGAAACAACTGTGTCATCATCAAATATGACAACTGTGCTTATTTGTTCATCTGTTTGAGAAGATGAAGATGATTTAGATGGAACAACTTGCGCCATATCTGATTCAGAAGCAGAAGGTGAGGCTATTTCATGTATTAGGCATGCTTTATGGTCATGTACCTGAGACAAGCCGTCAGTGTCATACACTGGACCTGAATCATTAAACTGAAGTTCCTGCATGTTGGCCATAAGCATCACAGCTGCATTGGTTTCCAGATCTTCCATGTCATCATCATTGTTCACATTTGCCATGAAGTTGTTATCCTGTTCAGGGAAATGTCCATCTTTTTCATCTTGAAGAGCCATGAGTAATGCCTGCTTGTGAAACTTACTACCCCGAGTTCTCGGTTTGGGACATGCTGTCGCTATATGACCTTGTTCATTACAGTTATAGCACCACACTGCATTCCCTGAGTTGGAGTTCCTAGTTGCAACTGGTTCAGACCTTTGCTGAGAAGATCCTGAGTTGTTCCTGAACCCTCCATTGTTATTAAACCTCTGACCATTCCTAAAATTTCCTGAAGAACTTCCTGAACCAGATCGACCATAGTTACGATTCTGGATTTCTACCATTCCATCATTGACAACAGCTTGATTCCTTGTGTTAGAAGATGAACGTTGACGGTTGTTTGTTTTGTTGGAGAATTTGCTAAAAGCACAAGCAATAAGAGCAAGTCCCTGATTCAACGTATTAAAGTCATCATCATCATCGTCATTGGAGTTTGAGTAATACACTGCATCATTGTTGTTTAATGGAACAAGTTGAGTAGAAGCATTCTGTGGAGATGAATCACAAGGGACCATTTGGTTTGAGGTAGAAGATTGTGGATAACTGAAGTAGTTTTGCTCTTGAACATATGCATGATTTGACATTGGTGGTGGAGCATAGGGAGATTGAGCTACGAGTGCCAAAGAATTTGGTGTTGGTGTTGGTGTGTATCCTCCTCGTAGAGCTCGATCTTTTTCAACTTCAGGTTCATGGTGTTTCAGAAAATCATACAACAAACCATATGGTGCATCATGAAGATTTTTGGTTTGACGAACAAATGTCACATATTTATGCCAATCTGGGCCAAGACTACCAACGAATTTGGAGTTTACTGCGATCCTTGGTACTGTGATTTTGTGACGTTCCAGATCATTGACCACATTTGTGAAACGATGATAGTAGGATTCAAGTGACTCTCCTGGTTCAATTGTGATGTCAGTGTATTCCATGTAGAGTTTGGATTCCATATCATCTTTGTTCAATTGAGTGCCTTCCATAAGGAGATGAACATGTTCCCACATAGCTTTGGCTGTTTTCTGAGCATCGACACTTCGATAAATTGGATTAGGTATACCTTGAAGTATATAAGCCATTGCATACTCATCAGCTTCACGATGTAATTTCTGTTCTTCTGTGAGTGAAGATTCCGGAAGAGGTCTATCACCAGGAGGACGTGGAGGATCAACAGTTGGATCACCAATTTCAAATCTTGTTGGCCACTCAAATGGTCCTTCAAGTATCACTTGTTTCAAGAATTTCCCATGAGGTTTCTTTAGTTCAAGAAATCATAAGAATCGACTTGACCATTGAACATAGTTCCCAGGTGTTAGCATTGGAGGTGTTTCAAGCGATCCTGCCTCATGTCTGGATTGTTGAGTTGTAATAACTTCACACATTCTATCAAACCAGTGAGGTTGTTTGGAGGAAAACTGAGTGTTTTGTTGTGACATCTGATATGGTTGTTGTTGAGGAATGATTTGATGTTGTTGCATCATGAGATATTGTGGTTGTGGATTAAACGGTTGTTGATAAAAGTGTGACTGTGAAGGTTGTTGATATGATTGTTGCTGATGGTATTGTTGTTGCTGATACTGCTGATGTTGTTGCTGAGGATTAGAGAAGTAGTAATGTGGTGGTTGAGACATCTTTAAACACTTGTGTAGTAATGGATCTTTGTAGAAGATTGAAATGCACGTTCCTTTGGTTAAGTTCAAAATCCCTAGGGTAAGTTGACTTCTTACGCGTAACAATAATCTTACGCGTAAACTTTAGGTTATGCGTAAAGAGTAGTTTATGCGTAAACAAAGAGTTTATGTGTAAGTTTTCTCTTTACGCGTAAGCTTTGGCTTATGCGTAAGTTTAGACTTATGCGTAAGGTTAAACAACCAAATAAATCTTTCAAACTTATCCAAGCTTGAAAGATATCCGAAGTCGAAGTATTCCACTAACTTATCCAAGCTAGGGAAGTACTGAGTCACCGTAACACAAGGAGAAGACCTTTGATGAAACTTAAGCGTAGATTACGCGTAAGATTAACTCTTATGTGTAAGAATGAACTTCTGCGTAGAAAAAGGCAACTTCTGCGTAGGATTTGACTTCAGCGTAGGACTTAGGCGTAGGAAATTGACTTACGCGTAGGATTTAGGCGTAGACTTCCAAGTTAAGCGTAGAAACAGGGTTTTGACTCTAGTTACGCGTAGGAAAAGGGTTTTGACCAAATCTTATGCGTAGAAGGGACAAAAAGTACTGTAGACAGCTTTTTAATCGTACTGTTCACGTATGTTACGCGTAAGGAGGTCAGAATCTTGAAAAATCTCAAATTTTTGAAGAAAAATGCTTAGAAATAAGGTACTTTTGATCAAATAACTTCACCAATATTTAGAAAACACTAACTAATGAAGATTTTGAGTAGAAAAAACCTTAAAAATCAAAACTTTATGCAAATTCTAAGCTTCTAAACACTATATTAACCTTAAAACTTATCCAAGCTTCAAGATTTGAGTGTAAGAAACAAAGAAAGAAGCAAAAAGAAGCAAAAGAGCACCTTAAACCCCACGTAAAAACCAAGAAACACACTTCAATCTCTATTAGGCGAATGATACCACTTGTTAGGTCACCATTTATGTAAACACAAGTATGATAATGAAAGAAATAAGATGAGAATGAGAGATGGTTGATTATGAGAAATGAGAGAAGATAAATTGCAAGAGTTTCCTTAATATATTCAAATAACCAACAAAATAAAATATTTACATAAACTTGCTATTTATAAGGGTAGAGTAGGGCAACATTCCCTTCCTCCCTCATCTTACTAAAACGTGGGCTTTCAAGCCCATTGGACTTTAGTACATAAGCCTTGTAACATAAAACATAATGAGATAAATAACTAAGCAACCTATTACAAAAGGTAATGACCGAGACTTGACTAAAATACAAAAGTATGATCCCAACAAGGTTTCATTAGATCTAAGCAAACACAAAATAAATCTAGCCTAGCATGGTGGAATCAAGACAAGCACAAGATATAGACAACCAACACATAGACATATTGATTGAATTAAAAGAACACTTATCTCAATTACACATGTAAGGGTTCAAGGGCTGAAAACCCTTGAAAAACCTGTAAAATTCGTATATGGTTCGACCTTAGGGTTTCTCCAAAACTTGTTCCTCTTAATGAATGAAAATTAGAAAACTATATATAGATAATTGAGGCTGACGGCGTCAAGAACAACCTTGTGACGCCGTCATCCCGCCGCCAAAAGAATCCTCAGACTGCCTTGATCTACATCTGACGCCGTCATGTATTAAGTTTTTCCAGGCCGTCACGTATTTAACTCTTGACGCTCTTCCTTGTGACGCCTTCATTTCTGCACTGGATCGTCATGATATTTACTCGTGACGCCGTCAACTTGTTACTCTTGACGCCGTCACATACTGTTCCCAGCTTGGAAAATTAAGTCTTTGGCGTTTTCTTCACTTTTATGCTCCAAAAACGTCCGAATTGCTTCCTTTTCCAGATTTCACTCCCAAAGTACCTAAAATCACAAAAGGAACGATCTAGGGCAATATTTGATCAAATAAATTCAATTCCGGGCTTAAATGACCCCCTAAAAGTGGTTCATTTTTCGCCTCATCATATACCCTTACACTTGAGATTTGCTTATCCTCAAGCAAATGCGCTTTTATTCTAGTCAAAATACAAGTTAGGGGTCATTTAACACTAATATAAAAGTAATTACAACAAATAATCGTTCCACTAAAGACCAATAGACAAGCACGGAGGTCATATACTAGCACCTCACAAATAGTGTTTAGATACTCACATCTCTCGGGTGTAATAAAGTATAAATTACAATATGGAAGCAGAAGATATCTCTCACTACCTGTCATAGCAAAATAGATTACCATAGGCTTGGGAAAGGATCAAACCTCCACCACATGGCGTAAGCACCTAGGATAAACTATCAAAGAGGTCTTTTAAAGGGTTGTAACGTTAGGTGTAGGGATATGAAATACACGGTTTTGTTGGATATAGCCAGTCTTTACTGGTGGCGAGTTAACAATCTTGGTTAATTACATGTACAATATGGCGTTGCTAAGCCAAGACTAGACTCGACTTAAGCTAATAAATGAAAAATAACAAAAACATAAAATAAACATAGAATGAAACGGGATGGGAGTCCGTATGTTTTTTCTCTTTTTCTTTTTCTATTTTTTTCTTTTCTTTTTCTTTATTTTTTCGATTTTGTGTGTGTGTGTGTGTGTGTGTGTGTGTGTGCGCGCGCATACACTCTTACCCTACCATCCAAAATAATACATCGTAGGAAATGAACATTCCCCTTACACTTGAATTTTTACATACTTTACAATAAACTAATCTAATGACTCGAATTAAGAAAATCAAAACACTTGGAGTACTTTTAAGATTAACGCACATATGGGGGTAATATATGATGTTCTTCCCCATTACTCCATAAAATAAGTACTTTACCCATGAGTCCCAATCGTCCCAAAACAATATGTACAAGGATATGACTCGACTTAGCAACCATGTAATCAATTAGATAATTAACTTAAGGTTTAACATATAACAATAATGCACTAAAAATGAGCGCATACACGGAAGGCTAAGGGGATTTGGGTGTACATTTAAGTGGGGTGTAACAAATTCTTCCTTTAAGTAAAATGCTTAAAGTTAGAAACGAAAAGATAGGCTCGGAGGGGTGTACTAGGGGTTTCGTGTACTAAAAATGAGTACAACGCTAAAGGTGTGGGAAAAATTAGTTGACTTAACTAGCCAAGTAATATGACTTAAATGGTCAAGTAATTATATACGGGTTTAAACACAAGGGTGATCCTAATGCTTCTTATCATGTAATAAATCCTACTACACGAATGTAGTCTCACTAGTGGTCTCGGGATGCATCACTAACGCAAGTTCTAGAATCTAAATGCTACCGGTACACTCATAAGCACTAATAGTAAATGCTTTTCCTATCAAATCTAAAGGCGAACCTCACATATTTGGGTGGAAAATTTTTCTGAATGGTACGGTTTTGTGCTAGTCATACAATCTCCTATCCATGAGACGCTTGCTATGGCTAAAGTTTCACTCCTAAATGTTGTAAAAAATTTTAAATTTGGCGCTAAAATTGCACTAACAAGTATTTCTCATAGTTTTATTACACATCTACCATTAAACAAACAAACTCAAACGAAAGTGTATTTGTAAGGTATCATCATTTTACCCTCCCCTTACACTTAGGATGAACATTGTCCCCAATGTTCAAGTAAAGAATGTAAAAGTGAAATAAATAAAACAAATGAAATCAAATACTCCCCTGATTCGCTCGGTATGGATAATAAGGTGGCCAGGTTAGATCTTCCTCCAAGAAAATGAACAATCAAAGCTTCCCTTCCAGAATATAAATCATCTTCTTGTCATACATAACCTGTAAATCCTGAGAAAACAAACAAAGCAACCTCGCATAAAATCGGCGGCAATCTACATAAGTTACTAAATCCTAGAAAACAAAGTAAGATATAATGCTTGTGGAATGAAGTTTGCAGATTTCCTGGAGATTATAAAACTTAATAATTCAACAAAAACTTTAAAACTCCGTTAGAAAAACAAAACTGGTAAAATTTCCAGATTTTTACACGTGACGCCGTCAAGAGTAAACTCGTGACGCCGTCAGAAGTGATCTGCAGAAATTCTTATGTTAAGTTTCTGGAAAATTTCTGGAAAAACTTGGTCCTACTTCCTAGAAAATCCTGCAAAACTTCATTATGACTCGATACAAGCATTTGACTCTAACAAATACGAATATACATGTTCTCTTAATATTTTGGAGAATCATGATCGGTTTTTTTTTCTTTAAAAACATATTTGGGGTTTCCCCTTACACTTATCTTTTGCAAAAACACCTTTGGATGAAGTTAAGACTAGGCCAAACAACAAAGTAAAGTATTTTCACTATTTAGTTTTGAAACATGATCTACCAACAATAAAAACAAAGCATGCATACGGAAGCAAATAACAAACAAACATATAAAAATCACACAAAGAAAAACACACAAAACATGGGTTGCCTCCTAAGAAGCGCTTGTTTTTGTTCGAGTCACGAGCCTGACTCTACCCTTATTTAACGGATAAAGGGGAGGTTATCCCTACACTTAGGATTAAGTGTGGGTGATAGTAGCGATACACACCAACTTGGTAATAGTATGCCTCGTGAGGAAAGAGTGGTGGATGAATTATATGCTCAAAGGGGTGTGCTCCTATCATCATAACCTTACCTAATTCAATCGGGTTAATGGGTGGATTAAGATTTTCTCCTATAAAGGGATCATTTTCAATCAACTTCAAGAGATTACTAGTTGGGGATCCATTTTGACCTAATAAACCCGGTTTAAATCCATAATGTTTCTTATGATAAATCATAAATGGGTAATGTAAGCATGTAAGGTCATTTTCCACTCCTAAATTGGTTTCCTCTTTACAAGGCATAGAGTCCACTACCTTTATCCTAAGACTACACGGACTATATGGTTTGATGGGTGGATCGGAACCTATCTCAATTCCTAAATTCACATCCAAGGATGGAAGATTAGGTAACGGTTTTGGTTGAGGCTCCGGCTCATCAAAACTAGGAACTTCCCTAGAACTAAGAGTAAGGTTATCATTATAAGTATTCAAACCTATATCCTCTAGTTGTGTTTGGTTCAAAGGTTCTACCTCAATTAGGATTCCTAAAGTCTTTTCTACTTCATCCGAATAAGTCAAGGGTGGTGTGGGTGCCTCAAATGATGGTAGGACTTGTGGGATATTTGGCGGGCTTGGATTTTCTACTTTATCATCCATCTTATCAAGATTACCAATGTGCTCTGTTCGTATTGTGGTGAAATCAAACCACTCCGTATGCCCAGTTATTTCATCTATAGTTTTATCCCAAAACAAACTTCTTGCTTGTTCCCTCAAACTTGCTATCAATTGATCCGTAACAACATTTGTTGGGTTGTCCATTTTTTTGGCAAGTATGGCGCAATTCTCTATGGTTTCCCATGCTTCATTAACACTTAATCCCCAAAGATCCCCATCTGCGGCATGGTCAATGTCCATTTTGGTATAGTGGTCGACACGATGGTAAAATATTTCAATTTGGGACCACAGATTGAAATTATGATGAGGGACTTTTCAGAGTAAATATTTAAAACGAGCCAATGCATCATAGATAGGTTCATCCTCATGTTGTTTAAACATCAAGATGTCATTTGGAGTGGGTGAATTTCGTGGTTGGTAGTATGGTGGATTCGCGTTCTCCATAATGGCTAACGGAATAGTCAATGGAAAGGTTTTTTACAAACAAAGACACAAAGAAAAGATAGACTAAAGAGAACCTAAAAATAAAAATAAAATCTTACTAGAAAGGAATCTAGCAAGTAGACCTAATAAAAAGAGATTCTAACCTAGACAATAACTATTCCCCAGGCTGCGGTGCCAAAAACTTGATGCATAGGGATTGCACCAGGCTTTACCTCTCGAGGGATCTCGAGAAGCTTACAACCCCCACCAGGCAGTGTACCTGATCGTTGTAGTATAGTATAGTGACAAGTACCGGAGGATTGATCGTTCAGCTAGGAATAGTGTCGCTAGGATTAGAAAACCTAATTACTAGTTCTAGGGATGAGAGATGATTCTTTTTGTATTTTTATATTTTTATGAAAGCAAGTAAATATCTCGGGTTTGAAGGATTTGGGCGGAATTAGTTGCTAGTCAACTAACCCAATACTAAAGATGCAATCAAAATAAAATACTAGAAATGAAAATAAAACTAAATTAAACTAAGGTTGTGAGCAATAAGTGGAGAAATGTGTTTACTTAGATTTCACTACTCCCTAGATATCTTTTACACGTTAATTACTTGTTATAGTTGCGTGGATGACGGATTGTATTCCTTAATACCATTCATGGGGTGGCGTACTTAACTCCCCAATCCTATGAGTGCCTACTTCACTCCTATGTCGAGCCGGCTAAGAAGCTCCTAACATGGGATCATTAGAATTTACTCATGCATTAAATACAACCAATAAAACCTAGTACACATCGGTTCATGTTTCCTAAGACGTTCAAGCATGTTACCATTTGGAGATCTGCCAGTTTTCTTAAGCCTAACATTGAAATCATTCATCCAATACAACCATAAACAAGTAATCAACACATAATCAACATCTAGGTTTCATTAGATCTAAGCAAACACAAGATAAATCTAGCCTAGCATGGTGGAATCAAGACAAGCACAAGATATAGACAACCAACACATAGACATATTGATTGAATTAAAAGAACACTTATCTCAATTACACATGTAAGGGTTCAAGGGCTGAAAACCCTTGAAAAACCTGTAAAATTCGTATATGGTTCGGCCTTAGGGTTTCTCCAAAACTTGTTCCTCTTAATGAATGAAAATTAGAAAACTATATATAGATAATTGAGACTGACGGCGTCAAGAATAACCTTGTGACGCCGTCATCTCGCCGCCAAAAGAATCCTCGGACTGCCTTGATCTACATCTGACGCCGTCATGTATTAAGTTTTTCTAGGCCGTCACGTATTTGACTCTTGACGCTCTTCCTTGTGACGCCTTCATTTCTGCACTGGATCGTCATGATATTTACTCGTGACGCCGTCAACTTGTTACTCTTGACGCCGTCACATACTGTTCCCAGCTTGGAAAATTAAGTCTTTGGCGTTTTCTTCACTTTTATGCTCCAAAAACGTCCGAATTGCTTCCTTTTCCAGATTTCACTCCCAAAGTACATAAAATCACAAAAGGAACGATTTAGGGCAATATTTGATCAAATAAATTCAATTCCGAGCTTAAATGACCCCCTAAAAGTGGTTCATTTTTCGCCTCATCAGGAGTAAAGGAGAAACACTGTCAAAATCATCTCAAATAGTAAATCAATTATACGCATCCATATCCTAAATGAGACAAAACATTCAAAAAGCAGTCCCAAACAGGGGACTTTCCGAAATTAATTTCTAATAAATTAATTTCGGACGGGTTTTCTATAGGATGATTAACTTCGGACGGGGACTTTTCGAAATTAATCATTAAAATCCTAAAACATTCACATAAGTCTAACAATAACACACAAATCGACTATTTTAAGTTAAACAATTAATAGCATATATTTTAAGTTAAACAATTAGAATATAAACAATTGTTTGGTTTTCGGCTTATGTTTCATAAGCTTATTTTTTGTGACTTATTTTTGAAACTATTTTGTTTATATAAGTTTATGTAAAAACTATTTTGTTTATTTTGAAACTTATTTTTTGTGACTTATTTTTGAAACTATTATGAAACATAAGCCGAAAACCAAACAATTAATAAAAAGATATCAAATATATCTAAGGGGTTGTGTGTTTAGGCTTATATAACGGGCTTATGGCTTATTTGGTTTGCGGCTTATGTTTCATAAGCTTATTTTTTGTGACTTATTTTGAAACTATGTAAGGTAAAAAGTTTCAAAATAAGCCATAAAAATTTAGCTTATGAAACATAAGCCGAAAACCAAACAAGCCATAAGCCCGTTATATAAGCCGAAACTATTTTTTATATAGTTACTAACCAAACTATTTTTTTCTTTCCTTTACTAGTTTAATATTTGCAACCTTCGGCCAAATAATGCATTAAACCTGCAAACCCACCCAATATCCTATGGCTAGTTCAATACCAAGTCCCCCAAGCTGCTATTTGCACCGTGGGTACACAATGAGCACAACCGACCTTGGTTGTGTCGTTAAAAAAAAACCAAACAACTAACCAAATGCAATATCCTACTTAATACTTAATCCGTAAGCTATTACTTAATCAAATTTCACAATCCACAACAATCCCTTTTATGTCAAAACCTAATATACTAACCAAACTATACATACGATTGCAAGCACTAAACTAGTAACCAAACGCTACGGGATACGAAAATACATATTGTCTCGGCTACTGTATCGGCTGTGGCTCGGCTGTGGTCTCGGCTGTGGCTCAGCTGTGGTCTCGTCTTGGGCTCGGGCTATAATAAAAGAGAGCAAATTAATATATCAAAAGTTTAAACAAAAAACTGTTGTCGGCGACATGTCGTCGGGATACCAAAAGTTAATAAAATAAAATAAAATGAGGTACATTACCTGCTGTCTTGGTTGTCTCGGCTCTCACTCTCGGCTCTCACCCTCTTTACCTGTTGTTTGTGATAATAACAATTAAATTAAAAAAATTAATAAACATAAATTAAATTAACAATAATAATAACAAAAATTAACAATAATAATAACAATTAAATTAATAATAATAACAAAAATTATAAACATTCTTTACCTGCTGCTGTTGAAGAAAGGAGGGGTTGGGGAAGAAGAAGAATTAAACAAAGGAGGGGTTGGGGAAGAATTAAACGAATGAGGAGGAGGAGGAGGAGGAGGTGCACAATGGTGCTAGTGTGTGGTGTTGGACTGTGGCGGTGGAGCTGTGGTGTCGGAGATGGTGGTGTTGGTGGGGTACAATGTGGTGGTGGTGGTGGTGGTAGTGTCGGAGATGGTGGTGTTGGTGTGGCCGGTGAGGTGTGGTGTGGTGTGGAGGTGCTGTGGTGGGTCAATAATCGCCGGAGAAGAGAGGTTGATTGTTTTTGCGTTTTTTTTCTAAGTGTTTGACCAGATCTGGTTTTGGTATATCTTTTTCTTATCCCGTCGACATGTCGACGGGATCGTTAACATAATTTTGTCGTTTAGCATTTGGCGGGATAAATGAATTTTTCGTGAAATTTGGCGCTTTCTTATCCCGTCGACATGTCGACGGGATAATAAAAAGGTGTTAATTATAAATGCTTTTATAAAATAAAAAATATATTAAGAAACTTTTTATAAAAAAATAGTTTTATAACTTAAAAAAAACTAGTTAAATTTAATATTAATTACTTTTAATATAATTAAAAAAATATTTATTATAAATACTTTTATAAAATAAAAAATATATTAAAAAATTAGTTTTATAAAATTAGTAACTAGTTAACTTTAAAATTAATTACTTATAATATAATTAAAAAAATATTTTTACAATTAGAATATCACAAAATAGCAAAGATATACAACTCTTTTTTTTTATCCCAACCATTAGATAACCTCGAGATCACAACCGGTCAAAATTCAAGTCTTGTATCCTTGACCCAATGTTTTACATGAGATGTTAAACGAACAAGATGAGATGCAATGGTTATACATGAGATGTTAAACGAACGACTATGGTTATACATGAGATGTTAAACGAACGACTCGAGATGGAATGGTTATACATGAGATGTTAAACGAACGACTATGGTTATACATGAGATGTTAAACGAACGACTCGAGATTCAATGGTTATACATGAGATGTTAAACGAAGGACTATGGTTATACATGAGATGTTAAACGAACGACTATGGTTATACATGAGATGTTAAACGAACGAGTCGAGATGCAATGGTTATACACACACCCCCAAATTTATGTTTGTAGCAGCGGAAAAGTAATTTGGGTGTTACGGGGAGGATCGAAGTTATAATCACATAAAACGGCTTAAAAGTAGCGTTTTGAAAGTTATTTGTCATTCAAATAATATTTTTGATAAAAGATGAAACATTTGCTTTAGAATCCCATTAAAAGATATAAAGGCTTGTAAGAATGACATATTTGATTTTTACACCATTTTAATTTATCAGAGTAATAAATGCCCGCTCTGTGTCTTGTCCTGCTCCGTTAAATTACCTGAGATACACATGCTTAAAAGTGTCAACACAAAGGTTGGTGAGTTCATAGAGTTTTATGAAAAACTGTTTATTTCAATAGATTTCAGGAATATTTGATAATAATAAATACTAACAGTGATAGAACAAGTATTGAGTGATGTTAATTATAATCACAGATAAATCATATAGATATTCAATCAAATTCAAATAAGGAATCAATAATCCTAACATCAGATGGAAACTCATGATGCTAATTTAATGAGATATACAATTCAAGTCTGGTCAAATACCTATACAGCTGTATCTAAATATATGTTGAAAACATACATTTCCTTATGGATATTGCACCAAACCTCATGACACTCAAAACGTTAACAAAAGAGGTGATTTATCAAGTCAATGATAAATTTTGCCCTCTTATAATAGGTGATTTGCCAATTCCTATTTTTATTCAAATATAGTGTATCACGACTAATACGACTAACCATATGCATATGGCATTCCGTCAAGTATTAGTGGGATAGGAGGTCAATCCTTAACAGGTTTCGAAGCTGTTCACTATATTCGCGCTCACATACAAGTGATTAATGGCTCATGATTGAGGGACTTTAGGGCGATAAGGTAACTTAGGTAATATCAAGGTAATAATGTAACTAGAGTATTTGTGCTCTTCCTAGCAATCATTTCTGTTGAACATAGAAATATCATATAGAGATAATGGAATCATTCAGGATGTTATAGTATAGTCAAGTATCATGCCACAATAATCAATTTGGAAACATTATCATCTGAGTATCAGTATTTCAGTTAAGTAATTTTCCAGTAACATATATATATATCACATGCCACAATAATCAATTTGGAAACATTATCATTTAAGTATCAGTATTTCAGTTAAGTATTTCGCCAGTAACACACACACACACACACACACACACACACACACACACACATATATATATATATATATATATATATATATATATATATATATATATATATATATATATATATATATATATATATATATATATATATATATATATATAGAGAGAGAGAGAGAGAGAGAGAGAGAGAGAGTGAGGATCACGTGCGGATACAAGTTTTTAGTGCGGACGTGCGGATGGATCTGGACCGCCCATTCCAGATCTGATCTTGACTTTTTGTAAAAAAGTCAAGATCTGACGCTAATATCACGGTACCAATTGATCATGAAAACGATTTTTTTGATATTTTTCCTTCTCAGCGATCCTTACTCTAGTTGTGTTCTTTTATTTTTTTTTTTTATTTTTTCAGATTTTTCTGAGCACTTTTTTCTTTTTTGATTATGAGTGCTAATGTGATATTAACGATATTATGAGTGGTACCGTGATATTAAGCTTTTTTACATGTAAAAATGAACCGTGATATTACGATATTAAGAAAAAGTTAAAGTGATATTAAAAAAAATTAACTTTGATATTAAGAAATCATGATATTTACGGCGATATTAACAATTTTTATTAAGAAAAAGTTTTTACGATATTAAAAAAGTTATTGTGATATTAAATTTTTTATTAAAAAAAAAAGTTTTCAGAATCTGATTTTGACTTTTTTACAAAACTCAAGATCTGATCTTGACTTTACGGCGATATTAACAATTTTTATTAAGAAAAAGTTTTTACGATATTAAAAAAGTTATTATGATATTAAATTTTTTATTAAAAAAAAAGTTTTCAGAATCTGATTTTGACTTTTTTACAAAAGTCAAGATCTGATATTGACTTGTCAAGATCAGATCTTGACTTTTGTAAAAAAGTCAAAATCAGATTCTGATATCACAATACCTTTAACGATGAAAACGATTTTTTTTTTGAAATTTTTTTCAGCGATTCTTAATTATTTGTTGTCCTCTTTATTTTTTTTTTATTTTTTCAGATTTTTTTGAATTTTTTTCAGAAAAAAAAGCTAATACGATAGTAACGATCTTAAAAAAAGACGGGATATTTACGATATTGCCACTCCGCCTTTTTCAGATGGTTGACTAGATGGAGGGCTGAGATTCGTCCGTACCATCCGCACTAAAAGAAAAAAACGTACCTGATCCTCACCTATATATATATATATATATATATATATATATATATATATATATATATATATATATATATATATCACATCTTAATTCATAAACTTCATCAGGTAATTATTATTAAGGAAATTGATTTGAATCATGTAATTTATTCATATACTTATAAAGTTATCAAAGTATATGTAAGCATGTATTTCCCCCCATGAGTTAAAAACAAGTATTGGAAATGGGGCTATGACTCACCTTGATTGATACGGGAATGATGAAAAGTAAAGTCGGATGACCTTATGAGAATGATTATGAAAACGTCTTCAATATGGATCCGGATAAATAAATTTATCTAAGAATCTAACCAAATACTATTTGGTAAATATGAAACGAAAAACGAATAACGAATAACGATTAATGAATAATGATTAATGGTTATGATGAAAAGATGATATGCGAATGAAATTATTATGTCTATAATAGTATGACGAGATATGCTATTATTTCTAAAGTTTTCCTTATTTAACAATGATGATAATAATACGTAAAGATAATTAGTTAAATGTCGTTATATATATATTATTAACGTAAAAATAACTAATATATAAATAAAATGTAATGAAAATGCATATGATTTGATTGGATGACGTAAAATAGAAAATAAAATAAGAATGTTAAATATAATATGTTGGTCCTTGTCCTTTTTCCAGTTTTACACTTTTTACTCTAACGGCGTTAGCGTTGCACCGTTAGTCCTTATTTTATAATATTTGCATTTATAGTCCACTACTTGTCCAATATAGCATTTTAAGCTTGGAATATTAAATAATGTCAATTTTTATCCCTAAGATTCCGTTTTTACTGTTTCAGTCTTTGTTTTTGGGCGGTTGGCAGTTTTAGTCCTTCTAATAGAAATACGTTGCAAATTTAGTCCTTTTTACACCAAAAGTTATAGGAAAAATATTCTGAAAATTTCTATAGCTTTCTTATGCTTATTACAACTTATTTCAACTGCTTATTATGGAAAATAGATTATTTTTATATTAATGGGCCTTAACGAATCAAAACATAAGCCCGTTAAGAAATTTAGAGGCGAGGGCATGAAAATAGTTTTGGGCCTGGACTTGGGCTATTTTTGTGATTCTAAAAATATATCATATGGGCCTGGTGGAATGTTTAATCGTAAAGTCTTATTGGGCTCAATATAAGCCCAATCGAGTTTTATTTATTTTCTAAAAATGAATGCCAAAAATTTACTAGTGAATGTAGTTCACTTTGAGCTTATTTGAACGCTCAAATGAGCTTATGAGAAAAAGTTTAAAATACGAAACATGTAGTTTGCTAGATGGTCTATCGAGTGGTGTAAAAATATAGGGTACTTGTTAAGCTAAATCGAGTTTTACAAGGGTGTTTTGTAGGCAAATTGAAACAATTTTCTGGTAAAAAGACTTCGAGTATTTTCTAAGTTTTTTCAGGTTTATCTCTTTTGGGTCGATTCACTTTAGTCATTTTAGAGGGTCGAGACGTGATTATTTTTACAAGTTATCTATATGAAAGTTGTAGCTAGTCATGGCGTCTATGAGTTAATGTAAAAATATAGATGGGTCGTTAAATGAATATGAGTTTTACAAAGCCATTTTAGTCGCTACTTGAAACAGTTTTTACTAGTAACACTTAGTTGAATTTTCTAAGTTTTCACTATATATACTTTTTACGTATAGTACGAATTGAGTTCTTTGGATACATGTAACGTAAAAATAAACGTGAAACAAGTGTGCTACGTAACTCCTAGGCCTTCCAAGATAGAGGCTAGTCACGTTTGTGGTCTACATGTTTGTATACGTAAAAATAAGTAAGAAAAGTATACGTTCGACATGAAAATAAAAACGTTGCATGGTTATAAAAATAATGTACGAGTTGAATTCGAGAGGATTAAGAAGGACTTACAACACTTCAAGGATTGTAAAGAGTTGAGACTCGAGAGTGAGTGATTAGAAGCTAAGAAATCCCACGTTAGCTTAAAACTTAGTAACGATTTATAGGAATAAACTCGATACTACTTGATAAATTCCAAACGTATGAGATACTTGATTCTGGTCGATCAAAGTTGCTTGAAGGATGGTAATGTAAGTTTTTATGAGAGCTTTTGATTGATAGGACAAGAGATGGAAGGTGATATATTTGTAGTGAAGATTTTGTATACGTAATGTGCAAATAATTGAAGGAATAAGTTTTTACTATGTTGTGTCAGTACTTGCAAGACTTATGTGATTCATTTAGAACTTTAGAAATGGTTGTGAGAGCATGAAATAAGGAAACTTGTCTTTGGGATTTATATATGTCGACAACTACATATAAGTTGTGCACGATATGGAAAAACTAATAAGACTTGGTTTTTAGTTGATGAAACTCGAATATAATCATGAAATCATGCTTGAAATTTTATTAGGATCATTTAGAAACAAACCTGGATCAAAACGGTTGAGTTTTGGATTTAAACTTATGTCGAGTTGGGTTGAGTTTGGTCAAACACTTTGCCTTTCGAAAACATAGCAAATCTCGATATATGATCATAAAATTTGGCATACTTGTAGTCGGCTAGGTGAGAAACGAGATGGTGTAAAAAATATATATGTGTCGTGTTTAAGAATTGAGAGAACGAGAGTCATTTTGGGAGGATAGTTTCTAGTCGAGTAAAAACTTAAAATCATAAAATGGATTTTGGGCTTTAAGCATGGGCCGATGAATAGTAATCGAGAAGGAAATGTTTGGGCTGGAATATTATTAAGGGCCCGATTAGTATAAATTTAGGATTAGTGAATTTTAATATTTTGTTAAACGTGTCGAGAACTGGTTTCGTCATTTGGTGAATTCTGTGATATCGTAATCGCGACCATTTAATATAATAAGAAAATTTTAAAATTTTCCTGTAAAAATGGTGATTAAAATAATGACGGAGATTAATATATAATTAAACGTTGTTAATTTATGAATTTTTGCGGGGTTTTACAGTACTCACTCCTCATTCTGAATTCCGTCCCGGAATTCAAGTTTAAAGTGATTACTAGAGTAAGGGATTATAGACAAAGGATTGTCAAAGAAATTTCCATTCAGAAATTGAGAAAACAAAATTTTGTTAGATTTATCAATTCTAGCGAAAGTAAACTTAAATATTGCTACTAATGAATCCAAGGGTTGTAAATATAGAAAGTAACGGTCAGGAATAGTGGAAAATTAACGGCTAGTGAATAACGGCTAGTGAATAGTGAATACTAACGGTCGTGAATAGTGACCTCCAACGGCTAGTTTTGGTTCCAACGGCTAGATTTTTAGCCTATAAACACTCCATTTAATTTCCTATTCTTCCATCAACCATTTTCCTATCATTTCACATTTCCTATTCTTAACCCTTTTATCTCATTAAATACTTCAGAAAATGCCGAGCCTAATTACTATTATCGCAATGGTATATATCGTTGTTGCCATCACCTATTTGACTTTTGTCCCGGATGAAGATTATGAAGTTTTGGTCGGGCTATTGGTTTTCCTAATACCACTCACGGTTTTATCATATGTTGTGGATAAGATATGGAGGCACTAATCTTGAGCTAGGGTTGTTTAAAATGTATCCTTGTTATGTTTCTATGTAATCCTCAATAAATGTGAAATAAGACTTATTTGTCTTTATGTTTAGGAACTAGTCTTGCTATTGTTTCCAATGGTTTACTTATACTCATCTTTTAGAATAATCATAGTGATTCATCCTGTGGTGGTTCTCGCTATGGTGCTGTTGATGGGAATCCTTATTGTTATGCCGGGTCAGCCTATTGAAGATTCTATGCTTTTTATTGTAATCATTGTAATAATAGCACTTCCAATGCTAATTATATACCTATGTATTAATTTCCGTGGTTTCTAATAAATTTTTTGCTATTGAGGTTTTCCATAAGTCTTTGTGAACTCTTAGGTTTCTAATGTTTGTATTTTTCTCAACTTACTATAATAAAAGTGATAGGCATTAAGTGTAAATATCTATTGGAGTTTGTCAAAAATGAGGTTTATGAATAGTTTATTTAATCTCAAAATTTTGCTTTTGAATGAAGATTGTTATTATAAAATCTGAAAAGATAACTATTCCATTTATGACATAATTCTTCCTAAATTATACATAGGTAGCTAGGCTATGTATAATTGAGGACCAAATGATGTGATGCTTGGCTCAATAACAATGGTATTTATTTTTCTTTAAATTGTTTTAGATGGTTCAGTCTCAATGGTTTAGGTACAACATTGAATGCCATCTAATCATTTTCAAAAGAATTTAGTAAATTTTTGTTCATAATATGGTGATGAGTCAGGAATTTCTAAGGAGATACTAGGATATCTTTGGTATAAACTTAAAGTTCATGAGATAATTCTTACAGGGTGGTAATAATCTATCGTTCAGTCGGAAATGAGGTTAACTAGATTTCTAAGGTGATATCAGGGTATTGTTATGTAACGATTATGAGCAAGGAAAATGGAATAGAAATTGAAAATAGACGTAGATTATGATTATTACGAAAATATTACTAGGTAGAATTTTCATACGGTAAAAAGGTAGTTGTTACACTTAGGTTACATCCATCGTACCTAAGGTAAATTACAAAAGGGAATACAACTCTAGAGGGTTTGAACTATGGTTTATTCTATTACAACAGGAATTTCTCTTCTGTTTAATCATTAATGTCATCTTTTGACGTTGTTAAGGTCCTAAAGAGTTTCCATTCTCTTCCACTGGTCTTTTTGTACTAAATGGTATTTCTGAGTTGGGCACTGATTCTTAAAGTGTCCCATTTAACTTTTTGATCTAAAATCCTTTGATATTGGTGCTGGTAGGTTCAGTCACTCTTATTGTTTTCTTAAGGTGAGTTGGTCTAAAATCCGTAAAACTTTCATGGATATGCTTATAAGGTATGACCGTCTTATTTTCTTTTCTTGCTATATCGTTGCTAATCGGAGGAACTATGGTTACTTCAAGTATTACTACAATGATACTGATTACAAATTTCTGGATATTCTTAGTACTTTGTTAGTCCCTTTAGTGAAAGAATATGGAGTTAATTATTTCATTGATGATAGACGGAATTGAATTCCTACTGTAATCTAATTTCAAGATATGTCTGGGTAGTATCATGGATAAATGATCAACTCTTGGTATAGGATTGCTAAGGAACAAACGGACTTATCTACTAAAGCTAAAGTTCAATAACCTTCTCTCTATTCTTCAAGTTCTCTTCCGAAAATTTATCTTGTAGAACTCTATGGTTTTAGCCTAGTTACGGTAGATATAAGGAATCATAATAATCATAGGTATTATCAAGTTAAGTTTGAATATATTCAATATAATCAACATTATATTAATAACTTGATTGATTGTTTTTGCAAAACAAACGATACAAGATCTTTTATTAATACTCCATTGATCTGCGTGGAGTCATTTGTTTACCAAAGAGAGTAACAAACGGTGAGATTATTCATGAAGGTATGAGGAATTATTACATGCATGCATAGCATCATGATGGAAAGAATTTATTAACAACAGAGGGTTATAACAAAAGGAGATTGTTATTGATTAAAGGTCGATTTCAAATTATGTGAGTTTCAGAATTACTAGAAAATACGTCATCACTAACCAAAAACTTTTTGGTTTAGTGGGTACAACTTTCTGTTCAGGGGAATTGAGTGGAGATACATCGTTTGAGATGTATTGTATCGAGAAATCTGGAGTGTTAGGAAATAGAGAATTTGAAAATATCTGGTATTGAGGAATCTGATGTATAAGGTAACGGAGAATTTGGCTCAACATTCTTCCACGGCATCTCTTGGCGTGAACTTTGTCCAACTTCGAATGCTGCTTGACCACCAATCAAATCTTCATGTGATTCAGTAGCTCTTCTGAGTTTTTGACGTAAAGGTGAAAAAATAGGTGACGATGGAAGTGATCTCTCAGTGAGTTTTATATCAGGCTGGGGTTGTGATATTTGTACGTAAGGGTCTTCAGCATTTGGAGAATTTTGATTGATGGGTGATGTACTAGTATTACGGAGAGTACTTTTCAACATTCACTGGAGTTTTAGGAGACATGTTACAATAGTAACCGAGAATAGTATTTTATGAGGATTTTGTATGTTAAAGATGTAACAGTACAGATGAAATAAAAATTGTATAAGAGTAACTATTAAGCATGTAAAATAATCTTAACAGATAATGTATTGAGCACGGCAGTCTGCAGACACGGAGGGTATAAAATGGTATGGTGTAAAATCATTATTTTGAAAGTGTAGTAATAGTTTAATGTTTGAAAACATTTAATTCTCTATAACTCTAGCTCTGATATCAATCTGTGACACCCCCAAATTTATGTTTGTAGCAGCGGAAAAGTAATTTGGGTGTTACGGGGAGGATCGAAGTTATAATCACATAAAATGGCTTAAAAGAAGCGTTTTGAAAGTTATTTGTCATTCAAATAATATTTTTGATAACAGATGAAACATTTGCTTTAGAATCTCATTAAAAGATATAAAGGCTTGTAAGAATGACATATTTGATTTTTACACCATTTTAATTTATCAGAGTAATAAATGCCCGCTCCGTGTCTTGTCCTGCTCCGTTAAATTACCTGAGATACACATGCTTAAAAGTGTCAACACAAAGGTTGGTGAGTTCATAGAGTTTTATGGAAAACTGTTTATTTCAATAGATTTCAGGAATATTTGATAATAATAAATACTAACAGTGATAGAACACGTATTGAGTGATGTTGATTATAATCACAGATAAATAATATAGATATTCAATCAAATTCAAATAAGGAATCAATAATCCTAACATGAGATGGAAACTCATGATGCTAATTTAATGAGATATACAATTCAAGTCTGGTCAAATACATATACAGCTGTATCTAAATATATGTTGAAAACATACATTTCCTTATGGATATTGCACCAAGCCTCATAACACTCAAAACGTTAACAAAAGAGGTGATTTATCAAGTCAATGATAAATTTTGCCCTATTATAATAGGTGATTTGCCAATTCCTATTTTTATTCAAATATAGTGTATCACGACTAATACGACTAACCATATGCATATGGCATTCCGTCAAGTATTAATGGGATAGGAGGTCAATCCTTAACAGGTTTCGAAGCTGTTCACTATATTCACGCTCACATACAAGTGATTAATGGCTCATGATTGAGGGACTTTATGGCGATAAGGTAACTTAGGCAATATCAAGGTAATAATGTAACTAGAGTATTTGTGCTCTTCCTAGCAATCATTTCTGTTGAACATAGAAATATCATATAGAGATAACGGAATCATTCAGGATGTTATAGTATAGTCAAGTATCATGGCACAATAATCAATTTGGAAACATTATCATCTGAGTATCAGTATTTCAGTTAAGTAATTCGCCAGTAACATATATATATCACATGCCACAATAATCAATTTGGAAACATTATCATTTAAGTATCAGTATTTCAGTTAAGTATTTCGCCAGTAACATATATATATCACATCTTAATTCATAAACTTCATCAGGTAATTATTATTAAGGAAATTGATTTGAATCATGTAATTTATTCATATACTTATAAAGTTATCAAAGTATATGTAAGCATGTATCTCCCCCAATGAGTTAAAAACAAGTATTGGAAATGGGGTTATGACTCACCTTGATTGATACGGGAATGATGAAAAGTAAAGTCGGATGAGATTATGAGAATGATTATGAAAACGTCTTCAATATGGATCCTGATAAATAAATTTATCTAAGAATTAGAATCTAACCAAATACTATTTGGTAAATATGAAACGAATAACGAATAACGATTAATGAATAATGATTAATGGTTATGATGAAAAGATGATATGCGAATGAAATTATTATGTTTATAATAGTATGATGAGATATGCTATTATTTCTAAAGTTTTCCTTATTTAACAATGATGATAATAATACGTAAAGATAATTAGTTAAATGTCGTTATATATATTATTAACGTAAAAATAAGTAATATATAAATAAAATGTAATGAAAATGCATATGACGTGATGGGGTGACGTAAAATAGAAAATAAAATAAGAATGTCAAATATAATATGTTGGTCCTTGTTCTTTTTCCAGTTTTACACTTTTTACTCTAACGGCGTTAGCGTTGCACCGTTAGTCCTTATTTTATAATATTTGCATTTATAGTCCACTACTTGTCCAATATAGCATTTTAAGCTTGGAATATTAAATAATGTCAATTTTTATCCCTAAGATTCTATTTTTAATGTTTCAGTATTTGTTTTTGGGCGGTTGGCAGTTTTAGTCCTTCTAATAGAAATACGTTGCAAATTTAGTCCTTTTTACACCAAAAGTTATAGGAAAAATATTCTGAAAATTTCTATAGCTTTCTTATGCTTATTACAACTTATTTCAACTGCTTATTATGGAAAATAGATTATTTTTATATTAATGGGCCTTAACGAATCAAAACATAAGCCCGTTAAGAAATTTAGAGGCGAGGGCATGAAAATAGTTTTGGGCCTGGACTTGGGCTATTTTTGTGATTCTAAAAATATATCATATGGGCCTGGTGGACTGTTTAATCGCAAAGTCTTATTGGGCTCAATATAAGCCCAATCGAGTTTTATTTATTTTCTGAAAATGAATGCCAAAAATTTACTAGTGAATGTAGTTCACTTTGAGCTTATTTGAACGCTCATATGAGCTTATGAGAAAAAGTTTAAAATACGAAACATGTAGTTTGTTAGATGGTCTATCGAGTGGTGTAAAAATATAGGGTACTTGTTAAGCTAAATCGAGTTTTACAAGGGTGTTTTGTAGGCAAATTGAAATAGTTTTCTGGTTAGAAAGACTTCGAATATTTTCTAAGTTTTTTCAGGTTTATCTCTTTTGGGTCGATTCACTTTAGTCATTTTAGAGGGTCGAGACGTGATTATTTTTACAAGTTATCTATATGAAAGTTGTAGCTAGTCATGGCGTCTATGAGTTCATGTAAAAATATAGATGGGTCGTTAAATGAATTTGAGTTTTACAAAGCCATTTTAGTCGCTACTTGAAACAGTTTTTACTAGTAACACTTAGTTAAATTTTCTAAGTTTTCACTATATATACTTTTTACGTATAGTACGAATTGAGTTCTTTGGATACATGCAACGTAAAAATAAACGTGAAACAAGTGTGCTACGTAACTCCTAGGCCTTCCAAGATAGAGGCTAGTCACGTTTGTGGTCTACATGTTTGTATACGTAAAAATAAGTAAGAAAAGTATACGTTCGACATGAAAATAAAAACGTTGCATGGTTATAAAAATAACGTACGAGATGAATTCGAGAGGATTAAGAAGGACTTACAACACTTCAAGGATGGTAAAGAGTCGAGAGTGAGTGATTAGAAGCTAAGAAATCCCATGTTAGCTTAAAACTTAGTAACGATTTATAGGAATGAACTCGATACTACTTGATAAATTCCAAACGTACGAGATACTTGATTCTGGTCGATCAAAGTTGCTTGAAGGATGGTAATGTAAGTTTTTATGAGAGATTTTGATTGATGACAAGAGATGGAAGGTGATATATTTGTAGTGAAGATTTTGTATACGTAATGTGCAAATAATTGAAGGAATAAGTTTTTACTATGTTGTGTCAGTACTTGCAAGACTTATGTGATTCATTTAGAACTTTAGAAATGGTTTTGAGAGCATGAAATAAGGAAACTTGTCTTTGGGATTTATATATGTCGACAACTACATATAAGTTGTGCACGATATGGAAAAACTAATAAGACTTGGTTTTTAGTTGATGAAACTCGAATATAATCATGAAACCATGCTTGAAATTTTATTAGGATCATTTAGAAACAAACCTGGATCAAAACGGTTGAGTTTTGGATTTAAACTTATGTCGAGTTGGGTTGAGTTTGGTCAAACACTTTGCCTTTCGAAAACATAGCAAATCTCGATATATGATCATAAAATTTGGCATACTTGTAGTCGGCTAGGTGAGAAACGAGATGGTGTAAAAAATATATATGTGTCGTGTTTAAGAATTGAGAGAACGAGAGTCGTTTTGGGAGGATAGTTTCTAGTCGAGTATAAACTTAAAATCATAAAATGGATTTTGGGCTTTAAGCATGGGCCGATGAATAGTAATCGAGAAGGAAATGTTTGGGCTGGAATATTATTAAGGGCCCGATTAGTATAAATTTAGGATTAGTGAATTTTAATATTTTGTTAAACGTGTCGAGAACTGGTTTCGTCATTTAGTGAATTCTGTGATATCGTAATCGTGACCATTTAATATAATAAGAAAATTTTAAATTTTTCCTGTAAAAATGGTGATTAAAATAATGACAGAGATTAATATATAATTAACATTGTTAATTATATGAATTTTTGCGGGGTTTTACAACGAGATGTTAAACAAATAAGTCGAGATGATATGGTTGTACGTGAGATGTTAAACGAACGAGTCAAGATGCAATGGTTATACACGAGATGTTAAAGAAATGAGTTGATATGCTATGGTTGTACACGAGATGTTAAACGAATGAGACGAGATGCAATGGTTATACATGAGATGTTAAACGAACGACTATGGTTATACATGAGATGTTAAACGAACGAGTCGAGATGCAATGGTTATACATGAGATGTTAAACGAAGGACTATGGTTATACATGAGATGTTAAACGAACGACTATGGTTATACATGAGATGTTAAACGAACGACTATGATTATACATCTCACATGAGATGTTAACCGAACGACTATGGTTATACATGAGATGTTAAACGAACGACTATGGTTATACATGAGATGTTAAACGAATGACTCGAGATGCCTCCTGGATATATATCCCACCAAATTTTTCCTACCTAACAACTTATACTCACAATATAAACACACACACTCATCTCACACACTCTCTCTCTCTCTCACACACACACTCTAGCAGTTTCCGTTTTCCAGCGACACCAGCAGTTTTCGGCTGTCGGAATCTTTTTCCGGCCACCACCTTTTATCAACTCAACTTGTAGATCGGGCCACCCCGGTCACGATTCCACCACTCACAACCACTCAACCTTACAACCACAAACATACACTGTTATCATGGTGAAGAAGATGGCAGAATTTGAAGCTTTTCCTTGTCCTTGTGAACGAGGAGACGTGATTCTGCGAGAATCGCATAGATCTTACTCCCGTGGTAAACTATACTATGCGTGTCTTTTCTCGCAGGTGAACAATTACATACTTTTTCGTGTATTATATAAATAATTTGGTTAGTTGTTAAAAATAATAGTTTTTACTCTTTAACAGCCTGGGACAACAGACCATGGATGTGATTTTTTTTTATGGAAGGAGGAACGACTCGCCAAAATGATGATCGGTTCTCTGGGAGCTTCAACATCAAGCGGTTCTGGATCTGCTCCAACAAGGTGCTCAAAGTGTCATGAAAAAGATCTTAGAATAAACATGCTGGAGGCACAAAAATAGGTGCTGGAGGCACAAAAATAGGTGCTAGAGACAAAATTAAGGATGCTAGAGGCAAAACTTGACATGGCAACGTATCCCAACCACGACCACGCATGTCAGTCGGATGCAATACTCCGTGACCTTTTAAGTGACATGGATAAATTTCATATGTAGGACTGTTATCGTTGTTGTTGCTGTTATCGTTGTTGTTGATGTTGTTGTTGATGTTGTTTGCTGTTGTTGTTGATGTTATTGTTGTTGTTTAATAAAATGTTGTTGTTGTTGTGGTAACTGATGTTGAACATCCTTTATATTTTAAATTCGTACGCACAAATAATAGAACTGAATGAGCAATAATTATCAAACACAAAGGCAAACTGTTTATTTAAAACAAGCAAGAGTTCTCAACCACATGCATTTTCATACAGACTCAAACTAAACAACTCGACAACCAAATTAAACTACTCGACAACCAAAGGAAACAACTCAAACTAAACAACTCGACAACCAAACGAAACAACTCAAACTAAACAACTCGACAACCAAACAAAACAACTCAAACTAAACAACTCGACAACCAAAAGAACAGATCAAACGAAACAACCCGTTTATTTTTTTGTGGCTACTTCCCGCTTTACTCGAACTCGCACCATCTTTTCCCTTCCTTGCTCTCATTTCCTTGATATGTGCAAACGTAGCTTCAAGATTTGTGACCCTATTTCCCATATTATCAAGTTTGGTTTCCAACGTACTTTCAGCTTCGTCGTCACCTCCAACAGCAACAACTTGAGCTTCAGTAGCAGCTTGAGCTTCAGCAGCATCTAGCTCGTCCATGTACTCTTTGTAGTACGACTTTTTCCTACACCATTCGATAATCTTGTCTCTCATCCACGGTTCAGCATCCTTAAAAGAACCATATTCTTCATAAGCTGCATGACCAAAAGTTAACATAACTTCATTAAAGAGGAGCTTGTGTGACAAGATTTTTGAGTACTCCTCTTCAACTGTGCAACCACGCCAAGTCATGTGTGTCTTGTAAGAATTAACGATTGACTTATTTTTGAGAATCAAGAATGTATGTGTAAAATGAGACGAAAATAATTTTGTGAGAATGTATATAGGTAAAAAATGAGACGGGAATGTTTTTGTGGGAGTATATATAGGGAGAGTATTTGGGGAGATAATCCCGTCGACATGTCGACGGGAAAAAACACGCGGAAAAAATCCCGCCATTTATATTGACCACTAATTCAGTATTATTATATTTACTTTATAATCCCGTCGACATGTTGATGGTACCGTTAAACCAAACACGTAATTAACGCTAATCAAATGTTAATTACGTAATAATTCATTTTTTAATATCATCCCGTCGACATGTCGACGAGATTATAAAGGCGGGATAAGTTCGCGCCAAAGTTTTGACAATTATTGAGGCTGGAAATTTTGGCCAATATGGTCCCGTCGACATGTCGACGGGATTATGTTAACCCCAAAAATTCAACGCACTTGGCTTCGGTCTAGCGGAATTTTTGTCGTTTTCTGCACAGTCCCGTCGACATTGTGTCGACGGGATAACGCTCGTCGCCTGTTCTCCTGTTTCTTGTAGTGGTTTTTGCTGGTGGTAGTTGTCTCACGCTGTTGCAAGGATGGAGGACGGGAGTTAGTGAGAGATCGGAATCATCAATGTCAAGTAATTCTTCCCATTCGTAATTTGAGGGTGAATTCATTATGTTATGAGTTTGGAGTAGTTCTAGATCGCCACTGGTGTTGAGGGAGAAGAAGAAAGGGAACAGAGTTTGGATGTGTGAATTTGGTAGGAGTTAATAAAAGAGGGAAAAAAAAAGGTGTTGCAAGGACGATCCTTATGGTATCATTGTACATGAAGTGACAAAAGTGCCCCTGATGTTAACTTTCTATTGGACGGAAAAAAGTCAAAGGACCGGTCAACCCAATTGGGACAACCATAAGGACCATTGGTGTAATTTTTTTGCGTTCTAGGATGAAACATGCAATTTTGTCCTAACCACAAGGACGATTTATGTAATTTACTCTTGTTTTTATGGAGATTTGCGTTATGCAGTTTGTTTAAAATTTATGCTTAAATAATTACGTTTACTATATACCCACTAATAATATTTTATTAATTATAAAGAATAATTTTTCATAACTACCAAAATGAAGTTTTCAACTTTTAATTTGACAAAAAATGAAGTTTATAATACTGTAATTTCAAACAAAACACATCATCGTTTATTGTCTTGCTAATATACACAGGGTTGTTATTCACCTCATCGAAGTTTATTTGCAATCTTTTCGTGTAGTTGTCCCAGAAAAGCTAGATATTTGATTTGATACAATCGTTCAATGGCATCTTCATCCATTCAAAAGAGCTTCAAGTATGATGTGTTTTTAAGTTTTAGAGGTGAAGACACCCGCAACAACTTTGTTGGCCATCTTTATCACGCTCTTCAGCTAAATGGGATTGAAACTTATAAAGATGACGAGAAAATTGAAAAGGGGGAAACGATTGACAAGCATCTCATCAAATCCATAGAAGACTCGAGATTCTTCATCATTGTGTTCTCCAAGAACTACGCATCGTCATCTTGGTGCTTAGATGAGCTTGTCAAGATTATGGAGTGTCAGAATACTACCGACCAAACTGCTTACCCAGTCTTTTATGATGTGGAGCCCACCGAAGTCCGTAACCAGAGTGGGGCAGTTGGAGAAGCTTTTACAAAACACGAAACGAAAGAGGTTGCTGAGAACTGGAGAGAGGCTATGAAAGAAGCAGCCGATCTGGCTGGGTGGGAGTTGAAGGCGACGGCTAACGGGTAAGTCAACCCCTACGTTATAAATCTATAATTATTATTCATGTTTGTTTTGTTTTTCTTATCTTTGAATTTTAATATTTGTGTTTTAGATCCGAAATTATTTGTTTATGTGACGTTCAAGCAAGATTATGAAATCATTTTTATTGTCACAGGGATGAATCTAAACTGATCCAAATAGTAGTTGCAAATATTTTCAAAAACATAAGTTCCCTTAGTTCGAGTGTGGATGGAAACTTAGTAGGCATGGAGATGCGAGTAGACGAGGTTCTTACATCTTTAGAAATTGGTCAAGAAGATGTCCGCATGATTGGGATATGGGGAATGGGAGGTGGTGGGAAGACAACTTTGGCAAGAGCTGTTTTTGATCGAATATCCATTCAGTTCGACGGTAAAGCCTTTGTTGAAAATGTAAGGGAAGTTTCAGAATCCTCTTTGTACGGTTTGAATAAGTTGCAACAACAAGTTCTTTCAAGCGTGTTAAGTAAAAACGACATCACTGTAAGTAGTGTTCATGAAGGAACAAACATGATGAAAAAGATGATGCGTGGGAGAAAGGTTCTTATTGTTCTGGACGATGTTGATGACACCAAACAGCTCGAGGTATTAGCAGGTGAGCCAAACTGGTTTAAATTGGGAAGCAGAGTTATCATTACCACACGAGATAAGCAAGTTCTGTTAGCCCACCGAGTGAAGTTCATTAATGACGTCAACTTGTTATCGCACGCGGAAGCGATTTCTCTCTTTAGTAAGTATGCATTTGCAAGAGAGATTCCAAATCAACGGTATGAAGAGCTATCAAGACAGGTTGTAAAATATGCTGATGGTCTTCCCCTAACGATCAAAGTTTTGGGTTCGATGCTATATGGTCAAAATGAGCCTCAATGGACAGATACCCTAGAAAGACTAAAAAAAATTCCATTTAAGGCAACTATGGGAAAATTGGAACTCAGTTATAATGGTCTTGAGGAGGATTACAAGGAATTATTTCTAGATGTTGCATGCTTACTCAAAGGTTGGTATAAAAAAGACGCAATCAGATCTCTTGAAAGCTGTGGATTTTTTGCTGAAGCTGGCTTAAGAATTCTTGAACAGAAATCTCTCATAACTATTTCTAAATATGGGAAATTGCGGATGCATGACCATATAGAAGAAATGGGCATGAATATTGTTCGTCGTCTGAACCCCAATGAACCTAACAAGCATAGCCGGTTATGGATTCACGAGGAAATTGAAGAGATGTTGGCTAATGACTCGGTAAGGATCAAGTTATTTGGGTTGTTAAACTAAGAAGTCAGTATACTTTTCTATAAGTTCAATTTAGTCATTGTACAAAAACAAAATTTTGTTTTATTACATCATTAAACAAAATTTAACCTTTTCACTTGGACACCTGTTATGAACTTATATTACTGGTAGTAAGTTATCCTAATGACATTTTGAAAAGTAGGCATTAACCTCGAGTTATAATATTTAACACATTTTCTTTTGTAATGAAACAAATCTCATGGTCACTGCTATTTGAATTACAGGGTACCCAAGCAACAAAATGTATGACACTGGATGCATCTTTGGATCTTGAAATTTTAATGAAAGGTCTTGCAAACATGAAAGAACTTAGACTTCTTGACCTGCATACCACCTCACCACGTGTAAGTGAAGATGCAAGTAATGGTAGAATTTGGAATTTTGATGAAATAGTTATCCTTCCAAATGCCTTACGATTTCTGAGATGGGATGGTTATCCTTTTTCAAGTTTACCAAAAACATTTCAAGCAAATAATCTTGGTGGACTCGAAATGGAAGACAGCAATATCATTCAGCTTTGGGATGATGGAGAAGAAAAGGTAGAATAATCGTTGATTGGTAGTTTATTTTTCCCTCTTTTGTTGCTTTTGACATTTATCTTCCATTTCTTGTTGCTTATGACAGGCTTGTTTAAAGCTCAGGTTCCTAAAGTTCAAACATACAAATCTTAGGACCCTTGACCTTAGTGTGGCTCCGAATCTTGAGACACTATTTCTTGAAAAGTGTTATAGTTTGGAAAAATTACACATGCCTACTGAATGTCCAAAGCTCGTTAATATTGACCTCAGGAATTCAAAGTTGAGGACCCTTCACCTCGAGATTACTCCAAATCTTGAGAGATTAAGTTTGTACAAGTGTACTGATATGGTCGAACTTCATATGCCCTATGAATGTCCAAAGCTCGTTAATCTCGACCTCCGTAAATTAAAGTTGAGGACCCTTCACCTCGGGATTGCTCCAAATCTTGAGACGCTAAGCCTTTACAAGTGTACTAATATGGTTGAACTTTGTATGCCCTCTGATTGTCTAAAGCTCGTTAATCTCGACCTCAGTAATTTAAATTTGAGGACTCTTGACCTTAGTGCGGCTCCGAATCTTGAGACACTACTTCTTCAAAGTTGTTATAATTTGGTAGAAGTTTATTTCCAGGTTACTCCAAATCTAAAGGAGTTACGTATCCATGGTTGTTGTAGATTGGAAAAATTACACATGCCTGCTGAAAGTCCAAAACTCAGATCTCTCGAACTCAATGATTCAGAGTTGAGGACCCTTCAACTCGGGATTACTCCGAATCTTGAAACGCTAAATGTCAACGACTGTACTGATATGGTCGAACTTCGTATGCCCGCTGAATGTCCAAAGCTCGTAATCCTCAACCTCGGTAATTTAAAGTTGATGACCCTTCACCTCGGGATTGCTCCAAATCTTGAGAGGTTAAGTCTCTACAACTGTACTAATATGGTCGAACTTCAGATTCCTGTTGAATGTCCAAAGCTCGTAAACCTCAGCCTCATAAATTTAAAGTTGATGACCCTTCGCCTCAGGATTACTTCAAATTTTGAGATGTTAAGTCTCTACAACTGTACTGATAGGGTCGAACTTCACATGCCCACTGAATGTCCAAAGCTCGTAAACCTCAACCTCGGCAATTTAAAGTTAATGACCCTTCACCTCGGGATTACTCTGAATCTTGAGACTCTAACACTCAGGGACTGTGCAATAAGAACCATAGAGAATGAAGAGGATATTGTTCAAGACTTATCTGCTGTTGGAGAAAGTCTGACTAGGAATGAAGTTGAGGGGGTGTGTAATCATACCCTCAACTGAATATGGAATCTGGATTTGATTACAACAAGTGTATATAATTAGTGTATCTGAACAGTATATAGGTTTTTTTGAATTTTTTTGAATTGTGTGAAAAATAGACAGAGTGAATAGTGAGCAAAAAGAATTGAGAGATTGTGGGAGAATAAAAACAGAAAGAGAGTATTTGTGTGTACAAAAACAGACAGAGTGTATTGTGAGCCATAAAAGAATTGAGAGAATTTGGGAGTATAAAAACAGACAGAGAGTATCTTTGTGTGCAAAAACAGACAGAGAGATTTTGGGAGCCAAAAAGAATTGAGAGATTGGAGAGTCAAAAACAGAAAGAGAGCATTTGTGTGAAAAATAGACAGAGAGTTGTTGAGCCAAAAAGAATTGAGAGAAATTGGTGAGCTCAAAAACAGAAAGAGAGTTTTTTTGTGATATTAAAAACAGATAGAGTGTATAAGTGAGCCAAAAGAATTGAGAGATTAAAGTGAGCCAAAAATAGAAAGAGAGGATATGGATTTTAAATTTGCAACATGGAACATAAGAGGCCTTAGCACCTCTGAAAAGCAGAAAGAGATTAAAAGGTTTATTGCTGAGGAGAAATTGCAGATGTGTGCAATACTTGAGACACACATCAAATACAAGAATATCAAGAAAGTGGGAGACTGCATTTTTGGAAATTGGGAGTATGTAACAAATGCTGAAGATAACAATAAAGGTTGTAGAATCATGATGGGGTGGGATCAGAGTATGGTGGATGTTTGGTTAATTACTAAAACTAAACAAAGTATGTTGTTACTAGCAGAAACAGTTGGTCAAAAAAGAAGATTCTTCTGCACAGTTGTTTATGCTAGTAATTCAGGAATAGAAAGAAGAAGATTGTGGAATGATCTGGGAGCTTATAAACAGATAACTAGTGGGACTGCATGGGTGATTATGGGTGATTTTAATGTAACACTTGAAGTTAATGAACAATCCAATGGAACCTCAATGTATAACAGTGATATGATTGAATTCAAAAAATGTGTGGAGGAAGTGGAAATTGAAGACTTGTTGAGTTCTGGATTTCAGTTCACTTGGACTAAAAGTTTAAGAAACCCAAATTGTAAAACATTGAAGAAATTGGATAGAGTGATGATTAATGAACCTTTCCAGGATACTTTTAGAACTGCTCATTGTATATTCCTACCATATATTATCTCTGATCACTCACCTGTTGTTCTTGTAATACCCAATGGAGGGGCAAAAAGAAAGAAAGCTTTTAGAATGTCAAACTTTATTACTGAGAAAGATGATTTTTTGCCAGTGGTAAGGAGTGAATGGGAGAAGAATGTTAATGGTTTTCAAATGTATAAGGTGACTCAGAAGATGAAAATGCTGAAACACAAATTGAATCATATGAGCTGGAAGAATGGCAATGTCTATGACAGAGTTAATGTGTTGAGAGAAAAGGTCAAAATTGCTCAAGAAGATGTTGATAAAAATCCATTCTGTGAGGAGATAAAGAAACAAAGCTGCATAATTCTTCAAGAATATTGTGAAGCTGTGAGGGATGAGGAAAGTCTTTTAATGCAAAAAGCAAAAGTTGATTGGTTGAAGGAAGGGGATAGAAATACCAAATTTTTTCACAAAATCATCAAGGGCAGGCAACATAGAAATAGAATTATGAATATATGTGATGAAAATGGATGCTGTTATGAGAAAGAACAAGTTGCTATGCAATTTTTGGAGCATTTTAAAATATTTTTGGGTACGAGTGATACTGTTACAGAGCTTGAAGAGGATCATGTTGATTTCACTAACAAACTATCAATAGAGGAAGCAGAAAGAATGGTGAGGCATGTATCAGATACTGAAATTAAAGAGGCTATGTTTGATATTGATGACTCCAAAGCACCAGGTCCTGATGGATTCACAGCCAAGTTTTTTAAAGCAGCTTGGGAAATTGTGGGGAAAGAAGTATGCTTAGCTGTGCAGGAGTTTTTCAATTCAGGGAAGCTTCTAGGTGAGTTAAATGCTACTTTGATATCTTTAGTTCCTAAAATCCCAACCCCAAATAAGGTCTCTGACTTTAGACCTATAGCTTGCTGCAATGTTCTATATAAATGTATTAGTAAGGTGATTACTAATAGACTTAAGGGGGTGTTAGGGAAGCTGGTCAATGAGAATCAAAGTGCTTTCATTGCTGGGAGACAGATTACTGATAATATTTTGCTAACACAGGAATTACTAAGGGGGTATAATAGAAAGCAAAAAATTAAGAAGTGTGCTCTTAAAATTGACCTACAGAAAGCTTATGATACATTAGATTGGAAGTTTCTTAAGAAAACATTGGAGTTATTTGGGTTTCATAGGAAAATGGTTGAATGGATCATGACATGTGTTACAACTACTAAGTTCACTCTTAATGTCAATGGTGAGAGGATTGGATACTTTTGTGGTGGTAGAGGGCTTAGACAAGGTGATCCAATATCACCTTACTTATTCACAATGGCAATGGAGGTTTTTAATCTACTTCTGAAAAAGAATATCAGGGATGCTGAGGATTTCACATACCATCAGGGATGTAAAAAATTAAAAATCACTCATTTGGGGTTTGCTGATGATCTAATAGTATTTAGTCATGGTGATTGCAACTCTGTTAAGATCATTAAGGAGACCCTGGATGAATTCAGTCAATACTCTGGTCTTAAAGTAAATATGCAAAAGAGCACCATCTTTTTTGGAGGTTTATCTGTTCCTGAACAAGAAAGCATTGTGCAAATACTACCTTTTACAATTGGAAGATTACCAGTAAGGTATCTTGGAGTACCACTGATAACCAAGAAAATTAGTATTACTGAATGCAAACCACTAATTGAGAAGGTTAGAAGCAGAGTGCAAGATTGGAGAAATAGGACCTTGTCTTATGCAGGGAGACTACAATTGATTGCTTCAGTCTTATCTTCAATGCAAGTTTACTGGGCCTCAGTGTTTATACTCCCCAAGACTGTGATTAAAGAAATTAACAAGTTACTTAAAGGCTTTTTATGGTGTCAAGGGGAATTAACTAAGGGGAAAGCTAAGATATCATGGGACAATATATGTAAACCTAAAGATCAAGGTGGATTGGGTATTAAAGATTTACAAGTTTGGAATGAAGTATTGATTATGAAGCACTTGTGGAATATAGCTGCCAAAAAAGATACTTTGTGGGTGAAATGGATAAATGTGGAGAAGCTTAAAGGGAGAAGTATTTGGAAAGTTCAACAAGATAATAATAGTAGTATTGGGTGGTGCAATATTTTGAGGCTGAGAGATAAGGTTAAGGAACATGTATACTACAAAATTGGAAATGGAAAAAGTGTTTCTGCATGGTTTGATAAATGGTGTGAAGTAGGACCACTGAGTGAGTTTATCTCTGCAAGGGAAGTATATAATGCACGGTTGCCAATTGAATGTTCAGTGGAGAAATTAATCAATAATGGTAGTTGGGGCTGGCCTGTGGAATGGTTTGTAAAGTTTCCAATCCTGAGCAACATCCAGACACCAATATTGCAAAATGAGATTTCTGACAAAGCTATGTGGGTGACTAATTCTGGTAATAAAACTGAGTATGCAACAAAATGGGTGTGGAAAGATTTCTGTGGTATTGGAAATAAAGTGTTATGGAAGGATGTGGTTTGGTTTGCACAAAGTATTCCTAGACATGCTTTTGTTCTATGGATGGCAGTCCAAGATAGGCTTATGACTCAAGATAGAATTGCAGTTTGGAAACCAAATGATGTTATGAAGTGTGTATTCTGCAAGCTAAATCAAGATTCGCATGAACACTTATTCTTCCAATGTGAGTATACCAAGAAAGTCTGGACTGAAATGCAGAAACTTATTGATAAAAGGTTCTCCTTCAATTGGCATAGAATAATTGATGAGTTCACCCAATTAAAAGCAAACAAAAGTATATGGAGTGTTCTTAGAAGATTAGTATTGGGAGCAACAGTGTACTTTATATGGCAGGAAAGGAACACAAGATTATACAAGAGTAATGAGAGAACAGAGGAAGTGCTAGTACAGAATATAGTTGACAGTATCAAATGGAGAATTATGAGCTTTGTTGTGAAAGAAAGTGAGAATGTCAAGGTAGTTGAAACAAAATGGAATGTGCAATTGAGAAAGAGCAGAAGCAGAGTTATAGAAGGTGCTGATAAATGAAGAATTAAGTAGTTGTATATGTTGTATTGTATTGAGGAAGTATTAGTAGTATAGAATGTTTGTTTAGTCAAGCTAATTTGTTTTTTTTATAAGTTTCAGTAGAAAACAACATGGGGTATGTCCATGGTTGTTTTGAAACTTATTGTACATTTTTGTGATTAATAATATTTCACCATTTTCACAAAAAAAAAAAAAAAAAAAAAAAAAAAAAACACTCAGGGACTGTGCTGATATGGTCGAACTTCGTATGCCCGCTGAATGTCCAAAGCTCGTTAATCTCTACCTCACTAATTTGAAGTTGAGGACCCTTCACCTCGGGATTACTCCGAATCTTAAGACCGTAAGTCTCAAAGATTGTCGTGATTTGGTCGAACTTCAGATTCCTGCTGAATGTCCAAAGCTTGTAACTCTCGACCTCCGTTATTTAAAGTTGACGTCTCTTCATCTCGGGATTACTCCGAAACTTGAGACCCTAAGTCTCAAAGATTGTTGTAATTTGGCAGAACTTCACTTGCCCTTCCGTTGCCTAAAGCTCAAAAACCTCAGCATTAATGGTTCAAAGTTGAGGAACCTTCACCTTGGATTGACTCCGGATCTCGAGACTCTAAGTCTTGCTGGATGTGACAGTTTGGCAGAACTTCACATGCCCTTTGGGTGTCCAAAGCTCATATTTCTCAGCGTTAGTAATACCAAATTGAGTACCCTTGACCTTGGGCTGACTCCAAATCTCCAGACGTTAGATCTTAAAGAATGTCATGATTTGGTAGAAATTAACGCTCCCTTTGGATGTCTAAAAACGTTTCGCTACTTAGACTTAACTGATTGTGGAAGGTTTGAATCATTTTTGTTGAACCAACGGTTTCCCTTAGTTGATGTTGACTCTTTATTGGGGTTATATGTCACTGTGGAGTCTTTTGATGTATGGCCATTGCACTCAGAAAATAATTCGCCAAGGTCATGGCTTACATCTTTTTATATTCAACATCCAGCAGTTGGTAATCTTGAGAAACTTATTTCTGTACTCAACCTTGAGATTTCTAAGGTAACCATTCGTGGTTTTCGATGTTTAAGAAAGCTTACTCTTAAAGGCAGTATTCCAGAAGTTCCGAAGTTCGTTGTCCAGTTAGAAGGTCTAGAGGAGCTGATTTTGCTGTCTACAAAGATAAAACATCTTCCAGAAAGTATTTGTATGCTGAAATATCTGAAAATTCTCGAACTTAAATCTTGCTGGCTACTAGAGAAGTTACCCGAGAATCTCGGTCAATTGCAATGTTTAGAGGAGCTAATCCTAACAGAGTGTGTGTTTTTACGAGATATTCCAAACAGCATATGTGAAATGAAATGTCTCAAATATCTCCATCTCCCGTTTTGTATTCAAGTTGCGGAATTGCCTGGGGAAATTGGACGGTTAGAATGTTTAAAAGAGTTAAGTATCACTGGAACAAGCATTAATCATCTTCCACCGAGTATTTTTAGGCTGAAAGGTCTGCGTATTATTGGGCTTAGATGGCTTCTCAAGTCATTTGGTTTTACATCTGAGATAAAAACCTCTGATGATGAAACTTACTGCTACATATAAAGCCGTGAATAGCACAAACACTGAAAGCAGAAGGCTGGTGTACCGTGCTCGAGTTGATATATGGCGCAAATCAGATAAAGTAATTTCCAGTTGTCCTTGTGATGACCCCATTTGTTTGATTACATGTTTGATATGTCTATTTCATGATATATAATAGGTTAGATGGATCCTAAGAAAAGGCATATATGTTGGAGTAACGCATGGTGTACCTTTTATACAGACTCACAAACATGTCATCTAAATGGTTGTGCAGAATTACTTTGTGAAGGAAATGTAGTCATGATGCTATGGTCTTGGTGAATATTGAGGAGTGTTTGGATCAGCAAGTTCAACTGTCATATGGATCTCAGTTCCAATTTGTTGCTTGATAGCTTCTTGTATGTTAGATGGTTTTGGGCATGTCCAATTCCGATCTTGTTATTTGTTGTACATTCTTGGTTGTTAATATATATTCACCCGTTTCAACAAAAAAAAATAAACATGTCATTTATTCATATAATCCGTCCTTGGTTTGTAGAAACCGCCCATCCTGTGTTTATTCAGCTCAATAAGATCATGAATGGTCTTATTCAGTTAACCTGCTGGAACTCCATTGAAGGTTTGGTTTACCGAGAACTATACTGGGTTTGTAAGTTTGTTACAAATGATCTATCAAAGAATTGCAACTTGCGTTAGAACCTTGTAAAGTTGTACAAAAGTGCACATGGAGGTTGGTGATAGTAGTGTCACATATGAACACCTGCATTAATTGGTCTAGTGACTTAATACTAATGACCAGGACCCAAATGAGGTTTTAGATATAAAGTCACCTAGGTTTAAAGAGCTAATCTCTAACGGATAGGGTCTAACCTGTTAAGTATGTTTGATGTTGCAGCTCCTGAAATCTTATAATATTTACACTAGGTGCCGCAAGACCCTCCCCTGCCCCTACATAGTTCCGCCCTTGTTCCTAATGAATCACGTTAATTAGGTACTATCATAAAAACATAGGGGGTTAGTTAACCATATTTCATTGGATCCGTTTTAAATTAGCATTTACAAGAGGCTCAACGTCTCCAAAAATCCTGACGAGCCGCCTGTTAAGTGCAAGGTATGTGGGTATGAAAAACCATAATCTCATTTGTGATCATTTGACAACGAGTATACAATTAGATACAAAATCAAGACGCATTCCTACCATACAATTTAGCACATGTTTTTAGTTAACCCAGAGAAGAAATGCAAGCAACCAATATTCATCAAATATTTTAACTTGGTTAACATTTAGCTTCTAGCAGATAAACAACCATTGACACCTTCAATTTATTGTTCTCCTCAACGACTAACTCGTTAGTATACTTGGTCTAAATATTTGGGTTTTTAGTTGAGACTCTTTGTAACCTTCGTGGCTATCAATTTATCACCTCCACCACGTATGCAAAATCAAGCAATGTAATTGGCAAATAAAAGTCAAAATTGAATTAGTTTGGTCAAACTTTTGAAAAAATTGGTGGGCAAAATATTTGAAAATATGCATGGCCTTGTGAGCTCCTTTTTTTATTTTCGGACTTAATTGTAAATAAACGTTATATTTTTATTGGTTAATAAAAGTTATAATCAAACCCTAAACTTTTATTTAAAAGCTAATTTTAAATCTAATTTTATGTACTTGAGTGTAAAAACCCTAATTTTCATAATTGTTTGGCATTTCCAAGGAGTTGATGTTCTTCCTTTTTGTGGGCCAAAGATAAGAAATACAATGGTGCTTATTGTGTTTGTATTTCGATTTGAATACAAGAAATGAGAATAACCAGAGACGAGTTTGTATTTGTCGTTTGGATTAGAGAACGCATGGATTTTGGTGGCTGGGATTTTCGGTGTAAAGTTTAGTGAAAAAAAGATTGTGACCTTTTCCGAGTTTTTTTTTTTTTTTTTTTTTTTTTTTTTTTGAACATCATATTTTTGTGAGTTTATGAGATTAAAAGAATTATATAATTATATAACGTTCTTTATATTGTATTTCTAATTATTCATTTTCAATAAAAATTGTAACATTTGTTCATTTATATATAAGCATGTATATGATATCTCACATATATAAATGATAAAAGTAAAAAATAACTATAAAAATAAATAAGCAAGTAAAAAGAAAAAGATAAAATTAAAAAAAACAAGTCAATTATTTTATTTTGGTTAAACAATTCAATGATTAGTGAATTATTTTGGTGTATTTAGACTCACTAATAAAAAAACCAAGACAGATACCCATATTCTAAAACCCAAGGGTGGATACCAAACACACCTTTATATATTGATTCCTTGTGATATAAACCCAAGAGATCAAATCTGAGAGAGAGATTTTGCATCTACTCACCGACGCCTTCTTCTCCTTCTTGTTTATGTAAGTCAATATAATTTATCTGATTTGATTTGCAATGCACTATTTATTACCTACTTAATAACTACACTAGTTACTTCTTATCTCAGTGAAGCTAACTTTAATTAAGTTTTATGTGTGATTATTTCAGCTCATTTGTGGGCTTATGTGATTTCTGCTTATTTTTCATAAGCTCAAATTTTCCAGCTTATTTTCAAATTTATGGGCTTATATTATATAATCCGATAGGTCTCAAATTATTATTATTATTATTTTTTTTGAATATTGGTTTTATTATTTATTTGCACTTTAATAATCATTATAATATCCAATTACAAGTCTCAAAATAAGCCGGAAAATTGGAACTTATTAAAAATAAGCCGGAATCTCATGAGCCCACAAACAAACACCCCCAAAATGTTTTACTATTAATCTTAACTTATGCTATTTTCAGCATTCCTTAATAACACGCGAAATCCAACTCCAACATGACAATTACTGATGCGGCTTCTGCTGCTGCTGCTGGTAGTAGTGGTAATTAATCTCTTAATTTTTTTTTTTTTTTTTTTTATATATGTTACTTGATGGCGTATAATTTACTGTTTCGTTGATGGCGCTTTTAGTTGCTGCAGACAAATCTGCCAAGATCTTTGTTGCTGGGCACCGTGGCCTTGTTGGGTCGGCTGTTGTACGTCGCCTGCAGAACGTTGGATACACCAACCTCATCCTTCGTTCACACACTGAATTAGACCTCACGAACCAAGCTGCTGTCAAAACCTTCTTTTCTATTGAAAAGCCGCAATATGTCATGCTTGCTGCAGCTAAAGTTGGCGGCATTCACGCCAATAGCACTTACCCTGCCGACTTTATTACTGTTAATCTGCAGATACAAACCAATGTTATTGACTATGCGTATCGTTATGGTGTCAAGAAGCTTTTATTTTTAGGGTCGTCTTGTATATACCCTAAACACGCGCCACAGCCCATACCTGAATCGGCTTTGTTAACAGGTCCGTTAGAGCCTACTAATGAGTGGTACGCTGTTGCCAAAATCGCTGGCATTAAGATGTGTCAAGCGTATAGGATTCAATACAAGTGGGACGCGATATCAGCAATGCCCACAAACTTGTACGGTCCTAATGACAATTTCCACCCTGAGAATTCGCATGTTTTGCCGGCGTTGATGAGGAGATTTCACGAGGCGAAAGTTACAGGAGCTAAGGAAGTGGTTGTGTGGGGTACAGGGTCACCGTTGCGTGAGTTCTTGCATGTTGATGATTTGGCTGATTCGGTTGTGTTTTTGTTGGAGAATTATTCGGGTTTGGAACATGTGAATGTGGGAAGTGGAAAGGAGGTGTCTATCAAGGAACTTGCAGAGTTGGTGAAAGAGGTTGTCGGGTTTGAGGGAGAACTTGTTTGGGACTCTTCAAAGCCTGATGGAACTCCGAGGAAGCTTATGGATAGCTCAACGCTTGCTAAATTGGGTTGGGAACCCAAGATCTCACTTAGGGATGGTCTCGTTGGTACATACCAATGGTATCTCAACAATGTCAAGCAATAAGACAAGTCCGTTTAAACCACGTCTGCGGCGATATACATGTTACTAATAAACTTGAGAGAATACACGATTTATATCTGCAGTGCATTGTGCACATGTTTCTGTTGTATCATTGTTATTTATTCATACTCATAATGAAATACTCAGCTTGTTCTTAGTGTCTGTTTGTTTTTTCTTTTTTCCTCATGAAGTGTTGTTTAGGTAGATGAGGAATACTTATGTGAAATGTGAAACTTGTTTTGAAATGGATGTTTTTACAAGTAATTTTCCGGGTATTCTCTTGCTTTTGCAGTTGTTATTGATGTGTGACCTACTCATATATGCAGGTTGTGTAGTGGTCTGCTGTTTGCACTATACTTATTTGGTGTTTGTTTGTTCAGTTGGATGACTTTATAGTAGTAAGCTGCCTTTTTCCTGAAAGGAAAGATACCCGCATTCCCTATTAGCGCGTCTATTAGAGGTTCAACACACAACATCGTTATTGGTGGGTTAACTGGAATCTGGCAAAGGCTAGCTTTAATCTAACTGCAGCTAGCTACAATGATCCCCAAGTAACTACCAGTTGCGCACTAGTATTGGAAATACTTATCTCCCATGACAATAAATGGAGATTAGCGGGTTTGAGATGGGATTTGTCCGGCGTTTGATATATTATGGACTAAGTTTATAAAGCCAGACCAAATAAGATGCATTATCAGAAGTTGAATGAGGTATATGTTTCACTTGTCACCAGACACATAAAAGATTAGAAAGCGTATACACATCTATCTATCGTTCCTCATGAGTTGATGGACAATTTGGCGAGTGTTAGTGCCAGCACCTTAACTCCGTTTGCTATATCTTCAGGTGATGCATACTCTTCAGGTTTATGACTGTACCCTGCAAATAATAACAGATTTTATGAGTACAATAAATTAAGAAAAGAAAAGAAAAAGAACAGCCTCACTGTGTTAACAACAGCAGAAAAAATAATCCATTTTCAAATCTTAACAATGTTCTAAGCTGCTGTTTTCATTTGTAAGATTACACATTACCAATTTCAGAAAACAGCATCCAAAAAATGGAATATGGAATTGATGGAACATAAGAGAGATTGTACCTTTATAACAAGGAATAAATATCATGCCCATAGGTGCTTTCCTGCAAATCATTTTAACTCCCAAGTTAATCGACTATGCTTTTGCTAGCTTGAAACGGAAAATAATCATAATGTGAAAACTTGTCACTTTGCTCAAATGAAGAGTTACATTTCAGAGGAAAAAGGATTTGAAGCAACTAAAGTTAGGCATAGGTTTTAGTAGTACCTGGCCATGAAGAGTGAATCATGATAAGCTCTACTGATCATCTTCTTGTAACTCAAATTCAGTACTTGAGTTGCTGATTCCATTGCTTGTATTACTGATTCATCCGAGAGGGCTGGCGGGTCCTGGTTTACTATTTTGAACTCCAACAGCTCCACACCTCGTCTTTTGGATATGCTCACAGCAGATTCGTGGATCTTTTCAATCACTTTATTTCTTCGATTTTCATCAATGTCCCGTGTATCTGCAACCGAGCAGACATTTAAACTTATAGTCAAAAGAATTCATATTCTCAAAGTAGAAGCAAATATTGCTACCATGTAGAAGGATGCGCCTTTGCAACATGCTTAATATCAAACAAAATTTCAACAACTATGTTCATCGAGTGTTTGTTAAAATAGTTCTTTTTTCTTTTTTGCTAATAATTTGTTGAAAATTTCTGAAACCAGCTTAGTAAATATACCTATTTCGATGTGCGATTTGCTAGGGATGCTGTTGATTGCACCAGGATGCAGCTCCAATATACCTTCAAATGGAATAAAAGGACATTAGTTCACAAAATATACCATGTTCGGTATGTGCTGCATTAAGTACTAAACAAGCGTCTTGCTGTTCCATATGATTCAACTCGATTTTCAAGATATCCACACCCACAAGAAGAGAAACAGAGTAGTAACAGAAAGAAAGGAGACGGATGGTTCAAAAATGTTTGGACAAATGTAATTTGGAAAAAGAAAGGGGTTACCTACTGTCCCAACAGTGTCTACGGATCCAGATTCCAGAACATGTTTCTCCACAGCTAACGCCAACTCTGCTGCAGCCAGTCCTGCATCATTTCTGTTCCAAATCTCTTCTTTATAAGGCTACTTAAGTATACACAATAATATACAATATAGCAAGGGACATGAGTGAACAAGAGACCTTGACCAAAATAGCATACCAAAAATGCGTTATTCTTTGAAAATTAGATAGCAACTCTACATGACAAAGGTGATATACATGGGAGATAAAGTGTGCAGAAGCTCAATTTACTATAATATTGCAGGATAAGTGAATATGACCCATGGGGCAAGAACCAGAATTCCCGCTCCTCTCTCAAACAAATCTAAGTGATCAAGGTTAAAACAGAAGGTGCATAGCTATCATCTTTATGTAACCAGACCAAATCCATGATAAAATTCGGTATCTTGTCTCAATTGAAGTGACTTTAAGGCATTTGGTTAATAACTGTAGCATATAAGTTTCTTCATACATGAACTGAATTGAGCAGTTTATATACCGTCAAGAACAAAGGGTGTATATTTCATACAACATTGTATGACTGCACAAGTACTAAAAATGGTTTACTGAAAAATCGACAGAATGATTCTTTCCTTCATTTAAGGCATTGCCATAATCTAGAATTCTTCTAAAGGAATTTTTAGCAGCAGGTTCTTAAAGTAGATTAAAGAGATATATCATATTTACTATTACCTTTGGGGCATTAAGGTAGCACCAGCATGGCCTCCATTTCCTCCAAAATCAATTTTAATGCTTGCAGGCGCAGCAATAGCAGTCACAATTCCAATAGAAATACCTTTGTAAAAACAAACTAAGTTTAACATTTCTATGTATGAACTGCAAACAAAAGGGTAAAATAAAGCTATAGAAAAGCATGCAACCTTCGTTTTCCAAAATAGGACCTTGCTCTATATGCAGCTCTACAAAAGCAGAATAGCTTCTGTCATTCAAAAAGACGTCTGAGAAGTCCTCGTTTCCTGCATAACCAGCAGATTTTGCAGCATCCAGAAACGAAATATTTTGATTATCTACCGTCTGCTTAAGAGCTGTAGCCAACGACACACTCCCAGCCAATAATCGGCTGAAATCCACATGATTATAGGAAAAAATGAGTATATTCATCGAGTTCCAATAAACGAGAAATTATCCAACCTTTTCATTGAAACATTTTATCAACTGTTACAAATTGTGAGTAGATATAATATAATTAGTCCATCCATGCTGCCTTTCCTAGTTTCTAGTGTAGTTATCAAATAATTCACCAAAAGTTCAGCAAATCATAGTTATGAAGCTTAAAAGTCAAACCAACTATTTGACATTCAAAGTCAAAGAGTATATCTTTTGCAGAACACTACATTCACATTGTTTGTTTCACTTGATTGTCTTGTATAGTTTGACTGAAGAAAACGTAAAACAAAGAAGTAGTCTGCTACCCAAACGGGATAGAGAGGTTAAAGTTGTGATCATAATCGGATGCACAATCAAATGGAGGTACAAACCTTCCCAAACAGCTGATTCCATATCGTGTAGGTTCTTCTGAGGTAAACATTATTACGTCCAATGACCTTTTTGGCTTAAATCCGGATCTGTAAAATTCCAAATGTCAACATACATGCAAAAGTTCGATGGTAAAGATACTAAAGCTGGATTACGCTGAGTAAAAAACACAAAGATAGTCGATAGTAAAATTATATTTATGCTTCCAAAAGGTGCATTATTTCCAAATTAAAGGCTCTACGAATGAGATTTCAATATATATCTCTCAAACAACAGTGACCCGTTTTGTAATGGATACATCTCTTCAGGATGGAATTTCGGTCTCTATGTTTGCAACAAAAGGTAAAAACAAATATAGCTATAACAATGGCCGGCTGTAAATCATGATATTACAATGTGAATTTGGCTTATCTAAGGAACTATATCAAAAATAAACCGAATCATTCACTATAAATACGAACGTCAAGAACCCATATTATGTATCTCGATCAGCATCATCATCTTTATTAACCAAGAAAAAACAACAAACTCGGGATCATGGCCAGGAACACTTCAATGTTTTTGACAATTGCCACTACACTCTCACTATTTCTAATTCTCACGGCATTGGCACAGAGCAGAGTTACCTCAGTAGGTAAGTCCTTCAAAGTCACTACCCTTTTTTTATGTTTTGTGTACAGGTAAATCATAAGATTTTCTTGTCATGTGTACATTTGACCCAACGTTACTTTTCTTTTTGATTGATGGAATCTTGAACATATAGATGGCTTCCTAAAGGCAAATTCAGTTCTGTAACGGAGTTTATGGTGTGGAAGTTGGTGATGATTGCACCACCATCAGCCAGGCATTCCAGATGAGTTTGGGATCATTTTTGGGGATTAACCCCAACATAAATTGTGAATCGATCTTTGTGGGTCAGTGGGTGTGTGTGGATGGAAGTTCAGCTAACTGATTAACATTTCAGAAACCAGCGTCCAATTGCTCAGAAGTGTTAAGTTTAAAAGAATAAAAAGCTAGAAAATCTTCATTCAGCTAGCTCCTGTTTAGCTGAATTTGCTATGTTTACTTTTGTACGTTGTATTTCAGAATGTGTGGCACTTGAATCGTTAGATTGATGATTCATGGTGAAAAACTTTTTCGTATTAATTATGAATGATTTTTCTGTTTAAAGTGTTTATGTCAATTCTATAGGGTTACATGGCTATGTCTAAGACAATGATATACCTCTTTAGTACATTTATGGCTTCAATTGCACCCAATACACCAACTACGCCATCATATTTTCCTGAGTAAGGAATAGCGTCAATGTGGGACCCTGTAGAAACGGCTGGTAGATCTGGTTCACTACCTTCCCTGTATAGGAGTACCAAACACGATCAAAATTCAACTTAAGAACATACTACTTTTTACAGTCTCATAACAAAAGTCGAGTCACGCTACGTCGCTACATATGGATCACGTACAAAAAACAAAAACAAAAACTCACCAGCGCCCAAATATGTTGCCAACATCATCCTCCCTGATAGATAGGCCAGAAAGTCCCATCAAGTTTTTGATGAACCTGCATACAAATTGACAAAAAGAGTTAAAAAGTTCAGAATATATAAAAGAAGATTTGCAGAAACAGTATAAATACAAGGAAAAAGCAACTGCGACTGCAACAAGTTAATTAAAATAATGTATAAACTGAAATATGTATTTTTGATCTGCAGATTAAATATCTAATACAAGACGCAACTTTCCTAATCATAATATAATCAATAAAGTAATGTTAACTCGCAAGTGTTTGATCATTTTGATCAGTTTCATATGTATAACACTACATCCACTCTGCTCAGATGGTTTATTTCTTGCTCACTGTAAACACTTTTCTCCAAATTGTACAACTCTACAGACAGTTGTAAATATTAAACTTAAATGGCTTGCAAACTTGTGTGCTAAAAACTATCATAAAGGCAGTCGGTATGTTAGTGGGTGTACCACCAATTGGTCTATATCATGAATCCACTTGTACTAAACAAAACATTATACCTAAAAGCCAATTTGTTGAGAGCAGAGTGTAGCGCTAACATTTTAATGGGCACATCATTTTATGACAAACCGGATGCCTAACAACTAAAAGTACGTTTCCTCATCAATATCCAAGAGCAAACTAAAAAGATGTTCAGGGCTACATCGGATCAAGCTTATGAAGTCTACCAATAGCAGAAGCATGATTTTGGGACAGTTTTAACTAAGTAAAAGTATTTCTTTCTTCGTTTTTGAATGAGCATACTAGATGATAGTGTATGCAATCTTGTACGCAAATAAAGGTAATAGAAGTTTTCAGTGATCAGCATTATCTAATACAATTCAAAACGAGAAATACTTATGATCAAAAGGGGTACTTATGTATGTATGTCTGTATGTATATACCTTCTGGCGCGAACATCGTTGTCGCTGTACAAGATCCTTGTAACCGAAGGCAGTGGCGAATCCGAAAAACTTGATAATTCATCAATCTACCTTGCCATTTATGGAAACACATTATTCATATACTCCTTTTGATCAACTTTTACATGATACAGTAATATTTACTAATAATATACACTCCCTAAAATCATATTAGCATATATTTGTTAAAACCATGTTTGTGATACGATGAAACAAAGCACAACCTGTTTTTGAAGATTGAGAGAATCAACAGTGAATGAGGAGGAATCATAATCATGATGATCAAGTGGGAATTTGTATCCTGAAAAATCCTCCATCCTTGTTTTTATTATTTCATTTTCATCTTCTTGTATAATATCACCCATTACTATACTTATCATGATCATGAGATGAAGAAACAATATTATTCTCAAAGCAGCAGCAGCCATTATTATCTTTTTTTTCAGAGTAGTTGTTTGTGTTTTGTTGTTTACAGGTTTACTTGAGTGGAGAACTGAACCTGACTCCACTAAGAATATTATTTATTCACGTCACATGTAGAAAATGACAAACAAACTTTTGCCTTCTTTTTTAAACTTCCTTCTTATCTTCCCCGTTATCATAAATTATTTAATCTTTTCGTCTCCAAATAAATAATTGTTCATAAAAAAACACACAATTTAAAAAAAATAACATCGTTACAGCTTTTTCTTTTCTACTTTTATAGAATAACAGTTTTACTATTAACAATTAATTTATAACTTTTTTAAAATTTGTTATAATAACCTCAAGTGATGGTAATATGATAAATTTAACCTAAATTCCTTATTTAATTTTTGAAAGTAGACAACTAATTCAGGACAACAAAAAAAAAAAAAAATGTGGACTATAAATATAGGACGGATGGAGTATAAATTAATATTCTGTCCCGTCTTAACATGAGACCAGTACAATATTTGATCCCAATTAATAAAATAATAAGATAATATCTTTTTTAAAATCACAGTGTATGTATATTTATCTCAATAAAACTATAAATTACGGAGTAATAATTACTAAAAGATTCCATATAAATATTGTGATACACTTCAAAATTCTAAGATTGTCTAGTAAAAAATAAATCTATAGTAAATTTTTTTGGGCTAATTGCTTGAAATATATCATACTTGCCACTTTTTGTTATTACGTGCATTTATTTTTTTCTTATCGTGTGTACTCAACTTTCAAATTTCAATCATTCTGTTTATTTTATTACTATTCTGTCATGTAAAATGATCATTTTACCCTTCAAAATTTGAAAAAAGTAAAGGTAAAATGGCCACAAAATATACACAATGATCGAAATGTGAAAGTTTAGTACATACAATAAGAAAAAAATAGTTCAGTACACACAATAATAAAAAAATAGCAAGTATGATACATTTTCAAACAATTAGCTATTTTTATTTTCTTTTGAATTTTTGTATTGAGTCAATCTTTTAAATCTCTTGCAATTAAGAGTTAAATTAAGAGTTGGAGCATTGTCTTCTCATTTTTTCTAGAACTAACTTTTTACTTAGTAAAAAACAATAAACTTAACAAATTCAATTAATTTGTGAATATAAATTTATAAATTGTTAATTGAAACTTGATTTTAAAATTTATTTTTCATCTCTAGCTAATATACATTGTTATTAATATATTGGGCTTGAAAATTTAAAATTCATACATATAACATTTTTTTAATTAATAAATTATTAATTTATTGTTAAATTAAATTGGGCTTCTAGATGGAGAATCTATGATGGTGTCATGGATGATGAAAGGGAAAGGCAACTTGGATATCAACTTGGTCATTATATCTGATAAGATATGGGAATCTAACAACTTGGACAAGTTGACCTATTTGTACATGCATTCTCTTTGCTTATAAAAGGCAGTGAACTCTTCTCTCTTTGGCATCCCATTTCCAACGAATATACACACATATAAATATTCTTTGGATCTTATTTATTTCTCCTAGTGTGAGTAAAATAGAGAGTTTAGTATATTTCCTAGTACAAGAGATATAAATTTGTATTATCCTTGTAACTAGAGAAAATGTGTAGCTCCTAGTCTTACATAGTGAAACGTATCTTTCCTTCCCCGTGGTTTTTACCCTATTGGGGTTTTCCACGTTATATCCGTGTGTCATCTTTTATTATATTTCTATTTTAGTTGCGGGTTTGCTTCAGTCCGGTGTCACTTTTCTCAACAAGTGGTATCAGAGCTAAGGTTGGATGTGTGTATAATTATTTATCGTATGCTCTGTGGTTGACACTAATTAGTGGACCCTCCACATCAAAAGATAAATAAGATTATACTCACTCAAAAGGTGTTCGTATACTATTATTAACTAATAATAGTTTTGTCGAAAAGTAGATTGTGTGTAGCAATGGCGGTGAAATTTGAAATTGAAAAATTCAATGGGAATAATTTCTCGTTGTGGAAATTAAAGATGAGGGCTATCTTTAGAAAGGATAAATGTTTAGCAGTCATTGACGAAAGGCCAGCTGAGGTAACGGATGACAGTAAATGGGACGAGATGGACGGAAATGCTATTGCAAATCTTCATCTGGCGCTAGCAGATGGAGTTTTGTCAAGCATAGAGAAGAAGAAGACTGCAAAGGAGATTTGGGATCATCTTACTCGATTGTACGAGGTAAGATCGCTCCACAATAAAATATTTCTCAAGATGAAACTTTATGCTCTTCGCATGACGGAATCTACTTCAGTGACTGAGCACGTTAATAACCTGAATACTCTATTTTCTCAGCTCACGTCTTTGAGTTGTAAAATAGAGCCACATGAACGTGCTGAAATTCTACTTCAAAGTTTACCTGACTCATATGACCAACTCATAATCAACTTAACCAGTAATGTTCTTTCGGACTATCTAGTCTTCGATGATGTTGCAACCGCTATTCTGGAAGAAGAAAATAGGCGTAACAATAGGGAGGACAGACAGGCCAGTTCAAGACAGGTGGAGGCGTTGGTGGTAACGAGAGGGAGGTCAATGGAACCTGGCTCCAATGGGAGTCACAATCATGGTAAATCTAAAACAGGAAAGAAGAAGAATTTTAAATGCTTCAACTGTGGCAAGCAGGGTCACATGAAGAAAGATTGTAGGAGTTTAAGAAGCAACTTTTCATATGACCGCAAGAAGAGAATGGTTTCATCAATATAAACCTATCTCTGGAGGCGGATCTGTGTACAGTTGCAATGATGAAAAACTAAAGATCATTAGAATTGGAAGTATCATGGTGAAGGTGCATGATGGTACAGTTCGTACTATTCGGGATGTGCAACACGTGGAGGGCCTGAAAAAGAATCTTTTGTCTTTAGGACAATTTGATAATCTTGGTTGTAAGGTTGAAATACAAAACAAGATTTTGAAAATTATAAAAGGCGCGCTTGTACTTATGAAAGGTGAAATGGTGGCTGTGAACATGGCATCAGAAGCTTGGACATATGTCTGAACAAGGAATGAAGATTCTTGTTGAAAGGAAGTTAATTCCTGGCCTCACAAAGGTTTCTTTACCTTTCTGTGAGCATTATGTTATCAATAAGTAGCATCGCCTAAAATTCAAGACATCAAATTCTAGAAGTGTATATGTTCTAGAATTGGTTCATTTTGATGTGTGGCAAGCACCAGTTCTATCCCTGGAAGCAGTGGCGCAGCTTCATAGGGGCGGGGGGGGGGGGGGGGGGGGCGGCCGACCCCCCGAAATTTTTTTTGCGATGTAGGGGTATATAGTTTTCGTGTAGAAAAATTTCGGTATTTTTGGTTTCGCCCCCCCAATTTAATTCGGTTTCGACCCCCCATAGTGTTAGGAAAAAAAAATTTAGATCCCGACCCCCCACTCGAAAAATCCAAGCTTCGCCACTGCCTGGGAGGAGCAAAGTATTTTGTATCCTTCATTGATGACTATTCCAGGAGATGTTGGGTGTACCCAATCAAGAAGAAGTCTGATGTGTTTGAAGTTTTCAAAGTTTACAAAGCGCGGGTTGAACTTGATTCTGGGAAGAAAATTAAGTGTTTAAGGACTGATAATGGAGGTGAATATACATGTGATAAATTTGATTCCTTTTGCAAGCAAGAAGGAATCAAAAGGCAGTTCACGATGGCATACACTCCTCAACAGAATGGAGTGGCAGAGAGGATGAACATAACCTTGTTAGAAAGAGCAGGAGCAATGTTGGCAACTGCAGGCTTGGAAAAATTGTTCTGGGCAAAAGCAGTCAATACCGCCTGTTATGTGATAAATCGGTCACCTTCAACTGCACTTGAGTTGAAGACACCGATGGAGATGTGGACGGGAAAGCCGGTCAACTATTCAGACCTTCATATATTTGGATGTCCTGTGTACGTGATGTACAATTCTCAAGAAACTACAAGCTGGATCCGAAATCTAGAAAATGTTTGTTCTTGGGGTATGCTGACAGAGTAAAGGGGTATCGCTTGTGGGACCCCACTGCCCACAAAGTAGTCGTCAGCAGAGATGTTGTCTTTATGGAAGATAAAGTTCAATAGAATGAAGAAGGTGATAGCACTACAAGTGAAACTACATCAATACAGGTGGAAAAGCAGTCTCAGTCGAGCGATTCTTCTGAAGTCGTACCACAACACGAGGTGAATGAGACAACTGAGTCTCAAGCTCCAACGACTCGTACTCTTAATCGTGAAAGAAAACGTCCTGTGTGGCACACGGATTATGTTATGGAAGGCAATGTTGCATACTGTCTTCTTACAGAGGAAGGAGAGCCGTCAACTCTTCAAGAAGCACTGAATAGTTCAGATGCTTCGTTCTGGAAGGAAGCAATGCAAGAAGAAATTGAAGCTCTTCATAAGAATAAAACGTGGGAACTGATGCCACTACCAGCAGGTAGAAAACCCATTAGAAACAAATGGGTATATAAGATCAAGAGGAGCGGTGATGACCAGGTGGAAAGGTATCATGCAAGATTGGTAGTCAAAGGATATGCTCAGAAAGAGGGAGTCGACTTCAATGAAATATTTTCCCCTGTGGTTCGAATGACAACTGTTCGAGTAGTTCTTGCAATGTGTGCTACGTATGATTTACATCTAGAGCAGCTAGATGTGAAAACTGCATTTCTTCATGGAAATCTTGAGGAAGAAATTTACATGCTCCAACCAGAAGGTTTTAAACAAAAAGGAAAAGAGAACTTGGTTTGCAGGTTAAACAAATCTCTGCACGGTCTAAAGCAGGCGCCGCGGTGTTGGTACAAGAGATTTGATTCTTTCATCATTCGCCTTAGATATAACAGACTACACGCAGACCCTTGTGCATATTACAAGAGGTTTGGAGACAATGATTTTTTTATCTTGCTGTTATATGTTGACGACATGTTGGTTGCAGGCCCCAACAAAGATCATATCAGTAAATTGAAGGCAGAGCTCGCTAGGGAATTTGAGATGAAAGACCTTGGACCCACAAACAAGATTCTAGGGATGCAAATTCACTGAGATAGAGTTAGTAGGAAAGTTTGGCTTTCACAAAAAAGTTATGTGAAGAAAATCTTGCAAAGGTTCAATATGCAAGATTGTAAGCCAATATCAACCCCGTTTCCTACTAATGTCAAGTTATCCTCCAAGATGAGCCCTAGCAATGAAGAAGAGAGGATGGAGATGTCTCGAGTACCGTATGCATCAGCAGTGGGAAGTTTAATGTTCGCGATGATTTGTACAAGACCACACATTACACATTGATGAGGCGAAAAATGAACCATTTTTAGGGGGTCATTTTAGCCCGGATTCGAATTTATTTGATCAAATATTGCCCTAAATCGTTCCTTTTGTCATTTCAGGTACTTTTGGAGTGAAATCTGGAAAAGGAAGCATTTTGGACGTTTTTGGAGCATTAAAGTGAAGAAAACGGCAAAGTCTAAATTTTTCTTGCTGGGAACAGTACCTGACGGCGTCACAAGTTTCTTAATGACGGCGTCAAGAGTAATACAAGAGGTGGAAGTGGATGGTGCACATGACGATCCAAAAAGTTTTGTACTAAGGAGATGACGACGTCACCATAGGCCGTCATGGTCCAAATGTTAGTGACGGCCCAGAGCAACTTTACACATGACGGCGTCAAAAGTGGATCTAGGCAATCCGATTTCATTATGGGCGGCGAGTTGACGGCGTCAGAATTTTCTTCTTGACGCCGTCACCCTGTAAAATCTATATATAGTTTTGCAATTTTCATTCATTAGAGTGTAACTTTTAGGGTGCAACTTTGGAGAAAAACTCTAGTCCGATTTTCACAGCTTTTTCAAGGGTTTTTACCCTTTGAAACTTCTTATGTTCAATTGAGATAAGTACTCTTTCAATTCAATCAATATGTCTATGTGTTGCTTGAATATATCTTACACTTGTCTTCAATTTAACATGCTCGGCTAGATCTCTTTTGTGTTTGCTTAGATGTAGTGAAACCTAGATGTTAATTATGGGTTGATTGTTTGTTTATAGTTGTTACGGATGATTGTATTTGATGTTAGGCTTAAGAAAATTGGCAGACTTCCATTGCTAACATGCTTGAACGTCTTAAGAAACATGATCATAGGTGTACTATGATTTTTGGTTGTATTTAATGCGTAGGAGAATTCTAATGATCCCATGTTAGGAGCTTCTAACGGCTCGACATAGGAGTGAAGTAAGATCCTATAGAGTTAGGGAATATTGTACACGACCCTACGACTAGTATTAAGGAATACGACCCGTCATTCATGCAATTGTAACAAATTATCAACCTGTAAAAGATATCTAGGGAGTAATGAAACCTAAGTAAACACAACTTTCCCTATCATTGTTTACACCACTAGTTTAATTTGATTTATTATCATTTTTGTTATTTTATTTTGATTGCATCTTCGTTAATTTGGGTTAGTTGATTAGCAACTAATTCCGCCCACTCTTCTAAAACCGAGATTTTTAATTGCTTTTATAAAAATATAAAAATACAAAAAGAATCATCTCTCACCTCTAGACCTAGTTTTTAGGCTTTCTAATTCTAGCGACACTATTCCTGAGTTGAACGATCAATCGCCCGGTACTTGTCACTATACTATACTACAACGTTCAGGTACACTGCCTGGTGGGGGTTGTAAGCTTCTCGAGATCCCTCGAGAGGTAAAGCCTGGTGCGATTCCCACGTATCAAGTTTTTGGCGCCGCAGCCCAGGGAATAGTTGTTGTCTAGGTTAGGATTTCTTTTTATTAGGTCTACTTGCTAGATTCCTTTCTAGCAAGATTTTATTTTTATTTCTAGGTTTTCTTTAGTCTATCTTATTTCTTCGTGTCTTTGTTCGTAACCTTTACCATCCGACATCATGGAAGGTGGTAACATCTTTGAACCCATCAACCCACCACAACAAATCCACCCACAAAACCCACCACTAGCAAACCAACCTCTTAGGCCCCGAACCCTAGGAAAGTATTCCCGTCCTAGCCACCAAGGCTATCAAAACACTATTGAGCTCACTCAAGGAGCCAATGTGTCCCCCTTGCGATCCGACACCATCCGGTTGATGCAAAGCGGATGTGCATTCCATGGACTTCGTTCCGAAGATCCTAACCAACATCTTAAGGATTTCCTTAAAATCGTAGATTCTATAGACCTTGATGTTACAACTAGAGAGTCGAGCCAATTACGCCTATTCCAATTCTCTCTACGTGATCAAGCTAGTCAATGGCTTGAACGTTTACCCGCGGGATCCATCACCTCATGGGATGATCTCACCACTCGTTTCCTTGCTCAATTTTTCCCACCGGGGAGAACTACCAAGCTTAGAAATGACATCTTGATGTTCCAACAACGTCAAGGTGAAACTCTATATGAAGCATGGACTCGTTTCAAGGACTTACTCCAAAAAGTCCCCCATCCTGACATAGAACTTTGGCTCCAAGTCCAAATCTTCTATGACCATATCGATCTCTCCACAAGGCGAACCATTGACCAATCGGCCGGTGGCAAGCTACGTGATCTAAGTGCGGAAAATCATGGGAACTCATAGAAGATCTTGCTCTCTATGACAACGAAAGTTGGAATGATCCCCGTGATTTGAACAAAACGGTCAAGGTAATATCTTTGCCTTTGAACAATTCTAGCACTCTCGACCGTAGGATCATGGAACTTGAGGACCAAGTCAAGTTTCTCATGAAATCTTACGAAGCTCCTAAGCCTTCAAGCCAAGTGAACAAAATCACTTCTTCATTCGAATTATGTAGTGGTCCCCATGACACTCGTGATTGCGTGGAACTCCCCAGACAAGCTTTTGCGGACTACGCATCCTCGCGTACCGACGAAGTGGGAGACAAGTGGTACACTTTCAAACCAAAGCCAAATCCTTACGGTGATTCCTACAACCCTTCTTGGAAAAATCACCCGAACCTTAGGTGGAAACAAAACCAAAACAATTCTTCCAATCAACCTAATCGTTACCAACCAAACGATCCACCCTCTAACCGTACTTTTAACAACAATCCTTCCAACAACTATGGTAGTACCAACAATCTTGAAGGATTGATGTCCAAGTTTATGGCATCTCAAGAAGCTCGCATAGCTAAATTTGAAGCCGAATTCAATCAACAACAAACGGAGATGACCAATAAGATTGACAACTTGTTGAAAGCCCTCAACAACCAAGTGCTAGCTACACCTAGGAAGGACACTAGGGACACTAATAGCGGAATCCAAGTAAGGACCCCTTGTCATCCAAACACGTCCACTTTGTCAATGTTGTCACCGTTAAGCCAATAGATAAGGATATAGAAGAAAGTGACAAGGATGAAGTTGGAATAGATACCGAGACTAGGGATGAGATTAAGGAAGTTGAAGTTAATAAGGGAGAAAAGTTAGAGAAAGTAGAAAATGTAGAAGAGTACTTTGATAAGTTGCCCACCAAGGAAGAACGGGAATATCACAAGGATTTATTCGATGATCCCGAGACACCATATATCCTTGGTTCACCCCTTATTAAAGTAGGTGATCCCTCTAACATCAACATACCATGCAACATTGGGCATATGCATGTATGGAAAGCTTATATCGATCCTAGGTCTCCTATAAACATCATGACTAGGACCTATTATAATTGGGTAATGAAGAAGCAACTTGGTTATAGGATGATGCCCAACAAGAATTTGATAAGTAATTTTGTAGGAAGAGTGAAAGGATTGCATGTATTTGTAGGAAACTTCACTTATGTTATCGACTTTGTGATAGTGGAGGATACTCGTCCGGTAATAGATGATTGCCTAAGTCAAGTAGTGTTCGGAAAACCGTTTGTTGAGGCCTCTAAGATGAGTTATGACCCGACCCTAGGGATAGTTAGATTCAAGGAAGAGAACGATGAGATTGCTTACCAAATGCCCTATAAGATTTAACAATACCGCCTTCTATCAAACATAGAAAAGGAACACAAGCAAGCGGTTTATTATAGGAATGATGAGGATAGACGTAGAGGAGTAGAGTATGTCATGAATAGAATACTTGGTTTCTACAAGGAATGTTTGCTACTAAGTCCGGAATACAAAACTAAGATTGGAGATGACCTAGAGAATGAGACCAATGATGAGGTCACGTAATTGCCCATGGCCTTGAGTCTAGTTACAAGACTCGTAAATAAAGAAAAGCGCTTCTTGGGAGGCAACCCATGTTTTGTGAGATTTTTATTTGTTTGATTGTTATTTGCTTCCGTATGCATGCTTTATTTTTATTGTTGGTAGATCATGTTTCAAACTAAATTGTGAAAATGCTTTATTTTGTTGTTTAACTTCGTCTTAACTTCATATAAAGGTATTTTGCAAAAGATAAGTGTAAGGGGAAACCCCAAATTTGTTTTTAAGAATGAAATTGATCATGATTCTCCACAATATTAAATGAACATGTGTATTAGTATTTGTTAGAGTCAAATGCTTGTATCGAGTCATAATGATGTTTTGCAGGATTTTTTAGGAAGTAGGACATAAGTTTTTCTAGAAAATTTTCCGGAAACTTAACATAAAGATTTCTACAGATCACTTCTGACGGCGTCAGGAATTAATTCATGACGGCGTCATGTGTAAAATTCTAAAAATTTTGCTAGTTTTGTTTTTCTAACGGCGTCTTAAAGTTTTTGTTAATTCTTTAGTTTTATAAACTCCAGGAAATCTGCAAACCTTCATTCCACAAGCATTATATCTTAATTTGCTTTATAGGATTTGTTAGTATATATAGATTGTCGCCGATTTTACGCGAGGTTGCCTTGTCTGTTTTCTCAGGTTTAATAGGTTATGTATGACAAGAAGATGATTTATTTTTCTGGAAGGGAAGCTTTGAATGTTCATTTTCTTGGAGGAAGATCTAACCTTGTTACCACACTATCCACACCGAACGAATCAGGGGAGTATTTGCTTTCATTTTTTTACCTATCACACTTTTACATTCTTTAATTGAACATTGGGGACACTGTTCATCCTAAGTGTAAGGGGAGGGTAAATGATGATACCTTATAAGATACAATTGCACTTGAGTTTGTTTGTTCGATTATAGGTGTGTAATAAAACTAAGATAAATACTTGTTAGTGTAATTTTAGCGCCAAATTTAATATTTTTTTACAACATTTAGGAGTGAAACTTTAGCCTTAGCAAGCGTCTCATGGATAGGAGTTGTATGACTAGCACAAAACCGTACAATTCAGAAAAATTTTCCACCCAAATATGTGAGGTTCGCCTTTAGATTTGATAGGAAAAACATTCATTATTAGTGCTTATAAGTGTACTGGTAGCATTTAGATTCTAGAACTTGCGTTAGTGATGCATCCCGAGACCGCTAGTGAGACTACATTCGTGTAGTAGGATTTACTACATGATAAGAGGCATTAAGATCACCCTTGTGTTAAACCCGTATCATAGTTACTTGACCATTTAAGTCATATTACTTGGCTAGTAAAGTCAATTAATTTTTCCCACACCATAGCGTTGTACTCATTTTTAGTACACGAAACCCCTAGTACACCCCTCCGAGCCTATCTTTTCGTTTCTAACTTTAAGCATCTTACTTAAAGGAAGAATTTGTTACAACCCACTTAAATGTACAACCAAATCGCCTTAGCCTTCCGTGTATGCACTCATCTTTAGTGCATTATTGTTATTTGTTTAAACCCTTAGTTAATTATCTAATTGATTACATGGTTGCTAAGTCAAGTCATATCTTGTACATATTGTTTTGGGACGATTGGGACTCATGGGTAAAGTACTTATGTTATGGAGTAATGGGGAAGAACATCATATATTACCCCCATATGTGCGTTAATCTTAAAAAGTACTCCAAGTGTTTTGATTATCTTGTTTCGAGTCATTAGAGTAGTTTGTTGTAAAGTATGTAAAAATTCAAGTGTAAGGGGAATGTACATTCCCTATGATGTATTATTTTGGATGGTAGGGTAAGAGTGTATGAAAAAAGAAAAAATTAAGAAAAAGAAAAAAAAAATAGAAAAAAAAAGAAAAGAGAAAAACATACGGACTACCATCTCGTTTCATTTTATGTTTATTTTAAGTTTTTGTTAATTTTGATTTATTAGCTTAAGTCGAGTCTAGTCTTGGCTTAGCAACGCCATATTGTACATGTAATTAACCAAGATGATTAACTCGCCACCAGTAAATATTGCCTATATCCAACAAAACCGTGTATTCCATATCCCTACACCTAACATTATAACCCTTTAAAAGACCTCTTTGATAGTTTATCCTGGGTGCTTACGCCAAGTGGTGGAGGTTTGATCCTTTCCCAAGCCTATTGTAATCTATTTTGCTATGACAGGTAGTAAGAGATGTTTTCCATTTCCTTATTGTGATATATACTTTATTACACCTGAGAGATGTGAGTAACTAAACACTATTTGTGAGGTGCTAGTGTATGACCTCCGTGCTTGTCTTTGGTCTTTAGTGGAACGATTATTTGTTGCAATTACTTTTATATTAGTGTTAAATGACCCCTAACTTGTATTTTGATTAGAATAAAAGCGCATTTGCTTGAGGACAAGCAAATCTCAAGTGTATGGGTATTTGATGAGGCGAAAAATGAACCATTTTTAGGGGGTCGTTTTAGCCCGGATTCGAATTTATTTGATCAAATATTGCCCTAAATCGTTTCTTTTGTCATTTTAGGTACTTTTGGAGTGAAATCTGGAAAATGAAACATTTTGGACGTTTTTGGAGCATTAAAGTGAAGAAAACGGCAAAGTCTTAATTTTTCTTGCTGGGAACAGTACCTGACGGCGTCACAAGTTTCTTAATGACGGCGTCAAGAGTAATACAAGAGGTGGAAGTGGATGGTGCACATGACAATCCAGAAAGTTTTGTACTAAGGAGATGATGGCGTCACCATAGGCCGTCATGGTCCAAATGTTAGTGACGGCCCAGAGCAACTTTACACATGACGACATCAAAAGTGGATCTAGGCAATCCGATTTCATTATGGGCGGCGAGTTGACGGCGTCATAATATTCTTCTTGACGCCGTCACCCTGTAAAATCTATATATAGTTTTGCAATTTTCATTCATTAGAGTGTAACTTTTAGGGTGCAACTTTGGAGAAAAACCCTAGTCTGATTTTCACAGCTTTTTCAAGCGTTTTTACCCTTTGAAACTTCTTATGTTCAATTGAGATAAGTACTCTTTCAATTCAATCAATATGTCTATGTGTTGCTTGAATATATCTTACACTTGTCTTCAATTTAACATGCTCGGCTAGATCTCTTTTGTGTTTGCTTAGATGTAGTGAAACCTAAATGTTAATTATGGGTTGATTGTTTGTTTATAGTTGTTACGGATGATTGTATTCGATGTTAGGCTTAAGAAAACTGGCAGACTTCCATTAGTAACATGCTTGAACGTCTTAAGAAACATGATCAGAGGTGTACTATGATTTTTGGTTGTATTTAATGTGTAGGAGAATTCTAATGATCCCATGTTAGGAGCTTCTAACGGCTCGACATAGGAGTGAAGTAGGATCCTATAGAGTTAGGGAATATTGTACACGGCCCTACGACTAGTATTAAGGAATACAACCCGTCATCCATGCAATTGTTACAAATTATCAACCTGTAAAAGATATCTAGGGAGTAATGAAACCTAAGTAAACACAACTTTCCCTATCATTGTTTACACCACTAGTTTAATTAGATTTATTTTCATTTTTGTTATTTTATTTTGATTGCATCTTAGTTAATTTAGGTTAGTTGATTAGCAACTAATTCCGCCCACTCTTCCAAAACCGAGATTTTTAATTGCTTTTATAAAAATATAAAAATACAAAAAGAGTCATCTCTCACCTCTAGACCTAGTTTTTAGGCTTTCTAATTCTAGCGACACTATTCCTGAGTTGAACGATCAATCCCCCGGTACTTGTCACTATACTATACTACAACGATCAGGTACACTGCCTGGTGGGGGTTGTAAGCTTCTCGAGATCCTTCGAGAGGTAAAGCCTGGTGCGATTCCCACGAATCACACATGTAGTGGGAGTAGTGAGTCGGTACATGGCGGAACCTGGTAGAGAGCATTGGGAAGCTGTGAAAAGGATCTTTAGATATCTTAAAGGAACCTCGGATGTTGCATTATGTTATGAGGAATCGGGTTTAATGTCAAGGGATATGTTGACTCTGATTACGCAGGTGATCTTGATGGAAGTAAATCAACCACCGGGTATGCATTTACACTTTCTGGCGGAACAGTAAGCTGGGTTTCAAAACTACAGTCAGTTGTCGCTATGTCAACGACGGAAGTAGAATATGTTGCAGCTGCTCAAGCCAGTAAAGAAGCAGTATGGTTGAAGATATTGTTGGAAGAGCTCGGGCACAAACAAGAGACAGTTACTCTCTTTTGTGACTACCAGAGTGCCTTGTATCTTGCAAGGAATCCAACATTTTATTCAAAGACAAAGCATATACGAGTTCAGTATCAATTCGTTCATGAGCAAGTGGAAGAAGGAACCGTGGATATGCAGAAAATTCATACTGATGATAACGTGGCGGATTATCTAACGAAAGCAATCAACTGTGACAAGTTTATATGGTGCCGATCCTCATGCGGCCTAGCGGAAACGTAAGCAACATGAAAGTGCAAGGAAGGATACCGGTGTGAAGATCGATTTAGCTTCAATCGAATCTTCAAGTGGGAGATTGTTAAATTAAATTAGGCTTCTAGATGGAGAATCTATGATGGTGTCATAGGTGATGAAAGGGAAAGGCAAATTGGATATCAACTTGGTCATTATATCTGATAAGATATGGGAATCTAACAACTTGGACAAGTTGGCCTATTTGTACATGCATTCTCTTTGCCTATAAAAGGCAGTGAACTCTTCTCTCTTTGGCATCCTGTTTCCAACGAATATACACACATATAAGTATTCTTTGGATCTTATTTCTTTCTCCTAGTGTGAGTAAAATAGAGAGTTTAGTATATTTCCTAGTACAAGAGATATAAATTTGTATTATCCTTGTAACTAGAGAAAATGTGTAACTCCTAGTCTTACATAGTGAAACGTATCTTTCCTTGCCCGTGGTTTTTACCCTATTGGGGTTTTCCACGTTATATCCGTGTGTCATCTTTTATTATATTTCTATTTTAGTTGCGGGTTTGCTTCAGTCCGGTGTCACTTTTATCAACATTTATCGATATAATAATATCTCATTAAATTAATAAAATATTTCCTATAATCAAATAACTAAAATCCGGTGCATTACAATAAACTAATTGTCACATGGTTAGCCAGGATTTCAGGGTAGTCATACATGATAAAACGATAGTAGAAATGCACAAATCAATTTTTCACGTACTCAGTGAAAATAACTGTTGCCCAGAGATGAATAACCACATGGTAGCCGATCGCCTGCAAAGTGTATTGTTTTAAAAAGTATACAAAGTAACCACCAAGCGACATGTGTCCTCAATCTAGTTTACTCAAAATATCCGTTTAGGGGAAAAATCATAATTTTACTCGTTTTTTACTTTTCCACCTCAATTTTCAAACGCGCATATCTTTTAAACGACAAACTTTTAGAAAAAACCGATTTCACCATAATTTTTAAAATTTAATCCTCTTTAAATTGGTATAAATCTTGTTAAATATTTCAAACTTTTTTTTACATATCAAATGTGTTAATACAAATATCGCCTAAAAACGTTATTTATATTTTACGATCTTTGCTAAGTTTTGTTAATGACAAAGTATGAAGTTTAGCTATAAGTAAATCATCACTTTAAGTGTTTAAGTCTTGTTTAACTAAGGTTTGAATTTCCTTTTAAACAAAACATTGTTTTTATTTCTTAAATTAGAAAGTGTCTTGTCACATCACATTTATTTCTTAATATAGTAAGGTCACATCACATTTAGGGCAAGCTTTGTCAATATACATTTATGGTAAGAAGTGTGTTTGACTTACTAAGTGGTTACTTGCAAGTTTAGTGTTTGACTTGATATTATGAGATGTGACATTGTTTGGTTTGCAAGAAGTAATGTGATGTGACCTTGTTTGGTTTGGGAGATTTATTGCAAAAACCAACTGCAGCCCTGGCGGTACCCTGGGGATACACGGGCGGAACCCTTCTGAGGGGTCCGCCGTATCCGCCAGACCTGCAGAATGGTTTGCTATAAATACCAAACCATTTGTTAGTTTTGGGTAACCCTTTTAGGACATATTTTCACATACTCTCTGAACTAACTCAGTAACCTTTTGATTTGTGTGATTCTCTTATGTAGCAAGGGACTTCACAAGATCATTCAAGAAGTTACAAGCTTCAACTCTAAAGTTGCAAGTCTTGGTAGCTTGGTCATGTATAAGCTTTGGTAGTTTATACTTCATTTGTGTCATGTATGTAGAAGTGAGTGGTTAGTATTTTAGGCCTCAAAATACGTAGTGTGTCGGGAGTTGTTGTACCCTTGTAAAGGTAGTGGTTGTACCCTTGGTAAAGAACTCGACATTTAGCTTAGTGTCGGTAAAAGTATAAGCGACGATGGGAGTGGTTGTACCCGTGTAAAAGAACTCGACATCTAGCTTAGTGTCGGTAAAAGTGTAAGCGACATTGTAAAGGTTTTCTCCGCCGGTGAAAGGAGCTTGTTGATTAGTGCTTATAACTCTCGAGTTGGAAACTCGGGCGTGGATGTAGGGCAAGGAAAAAGAGTCCTTGTAGCCGAACCACGATAAACAATCGTGTTGTGGTTTGATCGTTTCTTTCTTTATCTTTGCTTATTACATGTTGTTCTTTAGTTAAAATAGCTAGTTACTTATAAAGCTTCTCAAAGAACTAAAACAAGTAAAGATGTGTTTATATCTTCAAACAAAAGTAAAGGTTTTCAAAGAACTAAACAAGCAAAGTTAGGATCATCACAAGCAAAGCTTTTCAAAGTATGAAACTAGTAAAGTTAGAATTGTTATTCACATGAAAAACTTTTTAAAGAATCAAACATATAACATTGTGCTTATATCTTTAAGCAAACATAAATGTTTTTAAAGATATTCAAGTTAAAAAGAATCGAAAAAGCGGTAAACTATTCAACCCCCCCTTCTAGTTTTCCACAATTGGCATCAGGAGCTACGTTACTCAAGATCTTTAAAATAGAATGTATTTTAAAACTTGGATCGATCCATGGATTTTGTAAATCTTAAAGAAGGGCAACCTATTCAAAACCCACCGCTATTTGAAAAAGAAAACAAGTTTTTTTTTTTTTGAAAACCAAGATAACTATCTTAAACTTGATAAAAATACTAAAGCTAAAACAATGTCTTACAAAGCTTTAGTACCAAATATGAAAGAATGTATTTTTGTCAAAAGGCTAATAATGTTTGGAAAAATATGGTAAACTTTAATCAAGGAATATGTCAAGTCAAAGATGATCAATTTGATCTTTCATATGAATTAGAAGTTTTAGAAAAACTAATTGATAGACACTTAGTAGAAGTTAATACATGTGCTACTAGTTTAAATGTTTTAAATGAAGGTACAAATGAAGATGAGCACGTGTATTTTGATGAACCTGCTTGCGTTTCTTGGAATGTAATGGATGTTGATGAAGACAATGATCCGGTAGTTGATTGTCAATTTATTGTAACAACAAGCAAGGTGTAAGTAAAGGTGATTACTCGTGTCAAGCTCGTAGTTGACTTGCTTGCGATTCATGGAATAACACGGATGAAGATGAAGTCAATCATCCGGTTTGTGATTCTATACTAGATAAAACATCAAGCAAGGTACACTTTGAAACCAAACACTTTTGCTTTGATTAATTTATCCTAGAGTTTTCTAAACTAGAAAATGAGTCTAAACGTTTATGCAACATGGACCTAAAAACTATCTTCAAGAATGAGTCTTCAAAATCTTGTAAAAATATCTTTGAAAAGGAAATCTTATTAGAAGATAAAATGTTTAGAATTGAGAGTAATGTTGAAATTATGTCTAGATTACAAACATGAGATTAAAATGCAAAATGAGAAAGGAAAAATCATTAGTTAAATATGATAAAAGCTCAAAATCTCTTGAAAGATTGTTGAGGAGTCAAAGGGTGTTTAATGATAAAACTGGATTAGGACTAAACTCAAAAGCACCATCAACTAATAAAACAAAGCATGTAAAATGTGTCAAACCTCGAAGAAAGATTTAGAGATAATTCAATCTCTAGTGGAAACTCATGATAAAAGGATTATGATTATCATTCTCTATGCTTTTATATGATTATCTAACCTTCTTGGATACATGAGTTATTGAGTTTCAAAGCGTGTCGTCAAACCAAGATTTTACGCGTAGTGTTTATCCTCTTGATAGCATCTCTATGCAATTTAAAAGGTACGCATTACTTCAACTCGACTTTGATTGTCTCTTGTTTCTAGCATTATGTGTTCGAATATGTGTTATTTGTAATACTCTAGAGTGTCTACCTGTTATTTGTAAATAACTAAGATTAGATTCTATGCAACAAGGAATTTAGTCTTTAGTACTAGTAGGAGATATAAGGTGTTTTGGTTCTTTAACCATCAAGAGATAAACACGAAAAACTCTTGAGCAAGTCTCACTAAACTCTTGCTTACAAGTGAGCCAACTAAGAATTTCCTAGGTGTTAAAATGTCTAACACTTTTGTGATGCTTGCAAAACAAACCTTTGTTAAATAACATTCTCAAACACCATACTTTGAGTCTTAAATTGTGTTTTTCCTCAATCACTTCTTCATGATAATCTCACATAAAACACACAAGGTGAAATAAATTACATTAGCTTACATTAGGATGTGTGAAAGAAAATGAGTTTTCAACATCTAGGATTTACACATCAAATGTGACACATAGTCTCATGATGTTGTACCTCTTGGACTTTTTCAAAATAGATAGAGTTCATAGTGTCTTAAGTAAGAAAACCCAAAGAGTCGAGGAGTCGTTGAATATAACATTTAACGAGTGATCTCCTCCTTCTATGATATCATCTTTGGTAGATGATAACTTAGTCGAAAGTCCAATGATGGCAAGACAAGTATGTTGTATAAAACATTAAGAATAAAAGTATAAAAAAACATCTTCTCACCGTGAGACAAACATTGAATCAAGCAAAATTGACATAAGTTATAAAACTTGATTTATAGGTCATAGTTGTGTCTAAACAAATTCAACAAAAACAATTTTTGGGATTTAGAATAAAACAACTAGTGAAACAAAATTGATATTTCAAAGTAATCAAGTGAGTATAGTATCAATATTTGAAAGACTTTTTGATAATAAAAGCAAGCCACAAAAGCAAGGGATTTTAACTTAAAGACATTCCTAGTTGCTCTCTTGTTCTCAATGGTTAAGTTATTGATGACTTATCAAGAATGAGATTAGTAAATCCGTAGGTAAAACTAAACGTAGAGAAATGTTTGGAAGACTACTTGTTCTCATAACATTTAGATTCAACATTATGTTTAGCTTTTGTCTATGTGCTCGTGTTAAAGAAGATCCTAAAACAACTCTTTAGTTGAGCCTATTTGGACACATCATAAGGTACTACACAACTAGGATTATGGTATCCCAAAAGAACGGGAATAGAAACCATAGTGTTTGACAAATGGAATTATGTCGGTAATAAGTTGATAAGAAAAGCACAAGTGGTACTTGCACTTTTATACTTACTTACCCAATGATTCTCCAAAACGCATAAGATTCTCAAATTATTATCGAATGGAGAAGCACATCAACAAGCTCCACTTGAGTACGCTAAGTCATATCGACAACGGAATTCATCTCATATACATTGTTATCCCTTCAACAAAGGAAGCATCGACTTCGGCGACAATTCTATCCATTATGTTTCTTAATAGACATATTGTGATCCATCATCATCGCCTTGGTAAAATTGTTCATTGAGGAACGTCTTAACTAAGAAAGTCTTCTACGTTAACTATATCATCAACGCGTTAACAAAATCTCTTGAATGTGAAGCATTCATAATTCCTAGGCTTAGTCAAAGACTCATAAGACCTAAAACATTAAGTTTGGAACATTAGGATAAAACCACAAAAATCAAGACAATTTCTTTTTAAGTTTCTCCCTGCAGATCCCACGGCACCTTCAGACCATACGGGCGGAACCCATTTTTTGGTTCCGCCTGGTCCGCCAAAACCTCAGAGTGTTTTATTTGTAATTTCAAAACCAAACACCCTCTTAACTTTAACATAAACTTTCAAACAGCCATCACCCTCTCAAAAACACATATCCTCACGAATTTTAGGGCTTCTAATCCAATCTCTTCAAATCCAACTAACTTTGTAAGTATTCTAATCACAATTGCATTTTTGATTCAATTATAACATTCTTGCTTACAATCATTAACTAGAATCTTAGGGTTTTTGCATAAAACTTCTTGATTCATGAAAAACTTGGTGGCTAGTCAATTATGTATTTCATTAGTTAAGAATTGTATCTTTTTATTGTTACTTTGATTTGCCAAACACACCAAGTGCATTATCTTTCAAAAATTGCATCCAAAATTAAAACATGATTCATCACCACATTGTTAAAACAAATGAAAAACATCATTTAAACATCACTTGCATACTATCTCTTGAATGCTAAAGGGGATACATAACTAATATGTATTTCCAGGTACATTCAATCGAAGACACATTCAATTAGGAGAGTGTTGGTTATCTTTTGTTTTTACAACAAAATTTGCATAACAAAATAATTTGGGAATCAAAATGAGTCAAGATAACCAAGTCTTCACATTGTTTTGCATATAGGAACATATTAGAACATCCACATTGTTAAAAGTCATTAACATACAATTTTATGTTTTCTAGGAATCAACATGCCTCCCGCAAACAAATCCGATCACAAAGAAACCCTTAAGTACATGCCCAAACACCATATGACCAAAGGTCTCAACCCGGTTCAAGTAAAAACCTTTAAGGCATTAGAAAAACGCTATGTTCACGAAGGTAGAACCATTGATCCATCCTTTCTAGAAGGAACATCTATTCGCCAAAACTTTGCCGCAATTAACTTTGATTGTCTCCTTGATATAGATGAGCCAATTTGTCCTAGGTTCATCTTGGAATTCTATGCAACCGTAAACCTTTCCACAAGTGTTGTTGGTAAGATATCATTAAACTTCAAAACCAATCAAATACCACATGACATTGATTTAAAAGACTTAGCTATCATACTTGGTGTCCCAAATGAGGGAAATTGCCTCTACACGGATAAGTGGCCCATTTCAAGTCTTGATTCTATTGATCGTTTTTATCCATACGACACACCTCTCGCTAGTAAGGAAACCATTAAGGAACATCTTTTTGTTAGAACCTCTACCACTAGGGTGAATCATTCGGGGAATATTGTAGATAAGGATCCCTTTGGCATGGAGCTCAATGAGCTTAAACCGCAATTTAAGAAGTGGGAAGAAATTCTTAGAGCTAACGTCATAAGTACCATAGGAAATAGAGATCACATCAACACATGCCTTTGCTACATGCTCTATAGCATTTCCACCGGTCAACCCTTCAACTTAGCCTACTACCTAGCCAAAAGAATGGCCGACATATCCTTAGTTGGAACAACCGCTCTTCCCTATGGAATGCTTCTTACCCGCCTCTTTAGAGCAATCTCACCCATTTCTCCTAACGAAAATGGAATGCGCCTTGACTATTCTCTCGTTCCTCACATATTCGTTCCTTTAAGTGATAAACGAGTTTTCAAGAATAAGGGAAAACGTACTCGATCACCTACACCATCATCATCATCATCCGGCATGAGCGAGGACGATAAACTTCCTAACTCTAAGTTACCCCCTTTAGAATACCTTCAAGCACTCCCCGTCATTGAAAATGCATCCGAAGAGTTCAAGCAAACCAAAGGAATGTTCAAATGCTTTGGAAGGTACCTAAACAAGCTCAACAAGAAGATCGACCGGTTATGAGGAGATTAAAGAGTGTTTGGCTTATGAATGCTTTAGAATCGTTTATGTGTTAAACTACGTGAATTATTTGTTTTTCACTTTCATGGTTTATTACATTTGTTGGATTATGTTTGTATGAACTTGTATGCAAAATGACAATGTTTAAGGTGTTTGTCATTTTCTTTATGCTTATGGAAATTCTTACTAAGTATAGTGAAATCCTCGACCTCAAGGTCAAAGTCCTATGATATGTATGTTTACGTGTCTAATTTTTGCATTGCCTAACTAGAAATACCTTATCATTTTGATTTTAGGAGTTTTCGAAAATTTTGAAAATCGTCTCGCGGGTCAAAAACGCGGACTGCCTATTTTTTGAGCTCTGGCGGTACCCAAAATTGGGTTTCGCCAGTGTATTTTCTGGGAATCCCAGAAATGGCCCAACGGATCAGGCGGTACCCTCAATTGGGTTCCGCCAGTGTATTCTGAGGGTTCCGCCAGACACATGCAGAAAATTTTTCCATTTTTCTTAAGTCCAAAACTTGTAAAGTGTCAAACCATTATCCCAAGTGAGAAACATCTTCCATTAACTCCAATAACCATATTAGAACAACTTGCACTCACTAAGACAATTAGGAAGCCACTTCCCTCCAAAACTTCAAATTCAAACATAACCAACTCAAGGAACCCTTTTAAAGGATCCTTCAAACCATTGAAACATTTTCAACCAAATCACATCCCATGATCATAAAGCATTGAGTGCATATGTTGGTCTTTCACTCCACCTTACTCCATTGGATTGACATGCAATGATTTGACATGTTCATGAAAACTATGTAAATCATTTTGAAACCTCAATCTTTTAATGGTAAAACATCAAATCCAAACACTCATTCCAACATCTTCTTCATCCTATAAATTTGAAAGTTTTGCTACAATTCAAATCACACCATCACCATTAAAACCTCTTCTCTCAAAACATCAAAACCACACCTTTGAAATGACTAAATCCAACACATCATCCGAGTCATCAAAATCCTTCTCAAAAACCACTAGGATTAGTGTTAAACCTTGTTGCTTCAACAAAACCGTCAAGTCAAGCTCATCTTCTTCAAGTGATGCTTCTCTTAACATTTCTTCACCTATCCAAGATTTTCTTAACCTCACTACCTCAACACAATCCCCAACACATTCTAATACCAATGTAATTACCTTTCAAGAATTGCTTAATCTTGATACTCCAACACCCTCTCCAACACATTGTTACACAAACATGGCCACCATTCCTCCAACAACTAGACCTTCAAGTGATTCATCATCACCTTCTCACCTTTCATCACCTTCTCAACAAGCTCAACCATCAAAAACTCCATCACCTCAATCACCAACACTTACACCAATGGAACTTTTCCATACACCTCCAACATCACCACTACCCTATTTAGAAACATTAGAAGATCTATCACCAAAATCATCAAATCCACCATCCTTGTCACTCTTTGACACCATTGCTCAAATGGAAACCCAACAACAACCTAGTGAGCAACTAGATGATGAACCCCATCAACCATCATTAGTAGAACGGTTGGCTTACCGTTATGCTAGACCATCCATTTTTCCAAATGATCAAGGTCATACCCACTCACAATCATTTGTGTTTCACCCAATTTACAAAGACCTTCATGGCAATCCTTCCGGCGAACCAAGCTTCTGCCATTTTGTTCAAAACCAACAACCACCACAACAACAACAACCATCACCACAAGAACCTTCCCAACATTTTGAATCTCTACTTTCTTCTTATAAGAAAATAGAAGCATCCATATGGGAAAAACCTCCAAACCTTCATAATGAGATTGACACTCATTTAAACCACCTTCATGCCTTCAAACGTATGGTTGACTCTCAAATCAACCATATCATGGTTTTACAAACAACACTTCAATCAACAAATAAAGGTAGCAAAAACACTACTCAACCATCCACCTTTGCTCCCTCAAGTTCAAACCATCCACCACCAACATATCAAACCACTCTTCCACCAAACTTTCCCCGCCATGATTGCAATCATTGCGAAAGAACCGCTCACATTAGTGAAGGGTGTCGAAGGGAAATTCGTGAACTATCCGAAGAAATGAGGTTTATACTAAACCACATTTTGGATCTTCTACAATCCTCGTCTCACACACCTCAACCTTAGAGTCTCCAAAATGAAACAAAACCGTTTCTTTTGGAAAATGGTTCCCATTTAAACCAACAAACCAAAACCGTGTCATCCTTTCAACCTTCAAAATAAAGCCCGCTACAACCACAACCCACATTTTCATCCTTAAACAACCTTAGCCTTGTTTTTGGAAAATGTTTCTCATTAAGGAAAATGATGATTTCCTTGTAGCTTTTTATGGTCTTAGTTTATTTGTAGTTTTTATTTATTTTTAGAAGTAGGATGGTGTAATCCAAATTTCTTGTCTTTGACCTTTTAAGAGTCAAAATTTAACATGAAATGAATTTCATTCTACTACAAGGTTTTCATTGTTTGTTGACCATTTAGGTATAATAAGTGAAATATACCTTGCTATGGTACCATACATATATCTTGTGTTGTTGAAACTAACATTTCTTTTTGTAGGATCATTTTCCATGTTTTCCTTCCTTGATACTCCATTTAGGGGAGTAATATTCAAGGGGAAGCATGAGTGTTGTAGTATTTCACTTCACAACACTTAGTTGTGTTTTAAACATGAAATGCTTTCATGACTTGTCTTGTGCGGCAACTAACCTTTTTCTTGTAGGTTCAAAATCCATGTCTCCTCTCTTGGCACTCCATTTAGAGGGAGTATCGTCCAAGGGGGAGCAAGTGCTTACTTCCGCTTCGCTACTCTTCTTTTTGTTTCGACAAAAGGGGGAGAATTTAGATATAAACTTGTTTCAATTTTTTTTTTTTTTTTTTTTTTTTTTTTTTTTTTTTTTTTTTTTTGCATATCACATCATCTTAGCAAAAACAAGTTGTTTATATCTAACTTTATAAGACTTAACACTAAAACTAGTGACTTACTTATAAATAAAGTTTATGTTTTGTCATCAACAAAAAGGGGGAGATTGTTAATACAAATATCGCCTAAAAACGTTATTTATATTTTACGATCTTTGCTAAGTTTTGTTAATGACAAAGTATGAAGTTTAGCTATAAGTAAATCATCACTTTAAGTGTTTAAGTCTTGTTTAACTAAGGTTTGAATTTCCTTTTAAACAAAACATTGTTTTTATTTCTTAAACTAGAAAGTGTCTTATCACATCACATTTATTTCTTAATATAGTAAGGTCACATCACATTTAGGGTAAGCTTTGTCAATATACATTTATGGTAAGAAGTGTGTTTGACTTACTAAGTGGTTGCTTGCAAGTTTAGTGTTTGACTTGATATTATGAGATGTGACATTGTTTGGTTTGCAAGAAGTAATGTGATGTGACCTTGTTTGGTTTGGGAGATTTATTGCAAAAACCAACTGCAACCCTGGCGGTACCCTGGGGATACACGGGCGGAACCCTTCTGAGGGGTCCGCCGTATCTGCCAGACCTGCAGAATGGTTTGCTATAAATACCAAACCATTTGTTAGTTTTGGGTAACCCTTTTAGGACATATTTTCACATACTCTCTCAACTAACTCAATAACCTTTTGATTTATGTGATTCTCTTATGTAGCAAGGGACTTCATAAGATCATTCAAGAAGTTACAAGCTTCAACTCTAAAGTTGCAAGTCTTGGTAGCTTGGTCATGTATAAGCTTTGGTAGTTTATACTTCATTTGTGTCATGTATGTAGAAGTGAGTGGTTAGTATTTTAGGCCTCAAAATACGTAGTGTGTCGGGAGTTGTTGTACCCTTGTAAAAGAACTAACGGGAGTGGTTGTACCCTTAGTAAAGAACTCGACATTTAGCTTAGTGTCGGTAAAAGTATAAGCGACGATGGGAGTGGTTGTACCCGTGTAAAAGAACTCGACATCTAGCTTAGTATCGGTAAAAGTGTAAGCGACGTTGTAAAGGTTTTCTCCGCCGGTGAAAGGAGCTTGTTGATTAGTGCTTATAACTCTCGAGTTGGAAACTCGGGGCGTGGATGTAGGGCAAGGAAAAAGAGTCCTTGTAGCCGAACCACGATAAACAATCGTGTTGTGGTTTGATCGTTTTTTTCTTTATCTTTGCTTATTACATGTTGTTCTTTAGTTAAAATAGCTAGTTACTTATAAAGCTTCTCAAAGAACTAAAACAAGTAAAGATGTGTTTATATCTTCAAACAAAAGTAAAGGTTTTCAAAGAACTAAACAAGCAAAGTTAGGATCATCACAAGCAAAGCTTTTCAAAGTATGAAACTAATAAAGTTAGAATTGTTATTCACATGAAAAGCTTTTCAAAGAATCAAACATATAACATTGTGCTTATATCTTTAAGCAAACGTAAATGTTTTTAAAGATATTCAAGTTAAAAAGAATCGAAAAAGCGGTAAACTATTCAACCCCCCCTTCTAGTTTTTCACAAAATGGTTAGTGATTTTCTTGATTTTTTTTGTCATTTTCGGCCCTATTTTTTACCCTCGTAAATGTCGAATCGTTAAAAACTTAAAACACGAAAGTTTTTTTATTTTGATTCACTCTTTACACAGGTTTTGAATCAATCAAATCCGATGTCATATGAGTAAGATATCACACGCGAAAGTTGACGTTTTAATCATATTTGTTGCACACAATGTGTTTGATGAAATGTCTAGCTTAGAATTTTAGTGTTAAAATTGCGTTAAATGCATTAATTTTTGTACCACGGCGCATCACTAATCGTTTTATTAATGTAAGATTCAATTTTTTTTTAACCGATGAACCATATTAACTGATGAACCTTGTTCATCAGTTACTTTGGTTCATCAATTTCAGGTTCATCAATTTTTTCAGATTCATCAATTTTAGGTTCATCAAATTTGATAAAATGTTTGGGTTCATCATTTTTTTCAGGTTCATCAAATTTTAGGTTCATCAAATTTTATCAAATGTTTGGGTTCATCAAATTGATCACAGTTTTTCAGGTTCATCAATTTTTTCAGGTTCATCAATTTGATCAAATGTCTCTTAACTTGAATTAGTATCTTTGTACAATGTCTTTTAAATTGAATTAGTTTTGACACGCCACATGACTTGAACCAATGTTATATTAAACAACCAGACCACTGTAACACATACATCTGAGAGATTAATAAAAGCCACAATATCTTTATTTACATTACAATAGTTTAACACAAGAATACTTATACAGTTCAACCAAACTGAGAGTTACACATCATATGAGGTACAAATAAACTATTTAAATCAACTAATTAATTAACAATATATTGTCTAACACAAAAAGGACATGCCCACCATTTAATAAACCACCGGTGTACCCCAAATATAATTCAACCAAATTGAGAGTTTCCTCAACGATCGAGTACTCCTGCTTCTTTCACAATCATTCAGAAGGTAGTCTCACATATCAAGTACAGCTTCTATGAGTTCATTACTGAATTTCATACTCTCTTGTGCATCAGCCAGTTTTTCTTGATCTCCCCTATCTTGTGAATCTGGAACTCTCCACCATTCGTTGTTCTTCAACCACTGATGAACAATTAATTTTAATTAATTGGTTTTACAAGATATAACTGATAAACATATAGTAAAGTTATATGTTCATCAATTCATAGTACAATATAACTGATGAACATATAGTAAAGTTATATGTTCATCAATTCATAATACATCATACGCTTGTATGTTCATCGGTTCATCATAAGCTTATATGTTCATCAGCTCATAACATAATAAAAATGATGAACATATAGTAAACTTATATGTTCACCAGTTCAGAATACACTTTAACTTATGAACCTATTTTCAAATAAATGATGATCAAATGCACTGTCAATAACTGATGAACCTACTTTCAAATAAATGATGATCAAACGTACTAGCAATAACTGATGAACCTATTTTCAAATAACTGATGATCAAACGTACTAGCAATAATCCAAGCAATAACTGATGAACCTTATTCTAATCTATTCGAATAAGTTATTCTATCGAATCCGCAAGCTACTAAGTAAACCATGATCCAAGCAATAACTGATGAACCTTATTCTAATCTATTCGAACAAGTTATTCTATCGAATCCGCAAGCTACTAAGTAAACCATGATCCAAGCAATAACTGATGAACCTTATTCTAATCTATTCGAACAAGTTATTCTAGCGAATCCGCAAGCTACTAAGTAAACCATGATCCAAGCAATAACTAATGAACCTCATTCTAATCTATTCTAACAAGTTATTCTATCGAATCCGCAAGCTACTAAGTAAACCATGATCCAAGCAATAACTGATGAACCTCATTCTAATCTATTCTAACAAGTTATTTTATTGAATCCGCAACCTACTAAGCAAACCATGATAACAAGCAATAACTGCTGAACCTTATTCTAATATATTCTAACAAGTTATGAACCTAAGATATAACATAATAGCTAAGCTAATATTTTCATCAACTAAATAAAAAAAATAAAAAAAAGCATAAATTGATGAACCTAACATAAAAAATAAGCATATTACAAAGAATGTAATAACTAATGAACACACACACAAAATCATATAAACTAGTATTTAATATGTTCATCTACTAAAAGATATAACAAAAAAGCATAAATTGATGAACCTCGGATAAAAGTAAGCATGTAACAAAAAATCCACTAACGGATGAACCTCTGATAAAAGTAAACAGATAACAAAAAAATCACTAATTGATGAACCTTTGATAAAAATAAGGAGATAACAAAAAATATTCTAACTGATGAACCTCTAATAAAAATAAGCAGATAACTAATAAAAATAAGTTGATAACAAAAAATGCACTAAATGATGAACCTGAAGATCATCAATCGCCATTAAAACCAGATTTCTATCACATTTATGACCTGAATCTAGTTGAAGCATTTCATCGAGCACTTGGTGTGCATCATTATATCGATCACATTTCAACAACAGATCTTATATGTTTACCCGATTATTATGAATTTGAAAAGTACAAAAACGAGTTTTATTAGTTGGTACCTGATGGTGACGGTGTGAAGAGTTTTAAAAAATACGCATGCAAAAAATTAAATTTAATCAAAATTAAAACAAAATTAAAACATAAATGATAAACTTACCAGTTGGATTCATCTTTTCGACCTTAATTTTATGTGTTTTAATCGATTAGAGATGATCGAAAATTGAAACCCTAATTTTTTTCCCAAATTTTGATCGGTTTAGAGAGAGAAGATGGAGAGTGAAATTGAAATGAATAGAGAGTGAGTGAGAAGATGGAGGGAAAGAAGAGACGGGTTTTGGTGGTTAATTGACGGATTTACCCTTTTTAATAGGGATGAGCGCTTTTTTTTTCCCAACTTAATTTTGGACCGTTAGATGGAAAGCAAAGGGGATCGGATGACTACAATTACTTTGTAGACTTTGTATTTTTTGTCCTCCTGTAGGGGATCGCACCTCATAACCACATATAGATTGTCTTTTGTATGTTACACAAGGTTATTTATGACTTTTCCTGTGATTTAGCTTTTTTTCTTTTTTTTTTTTTTTTTTTTTTTTTTTTTTTTTTTTTTTTGGTTTGTTAAAAGGGTTAACCCCTGAAAAATAGTTTTGTTATGTTCTTTTGCCTCAAATTACTTCACGTTCATATATTAGGCGTTTTTTTTGGTTATATTTACTATTTAGATGGGCACCAGCCAATATTGCAAGTTCTAAAGGCAGGTTTTCTGGGTCAGTCAACAATATGGCAGTTTAGCTACAGTAGTAAGACTACTCCAAGCTATTGGTAATCACCAATGAATACATATCCATGTTAATACATTCCATAAAAATATCCGGTCACAATTATCTTGTAGCTTACATTATTCCTGTTTGCTGATGGCATTTGTGTGACCTCATCTAAAAAACCGTTTGCCTTTCCATAAAAGTGTGAAGTGCTAGATTGCTAGGTATTCGATTATAAAAAAGGTATTAAAGATGCAGATATGCTAGGTACTCAATTATACATGCATGATCAACCAATTGTTGTCTATATAATTCATCCATGTTGGTAAATTCTTTCATTGATACAAACCATCAAATAAGCCAACAATCACTGCACACCTGAGCTTTATTCTCAGCTAACAGTTATGAATTAATGATAGTTACACAACAGTGTCTTACAATTTATTCATAATATGAGGCATACAGTACATGCATCTATGAAATACTAAATCACCCACATGCAACTTACAACCTTTTTACAAGTACATCCCAAAACAAAACTATTACAAACTACAATACTTAGATCGTGGGGTTTTTATAGTGAAGTACATGTTTCTTGGGCTTAAAGAGGTTCTTAGAACCATATGTCGACCAAATCACATCAAGAAACAAAACGTATTGCGCCTTAGCATATATGGCGAATGGAACCAGAGCAAATCCACTAATAAGGATAGGGATCCATAACAAACCTTTATTGTAAAGTAGAAAAAAGCTGACACTAAGAGCAACTATCATGGATGTCATAGATAGAAAAAGAAATGATAGACCGACTATCAACTTATGGGGTAGTGATTGCAAGAAATCATGTTCGGCATAACGAGCCGTGAAGACGGATAAGAACATGTAGAGGACTGATGCTGAAGCTGAGAACAGAGAAATGGCATCCGCCACAAAGAAAACTTTGAAGGTTGTTTTTGAATAAAAGATGGGGATACCATTGTTTTGGTCATACCCTCCTGGAACAGTGAAAGCAGCAGCGAATACCATAGTCGCGATAAGTGCAGCTACAACCATACATTGACCAGCTATTTCTTTCATCCATGTTTCCCCTTGTGTGACCATATCTTTGTGTTCTTTTGTAAACAACTCATGTGGCGTTAGACCATTATTGTTCCTCTCTTCTCTTAAAGATGGAGGGACTATTGACTCTACCTCCTGCAACACAAACAAATTAAAAGAGTTATAGACCAATTGGGGTCATATGTATCCTATGAAGCTCATAGTGGAATCTATATATGTACCTGGAACCATAAAAGTTCTCTTTGCATCTCAAAAGCTCCTGAAACATTCTTGAGCTGCTTTCGATTCACAGTATTTCCAACTAAATGTAACATATTGTTATTATTTATATCTTTGAGAGGGGTTATCATATCCTTCATCGCGCCTATCTCGTACAATAGACTATAGATACCCGCGTGGCGGTGTTTGACAGCTATGTGAAAGATACTAAAGCCGTCATCATTATGCTGCCATATCAAATCAGGGTATCTACGAATTAGCTCAACTATAAAGTTGGTGTTGCCCATTTCTGCAGCAATAAATAATACCCGAGAAGAGTATCTATCCTGAGAAGGGTTGAAATGTTTTGCTTCACGCATGTCTTCAATATGGTCTTTAATGAGCTTATGTAGGGTTTCTGGCTTCCTTTTCTTCTGAGATTCTTTGAACAGTTCCACAATCAATTTGGAAATTTTTTTTTCTAGATTCAGAGCTTTTTCTCCTTTAAAAGAAGGCGTCTTGTTTTCATCCTTGATTATATTGTGGGTTTCGGTATGCATTTTCAACACATATCGAGAAACTAGTTCTTTTAGTTCTGGGAGACGATGTTCATTTTCACAAGTGTTTTCCAGCTTATTAAGTTGCTCAGAAACGAGTTCTTGGAGCTGTATAGCTTGAAGGTCCCACGATCCTTTAGCTAGTTCAATCTTATCCTGTGGCCCTTTAAGTATAACATCAATATGCTTCTTAGGTAGTTTCACAATATCTTCCCAAATGATTCTTAGTAATTGTAATGCTTGACTTTCCTTTTCCTCCTCAAAACCAATGAATGCAAAAACTGAAAAGCAACAACCAGATATTACAAGGAACCATATTTATTTCACGAAAAATACATTATTTTACTGTTAAAGTTGGAATTGTTTTTTGGAATATTGTTGAAGATGGAATGCAAAAAATATAGCCAAATTTCCATTGCAATCCAAGCACCCCTTTTTATTCTAAAATGCAATATAATTAGACTGTGAGAGTACTATCTGCCATGTTATTATTATTATTTTTTATTTTTTATTTTTTTTATAAAGAAAAATTAAAGGCAGAGTAGCTGTCATGTTGGTACATGATTATGACGGTGACTAATCTGGCGGTGGCGAATGCAAGTTTTGTTGGCAGAGCTGATGGTATTGGTGTGTCGTGAGAAGTGGTGGTGATGGGTGTGGATGAAGGATGATTGTGGCTGGTCAAATCGTGGTTGTGTCGGTTAATGGGTGGAAATTTTCTTAAAAGTAATGAAAACAACAATTTAGGGTGGCGTAGCGATTAAAGGGCTTATGACTATCACTTTAAACTGTGTGAGATCTCAATTTCAACTCGAGATAGGTGCAAACAACCTTAAGTTCATCAAACTCCTGAAAAGAGAAGGTTTTACCTTGTATGAATTTGTGTGTGGTGGTTTCTAAAAATTCGGAAATCATGGTTAAAAAAAATACTACCAGTTAATCGTAACAGACACCACGAGGAAACATACGAGCCCAAATTTTTTTTTTAAATTAAAAAACTTGTTAAAGTTAAAGAATTTGTAGTAATTTAAATTTACGTGGGAATATATATAAAAGGAAGGGATCAGGTGGGGATTAGCTTTTAAGTAGGGATGATGCGGATAATACCACAGTAACATTCAAAAAATATAATTCAAAAAAATAAAGAAAAAGAAAGAGGACAAAAAATTATTAAGAATCGCTGAAAAAAAAAATTCAAAAAAGAATCGTTTTCATAGTTAAAAGGTATTATGATACTATGATTTTTTTTAATATCACTCTAATACTTATTTTTTTTTTGAATTTTTTTAATATCACCGTAAGTTTTTTTAATATCGCAAAAAAAAAAAAAAAAAAAAATGATATTAAGTTTTTACTGATATGACAGTAACTTTTTCAATATCACGGTTCATTTTTACATGTAAAAAAAGCTTAATATCACGTTAGTTTTATAATATCACCGTAACTATCATGAGTTTTTAATATCACGTTTTATTTTTACATGTAAAAAAGCTTAATATCACGTTAGTTTTATAATATCACCATAACTATCATAGGTTTTTAATATCACAGTTCATTTTTACATGTAAAAAAACTTAATATCACGTTGGTTTTATAATATCACCCTAACTATTATAAAACCCTTTCATAATATGCTTAATATCACTGTAGGACTTATAATCACATAACAAAAAGTGCTCAGAAAAATCTGAAAAAAAAAAAAGTAAAATCCGCACAAAAATAAGAAATCCGCACTTGATCCTCACTGTATATATATATATATATATATATATATATATATATATATATATATATATATATATAGTTAGGATCAAATAAGAAGAAAAATTGAAATAAGAATGATAAGAAGAAACCACAACCACTCATTTTAGATGCACTTACAAAAATAGATGCATACTTTTTTACATGCAGGGATTGAATATATATATATATATATATATATATATATATATATATATATATATATATATATATATATATATATATATGATCAAATAAGAAGAAAAATTAAAATAAAAATGATAAAAAGAAACAAAAACCACTCATTTCAGATGCACCTACAAAAATAGATACATATTTTTTTACATGCAGGGATTGAAAATTATTAAAATTTTTGTCATCATTTTTTATAATTGATTCTCTCTAAAAACAGATATTCACTCATACCAATTAATAATACTTTTTAAATGTCTCAGTTGAAAATTAAATCTATTACCACTTGGTTGCAAGTTACTTATCTAGGCTAAGCTAAAGACTATTTGGTTTTTAAATTTTAATCCTAAATAATGATAGATCTAGTCTCATGTATTATGTTTAAGAGAACATGCATGTGACACATATGTAAGTGTGTTTAATTAGGGCTGAGCATAACCGTCCGAAGCCCGATTAGCCCGACAAACCGACCCGCCCGAAACATGCCCGAAGCCGAACCGATACAATACGGGTTGGGAATCGGTTGGAAAAATAAGCTTGTGTCGGTATCGGGTCGGGTCGGTTTCAAAACCGACGGCAGCCCGATTGGCCCAATTCTCATTTAGGTTTTAGTAAAATGATGCGCCTACCTGGTTACCAAAACCCCTTTGTTTGTTTCACATTTTAGTAAAAAAAAAAAACAAACCGACTATGCCCGATTAAAACCGAACCGACCCGATGCTTTCGGGGTCGGGATCGGGATGGTATTTTTGCTTATGTCGGTATCGGTACTTGTCGGGTCGGGATCCGGCCCGATGCTCAGCCCTATGTTTAATTGTGCATATTAACAATGATACAAACTAATTGAAATATCTCTAATAACATTGTAGATGACATGGCACATGCATTAGCATGAAAGGACGATGATATGTTTACCTGAATTCACGATTCCCTTTAAGAAACTAGATTTTGATTTCGTAAATGCTTCAGGCTTTCCAGCCAAAACACCGAGTAGTCTGTTGGCCAGTGGTTTGTTGTTCCTACCAATGGTTCGATGCTTTTCCACTATGTTGAGTGCAATATCTAAAAGATATGACAGTTAGTTTGAAAGAGGAAATGTTACAACAAAAAAGAGCAATTAAAACAAAAGCAACACCCTAAAAAGATTTTTCATTTATATGAATAGTTAATGTGGAAAATTAGTTCTTTTCTAATATATAGTTTATTTATAAGTTAGTTTAGCACTGAAGTCTAGCTCCACAGGATGGAGAGTGGAGATATAGATGAAGATGGAAATAAGGAATACTATTTCCATTTTTCTTCGTCCGGATATTCTCTAGCCCAGTTAGAAACTAAATAATTAAATGTGTATGTGTAATTAACTGGATGCTTGAATGCTTACCGAACATGTCACTCTGCACACATCTCTCAATAAGGTAATAACGACTAAAATCATTCCAACCACCATCATCACTTAAGTCTGAAATGTTGTAAAGAAGCTTCACGACATCCTTATTTCCAAATAAGGCAGCCGCATACAGTGGCAGCCTTTCATTTTCACCAGGGATTGTGTGCAAGGTCTCGTTCTTTTTCAACATAATCTGAACCGTTTCAAGGTTTCCGGATGCAGCTGCCAAATAGAGAGCGGTGTTTTGTTTTTTGTTTAGAAGTGTCAAGTCATCCTTTTCCATGAAATCTACAAGATTTTTCACGAACTCTACCACCTGTTTGCTTCTATTTGCGGACGCCGCAATATGAAGTGCTGTTTCATTATTTCCAGTGAGACTATACCTTACCAACTCTGGTTTCTCAAGAAGAATGGCTTGAGCAGATTTCCAGTCACCTTGAATGGATGCTTCATATAGAGGGGCACCATATTTAAAGTAGTCTTCTTTTCCATCTCCTATTTGGTAGTTCCAACAAAAAGTTAGTGATTGCAATATTCTTTTCTCTAAAGAGTAACAATCAATTATTATTATTATTATTATTATTATTATATTTAAACATGATAATTTTACATAAAGTTGGATGGGAGTCTAGACACAAGTTGTGCTCCACTCTTTCTGAATACAAAAGTTTATTCTATGTAAGATAAAACGACAACTCTTAGCATTATTTGAGTGGCTAATGACAATAAACTTATTATTATTATTATTATTATTATTATTATTATTATTATTATTATTATTATATAATAAATTTTATTAGAACATAATAACTTTACATAGAGTTAGACGAGAGTCTAGATACAAGCTGTGCTCCACTCCTTTCTGAATACAAAAACTTATTCTATGAAAGATAAAAACACCATTTTTAAAATTATTTCAGTGACTAATTGTAATAGACTTAATACGTGAAAGTGTGTCCAAAGCACCGTATCGAATTCGTCAAATGTAGAAAAAGCAAAAGGAATGAACAACAACTAATTATCTCAGAATATATAACTACAAACTATTACGTAGTATTATTTATTTATTTATTTATTTAATTTTTTTATTGAACAACAACTAATTATCTCAGAATATATAACTACAAACTATCTCACATGTGCTAAGTAGGACTTGAACCCATAACCATTTGGTTGAGGAGCTTCTAACACAACAAATGGTACTATTAGGCACAAGCACTTTGGTAACATGTTACTATATATTAATATTATTAACTGAAATCAATTGCGTCTTTTAGTAAGATTCAATTTTGTTGCATGCATGCATGCATGTGCTCGTCTCCATGTGGAATTCCTTAGAGAAATGAAATGCCTTTTCATAAAACAGAAGGTAGTAAAAATTGCAGTGAAGGAACAAAAGAGTAGAACGGATAGCAGAATTTACCATCAAGCAGACCTTGATCTGGTAGATTCTTATTCTTCGGCATGTTGAATGGTGCAACAGTATTTATACCTTTGCTTCAGATCTAGTAATCAAGCAAATATCGTGCTAGTATGAGTGGATGAAAGAGTTGAAGGGTTAGAGGTATGATTTCCAACAATGTAGATATCGATTATTTATATACACTCTAGCTCCCTTGATTAAGTCAGCGTGAACGTCACGTTTATAAAAAAATACTACGTAATAAAAAGTCTACATCTCTAACAACGAATGTTTCTAACAACCAATATTTTTAAGGGGCTAATTGACTCTAAATGTATCATAGTTGTCATCATTTTCTTCTATATGTATAGAACATTTTTATTTATTTTTATTTATTTATTTTTATGTGTACTAAACTTGATTTTTTTTTTTTTTTTTTTTTGCATTTTTGTGTACTTTATGATTATTTTGCCCCTCCCATGTTAATAAAATGGATGGCAAAATGGTCATAAAGTACATAAAAATCCTCAAAAAATAAAGTTTATAATAGCAAAAAAGAATTATTCGGTACATATAACAGAAATAAGTGACAACTATGATACATTTTAGTGTTATTAGCCCTATTTTTAATAGGCATAATTACATGTATATCTTTGGAAATTTCAAAAATTACATATATATCATTTTTACTAGTTTTTGATGCATAAAGTATAATGCTTTTAATGCATGAAAAGGATATATATGTAATTTTTAAAATTTGCAAGGATATATATGTAAATGCCCATTTTTAATAACATATTTTGCATGACAACAACATATAATGAAAAGTCAGACGTCTGTCACGACCCGCCTAATTGATACGATTATTTTCGAGGTGATCGGGATTCCGGATTGTTCCACACTTGTCTTGAAAGACCTTGGATAATCTTGGAAGCTCATGGAAGATGTTGGAATGGGATGGAAGCTCTAGAAACTCATAGAAGCCCTAGAAGCTTATTGAAATCTTAGAAGCTTCCATGGAAGGATGTAGAACTTGTACATAGCTTCTTAGGAGTAGTATAAATAGGGGAGGCCTCATTTGTTCATGGCATCCAGGAAGTTCTCTTGTAATCAATCTTGTAAAGTTCTCCAAGCAATACAAAGCATTTTCATATTCCACTTGTTCCTTTCTTCGAAGCTTTCTTAGTTGCATACATCGTTGAGTATTCGAGCAAGGGTGAGCTTAGTCGAGACTAAGTGCCGCACGGAAGACCTTGTAGAGACAAGTCCGTGACAAGTGGTATCAGAGCCAGGTTGATTTGAGGTGATGGCCAACGTAACCGAGAAGATTGGTGCTAGTGGAAGTGCAATCATTGATGAGAGGCAAGGTCGAGATGAGAGGCGTCAAGACCCCAAGAAGAGAGGAACGTCTAAGGACGTAGTGACGAGTTTGGATACGAGATTGACGGGTGTTGAGACATCCGTGACGGAGTTGAAGGACCAAGTTGAGGGCTTGGAAGGCCTTAATTCAGAATTTACGAACATGAAGGAAGACTTTAGGGAGATCCTCAATGCTCTTAGTGGTGACATGAAGCGCGAAATCCATGACTTAAAGGAGATGTTCATGGGTGAGGTCAAGAAGTTGCGAGAAGAGTTTGGAGAAGAGATCTCCAACATTCGTAAGACCGTCGAAGACTTGCAAGCCGATGTGGTGCTATGCAAGCGATCCATGGCTAATGGAGGTGGCGAAGCTAGTCATCATGCTCCGAAGATTGATGTTCCTAAACCATCACCGTTCGTGGGAAAACGGGAAGCTACGGCGGTTGATGATTTCTTGTGGGAGATGGAGCAATACTTGGAAGGTGTCAAAATCACGGATGACGACTCCAAGATCAAGATGGTGACCCGATACTTGAAGGATACTACGGCGTTATGGTGGAGACGTCAATATGGAGATATCGAGCGAAGTACGTGCACTATCAATACTTGGGTTGATTTTGTAGCGGAACTTAAAAAACAATTCTATCCAGAGAATACTAAGAATGAAGCGAAGAGTCGGCTTCATAAACTTAAGCATTCCGGAACAATCCGAGATTATGTTAAGGAATTCACTACACTTGTCTTGGAGATTCCGGAACTTTCCAACCAGGACTCTCTTTTCTATTTCCTTGATGGTTTACAAGGATGGGCTAAGAGGGAGTTGGAAAGACGTGGAGTTCAAGACCTTTCTATGTCTATCGCCCATGCTGAGGCCTTGATCGATTTTGGTACTAGGAGGGAACCATCTAAGCCGAAGGATCGAAAGGTGAACCAAGAGAAAGGTGGGGGGAGAGAAAGTCACCCAAGCTAAGAATGATAATGCACGTAAGCCACCAACCGGAAAGGGCAAGGACTTGAAGACGAATTATAAGACGGGTGGATGCTTCATATATGATGGACCTCATATAGCTCGAGATTTCCCCAAGAAAGCAAGTCTCAATGGAATGATAGCTCATGAAGACGAAAGTACTAGCGAAGGTGGATGCATGAGTACGATGAGTATCTTGAATGTAATCAAGGCCAAGACGGAGGTGCCAAAAGTTGTAGGAAAAGGACTATAATATGTGGAAGCAACCGTCAAAGGGATCAAGGTACATGCTCTAGTTGATTCCGGTGCCACTCATAATTTTGTGTCGGTTGATGAAGCCAAGCGGTTAAGGATTAGTGCTACAAAAGGGAGTTGAACGTTTAAGCCGGTAAACTCGAAAGCCAAACCAATGGAAGGAGTGGCTAGAGATGTGCAGGTGAAGATTGGAGAATGGGAGGGGACGGTTGACTTGTCGGTGGTCCCGATGGATGATTTCGATTTGGTTATTGGGTTGGAGTTCCTCGATAAGGTACGAGCTTTCCCTATGCCATTTGCTAACACTTTATGTATCCTAGATGGTGGAAAGACTTGCATGGTTAGCACGGAGCGGGATTCTAAGAGTGGAGTGAAGACCCTTTCGGCCATGCAATTCACGAAAGGGTATAACAAGAGTGAATGATGTGCGTTGTATAGGTGATTATTCCTTATCAAGTTTTAATATTTATATTTTGCCGACTTAACCTATAACAACACTAACGGGCAGTGTACCCGATCAATGTAGCCTAGTTGGTAAGTAGGGTGTCGATCACTAAGAGTGGGATTTCTAATATACTAATTCTAAAGGTATTCGACTCTACTAAATTAACCTAAACTAAAGCAAAGGGGGGGGGGGGTTCAGCCTGAGAGACTGGCACGAGTTTGGTTTTATGCTAAACTAATTAAACTAAACTAAACAAACAATAGAAGATACCCAAGATAAGAAGAGTGTGTTAACCAAGTTCAATCATATATGATTAAGTTTCGATAAGTTCCTAAAACCTACAGTGATTGGTGCTCAAGACTAGGCGCGGTCAATCCTACCTTTCGTTTCCCTAGAGTCTAGATTCCATTTAATTGGAATCCGCCTAAAGCTGCTTAATAATTACATTGTTTATAATTAAATAGCTTGTCACTTGTTTTATTGCTAGTCCTATATGAAGCGTATTGTAATCTAATCTGTCTCGTTGGATCTCAATATATCGGTGAGTAAACCCTTAATGATCACTTATGCCTATCCTACTTATCTAAAGACATCTGCTTAAGCAGGCGAGGAGCAGGTATGGCAGTCCACAAGCTCAGCTAGACACATAGGTTATCAATGCACAAATATAAGTCACCAAAAACATCATCATATAGACTTTAATCGATGGGAAAGCAATTTTAAGAGGAGTGTACGATGTTTCGTAGTCACGTATCACAAGCCCATCTATCCTGATGAATTAAAGCTTACTAATACAATAAAACAAAACTACTTAACATAAGTAATTAAAAAGAAGACTGAGCAACCAATCGAATTAGAAACAAATCAAAACATTAAATAATCATAAACTTGGCTAACACATAAGGGTGTTAGCCCATAATCTCTGTAATAAGGTAGATAAACATAATCATAATGAATAGAGTATTAAACATAATGAATACGATATGCTAACAATGATTAGAGATGCTCTTCAAGGATAATTAGGTCTTCAAGGTTGATCTTCTGCTGTTTGGAGGGTCTTTGATCATCTGGGAATGGCCCTAAGGGTTCCCAAGGATGCCCTAATTCGTTAATGAGTCCGGTATTTATAGATTCTGAAATCTGGGTCAATACGGCGCATCTAGAGAGTTAGATGCGCCACATCTGTAAGTAAACGTAGCCTCCAAGTCTGAAACTTACCCGATATGGCGCATCTATAAATCTGATATGGAGCATTTCCCAATACGACACATCCAAAGACCTGATGCACTGCATCTCCTTCAGAATAAGATAGCTTTCCTTTTTCTCTTTCCGTGGCTGCTTGAACGGGGTAAAACGGAGTCCGGATGAAGATTTTACGGCCAAAATACGAAAGCATCTTCAGGTGTCGACATGTAATCTTTGACTTCTTCTTTAAGCTTCTAATCTTCACTTGATCTCTTGAATTATTGGTAAGGATTTGTATATGGCCGATACGGCGCATCAAGGTAACTTCGTGTGGGGTCCAAGATTATTATATTCCAGAATATTCGTACACCGCCTTTAGATGCAGCGTATCTTCAATCTCTTATGCGGCGCATGTTCTTCTGTGTCTTGGATCATCTTTTGGTGAAGTCTTAAGATTGATACGCCATATGTCTGGAATGTAATACGACATATCCTTCGTCAGTTCAGTGGACTTTTCCATATTGATCCATTTTGCTCCAATTTACGTCGAAAATAGCCAACTTTCACCAAATGCTTGTTTATAACTGAGAATCACAAAAGTAAGCGATTAAGTATCGATTCTCATATAACATAATATAAAACAAGCGAATAATATAAGATAAATGATGCCAATAAAATGTACTTATTTGATGTCATCAAATATCCCCCCACTTGAACTTTACTTGTCCCCAAGTAAACCTTATATTTAAACTTATGAAAATATATCCTAAACAATTGTCTAGGATTTTTATAGTTAAGCATTTATTCATTCAATCTCAATTACACAACCAAACACCTCACGAAATAGGAAAATGAAATCACTCAAATCACTCAACTAATCTATGTGGTAACATTTTGGTAGTTCGCTCAATTGCTCGGTCGTGACGAGTATTCGATCATAAGCTTGGCAAGGATACACATCTCCACCACTAAAGCTAAGGAGTACCAAGTCTAAAGCGGTAAATTGGGTTATGATAAGGCTTAAGGGTTAGACCTAGCTTCGTTTGAACATCTCCTGCATAAACTTGGTAGATCGTTGGCGCGAGTCCTCGATTCCTCAAACAACGGATGGTCACTAATGTGTTTCTTGGATCGCTGGCGCGAGTCCTTGATCTTTCAAATGATGGATGGTCACTAATGTGTTCCTTGGTTTGCTGGCGCGTTACTTTCATAACGGATGGTCACCAAGTTGCACACCAGATCGCTGGCACATCATTTAATCAATCTTAAACTCGGATGGTCACCAAGTCACACACCAGATCACTGGCGCGTTATCTAATTAGTCTAAAACTTGGATGGTCACTACCTTATTCATATAATTGACATTCTCACTTAGCCATCATTATATCCGGATGCTCGAAAGCTAACAACGAATACAACAATACGGTGGGTAGGGATAATATTTAGGATATAAAAATGGGTGTAAAATAAAAAATAAACAAACAGATAGATTAAGTCCTAAGTGTGGTTAATCACTTTCCCAACCTTCCCATGAATAAGACACAAATCATAGACTAACTCATGCTTTGACACTTGAAACTCACGCTTTAGTAGGTACACATGAATCAGACTCAACAATATCTTAATCAAAGAACAAACCTTAGTTGGCGTTCCCATAACGGCCAACTCCCTTTCAATCCATAGATATAATACAACAAATACTGGCCATATCAACCACTTACATTACTTTACATTGTTGGTTTATAACAAACTCACCAACTTCTTCTTTCTTTTTCTTTTCTTAATTTTCGATTCTTTTTTTCTTTCTTTTTTTTTTTTCATTTTTTTTTCATATAAATAAACTACGATGTGTAAAATTTCACCACATCACTTATAACGATAATTCTGGATAATTTCTTCCATACTTTTCATAACTTCAGATATAATGGTAATAGTGCAAGTAGTAAACACACGAAAATCAAAAATGCAATATATACTTTCACTCCATTGCATTGTGTGACCTAACCAAAGATAATAATTACGCACACGAACACAGGAAACACGGGGAATATACACTTTTACCAAAAGCAACTAACCACAGACTTAAATCTACAGGGTAGGCTAAGGTGTATGGGTGTAACGAAACATTTAACATTAGTGTAAGAAATGAAAGGAATGGCTCTGAGGGTTTTTCTAGGGGTATCTTACTCTAAAAATGAGAGTAAACAAAAGGGTTTATACGAGGGTTAACTAACCAGTGTAGTTAGTTAATAAACATAACATATATTAGGCTTTTTTGGTGTAATCCTAGAAATTTACCAATTTAAACAAGTCACTCCAATTATATCAATAATACTCATTATGGTGGTATCGAATAGTATACAAGCCAAGTTCTAAAGTTTACTACAAGTCATCGGCACACTCATATTTTTGTGGAATTTAGGTAAAATATTAGGAAACGGAATAGGCTTAATTCTCACAATTTGAAAATAAGGGTTATGTGTGCGGTCATGCAACTTTGATTTCACAAAAACATGCCAATTTTTTTTTAAAATTTAGGCATATTAAGCACATATTAAGCAAATTTTTGAAAAATAAGGACAAGTAAACGTTCTAATTCTCCACCCCCCACTTAAGATAAACAACGTCCTCGTGTTTAATTTGAAATTAAAAACAGGAAATTAAAAGAATTAGAACGAAAAACTCCCCTGAGACTTGCTCGGTATGATCCTCCATGGTAAGTATGCGAGCATATAAAATGTGGGAGTTCATCAACATCTTCAATCGTTCATACCTGTAAATATATAGAGACCACAGAAAAAGAATCTCGAGAACATCTCGTTAATCATTGGTTAGCAAAATAAAAATACGAAAAATTACAGGTCAGAGTGTCGATGCGCCGTATCCATGGAATATTGGATACGCCGCATCAACTACCCATAGGAAATACTAAAGTGCACGTCAGGGGTTAATGCGCCGTATCCACTAAAAGTGCATACGCCGCATTGACCAACTGACAGAAATATGAAAATGAAAATAAACTAAAAACAAAAACAAAAATAAAAAACAAGCATGGGTTGCCTCCTACGAAGCGCTTGTTTTTGTTAGAGTCACGAGCCTGACTCCACCCTTATTTACTAGGCAATAGGGTGTATGTCCCCCCACTTGGAATCAAGTGCGGGTGATAGTAGCAATAAGCACCATAAGGGTGTAAATTTGCTACTAGAGATGGATAGAATATGTAAAGATAATACTTTGGCAATATTTGTACTTCTTTCTTAACCTTACCCTGTTTGGTTGATAAATAGGATTGCTTGAACATTAAATGTGAGAGAGTAGTATGTTGAGGATCAATGAGTCTCCTTTCTTCTTTGTTTCTTCCATTGGTAGTAAGGCGTCCCTTGACTTCCATAAAAGATGAGAAAGGGTCTTTGGCTAGTAAAAGTTCCAGTTCCTCTATATCCTTCATAGGGTTGAAATCATCTTCATCAATCATGGTCGTGTCCACCCGCTCATCCTTGATTTCTTTCTCGAGCTCCACCAAAATCGGGTTGGTAACAGGTGCTTTATGTGCTTCATTAGGTAGTGTAATATAATCCACCTCATTATCCATTTGTTTTGCAACCTGTTTAGGAAAACTAGCAAGATAATTAGTAACAGGATCAATAATATTAAATAAATTTGTACCACTTTTTGTTGTAAATGACTCCAATTCATCATGTGAGTCTCCATCTTCAACTAGTGGTCTCGCAATTTCATATTCGTCCCGAATATCCGCCTTAAATAAGTCATCCCAGATTTCATCAAAATCCTTTTCAATATTAAAATACTCATTATCTTCATCCAAGGGAGTATCATCATGGTGTTTTTGATAGGATGAGAATATATCTTCCAACTCAGGTGGAAAATCACAATTAATAGCACTATACACCATTGCTCCACATTCATCTTCATTTTCATCATAAGCATTTTTGGATGAATAAGCTTCTTTGTAAACAATTGCCGGATATTCATTCAAATCAAACATTTGTGACTCTTCTTCATCTCGGGCAACTTCTGGAGAAATAACATCATCAATAACTATTGCCGGAATCCTATTTGCACCAAAATCGTATGATTCTTCTTCATCATCATCATTCAATAAAGTCCAAGTGTGTCGAAATGGCAATTTGTTTCTTTCTTTTCTTGACTTTTCCTTTTCTAATAACAAGTATTCTTCCATAGTAATTTCTTCCATGTTGATGACTTGTGCACCATATCTTGCTCTTTCTCAATCGTACACCTTATTATTGCACAAGAATCTTTCTTCGTTAAGCTTAAGATATTCTTCCATAGTTATGTCCGGATTGTCCATCTCCATAATTACCTAAAAGATAAACAACCAAGAACAGCAGTAACCGAAACAAAAATAAAAACTAAATACAAAAAATTAAATAAACACGATAAAATATTTTTTTTAGTCACAAAAGATCGATGCGCCGTATCTAACAGACAATAGATACGCCGTATCGACACAAGTTAACGCGCCGTATCCAACAGACAATGGATACGCCGTATTAGCTTCCTGTAACATAAATCTTAAAAACTAAAAATCACACAAATAAAATAAAAAATTTTTGCCCACAGAACGTCAATACGCCGTATTCACAGACAAGAATACACCGTATTGAAAACAGACAGATGCGCCGTATTCCAAGACAAGAATACGCCGTATCTCCCTTTTGAGACAGACACACAGACAGGAAATAGACAATAAAGCAAATAAATCAAACACACAAAAATAAACTAAAAACAGAAAAATACCAATAAAACTAGCAAAAAGATAAATTCACTCCCCGACAACGGCGCCAAAAACTTGATGTGTCGTTGTATAGGTGATTATTCCTTATCAAGTTTTAATATTTATATTTTGCCGACTTAACCTATAACAACAGTAACGGGCAGTGCACCCGATCAATGTAGCCTAGTTGGTAAGTAGGGTGTCGATCACTAAGAGTGAGATTTCTAATATACTAATTCTAAAGGTATTCGACTCTACTAAATTAACCTAAACTAAAGCAAAGGGGGGTTCAGCCTGAGAGACTGGCACGAGTTTGGTTTTATGCTAAACTAATTAAACTAAACTAAACAAACAATAGAAGATACCCAAGATAAGAAGAGTGTGTTAACCAAGTTCAATCATATATGATTAAGTTTCGATAAGTTCCTAAGACCTGCAGTGATTGGTGCTCAAGACTAGGCGCGGTCAATCCTACCTTTCGTTTCCCTAGAGTCTAGATTCCATTTAATTGGAATCCGCCTAAAGCTGCTTAATAATTACATTGTTTATAATTAAATAGCTTGTCACTTGTTTTATTGCTAGTCCTATATGAAGCGTATCGTAATCTAATGTGTCTCGTTGGATCTCATTATATCGGCGAGTAAACCCTTAATGATCACTTATGCCTATCCTACTTATTTAAAGACATCTGCTTAAACAGGCGAGGAGCAGGTATGGCAGCCCACAAGTTCAGCCAGACACATAGGTTATCAATGCACTAATATAAGTCACCAAAAACATCATCATATAGACTTTAATCGATGGGAAAGCAATTTTAAGAGGAGTGTACGATGTTCCGTAGTCACGTATCACAAGCCCATCTATCCTGATGAATTAAAGCTTACTAATACAATAAAACAAAACTACTTAACATAAGTAATTAAAAAGAAGACTGAGCAACCAATCGAATTAGAAACAAATCAAAACATTAAATAATCATAAACTTGGCTAACACATAAGGGTGTTAGCCCATAATCTCTGTAACAAGGTAGATAAACATAATCATAATGAATAGAGTATTAAACATAATGAATACGATATGCTAACAATGATTAGAGATGCTCTTCAAGGATAATTAGGTCTTCAAGGTTGATCTTCTGTTGTTTGGAGGGTCTTTGATCGTCTGGGAATGGCCCTAAGGGTTCCCAAGGATGCCCTAATTCGTTAATGAGTCCGGTATTTATAGATTCTGAAATCTGGGTCGATACGGCACATCTAGAGAGTTAGATGCGCCGCATCTATAAGTAAACGTAGCCTCCAAGTCTGAAACTGACCCGATATGGCACATCTATAAATTTGATATGGAGCATCTCCCTATACGGCGGATCCAAAGACCTGATGCAGCACATCTCCTTTAGAATCAGATATCTTTCCTTTTTCTCTTTCCGTGGCCGCTTGAACGGAGTAAAACGGAGTCCGGATGAAGATTTTATGGCCAAAATACGAAAGCATCTTCAAGTGTCGACATGTAATGTTTGACTGCTTCTTTTAGCTTCTAATCTTCACTTGATCTCTTGAATTCTTGGTAAGGATTATTGGTCCGATGTGGCATATCAAGGTAACTTCGCGTGGGGTCCAAGATTATTATATTACAGAATATTCGTACACCGCCTTTAGATGCGGCGTATCTTCAATCTCTTATGCGGCGCATGTTCTTCTGTGTCTTGGATCATCTTTTGGTGAAGTCTTAAGATTGATACGCCGTATGTCCGGAATGTAATACGGTGTATCCTTCGTCAATTCAATGGACTTTTCCATGTTGATCCATTTTGCTCCAATTTACGTCCAAAATAGCCAACTTTCACCAAATGCTTGTTTATAACCGAGAATCACAAAAGTAAGCGATTAAGTATCGATTCTCATATAACATAATATAAAACAAGCGAATAACATAGGATAAATGATGCCAATAAAATGTACTTATTTGATGTCATCAGTGAACCTTGCTACTTGGCAGTAACAAGGCTAGAGACGAATGACGAGTCGGGCAAAGTGGAGGTACCTAAGGAGATCGAGTGGGTACTTGATGAGTTCAAGGACGTGATGCCCAAGGAGTTGCCCAAGAAGCTACCACCTAGGAGGGAGGTGGATCATACCATTGAGTTGGAACCAGGTTCCAAGCCACCCGCTAAAGCCCCTTGCCGAATGCCACCGCCGGAGTTGGAGGAGTTGCGTAAAAAACTCAAGGATCTATTGGATGCGGGCTATGTTCGACCCTCGAAGGCCCCATATGGCGCGCCAGTGCAATTTCAAAGGAAGAAGGACGGATCCTTGCGGATGTGCATAGACTACCGGACACTTAACAAGGTAACAATAAAGAACAAATACCCTATTCCTCTCATTGCGGATTTGTTTGATCAACTTGGAAAGGCGAGATACTTCTCCAAGTTAGACTAGAGATCGGGGTACTACCAAGTACGAATAGCGGAGGGAGACGAGGCTAAGACGACGTGTGTCACGAGGTATGGTTCTTACGAGTTCTTAGTCATGCCTTTTGGTTTAACAAATGCTCCCGCTACATTTTGCACCCTCATGAATAAGTTATTCCACCCGTTCCTTGATAAATTTGTGGTGGTATACTTGGACGATATTGTTGTTTATAGTCATACCATGGAAGAGCATGTCGTGCATTTGAAACAGGTGTTCCAAGTGTTGCGGGGCAACGAGCTTTATGTAAAGTTAGAGAAATGCTTTTTCGCCCAAGAAGAAGTCGAGTTCTTGGGACACAGGATTAAAAACGGAGGATTGATGATGGATGGGGCAAATGTAAAAGCTATCCAAGAGTGGAAACCACCAACCAAGGTGACAGAGTTGAGATCTTTCCTTGGCTTGGTGAATTATTATCGAAGGTTCATCATGGGATACTCGACAATAGCATCTCCATTGACGGACCTATTGAAGAAGAACAAAGCTTGGATGTGGGATGAGAAGTGCCAAGCGGCGTTCGAGAGTTTGAATAAGGCGGTTATGGAAGAACCAGTGTTGAGATTACCGGATGTGACCATTCCCTTCGAGTTACATATCGATGCATCGGACTTTGCTATTGGAGGAGTTCTAATGCAAGACGGAAACCCGATCGCATTCGAGAGTCAGAAATTAAATGAGACGGAGAGGAAGTACACGGTGCAAGAGAAAGAGATGACGGCAATCATCCATTGCTTGCGGATTTGGAGGCATTATTTGTTGGGTTCGAGATTCGTGATCAAGATGGATAATGTTGCCACGAGTTATTTCCAAACCCAAAAGAAGTTAAGTCCCAAGCAAGCTCGTTGGCAACACTTCCTAGCTGAGTTCGAATACCAATTGGAGTATATGCTGGGGAAGGCTAATGTGGTAGCCGACGCATTGAGTCGCAAGGCGGAGTTTGCGGCAATCACCCAAGCCCAATTCTTCCTCCAAGATCGAATCAAGGAAGGATTGGAACATGATCCTTTTGCCAAGAAGACCGTGGCCTTAGCAAAAGAAGGAAAGACTCGGAGATTTTGGCTTAAGGGAGACTTGTTGTTCACCAAAGGAGATTGGCTTTACGTGCCTAAGTGGGGTGATCTTAGACGGGTAATCTTGAAAGAGTGTCATGATTCAAAGTGGGCCGGTCATCCAGGGATTAAGAGGACGTCGACATTAGTCGAAGGCACTTATTATTGGCCAAGGATGGAGGACGACGTAGAGACATTCGTACGGACGTGCCTTAATTTCCAACAAGACAAGATAGAGTAAAAGAAGTTCGGAGGCTTGTTGGAACCTTTACCTATGCCCAAGGGACCATGGAAGAGTGTTTCCATGGACTTTATCACATGCTTGCCGAAGTATGAAGGAAGTGGGAGTATTATAGTGGTGGTCGATCGATTCTCGAAGTATGGAACTTTCATTGCCGCACCACCCGATGTTACTGCGGACGATACGGCTAAGCTATTTTTCAAGAATGTGGTGAAGTATTGGGGAGTGCCACATGTGATCGTTAGCGATCGAGATCCTAGATTCACGGGGCGCTTTTGGCCGGAGTTGTTCAAGATCATAGGAATGGAGTTGAACTTCTCTACGAGTTTTCATCCCCAAACGGACGGGCAAATGGAAAGGGTGAATGCACTATTGGAGCTCTATCTTCGGCACTACGTAAGTGCCAATCAACATGATTGGGCTAAACTCCATGATGTTGCTCAATTCTCTTACAACATGCAACGGAGTGAAGCCATGGGGAAGAGTCCTTTTAAGTTGGTCACAGGGCGCCAACCATTGACTCCCAATGCATTAGTCGCATCATACGATGGGCTTAGTCTGGCCGCTTACAAGACAATGAAGGAATGGCATGAGCAAGCTGACTTGGCCCGGGCATCATTAGACAAAGCGGTTAAAAAGATGAAGAAATGGGCGGATGAAAAAAGGAGACACGTCGAGTTCGAGGTCGGAGATTAAGTGATGGTGAAGCTATTGCCTCAACAATTCAAGTCATTGAGGAAGGTGCATAAGGGATTGATACGGAGGTATGAAGGCCCTTTCCCGGTGATAGGACGTGTTGGGAAAGTATCTTATCGGCTTCAACTACCGCCTAAGTTGAAGATTCACCTGGTCTTCCACATTACCTTTCTCAAGCCTTATCATAGAGACGAGGAAGACCCGGAACGGGGGGTGTCCAAGCGGGCACCAACAGCGGTTGTAACTTTGTACAATCGAGAGGTTGAAGAGATCTTGTCGGATCGTACAATACGAAGACGAGGAGTGCCGAGCTACAAGGAGTACTTGGTCAAGTGGCGTGGGTTGCCCAATAGTGAAGAAAGTTGGGAAGCCGAAGACTTATTGTGGCAATTTACGGAGAAGATCAAGAAATATCATGAGGAAGGTACGACGAGGACGTCGCGAGCTTAGGTGGGGGAGGATGTCACGACCCGCCTAATTGATATGATTATTTTCGAGGTTGATCAGGATTCCGGATTGTTCCACACTTATCTTGAAAGACCTTGGATAATCTTGGAAGCTCATGGAAGATGTTGGAATGGGATGGAAGCTCTAGAAACTCATAGAAGCCCTAGAAGCTGATGGAAATCCTAGAAGCTTCCATGGAAGGATGTAGAACTTGTACATAGCTTCTTAGGAGTAGTATAAATAAGGGAGGCCTCATTTGTTCATGGCATCCAGGAAGTTCTCTTGTAATCAATCTTGTAAAGTTCTCCAAGCAATACAAAGCGTTTTCATATTCCACTTGTTCCTTTTTTCGAAGCTTTCTTAGTTGCATACATCGTTTAGTATTTGAGCAAGGCTGAGCTTAGTCGAGACTAAGTGCCGCACGAAAGACCTTGTAGACACAAGTCCGTGACACGTCTCTAACTACCAATGTTTCTAGCTACCACTGTTTTTAATAATATATTTTGCATGACAATAGCTTTATGTGACAAAAAATAGCTTTATGCATGACAATATATCTCATATGATAATACCTGTACATAATTGCGGTAATATAAAGTCGGTAATAAGTAATATTATGAAGATATAAGGTTAAAGTGATTGGTAACGGCTTATATTCTCAAATATTATAAACGTGTCATAAACCATATTGCAAAAAAAAAAAAAAAAAGTTACACCTAATAAAAAAAAATATGCAATAATTTTTGAAACATTTTCACCATGTCGAATTAAATAAAGTGTTTGCATCAACTTAATAAATTAATGTATAAATATACATCTTCTCAAGTCAGTTTTATGCATCATGCTAGTATCGTCAACAAGCTTTTGTTTATATTTCTCCCACGTACGTGTGAAATATAAGTAAAAGCCATAGAATACCAAGCTCCTTTCAAATATATACTAACTTGAAACACTTAGGGCGTGTTTGGTTCACTAGTTTGAATTTATTGATTTTAAAACTTTGGAGTATTTCAAAGCTTGAGAGGTTTCAAATACTCGGTTTTACAACTCTACGACACGTTTGGTTGACACAAATATGCATGTATGGCCCCAAAACATTTAATGTTCTTTTGTATTAATATTATTAGCATGGCCCCACTGCACCACGTTTAATTCACACAAGCATGTTGTTGGGTCCATTCAGTCCCAAGCAATCTTAAACTAGGATTTGAATATAAATTAACCTAAGTGTTAGAAGACCTTCAACAATATTCAAGTCACCGAGTGAACAATTGCTCAGTGAGTCACTTTAAGGATGCTTAGGACGAGTCTAATAAGAAAGTCTCTCTAATCAATGAGGCGGAACTCAATGAGTGGCACCTAAGCCAAAGAAGATGTGGAAAACTAGAAGGGGATTGAATAGTTTTACGTCTTTTTAATTTATTTTGAAAAACTTTGGTCACTTATTAAAACTTTGATTCGATCTTATGTGAATTCAATTCTTGAACAATATGAGCAAATATAAATAAGTGTAATCTAATAGTGCAAATAATGTAATGAAATGAAATGAAAGATATGGATGCAAAGATCAAACCACAACACACGAATTTATAGTGGTTCGGCTACAAGGACACCTTCCTTGCCCTACTCCACTCCCCGAGTACCACACTTGAGAGTTTTCTTCACTATGTCAACAAACTCCCTTATGGAAGAGAAACCTTACACACCTTGGCTTACACTGATTAATGACACTAAGCTCAATGTCGAGTTCTAATCTTAGCTAGAACTAATCTTACAACTTCTTCACAACTTCACAACTTCTTCACGCCTTCTTCACACCTTCTTCACGCCTTCTTCACACCTTCTCCTAATTGTGAAAGCCTTCACAACTATTCACAACTTCCACACTAGTTCTTGGCACTACAACTAATTACTACAATCTACTTGATCACACAACACTTTACAAATAATCTAGCACTACTTACAAGTTGATACTAATTTACACAAAACTACTTCTTATATAGATGTTGAAGGAGTATTATTCTTTTGCACTTGAATGGTTGAGGCTTTGAATCACTTGGAAACAAAGACTTATGATTATATGATCAAATGGTTTAAGAGAATAGGAAAGAAGATTTAGATAAGAAAGTTTATAGTACAAAAGGTGAGAAAAAAATGCAGGAATCACCCAGTATTTATAGGCAAAGCTGGGGACCTCAGGAGCGTGGTCGGTCCCCTTAATTAAGGGGCCGATCACCTTAATAATTAAGGGGGTCGCCCCTTTTGAATGTTGCCTAGCTTTGTCTTTTAGTGGGGAAGGTTTTCCTAGAACATTTTTGCCATTTTTGGTTGAAAATATGAAATCATATATTTATGTTAATTAAACATATTTATTTAATACCATAAATGATTTTCTAAAAATATATAAAATGTTAATAACATTTTATAAAAATCTAGTGATTAAGAAAATGTCCCTTTGATCATATAGTGCATTAGTTACTTTGTTTATTCATACCTTAAGTGATTAGGTTGTCGAAATGAATATTTACGACTAAATACTTGTTTACGTCATAATCTCTAGTTTAATGAGTTTAGATTTTGTGATTATCAAAACATAAAAATATTGAAAAATATTAATAACATTTTTAAGCATTATGTATATCAACAATCTCCCCCTTTTTGATGATTACAAAACCTAAACTCATTAAGTCAAAAATTAATTTTTAGACAAGTATTTAGTTAGTTTATATTCACTTCTCCCCCTTTTTGTAAAATCAAAAAGGTTTAGCCGTTGTGTCCTCTGTATGAATTGTGACGGAATGGAGGCTCCCTCTTGATGTGTGCTCCCCCTCGTTCGAGGGCACCAAGGAGACGAGCTATGGAATGCTTGCAAAATAGTATTAGAAGCACAAGCGCGCGCACACACACACACACATACACACACACACACATATATACTAACACGTGAGGTGCCTTCTTCCTCATCATCATCTCCTCGATGAGAAGTTGAACCACGAGGAGCGAAGGACATAGAGCGACGATATTTGCCCTTGTCACTTCGAGATCGACGAATACGAGAAATAGTAAGTGGATGCAAGGTGGGATAAACGAACTCATATATATCACTCTCAAGATGTGGATAATGTTCCATCACATGACGATAAAGTTTAGTGAGGAACATCCCGTAAGGAAGGTTTGCATTTGGAGTGGTTTTGGCGGTCATGATACGATTGACAAAAAGATAAGCCAAATTGTAGTTTTCTTCAGCAACAACACAATACAACATGTGAGCGATGCTAGCCATGAGATGATCATGGTGGCCTCTGGTACCAAACGCATTCTATCGAATGAGTTCTTTCCAGCGCTTCATGTCGTGGCTTATCTCCTTAAGAAGGAATTGATTGGCATGAATGTCGACATTTTTGGACTTGATTCTTCAGCTAGTCATACCACGTTCTAGCTCTAGAAGTCGACGAATGTCATCAGGAGTGGGAATTTCAGAATAGTATGGACCATCCTGTGGACAATTTCGTTAAAGAGTAGAAAGATCATATTTGTTTGAATACACGGCTTGGCCATTGTATGGGATACCGAGGATTTGTCCTAACTGAGCAAGAGTGAGAGTGATGAATTTGTTCTGGATCATAAAAGAAATGAGGATATAACCATAGTCATCGGTTTGAACCGTAACTTGGCTATAGAAGTCAAGAATGAAGCTCGGAATGATAGGCTCATTTATTTTGAAAAGACAATCGAGATGAACGTTAGTGAACATTCGTTCGATATGATCGGATTGATAGAAGGATGGATCAACAACTCGGCCCTCATGAATGTTTTAACCCTCGATGGCATGATAGTAACATGCAATAGCGGGGGAGATGCCAAGAGTAGCGGAGACTTTTGGAATGTATGATTTTGTTTTGGAAACATCACCAACCGTGGTCTTAGGCATTTTCACCTAAACAATATAACAACAACAAAAATAAAGTTAAGAAAAGAAAAAAAACATTAACATATATATATATATATATATATATATATATATATATGCAAGATATGTGGAACATAAACGTACTTCGACCTAAAAGAAAATTAAATCCTAAGAAGTAGTTCACAATGTTCCTTTATTTTAATTTTTAACTCGCTTAAAATGAACTTTATGATGTTATGGAGTAGTTATGGGATTAGTTCGATATAATATCAAGTTTATCCAAACGCTCCTTTATTCATCATAAGTCACTTTGAGATTTGGCTATGTTATAACCAAGAAACACCTTCGGGAGGCCGAGGTTGATCGAAATACATGATTATTCTAGAGAGAGAAAGTAGAGAGAGAAAGGTGAAGAAAAGTGTTTTATTGAAATGAAATGAAGCTTACACAATTTCCCACACCCCTCATGGAGAGTCATGGGGGGTATTTATAGGCTCATCACACTACATGTTTGCCTAATCTACATAAGTAGTCCCTAAGGACACAACATGCTACATATCTAGTCCATTTCACATGTGTGACGTTATCTTTATAAAATAGCGAGGCTAATAATCTCCCTCCAAGATATCGTCACACGTGAATGGTTACAATGAGACCTATAAATACATAAACAATGTAAATTAGAACAATAGTAAACTATGTTGACGTTGTTGAAGTGCAGAGTCTCTGTAGTCTAGATACTGAGGCAGACTTGAAGTTCTCTCTTTCGATGATCTCGGCGTACTGACAACAAAGGTCTTTGTAGCTCTGAACTTCAACTGTAATGGTCTAGTTAGGTTATTAATCCCTCCTAACTAGTGAGCCTTTATTACTTTTTCCTGCTCCCTCCTGAACCGACAACTCTCTTTTCATCTTGCAGCAGATAAAGTAGATTCAAAAGTGTTGAAACATGGTTGTCGTTCAGGGAGCAACATAAGAACATAACTCACATAACATTGCATCCAAGTTGGTAATAAGCCCTGATGTACACACACTACTTCTCCATTCACAATGTTAAGCACAATTCTCTCAGTCAATCCAATCAATGAAGACGAAACACTACTTCTTTTGGCATGTTCTTCTCCCTCCTGATGGTTGCGAGTTATCGGAATCATCATAATGTTGTGTACATGCCGTATAATCACCTTGTACTTGATGCAATTTAAAATCCATAACAGCTCTTTGAAGCATATTCTGTGAGTATATGTCGATAAGATATGACTCTCTTTTTCTACAATCTCATCTCTTCTCTTCAACCTATAAGCGACCTCTTCAAATTCCAACCAGCTAGTAAATGACCACTGTATGGAGACAACCCAATATAACCAATCTGAGAATGAAGTAAACATCCCGTAGATATGTGACTTAATCTTGTACGATAGTGTGACTAAGAACCTATATTGAGCACTACAACGTAACTCCTTTAAGCATAGATAGTGCCATATACCCAAACCAACAAACAATATATGAGATATCCACCTCTTGAAATATCCACAACTTCATGTGACACTGAGTACTACAACGTAACTCTTTAAAGTGATAGCTATAACCCGTGAGTACTACAGTGTAACTCCTTACATCGGGTATAACTAGATAATCCTAGTCTTAATCACTATCTCCACCAGTGTTTGCCCAAACAAGTATCTCTGAAAGTCATGCATCCATCCACCCCTAGACTTTGAGATAAATAAGTACACATGCCCTTGAAATGAACTTTGAACCCAAATAAGCAATATCGTACAAAAACTCCGTAGTCACAAAAATCTGATACTAGCCGTTGTCATTTGATTGTGATTCTTGATCAGGATCTTTTAAGCAATACGTGGAGTGTTTTTGGTGAAGTTTGAAATTATATCTGATTGATCTTAGTGATTTTGCATTTTCCCTCCAAAAATAGAATTTGAAAATTTTCTCTCTCAAAATTTGGAAATCACTATGAAATGCAATTCTAAGGTTACCAGAAGTGATTTTGCATTTTCCCTCCAAAAATAGAATTTGAAAATTTTCTCTCTCAAAATTTGGAAATCACTATGAAATGCAATTCTAAGGTTACCAGAAAAATTTGTGTTTTAAAAATTTTGACGCCAAATTTTACCAAAAAAAATTTGAATTTTAGGTCAAAATTTTCAACGTTATACCAAAATTTGAATCTCGTGTAAAAATTGAACGTTTAGTCTCCCCTAGAAAATAAATTTTACTCAATTTTTTTTGCTTACTCGGTAAAATTGTTTCTTTTGTTACTCGATATGCTTACTCGTTAAAGTCAACTTACTCGAAACCTTGTCACTTAAACCTTACTCGATGAAAGTTCTGACAACAGCTTACTCGATAGAACTAGGTGATTACTCGATATGGTTCTTACTCGATAGGGTTTGTTACTCGATAATGGTTCTTACTCGATAATCTAAGGCCTTACTCGATAACCTAGGTTCAATGAAGTAGAGTTTCGTTTAGAAGTACCCTAGTAAAGTCCTTACTCGATTAACGATAAGGAATAATGGCTAACTCGCCAAAAAATGAGCTTACTCGATAACTAAACCCTTACTCGATAACACTAAGGCTTACTCGATTCTGCAGATTGTAACTCGATACCCTTACTCGTTATTCCTAGATTTTCGCTATCCTTACTCGATAAAGTACAATCCTAACTCAATAAAATACGCAAGAACAGCCCAAAAACGAGATTTTTCACCCAAAAACTAATCAAAACAACCTAATATTATCCCTAGGCGATTGATACCACTTGTAGGACCATAGAACAACCTTAAACACTAAAGAATGAAGCGTAAATCTAGAGAGAGAAAGTAAGTATAGAGAAAGGTGAAGAAAAGTGTTTTATTGAAATGAAATGAAGCTTACACAATTTCCCACACCCCTCATGGAGAGTCATGAGGGGTATTTATAGGCTCATCACACTACATGTTTGCCTAATCTACATAAGTAGTCCCTAAGGACACAACATGCTACATATTTAGTCCATTTCACATGTGTGACGTTATCTTTATAAAATAGCGAGGCTAACAGGGTAGATACATATTAGATTATATATCTAGCTATTTCTTACGAGTTTGACTAACAATGAACTTGTTGAAAAGTGAAAACGGAAATTTTGATTTAAAAATATCATTTTCTTTGTTAAACCAAACACTCCCTTAACTAGATAAGTAGTGATCAATATATCAATATATATATATATATATATATATATATATATATATATATATATATATATATATATATATATATATATATATATGAATTATATATCTCGATGAATCCAATTTACTAGTTATGTGTTTATCTTTTTAACAAAGTGTTCTAAGTTTCATATCATCCTATTTTGAATGTTTCTTGAACATGAACCAAACGCCTATGTTAATTATACAAAACCTTTTTAATGATTCGAAAAATATGTTTTTAGTGATTAAAACATTATATCACCACAATGTAGTAAGTTTTAACTAGTTTTTAAGGCGTATATCAACAATGTATATATAACGGATTTTTTTTTGAATAAGGGTTTATGAAAAATTCAAGCTTTTGATATAGTGATTATGTTATGAGTTGGTTTAAGTGGCAATTCTACACTCTAATCCTAAGGGAAGCATTTAGTTATGGAAATCCTAGACTTAATTTCAACAAAAATTCGGATTTAAGAAAAAATTGAGTAAAATACCTAATTATGATTCGACTCAAAATTGGATGAAATTAGACAAAATGTGTGTTGAAAAACTTACAAAAGATATTGTTATATGTGTAGTAAACATTTGGCCCTTGCGAAACAAGCCCGGATTGGTGATTTGGTAGTGATTTTGGAGGTTTAGGGGTGTTTTTGTTCGTTCACAGCAGCATGAGGGAGAGTGGATTTGGAATTATGGTGTGTTTGGCAAAGATTTTAAGAAGGAAAATGAATTTGGCAGCGTCCGATGGCCGGTCCCCTTAAACATTAAGGGGACTGTCACAACTCATAATTTCATGTCCTGTTTCAAACGTCGAAATTCCAATTTTTATCTCGGAAAGTTACTATTCACAAAACACTATTCATGTCCGAAATTTTTATTTCATATTCTCATAAGTTAAACTATTTTAACGGAAATCCGAGAGTTTGGCGCTCGTCGGATCATTTCTGCAAAAATCACGAAGCCGTGTCCGAGATTTACATTCAGGTTTAAACGTCCTTCCGGCATCCCGATATGTCTATAAATCAATATAAACAATAAAAATATGATTTTCTATCATTTTACGACAATTCTTAAAGTTTTGAAATTTTACGTTTTCCAGTTCAGCGTGTTACGCGAATTACGCGTTTTTAACCCGCGTTTCCAGTTTTAGCAGCGTTTAAGCAACCCGATGGAACTTACCATTCATTTTATATTTATTTATGGATTATTTTGACAAGTTTAGTCATTCTTTCAAGTTTCATATTTTTACGATACCCGAATTTACGTTTCGCGATTTAAAACTTTATGGTTAGCGATTAACGGAACCAAAACCGACTCCGTGAACCAGATAACACCAAGCTTATCACATACTCATTCACTTTTACACATGTGCAGCCCCCCCCCTCATAGTCAACTTGACCAATTATTTACTAAAATGCCATTGATTTAGATTTTTTTTATACATAAACACCTTTTTACACATATATACTTAGATCAAAAATCAAAAAGTGAAGTTTTTATCTTCTTCTTCCTCCCTACATCAAAACCCACGACCAAACCATGAAAACAAGATCAATCCATTATTTTTCAAAGTATAAAGCATCAAAGTTGTTCATTTCATCATCCTAATCAAGAATCATAACACAAAAACACAAGTAATCCAAGGTTTCTCATCATCTCACCACCTATTATTTCAAAGTGAGTTATCAAATTTATTTTCATGTTTTCATCTAATTAACATATGTATCTCATGGTATTTATGCTTAATTTCATGCACAAACTAGTTATACCACCTTATTTTTGTATACTTTTTGAACATACAAACCCTAGATTGTGATTTAGGTGTTCCCTTGTTAAATTAACTTGATTACTAGTCATTAGGAAACCATGGCACCCTAAGAAGGTGTATGGTAGGATTAGTATAGTTTTGTGAAGTTTGCAAGAGTTTTGGTTGAGGTTGAAACTAGTTTTGAACCTTGGAAATGGATTTCTAACAAGTATATATACCTACTGTCCCATTTTGGTAAATCCAGGAAAATCAGTAAACATAAAGTAAACTTTGGCAAAATTTTTAGAAAATACTTTCAAAAACGAATCCGTAGGCGAAAGAACGGATTAAAAAGAGTTTATAACGAAGAAGTTATGATTTTTGCAAGTTTATTGACGAAAACTATTTTCCGGAAAAATACATGCTGTTGGATGTTTTTCGTCGGACAAAAAGAGGCTTTAGACGTAACCCGGAGGAGCCAAGCTTTCCAAAATATATTACTACATACTAAGACGTAACCGTGGATATAAAGAACAAGTAAAATGGACTTATAACGACAAAGATATTCACGTTTGAATATCGGCAAAACTCATTTCATTTTGACAGCTTTTATAAATATTAACGCCAAAACTACGTAGTAACTCTAGATTTATAAAAATAATACCAAGTACCCAATTTTATAACTAATGAAGTATTAGTTATTACAAGTATATTTTTATCATTACAAGGCGTTATTTCAAGGATTTCAACCCGAGGATTTCAACACGAACATTGATACATACGATATATATATAAGTATATATATTGCAACTAGCTTTATTTTTCTAATAGCAATATTTTTCCTAAGTCTTGGAATATATATTTTGATAACACAAGTATTTTTCAAAGAGTAGAGTGGTATAGGAACATGTGCATGGACATTCATAACATCATTTCATGATCTAAAGTAGATCGTACATCATTAATATTAGGTTGCGGCTAGTGTGCGCGCCTTGTTTTTCAGCTCATTACATGTTCATGGTACCATCATATCAGGTGAGTCATAGCCCCACTTTTACTTGTTAATGACTTTATAAACTCTTTGGGGGAGATACATGCTTCAATACTTGTTTTATGCTGTTATACGATTTGAATTACTTATGGGGAAGAATACGTTGCTTTAACTATTTTTGTACAATGCCAAAGTATAAAGTTCTTACATTGCTTAAGTAGTCTTATTACCACGTCACGACAAGTCCCCTTTATTTCATGGACCGTTAATTACAGTACGAGCGAGAGTGAGTGAATAGATCTATTGAGGGTGACTCCTCCATTCGTGTTTGGGTTGCTCCAACGGAATTACGAATGCATTTCATGTCTAATATATTACGAGTGTCTGGTAAACACTCACTTGGGGCAAGTTTTAGTACATCTAGCTTCGGGGTCATGAGCTTAAGAGCCAATGTGGGTTTCATTATTGAAATCTTAGTACTTTACTTTATATTTGGGCTATTGTACATACAAAATTACTGATAAATTCCTGATACTTTTGCATCAAGTCTTATTACTGAAATACGATGCCTTTGCATCAAGTCTTATTACTGAAATACGATGCCTTTGCATCTACTTTATTACTGAATTACGAGGCTTTTGCACCAATCTTATTACTTTTGTTTACACAAACCAAACTTATTACTTTTGGCAGTGGGTCGTAAACACACAGGTTACAAGTCTCTTATGGCGGGACCTGTAACTGAGTGGATTCACGATGCCTTTGCTGGGACAACTTCATCCATATGCATTACATTCTTTTTCACAAGACTCTATGAACTCACCAACCATCGTGTTGACACTTTAGCATGTATTTTCAGGTTTTAATCATATGGCACGCTACTGGAGGTTTTGGCAGGGCATGGCATGGTCATAGAAGACTCTGATTTTTCATATGGGGACCGTTTTAAACTATTTTAAGGGCCTACTTCCGCACTATTTTTAACGATGTAAATTCAACATTTTTGATTAAACGATCTTATTCTAAATGATTAAAGTGAAAACCATTTTTGTACTTGTGTTGTGATACCGATTGAGTTACACCCCATCTACACGTATGCTTCCGCTGGACCCGATTTTGGGGGTGTGACAGATTGGCATCAGAGCTTTGGCTATAGCGAACTAAGTGTTTTTAAAACCTAGATTATAGCTACTTTTAAGAAAACTTAACCCTATGACCGTCACGTGCCTGCCTGCCAAGCTGAAGCCTCATTTGTGGTTAGTTGCTGACATAGGTGATGAGATTTGTGTCTCATTATCTGATATATTATATTCATTTATTATAGTTGATTTCTATAATTGTCTTTCATATAAGCATGTTCACATATCATATTTGTCACCGCATTATGTTTTTTCTTGCATACTTTATCATTGACCTCGAGTTTGGTCACCTGCCTTAGTCTTTCAGAACGTCTTGGTATTTGTGAAGGACATAGTCTTAGTATGACTGAGCTGAGTATTTCAAAATTCATGGAACCTCGGTGGGATATAGACTGGTCATCTATATTCAACCCGGGATAGTGAGATATAGGCTGACCACCTTTGTCTGACTCAGAGATGAATTTTGCAACACTGAGAATGGTTATAATAAAATTCTGTCTGGAATAAATTCTCAACTCATTTTCCAAATGTTTCATTCATGTGTGTGTGTGTATACCTTTGTTGTTAGAACTTTCATACTTTCATCATCTTTTCTCCAATACCACTCTAGAAACCAACACAAACTGAACTTCGGGACGAAGTTCCTTTTAGAGGGGAAGAATGTCACAACTCATAATTTCATGTCCTGTTTCAAACGTCGAAATTCCAATTTTTATCTCGGAAAGTTACTATTCACTTTTACTATTCACAAAACACTATTCATGTCCGAAATTTTTATTTCATATTCTCGTAAGTTAAACTATTTTAACGGAAATCCGAGAGTTTGGCGCACGTCGGATCATTTCTGCAAAAATCACGAAGCCGTGTCCGAGATTTATATTCAGGTTTAAACGTCCTTCCGGCATCCCGATATGTCTATAAATCAATATAAACAATAAAAATATGATTTTCTATCATTTTACGACAATTCTTAAAGTTTTGAAATTTTACGTTTTCCAGTTCAGCGTTTTACGCGAATTACGCGTTTTTAACCCGCGTTTCCAGTTTTAGCAGCGTTTAAGCAACCCGATGGAACTTACCATTCATTTTATATTTATTTATGGATTATTTTGACAAGTTTAGTCATTCTTTCAAGTTTCATATTTTTACGATACCCGAATTTACGTTTCGCGATTTAAAACTTTACGGTTAGCGATTAACGGAACCAAAACCTACTCCGTGAACCCGATAACACCAAGCTTATCACATACTCATTCACTTTTACACATGTGCAGCCCCCCCCCCCCCAAAATATCTAGTCAACTTGACCAATTATTTACTAAAATGCCATTGATTTAGATTTTTTTTTATACATAAACACCTTTTTACACATATATACTTAGATCAAAAATCAAAAAGTGAAGTTTTTCTCTTCTTCTTCCTCCCTACATCAAAACCCACGACCAAACCATGAAAACAAGATCAATCCATTATTTTTCAAAGTATAAAGCATCAAAGTTGTTCATTTCATCATCCTAATCAAGAATCATAACACAAAAACACAAGTAATCCAAGGTTTCTCATCATCTCACCACCTATTATTTCAAAGTGAGTTATCAAATTTATTTTCATGTTTTCATCTAATTAACATATGTATCTCATGGTATTTATGCTTAATTTCATGCACAAACTAGTTATACCACCTTATTTTTGTATACTTTTTGAACATACAAACCCTAGATTGTGATTTAGGTGTTCCCTTGTTAAATTAACTTGATTACTAGTCATTAAGAAACCATGGCACCCTAAGAAGGTGTATGGTAGGATTAGTATAGTTTTGTGAAGTTTGCAAGAGTTTTGGTTGAGGTTGAAACTAGTTTTGAACCTTGGAAATGGATTTCTAACAAGTATATATACCTACTGTCCCATTTTGGTAAATCCAGGAAAATCAGTAAACATAAAGTAAACTTTGGCAAAATTTTTAGAAAATACTTTCAAAAACGAATCCGTAGGCGAAAGAACGGATTAAAAAGAGTTTATAACGAAGAAGTTATGATTTTTGCAAGTTTATTGACGAAAACTATTTTCCGGAAAAATACATGCTGTTGGACGTTTTTTGTTGGACAAAAAGAGGCTTTAGACGTAACCCGGAGGAGCCAAGCTTTCCAAAATATATTACTACATACTAAGACGTAACCGTGGATATAAAGAACAAGTAAAATGGACTTATAACGACAAAGATATTCACGTTTGAATATCGGCAAAACTCATTTCATTTTGACAGCTTTTATAAATATTAACGCCAAAACTACGTAGTAACTCTAGATTTATAAAAATAATACCAAGTACCCAATTTTATAACTAATGAAGTATTAGTTATTACAAGTATATTTTTATCATTACAAGGCGTTATTTCAAGGATTTCAACCCGAGGATTTCAACACGAACATTGATACATACGATATATATATAAGTATATATATTGCAACTAGCTTTATTTTTCTAATAGCAATATTTTTCCTAAGTCTTGGAATATATATTTTGATAACACAAGTATTTTTCAAAGAGTAGAGTGGTATAGGAACATGTGCATGGACATTCATAACATCATTTCATGATCTAAAGTAGATCGTACATCATTCATATTAGGTTGCGGCTAGTGTGCGCGCCTTGTTTTTCAGCTCATTACATGTTCATGGTACCATCATATCAGGTGAGTCATAGCCCCACTTTTACTTGTTAATGACTTTATAAACTCTTTGGGGGAGATACATGCTTCAATACTTGTTTTATGCTGTTATATGATTTGAATTACTTATGGGGAAGAATACGTTGCTTTAACTATTTTTGTACAATGCTAAAGTATAAAGTTCTTACATTGCTTAAGTAGTCTTATTACCACGTCACGACAAGTCCCCTTTATTTCATGGACCGTTAATTACAGTACGAGCGAGAGTGAGTGAATAGATCTATTGAGGGTGACTCCTCCATTCGTGTTTGGGTTGCTCCAACGGAATTACGAATGCATTTCATGTCTAATATATTACGAGTGTCTGGTAAACACTCACTTGGGGCAAGTTTTAGTACGTCTAGCTTCGGGGTCATGAGCTTAAGAGCCAATGTGGGTTTCATTATTGAAATCTTAGTACTTTACTTGGGCTATTGTACATACAAAATTACTGATAAATTCCTGATACTTTTGCATCAGGTCTTATTACTGAAATACGATGCCTTTGCATCAAGTCTTATTACTGAAATACGATGCCTTTGCATCAAGTCTTATTACTGAAATACGATGCCTTTGCATCTACTTTATTACTGAATTACGAGGCTTTTGCACCAATCTTATTACTTTTGTTTACACAAACCAAACTTATTACTTTTGGCAGTGGGTCGTAAACACACAGGTTACAAGTCTCTTATGGCGGGACCTGTAACTGAGTGGATTCACGATGCCTTTGCTGGGACAACTTCATCCATATGCATTACATTCTTTTTCACAAGACTCTATGAACTCACCAACCATCGTGTTGACACTTTAGCATGTATTTTCAGGTTTTAATCATATGGCACGCTACTGGAGGTTTTGGCAGGGCATGGCATGGTCATAGAAGACTCTGATTTTTCATATGGGGACCGTTTTAAACTATTTTAAGGGCCTACTTCCGCACTATTTTTAACGATGTAAATTCAACATTTTTGATTAAACGATCTTATTCTAAATGATTAAAGTGAAAACCATTTTTGTACTTGTGTTGTGATACCGATTGAGTTACACCCCAGCTACACGTATGCTTCCGCTGGACCCGATTTTGGGGGTGTGACAGGGACCGCCCCCGATAACAAGCCAGTCCCCTTAATCATTAAGGGGGCCGCCAGCCCAAAAAAAATAAAAAATTTCGCGGTTTTGTTTCTGACATTAAAATATTTATATGTATATAGCTAGATTTATAATATATCAAAAATACATAGGAATATATGGGCACGAGGATGGAAATCTTGACAACTTTTAATTAACATTTCGTCAATTCAAATGTATCTTGACAATTTTGGATGAAATGATCAAGACATCAAGTTGTCAAAAGGGTTTGAGGAGTGTGCGGGAATATGTGTGTGTGTGTGTGTGTGTGTGTGTGTGTGTGTGTGTGTGTGTGTGTGTGTATTATGTGTAAGTGTGCGGGAATTGTGGGTTATCAAGCGGAATTGAGAAATGATGAGGAAATGACAGAGATGAGTGCTTGTCGGCGAAGGGAGTTTGTTTCATCCATAGCTTTCTTGTGTGAAGGCATTCGAGTTTTATGTTGATCCACTTAACTCACATCTCTTCATCATCATGAGTTTTCTAATAGTGGACATAAAAGATTTTCGTGTTGAACGTTAGAGTTCAAAAGGGCCAAGATAGGGAAGAAAAGGTTCGAGAACGAACAATTTCTTTTAGTTATAAAGAGTCAACTAATGACGTATCTAGGTTATGAGGATATGTGCATATATATATATATATATATATATATATATATATATATATATATATATATAAAGAACTAACTAAATATTAAAATAAGCATATATCATGGCAAAGATCATGAAAGGAAGGTGTACGTTGTGGTCTTCAATAGAGTTCTTCATTATCTTCAGCATGATTTGTAGACATTATAAAAGTCTAAGATGATAGAACTTCAAAACTTCCTTGAAAGGTGTTGATCTAGCTATTTGGTCCCCATTGCTTCTTTCGTCCAAAATTGTTTGGTCCAAACTTGTTTAACATTTGGCTAGGATGCATGTATGGTGGTAATATTCCCCAAGGATTGTAACTTGGTTGATAATTCAACATTTGATGTTTAGTGTTATTGTAAATTTGTCTATTTTGGTTTCTCTTAGGTTGAGGTGTCTTAGATCTAGGATGATGATTATTTGGTTTTCTTGGTGGTGGAGTTTTAGATCTTAATTTAGGTTTAGAGGATTCTCCTTCGGTTTTTAAGGATGGTTTATAAAACGTTTTTACTTCTTCATCACTAGCTAGGGGTATTTTTCTATAATTTATGAGTATATATTTTGGATTTGATTTTAAAGATTTTAGTTTACTAGTTTCACTTTCAAACTTAACATTTTTTGTTTCACTAGTTGAGGCTTCGGTTGGGTTAAATCCTAAACCGGTTTTATCTTCGGATATTCTTTGCATACTTATTATTTTCTCAAGTGAGTGACTACTATTTTCAAATTTGTCAAGCTTGCAAATTTCTTCCTTAAGTTTTTCGTTTTCATTTTTAAGATCATGACATGATTTACATTTTTCAAAAATTTCTTTACCTTTTTCTAAATGATGTATTTTGATCTTTAGTTCTAGTATTTCATTTTCTAATTGGTTGTTTATGTGTTTTAGTGATTTATTTTTAGTCATTACTTTTTGTCTTAATTTGCATAGTCTATTATATTCACTATCTAAGTCTTTTTCATCTAATGAAAAATTTTCATCACTAAAGTATTCGGTTTCGGAAAGTACCTCCCTTGATGTCTTAGCCATAAGACACTTCTCTTCTTTTGTGGTTTCTTTCTCATCTTCATCGCTATCACTCCAAGCTCCTCCAACGAATGCCCTTTGATTTTGATCTCTTGACATCATTGGACATTTTCTGATGAGATGATTTGTATCACCACATTGAAGCACTTCCTTTCAATCTTGCTATTTTTGTCATCATTATTCTTTTGGGATGCTTTCCTTTCATCATGTGGTTTTCTAACGAATCTTCCTCGCCTTTTGAAAATTTTCTTGCAGTCTCCTACGGCCATGGAATATTCTTCGTCATCACTTTCGGAAGATGAAGTATCTTTGTCAATAGATTCCTTCCTAGCTTTCAAGGCGATTTACTTGCTTTGCTCTCGTTTTCCTTTGACCAATTCGGAGTCCTTCTTTATTATCACTTTATAGACTTTCAAGTTGCCAATTAATTCATCAAGTTGTAAAGTTGACAAATTCTTTGATTCTTCAATAGCCGTAACTTTAGCTTGCAATTTTGGATGAAGAGCTCTAAGAAATTTCCTAACAAAATTCTTACTAGAAAAATTCTCATCAAGTGCTTTTAAACTTGTGATGATAGTGTTAAACCTAGCAAACGCATTATCAATTGATTCCTCTTCCGGAATCGTAAATTGCTCATATTGTTGAACAAGTAGATCTATTTTGTTATCTTTGACTTGACTATTGATGAGGCAAAATTTGATACGCTTTTAAGGGGTCATTTAAGCCCTAAGTCGTGATAATATGATCAATTATTACCCTAAATCGTTCCTTTTGTCATTTTAGGTACTTTTGAGAAGAATTTTGGAAAACAAAGCATTTTGGACGTTTTTGGAGCGAAAAGTGAAGAAAACGACAAGGTCAAGAATCCAAGCTGGAAATTACACCTGACGGCGTCACCCATTCCTAAGGGACGGTGTCAGCCTATGTGACAAGAGGTGGAAGTTACTTTTATACTAGACGTGCCAGAACAGAAATCAACACTTAAAGAGTGACGACGTCACCCTTTACTAGAAGAAGGCCATCACGTGTAACTTTAAAGCATGATGGCCCAGAACCCTTATAACGTGACTGCGTCAAGAAGTTGGATTGGGCGACAAGAAACCCTAGCCGCGACGAGATGACGGCGTCAACCATCAAAAGGTGACGCAGTCACCCTTGTAAATCTATATATAGTTTTTGATTTTTCATTCATTAGTGTGCAACTTTGGAGAGGAACTTTGTCACACAAACCCTAGGTCGAATTTCAGAAGTTTTTAAGGGTTTCATACCCTTGTCTCTTCCATGTTTAATTAAAGATAAATAATCTCTCAATCATTCAATATGTCTATGTGTTGTTTGATTCTATCTTACGCTTGTCTTTCTTTTAACATGCTAGGCTAGGTTTATTTGTGTTTGCTTAGATGTAGTGAAACCTAGTTATTGATTATTGATTGATGGTTTGCTATTAATTGTTGTTGGGTGATTGTTAATCGATGTTAGGCTTAAGAAAACTGGCTAATCTCCTATTCGGTAACTTGCTTGAACGTCTTAAGAAACATGAATCGGATGTGTACTACGATTTTAATGGTTGTATTTAACGCATAAGTGACTATTAAGGAGGCCATGGTAAGGATACTTGACGTGTCGCCATAGGAAGAGATAGAAGCTTATAGAGTTGGGGAAGATCGTACACGGCCCCACAAATGGTATTAAGGAATTCAACCTGTCACCCACGCAATTGTAACAAGCTTATCAATCAATAAAAGATAACTAGGGAGTAATGAAATCTAAGTAAACATGTTTTCTCCATTTATAGTTTCACATTTTATTTTATTGTCATGTTATTTTAATTGCATTAGTAGTTATTTGGGTTAGTTGACTAGCAACTAATTTCGCCATTCTTCCAAATACCCGGGATTTTACTTGCTTTCATATAAAATATAAAAAAATACAAAAAGAATCATCCCTCACCTCTAGACCTAGTTAGATTAATTTCAATCCTAGCGAACACTATTCCCTGTGGAAATGATCAATCCCCCGGTACTTGCCACTTCACTATACTACATCGGTCAGGTACACTGCCTGGTGGGGATTGTAAGCTTCTCAAGATCCCTTGAGAAGTAAAACTTCCGTGTAGACCATAATTTGCACATCAAAGTTTTTGGCGCTGCTGCCGGGGAATAGTTATTGTTTAGGTTGAAATTTATTTTATTAGGTCTACTCACTAGATTCCTTTTTATTGAGATTTTTATTTTTATTTTTATAGGTTTTTAAGTTCATTGACTGTTCCATTTGCCATTATGGAGAACACGAATCCACCAAACTCGATACTAGAGTTTTATATGAAGAGATGTAATTATACTAATTTGGATATATCAAGATCGATTGAAATGAGGAGGATAGGATCTCGCATTGATTTTAGTAAGTACCTTGAGAAAAGAGACCAAGCACATAAAAATTTTGAAAAACTTACCTTAGGAGTGCCATCAAACCCTCAAAATACCTCATTTAGTGAAACCTATGCACCATATGAGCTTTCACCTAAGATAGTTTCTTATGAATCCAACCGATATTGTGAGATGGTTAATGTCAAACTACCTAGGTGCATGCTTGGATTAAATTTCACTGAGACATATGATGAACATGAGGGGAATCCTTTGGGTGAAAAGAACATAGTGATCAAGTTATTGAGAATGATTCTTATGAATCGGACCAAGAATTTGAGATGAATAGAAAAGGATTTGAGATACCTAGGTGCATGTTGGGGATTGACTTCAACAAAATACATAATAAGCACATAGGTGAGGATAAGGAGAAAAATCCAAGTCCACTAAGTACTCCACAAGTCCCACCATCAGTTGAGGCATACACACCGCCCGTAACTTACCTGAAAGAAGTAGAAGAGACTATAGGAACCCCAATAGAGGTAGATCCCTTGGACCAAACACAACTAGATGAAATAGGTTTGAATACTTGTAGTCACAACCTTTCTCTTAGTTCTAAGGAAGTTCCTAGTTTTGATGAACTAGAGACTCAACCAAATCCGTTACCTAATCTTCCATCCTTGGATGAAAATTTAGGTATTGAAAAAGGTCCCGATCCACCCATCACACCATATAGTTCGGGTAGTTTTACGTTGAAGGTGGTAGACTCTAAGCCTTGTAGAGAGGAAGCTGACATAAGAGTGAACCATGACCTTACATACTTACGTCACCCATTCATGATTGATCACAAGAAACATTATGGGTTTAAACCGGGTTTATTAGGTCAAGATGGATTCCCAACTAGGAGTCTCTCAAAGTTGATAGAAGATTATCCCTTTTTAGGAGAAAACTTTAACTCACTCATTGACCAAAGTGAACTAGGTAAGGTTATGATGAAAGGAGCACACCCCTTTGAGCATATAACTTATCCACCACTCTTTCCTCACGAGGCATACTTCCACCGAGAGTGTGTGTATCGCTACTTTCACCCGCACTTAATCCTAAGTGTAGGGAAAACCTCCCTTATTTTCGCTAAATAAGGGTAGAGTCAGGCTCGTGACTCGAACAAAAACAAGCGCTTCTTGGGAGGCAACCCAAGCTTCTTTTATTTATTTGTTTAATTGTTTGTTTATTTGATTTTATTTGCTTCCGTATGTTTGTTTTATTTTTATTGTTTATTGTTCATGTTTCAAACATTTTTGTGAAAATGCTTTATTTTGTTTCTAACTTCGTCTTGATTACATATAAAGGTATTTTACAAAAGATAAGTGTAAGAGAAATCTAAATTTGTTTTTAAGAACGGATTGAGCATGAACGATAACAATAAGATATAAACATACATATTAGTACTTGTTTGAGTTAAATGCTTGTATCGAGTCATAATGATTGTTTTGCAGGATTCCAGGAATTAGAACATAGGTTTTTCCAGAAATTTTCCGGAAACAAACTAAAGAATTTCGTCAGGTCAAATCTGACGGCGTCAGGCGTCACCTAACGACGTCAGATACAATTTTTTGGAAATTTTGTATGTTTTGTTTTTCTGCCGGAATTGTAAAGTTTCGTGAAATCTGTATTTTATAACCTCCAGGAATCTGCAAATAATCATTCCACAAGCATTATATCTTTACTTGCTTTCTAGGATTTAATGTTATGTAGATTTACCGCCGATTTTACGCGAGGTTTTCTTGTTTTTTTTCTCAGCTAATTAACAGGTTATATTTGACAAGAAGATGTACATGGAGAATCAAGCTTTTGGAGCTGCTCTAATCTTGAATTTTTCACATTTTCCTAGAGGAGAATTTAACCATGTTACTACATCATCCACATCGAATGAATCAGGGGAGTATTTGTTTCATTCTTTCATTTTCCTTACTTTACTTTCTTTCAATTGAACATTGGGGACAATGTTCAGCTTAAGTGTAAGGGGGGGGGGGGGGGGGTAAATGAAGATTCCTTAGAGATTACAATTGCACGTGATTTATGTTTTGTCCAATAGTAGATGTGTAATAAAACTGAGATAAACACTTGTTAGGGTAATTTTAGCACCAAATTTAAATTTTTTTGCGACATGTAGGAGTGAAACTTTAGTTGTTGGGAATACACTTTGTTAAATCAAGTGTCGGTCATTGAGTTTTGTAATAGGTTGCAATATTATGTTAGTACGTTAATGATTTTATATGTTTTATAATAGTTTATGCTAAGTTTACATGTTATGTAAAGGTCCAAGGGCTAGATGTGCAATATTGTAATAGTTATGAAAAGCCCTAGATCTCCACTATAAATAGACATGTAACCCTCCAAGGAGGGTGTTGGTTCCTTCCACTCTCTCTCTCTAACCTACTTTCACTCTCTAAAGATTATGTGTTTATGTTTGTAAAATGGTGACCTAACAAGTGGTATCATTCGCCAAGGGATAATATAGGTTGTTTTAGGTTAGATTTGGTAAAAAAAACTAGGATTTCAAGCTTATTTTCGGATTAGTTACTGTTCATAGTACATCTTTATCGAGTAAGCACTGGTGTTTATCGAGTAAGGACTTGCATATTTTTAGGAGTAGCGAGTAAGGTTTATTGGTTATCGAGTTAGGGTAGTAATTTACCGAGTAAGCCTTAGTTGTTTATCGAGTAACTGGTTTGGCGAGTTAGCCAATTTAGCGAGTTAGCTATTCACCTTATCGTTTATCAAGTAAGGTCTTTTATAGTTCATCTCTTAGGCCAAACTATACTTGGTTAGTTTCTCTTTATTGAGTAATCATTCTCATCGAGTAAGCCAGAGTTCTTATCGAGTAAGTAACAAACTTAATTACCATGTAAGCAAACGCTACCGAGTAAGGACTTATTACCGAGTAAGAAAGTACTTTGACTGTTTTGTCGAGTAAGAACTCTAAGTGTTTTACCGAGTAAGTAAGCTGTACCGAGTAAGACTTTTCTTCTGCTTTATCGAGTAAGGAAGTCAGAAAACCTAGAACAACAACCTTTGTTTATCCTTAAAGATCCAAGTTAACATAATCACTAAACATGTCTCAACCACCGTACTACAACTTTTCTCAACAGCAGAATCAGCAGTATCATCAACAACAATATCATCACCTGCAACAGTATCAACAACCACCACAGTATCATCAGCAACCATTATACCCACAACAACATCTTTTCATGCAACAACATCAGATGGTTCCAATACAACAACCATATCTAATGTCACAATAACAAATTTCACTTCCACCCAAACAACCTCACCAGTTTGATCAGATGTGTGAAGTGATAACAACTCAACAATCCAGACATGAGGCAGGATCAATTGACACACCACCAATGCTTACACATGGTAACTATGTTCAGTGGACAAGCCGATTCTTAAGGTTTATTGAACTCAGGAAGCCCCATGGTAAGTTCATGAAACAAGTGATCCTCGAAGGACCATTTCAGTGGCCTACTAGCTTAGTTGGAGGTGACCCTACTGCTGATCCTCCAGTACCTCCAACTGCAACACCAGTTCCTGAGTCTCAACTCACCTCTGAACAACTACTTCATCGCAAAGCAGATGAGTATGCTATGATTTACATACTTCAAGGAATCCCAAATCCAATATTTTGTGTTGATGCTCAGAAAACTGCTAAAGCAATGTGGGAACATGTTCATATACTAATGGAAGGCACTCAGCTTAATAAAGAGGACATGGAATCAAAACTTTATCTAGAATACACTAACTTCATGATTGAACCAGGGGAGACACTTGAATCTTACTATCATCATTTCACCAATATCATTAATGATTTGGAAAGACATGAAGTTACCTTACCAAGGATCACAGTCAATACGAAGTTTGTCAGTAGTCTGGGTTATGATTGGCAAAAGTACGTGACATTCGTTAGACAAGCAAACAATCTTCATAATGCTCCATATGGTTTGTTGTATGATTATCTGAAGCACCATGAATCTGAAGTGGAAAAAGATAGAGCTGTTCGAGGAGGTTATTCACCACCACCAACATCAAACCCTTTGGCACTCGTTGCTCAATCTCATATGGCTCCACCTCCAATGTCAAATCATGCTTATGTTCAAGAATATTATTACTTCAGTTATCCTCAAACCACAACCTCAAACCAACTGGTTCCATATGATTCATCTCCGCAGCAGACTTCAACTCAACTTGTTCCATATGACAACAGTGATGCAGTGTACTACTCAAATTCCAATGAAGATGACGATGAGGATTTCAATACTTTGAATCAAGGACTTGCTCTCATTGCTCGCGCCTTCAGTAAATTCTCTAACAAGACAAACAACCGTCAACGTTCTTCTTCTAACACAAGGAATCAAGCTGTTGTGCAAGATGGCAGGGTTGAAATACAGAACCGTAACTATGGAAGATCAGGATCAGGTGGTTATTCAGGAAATTTTGGGAATGGTCAGAGGTTTAACAACAGTGGAGGGTTCAGGAACAATTCAGCTGCTCCTCAGCAAAGATATGAAATTTTTGAAACTGGGAATTCAGACTCTGGAAATGAAGTGTGGTGCTACAACTGTAATGGAAAAGGTCATATTGCAATAGCATGTCCAAGACCGAGAACTCGGGGAAGTAAGTTTCACAAGCAGGCATTACTTTTAGCTCTCAAAGATGAAAAGGGCCAAAACTTCACTTAGCAGGAGAACAGTTTCATTGCCAACGCTTACAATGATGATGACATGGAAGATCTGGAAGCTAATGCAACTGTGATGCTTATGGCCAACATGCAGGAACTTTAGTTGAATGATTCAGGCCCAGTGTATGACACTGATGGTTTGTCTCAGGTACATTATCTTAACACGTGTCTAATACATGAAATAGCATCACCCTTTGCTTCTGAATCAGATAAGGCGCAAGTTGTTCCATCTGACTCATGTTTATCTTCTCAAGAAGATGAACAAATGAACACAGTTGTTATATTTGATGATGACACAGTTGTTTCATTTGATGATCTTATTGAGAACAAAAAACATGATCATGTTGAACAACATGAACCTTTGTTTGATCCAGACCCTGACCTTATATTGTTGCCTAATCAACTGAATGCTCAACAATTGCAAATCATTAAATGCAATGAGAAAAATAAAGCTTTGAAAGAAACAAATGTAATTTTAACAAAGGACATTGAGTGTTATAAAATACAACTTTCAAATCTTGAAAATCAAGTCAAACGTGAAAAGAGTTTCGAAAAGGCATTTCAAGAATATTACAATAAAGAACAAGATCTTCAACATAAAATGCGTGAATTAATTGAGACAAACGGTAAATTGGTTTCCAAATTGGAAAATGAAAAATGTGAACTCAAACAAGAAGTTGAACAACTTCAAAAAGAGCTTTAAGAAACACAAACAGAGTTGTCAACTTGCAAAATGGATTTTTATGAACACAAAGTGAGAAAAAGGAAAAGAGAAGATTCCTTACTCAGTGAAATAGTAACCCTTGAACATCAAATACAAGAATTTAAAAATATCGTTTACAAAACTAGGGAATCTATCACAACGATTCAGAAATTTACATTGAAGACAAGACCCGATAAAGGTTTTGCTATTGGTGACTACTGATCAACTTTTCTTCACACAACGTTCAAAACAAATCCTAAGATTTATAGTATGGATCAATTGCTTGATAATACAATTGTGTGTGTTGTTGTATATAATACTGAGGAAGAAGAGGAACTTGAAGAAGAGAGTCGATCAAAAATGAATCAAGTTCAATATTGCAAACCATATGATTACTCAAAAGCTCCTCATATTTCAAAATCTTTTGTTCCACCAAAAGAAATACCTGAGAAATCATGGTATGTGAGTGAGTCATATGTCTCATCTTCCAATGGGGCTCCTGTCCAAATTGTGGCACAAATAAATGGACCTTTACCATCTTCTGGTGAAGTTACACCTTTACCTAAACGTTGTCATGTCTCAGATATTTTAAAGTTTTCATGAAAGACATCGAAAATTTGGAAGAGGTAATTGAACGCAACTCGAAAATAAAAATTGCTACTTTTCAATTTGCTTACGAGCGAGAAAAGAGAGAAATTTTTCAAAAACAGTTTTTGCCATTAGTTCAACACTTGCGTCATTGTGCTACACGTTGGGAACAGGAACTTCAAAAAGAAGTCAAATCAATGATAAATGTTTTCACCTTAAACGAAAATGCAATTTTGGTTCAACAACAAAGAAACAGAGCTTTAAAAAGTGATGCTGATCGACTCTTGGAACAAGTTCTACATGCTGATATTGTGTCTGTTATCATGAATTCTATTTATGTTGTTGGTACTTCTAAGTTTGTTGATGCTCATTCTGTTGAAAATGATTTGTGGAAAAAGGAACTTGAGTCATTAAAGCATGAATATGAAAAGATAAGGAAAAACAGTGATGATGTGAAAAACAAACTTTCAAAAGAAATTTGTCAACTCAAACAAGGGCTTGAATGGTGTCAAGCTCAGAGTCTTGAAATGGAATTGCAACTTCAAAGTCAAAATGTTTCAAAGTTTTGTCAAAATTGCAAAGACAATGAGTTTTTCAAAAATCAATGTCTCATTTATGAGAAAGAAATTGCGGATTTAAAATTTGAAACCGCTGGTTGGCAAGAAAATCGCAACCACATTGCTTATTGCAATGGAAAGCTTGAGTCTCAAATTCAGGATAAAAATCACACCATCATTGATTTAAAAGAGAAAATTAAGCTACTTGAGAAAGGAAATTTAATGGACACCACAGTGATAGCACCAGGAATGTATAAAATAGACAAAACAGATAAGGGAATTAATGCTCAGAATTCTAATGTTAATTCTTCCACTTCTACAGGACTAGTCTCCACTAAACGTGTTAGCAGACCCAAGAGAAACAGTAACAAGAAGACTAGGAAGACTAGGATCTAACAACGTAAAATAGGAACACTAGAAGTCCAAGAAGTAGAAGATCAACTTAAGAATTTGAATAAAAGTCATGTTGCATCTGAATTAGATTCTAATCTGGCAAATTGTAATCGAAATCTCAGTGTAACGAATGATGAACCTTTGAATGTTTTGAATATTAATGCATCTTGTGTGTTTTGTTGTAAAAGTGTATTATCTGGTGATCATGCAAAATGTGTAGCTAATTCTTTCTTAAATCGTCATAGGAAACGTAGGTCAGGCATTCCTTCTAGGCCCACTACTGCCTCTAAGTCTATCTTAGCAAAACCGCCAACTACGGTTTTAAATGATGTTCTAGTTACCCCCATAGTTGAACAGGAAAACTCTAGGAACAAACCCAAAGCTAGTGAATTCACCAAAAAGAAAGCGAGAACTAGTTGGAACTGGCATCGTTGGTTACATTATAAACCAGACTTTAAATGGATTCCTAAAATGTTGACTACGTGTGCTTCTAAACAACAGGAACCATGATTTAATCTTTTCGTAGTAAATAATTATTCCGAAGAAATACTAGAGAAAGTATTTCCCGGGTCATTTTCCCAGCGAAGGTAGAATGGAGTCGTGAATTATCGAATCACGAAATCGAGTCGTAAAAAGTGGTAAAGTGAAAAATATGATTTTGGAATTCAAATTATGATAAGAAATAGTGAAATATGAAGAATATACAAGCCATATATGTACAAACGTTAAAAACGTAAAAACGGAAATGCACACGTAATTTTAAACGTAACGTACAAAATAAAACGCGACTTTTATTCGAAAAACGATCCTACAAATGTGAAACAATTTTCTAAAAATATTAAACTAATAAAAAGAATTTTAAGAAAAAGAAAAATATTTTTTTGGCTTTTTATTTATTTTCTATGATTTTATTTTGATTTTTGGTATTTAAAAATGAATTAAAAATAAAGAAAAATAGAAAAATAAAGTGGAAAAATGAAAATTTAATTCTAAAAATTCTAAAATATTATAAAAGAATTTCTAAAAATATTTTTGTATTTTTCACCCCTTTTTCTGATTTTTTATTGATTTTTGGTAATTAAAAATGATTTAAAAATGGAATAAAGTCAAAAGAAAATAAGAAAAATATTAAAAAGTTTTAGAAAAATCTGGAAAAATTCCAGAAATTCTAAAATAATAAAAAGAACTCAGAATAAAAATTTGAAATAAAAATGAAAAGTGGAAGTGCTTATTTAAGTAGAACTGCTTATCACAAGTGCTTATTTATAAGCACTTGTGATCTAATCTGTTTGAAACTTTTAATACAAACTCAAAATGATGCAATGAGCTCAATAATGAAAGGAATATACAAATGCAAACACAAAAAATCAACAACTGCAACACTTATGAGTTGATAAGCTCAAAATAAGCTCACAATCATGAACAGAACATGTATAAGCAGAAACAGAAATTCAATGATGATGCAAAATACAGTCAATACACTAAAACAACTCAGAACATAAATCAATATGCAATTCAAACAATCAGAAACAGAAACGCAAATCTGACTACTCAAACAATCAACTGTCTCACACAGTCACTACATAAGCTCAATAAGCTAATCTAACAAGATGAAAATTCCCAACCAAGAACTGAAACAAAAAGCTATTTATACAAGCTTCTCAGAAAACTAATTAACAAGTTATAATCTCAAATATTAAACAAGAACAGAGTCAATGAAGGATGACAGTTGGGGCAGCTATGAACTGATGGTGCAGCAGGTCTGCTCGTGCAGGTAATACAGCAGGTCTAGAGGCAATGTTTGGGCTAAGATAAATTTCTCAAATAAGCACTATTGTCCAAACTAAGCATAAATCCAACAAGCCTAAACTATAATCTATCCAAAGAAACCAAAAATCAATTCCTAAGATGCACTAGAAAAGCAGTTATGAGCTTATGAAAAAGGCAATAAGACCAAAGCTGTTGGTTCAGGAAACAGTAGCCTAAGAAGGGATAATCAGAGCTACTAAAAAGTACCACTAAATGGACACTTAAGCTATCCTAGAATGAGATTATACTACTAACATTATATAACACAAAAATCAATCAATCAAACATACTTAAACTAAACTAAAATTGAGGTCGAAAAGACCTGATGGAGCAGACATGAAACTGAAGCAATGGGTTAAATTGAGCGAAACTGGAAGTTTTGACTAATGAAGTACCACTACCAGCTAATGCACAACTTAAATAACCTATAATGAACCAAAATTAAGCAAACACTACAACTAAAAGAACTCTAACTTAGATCCAACCTAGCTACTGTTTCAAATCAGTTATGGATTAGAGGACATGAAAATTTTACTAAACTAATAGGAGATGCCTGAAACTTCCTAGATACTACTAACAATTATATATGAAAGCTAATCTGAATGTAATAGTGATTCAAAACTGACCACAGCTTGAATTTAATTTTCACCCAAACACTCTATAAAAACACAACTGCACTATCAAATTTAAATCTAAACTAACAATCTCCAAAGTAATGATAACAACAGTTGTAACTCTATCAACTAAAACTAAATAGACAGCAATCAATAACAACAAATAACTAGAACTTCAGAACCACCGATCAATAATTGTGACAGTTACAATAGAAACATATTCACTAAAGCAAGTACACATATGATCAATGCAAGCTCAAATAACACTATAACTACTGGAATAGCATCTAAAGGAAACAATACAACAGTAATTAGTAAACAACTCAGATCTAAACTAACAAAAATGGAAATCAGATTTATGCTTGGGAATGTAAAATGAGACTTACAATTCCAACCTCAGCTGAACAGAGGTTTCATTTGATCACAGCCTATCTTTGGATAGGCTAAGCTCTTCCATTTCTCAGCTTAACATACCATAATTCACCATGAATCATCATTGAAATCTTACAGTTGACTAGTTGACCAAAGCAATATGATGAAATTCTTAGCAGTTCCTCTCTAAAAGCTATGTAGAAATTTGAATGAACTTTTGAAATCAATAAACATGAACTTGAAAACAGATTTGAATATTAAAGTGCTTGAAAATCAAATGAAAAGCATTATAAACTGAAAACTTGAACTGAATTTTATTAAATCTAAAAGTGATTACAATTAAGCTAAAACTAAATACAATCAAACTAAAATTTGGCAGAGTTTGGCTACTCCAAACTCCACACTCATTACAAAAGCCTAACCATCTATTTATAGGATGTGAGGAGGGATGAGCTCACGGATTGCCATGTTGGCAATCCGTGTGGTGTGTTTCTTCATGCCAATCCTGAGCCCTTGGATCTCAATCAATCATTACCCATCAATCTATAGCCTTAGGATCAATACAAATGACGCGTTCATGCCAATCACCATCTGCCACGTACACCATTCGTGTGTTTCTTGGCTTCTGACACAACCTGACATATCCCTAATCTTCTAGAAGCTCTATAATTTGACACTTATGCCCTTAATTGCAGTAATTAATTGGATTTGGGATTTAGGGTTCATAGTGAATAGTGAAAACTGTGAACGGGGTAAAATTGGGGGGCAGGTAAGTGTTTTGGGATTATTTTTATTTTGTTTTTAAGTTTGACCGATTGACCAAAGGAGTGTGGGTGTTGACCGTATGGAGTGGTGTTTGACCTAAGATGGACTGGGCTAAGGTTTGGGTAATTTGGGCTTTGGGATGATTTTAAGATTGGATGGTCTTTGGGATGTGTAGAATGGTGTTGTGGATTGAATTCACACTTGGGCTTGGCAGATATGATCTTGTAGTGCTTTTGGTAATATGAAATATATCAAGGACCATATTTGTATAATTTGAAACTTAGAGGGCCACTTCTGCCAATTATGAAACGTTAATCCAAGGGTTAATCTTGCCAAGTACTGATTCTTCAAGGTTTATTTAGACAAATTGAGCTAAAATATTGATCTAATCTTGTGAAATCCTTCCCGGCTTCGGCTTTTGAACCTTCTTTCAAATCTCGTGCTCGTGTTGCTTTGTTTTGTTCATTTTTCGTAATATCCGTACCTGCACATCACAACATAAAAACACGTGTTTTCTTGGCATTTGTTAGCTCAAATAGTCATTTTGGATCGATAATTGGTAATGAAAAGGTGTGTAAATTAATACACACCAAAATCCCCCCGACTAAAGTATTGCCGTGTCCTCACGCAATGTGATCAATTCACGCTTTTGGGATAAATAATTTCAAAACTCTTCCTACTAACTTTGTAAAGTAGCAAGGAGGTTCGAAAGAAATTATAAAATCATTTATTCCGCAAACGCCCCGTTTTCCAAAATTTTTCCTTTATTCCTTTATTCCACTTTCACTTCTATTTTTGGACTTTTCATACTTCATTATTGTGACGGTTTGTTGAACTTTCATTATTTTTGCAATAATTATTAGGGTCAACGAGTAGAAACACTTCTATTAAGAAGTGACCATACGGATAAAAATCGTCATCCTTGATTTTTCACAAGTCCCCAAACTAAGCGTACAAACGAGATCACAGCTTATCTACAAATTAGATGCTAACACTACTCATAATAGTTACTTGTGGAAACTTCTTACTCCCATTTCCTAGGTTTTGTATCTCAATATTTTATTTTGTTGAGAAATGAATTGCTTCATATTTTCTCGTTTCAATAATTTTTCGTCCGATGGTGATACCTAAGTTAAAACGATAAGTAGTTATTCATTTTCTCTTAAGAACCACTGCAATAGAAATTCGGTCCACATCAAGGAATTTTGGGGTACATACAATATCACAGATATAAGTTGCGGAGTACAATCACGTGCACCTCATGTGACTGATTACTAATCACTAATCACATGCACCTCACGCGCCAACAACTTATTTATACATTCAAACTCTTATTCGATACAACTTTCAACTTTCACTTTTTTCATTTTTCACTTTTTTTTTCATACTTTTCACTTTTTTTCTTTCTTTCTTGACTTTTTCTCATAACATCAATGGAAGCTTATCGGGTAGCTCCAAAACCACATAGATAATCAACTTTTGACTTTTGATTTTTTCACTTTTTGCTCTTATTTTTTATGTTCCTTGATATGTACCCAACTTCTAAAGCAAAAATTCTCTTAAGAAAACAAAGAACTAAATATTATTCAAACCTAAATACCACTAATTAACCTAGAACATCTATTTTATATGGGTGACGTATTTTATGGGAGTAAAAAGCCACGAGTACCTCTTATGAGCTCTAAAGAGAACCACTACTCCACGTTTAGCATCTAACTTCTAAATAAACTCTATCATATCTCGCTCTTCGCAATTTAAGATTCCAAATAATGAAACCCGCGAATACTTAGCCGATAATCAGCCACGCATATATAAAGTCAGTTACAGAAACTTGCAAATTCTAGAAGAAGAATTCGCGTTTTCTAGCTCCTGATGTAAAAGACTAGCGAAAGCTTTTAAGCTGCGCATGTATAAAGTCAAGTACGGGAACTTGCAGATTCTTAAGAAAGAATTCACATTTTATAGCTCCTTGTGTACAAGACTAGCACAAGCTTATGTGATCATCATTGGTTAAGGGAACAAGCTAGGGCTCAACACGCCCGGTCAAGTCAAAATATTTATTCCTACTCTCGCCAGCAAGAAAGTCAACAAGGTGTCAAAACACTTATTCAAACTTTATTATATTTTTGTACAACTTTTCAATTTTTTTCACATCTTTTTGTTGTTTTTTTTTTCATTCATTTTTCTTCAAAATTTTTGAAATTTTCTCATTTTTTTAATTTTTTATTTTTTGTGGAAAAACGGAGTTGCAAGAGTGCACGACTTGTGAAACATGCAAGGTCAAAATCGAATCGAAGATTCACCCTCCCCCCGACTAGAATGAAACATTGTCCTCAATGTTTTACGGGTTAAGGTAATCCTAACAAAATTCTAGGCCATTTATTAATTATGCCAAAGAAAACGTTAGTCGATAAGATTTAACGGATATAGGATTTCCAAGTAGCACCGATGAATGAAACTCGAGCGTAGAGATGATAACGAGCACGAGAGTCATCATAAATCGCGGACAATCCTAACAAACATCACAAACAACCACAGAACACAAGAGTAGAAGAGGCACCCCCTCCTCACGTTATTTGTTAGAAAATAGAAAATAAGAAGATGAAATTGGATAAGCATGGGTTGCCACCCACGAAGCGCTTGTTTTTGTTCACCGAGTCACATGAGCTTGACTCGATCCCCGAATTAATTCGTCCTTGGGGAGAGCAAATAAAACGGCCACTTGGCACAAAAGATAGAGATGCCCGGGTCAAATATGGTGTCCTCACTCCCGGTGGAGTGGAAAGAAGAAACGGTGGTATAAGAAAAGAAGGGTTGAAACACCCAGATAACAAAAGCAAAGTCTATTTCTGAAACCTCGTCCACCACTTCATTATTCGTATCTGATTCAAAATCTTCATCGGGTGGTTTCGCAGGTGGACGAGAAGAAAGCAAATCGAAAGAAATGTCATTCTCATCATTCTCAATACCCGATGGTATCGAGTCATCCGCAGCAAGGAATAGATCGGCATCCTCTAAAAGAGGGTCACGTAACGGATTATTGGAAATAAACACAGAATCGATCTCAAAGTGAAAGCACTCATAATCCGGAAGAGAGATATCAGCATGAATAGTGGGATTGCCACTACTCGTCTCTTCAAATCGAAAAATTTCAAACTCGGGTAAAGAATCACCATCCATAACGGGGATAGGAGAAGAAATCGGAGAATCATTCAATGCCTCAATACGAGAGATAAGTAGATTGACATTCGACAATGTTTCACGAAGAGCTTCATCTTGTATTTCCGTATCAACATCTTCTTCATTCTCTCCTTCTAAGCTTACGAGCTCAGGAGATTCTTCATCAACATAATCGATTTCTCCACAAGATATAGAATCTTCGTTATCAGAATCGGAGAATATCTCATCACGATTATCATCAAACGGTATATCATTCGTATCAACATGATCATCAAAATGTTTATTTTCAACAAATTCAGAATCATTGTTAGAAATCTCCTCGGACTCACTTGGGATTGGGACGAGGTTCTCAACACTTGACTTATTGAATTCGTCAGATTCCGTTGCCGGAATAGTGTCAAGATGCCCGTCCCCCATTGTAAGAGAGTCCTCGGGTTCTACGGAAGGAGAGATAGATTCAATTTGAGGATTAAGAACAATCGTAATCATGGAATCATCATCGTCGTACATACAACACTCACAAAATTGGAATTTTCTTTCTTCGGCAAGAAGTTCTTCCATCGATTTCTCATTAGGCTCGGGAGTAGATGTATAACGATTAACCACCATTTATTTTAACTTCTCAATCATGGATTTAATTTCAAAAATTTGATTAGTAAATTCAGAAGTTTGTGGGGGTTGGTTAAAACCATTAGAATCGTAGCAAGAATTAGGTTCATAATAATAATTTTCAAACGATCCCCCACAATGTTCAAAATTCGATGTATTTGGAAATGAATCACCATTGTAATACGAATTTTGCTCATAAAAATCATTTTGAGGATAATTATTAAAGCTCGGATCATAATCGTAAGACGTTTCAGCACTCGAAGTATAGCACATACAATCGGTATATCCACATACATCACAAAAACATCGCCCACACGGCATTCCTTCTTCGGACGGGTTTCCACAATTATAACAATTAAACGAAAGTGGTGGTGGTGTATAGAAATCGGGAATGTTCGACGGATTGTTGAACGAATTTTTATCATACGTGTGAGAATTACAATTCAAACAAACGCCATCACGAATATTATCACCACATTCGTCGCACATACACCACACACACAATCCTCCGAAGAACGGTTCTCCACAATTTAAACAAATCGGATCCATTAGAATTAAACGTGAGAGGGTTTGAGAAGAAGAATCAAATGATAAGAGGATAAGAAGATTATTTTTGTTTTTGATTTTTCAAATTTTTATATTTTTTTAGAGAAAAAATATACAAGATAGTGGAAAACTTAACACAACACGATTTTTCAACACGAAAATTCAAAAACTCACTTCGACCTTCCCCGGCAGCGGTGCCATTTTGATTTAATCTTTTCATAGTAAATAATTATTCCGAAGAAATACTCGTGAAAGTATTTCCCGGGTCGTTTTCCCAGCGAAGGTAGAATGGAGTCGTGAATTATCGAATCGCGAAATCGAGTCGTAAAAAGTGGTAAAGTGAAAAATATGATTTTGGAATTCAAATTATGATAAGAAATAGTGAAATATGAAGAATATACAAGCCATATATGTACAAACGTTAAAAACGTAAAAACGGAAATGCACACGTAATTTTAAACGTAACGTACAAAATAAAACGCGACTTTTATTCGAAAAACGATCCTACAAATGTGAAACAATTTTCTAAAAATATTAAATTAATAAAAAGAATTTTAAGAAAAAGGAAAATATTTTTTTGGCTTTTTATTTATTTTCTATGATTTTATTTTGATTTTTGGTATTTAAAAATGAATTAAAAATAAAGAAAAATAGAAAAATAAAGTGGAAAAATGAAAATTTAATTCTAAAAATTCTAAAATATTATAAAAGAATTTCTAAAAATATTTTTGTATTTTTCACCCCTTTTTCTGATTTTTTATTGATTTTTGGTAATTAAAAATGATTTAAAAATGGAATAAAGTCAAAAGAAAATAAGAAAAATATTAAAAAGTTTTAGAAAAATCTGGAAAAATTCCAGAAACTCTAAAATAATAAAAAGAACTCAGAATAAAAATTTGAAATAAAAATGAAAAGTGGAAATGCTTATTTAAGTAGAACTGCTTATCACAAGTGCTTATTTATAAGCACTTGTGATCTAATCTGTTTGAAACTTTTAAAACAAACTCAAAATGATGCAATGAGCTCAATAATGAAAGGAATATACAAATGCAAACACAAAAAATCAACAACTGCAACACTTATGAGTTGATAAGCTCAAAATAAGCTCACAATCATGAACAGAACATGTATAAGCAGAAACAGAAATTCAATGATGATGCAAAATACAGTCAATACACTAAAACAACTCAGAACATAAATCAATATGCAATTCAAACAATCAGAAACAGAAACGCAAATCTGACTACTCAAACAATCAACTGTCTCACACAGTCACTACACAAGCTCAATAAGCTAATCTAACAAGATGGAAATTCCCAACCAAGAACTGAAACAAAAAGCTATTTATACAAGCTTCTCAGAAAACTAATTAACAAGTTATAATCTCAAATATTAAACAAGAACAGAGTCAATGAAGGATGACAGTTAGGGCAGCTATGAACTGATGGTGCAGCAGGTCTACTCGTGCAGGTAATACAGCAGGTCTAGAGGCAATGTTTGAGCTAAGATAAATTTCTCAAATAAGCACTATTGTCCAAACTAAGCATAAATCCAACAAGCCTAAACTATAATCTATCCAAAGAAACCAAAAATCAATTCCTAAGATGCACTAGAAAAGCAGTTATGAGCTTATGAAAAAGGCAATAAGACCAAAGCTGTTGGTTCAGGAAACAGTAGCCTAAGAAGGGATAATCAGAGCTACTAAAAAGTACCACTAAATGGACACTTAAGCTATCCTAGAATGAGATTATACTACTAACATTATATAACACAAAAATCAATCAATCAAACATACTTAAACTAAACTAAAATTGAGGTCGAAAAGACCTGATGGAGCAGACATGAAACTGAAGCAATGGGTTAAATTGAGCGAAACTGGAAGTTTTGACTAATGAAGTACCACTACCAGCTAATGCACAACTTAAATAACCTATAATGAACCAAAATTAAGCAAACACTACAACTAAAAGAACTCTAACTTAGATCCAACCTAGCTACTGTTTCAAATCAGTTATGGATTAGAGGACATGAAAATTTTACTAAACTAATAGGAGATGCCTGAAACTTCCTAGATACTACTAACAATTATATATGAAAGCTAATCTGAATGTAATAGTGATTCAAAACTGACCACAGCTTGAATTTAATTTTCACCCAAACACTCTATAAAAACACAACTGCACTATCAAATTTAAATCTAAACTAACAATCTCCAAAGTAATGATAACAACAGTTGTAACTCTATCAACTAAAACTAAATAGACAGCAATCAATAACAACAAATAACTAGAACTTCAGAACCACCGATCAATAATTGTGACAGTTACAATAGAAACATATTCACTAAAGCAAGTACACATATGATCAATGCAAGCTCAAATAACACTATAACTACTGGAATAGCATCTAAAGGAAACAATACAACAGTAATTAGTAAACAACTCAGATCTAAACTAACAAAAATGGAAATCAGATTTATGCTTGGGAATGTAAAATGAGACTTACAATTCCAACCTCAGCTGAACAGAGGTTTCATTTGATCACAGCCTATCTTTGGATAGGCTAAGCTCTTCCATTTCTCAGCTTAACATACCATAATTCACCATGAATCATCATTGAAATCTTACAGTTGACTAGTTGACCAAAGCAATATGATGAAATTCTTAACAGTTCCTCTCTAAAAGCTATGTAGAAATTTGAATGAACTTTTGAAATCAATAAACATGAACTTGAAAACAGATTTGAATATTAAAGTGCTTGAAAATCAAATGACAAGAATTATAAACTGAAAACTTGAACTGAATTTTATTAAATTTAAAAGTGATTACAATTAAGATAAAACTAAATACAATCAAACTAAAATTTGGCAGAGTTTGGCTACTCCAAACTCATTACAAAAGCCTAACCATCTATTTATAGGATGTGAGGAGGGATGAGCTCACGGATTGCCATGTTGGCAATCCGTGTGGTGTGTTTCTTCATGCCAATCCTGAGCCCTTGGATCTCAATCAATCATTACCCATCAATCTATAGCCTTAGGATCAATACAAATGACGCGTTCATGCCAATCACCATCTGCCACGTACACCATTCGTGTGTTTCTTGGCTTCTGACACAACCTGACATATCCCTAATCTTCTAGAAGCTCTATAATTTGACACTTATGCCCTTAATTGCAGTAATTAATTGGATTTGGGATTTAGGGTTCATAGTGAATAGTGAAAACTTGGAACGGGGTAAAATTGGGGGGCGGGTAAGTGTTTTGGGATTATTTTTATTTTGTTTTTAAGTTTGACCGATTGACCAAAGGAGTGTGGGTGTTGACCGTATGGAGTGGTGTTTGACCTAAGATGGACTGGGCTAAGGTTTGGGTAATTTGGGCTTTGGGATGATTTTAAGATTGGATGGGCTTTGGGATGTGTAGAATGGTGTTGTGGATTGAATTCACACTTGGGCTTGGCAGATATGATCTTGTAGTGCTTTTGGTAATATGAAATATATCAAGGACCATATTTGTATAATTTGAAACTTAGAGGGCCACTTCTGCCAATTATGAAACATTAATCCAAGGGTTAATCTTGCCAAGTACTGATTCTTCAAGGTTTATTTAGACAAATTGAGCTCAAATATTGATCTAATCTTGTGAAATCCTTCCCAGCTTCGGCTTTTGAACCTTCTTTCAAATCTCGTGCTCGTGTTGCTTTGTTTTGTTCATTTTTTGTAATATCCGTACCTGCACATCACAACATAAAAACACGTGTTTTCTTGGCATTTGTTAGCTTAAATAGTCATTTTGGATCTATAATTGGTAATGAAAAGGTGTGTAAATTAATACACACCAAACCCACACTTTCTTTGGGTTCCACCCTTACCTCTCTTCCATCTTCGTCGTCTTCTTGTGATGCAGGTGGTTCAGATTGTTCTTTGAATTGTTGATAGCGGATGCACCCGACATATGACAGGCAATCTGAAACTGTTAGTCAACTTTGTTTCAAAGTTTATCGAAACTGTCAGATTCGGGAATGATCATTACCCTCTAATCATGGGATACGGTGACTACGTGAATGGGAACATTAAAATTAGTAGAGTTTACTATGTTGAAGGCTTGGTTCACAACCTCTTTTCAGTCGGTCAATTTTGTGATGGGGATTTAGAAGTAGCATTTCGAGAGAAAACCTGTTTTGTTTTTGATCTACAGGGAAATGATCTAATGTCAGGCACACGCAAAACCAGTCTCGACACAAACGCCTTTCTCACTTGAATTTCAAAACGATGACCGAACTCGCTCGTCACAAACTGGTTGATGGCTTTCCAAGATTCTGTTATGCCAAAGATCACTTATGTCCGGCCTGTGAACAAGGCAAAAGTACTCGTGCTCAATTCCCTTCAAAAACTGAAGACAATACTAATCATGTGTTACAATTGCTTCATATGGATTTGTGTGGTCTGATGCGTGTTCAAAGTATCAATGGTAAACGCTACTTATTAGTAATTGTTGATGATTACTCCCGTTGGACTTGGGTTTATTTTCTTCGTAGCAAAGACCAAGCTCCTCAAATGATCATCACCTTTCTCACGAAAATTCAAGTTCAGTTACGCAACACGGTCAGAATGGTTAGAACTGACAATGGAATAGAATTTAAGAATCAGACTCTGAGGTCGTATTTTGAGAAAGTGGGAATTGAACGTTAAACATCCATTGCAAGAACACCTGAACAGAATGGAGTAGTCGAAAGACTCAACAGAACGTTAGTGGAAGCTGCAAGAACGATGTTAATCAATGCTCAATTACCTGATTACTTATGGGCAGAAGCTGTTTCAACCGCATGTTACACTCAAAACCGTTGTATGATCACAAAACGCCATCACAAAACCCCTTATCAGATTGTTCACAAAAGGAAACCAAACATCAATTACTTTCATGTATTTAGAGCTCTTTGCTATCCAGTAAATGACCGTGATGATCTAGGTAAACTTAAAGCAAAGGCTGACATTGGAGTGTTCGTTGGATATTGTGAAAATTCTAAAGGCTTTCGGATATGGAATTGTCGTACAAGAGAGATTCAAGAGACCATTCATGCTAATTTTGATGAACTCACACAAATGGCTTCTGAGCAAAACAGCTTAGGACCCGCATGCAACCGTCTAAACTTTCTGGAATCTTTGGCTGAACCATTGTCACTCTCCCGTAAAGAAGTGGAAACCTTGTTTGCTCCATTTTTTGATGATACGATTGTAAACTGTCCTTCAGAGGTCTCACCGATTTCCGCTGCACACCTTGATCACAATCAAGTACCTGATTCACCTCAGCAAACAACAACGACTATTGGGAGAGACAGCCCTCCAATTGCATCTCCAACAACCGCAGAACAAACCGGATCCAACTCAGGACAATCAGCTGGAGACTCCATACCTAAATCGGTTCCACAAACCGCAGAGCATGACCCAGATGCATTCTTTAACCCGTTTGCACCGGCTCAACCCACTCCTAACATTGCTGAGTTGTCTACACACAATTTGGATCCTGCTAACATGCGAGATAATTATCAACTTCACCCTTCGACACACAAATGGACTAGAGATCACCCCTTAGTTCAAATTATTGGCCATCCAGATGCACCAATCATGACAAGGCAACGACGCTACACAGACGGTGAAACTTGCATTTACGCACTCACAGTATGTCAAGCGGAACCAAAGAACATCAAAGAAGCAATGACTTATGACAACTGGATTGAATCTATGCAAGAGGAACTGCAGTCATTTGAAAGATTAGAAGTCTGGGAAATGGTTGAAAAACCTGAAGGAGTCATTGTCATTGGTTTAAAATGGATCTGGAAAAACAAGCTGGATGCAGAAGGAACTGTCATACAAAACAAATCACGCTTGGTGGCAAAAGGATACTTTCAAGAAGTGGGAATCTATTTTGAAGAATCTTTTGCTCCAGTTGCTAGACTTGAAGCTGTACGGATTTTTCTAGCATATGATGCTCACCGGAATATGGTAGTTTATCAAATGGATGTGAAAACGGAATTTTTGAATGGTCAACTCCGTGAAGTGGTGTATGTCAGTCAACCAGAAGGCTTTGTTGATCTAGAACATGCCAATCACGTATACAAACTCAAAAAGTCACTCTACGGTCTCAAGCAAGCCCCAAGGGAGTGGTATGACAAGTTATCTACATTCTTACTGGCTAATAATTTTTCTATCGGCTCGGTGGATCCAACACTGTTTACAAAAACATACGGGGTGGACTTATTAATTGTTCAAATTTATGTCGATGACATCATTTTTGCATCAACAAACAAAAGATATTCAATTGATTTTGCAAAATTAATGAAAGATAATTTCGAAATGTCCATGATGTGTGAACTTTCGTTCTTTTTAGGACTACAAGTTCATCAATCACCCCATGGAATTTTTTTTAAATCAGTCTAAATATGCTCTTGAGATTTTAAAGAAACATGGCATGACAAGTTGTGATATTATGAATACACCAATGGCCAATACCACAAAACTAGATGTTGACATACATGGGACTCCTGTTGACCCTACTAAATACCGAAGTATTATTGGGTCACTCATGTATCTCACAGCTAGTAGACCTGATATTGTTTTTGCTGTCTATACGTGTTCGCGTTATCAGTCTAGACCAACTGAAAGACACCTCAATGAGGCAAAAAGAATCCTTTGATACATTAAGGGAACCATTCACTTGGGAATCTGGTATCCGAAGGATTCTGGTTTTGAACTAATAGCTTTTTCAGACGCTGACCATGCAGGATGCTTAGACACGCAAAAAAGTACATCAGGTGGATTAAAGTTTCTCGGAGATAAGCTTGTATCTTGGCAATCTAAGAAGTAGGACTGCACATCACTGTCATCAACCGAATCTGAATACGTAGCTATGTCTGCTTGCTGTGCTCAAGTCATATGGATGAGATAACAGCTTAAGGACTATGGCTACCTATTCAATAAGATTCCGATCTATTGTGACTCCAAAAGTGCCATTGCAATTTCCTGCAACACCGTTCATCACTGCAAGTCAAAACACATTGATCTCCGCTACCATTTCATCAAGGAGCATGTCGAAAAGGGTACCGTTGAATTATATTTTGTGGGAACTGAATACCAATTGGCAGACTTGCTCACCAAAGCATTACCTCCAACAAGGTTTGCTGATCTAGTCCACCAGATTGGTATGCGATGTTTGACTCCAGAAGATCTGGAAAACTTTTTAAAACATAAATGAATGTCAAACATCAAAATATCATTGTAAATATTTTTTCAAAAACAAAATACAAAAATATAAAACCTACATAAAACACAAAAGATTTTCCATTTTTTATTTTCATAAAAAAAAAATTCTCAATACTTCAAGATATGTTGTTCAAAACCTTTTTCATAATTTTATAAAAACATATCTTGAGGGGGAGACAAAAAGTTTTCACTACTTCTTCATTTAGAATTTTTTTTCTCATCATGTAAATCCTTTTCTTCCGACGTCTCTTGAACCATTTGGTTTATTAAAACTTTTAAAACTTCACGTGATTTGTTCAAGGGGGAGTAACGTTCATAAAACTCAAAGTATTCATTGCTCGGACTCACATTGATAAGACCTTATAAAATAAGGGGCTTTTGTGCTAAATCTATCAAAACTATGCTTGATTAGTAAGTACAAAGACCAAATGTGTCAACATTCAGTAGTCTTTAGTATAAATAAACTCAAATATCCATGTCTTTTGTCACACAAACATAAACACGCCTTGCACTGCTAATTTTTTTTTCTCAATATCAAGTTTTCAAGAAGATTGTATTTTTCTGTGATTGTAAGTGCTCATTCGTTTCATTTTATTGCATACATCACTCGCCCATATTTTCTTTGCATTTGTTGTGACTCAATTGTTTACATTGCTTATTAGGGTTTATGCACTCTAATTGGGTGTTTCTTATTCTTGATGTTTATGGACAATTAAACTAGATATGTTGCTTTGGTAGGTCCATTTGTGATAGATTACATCATTGTTTTAGCCAAAGTTTCATCAAGTTTGAGGAATTAAGGTGTTTACGGTTTAGGGCTCGTTATCTTGGCTGACCCATTCTGGGTTCATGTTTGTTTGATATGAGAGTTGTTTGTGGCTTATTTATGTTTCCTAAACATGCGCCTTAAGTCTCACTTCATTAGAATAACATTTGCTTGATTTTCGTGAAATTTGATCAACTGTTTGATCTTTTGCAAGAAATGTGTTAGGCTTATGTTATGTTTAGAATTGGATCGTGTTATTAGATTCCAATTGACATCAAAGTATAGCAGACCCATGGCCCATTTATTTCAGAAATTTTTTTGTCTTTAAGCATGTTGTCGAGTTTGATAAGAACATATCGAGTATGGAATGATCTTATCGAGTTAGTATGTTTTTTGTCGAGTATGTGATGTACTTATCGAGTAATGAATTGATTTTACCGAGTTTGATTGAAGCTTATCGAGTAAGCATGTATCTTTATCTTTTATCGAGTAATATTTTTTCAAGTTTGGACTTTTATCGAGTATGGACTTTTATCAAGTATGGACTTTTACCGAGTATAGGACTTTTACCAAGTATGCTTTTACCGAGTATGGTACTTATCGAGTAAGATGCTTTTATCGAGTTTGAAAGTTTTTGTGGAACTATATCGAGTATCATGAATTTTTCTCTGAGTAAGGAGCGTAACTAAAGGACCATCGAGTATGGGTCCTTATTTTACAACTCACAAGAAAAGAAACTCTGCCCAAAATTTTTAAAATTTATCGAGTAAGGGGTTGACTGCTTGGTCTTATCGAGTATGAACTGGTTCAAATGTTTGTCAAGTAAGATTCATAATATGGTTTTTTCGAGTTAGAAGTAACTTCTTGGTTTTGTTGCATGATTGTCTTGGGTGTCCTTCAATCATGTCTGATTATTTTTCACAATGGATGACATCTTGGATTTTGGAATGTAAACTAACATGAATATCACCACATTGTATTTGTTGGTTGTATGATACATTTCAGGTACCAAAATGTCTCTAGCATCGACACCTAGACACGAGTTAATTCAAGGAGAAGAAAGGACTGTCGGAAAGTCTAACGTGAAAGTTGATCTTGAGACACTCCTGTGCCATCCAACATGTCAAATCATAATAGAGATTCTCAAAGGACACTTCATTCGTAATCTCCTCGCAACCACATGATCAGTACCAGAAGTTTACTTGACACAGTTCTGGGAAACTCTTGAAGTTAGCAGATGTTGACATAAATAATACATAAAAACGTTTTTTATATTTCTCGATATCTCTATGTTTTGACGATCACAAAAATGTAAAATCATCAAACGTAAGATTACTACGTAAACAAGTATTAAGCTAGTTTATATCATTATATCCAACTTAATCACTTAAGGTATGGATAAACAAATGCTTAATACATCTCATGATCAAAGGGGTATTTAATTAATTAATACAAAGTTTATTTAATTATATAAACATATTATATATTTTTGAAAAATAGTTTTTGTCATAAAGAAAAATGTTTTAATCATACAAAATATATGAATTCAAATTTTTAACCAAAATCAGTTAGTTTTTCACCAAATAAACTTTCCCCACTAAATGACAGGCTTTCTGGCTGTTACAGCTGGGCGGCCCCCTTAATTATATGGGGCGGTCCCTTTAAAATTAAGGGGACCGGCCAGGCTCCTGTGTCAGAATTTTTCTCCTATAAATACCACCTTAAATCTGGAATTTTTCCCTACCTTTTGCACAAAAATTTCAGATCTAAAGCTCTCTAAACATCTTCCAAAACCCTTTGATCATTAGAATACTAATCCTTGTTTCAAGTGATTCAATCCCTTCTCATCCATCCTCATCCAAAGTGCAAAAGAAGAATACTCCTTCTACAACTAAGTTCAAGAAGTGTTGAAGAGTAGTTGTGTATATTGTGTATATTATTTGTGAAGTTGTGTTGTGCTTGTAATAAGTAGTTTAGAAGAAATAGAAGTTGTGTAGGGAGAAGAAGTTGTTTAGTAGTGAAGTAGTGTAGTTGTTAAGAAGATAGGTGTGAAGTAGATTGGTGTGAAGAAGATTGGTGTGAAGAAGATAGGTATGAAGTAGATTGGTGTGAAGAAGTTGTGACGAAGTTGTGGTGTGTACATTGGTGTGTAAGGTTTTCTCCGCCATAAGGGAGTTTGTTGACATAGTGAAGAAAACTCTCGAGTAGGTGACTCGGGGAGTGGAGTAGGAACAAGGAAGGTGACCTTGTAGCCGAACCACTATAAATCCTTGTTATGTGGTTTGATCTTTCCAACTCTTTTCATTACTTACTTATTTACTTATACAATATTAGCTTAGTTAGTTAGTTACTATATAATTGTTCATATAGTGCAAATATTGATCACATAAACTAGAATCGAAGTTTTTAAAACAAACTTGTTTTTATAAATTTAAAACGGACTTAAAACTATTCAACCCCCCCTTCTAGTTTTCCACAATTGGTATCAAGAGCCACGTCTTGCAAGATCTTTAAAATATATTGTATTTTAAAACTTGTAACGATCTATGGAATCTGAAAAATATTTAGAAGGGCAATCTATGCAAAGACCACCACTATTTGAAAGTGATGGATTTTTATATTGGAAAAATCGATTCGAAACTTATGTGAAATCAAAAGATCTAGATCTTTCGCATGTTATTACTAATGGTGATTTTTTACCTATTCAAAATAACCCCGAAACAAAGAAAGATGAAATTGTACCTTTTGAAAAACAAAATGATGATTTAAAAAGAAAACTTGCTAAAAATAATGAAGCAAAAATGGTTATTTATAATGCGCTACCACGTAAAGAGTACGAAAGGATCATTATGTGTGAAACCGCAAAAATAAATTTGGAACTCTTTATTAATAACTCACCAAGATAATAATCAAATAAAAGATAATAAAATATATCTACTTGTTCAACAATATGAGCAATTCACGATTCCGGAAGAGGAATCAATTGATAATGCTTTCGCTAGATTTAACACTATCATCACAAGTCTAAAAGCACTTGATGAGAATTTTTCTAGTAAGAATTTTGTTAGGAAGTTTCTTAGGGCTCTTCACCCAAAATGGCGAGCTAAAGTGACGGCTATTGAAGAATCAAAGAATTTGTCAACATTGCAACTTGATGAATTAATTGGAAATTTGAAAGTCTACGAAGCAATTATAAAGAAGGACTCCGAAATGGTCAAAGGAAAACGAGAGCAAAGTAAGTCAATCGCCTTGAAAGCTAGAAAGGAATCCATCAACGAAGATAACTCATCTTTCGAAAGTGATGACGAAGAATATGCAATGGCCGTAAGAGATTTCAAGAAATTCTTCAAAAGGCGAGGAAGATTCGTTAGACAACCACATGATGAAAGAAGAACACCTCAAAAGAATAATGATGACAAGTATAGCAAGAATGAGAGAAAGTGTTTCAAGTGTGGTGATCCGAATCACCTCATTGGAAAATGTCCAATGATAACAAGAGATCAAAATCAAAGAGCATTTGTTGGAGGAGCTTGGAGTGATAGCGATGAAGATGAGAAAGAAACAACAAAGGAAGAAAAGTGTCTCACGGCAAAGACATCAAGTGAGGTACGTTCCGAAACCGAATACTTTAGTGATGAAAATTTATCATTAGATGAAAAAGATTTAGATAGTGAATATAATAGATTATGCAAACTAGGACAACAAGTAATGGCTAAAAACAAATCACTAAAATGCATAAACAACCAATTAGAAAATGAAGTACTAGAACTAAAAATTAAAATACATCAACTTGAAAAAGGTAAGGAAATTTTTGAAGAATGTAAATCATGTCAAGAGCTTAAAGGTGAAAACGAAAAACTCAGGGAAGAAATTTGCAAACTTGATAAATTTGAAAATAGTAGTAACTCACTTAGTAAAATTATAAGTATTCAAAAAGTATCCGGAGATAAAACCGGTTTAGGATTTAACTCAACCGAAGCTTCAACAAGTGAAATTAAAAATGTGAAATTTGAAAGTGAACTCAAGGAACTAAAACCTCCAAAATCAAATCCTAAGTATATACTCATAAATGATAAGAAAATACCTCTTGCTAGTGATGAAGAAATAAAACCGTTTTATAAACTATCTTTAAAGACCGATGTAGGATCGTCTAAACCTAAAACAAGATCTAAAACTCCACCACCAAGGAAACCAAATAACTCTTACCCTAGATCTAAAACACCTCAACCAAGAGCAACCCAAAATAGACGAAACTTTAACAATAATCAACAAATGTGGAACTTCAATCCGTGGGGAATGTTTCCACCATATATACACCCAAGTCAAATACAAAACATGTTCGGATCAAATAACTTTGGTCAAATGAGACAATGGGGACCAACGTAGAAGATTCGTCATTCAAATTTGGAAATGTTAGTTGTCACCTCTAACTCGTATAATCCCTTGAAGACTTTGAAGAAAAACGTATTCAAGACGAAAGGTACACATTTCCTTTTATTTCCTTGTCAAGAAATGCATGCTTAGTTTAGTTTCTAGTTTTTATGTGTTCTTGCTTGGCTTATAGTTTCCTCTAGACTTTATATCTATACATATATATATATATATATATATATATATATATATATATATATATATATATATATATATATATATATACACACACACACTTAGCTATATCTAGGATCTTATAACCTAGAAAACTCATTTGTTGACTTTCTAGAACTAGAAATTGTTCGTTTACGAACCTTTTTCCCCCCATTTACCTTCTTGAACTTCAATGTTCAACGACACTCATGTTGATGTAGAGAAATGAGTCAAAAAATCTATGGATGAAACAAACTCCCGTCATCCGTTGCATACGTCTCCCTCCTACATTCTCGTCTTATAAGCCCATACTATATTCGTGTATATATATATATATATATATATATATATATATATATATATATATATATATATATATATATATATATATATATATATATATATATATAAACCTTCCACAACTCTCTCGTCCACTTGACAACTTGATAAATTTCATCCGAAATGATCAAGAAATTTTAATTGGCGAAATGTCAAGTAAAAATGTCAAGTAATTCCTTTCGTGCGAATACTCTCCAATGTATTTTTGATTAAATATAAATCTAATATATATATATATATATATATATATATATATATATATATATATATATATATATATAGATTTGGGTTAAAATAAAAAGGGTCTTAAAATAAAAAGAATAAAAAGTCTCTGATGCACTAAATATATAACTATGATGCAGTGAATTTAAAGGTGATGCAGTAACTTAATAACTGCAATGCACTAACTTTGATGTAGTAACTTTTTATAGCTGTGATGCGGTAACTGTGATGCACTAAAATTAATAACTGTGATGCAGTGACTTAAAAATGTGATGTAGTAACTTTATAACTGTGATGCACCAAAATTCGTCTTCCTAGACTTTTTATTATAACCCTACCCTATATATATATATATATATATATATATATATATATATATATTCTCTTGTTCTTTCCAGAAACCAAAACCTCGAAAAATCAAATCTTGGAAGGCGCCCCCCTTAATGTTTAAGGGGACCGGCAGCCAAACAAAGGGCGGCCCCCTTAATGTTTAAGGGGGCCGGCCATCTGATTATTCCAATACGATTTTCCTCTTGTTTCTTTTTCCAAACACTCCACTTTTTCAATACCCCTTCCTTCTGCTACTGCTGTGACGAAAAACCAAACCCCAAAACACCTAAAACCACTTCCAAATCACATAATTCGGGTAAATTCGCAAAGGGCAAATTCATCTAACACAATCACCATTACATATTGTAAGTTTTTCATAACACATTTCATCTAACTCCATCTAATTTGGTCAAACTCAAGATTATGCATGTTTTAATAATTTTTTTTTCTTTCAAATTCATAATTTCTTTCGAATTGGGTCTAAAATTTCCATAACTAAATGCTTCCCTTAGGATTAGGATGCTTAATTAACACTAGAAACTAATAATTATAAACCCTCTTGTCCAAAATTTTTGAAAAATTTCATACACTCCTTTTCAATTTTTTTGGTAAACACATTGTTGAATAATGCTATAAAAACTTGTTAAAACTAATCACATTATATTTTTATAACTTGTAAAACATGAAACTATATTTTTCGACTAAGTAAAAATATTTTTGTACACGATAAGAGGGTGTTTGGATTATGTCCAAATAATATCGAAATTAAGTCGTTATAATTTTTATAAAACGTTGTCAAGATTATAAACCTAAAACTTGTAATTCGGACTTGTCAAGATATATAATTCATATATATATTGACATACTTGTAGTGTAAGTGTCTAGTTAAGGAAATGTTTGGTTTAGTACGAAAAATGACATTTTTGAGTCAAAATATATACCATCTTTTTCGAAAACTAATCACATACATAAGAAACTCGTAAGAAATGGCTAGTTTTACAACTTAATATAAATCTAGTAAATTTCATGATATATTAAGATGCTTAAAAGGGCGTTTGGATTTGTCTATAACTACTTACTAAACATCATAAAATATATCTAGAACGAGTTAAAAATAATATTAAGGAACATGGTAAACTACTTCTTAGGATTATCGTCTTAGAGTCGAAGTATATTTACGTTCCAACATAAGTCTTAACAATATATACACTTTTTCTTTATATTTATTTTGGTCTTTTGAATTGTTGTTGTGTTTAGGTGAAAATGCCGAAAGCGACTACCAAAGATCTTTCCCACACTAAAAACTACATTCCTAAAGTTTCCCAACTCCATACTACATCTCCTTCCATTGGACGTATATATCGTCAAATTGAAGATAGAAACGTTCATGAGGGACGTGTAGTAGATCTAGCTTTTGCTCAATCCGACTACATTAATCGCTTGTTAACAAGCATCAACTTCAATTGCCTCTTTGAAATCAATGGACCAATCGTTCCTCGTTTCATAGTTGATTTCTATAGCCAAGTCACGGTTCAAACCAATGATCTTGGTGCCATCACCATCTCCTTCATGATCCAAAATGAATTTATCATTTTAACTCTCGAGCAATTCGGTCAAATCCTTCAAATTCCTTTTAGAGGTCAAGCCGTTTTCACAAACGAGTGGGACCTCGAATCACTACATCGTTGTCGACCAACCTTTGGTCCATATCTCTTCGACATCCCTCATCCCGACGAAATTCGTCAAGTCCTTGGTGTGGAGCGTGCCACTGCAACCCGAAAAATAAAATCCAAAAACGTCCAAATCTCTTCATACCAACTTCTCCTCAAGGAATTAGGCCCCCACATGAAGCGTTGGGAAGAACTCATTCGTGAGAATGCGTTCGGTAGTGGAGGTCACCGGGACCATCTCTTGGCGTGCCTTGCTCACATGTTGTATTGTATCGCTATTGAAAAGCCATACAATTTGGCCTACTTCTTTATCAAACGGATTGAGTGTGCTAGAAAAACTCCCAAAGCCAATCTTCCTTATGGAAAGTTTCTAACTCGTCTCTATCGTCATGTTATCGAGCACTACCCCGATCTTGACAATAGCATCTACGAGTCTATCTATCCCACCTTACGTCCTCTTGCTCTAAAACAAACTCGACGAACTCGAAGTGACAAGGGAAAATCTCGTCATCATAGCTTTCACGGTTCATCTTCTCGACAAGACGATGACGATGAGGAGGAAAATACCCATGGTGCTAGTACCCCTTCGTTCTCGGAGTTCGTTGATAATCTAGAGGATCTCGACTATCCCGAGTATTCAACCCCATCTCCTAGCGACCAAACCGACGAAGTACTTCATGAACGTACAACCGAGATGCTTAGATGACAAAAGAGTTTGCATGAAGAAGTTAGAGGTGGCTTCAAATCCATCGGGAAGACATTGAAGGGTATCTTCGGGAAGAAAAGGAGATGATGGAGATTAGCTTATGTTTGTTGAACAATATTTATTTTTATGTCTCTTGTTCGTGGATATTTATGTGCTATTTGTCCGAATTATATCCGGAAGTACTTGTATTTCTCTTGGATGATTGTTTGGATACTTGACTAGGTTGATAACTTGCTTAATTATGTTCAATATATGCTTATGATTGCATGTTTTATCACTTAATCCATATATTTGCTTGCATGCTTAGCTTATGTATATCTATATATATATATAACATGTATGCTTTATAATAGACCAAAACAAATGTGAAATGCCCAAATAGAGCTTGCTGCAAAAACAAAACAGAATATAACATTTTTCCAGAAAAATTTTGAAAATTTTGAATTCTTGGTCGTCAGATGGGCGGCCCCCTTAAATTTAAGGGGACCGGCCATCTGGAACAGTTTTTACACTGTTTTCTTTTGCAACTTGTGACCTCTTTTGCTAGTCCCAGTATAACACCCCCAAAATCAATCAATACAGTGGAAGACTTATAATGACAGCGGAAGACTTTTGGGGTATTATATCGTGGATCTTTGTCACAATTATAGAAAAACGACTCAAGTGATCGTTTTAAGTTTTATTTAAAATACCAAATATTCATAATTCCAAGAGGTTTCATTATTCAACAACAAGTTTTTATTCAAAGAGAAATAAACGTTTCTTTATTTGCCCACTTCGTGCCTTTGCCGTCCATTCCATTTAGTTACCTGAGATAAACATGCTAAAAGTCAACAAAAGTTGAGTGAAATTCATAGGTTTAAAATTTAGAGTTTGAACACAAGAGATAGGTGCTTATTGTATATAGATACAAATAAACAAGTTAGAAATCACATTCATTATTGCCTTAAGCTCATGACACTCAACGATTCAACAGACATCAAAATTATCCGTAATAATGATGTGAAATATATATAGCCCCCAAGATAGGTATTTGCCAGTAACCTATGATATTTAAATAAAGTGCATTTGGTAACTTTCCTCTAGCAACCAAATGGGATTGTCAATCCCTAATAGATCTATTCACAATTATTTACGTTCACCCTTCAAGTGATTAAGGTTCATGATCGAGGGACTTTTGGCAATAGCTACTTAAGCAATAATAATATCAGGAAAAGACTTGTGTTCGGTTTTTGAGCATGTATCCCTCCACAAAAACAAGTTAAATGTGGGCTATGAACTCACATTTGTAGTACAGTAGAACAAACGTAATTTCAACGATGCAAGGCAACGGCTTCACACACAACCTATAAGATATGGCAAGTTTCAGTTTTTAAGTCTCATTTTATTGCGAACGTTTATTATTAATTAAGAATAATCCATAATGTGCATAGGCGATGTGTTACGTCGTAGATAAAATAGATAATGGTTACGTATTGTTTTATCGTCTAAATTTAATTATTGTTATATAAATTTTATACGTATATATATATATATATATATATATATATATATATATATATATATATATATATATATATATAAAGTTACGTTTATTATTTCTATTATTTCAATATATATATATATATATATATATATATATATATATATATATATATATATATATATATATAGAGGTGGGATCATGAAAAAAACCCACTTTGATAGAAAAGTGAGAAAATTGTACAAATCAGCCCCTCCTTCCCCTCCTTTTTTTCACAACAAACTACAGGGACCTAATTGTATTTTGCTTCATTCTTTAAGGAGGTTTTGTAAATTCGCACCCTACCCCTGACCCCCACCCCCCCACCGCCCCCCCCCCCCCCCCCGAAAAAAAAAGTTTTTCCTGCCAAAAAAAATTTTTTTTTGGGCAATTTTTTTTTTGGGCCAAAAATTTTCCCGCCAAAAATTTATAACCCTGATGCACCTTTTTTTTTAGTGCATCTCAGTTATAAAAATTGGTGCACCATAGTTATAACTGAGATGCACCAATTTTTATAACTGAGATGCACTAAAAAAAAGGTGCATCAGGGTTATAAATTTTTGGCGGGAAAATTTTTGGCAAAAAAAAAAAATTTTTTTTGCCCCAAAAAATTTTTTTTTTTGGCGGGAAAAAAAAAATTTCGGGGGGGGGGGGGGTGGGGTATGTTTCAAAACATACCCATAAAGTTTGAGATGTTTCAAATTAAACCCTATAACTTTTTTTCTCACTTTTCTAATGAATTGCACTTTTCTCTAGAACCTTACCATATATATATATATATATATATATATATATATATATATATATATATATATATATATATATATATATATATATATATATATAATTTATTATTTAAAAATCAATATTACTATTAAATCCTTTAAGTTTTTCAATTTACATATTTTACCCATAACGGAAAACATTTACGTCGTTAGTCCAAAATTATATATATTTATGTTTTAAGTCCAATTATATCAATATTTACATTTTTCAATCCCAAGTTTCAATATTAACGATTTATACCTTTAGAAAACTGTTTTAACACTTTTTACCCAAAGTTTACAAATTTGACATTTTTATTCCCTAGTCCTCGAATATTTGTAAATTTACTCCAAAAATTACCAAATTCAAAACTTAACATTTTTATTATTCAATAAGCTCAGAATATGTAGAATAGCTTATCTCAACAGCTTATTAGCTTATTTTTACTATTTTTCACAAAATGGGCTTTAACGAGTCCATTTAAGGGTCCGTTAACAATTTTCGATTCAAAGGGTTTGGGGGAACTTTGGGTTTATCAAAATCCATCTTTTTAAGTCCTAATTACATTTCAAAAGAGCTTTTTCACCCAGCTTATCAGAATAAGCTGAAACTAGCTTATTGGGCTTATCGGCCCAAATATAATTTTTTTTTTATTTTCTGAAAATTCTTATGAAAACTCGTTTAGCTTTAGGCTCGTAAAAGTGACAAAATCAAGTTATTAGATCAATTTATTTATCATTCTCGTTTTTATATTAGGTAGACAAATAGTTCGTGCAAAAATATTGATTGGTCATGTGTCGAATATTGAAATGGCGAGGTCAAAGTGTAGCCAAAAACTCAACGCGTATAACTTGTAAAACTTGAAAAATAAACTAAGTCTTTTAGTATATATCGTATAGGTCCAACTTAACTTAGAAACGTGTGATTTCTATTATGTATACGTTAATATATGTTCGAATCTTTTATAGGTTCTCGTTTATGACTTATCCAAGTAATAGTACGATACATAAAATATATACGTTGTTTTTATGTTTTATGATTTATTAGCCTCAAGTGATTGTGCACAAACATAAACATACGTACGTATATATATAGAATTGAAGTTTCAAGTCCTCACGTCACCTATAAAAGGTGGCGTAAAAACAATTGTAGGGATCGTGTAATGGTACAATAGCTTCGTGGTTCACTTCACGTTCCACCAAGGGTTCAAGATGCTCCAAGCTTGGCTTCCTAGGTTCGTTTTGAGACGTGGTACTCTTGGCGATTTATTTGTCCCTCAACAGCTCCTTCTCGTTATTATTTTTGGTGTAATGGTGCGTATGAGTGCATGTAACGACTAAGGTTGCATGGGAGGCTTATATAGGGAGTTTTTGAATGTGTAGAGACAAGATAAACTCACAAGAGTTTGAGGTTGCATGTTAGGCGAATAGTAACGCCACACTCCACACCCAATCGCATGTTTACAAAGCTTAGATCTTGTATGATTGTTCCATGTACATTCCTGACTCCTCAAAAGGTGTATAGTGTTCGCTTCGTTGCCATTGGGGAGCAGGGGTGGTGCTAGGGAATGTTTTGCCACGTTTTGGCCTTATCCTTCAAGGTGAGTTTGGTGGTTTACTTAGGGTGTATCCAAGGTAGTAAACGAGCGAGAAAGGGAGTAACAAATATCATTTCTGTTTCTTTGGCACTAGGGGAGTCGAGACAAGCAAAAATATTTGTAGGTTATGTGTAGAAATCGTAAGATAGAAGGGTGGTTTTGGGCGTGGTCGCGACAGAAAGAAAGAAAAGAAAAAGAAAATAATAAGGGTGCGTTTGGGCCTATGGCCTGGTGGGCTTATGGTTTGCGTCGGCCCAACTGAAAAAGAAAAAAAGAAAAGAGTCCGTTTGGTTTGTATTTATCTATCCGTGGCCCAATGAGTGTTGGGGGCCCACATGGCGTGTATCGAGTATCGTGTCGAAGTTCAAAAATATTAGTGAGCGTTCTCGGAAAGTTTCGTAGGTTCGGGAAATATATAAATAGTATACGGTATTTAGACGAAACGTATTGTTATAAATATAAATGTTTTATATATATTTATCGTTCGCAATAATCATAGGTTATCTAGGTCGTGTGTAAGCATCGTTCCTGGGTAAACGGTCAATCACAGTTATCGTAGTGGTTCAATATCAAGCCATATAATAAAAAAAAAATTTGTTACCCGTAAAATCGTGTTAAGTTATCGTAACATCGTTTTATTTATTCGTATGCATTTACTAATCGTAAGGGAAATTTACGAGAGGTTACATTACCTACTGTAACACCCCCAAATTTGGGATACGCAGCGAAATTAAAGCTGGGTGTTACTCGACGGTATAACAGTTATAATAATAGATAAACAATCTATAATTGATTTGTTAAAATGATTTTATTATTCAAATATCAGAGTTTAAAAAATTAGGTCCCTGTAGTTTACAATTTGTCCAATAATTTATCAAAGAATAATAAAATCTTTGCCTTCCTTCCATATCCATGCCCTTCCATGCCATCCTTGTTTGTTATGGACCTGAGATAAACATGCTAAAAAGTCAACACAATGGTTGAGTGAATTCATAGGTTTATAATTAAAACAACTGATGATTTATAAATAAAGATTTGGTAAATCCACAGTATTTGTAAACAGTAGGCTACGTTGTTATACGCCCATGGTTTGTTTAGAAATCAGTTGAACACAAGTCTCAAGAGTTGGGCCACGTTGTTGCACCCATAACATAAACAGTGGGCCACGTTGTTGTACCCATAACATAATCCAGTGGGTTCAGTTGTTACACCCATAACACAATCCAATGGGTTCAGTTGTTACACCCATTACACAATCCAGTGGGTTCAGTTGTTACACCTATAGCACAATTCAGTGGGTTCAGTTGTTACACCCATAACATAATCCAGTGTATACTTGTGTTCAAGGTTTTAGTATATATCTTTCAGAAAAATGTATAAAAGTCGGTTTATGAATTGAAAGTATAATCAAGCAGTTAAGTATGTATCTCCCCTAAAAGTATTTCAAATCATATAAGAGTAGGGCTATGAATCTCACAGTAATATGTAAAAGCTTAAAATGCTTGTGAAAGTAAAAGCAGTAGTTGAGCATGTATCCCCCTCGCGAGATTTATAAAACGATTAAAATAAGTAAAGGCGAGGTTATGAACTCACCTGGGCAGTCTGGATGGAAAACAAAGTTAAATGAAGTTGATAAACGTCTCCGGCTTGAAACCTGCGTTGGTATGTCAAGTTCTCAGTATTTGTTTCTGATTATATAAGTTTTTCTGTGTTTGTTTCGTAATGTTTTGGTTTGTTGGTTAAATATTTTATTAAGCCAATATGTAGTTTCAAAAGTATTATTTTATTATATTTTCTTATTTGTAAGATTTGGTTTCGTCCGATCGTTAAATAGACACTTCGTTTGTTAATTACAGTACAAAACGTATTTTAGGTTTACTTTCCAAACTCTAATAATATTAATAATAATAATAATGATACTAATATTAATAATAATAATAATATTATTAAATAATAATAATAATATTAAAATAGATTAGGGTTTATAATATTTTCATTTTAGACCCTCAAGTTTCTAAAGTTGGCAACTTTTACCCTTAAACTTTTATAAAATGACAACTTTTACCCTTGGACTTTGGTCAATTGATACTTTCTACCCTTAAGTTTCAAAAGTAACACTTTTTACCCCTGAGGGACTGTCCGATCGCAAAACAAGTCCAACTATAAAAATCTTTTGGAGTTTTGGCAAAAGCACCCCTTGAGTTTAAACCCCGATCGCACCTAAGGTCCTTTCTTTCCAAAAATAATTTATATCTCTCGTTTTACTTCGTAACTTTTTACGACTCCTTTTCCAACATGTTTATAAAAGTTTTAAGAGCATTCTTGTAAAGTTTTATGGCCGGAATCGATCCCACAAACTCAGAATAATTCATAGAAGTCGCGACCCAAATAATTCGCGTCACAGAAAAATACCCAACTTTGAACGGATCGTTCTCCCTCGTTTCTTAATGAAAATAGCTGATTCTTTTTCCTATGTTTAGAGCTTCTAGAGTACTTTAACCATGTCAAGTCCCATATTTTTCTAATAACGTTTGCTATGTCAAATCTAGGTTCAAAGCATCTGCTACTGCTCGACAGGAAGAAAAAGAAAAAGAAAACTTTGTTTTCTTTAAATCCGATTTTTGTATCCATTGTTTTTATATTATAATTAGTTATTCTAATATATTTAAAGTATTTTTAATCCATTTTTATATCTCTAAACCTTTTAAATATTCATTTGCTTTAAAATAATTCGATTTTAGTTTTTTAATTACAAAACTTACGTTTTCTAAATTCTGGGTCATTAGAACCCTTAAGACATGTTTTAGTATATATTTAAACATAAAATAAGTATAAAAGAGTAATTGAAAAGGGCTTTAGATATACCTTTCTTGTTTTGTCGATTTAATGTATAGTTTTGTGAAAATGGGTTGAATTGCTCTTCTCCTGGTTCTAGCATTGTTCTACCTCCTTCTTAAGTTTATTTAAACATAACCTAAGCTAAGAGAATCAGTAGAATAAAGATTTGAGGTTGTTTGGTGTGATTCGATTTGTTTATGGTGTAATTTAGGGTTTATTAGTGTGTTCTATTTATAGAGGGTGAATTAGAGTTGCTTGTAGATTTATGGCTGTTCTTGGGTGTGAGTTAGGTAGGGTATATGATAAATATGGCGCCACATGATGGAAGAGAGGAATAGGTGAGGTGTTCGATCATGTAACACACATCTATATTGTTTCTAGAAGCTAGGCTTATGTGGTTCGATCCCAAGCCTAATATTTTACCTACCATGTTGATGTGGCTTTATTAGGAACTAGGAAGGAGATTGTGGCTAGGGAAATTACAAGTAATACTAGTCTTGTTAGTTATTTTCGAACCATAAACCTAATCTAGGGTCGATCATGCTTAGAGTATTTGTACAAAGGGTTTAGGAAATGGTACCTAGGGCTTAACTAGTGTAGGTAACTTAGTTTAGGTTTTAAGTTAAATAATGTTTAAGTATAAATGTAATTTAGAGTTTGTTTGATTATATTTTGTATCGAATTTTATAAGAAAATAAGATATATGTCGAATTGTGCTTAGGAGAGTTGTACTCTAGGCTTAAAAGACTTGTACTAATGTAATATAAATAAGAAAATTGTATTTTTAATTATTTCTTAATTTTCTATAATTTTTATTACACTTTAGATACAAATAATTAGGTTTTTATGATTTTGTGCATTAGTGAGTTGTACATTAAGTTTATGAAGTTGTACATATGTTAAATAAATAAATAAATTATTTTTATAATTTATTGTATAAAAATATTACATGAGATGTTATTTAAATAATTATTTTAAAGTTTTTATAAGGTTTTTATTTTTATTAAGATTTCATGCTTAAAGACTTGTACCTTAACTTGAAATACTTGTACATAATATTTTTATAAAATATTAATAAGAGTTTGCAAATAAAATATTAGTTTTTGAGAAGTTAGGGTTTTATTGTAAGTTATGGTGATTTTAGGGTTTCTATGTTTTAAAGACTTGTACCTTAGTTTAAAGACTTGTACATATTTTTGTTATGTTGAAAAGTAAAGTTTTAAGGATAGTGAAATAAATATTGGGCTGTTTGGGTGAGTATACTGAGGTTTATAATGAATATATATATATATATATATATATATATTATTATTCTGCATTACTAACTTGTATCTTAGCTTGAAAAACTTGTACTCTCGTATTTCTTTAAAAATAAATATCATTAATTTGAGTTTTATTATAGTTGTAATAATTTAGGGTTTTTATGAACATGTTAATAAATATAAAATGTTGAATTTAAATGTTGAATACGAAATAACGTAAAGTGGTAAATAAGAAATTGGAAACTTTGGTACTTATCACATTAAAATATTTATTCAAAACAAAACTAAGTGAGCTAGTTAATTTAGAATATGAGTTATGTTATATTAATTAGTTGTTATGAATAGTTTAACTGATAAAAAAAAAAAAAAAATAGACGTGGAAAAATAGATAAGTATTAATTTAATTTAAGTGGAAATTTACAGGTTGTTACACCTACCTCTTACAGGGAATTCCGTCTCGTAATTCTAGTCTAAGATAGTTGCCAAGGGTGTCTTAGGTGAAGAGATGTGGGTACTTGGAGCGAATCTGATCCTCGCCCTCCCAAGTATATTCCGGTCCTCGCTTGGAGTCCCAACGAACTTTGACAATAGGGATACGGTTTTGCTTGAGTTGTTTGACTTCTCTATCCATGATTTCAATGGGTTCCGCTGTAAAGACAAGGTTATCATCTAGTCGAATTTCTTTCAATGGAATAACGAGAGATTCATCGGATAAACACTTCTTAAGGTTTGACACATGAAAGGTGTTGTGAATCCGACTAACTTCTTCGGGTAGTTCTAGTTTATAAGCCACGGGTCCTATCCTTTCCAGGATTTTGAATGGACCGATGTATCTGGGGTTCAACTTTCCATGTTTTCCAAATCGTACCATTCCCTTCCAGGGAGATACTTTCAATAAGACTCTATCTCCTATTTGAAATTCCATGGGTTTCCTTTTTAGGTCGGCGTAGCTTTTCTGTCGGTCTCGGGCTGCTTGTAAGCGTTGCTTAATCTTAATGATTTTCTCGGTTGTTTCCCGAACAAGGTCAGGTCCTATAAGTTGTCTCTCTCCAACTTCTGCCCAACAAACGGGCGATCTGAACTTTCTACCGTACAGTGCTTCGAAGGGTGCTGCTTTTATGCTGGCGTGGTAACTATTGTTGTATGAAAACTCTGCTAATGGCAAGTGCTTATCCCTGTAACACCCCCAATTCATGGATGCAGCGGAATTCAAACTGGGTGTTACTCGACGGCACAATAGTCACAATAATAGAAAACAAACTCTAATTGAGTCGTTTTTAAAAGATTTATCATTCAAATTATATAAATATCAGAGATTACAAAATGAGGTCCCAGATGGTTCCATGTTTACAATTTGCATTAAATGAGTTTTCGAATGATAATAAAATTTATAGCCCTCTTGAATATCCGTGCTCCTCCGTGCCATCCTCGTTCATTATGGACCTGAAATACATGCTTAAAACAGTCAACACAAAGGTTGAGTGGAATTCGTAGAGTTTGTAGTTAAATCTTTGAACACAATATGTTGGTAGTATGAGTTAATTAGACTCATACTCATGGTTGGAAAACAAAATTCGTTATTATTGCACTAAGCTCATGCAACCAAAGCATTAACATCGAACCAAAAATTGTCATTATAGAAGCCTTACCAAGGTAATATTGCCATTATACCTCAAACTATCAAATATAGTGCATTTGTTTGAACTCGTAGTTGTTCAACACAAATGGGATTCGTCAATCCCAATAGATCTATTCACAATATTCGCGCTCACTATAGCTAGTGACTAATGGTTCATGATATAGGGACTTCGAACATGGCAATCGTTACTTAGTGACAATAAAACATAGTCGGGTAGCATACAGTAGAAAGCATTGTGTTCGAGTAGAAAAATAATAGCATGTATCCCCCCATGGGTTTGTAAAATAATTAAACAATAGAAAGTGGGGCTACGAACTCACCTTAAGTTATGTAGTAAGTAGTGAATGTGATGGTCGAATCGCGAAGGTTTCTACGAGCAACCTATAATAGAATGTTGCGACTTAGGATTGGAGTAAAGAATATGAAGAATTGCCTATATATGTCTTGCATTTAGTCCATGATGTGGTACGATGTATAGTGTAAGTCTTTGAAAAGAAATGATTCATGAAACATGTATAGTTTATATATCGTTTACTACCGATCGGGCCGACATAATTCAGAAGTCATGTTAGTAAACGTTCGAGGAGCCAGGACACTTTAATTCGTAAATCCACAACTCATCTCGACGGCTTACATAATGAACTCCTCACATGAGGCTCCCTACTGTTGTAGTAGTTGATAAAATATATATATATATATATATATATATATATATATATATATATATATATATATATATATATATATATATATATATATAAGTTTTGATCCGAAAAATTACATGTCCAATATTTGAATAAACTTAGAAAAGTTTATCTTTACATGAAGATTGTTATTAGGGTAAGTTTCTTAAGTCTTGTATGACAATTACTTGTAATATCTCATGATTCTTTAGATGAAGTAGATTCAAGTTGTATGTTTAAGTTATCGCCAACTCTTTAGTTCATGTTTTCGCCTAAGTAAGCTTATATGGTCATTTAGTCATGGCCTTGCCATGACCTTTGGTCATTGTTCCATGGTATTGAGACTCAACCTTGGCTCTAGCCATGGTTGTGGTCTTGAATTTAGGTCATAAGACCTCTTGGTCTTTATAAACCATAACCATTATATAGTGACATATATATGTAAAATAGCTGTTAATAAACTGAGAAAAATCTCATTCGTTATTGGTTTTCTGGAGACGTGCTCCTAAGTTTTTGAAGAAAACGTGATTCCGGACAACTTTTGTGTTTTAACTTTTTCATGAAACGGACCAGAAAGGCCTCTTTTTGCGTGTTTTATGTTCTGTCACAGAAACTATTTAGGCAGTTTTGCCGCAAAGTTTTGGTAACTTCAAATGGTCATAACTTTTGACTCGTATACTCGTTTTAGGTGGTTCAAATTGCTATGGTTTCCTTGTTAGGTCCTCTAATATAATATGTAATGTTTCAATATCATAATTTTACCATTTTGATCAGATTTCACCAAGAAAGTCACTAGTTTACTTGTTTAAATAACTTAACTTAACAATCATTTACAATAACTTGTTTTACTCATTTTTATACATCATGGATATGATCACAAGACATAATATAGCATGAATGATATGTAAATAACATGATTATGATATTTAACAAGAAGTATGTTAGGGTTTGGCTTACAACTTTTGGCTTTCAATTAAGAAAGGAAGTTAATATGTAAGGTAAGGACTTTGATAGACTTTAGCTTCACCCTACTTCACTTCATGCTATCTTTCTGCTCTTGTATTCTTGAAAGAGAGATGATGAAAGTTGAGGTGACTTGAGTGGATTCAAACTCAAGAGAATCACCAAAGTTTATAAGGGTTTGGAAGTAGTTTTGATGAATCAAAACTAAACTAGTGTTTCTATGTTGTTGTAGCACTTGAATCTTGGATGAAACTTGGAGTAAATTTGCTAAGGAAAGGGTGTTGGTGTGTGTGATATGGGACGTACAAAGGAGGGGGAAAGGGGGCTTTTATATGCCTTTGAGGAGGTTAGAACTCATGACTTTTCAAACCTTGGAGACCAAGGTTAACACATGTACACATCCTAGAGTACATAGCATGAGATCAAGCCACATGGTGATGACTCCCCCCCCTATGGTGGTTTGGAAAACTTGGGGAGGAAGTGTTGGCCTTTGATGATATTATCCAAGCTTATGGAGCTAGTTTTGACTCCGTAAAATGCTAACCGTAAACGATTAAGCCATAATACATAAAACCGGGTATCGTAAAAATACGAAACTTGGAAGAATGATTAAACTTGTCCAAATACTCCATAATAAAATATAAAATGAGTGGTAGGTTCCATTGGGGTGCTAAAACCCTGCTATAACTGGAAACACGGGTCTAAAACGCGTAATACGTAAAACGTACGAATATTGTGTAAAATTGAGAAAAGTAAAATGTTACTTTTCTATTAGGATAAAAATGATTTAAAATGACTTATAATGTCTAGACTGGGCTCAGTCTAGTGTCGGTTGGTATTAAATGTCTTTTAGACATAAAACCGTAAGACTAAAAATCAAGGAATGATTTTTGGTCAAAGGAGGAGGAAAAAATATGTTGAATTTTTCTAAAAATGTGAAAACTCAAATCGTCTTAGAAACGCGGTGCAGGTATAGGCTAAGGTTACGGTTGAGTAAAAACGCTTAAAAATGAAAATTCCTGTTTTTCACGGCCGAGGTTTATTTGGTCATGTTTTTCTCAGTCATGATTTATTCTCAAATAAATCATGAGTGTATCAAACATTTTTCTGATACGGGGAAAATTAACGCGGTCGAGTTTCGTTGTGCTTAGAATTTTTGAATGACGTTTTACCCTAAAACGTGTAGTTCCTTAATAACTTTCGCGAAAATGATCTGATGAGTGTCAAACTTTTAATTTGCCATGGAAATGATTTATCACTCGAGGCCATGAAATAAAAATCAAATTTTGGGAAAATAAATAGTAAAAAGTGAATAGTGAAATTTTCCGAGAATAGTAATTAACCTGAAATTGCGAATTGTTACAATCCCAACCTTTTCCAAAATCAATAACGCATGCTCGGAGCATATCTTCCAAAGTTTGGATAGTTCTTTCACTTTGACCATCAGTTTGAGGGTGGTAAGCGGTACTCATATCTAGTTTAGTTCCCAAGGCTTTCTGTAACGATTTCCAAAAGTGAGAGGTGAAACGACTATCTCGATCCGAGATGATTGAAATTGGTACTCCATGTCGAGTGACAATTTCCTTCACATACAGCTGAGCTAGTGTATTCATCTCATCGGTTTCTTTGATGGGTAGAAAATGAGCGGATTTTGTGAGACGATCCACAATAACCCATATTGTGTCGTATCCGGATGAGGTTCTTGGGAGTTTGATGATGAAGTCCATAGTGATTCGTTCCCATTTCCACATAGGAAGTTCTGGTTGTACAAGTAGACCTGAAGGTTTCTGATGTTCTGCCTTTACTCTTGAACACGTCAAACATTTACCGACATATTCTGCGATGTCAGCCTTCATGTTTGGCCACCAATATAGTTTCTTTAAATCCTGATACATCTTGTCGGAACCTGGGTGAATGGAGTATTTTGACTTGTGGGACTCATACATGATGAGCTCACAAATACCTCCAACCATAGGGATCCAACTTCTGTCCTTGAAACACAGTGTTCCATCGGATTTCTTCACGAAACCATTCTTATTCTCGGGCATGCCGTAAATCTTTTCCTTGGGTCGGTTTTCTTCTTTAAGTGCTTCGTTCTGTGCGGTAAGGATTTGGGATGGAAGAGGTGAGTGAATAGTCATCCCTAGTGATCTAACTCGAAGGGGTTTCAATCGTTCTTTTTGGCTTAACGCATCTGCTACTACATTAGCCTTTCCTGGGTGGTAACGTATCTCACAATCATAATCGCTGAGCAGCTCTAGCCAGCGACGTTGCCTCATATTCAAATCCTTTTGATCCAAAATATGCTGAAGACTCTTGTGGTCTGTGTACACGGTACATTTGGTGGCATATAAGTAGTGCCTCCATAACTTGAGTGCAAACACTACAGCTCCTAACTCCAAGTCATGAGTCGTGTAGTTTTCCTCATGTTTCTTCAATTGTCGGGATGCATAAGCTATCACTTTGCTTCTTTGCATTAAAACGGCTCCTAGTCCATGATAAGATGCGTCACAATATACTAGAAAGTCCTCATTTCCTTCTAGGAGGGCTAATATTGGAGCTTCACAAAGCTTTCGTTTTAACAGCTGGAAGGCTGCTTCTTCCTTTTCTTCCCAGATGTACTTCTCATTCTTTTGGGTTAGCTTAGTCAAACGTTTTGCAATCTTAGAGAATCCTTCAATAAATCTTCGGTAGTAACCTGCGAGACCTAAAAATTGACGTATCTCCGTGGGGTTTGTAGGAGACGATCAACCTTTTACAGCCTCAATCTTTGCAGGGTCTACGTGAATGCCTTGACTATCGATGATGTGTCCTAAAAATTGTACGGTGCGAATCCAAAAGTCGCATTTGAAGAACTTAGCGTACAGTTCTTCTTTCTTGAGCAGTTCTAAAATGATTCATAAATGTTCCGCGTGTTCCTCTTCGTTGCGAGAGTAGATCAAAATATCGTCTATGAATACTATTACAAACTTATCCAGGTAAGGTTTGCACACTCGATTCATCAAATCCATGAAAACTGCTGGTGCATTGGTCAGACCGAACGACATTACTTGAAATTCGTAGTGACCATAGCGCATTCTGAATGCAGTTTTCAGAATATCCTCTTCTCGAACTCTTAGCTGATGATATCCTGATCTCAGATCAATTTTTGAGTACACACTCGATCGTTGTAATTGATCAAATAGATCATCAATTCGAGGCAATGGGTATCGATTCTTTACCGTAAGTTTATTCGACTCCCGGTAATCGATGCACATTCGAAAGGATCCATCCTTCTTCTTAACAAACAAAATTGGAGCTCCCCAAGGTGATGAGCTTGGTCGAATAAATCCTTTTTCTGACAATTCCTTTAGTTGTTCTGACAATTCTTCCATTTCAGATGGCACTAGCCTATAAGGTGCTTTAGCCACTGGTGCCGCTCCAGGCACTAGTTCAATCTGAAATTCTACTTGACGTACGGGTGGAATACCAGGTAATTCTTCAGGGAATACTTCAGGAAAATCCCTAACGATATGAACGTCATCAAGCTGCATCTCGAATGACTTATTTTCCGTAACTTGAGCCATGAATACTTGACATTCTTCCTTCATGTATTTTATCACTCGCATACATGAGATGATTCCGTATCGAGGTTTGCTTTTGTCGCCCTGGACAATGAGTGTTTCATCCTTGAGTGGTATATGAACGGCCTTTTCGTCACAGTGAATCCTAGCACGATGGTGGGATAGCCAATCCATGCCGACGATAGCATCAAAACTACCAAGTTGAACCGGCATAAGATCAATGGCAAAAGGTTTTCGGATAAGGTTAGGGTGCAATCTTTCATGATAGTATTGGTATCTATTAAATTCCCGTCAGCCATTTCGACTTCGTAGATGGTGTTTAGCTTAGAGGGGGTGACATTGAGTAAAAGGGCAAACGTATCTGATATAAAACTCTTATCGGCCCCCGAATCAAACAATACTCTAGCATTATGATGGTTTAATAGAAACGTACCGGTGACTACATCGGGTCCGTTTCCATCTCCGAGAAGGTATACTCTAGCTGGAGCGTTGGTTGGTTCATTTCCTTTTGGGCAGTTTCTCCGGATGTGTCCTACTTCTCCGCATCCGTAACAAGTGGGTGATACAATCTGTGTGTTGCTTCCTGTAGCCGGAATCCTACAGTTTCTGGTTTGATGACCGATCTTACGACATTTGTCGCACCGGACGGTACAACGACCCTCGTGATGAAGTTTGCATCGTTGACATTGGGGTTTTTGACCGTTGTACCCTACGCCTTCCATGGCGGCATAGACTCGGGGTTTCTCTTGTCTTTGATTCTGCTGTTGAGTGCTTCGGTTGTTGTGATATTGTTGGTGGTTCCGATTATTGTTGCGGTGGTTGTTGTTGCTGTGATGACTGTTGTTGTTGTGATGGTGGGTGGTTCTTTTATCGTCCAATTTCCTTTTAAGCTCATTGTATTTCACTTCTCGGTCTAGAAGTTTTTTAGCAAGTTCCATTGCTGCTTCCAAGGTTAGCGGGTTTGCTGAGGTGATATTTCCTTCGATACTCCTAGGGAGTCCTTCGACATATTTCTCTAATGTCTTCTCATGATCGGGTACCATGGTAGGGCATAGTATCTTGAGTTCTTGGAATCTCCTGTTGTAACTTCTCAAATCAACTCCTTTCACCATTAAGGCATGGAACTCAACCTCAAGTTTTCGTACTTAGAAACGGGGACAATACTTCTTTTGTATTTTAGCCTTGAATTCAATCCAAGTAAGTTGATGTGCTGCCTCTGCTCCTAGTGTTTGAACGGTAGAGTTCCACCAGGATAGAGCGTCTTGCATCAGTGTTCCCGTTGCGAAGCTTACCTTGTTGTTTTCCGAGCATCCACTCGCTTGTGGGTCCTTCGGCGTCTGCGTTGAACACAAGATTCTGAGGTGGTTGGGCGGATTGGGTAAGTCCTTTAGTGAGGTGATATTGGGACACTTCGGTAGGGTGCAGGTGGTGATGCTAGTGGAGGTGATGCTATGGGTGATAGTGTTAGTGGCATAGTAGTAGTTTGGCTGTAGAAGATAGTAGGTAGTGGTGGTATCACAGGTGGTGTAAGTGGTGATGTCACAACTGATTCAGGTGGCATGACAAGAGCTGGTGCTGGTACAACAGTGCTTGCTTCATACGGCTGAAGTTGTCTAATTTGCCTAGATCGGCGAATCGGACCAGATGATGCCAGAGGAGAAGCCTCTGTGTTAGATGCTGGCAGAAATTGCTGGCTTTGCATGTATCTGTCGGTAGCAGGAGACATAGGCATAGGTGAGGTAGCATAGGCTGAAGTAACATCTTCAGTTCCTGAGTTTGATGACAAGCTGATAGGGTGGGTGTTCGAAGACATGACACTGTAATAATTTCCCGATTAGTAAATGTAAGCATAATTATAATCAATTTAAAATGCTATAAAGTAAATAATACTTTTTACCAATTTTTGGAATGCTCAGGCACGAAGGGCGTAGGATGGTATTTTATAAAAGTTTTGTCCCGTTTTAAAGTGTAGTTATAGTCCAATGTTTCAAAAACACTTGGTTCACTATAACCGTAGCTCTGATGCCAATCTATAACACCCCCAAAATCGATCAATACAGGGGAAGACTTATAATGACAGCGGAAGACTTTTGGGGTCGTATATCGTGGATCTTTGTCACAATTATAGAAAAACGACTCAAGTGATCGTTTTAAGTTTTATTTAAAATACCAAATATTCATAATTCCAAGAGGTTTCATTATTCAACAACAAGTTTTTATTCAAAGAGAAATAAACGTTTCCTTATTTGCTCACTTCGTGCCTGATGATGTATAGCCTACAGTTGGGCCACGAACCCAAATTATAGGCATTACTAAGCCCAAACCCACCACGAGTGGGCTATCATGACAAGTGACTTGGGCAATAAATACCAATGGCTTGGGCTCACGAAGCCCAAAGCCAAACCAAAATGCACGGTTAAAGGATAAGGATCTTCTATTTACGGAATAGATATCCTAACCTCGGATAAGCACCACGAGTGCGAAAAGTAAGGAGCAAGATACCTACACGGTTTCTGCGCCCTATATATAGAATCATATATTCTCATTAAAAGGTACGATTTACATAATCCCTAACTCTTCAACTAAACCCTAAACCGATTACTTACTCTCACGCCGGAGTCTAATCGTGGGAGACAATCCCACGATAAGCCTAACGGTGTTGTTTGCTTTCTTAGTGCGCAGGTTTCACAAGCACTAAAGTTCTAATTGGTACGAGAGCAGGAGTCCAAACAAGGCAAGCCCAACTTTTGTATCAACAAGTGGCGCCATCCGTGGGACACTACACTAAGAACTCAAGACCAGAATGCCGAAAAACAAGAACTCAGGCCAGCGGACTCCACAGCCGGAGAAAACACGTGATGATTCACATAGGAAGAAGAATCAAGATTTGACTCCTAAGCCTACCCCTAGAACAACCAGTGCGCCTAGCCATCGTGAGTCGAATGTAACTCCAATCCCTACCGCGGTAGAATTGCCTTTGGGGACAACCTGAACTACTACCGTAGTCTCAAGCGCTGAGGACATTCAGCGCACCCTCTTTACCACTCCCCACCAGGTGGCATCCATAGTGGACAACACTGTGCCACCAGGAGCGCCTAATAGAGAGAGGGAGCCTCATGCGGAGACGGAAATCCTCGCAGTAGAAGAGGATGCACCTGAGGTGACATTGAACGATTTCGTGTCCCAACATTATGAGACTTTAACTAGTCTCATGCAAGAGGAAGCAAGAAAAAGGTCAAGCCGTGATCTACAAAACCGGCTGGACTTTAACCAAGAAAAATCTCCACCGCGCCACTATGAGCGCAGAAACAATGAGAGGCGCACCAATGTCCATGATAGACTTGGTACAGCATCTAACTCTCAATACTCGGAGGATTACGAAGACAACGTGCGGCACACTAATGTCCACGCTAGGCTTGGTAGCCGCAGGATACAAGATAGACTTGGACGACAACGTTCACCAAGCGTAAGCGTCTCAAGGTCAGGAAGCAGAAGAATCCAAGATAGGCTTGGGAAACACCACTCCCCAAGTGAAAGTCCTTCAAACTCGGACTCCGAGGAAAAACGGCGCAAGCGCCACAGAAGGAACAACTCCTCTTCTAGCAGTTCCTCGGACAACGAGGATAGGGAGACGGGACATTGGAAATCTAAAAACCGACGTCGGTACGAGGAGGATGAAGATATTTCCCTTCCCTGGCGTCGCCAGAAGGTCGATGCGTTCACACGACGCATATGCGATTTCTCAGATGACAAGAGAAGGCGCATGCCTACCAATGTTAAAACATATGATGGAACAGGGGATCCTGACGATCACCTAAAAATTTTCGAGTCAGCGGCTGCTATTGAAAATTGGCCACAACCTGTGTGGTGCCATATGTTCAACTCTACCTTAGTAGGGAATGCACGAACATGGTTCAGTAAGCTTCCACGACGAAGCATAAATAGGTTTGAAGAGTTGCGGAAAGCATTCCGCCTAAATTTCACACAACGAAAGAAGTGCGCAAAGAACCCTGTAGAACTAGCCAGAGTGAAACAGCGCCAAGGGGAATCCATAAGCGCTTACATGGAGCGCTTCGAGGACGAATGCATGCAAGTCAAGGCATGCCCCGAGGTACTAAAAATCTCAGGGTTCATGAACAGGATCAATAACCCAGAGCTGATACGGAAGCTAAACGATAAAGTACCCCAAAGCTTTGATGAGCTAACAAAGCGCACCAGATCCTTCATCTAAGGGGAAGCGGCGGCGGCAGACAGCAAAAAAGGTTACTCAACCTTCAAACCACAAGAACAGTCTAGGAGACAATCCAATGACCAAAGTGGTAATCGCAACAGGAATTACCACAACCGAGGTAGTGGAAGGGATAACGACAAGTATGTCCCACTCACAAAAACCCCTAAGGAAATATTCGCGACAGAAGGAGCAAATTTTCCAAAACCTCCACCCATGAGCACTCCAGAAGAAAAGCGCATCGGAGGAGGATACTGCGAATACCATGGACAGAAGGGTCACACTACTAACGAGTGCATTCAACTACGTCAGCAAATTGATAAATTAGTAAGAGAAGGGAAGATGGACCACCTCGTTAAAAACATCAAAGAGGGGAAAGATAGGCAAAAGAATGGGGCCAAAAAGGAGATACCAAAAAATAAGGCTGATACGATATACATGATACAATCATGGCAATGAAATACGAAACAAAAAGTCAGCCAAAGATTTTCCAAGGGAAACCATATCTTTTTCCCCACTCTGACTGCGGACAACGCAGTAATAGAACCACTCACCATCGAGATACAAGCGGGAGGTCATGATATCCACCGCATGTATGTCGATGGAGGAGCGTCTGCGGACATAATGTACGAACACTGCTTCAAAAGGCTAAAACCTGAGATACAAAACCAGTTAATTCCGGCCACAACGTCGCTAACTGGATTCACAGGCGAAAAAATTTGGCCCATGGGACAATTACGCATACTTGTGGTAATCGGTAATGAATACCATTCCACAACAGCCTGGATGAACTTCATGGTAATCAGGTCCCCCTCGTCGTACAATGGCATCATTGGGAGACCAGGGATATCAGCCATGCGCGCAGTTCCATCCACAGCACATGGGATGCTTAAGTTCCCAGTGGAAGGAGGAATCGTTACCCTCTATAACACTATCGCATCTCCATGAGAATGCAACATAGTGACAGATGAAGTTCCGCGCGTTCCAGAACAACACACGACCAAGGTGACAAACCTGAAAGTTGCAATCCACCCAGATTATCCTGACCAAGAGATATCAATTGGGGGATCGCTATCCGACAAGGGCAGAGCAGCGGTGTGCGCATTATTGCAAAGGAACCTAAACATCTTTGCATGGGAACCCAAACATATGACCGGAGTGCCAAGAGCCATCACGGAACACAAGCTAGAAATCCGACAAGGATATCCTCCAATACGGCAGAAAAAACGCGGCCAGGCTCCAGAACGCGCAAAAGCTATCCTAGAGGAAGTGCACAAGCTCGTGGACGCAGGGATCATGCCAGAAGTTTATTACCACGATTGGCTTTCCAACCCATTGATGGTAAAGAAAAGCGATGGTAGCTGGAGAATGTGCGTGGACTTCACCGATCTAAACAAAGCATGTCCACAAGACTGCTATCCGCTACCAGAAATCGATTGGAAAGTAGAATCCGTGTGCGGGTATCCCTTTAAATGCTTCCTAGACGCATACAAAGGATACCATCAAATTCAAATGGCCAAGGAGGATGAAGAAAAAACAGCCTTCCACACGAGTCAAGGGGTGTATTGCTACACAAAAATGCCCTTTGGCTTAAAAAATGCAAGAGCCACATACCAACGGTTAGTGGATAACGCATTTGAGAAGCAAGTAGGCCGCAATTTGGAGGTCTATGTTAATGACCTAGTCATAAAAAGCCATACCGAAGAGGAATTGGTGCGTGACATAGAGGAGACGTTTAAGACATTGGGAAGAATAAACATGAAGTTGAATCCCAAGAAGTGAACTTTTGGAGCAACAGAAGGCATGTTTCTTGGATACCTAATAGAACCCGATGGTATTAAACCGTGCCCAGAAAAAACAAGAGCGGTCATCGAACTACCTTCACCGCGCACGCTAAAAGAAGTCCAGTCACTGAATGGCAAATTAGCCGGGTTAAATAGATTCTTGTCCAAATCAGCGGACAAATCAGTTCCTCTCTTTAAAACACTCACGAAGTGTACAAAAAAGGGAGATTTTCGATGGACCCCAGAAGCGGAAGAAGCTTTCCAGCAGCTCAAACAAAACTTAGCACAACTACCAAAGCTTGTCGCACCCCGACAAGGGGAAGAACTGATTATGTACCTATCAGCGACCCATGGAGCAGTCAGCGCGGTGCTACTAACAGACAGAAACTCTGTCCAAACACCTATATACTTCGTAAGCAAAGCCCTCAAGAAGACAGAGACTAACTACACCGCTATTGAGAAACTGGTCCTGGCTTTAGTCTTTGCGGCTAAGAGACTGCGCAGGTACTTCCAAGCGCATCCAATAGCCGTAATTACGGACCAACCCATCAAGCAGGTTATCTCTAAACCTGATGCATCAGGGCGGCTACAAAAGTGGAGCGTGTTATTGAGTGAGCATAACATTTCTTATAGACCGCGCACCGCGATCAAGGGACAGATATTGGCTGATTTCATTATCGAGAAGCCAGATGCTGATACTCCATCACCAACGGTTGACGCACCACTACAAGAGCCGTGGGTCCTATTTACTGACAGATCATCGTGCGCAGAAGGGTCAGGCGCAGGCCTTATCCTTACCAGCCCAGATGGAACGGAACACACTTACGCACTGCGTTTCGAATTCGTAGCCACAAACAATGAGGTGGAATATGAAGCATTACTGGCTGGACTCCGCATAGCAAATCAAATGGGTATACGCAACCTAGAAGCTAATGTGGATTCACGATTAGTAGCTAACCACGTGTTAGGCGAGTATGTGGCCCAAGAGGAACACATGATCCAATACCTCGATAAGGCCAAGTCCTTGATTAAGAATTTTGACAAGTTTTCCATCAAACAAATCCCACGAGGAGACAATAAAAAAGCAGATGCGCTAAGTAAGATTGCATCCACAAGCTTCGCACACCTGTCAAAACAGGTATTGGTGGAAACCTTGAAGAGCAAATCCATCTCTGAGATGGAAGTGTCCACAGTAATCGAAGAGGAACATCCTACATGGATGACACCCATCATGGATTTTATTAGCAAGGGAACACTCCCCCAGGAACAAAAGGACGCTCGACGGATACGGCGCACAGCGCAGAGATTCGAACTTCGAGATGGTATCATATATCGGCGTTCATTCCTACAACCATGGCTTAGGTGTGTCGGACCTATTCAGGCAGACTATGTACTACGGGAAATCCACTCCGGATCTTGCAGCATGCACTCAGGACCACGGTCTGTTGTAGTGCGTGCCTTACGATCCGGGTACTATTGGCCCACCATGCACCGCGACGCGCGAGACATGATCAGAAGATGCAACGATTGCCAAGTCGACAGACCCATTCCGCGTCGACCACAACATGAGTTAACACCCATCACCTCACCATGGCCATTCTATAAATGGGGAATTGACATTGCGGGACCCTTTCCAGTCGCGGCAGGAGGGCTTAAGTTCCTCATTGTCGCCATTGACTATTTCACCAAATGGATAGAGGCAAAAGCAGTAGTAAGTATCACAGGCAACCAGGTCAAAAGATTCGTTTGGGACAATATTGTATGCCGCTTTGGCCTACCTGGAGAGATTATTTCTGACAACGGAAAACAATTATGTGATAACCCATTCAAAGACTGGTGCGCGCAGTTAAACATCACACAGCACTTCGCATCAGTTAAACATCCACAAACAAATGGATTAGTAGAACGCGCGAATCATAGTCTGGGTGAAGGAATTAAGGCGCGCTTGGACAGACATAAAGGAAGATGGGTGGATGAATTATCACATGTTCTGTGGGCCCACCGTACAGAAATCAAAGTCAGCAAAAGCGATACACCTTTTTCGCTTGTCTACGGGACAGAAGCTGTTATACCAGCAGAAATTGGAATGCCAACAATCCGTACATCGGAAATTAACGTCACAACAAACGATGATGAACGACGCATTGACTTAGATCTGTTGGAGGAACGACGCGAAAGGGCAGCTATCCGCGAAGCAAAAGCTAAATCAAAGATGAAGAAGTATTATGATGCAAGAGTCAGAAACACCTCTTTCAAACCAGGGGACTTTGTATACCGCGCCAACGATGCAAGCCACGCAGAAGACACGGGCAAGCTCGAACCCAAGTGGGAAGGGCCTTACGAGGTCACAGAGGCATTAGGCGACGGTGCGTACAGAGTGCGCGACATGAAAGGCCACGAGCTACCACGCACCTGGAACATTTGCAATCTCAAGAGATGCTACCTTTAGGCCACGGCCCACACACTGACACCTCCGCACTTTCGTAAGCGCTCAATAAGTGTTGGTGTATTTACTCTTTTTTTTTTCTTAGGAAATTGTCTTTTTGCACTTGCAACAATTAATAAAACGTTGTGGTTTCTAGCTAACTCCACAACACATTTCAACATTATCGCTTACATTATTCATTTATGTTTCAATTCTGTTTATGTTATTGCCTACATGGTATGCATGCACATATTAAGACCACACGAGGGCAGACAGGATGAGTAAACCTACTAAAGTACTCGTTGAGTAAGAGGGTTACAAACCCATCAACATCGGGTCACGTATCCCTGTTAAACACCTTACTATCAAGACGTTGGAGTAAGTTAACAAGTACATCCCACGATGGATGCACTTTATCGCACACTGTGCGCGTTTAACAAAACATGGATTCAAGACAATTGACTCCTACATAGTGGAATTCGCAGTACGCTGCACTCCACCACATGGATTCAAAACAACTGACTCCTAAATTCGTACACTAACTTCATACAAGCTTATGACTTTAGTACGCATCTCACAATGAATGCGCAACAACAAGTTTAAAACGAACTAATAAACCAAGACACTTGGTTACTAAAAATGATAAACGTAGCACGCTACACATTTACTTGCACGTTTGCTAAGGTTATGGACCGCAAATGTTTCTTAAGTTACGGACTTAATGAACAAGTTCTGGGCTCAATACAAGATATTATATGCACATCGTAACTCTAGATAAGTCTTTCACATAATAAAGACAAAAAGTCTAAGCATAAAACAATATATGTGCAAAAAAGAGTTCCATAACTTCATTTACCAAAAAAACTACGAGTTTTTACAATGCTACAACTACGAGTTATACACTATGGCAATGCTCGGGGGAATGCTCTGGCGCAGCAGAACTCCCCGCCTCTTGAAATTTCCTCAACAACAGCGCATCTTTTGGTGACACGGTCGCCACACTGACTGCAATACCATCTGACCTAGGAAGATGTGCAGCACCCACACCGTAGAGAGTGGCCTTCCCTTTAAGACCCTTCTTCTTGGCCGCCCTCTCTGCATGACGCTCCAAAACTTCCTTCAGAGGTACCTCCGCCTCAAGGGCGAAGGGGTTAAGGATGTCACGCGGTTGCACAAACACTGGAACCTGCAATTGAGACTCGTCAGGCTTCAAGAAAAAGTCAGCTTCAGCCTCTGCGTTCTCTGCTATGTGCCTCCCAAGAGTTAATCCCTGCATGATCAATCTGATAGGATAATCTTGGTCGCGCTCCAGCTGCGCAATGTGTGGAAGCTCAAAGACCCTCATTCCTTCCATCGCCTGCACAAGTTCGTCAAAAGCACCAGCATTATAGTCAGGGACCTCAGCGGGGGAAACCTTCAGCAGTTGAGCCTCAGCCAGCTCTTCTACAGCCTGCGCCTTGCCACGAGCGATGGCGCACTCCACCACCTTCCCAAAGGCACCCACGACCTCTGAGTACTCCAATGTGCTCATGGCAGCCAGGCGCAAGCCATGGCTGATCAACCACCTGCACAAACAGCAACAGACACATTAGAAAAGAACATAAAAGATGCAAGAATTAACGAGGGATGTACAACAAGTACCTGCGCTTCGCAATCGTAGACATCAGATGTCACAACTCACCATTTCACGTCATTTACCATTTCAGGTCATTTTCCGAAACTTCGACTTTTTACTATTCATAAATCACTATTCATCAAAACACTATTCATCATTTTACTATTCATCGTTTTCGAGGTCAGTTTGATATTCTGAGAAACTTTTTGGAAATTTACTATTCACCGAACACTATTCATTTCCGGAAAAGTTTTCACCATTCGCTTGCATTAATCATTTCATCGTAAATTTAGTTTACGGGTATTCAAATTCGCGTAACCGGATTGGTTTAGGTACGAATTCATTTCATTAATGTTGAGTACACTGCATACGGACTGGGGATAGTCTGCATATCATCATAACAGCATTTTCATGTTATACCACTCTTAGGATTTTCAAATTATTACATTCAGTACATTTAACGTTTTTACGTATACGTAACTATAGTAAACGTTAACACCCGGTTTATACACGACGAATATATCTAAATATTCCCACAATGGTCCCGACATATTTTTATATCCATTTTAACATCATAAAAGTTATAACATTCAGTTACCCAGTATTTTGGAAATTTATTTTATTTATAACGTACGCGTGTGAATATAACGACGGTTTTCGTTAAAACTAAACATTAATCACCCGATCACTCAGTAAATGTACCCAACATATTTTTAATATGTTTTTAACATTATTTTAACTTTATTTCATCCCGGTAAACTTCGTGAACATTTATTTCTAATAAAACCGATACCCGATCGTAACTAAAAACGCTAACTAGTGCAAATTTCTTATAAGGTTTCTAATTAACTACCAAGTACCCTAACCCCCCCTTCACCCCTTGATAAAACCGGCCATGTGCCCCTAATTTTAACCCATTGCATTAATTTCCTAAGTTATTTAACTAATAAACACAAAACCTAACTTTACTAAATTTTCACATAATCATAATACATACTTTTCACCAAGAACAAAGTTCATCATCTCTTCTTCCCCATCTCAAACCCACGACCCAAAAACATCACCAAGATCAAGTGATCATTTTTCATGAAGTAAAATACAAAAGTTGTTCATTTTACAAGTCTAATCAAGATACAAGCAACAAAAACATAAGAACATCAAGCATAATCATCCAATAATCATCTCATTTGGTCAAGTAAGTTTTCATCTTTATTTTTTTTTTATGAATCATCCTATTTTTACATGTATTACATAAGAATCATGCTAAAAACCATGTATAAGTAGCTATACTACACTTTATTTTGGCTAAAAAGTAACATACAAACCCTAACTTTCTTGTTATGAATCCCCTAGCTCTAATAACTTGATTAGGAGTCCATGGCACCCTAAGAAGGTGTATGGTAAGATTAGATTAGTCATGTGGTGATTACAAGAGGATTGGTGATGGTAGAAATTGGTTTTTAACCTTGGAAACTTGATTTGGAACTCATTTTAGACATGCTGTCCCATTTTGTAAAAATCTGGAAAATCAGTAAACACCAAGGAAACTTTGGCAAAATTTTTAGAAAATACTTTCAAAAACGAATCCGTAGGCGAAAGAACGGATTAAAAAGAGTCTATAACGAAGGAGTTATGATTTTTGCAAGATTGTAGACGAAAAGTATTTTCTGGAAATTTAGTTGCTGTTGGACATTTTTCGTCGATCAAAAAGAGGCTTTAAACGTAACCCGGAGGAGCCGAGCTTTCCAAAATATATTACTACATACTAAGACGAAACCGTGGATATAAAGAACAAGTAAAACGGACAAGTAACGACAAAGATATACTCGTTTGAATATCGGCTAAAACCCTTTTATAATTGACAGCTTTTAATATAATTTGGCGCAAAAACTACGAAGTGCATTTTTAAGCTAAACATAATATCAAGTACCGAGCTTTATAACTAACGTAGTATTAGTTATTATGAGTATGTTTTCATCATTTCAAGGATTACAACCCGAGTTTTTCAACGCTTACATGGAAACTTACGTTATATATATATAAGTATATATATTATAACTAGCCATTTATATTTTCTAATAGCAATATTTTCCAAATTCTTGGATTATATATTTTTGACAATACAAGTGTTTTCCTAAAGAGTAGAGTGGTATAGAAACATGAGCATGGACATTCATAAACATCATTTGGTGATCTTAACGAGATCATGCATCATTCATTATAGGTTGCGGCAGTTAACCGATCATTGTTGTTCATTACATATCATCGCAGTATCATCAGTTGAGGTGAGTATTCATAGCCCCGTATACATTTTTATTGTTTTCAAATCTCACGGGGGAGAATACATTGCACCATTTTAGTACGAGCCCAAGTATCAAAACCTATGTACATAACTTAAGTAGCTTCTCTGCCATGTGATAAGTCCCCTATAACATCATGAACCGTTAATTTACCGCTAAGCGAGAGTGAGTGGATAGATCTATCGAGGGTGACGCCTCCATCCGTGGTAGTGAGTACCAACAGTAAGCGGATGCATGTCATGTCTTTTACATTTGAGTGTTTGGCAGAACATTCGGGAGGGGCATAGAATTTCATCAGTCATAGCTTCGGTGTCATGAGCTTAAGGCTATTGTACTATTTTTACGTGACTTTTGTCATGCATTTATACTTGTGGTGGCCGTACAAACATTATATTTCATAAACCTATGATTATTCACCAACATTCGTGTTGACCGTTTTCGCAATGTATTTTCAGGTAACTAAGGCATCATCATCATATTACATGCATGGAGTCATTAGGGTGTGCCAGGGATGATGCACTACATTTTGGGATTTTCATGCACTTGTGTAAATTATCGTTTGACATTTTCAGAACTTGTTTTCTGTAAACGTTTCAACACTTTGGGGACCTATGTTTTGTAGCACTGGATGCTTTTCAATAAATCAAACGATATGTATTTTCCAAACGACACTTTAGGTCGTTCAATATTTCCTTGTTATGGTGCTATGACAGTTACACCCTCAGGCATTCCATTCCGCTGCAAGTCAGGTAAATTGGGGGTGTGACAGATTGGTACCAGAGCTAAGGTTATAGAGAACTAGGATGTATCATTGACCCTAGACTATAACCACATTATCATAGCATCTCATCATTTCATCATAAGTGCATGTTCATTGTTTTTGGTGATTTCATTACGAGTTATTTATTTTTATTTCACCTTGATTATCACAGAACCATGTCTGCAAACCCAAATGTTGTTGTACTGTACACCATCACAGATTCCGATAGTGAAGACTCTATGTCTTCTACTGCCCGTTCACCACCACCCATTGAAGACAATATGTCTTCTACAGTCCGTTCACCACCACCTAGCCCTATTGTACCTGAGTTGCCACGTTTGGCATCAGATGATGACACAGAACCTTTTGAGGATGAGGAGACGGCTCCTACTCCTTATGTTGCCCCTATTGCACCACCCGAGATTACCTGTACACCCACTGATACATCATCCCCTGCTACCACTAGTCCACCAGAACCTAGACTTATGTTTCGTAGGGAGAAAACTATCCAGGTTGCTAGTAAGAGAGTTCGTTATCCTACATCTACTTATAGGACCCTACCTAGTCCTATTGTGCCTACACCACCACCAGCCATACCTACTGCTACCCTTATATCCACCTCACTCTTGCCGCTCAGGAAGCGCGCAAGGTTTACCACTCCAGATTCACCTACCACTACAGAGTCAGAATCAGCAGAACCACCACCAGTGTACCATGTAGGGGAGTGTTCGAGAGCAGCAGCAGCTAGGGAGCCTACTGTTGCTAGTGAGCCTACTGTGGCTAGTGAGCCTACTGTTGTTAGGGAGCCTGCAGATGTTACATTGGAGGGCCAGCTAGGGGCTCATCAGGATCAGATTGATAGTTTAGACTATAGGGTTGATGTGGATATCATTCCTCGACTAGAGGCGGCTGAGAAGCAGATCGAGGGTTTACTGTTAGGTGAGAGTTCTAGAGCGGCTGCGGCTAGTAGCCCTACAGCTGTCACATTAGAGGATCAGTTGGGTGCTCAGCAGGAGCAAGTTGATAGGTTGGAGTATAGAGTTGATGAGATCATTACTACTCGACTTGAGGCTGTCGAGGAGCAGGTTGAGGAGTTGGCATTGCTTCGTGAGAGGTTGACAGTGATGGAGAGCAGGGATGTTTCTACTCAGTTACGAGTTCAGCATCTGGAGGAGATCGTGGTTGCGATGGATCGTGAGATTCGCCGCCTGAGGGGAGAGCCTGGAGCATCTGGAGCTCCTGGACCATCTAGAGCACCAGGAGGAGCATAGACATAGACTAGTATTATATTAGCTTTTACTATTTCCTAGTCCCGAGGTGTGGGACGTAGTTCAAGAACTTGTAGTCTTTTGTTGTTGTACAAACAAATATATCAAGTGCGACTCTACTATGTTGGAAATGTTGTGCTATATATATATATCGGTCTATGTAGGCCGAAATTTTCATGTATTATATTCATGTGTGGTGATTATATTTATGATGTTTCATGGTTGCTCTTTATGGTTAACGTATTTATACTTGTTGTGGTTGTATCTATACGTGTCGTGGTTGGATTATTACAGGTTGTGGTTGTACTTGTACATGTCGTAGTTGTATTTATACTTGTTGTGGTTGTATATATACATGTTGTGGGCGTATATTTTTGTACGATGACTATTTCTATTATAGTTTTCTCATGGTTGTTGTCGATTATTATTTATCAGAAATATGGCGCCAAAACCTGCTATGACACAAGCAGCTATCCGCAAGTTGGTCAGGGATAGTATAGCAGAAGCTCTAGAGACTGAGAGAGTTGAAGTTGCTGCTAGGAATGCTGAGGTTCCACCTACTGCTGAAGTGGTTCAACCCACTACTAGGCGTGAATGTACCTGGAAGGATTTCAAGACTAGTGATCCTATCAAGTATAAGGGAACTGAGGGAGCGGTTGCCTTAATCCGCTGGTTCGAGAAGACTGAGAACGTCTTTCTCATGTGTGGTTGTCAGGAGGTTAACAAGGTAAAGTTTGCTACAGGTATGCTGCTGGATGAAGCCATGTCTTGGTGGAATTCGTATGCTCAGCCCATTGGCATGGAGAATGCTTACAAACTTACTTGGGCTGAATTCAAAAAGCTGATGACAAAGAAGTTTTGCCCTCGTACTGAGGTGCAAAAGCTAGAAACAGAGTTCTACCAGCTAGTGACTAAAGGAGATGACATTGAAACTTATATCAGGAAGTTTCAGGAGTTGGCTACACTGTGTCCAACTATGGTTCCGGACGCTGAGAAAAAGATGGAGAACTTTACTGGGGGATTACCCGAAAGCATCCGAGGGGATGTGATGTCTTTCGACCCACAAACAATGGAGGAGGCCATTCGTATAACTCAGAAACTTATGGTCCAAGTGTTGAAAGGAAAGTCTGCTGCAAGTAATAACAATAACCGTTCCAACAATACCAACTACAACAACAATCGAAACAACAACAACAACAACAACTATAACAATAACCGAAACCGCAACTACCACAATAACCAAAACAACAATAACAACAAGAGGAAGTTTGATAATAACCAAGGTGGGAATGCTAACCAACCAGCACCAAAGAGGCAGGATGCGGCAAAGGTTTATGCTGCAGGACCAACAGAAGGAAAAGGATACATTGGAAAACTACCCAAGTGTAACAAATGTCGAACTCATCATAACCCTGGGAATTGTCCAAGAGCTTGTCAGAACTGTGGAAAGGTCGGTCATTGGACTAAGGACTGCAAAGCACCACGAGGAACGAATAATCAGAACCAACCAGGAGCATGTTATGGTTGTGGAGAGTTGGGTCATTTCCAGTACAATTGCCCAAGGAGGAATGATCAAAGAGCTGGGAATCAGGGAGGAGTAGCTCGAGGAAGGGCTTATGTCATGGGAGGAGAAGATGCCCGTGAGGACCCGAATGTTGTTACGGGTACGTTCCTCGTTAATAATCGTTATGCATCCATTTTATTTGATTCAGGAGCGGATAGAAGTTTTGTTTCTACTACATTTGCACCTTTACTTAACATAGAACCAACTACCTTAGACATTCCCTACATTGTTGAATTAGCCGATGGGTCTTTAGTTAACACAAACACCGTTATCCGTGGTTGCACCATCAATTTCCTAAATCACCCATTCAATATAGACCTTATGCCCGTAGAACTTGGAAGTTTTGACGTCGTTATCGGTATGGATTGGTTGTCTCGACATCGTGCAAGGATCATTTGTGATGAGAAAGTTGTTCATCTTTCTTATGGAGGTGAAACTTTGGTTGTTCGTGGGGAGCGAAGCGGAACTAGACTCAGTATCATATCATGCATTAAAACCGAGAAGTACATAAAGAAGGGTTGTTATGCATTCTTGGCACACATAACGGAAAAGAAGTCTGATGAGAAACGACTTGAAGATGTGCCAATTGTTAAGGAATTTCCAGAAGTATTTCCGGAAGAATTACCAGGACTGCCACCTACACGTCAGGTTGAGTTTCAGATCGAGTTGGTGCCAGGAGCTGCACCAATTGCACGAGCACCATATAGACTTGCACCTTCTGAAATGCAAGAATTGTCTAACCAGTTGCAAGAGCTTTTAGACAAAGGATTCATTAGACCGAGTTCTTCGCCCTGGGGAGCACCGGTTTTGTTTGTGAAGAAGAAGGATGGATCTTTCAGGATGTGTATAGACTATCGTGAGCTGAACAAGTTAACGGTGAAGAATCGTTATCCACTACCTAGGATTGATGACTTGTTTGATCAGCTACAAGGTTCCTGTTTTTATTCCAAGATTGATTTAAGATCAGGTTACCATCAACTCAGAGTTCGGGAAGAAGATATTCCGAAGACAGCATTCAGAACACGTTATGGTCATTATGAGTTTCAAGTGATGCCTTTTGGATTAACGAATGCACCTGCTGTATTCATGGATCTCATGAACAGAGTATGCAAACCATATCTTGATAAGTATGTGATTGTGTTCATTGACGATATCCTGATTTATTCCAAGAGTAAGGAAGAGCATGAAGCACACCTCAGAACAATATTGGAACTACTCAAGAAGGAGCAATTGTATGCCAAATTTTCAAAGTGTGACTTTTGGATACAAAGAGTTCAATTTCTTGGCCATGTCATTGATAGCCAAGGATTACAAGTCGATCCAGCAAAGATTGAAGCAGTAAAGGATTGGGCTACGCCCAAGTCTCCTACAGAAATTCGTCAATTCTTAGGACTCGCAGGATATTACAGAAGGTTTATCGAAGGGTTTTCTAAGATAGCGAAGTCGCTGACTAAGCTGACACAAAAGAATCAGAAGTACGAGTGGGGAGAGAAACAAGAATCTGCATTTCAGTTATTGAAGCAGAAGCTTTGTAGTGCACCGGTTTTGTCACTACCAGAAGGTATTGAGAACTTTGTGGTATATTGCGATGCTTCGCATAAAGGACTTGGAGCTGTGCTAATGCAAAATGAGAAGGTGATAGCTTATGCATCTAGACAGCTTAAGACACACGAGAAGAATTACACTACACATGACTTGGAGTTGGGTGCTGTTGTTTTTGCACTCAAGATTTGGAGACACTACCTTTATGGTACTAAATGTGTAATTTTTACCGACCACAAGAGCTTACAGCATATACTTGATCAGAAGGAACTTAACATGAGACAACGTCGTTGGCTAGAATTGTTGAGTGATTACGATTGTGAAATCCGATATCACCCAGGAAAAGCAAACGTCGTAGCAGATGCACTTAGCAGAAAGGAACGACTCAAACCTTTGAGGGTCAGGTCATTAGGAATGACTATTATTTCACCATTACCATCGAAAATCTTAGAAGCTCAGATTGAGGCTCTCAAGGAGGAAAATCGGCCACAGGAGAAACTTTATGGTATGCCAGAAAGCAAGAATGGCTTTGTTAAGAGAGCAGATGGAGTGTTATGCTTCAAGGATCAAAGTTGGATACCACTCTATGGTGGAGTACGAGATTTGATTATGCATGAATCACATAAGTCAAAGTACTCTATTCACCCAGGTTCTGACAAGATGTATCAGGATCTCAAAAAGCTGTATTGGTGGCCGAACATGAAAGCAGAAATAGCTACGTACGTCAGCAAATGTCTTACTTGTGCTAAAGTGAAAGCCGAGTACCAGAAACCGTCAGGACTACTCCAACAACCAGAAATTCCACAATGGAAGTGGGAACGTATTACAATGGACTTTGTTACTAAACTACCCAAGACGTCAGGAGGTTTCGATGCTATATGGGTAATTGTTGATCGTCTTACTAAATCAGCACATTTTATCCCTATTAGAGAGACTTATTCCATGGAACAGCTTGCCAGACTTTATGTCAAGGAAATAGTCTCGAGGCATGGAGCACCAGTTTCTATCATTTCAGATAGGGATAGTCGTTTTACTTCAAACTTTTGGAAGTCATTACAAGATTCCTTTGGATCCAAGTTAGATATGAGCACTGCTTACCATCCACAGACTGATGGTCAAAGTGAGAGAACTATTCAGACACTGGAGGACATGCTGCGAGCGTGTGTGATTGACTTTGGGAATGGTTGGGCTAACCATTTGCCATTAATCGAGTTCTCTTATAACAACAGTTATCATTCAAGTATTAAAGCAGCACCATTTGAGGCATTGTATGGTCGTAAGTGTCGTTCACTAGTTTGTTGGGCAGAAGTTGGAGAAGTACAATGCACAGGCCCAGAGATGGTGAGGGAAACAACAGAAAAGATAATACAGATCCGAGATAGGCTTGAAACAGCTAGAAGTCGACAGAAGAGTTACGCAGATGTTAGACGCAAACCATTGGAATTCCAGGTTGGAGACAAGGTCATGTTGAAAGTCTCGCCTTGGAAGGGCGTGATACGATTTGGAAAGCGTGGAAAGTTGAATCCGAGATACATTGGTCCATTTAAGATACTGGAAAGGATTGGTCCAGTAGCTTACAAGCTTGAACTACCAGCAGAACTTAGCAACGTACACAATACATTTCATGTCTCAAACCTCAAGAAATGCCTTTCAGATGAGTCTTCAGTTATACCATTAGAAGAGATTCAGCTAGATGACAAGCTTAACTTTGTGGAGGAACCGATTGAAATCATGGACCGAGAGGTCAAACAGTTAAAGCAGAGTAGAATTCCGATCGTTAAGGTTCGCTGGAATTCTCGAAGAGGTCCTGAGTTTACATGGGAACGAGAGGACCAAATGCAACGCAAGTATCCACACCTTTTCACTAAACCTATTACCGAGACCAACACTAGCTGAATTCAGGGACTGAATTCCTATTTGGGTGGGCGGATGTCACAACTCACCATTTCACGTCATTTACCATTTCAGGTCATTTTCCGAAACTTCGACTTTTTACTATTCATAAATCACTATTCATCAAAACACTATTCATCGTTTTACTATTCATCGTTTTCGAGGTCAGTTTGATATTCTGAGAAACTTTTTGGAAATTTACTATTCACCGAACACTATTCATTTCCGGAAAAGTTTTCACCATTCGCTTGCATTAATCATTTCATCGTAAATTTAGTTTACGGGTATTCAAATTCGCGTAACCGGATTGGTTTAGGTGCGAATTCATTTCATTAATGTTGAGTACACTGCATACGGACTGGGGATAGTCTGCATATCATCATAACAGCATTTTCATGTTATACCACTCTTAGGATTTTCAAATTATTACATTCAGTACATTTAACGTTTTTACGTATACGTAACTATAGTAAACGTTAACACCCGGTTTATACACGACGAATATATCTAAATATTCCCACAATGGTCCCGACATATTTTTATATCCATTTTAACATCATAAAAGTTATAACATTCAGTTACCCAGTATTTTGGAAATTTATTTTATTTATAACGTACGCGTGTGAATATAACGACGGTTTTCGTTAAAACTAAACATTAATCACCCGATCACTCAGTAAATGTACCCAACATATTTTTAATATGTTTTTAACATTATTTTAACTTTATTTCATCCCGGTAAACTTCGTGAACATTTATTTCTAATAAAACCGATACCCGATCGTAACTAAAAACGCTAACTAGTGCAAATTTCTTACAAGGTTTCTAATTAACTACCAAGTACCCTAACCCCCCCTTCACCCCTTGATAAAACCGGCCATGTGCCCCTAATTTTAACCCATTGCATTAATTTCCTAAGTTATTTAACTAATAAACACAAAACCTAACTTTACTAAATTTTCACATAATCATAATACATACTTTTCACCAAGAACAAAGTTCATCATCTCTTCTTCCCCATCTCAAACCCACGACCCAAAAACATCACCAAGATCAAGTGATCATTTTTCATGAAGTAAAATACAAAAGTTGTTCATTTTACAAGTCTAATCAAGATACAAGCAACAAAAACATAAGAACATCAAGCATAATCATCCAATAATCATCTCATTTGGTCAAGTAAGTTTTCATCTTTATTTTTTTTTTTTATGAATCATCCTATTTTTACATGTATTACATAAGAATCATGCTAAAAACCATGTATAAGTAGCTATACTACACTTTATTTTGGCTAAAAAGTAACATACAAACCCTAACTTTCTTGTTATGAATCCCCTAGCTCTAATAACTTGATTAGGAGTCCATGGCACCCTAAGAAGGTGTATGGTAAGATTAGATTAGTCATGTGGTGATTACAAGAGGATTGGTGATGGTAGAAATTGGTTTTTAACCTTGGAAACTTGATTTGGAACTCATTTTAGACATGCTGTCCCATTTTGTAAAAATCTGGAAAATCAGTAAACACCAAGGAAACTTTGGCAAAATTTTTAGAAAATACTTTCAAAAATGAATCCGTAGGCGAAAGAACGGATTAAAAAGAGTCTATAACGAAGGAGTTATGATTTTTGCAAGATTGTAGACGAAAAGTATTTTCTGGAAATTTAGTTGCTGTTGGACATTTTTCGTCGGTCAAAAAGAGGCTTTAAACGTAACCCGGAGGAGCCGAGCTTTCCAAAATATATTACTACATACTAAGACGAAACCGTGGATATAAAGAACAAGTAAAACGGACAAGTAACGACAAAGATATACTCGTTTGAATATCGGCTAAAACCCTTTTATAATTGACAGCTTTTAATATAATTTGGCGCAAAAACTACGAAGTGCATTTTTAAGCTAAACATAATATCAAGTACCGAGCTTTATAACTAACGTAGTATTAGTTATTATGAGTATGTTTTCATCATTTCAAGGATTACAACCCGAGTTTTTCAACGCTTACATGGAAACTTACGTTATATATATATAAGTATATATATTATAACTAGCCATTTATATTTTCTAATAGCAATATTTTCCAAATTCTTGGATTATATATTTTTGACAATACAAGTGTTTTCCTAAAGAGTAGAGTGGTATAGAAACATGAGCATGGACATTCATAAACATCATTTGGTGATCTTAACGAGATCATGCATCATTCATTATAGGTTGCGGCAGTTAACCGATCATTGTTGTTCATTACATATCATCGCAGTATCATCAGTTGAGGTGAGTATTCATAGCCCCGTATACATTTTTATTGTTTTCAAATCTCACGGGGGAGAATACATTGCACCATTTTAGTACGAGCCCAAGTATCAAAACCTATGTACATAGCTTAAGTAGCTTCTCTGCCATGTGATAAGTCCCCTATAACATCATGAACCGTTAATTTACCGCTAAGCGAGAGTGAGTGGATAGATCTATCGAGGGTGACGCCTCCATCCGTGGTAGTGAGTACCAACAGTAAGCGGATGCATGTCATGTCTTTTACATTTGAGTGTTTGGCAGAACATTCGGGAGGGGCATAGAATTTCATCAGTCATAGCTTCGGTGTCATGAGCTTAAGGCTATTGTACTATTTTTACGTGACTTTTGTCATGCATTTATACTTGTGGTGGCCGTACAAACATTATATTTCATAAACCTATGATTATTCACCAACATTCGTGTTGACCGTTTTCGCAATGTATTTTCAGGTAACTAAGGCATCATCATCATATTACATGCATGGAGTCATTAGGGTGTGCCAGGGATGATGCACTACATTTTGGGATTTTCATGCACTTGTGTAAATTATCGTTTGACATTTTCAGAACTTGTTTTCTGTAAACGTTTCAACACTTTGGGGACCTATGTTTTGTAGCACTGGATGCTTTTCAATAAATCAAACGATATGTATTTTCCAAACGACACTTTAGGTCGTTCAATATTTCCTTGTTATGGTGCTATGACAGTTACACCCTCAGGCATTCCATTCCGCTGCAAGTCAGGTAAATTGGGGGTGTGACAGATTGGTACCAGAGCTAAGGTTATAGAGAACTAGGATGTATCATTGACCCTAGACTATAACCACATTATCATAGCATCTCATCATTTCATCATAAGTGCATGTTCATTGTTTTTGGTGATTTCATTACGAGTTATTTATTTTTATTTCACCTTGATTATCACAGAACCATGTCTGCAAACCCAAATGTTGTTGTACTGTACACCATCACAGATTCCGATAGTGAAGACTCTATGTCTTCTACTGCCCGTTCACCACCACCCATTGAAGACAATATGTCTTCTACAGTCCGTTCACCACCACCTAGCCCTATTGTACCTGAGTTGCCACGTTTGGCATCAGATGATGACACAGAACCTTTTGAGGATGAGGAGACGGCTCCTACTCCTTATGTTGCCCCTATTGCACCACCCGAGATTACCTGTACACCCACTGATACATCATCCCCTGCTACCACTAGTCCACCAGAACCTAGACTTATGTTTCGTAGGGAGAAAACTATCCAGGTTGCTAGTAAGAGAGTTCGTTATCCTACATCTACTTATAGGACCCTACCTAGTCCTATTGTGCCTACACCACCACCAGCCATACCTACTGCTACCCTTATATCCACCTCACTCTTGCCGCTCAGGAAGCGCGCAAGGTTTACCACTCCAGATTCACCTACCACTACAGAGTCAGAATCAGCAGAACCACCACCAGTGTACCATGTAGGGGAGTGTTCGAGAGCAGCAGCAGCTAGGGAGCCTACTGTTGCTAGTGAGCCTACTGTGGCTAGTGAGCCTACTGTTGTTAGGGAGCCTGCAGATGTTACATTGGAGGGCCAGCTAGGGGCTCATCAGGATCAGATTGATAGTTTAGACTATAGGGTTGATGTGGATATCATTCCTCGACTAGAGGCGGCTGAGAAGCAGATCGAGGGTTTACTGTTAGGTGAGAGTTCTAGAGCGGCTGCGGCTAGTAGCCCTACAGCTGTCACATTAGAGGATCAGTTGGGTGCTCAGCAGGAGCAAGTTGATAGGTTGGAGTATAGAGTTGATGAGATCATTACTACTCGACTTGAGGCTGTCGAGGAGCAGGTTGAGGAGTTGGCATTGCTTCGTGAGAGGTTGACAGTGATGGAGAGCAGGGATGTTTCTACTCAGTTACGAGTTCAGCATCTGGAGGAGATCGTGGTTGCGATGGATCGTGAGATTCGCCGCCTGAGGGGAGAGCCTGGAGCATCTGGAGCTCCTGGACCATCTAGAGCACCAGGAGGAGCATAGACATAGACTAGTATTATATTAGCTTTTACTATTTCCTAGTCCCGAGGTGTGGGACGTAGTTCAAGAACTTGTAGTCTTTTGTTGTTGTACAAACAAATATATCAAGTGCGACTCTACTATGTTGGAAATGTTGTGCTATATATATATATCGGTCCATGTAGGCCGAAATTTTCATGTATTATATTCATGTGTGGTGATTATATTTATGATGTTTCATGGTTGCTCTTTATGGTTAACGTATTTATACTTGTTGTGGTTGTATCTATACGTGTCGTGGTTGGATTATTACAGGTTGTGGTTGTACTTGTACATGTCGTGGTTGTATTTATACTTGTTGTGGTTGTATATATACATGTTGTGGGCGTATATTTTTGTACGATGACTATTTCTATTATAGTTTTCTCATGGTTGTTGTCGATTATTATTTATCAGAAATATGGCGCCAAAACCTGCTATGACACAAGCAGCTATCCGCAAGTTGGTCAGGGATAGTATAGCAGAAGCTCTAGAGACTGAGAGAGTTGAAGTTGCTGCTAGGAATGCTGAGGTTCCACCTACTACTGAAGTGGTTCAACCCACTACTAGGCGTGAATGTACCTGGAAGGATTTCAAGACTAGTGATCCTATCAAGTATAAGGGAACTGAGGGAGCGGTTGCCTTAATCCGCTGGTTCGAGAAGACTGAGAACGTCTTTCTCATGTGTGGTTGTCAGGAGGTTAACAAGGTAAAGTTTGCTACAGGTATGCTGCTGGATGAAGCCATGTCTTGGTGGAATTCGTATGCTCAGCCCATTGGCATGGAGAATGCTTACAAACTTACTTGGGCTGAATTCAAAAAGCTGATGACAAAGAAGTTTTGCCCTCGTACTGAGGTGCAAAAGCTAGAAACAGAGTTCTACCAGCTAGTGACTAAAGGAGATGACATTGAAACTTATATCAGGAAGTTTCAGGAGTTGGCTACACTGTGTCCAACTATGGTTCCGGACGCTGAGAAAAAGATGGAGAACTTTACTGGGGGATTACCCGAAAGCATCCGAGGGGATGTGATGTCTTTCGACCCACAAACAATGGAGGAGGCCATTCGTATAACTCAGAAACTTATGGTCCAAGTGTTGAAAGGAAAGTCTGCTGCAAGTAATAACAATAACCGTTCCAACAATACCAACTACAACAACAATCGAAACAACAACAACAACAACAACTATAACAATAACCGAAACCGCAACTACCACAATAACCAAAACAACAATAACAACAAGAGGAAGTTTGATAATAACCAAGGTGGGAATGCTAACCAACCAGCACCAAAGAGGCAGGATGCGGCAAAGGTTTATGCTGCAGGACCAACAGAAGGAAAAGGATACATTGGAAAACTACCCAAGTGTAACAAATGTCGAACTCATCATAACCCTGGGAATTGTCCAAGAGCTTGTCAGAACTGTGGAAAGGTCGGTCATTGGACTAAGGACTGCAAAGCACCACGAGGAACGAATAATCAGAACCAACCAGGAGCATGTTATGGTTGTGGAGAGTTGGGTCATTTCCAGTACAATTGCCCAAGGAGGAATGATCAAAGAGCTGGGAATCAGGGAGGAGTAGCTCGAGGAAGGGCTTATGTCATGGGAGGAGAAGATGCCCGTGAGGACCCGAATGTTGTTACGGGTACGTTCCTCGTTAATAATCGTTATGCATCCATTTTATTTGATTCAGGAGCGGATAGAAGTTTTGTTTCTACTACATTTGCACCTTTACTTAACATAGAACCAACTACCTTAGACATTCCCTACATTGTTGAATTAGCCGATGGGTCTTTAGTTAACACAAACACCGTTATCCGTGGTTGCACCATCAATTTCCTAAATCACCCATTCAATATAGACCTTATGCCCGTAGAACTTGGAAGTTTTGACGTCGTTATCGGTATGGATTGGTTGTCTCGACATCGTGCAAGGATCATTTGTGATGAGAAAGTTGTTCATCTTTCTTATGGAGGTGAAACTTTGGTTGTTCGTGGGGAGCGAAGCGGAACTAGACTCAGTATCATATCATGCATTAAAACCGAGAAGTACATAAAGAAGGGTTGTTATGCATTCTTGGCACACATAACGGAAAAGAAGTCTGATGAGAAACGACTTGAAGATGTGCCAATTGTTAAGGAATTTCCAGAAGTATTTCCGGAAGAATTACCAGGACTGCCACCTACACGTCAGGTTGAGTTTCAGATCGAGTTGGTGCCAGGAGCTGCACCAATTGCACGAGCACCATATAGACTTGCACCTTCTGAAATGCAAGAATTGTCTAACCAGTTGCAAGAGCTTTTAGACAAAGGATTCATTAGACCGAGTTCTTCGCCCTGGGGAGCACCGGTTTTGTTTGTGAAGAAGAAGGATGGATCTTTCAGGATGTGTATAGACTATCATGAGCTGAACAAGTTAACGGTGAAGAATCGTTATCCACTACCTAGGATTGATGACTTGTTTGATCAGCTACAAGGTTCCTGTTTTTATTCCAAGATTGATTTAAGATCAGGTTACCATCAACTCAGAGTTCGGGAAGAAGATATTCCGAAGACAGCATTCAGAACACGTTATGGTCATTATGAGTTTCAAGTGATGCCTTTTGGATTAACGAATGCACCTGCTGTATTCATGGATCTCATGAACAGAGTATGCAAACCATATCTTGATAAGTATGTGATTGTGTTCATTGACGATATCCTGATTTATTCCAAGAGTAAGGAAGAGCATGAAGCACACCTCAGAACAATATTGGAACTACTCAAGAAGGAGCAATTGTATGCCAAATTTTCAAAGTGTGACTTTTGGATACAAAGAGTTCAATTTCTTGGCCATGTCATTGATAGCCAAGGATTACAAGTCGATCCAGCAAAGATTGAAGCAGTAAAGGATTGGGCTACGCCCAAGTCTCCTACAGAAATTCGTCAATTCTTAGGACTCGCAGGATATTACAGAAGGTTTATCGAAGGGTTTTCTAAGATAGCGAAGTCGCTGACTAAGCTGACACAAAAGAATCAGAAGTACGAGTGGGGAGAGAAACAAGAATCTGCATTTCAGTTATTGAAGCAGAAGCTTTGTAGTGCACCGGTTTTGTCACTACCAGAAGGTATTGAGAACTTTGTGGTATATTGCGATGCTTCGCATAAAGGACTTGGAGCTGTGCTAATGCAAAATGAGAAGGTGATAGCTTATGCATCTAGACAGCTTAAGACACACGAGAAGAATTACACTACACATGACTTGGAGTTGGGTGCTGTTGTTTTTGCACTCAAGATTTGGAGACACTACCTTTATGGTACTAAATGTGTAATTTTTACCGACCACAAGAGCTTACAGCATATACTTGATCAGAAGGAACTTAACATGAGACAACGTCGTTGGCTAGAATTGTTGAGTGATTACGATTGTGAAATCCGATATCACCCAGGAAAAGCAAACGTCGTAGCAGATGCACTTAGCAGAAAGGAACGACTCAAACCTTTGAGGGTCAGGTCATTAGGAATGACTATTATTTCACCATTACCATCGAAAATCTTAGAAGCTCAGATTGAGGCTCTCAAGGAGGAAAATCGGCCACAGGAGAAACTTTATGGTATGCCAGAAAGCAAGAATGGCTTTGTTAAGAGAGCAGATGGAGTGTTATGCTTCAAGGATCAAAGTTGGATACCACTCTATGGTGGAGTACGAGATTTGATTATGCATGAATCACATAAGTCAAAGTACTCTATTCACCCAGGTTCTGACAAGATGTATCAGGATCTCAAAAAGCTGTATTGGTGGCCGAACATGAAAGCAGAAATAGCTACGTACGTCAGCAAATGTCTTACTTGTGCTAAAGTGAAAGCCGAGTACCAGAAACCGTCAGGACTACTCCAACAACCAGAAATTCCACAATGGAAGTGGGAACGTATTACAATGGACTTTGTTACTAAACTACCCAAGACGTCAGGAGGTTTCGATGCTATATGGGTAATTGTTGATCGTCTTACTAAATCAGCACATTTTATCCCTATTAGAGAGACTTATTCCATGGAACAGCTTGCCAGACTTTATGTCAAGGAAATAGTCTCGAGGCATGGAGCACCAGTTTCTATCATTTCAGATAGGGATAGTCGTTTTACTTCAAACTTTTGGAAGTCATTACAAGATTCCTTTGGATCCAAGTTAGATATGAGCACTGCTTACCATCCACAGACTGATGGTCAAAGTGAGAGAACTATTCAGACACTGGAGGACATGCTGCGAGCGTGTGTGATTGACTTTGGGAATGGTTGGGCTAACCATTTGCCATTAATCGAGTTCTCTTATAACAACAGTTATCATTCAAGTATTAAAGCAGCACCATTTGAGGCATTGTATGGTCGTAAGTGTCGTTCACTAGTTTGTTGGGCAGAAGTTGGAGAAGTACAATGCACAGGCCCAGAGATGGTGAGGGAAACAACAGAAAAGATAATACAGATCCGAGATAGGCTTGAAACAGCTAGAAGTCGACAGAAGAGTTACGCAGATGTTAGACGCAAACCATTGGAATTCCAGGTTGGAGACAAGGTCATGTTGAAAGTCTCGCCTTGGAAGGGCGTGATACGATTTGGAAAGCGTGGAAAGTTGAATCCGAGATACATTGGTCCATTTAAGATACTGGAAAGGATTGGTCCAGTAGCTTACAAGCTTGAACTACCAGCAGAACTTAGCAACGTACACAATACATTTCATGTCTCAAACCTCAAGAAATGCCTTTCAGATGAGTCTTCAGTTATACCATTAGAAGAGATTCAGCTAGATGACAAGCTTAACTTTGTGGAGGAACCGATTGAAATCATGGACCGAGAGGTCAAACAGTTAAAGCAGAGTAGAATTCCGATCGTTAAGGTTCGCTGGAATTCTCGAAGAGGTCCTGAGTTTACATGGGAACGAGAGGACCAAATGCAACGCAAGTATCCACACCTTTTCACTAAACCTATTACCGAGACCAACACTAGCTGAATTCAGGGACTGAATTCCTATTTGGGTGGGCGGATGTCACAACTCACCATTTCACGTCATTTACCATTTCAGGTCATTTTCCGAAACTTCGACTTTTTACTATTCATAAATCACTATTCATCAAAACACTATTCATCGTTTTACTATTCATCGTTTTCGAGGTCAGTTTGATATTCCGAGAAACTTTTTGGAAATTTACTATTCACCGAACACTATTCATTTCCGGAAAAGTTTTCATCATTCGCTTGCATTAATCATTTCATCGTAAATTTAGTTTACGGGTATTCAAATTCGCGTAACCGGATTGGTTTAGGTGCGAATTCATTTCATTAATGTTGAGTACACTGCATACGGACTGGGGATAGTCTGCATATCATCATAACAGCATTTTCATGTTATACCACTCTTAGGATTTTCAAATTATTACATTCAGTACATTTAACGTTTTTACGTATACGTAACTATAGTAAACGTTAACACCCGGTTTATACACGACGAATATATCTAAATATTCCCACAATGGTCCCGACATATTTTTATATCCATTTTAACATCATAAAAGTTATAACATTCAGTTACCCAGTATTTTGGAAATTTATTTTATTTATAACGTACGCGTGTGAATATAACGACGGTTTTCGTTAAAACTAAACATTAATCACCCGATCACTCAGTAAATGTACCCAACATATTTTTAATATGTTTTTAACATTATTTTAACTTTATTTCATCCCGGTAAACTTCGTGAACATTTATTTCTAATAAAACCGATACCCGATCGTAACTAAAAACGCTAACTAGTGCAAATTTCTTACAAGGTTTCTAATTAACTACCAAGTACCCTAACCCCCCCTTCACCCCTTGATAAAACCGGCCATGTGCCCCTAATTTTAACCCATTGCATTAATTTCCTAAGTTATTTAACTAATAAACACAAAACCTAACTTTACTAAATTTTCACATAATCATAATACATACTTTTCACCAAGAACAAAGTTCATCATCTCTTCTTCCCCATCTCAAACCCACGACCCAAAAACATCACCAAGATCAAGTGATCATTTTTCATGAAGTAAAATACAAAAGTTGTTCATTTTACAAGTCTAATCAAGATACAAGCAACAAAAACATAAGAACATCAAGCATAATCATCCAATAATCATCTCATTTGGTCAAGTAAGTTTTCATCTTTATTTTTTTTTTTATGAATCATCCTATTTTTACATGTATTACATAAGAATCATGCTAAAAACCATGTATAAGTAGCTATACTACACTTTATTTTGGCTAAAAAGTAACATACAAACCCTAACTTTCTTGTTATGAATCCCCTAGCTCTAATAACTTGATTAGGAGTCCATGGCACCCTAAGAAGGTGTATGGTAAGATTAGATTAGTCATGTGGTGATTACAAGAGGATTGGTGATGGTAGAAATTGGTTTTTAACCTTGGAAACTTGATTTGGAACTCATTTTAGACATGCTGTCCCATTTTGTAAAAATCTGGAAAATCAGTAAACACCAAGGAAACTTTGGCAAAATTTTTAGAAAATACTTTCAAAAACGAATCCGTAGGCGAAAGAACGGATTAAAAAGAGTCTATAACGAAGGAGTTATGATTTTTGCAAGATTGTAGACGAAAAGTATTTTCTGGAAATTTAGTTGCTGTTGGACATTTTTCGTCGGTCAAAAAGAGGCTTTAAACGTAACCCGGAGGAGCCGAGCTTTCCAAAATATATTACTACATACTAAGACGAAACCGTGGATATAAAGAACAAGTAAAACGGACAAGTAACGACAAAGATATACTCGTTTGAATATCGGCTAAAACCCTTTTATAATTGACAGCTTTTAATATAATTTGGCGCAAAAACTACGAAGTGCATTTTTAAGCTAAACATAATATCAAGTACCGAGCTTTATAACTAACGTAGTATTAGTTATTATGAGTATGTTTTCATCATTTCAAGGATTACAACCCGAGTTTTTCAACGCTTACATGGAAACTTACGTTATATATATATATAAGTATATATATTATAACTAGCCATTTATATTTTCTAATAGCAATATTTTCCAAATTCTTGGATTATATATTTTTGACAATACAAGTGTTTTCCTAAAGAGTAGAGTGGTATAGAAACATGAGCATGGACATTCATAAACATCATTTGGTGATCTTAACGAGATCATGCATCATTCATTATAGGTTGCGGCAGTTAACCGATCATTGTTGTTCATTACATATCATCGCAGTATCATCAGTTGAGGTGAGTATTCATAGCCCCGTATACATTTTTATTGTTTTCAAATCTCACGGGGGAGAATACATTGCACCATTTTAGTACGAGCCCAAGTATCAAAACCTATGTACATAGCTTAAGTAGCTTCTCTGCCATGTGATAAGTCCCCTATAACATCATGAACCGTTAATTTACCGCTAAGCGAGAGTGAGTGGATAGATCTATCGAGGGTGACGCCTCCATCCGTGGTAGTGAGTACCAACAGTAAGCGGATGCATGTCATGTCTTTTACATTTGAGTGTTTGGCAGAACATTCGGGAGGGGCATAGAATTTCATCAGTCATAGCTTCGGTGTCATGAGCTTAAGGCTATTGTACTATTTTTACGTGACTTTTGTCATGCATTTATACTTGTGGTGGCCGTACAAACATTATATTTCATAAACCTATGATTATTCACCAACATTCGTGTTGACCGTTTTCGCAATGTATTTTCAGGTAACTAAGGCATCATCATCATATTACATGCATGGAGTCATTAGGGTGTGCCAGGGATGATGCACTACATTTTGGGATTTTCATGCACTTGTGTAAATTATCGTTTGACATTTTCAGAACTTGTTTTCTGTAAACGTTTCAACACTTTGGGGACCTATGTTTTGTAGCACTGGATGCTTTTCAATAAATCAAACGATATGTATTTTCCAAACGACACTTTAGGTCGTTCAATATTTCCTTGTTATGGTGCTATGACAGTTACACCCTCAGGCATTCCATTCCGCTGCAAGTCAGGTAAATTGGGGGTGTGACATCAGATGAGGATACAACTCCTCATCATACACTATGCTCAGCCTGCGCAGCTTCTCTTCTTGCGCCTCCACAGAGTTTTCTACCTTCTTGCCAAAGACGGCAAGCTGATTGCACAACTCAGTCTTCTTCTCCTCCAGATACTTAACCCCCCAGGCGAGGTCAGCCTTGTACTGCAGCGACTCCCCATGTTCGCGCTGCAGCTCATCCATCACAGTTAGCTTCTCCTCAGTGGCCTTCTTGGCGCGCTCATCGGCAGCCAATATCTCTGCCTGCGCCTCAGCCACCTGCGCCTTGAGCTGAGCGATTTGCTCATCCCTTTGGGCAAGGCTGCCTCCCTCTACAATGGCCCGCGCCTTTAGCTGAGTGACCAACTCAGCTTGGCGAGCAGCAACACCAGCCAGCTCCTCCACCAACTCCTGCGCAGACATCTGCGCCGCCGCCTTCAAAGGCTCCTCCACATTAGCAGTCTGTGGCGATGCGGCACGATCAGAAAAAGCCGCATCACCATCTGCAGCATGGTCCCTACAAAATGAAGAAGGTGCAGTTAGTATGCGGATACGGCAAATAAATAAGATTACAGTTATAGATACTTACAAAAGTGGTGGAGACTTGGCCTGATTCTTCTCCGCGCTAGTAGCAGACATATCATCTGGCGCAGCTGACTCCTCATCAGCAATCAGATGGCGCCTCCTCTTGGAGGTACTACCACCATAACCACCAGAAGACGCTTCCTTGCGCTTCTCCCTACGAACCTCCGCAACAGGTTCCAAGATCTCCATGCTGTTGGATGATTCAACATGCGTCTCCTCCTCTACGGGAGACTGCTCCCCAGTAGGTGGAACAACTTGCACTGGCGCAACAAGCGCGGCTGCGGGGGGAGAATCTTCACGCTCAACAGGCCCAAAAACCGTCAGGTGCCCCTCCGTGGCCTGTAAGATGGGCTGCTCACCTTCCCTCAGGGGACGCACCCCCACTGTCATACGCTTGGGCTCCTTCAACTTCACAACAGCGAACAGATCCATCTCTGCGACAGACACAAGATAAATAACAAGAACAACTTAGTTATTAAAGAAAAATAAACAAAATACTTACATTATAGAGGCAATAAAGGATGAGCACCCACCCTGGCTGTTCTCATCGATGAAGGTAGGAACCTCGTCCGCACCATCAAAATAATTACGACTCAGCCCCATATGCACCAAGAACTCCTCAGGATAGGAGTTAATGGGAATGCGGTTACCATCGATTATGTCCGCATCCGCGGCGCTGTAAGAACCAGGGATAGGACGCTCATCCCTCGGCAACGACCCTTGAGTATAGAACTCAAAGCGTGATGGAAATACAACATCATCCACCCAGAAAAAGTACTCTCTCCAATGCCTTAAAGAATCTACCTTATCAATGTAACATTGGAGGCGCCCTGCGCGTTTTGCAAAAGAAACCCATCCATGCGACCACGTTGTGTGGTAAAACGCACGAAATAGGTCAACTGTCGGATTGATAGCAAGTAACCGACACTTTATTTCAAAATTTGATATCTTAGCCGCACCTATACAGTGCAGCTGTGAGATATGGAGCTGGTAATGATTGAACACGTTGCTCAAAAATACAAAAATGGGTACGCGATAATTGGCGTAATCAAAAAAGCATGTATACAAACCGATCTTCCCATCGGGGAAATCGGCAATACACGCATCCACATCTGGTGTTTCAGGATAGATGTCGAGAGGAATGAAGTAGTCAGAAGAAAACTGACGTACGTCATCCTCATCCAACCTAGAGCGGAACTCGTGTAACTGAGCAACCATTGTATAAATACGGTATCCTAAATATTGCGCACGCGCAGTTACCTAATGATAACAGAAGATCGAGGAGAGAAAAAGCTTTAAAAGTTTTGCAAATGGTGAAAATCGTTTTGACTGTGTGAACCACAGTGAAATGGGGGCGGTGATTTATATAGGCTACCAAGAAACCCTAAATGGGACGCCACGTGGATCCCACTAACAAAACGTGTGGCTGGGAGACGAACGGTACAACACTTTTCCCCTTCTCTCGAGGCACACGTGGATAACCTCCCCGTTTTTCGAAGCACTCTTTGTGATATTTTGGGACTTGATACATTGTTCCCATTTTTTGGGCGGGAAATATTTAATTTCTTCCCGCCATGCTTACCGCCAGTCTCACTAGTCTAGTATCCGCGGCTACGAGCCGCGCACACTAGACTAGGGGGACATGATGACGTATAGCCTACAGTTGGGCCACGAACCCAAATTATAGGTATTACTAAGCCCAAACCCACCACGAGTGGGCTATCATGACAAGTGACTTGGGCCATAAATACCAATGGCTTGGGCTCACGAAGCCCAAAAGCCAAACCAAAATGCACGGTTAAAGGATAAGGATCTTCTATTTACGGAATAGATATCCTTACCTCGGATAAGCACCACGAGTGCGAAGAGTAAGGAGCAAGATACCTACACGGTTTCTGCGCCCTATATATAGAATCATATATTCTCATTAAAAGGTACGATTTACATAATCCCTAAATCTTCAACTAAACCCTAAACCGATTACTTACTCTCACGCCGGAGTCTAATCGTGGGAGACAATCCCACGATAAGCCTAACGGTGTTGTTTGCTTTCTTAGTGCGCAGGTTTCACAAGCACTAAAGTTCTAATTGGTACGAGAGCAGGAGTCCAAACAAGGCAAGCCCAACTTTTGTATCAACAGTGCCTTTGCCATCCATTCCATTTAGTTACCTGAGATAAACATGCTAAAAGTCAACAAAAGTTGAGTGAAATTCATAGGTTTAAAATTTAGAGTTTGAACACAAGAGATAGGTGCTTATTGTATATAGATACAAATAAACAAGTTAGAAATCACATTCATTATTGCCTTAAGCTCATGACACTCAACGATTCAACAGACATCAAAATTATCCGTAATAATGATGTGAAATATATATAGCCCCCAAGATAGGTATTTGCCAGTAACCTATGATATTTAAATAAAGTGCATTTGGTAACTTTCCTCTAGCAACCAAATGGGGATTGTCAATCCCTAATAGATCTATTCACAATTATTTACGTTCACCCTTCAAGTGATTAAGGTTCATGATCGAGGGACTTTTGGCAATAGCTACTTAAGCAATAATAATATTAGGAAAAGACTTGTGTTCGGTTTTTGAGCATGTATCCCCCCCACAAAAACAAGTTAAATGTGGGCTATGAACTCACCTTAGTAGTACAGTAGAACAAACGTAATCTCAATGATGCAAGGCAACGGCTTCACACACAACCTATAAGATATGGCAAGTTTCAGTTTTTAAGTCTCGTTTTATTGCGAACGTTTATTATTAATTAAGAATAATCCATAATGTGCATAGGCGATGTGTTACGTCGTAGATAAAATAGATAATGGTTACGTATTGTTTTATCGTCTAAATTTAATTATCGTTATATAAATTTTATACGTATATATCTATTTTATCTAATAAAACAGAGTTTTTAGTATCTCTCTTCATCAAGTTTTTCTAAAAATAACTAAGCCTCTTATTGCGACACGTGGCATGGACAGTTTCTTGCATGAGAAATTTGAAAGATACCAGCTAAGTTATACGTATTAAATAGCATTTAGAAACTAAAAACATCAATTAATGTTTTCTTAAACGAGTCTTTTTTACAAAAATAGCTTTGCGTTTCCATATATTCTTTTAAACAACCTTTAAGAAACGTCAACTAATATTCTTAAAATTATTCAATATTTTCATTCAATTTTTCCTAAAATATTTCCTTTGATTTAGGTTGGTTTGCTACGCACGTACTTGGGAACTTTTAAAACTTCTAAGGTACACGTCCTCTATATATTTCAACTTTATAATCATCTGTTTCTAAGTCTTCTCGTCTTCTAACAAAATAATTCCCATCTAATTGGTTTCATTGATTTATGTATTTCTATTGGATGTTCTTTATTTTTGTTTATTTATGTGATTTCTAATTGATGTTTTTATTTGTAGTTATGCAAAAATGAATTAGCTTCTTCAAATATAGAGCAAGAGCTACTCACTCCTATCCCAAGAATAATTTCAGTTAGTTATTTCTGGTCAGCAAGTAGTTGATCATCATGTATTGTTGTCTTTAGATTTAAACTTAGCTTTAGAAAGTTTCATTGCCAAAGAATTCTATAAACATTTTGACATTGTACGTATATCACATATGTTTTTAGATTATATTGTTGGTTTAAAGTCATTCGGTGTTCTTTGATTAACCCTTATGGATACTTCATATACTCATACAATAATTTAGTTAACAAATTACAAATGAGATTTTGGTCATATTTCTCTCTTTAAAAAGAATGGATTTAGATGTTTATTGTCCACCAAAGAAGTGCATAAAATAAGTAATGTGTACTCCTGTTCAGAATGCATTCATAATGGGCAGTTCAAAAAAAACTTTAAAACTCACTATTTTTTTTCTTTCAATTTCATTCATAGTGAGTGTTTTGTTCATGTCCATGTAGAACGAAAATATACATAATTTTAAACCTATTTGTTATTAAATGCGTGTTAGTTATGTGAGATTGTTATAAAGCTTTAAAAAAATTGCGTATCGACAAGTTTATAAAAACAAACAACTCTGATTGATGATTTATTATGTGGATGGGTCTTTAAGGCATCCACTATGGTAGTTTCATCAAAAGGTCTAAACTTTATATAAAGCTTTATCTTTCATTTTAATCATAGTGATCATTTGTTTCATGTACATGTGGCATGAAAAGGTTCAAATTCTTGAACCTATTCATAATTTAAAACATTGTTATTATCAATCATTTCAAGAGTTTTCAAAAGGTTTATGTTTAGTGAATATAGGTTTATAACATCAAAAGGTTTATAAATTAATGATTATGGAATTATATAAAGCTTCATCATTATAAATCTTTTTCCCATTATGGATGGGCTATTAAACATGCTCAAAGTTAGTTTATTTAGGAGCATTGCTATATATTCCTAACACCTATTCCTACTTACAATCTTAATAATAAGATAATCACACATGTACAAATCAAGGGAAGAGATGATATCAAGTAGTGAAGTCCATGTGTCATCGTCTCATGATTAAGATGATAAATTAGGAAGGACAAATGAGAATAAATAGCATTTTTCTTTATTTAGCAAAATTAGTTTCTAACACTTGTGATGCTCACCTGTTTTCACAAGAAATCAAAATTGACAACATCATTAACTTCAAAAGGTTTTTATACAATTGTGTGTTATTTTCTTACTTATTTGATAATAATTTAGATCACATGTATTTCTCATTCGCAAACAGTTGCATTTTCCAACCGCGTATACTTATTTGTCTTTTTTTCCTTCCGGCTTATGGCGACAAAAAAAAAAAAAAAAAAAAAAAAAAAAAATTGGAATTGAGCAACACATTTTTTGCACTCTCCCTATGGTGAGCCGGTCACCATTAAAATGTATTTTGATCGTGACCACTAGATTCCGTTTTGGTTGGTCACTCGTGAGGAGCGGGTGACAGTGACCAAGTCATGCCCACCCCCTTTAGTCTTAAGTCGCTTCCACTTTTATCATCTCATCGATTAACCTAATTTTATCATCTTAAAAAAAATAACATCATAATCTAATTTCGATATGATTATACACACATTTTAGACTCCCTACCATCAACGGTCATCATATATAAAAATCGATTTACTAACTTATTCACCATTTTTATGATCATGATTAATTACCTTATCTATTTTCTCCAAGAAAAAAGACTTTTCGGCAGCACACATTTAATTTTTCTAAACATAACATCTAACCTGCTAATCACACATGGCAAGCAATATGACTAAGGAGTTATTTACTAAATTAAATGGTTTTGACCGAATTTTATATGCCTCCTTAGCCTCTTAAGAGAGAGAAATTTTTGTGAACCTCCCATATAGAAGGGATTAAAGGTTTAGTGCCACTCATTAAGTGTGAAAAAAAAAAGAAACAAAAAAATGTCTAACATTTTCTCCCTTTGTGTGTCAAAAAACACACATAACTCCCAATTTCATATCTCCGTTCTCCCCCAAAATCTGCACACAAAGTACCTTTATTTTTAGTGCTGTCATATATATAGCAAAATTTTCTATAGTCAAGTTTTTATTTATATGTTAATAACATGTCAGCTATTTATAATTTTTTCTTTGATTTGTGTTGGTTGTGTTTTGACTTATTCAATAGGTTTTAGGTTCGGTTCTTGATCTACCATTTCGTATCCGATTTCATAGTCTTGATTCGCAGATTACAAGTTAGCGTATTTAAAAAGTATAAATTTTATTGTTTTGTAGTTTTTTCTTTTTTGGTGATGATAATTTCTAATTGACTTCTTCTAATCTTTTTGTTATTATTGATGAACCATGAAAAATTTGTTCACTTCTTCTAACTTTACTTTTCATATGTATGTGATGTTCACTATCTATAAACATTTGGAAACTTTTATGATTATAAAGTACACAATTTTTTTAAGCATGCCATTGATGAAAATTATGTATAGCAATTTTTATGTTTTAAGTTCATAAAATAATTACTAATTGGTAAGCATCACACCTATATGTAAGAAATTAGAAGCTGATATACGTGTCTTTAATGGGATACATAAGCATGAAAGAGTTTAACAATTTTTAAGTATTTTGGTGCTCAGAATCCTTACTTTGATACTTGGTTAAATAGTTTCCATAGATTCACTCCGGTTTAGGTCAACTTGAAAAACTAACTTTGAGTGTCTCATTCTCCTTATACAAAAGATGAAGATAATAAAATGTTCATATAAGAATGATTAAAATTGAGCTAAATTAACTTAAGCCTTCCCCGATACAACCCACATGTTTTGTTCCACTTCTCTTAATGCTATTTTCCACCCGTCATTCCAATAGGATCCCGACAAGATAATGTTGGCACTTCTTTAAAACATTCTTACTTGTGAGACCATTGTAAAGTGTTGTGCTTAACCGAAAATACGCGTCTGACTATGGGTTGTCGTCCAGAAGATGTCAATGAGATTAAAGACATTTCTGAATGGATTCTGAAGCTTGGAAATGGTAAGCTTGGACAAGCAAACGACGACAAGGTTAACATTGACATATCTGATGAAATGCTCATTAAGGATTCAAGTGACCCGGTATGCTCAATCATAGATTTTACTTACCCAAATATGTTGGATAACCTCGACGACCACAAATATTTCACAGAAAAAGCCATAGTTTTCCCTAAAAATGAGGTTGCCGACACTATAAATGATCAGATGTTCTTGGTTATTACAGGCGAACAAGTCACGTACTTCAGTTGCGAAAATGTTTGCAAGTCAGAAAAGGGTACAAGTATAAACAAACACGTGTTCTCTACAGAGTTTGTTAATGGTCTGAAATTCTCTGGTGTGCCCAACCACAAACTAAATTAAAAGTGGGTGTTCCAATCATGTTATTACCGAAAATTGATCAATCCATGGTTTGTGCAACGAAACAAGACTTCATGTGGATCGGTTGATGAAAAGTTGCATTGAGGCCACTATACACCAGAAACGATTTTGGTAAATGAGTGCTTATCATAAGGATGAAAATATCACCTTCTGATAAACGTTTGCCATTATATATTGTAAGGAATCAGGTCCCGTGTCTGTCTCTTTCGCGATGACAATCAACAAAAGTCGAGGACAATCTATCGGGCAAGTGGGTTTGTGTTTTCCATGATCTTTTTTACACATGGCCAGCTATATGCAGCCATCTCTCGCATTAGGAGCAAAAAAGGATTGAAGATGGTTATTTGTGACGAAGACGGAAATGTGACAAATACCACCACCAATGTGGTCTACAAAAAAGTGCTACACAATTTATGATCACATCAACATGTACATGTATCTCGCATTAGTAGAAACAAAGGACTGACAATGTCTTCTTTTTTGGATTATTTTACCATTGTGTTTCATATAATATACATATTTTATTATTACCATTTTTTCGACGTTACTTAAAAATACCCGTGAATTTCACGGGTCTTTTAGCTAGTATATATATATATAAAGTTACGTTTATTGTTTCTATTATTTCAATTTATATATATATATATATATATATATATATATATATATATATATATATATATATATATATATATATATATATATATATATATATAAAAGTATATATAAAATTTATTATTTAAAAATCAATATTACTATTAAATCCTTTAAGTTTCTCCAATTTACATATTTTACCCTTAACGGAAAACATTTACGTCGTTAGTCCAAAATTATATATATTTACGTTTTAAGTCCAATTATATCAATATTTACATTTTTCAATCCCAAGTTTCAATATTAACTATTTATACCTTTAGAAAACTGTTTTAACACTTTTTACCCAAAGTTTACAAATTTGACATTTTTAGTCCCTAGTCCTCGAAAATTTGCAAATTTAGTCCAAAAATTACCAAATTCAAAACTTAACATTTTTATTATTTCAATAAGCTCAGAATATGTAGAATAGCTTATCTCAACAGCTTATTAGCTTATTTTTACTATTTTTCACAAAATAGGCTTTAACGAGTCCATTTAAGGGCCCGTTAAAAAATTTTCGATCCAAAGGGTTTGGGGGAACTTTGGGTTTATCAAAATCCATCTTTTTAAGTCCTAATTACATTTCAAAAGAGCTTTTTCACCCAGCTTATTAGAATAAGCTGAAACTAGCTTATTGGGCTTATCGGCACAAATATAGTTTTTTTTTATTTTCTGAAAATTCTTATGAAAATTCGTTTAGCTTTAGGCTCGTACAAGTGACAAAATCAAGTTATTAGATCAATTTATTTATCATTCTCGTTTGTATATTAGGTAGACAAATAGTTTGTGCAAAAATATTGATTGGTCATGTGTCGAATATTGAAATGGCGAGGTCAAAGTGTAGCCAAAAACCCAACGCGTATAACTTGTAAAACTTGAAAAATAAACCAAGTCTTTTTGTATATATCGTATAGGTCCAACTTAACTTAGAAACGTGTGATTTCTTTTATGTATACGTTAATATATGTTCGAATCTTTTATAGGTTCTCGTTTATGACTTATCCAAGTAATAGTACGATACATAAAATATATACGTTGTTTTTATGTTTTACGATTTATTAGCCTCAAGTGATTGTGCACAAACATAAACATACGTACGTATATATATAGAATTAAAGTTTCAAGTCCTCACCTCACCTATAAAAGGTGGCGTAAAAACAATTGTAGGGATCGTGTAATGGTACAATAGCTTCGTGGTTCACTTCACGTTCCACCAAGGGTTCAAGATGCTCCAAGCTTGGCTTCCTAGGTTCGTTTTGAGACGTGGTACTCTTGGCGATTCGCTTGTCCCTCAACAGCTCCTTCTCGTTATTATTTTTGGTTTAATGGTGCGTATGAGTGCATGTAACGACTAAGGTTGCATGGGAGGCTTATATAGGGAGTTTTTGAATGTGTAGAGACAAGATAAAGTCACAAGAGTTTGTGGTTGCATGTTAGGCGAATAGTAACGCCACACTCCACACCCAATCGCATGTTTACAAAGCTTAGATCTTGTATGATTGTTCCATGTACATTCCTGACTCCTCACAAGGTGTATAGTGTTCGCTTCGTTGCCATTGGGGAGCAGGGGTGGTGCTAGGGAATGTTTTGCCACGTTTTGGCCTTATCCTTCAAGGTGAGTTTGGTGGTTTACTTAGGGTGTATCCAAGGTAGTAAACGAGCAAGAAAGGGAGTAACAAATATCATTTCTGTTTCTTTGGCACTAGGGGAGTCGAGACAAGCAAAAATATTTGTAGGTTATGTGTCGAAATCGTAAGATAGAAGGGTGGTTTTGGGCGTGGTCGCGACAGAAAGAAAGAAAAGAAAAAGAAAATAATAAGGGTGCGTTTGGGCCTATGGCCTGGTGGGCTTATGGTTTGCGTCGGCCCAACTGAAAAAGAAAAAAAGAAAAGAGTCCGTTTGGTTTGTATTTATCTATCCGTGGCCCAATGAGTGTTGGGGGCCCACATGGCGTGTATCGAGTATCGTGTCGAAGTTCAAAAATATTAGTGAGCGTTCTCGGGAAGTTTCGTAGGTTCGGGAAATATATAAATAGTATACGGTATTTAGACGAAACGTATTGTTATAAATATAAATGTTTTATATATATTTATCATTCGCAATAATCATAGGTTATCTAGGTCGTGTGTGAGCATCGTTCCTGGGTAAACGGTCAATCACAGTTATCGTAGTGGTTCAATATCAAGCCATATCATAAAAAAAAATTTGTTACCCGTAAAATCGTGTTAAGTTATCGTAACATCATTTTATTTATTCTTATGCATTTACTAATCGTAAGGGAAATTTACGAGAGGTTACACCCAGCTACCATTTCCCTTAAAAACTAAACTGATTTTGGAATCTAACAATACAATTTCAAATTAATTCTATTTCTAAACATGTTTTCATACTATATAATCCCCATGCATGTTTAATTCACATTCCATCATCCTCAACCTTCATCAAACCTCATCCTTTTATAATGTCATCACCAAGAACCACCTATTCAAACAATGCCAAGAAACAAAAACTTGTCATTATTCCACCAAAATAACTATTCATTGATCACACAAATGAAGACAACACCACCACCTCAATGCTCATCTCCTAGTGCACCAAATGCACCTTCCAAAACACCATCAACAAATGGAACATCTACTTCTTCCATACCATCCACTTCATCCATAAATGACTACATAAACACCCACTTGTCTCCTCCACCAATAGTTCAACCACCACAACCTACCAATGAAAACACAACTCTTGCATTAACCCTCTCATTATCACCATTAACACCTCTTGATGCACACTTCTCATCATCCCCTATCAATCCACCAACCTATAACCCCGTCCCATGGAGCTTACTTGAAGCTCATGGTGACACTTGCCTTTGTTGCATTCACAACTGAACAATTGTGTTCGGACTAAGAGATGAGATACAATACATGTTTTCACACATTGAAAACTTGTTGCATCAACCTCCAACAACAAACACATCTCCTCCACCACCATCAACAAATACTCCTCCACCATCACCATCTCCATGATTCAATTCCACCCAATTAAACATGCTTGGTATTTTGGAAATAAAATTATCTTAAACCATGTTGGATGGCAAGCTCTAGAGAGGACCTTCATGTTTAAGCTTTGGTTTACTTTATCATTATTTAGTTTGTTGATGTAATGCTTATTGTAACCTTTTAATTCTATCAATGATTATGGTTATGTTTCATTTCTACTCTTGCATGCTATATATATATATATTGCTTATCCACTAAATATTTTTTGCAAGAATCCCATATCTCGATTCCAATAAAATCGGGATAACCTTTTTGATGCTAACAAAAAGGGGGAGAATTAATATAAACTCACAATAATACTTGTATATATACTAATTTTCGCTTAATGAGTTTAAATTTTGTAATCATCAAAAAGGGGGAGATTGTTGACATAAATAATGCATAAAAACGTTATTTATATTTCTCGATATCTCTATGTTTTGACGATCACAAAATGTAAAATCATCAAACGTAAGATTACTACGTAAACAAGTATTAAGCTAGTTTATATCATTATATCCAACTTAATCACTTAAGGTATGGATAAACAAGTGCTTAATACATCTCATGATCAAAGGGGTATTTAATTAATTAATACAAAGTTTATTTAATTATATAAACATATTATATATTTTTGAAAAACAATTTTGGTCATAAAGAAAAATGTTTTAATCATACTAAATATATGAATTCAAATTTTTAACCAAAATCAGTTAGTTTTTCACCAAATAAACTTTCCCCACTAAATGACAAGCTTTCTGGCCGTTACAGCTGGGCGGCCCCCTTAATTATAAAGGGCAGTCCCCTTAAAATTAAGGGGACCGGCCATGAATTAAGGGGACCGGCCAGGCTCCTGTGTCAGAATTTTTCTCCTATAAATACCATCTTAAATCTGGAATTTTTCCCTACCTTTTGCACAAAAATTTCAGATCTAAAGCTCTCTAAACATCTTCCAAAACCCTTTGATCATTAGAATACTAATCCTTGTTTCAAGTGATTCAATCCCTTCTCATCCATCCTCATCCAAAGTGCAAAAGAAGAATACTCCTTCTACAACTAAGTTCAAGAAGTGTTGAAGAGTAGTTGTGTATATTGTGTATATTATTTGTGAAGTTGTGTTGTGCTTGTAATAAGTAGTTTAGAAGAAATAGAAGTTGTGTAGGGAGAAGAAGTTGTTTAGTAGTGAAGTAGTGTAGTTGTTAAGAAGATAGGTGTGAAGAAGATTGGTGTGAAGAAGATTGGTGTGAAGTAGATTAGTGTGAAGAAGTTGTGTAGAAGTCGTGATTAAGTTGTGACGAAGTTGTGGTGTATACATTGGTGTGTAAGGTTTTCTCCACCATAAGGGAGTTTGTTGACATAGTGAAGAAAACTCTCGAGTAGGTGACTCGGGGAGTGGAGTAGGAACATGGAAGGTGACCTTGTAGCCGAACCACTATAAATCCTTGTGTTGTGGTTTGATCTTTCCAACTCTTTTCATTACTTACTTATTTACTTATACAATATTAGCTTAAGTAGTTAGTTACTATATAATTGTTCATATAGTGCAAGTATTGAGATCACATAAACTAGAATCGAAGTTTTTAAAACAAACTTGTTTTTATAAATTTAAAACGGACATAAAACTATTCAACCCCCCTTCTAGTTTTCCACAGCAGAGACAGCAAAACCATGGGTATTCGTCTTGATTACAAAGACATTCAGTTTGATGTGATTACCCTCCGCTCTGTTCTTGGTCTACCTGCAGAAGGATCCAAAAACTTCAAGAAATTCACTCCTTTTCCTTCATTGTCAGAGGTTTTCAGTCTTCTTCGTGAAATTGGGTATGATGAATCTGTGACCAAACTCACCAAACTGTATTCAATCGACAGAAAGTATATTCCACAACCATGGATCACCCTGTACTCAATCCTCACCAATTGCATAACTGGCAAAGAAACCGGGCATGAACATCCATCACTTGAACTTATGCAGATCTTCTGGGGGGTTGTCAAATCCACACCTATTGACTATGCTCAATTGATTTAGGAAGACATGGTTCATCAAGCCAGACAGTTTAAGAAAGCATCAAATTCAAGAATTCCATTTTACGAATATACCAAGTGTCTCATTGCTCATTTCATGCATGTACACTCAGATATTGATCGTAGATTGGAAGATAAAGATCACACAACTGCCATGGATCATATGTATTCACGAGCCAGAATTCAGAAAACTAACACCGATAAACAAGGAATGAGAATTCCTGAACGATTGTTAACTGAAGCCGTTCGTAATACTAATGCATTTGAGGTATATGATAATGCTCAAAGGAACAACTTAGTCGGGAAAACAGTTGCTAAAACTGAAATAAAAAGGAAGACTGTTGCCAAGTCAAGAACCAAGAAAGTCACTCGTCAACCAAAGAAGAAACTGACAACTCTTCGTGATGAACCAACTGATGAGGAAGGAAATGTTCAGGAAGAGACTGAAACCCAAGAGCACGTAATGGTTAAAAAGAAAAAGCAGAGTCATCTAGTTCAGAACAAAGAATTTCTCTCGATAAGCCAATTGCAAGTGATGAAGAAGAGGATGATTCCGAAAGAAAAGATGGAGAAGAGTCCAAAAGAGAAGAAGGCACTGATGTGGAAAAACATCCAGAAAGTGATGAAGCTGAGAAAACAGATGAAGAGGAAGAAGATGTAAATGATGGAAGTGATGATGAATCTGATGGTGATGGTGATGATGATGTTCAGAATGATACAAGTGATAAAGACACAACTATCGACATAGTTGGTGTTGATGATGAAGCGACTCCAGTCCCCACAACCTCAACCTTTATCTCCAAAACAAGTTCGCCCTCAGCAAACCCTTGCTCCACCAACAACAATTCATCCAAGCTTGCTGAAATCATTACAAGAACAACTTCAGAAGCTTCAAAAACAAGTCAATGAACAACAGAAGGACGTCGAGCAGTTCAAAGTATATAATCTAGATGCAGCTGTGAAGTACCAGGTGAAAGAGAGACTACCAGGAGAGATTTGAAAATATGTTCGTGAGAAACTCCCAGTCACCGTGGAACACTACGTTAAAGATAATCTTGAAGGGATTGTTTCACAGAAATTTCAGACCACTCCTATCATAATTCAAACTCTACCACCGAACCCTTCTGTAAGTGATCTCAATGGTAAATTGTTGGAAGCAATCATGAATGATCTAGATGAGAAAGAACTTCGCAAGGTGCTGATAAAGTCAATTAAAAGGGATGAAAAGAAAGACGAAACTTGCAAGAAAACAAAGGCTGCCAAGCGTCGTCATGATGATTCTGATCCGGATGACCAGCCACAACAACAAGACAAAAGGAAGAGAACATCCGGCTCCACCTCCAGACTTCCAACTACAAGTGTCAACGTTCAAACTGATGATGCAATCCCTGTGCAATCCACCGAAGAACCAGGAGTACATATGGATGACATCCCACCAGACATCACCGAAAACATTAAAGAACCACCAAAGGAAGCTCAATTAGTTCCAACTCCTGAATGGATTAATCCCGATGCACCTTCATATAACTGGTTTGACGAAATGGTTGATGCACATCCTGATATTCTTGAGGCAGAAGAACTTATTGAAGGATCTATTGTGAAATTCACTAAACGAATCAAGAAAGTGATGCAGACTCAGAAACTTTAGCTTTTAGACTTGTTTAAGATTCGTGTAGCAGGGTTCTTAGAGTTCAAAACGTTCACAACAACTGAACTTGAGTTTGAATATAATGTTGATGAAGTTGCAAGAGCACTGTCGGAGAATATTACTTGGGAAAAGAGACCTTTGTGGGATAGAATTTACCCCGGAACAGATCCTGATGACTTCAAGTTTCAAGATTTCTCTCAACCATTACCCCTCATTGGTCCTCCTAACCGACCTAAGATCCCTAAGGAATATCTCTTCAACAAAGATTTGCAATATCTTGTCCATGGGAACACAGATCAAGAACACCGTTATGCTACATCTCTCACCAAATTCAAAGCCGCCTCATATCCTCTGGACGATCTTGAAGAACAAATGAGAGGATTGTACTCAACATCTGTCTGCAAGTATAATGTTGAAGCAGCTTTGTACACTCTTCACTGGCCAGAGATGCGCAAATGGTTTTATAAGTATAAGTTGACATTCAAATCTAAGCATAAGGTCTTCTCTCAACAACACATTCTGTCCATCAAAGATGTTCCAGTAACGCAAAGGAGATTTGGGTACAACTTTCTTGACGAAATTATGGTTCGTCGACATGATGACCAGTCGTACACATTCAGTGAAGCTGACTATCATCGATTGAATCTCAATGATATCAAAGATATGTACTTGCTTAAGGTTCAAGGCAAACTTCAGCATCTGCCTAGAAGCCTTCAGTATGACATTATCAACTCGATTTTACTCTTCGTGCGACAAACCATCTTATGGGCAAGAGTTGAGGTTGCACAATTAGGAGTTGAAAGCTATCAGAAATCACTCAACTTCACCAAACACAAATTCCAGGCATCCCGTATATGAGACCTTTCACCTTCAACAACAAAGCATTTGGAGTCATATACCCTTATAAGAATGCCTAAAAATTCATGAGATACGATGAGCTTCACAAGTTCGGGGATCAAACAGTCAAATTCGTCAGAATTAAGTTGGATCAAAAGCTCAAGGAACACGACAGTGGGATAAAAGTGGGATGGAAAAGACAAGATGTGAGAGAAGCACTTAAGTTCATGGACAGGATTGATCACAGATTAAAGTTTAGAGAGCACATACGCAGATTGGAGAGCTTGATTGGAGGAAGGGCACCTATTCCGAACATTCTCACTTATCGCCGTCTGGATACTCCACCGGTCTGATTGATAATTTTGGTATAACATCATAATTTTCTTCATTTATGACTTTGGTTTGTGCACATATAACAGTGTACAACCCGTGCTTGTATTGAAAGGACCCTGAGGTATGCATCAGTGCCTCAATCCTAATATAAGGAGCGAATGCTTCTTACTTTTAAGTAGAATTAATCAAACATTTTTTAGATTTTCATAATTCTGCTCAAAAGACAAGTATTTCACCTCAATAAGTCTTCACTTGTTGAGGGGGAGCACTTGAAAACTCATCATTTTTGAAAACAAAAGTTCTTGTTGATATCTCACCATAAGACTCAAAAAACATATTTTAATCAAAAGTTTAACAAAAACAACATTTCATATGCTATTTTTGAGGGGGAGAAAAGTGAAAGTGATTAAAATATGAACGTTCAAAGTTGCCTTAAAGTCGAATCTCATGCAAGCTAGACTCATAATTGACCCAGGAATTGATGAAACAAAAGTTAGTAATCTCGAAAAGACTTATCCTCGACGGGTAATAACATCAAGTTAGTTAATAGAGCTAGTTGTCACCTAAAAGCTGACAATGGAAATCTCTAACTAGCGACATAAGCGTGTCTCGAAAAGGATTTGTCTTAGTAGAAATGTACCATTTCGAGAAAATTTATGTGGACTCGACCAGGCCGCGTAATAACTTCAAGCTAGTCTAACTAGTGATGTAAGCGTGTCTCGAATCAGTCTTGTTCACTGAAAGTGGATGAATTCAAAAAGTGCTTGCTCCTCCCGCATGTGCAAATTTATTTAATACACATGAGCACATGTGAATGGGGAGCCCTTAAAAAGAAAACACAAAACTCTCAAAGTGTTAAAACAAAATGTTTGATAATCACAAACACTTTGAGAGATTTTCAATCTATGGTTTCATGGCAATTATAGGATAGTCATGGAGTTATAAGGTGACTAAGGTTAGGTAAAACCGTCCTATGATCCGCCAGAGCCGGAGGGATCTACCCAAGGACATCACCAATAGTTAGAATTAGAAGTCCTTATGTATGATATGAAAAAAAAGGAAGAAAAGAATGAAAGGAGAAAGAAGGAGTTGAAGAATTAAAAAGAAAAGTAAAGAAAAGGGTGAAAAGAAATAGCCCTCCATATGTTCTACCTTAGGGCAGACACCGGGTTCAATTCATATGCTACTGATTGTTGCTAAGGCGACACTGGTATTGAAGATAAAGATGTCATGGAACCAGTGACGCAATGCACTAAACCTTCTTAACCACTCAAGTTCTCTTAAAAAAGCTTTTTTTTCATTCTCACGGGGAACCGGTGTAATCTATCAACTTTGTGAAAACGTAGAGGGGGGGGGGGTTGAATATGTTACCGTTTAAAACTCTTTAAACTTGTTGTATCAAATATCCATTCTTAGCTTGTTCTAATATGAAAGATGTTAAGTTTAGTTTATGGCTAGCATAAAATTAAGACATGTTATCACACAAGCATAATCAACAAGTCACAACACAAATAATCACATAATGCAAACATTAAAGTAAAGCAATAAGTAAAAGGAAAGTGCAAACCGAACACGAGAATTTATAGTGGTTCGGTCACGGATCTCCTCTCCGCCCTACTCCACTCCTCGAGTACCCAACTCGAGAGTTACTTCACTAGATCAACAACCTCCCTTCTTGGCGGAGAAAACCTTACAATCGTCGCTTACACTTTATCCGGTACAAAGCTAGATACCGAGTTCTTTTACAAGGTACAACCACTCCTATCGTCGCCTATACAATATTTCCGACACTAAGCTAGATGTTGAGTTCTTTTCCTAGGGTACAACTACTCCCGCTATGTTTTGTAGCCCAACATTAAAACCTTGTGTTTTATGGCACAAACACATAAACCATCTATTCTATATTGTGATGATACAATGATGATCCATGACATAAAAGTCTTATGGATATAAATGACTAATCTACATGAACTTCTTTGAATAAGAAATCTTCAATCATTGAGGATGTCAAGAGCCATTGAATCTTCATATGTTGGAATGCTTTAATGAATGATGACTTCAAGATCTTGTACCCTTCTTGATGGATCATGAAGTATGATATGCTTACAACATAATGAATGTTAGAAGCATTATGATCATTATGGAAAAGGTGATTGATTTATGTTTCTACATGATTTTCTATCTATCTACATGTGTGTAGTTTTTCATCAAGTTCATAAGTAAACCATGAACTCCTATTTATAGGCAAAAATAAAAAAGACATAAACTAAATATCTTTCTAGATTTATGTCAAGTTAAATCAATATTTTCTAGTCAATTACAAGATTGTAGTGTGTAAGTCTAAACAAAATCTATGACACATCTTATAAGTTTCTTTCCAACTTTAGACATGTCAAATCAAGATTCTACAAGTCAACACAGAATACTAAAATGTGTAAGAAGTCTTATGGAAAGTCAAACACTCAACCTTTCCATAAATGCACATGTTACATTTTCATTTTAGATTAACTTGTAAATAAAAGTATACTTGTAAGTTACTTAGAGAATGTATGTGTTAGCTTGCTTTATAATGTTTAGTAAGTTACTAAAAATGTTTTATGTACTTATGTTGTTATAAGACACATTTTTATAAATTGTAAACTTACTAATATTATATAGACACCTAATGTGGCACTTATTCTATTTAACATCTAATGTGTACTATGACACCTAAAATACTTAAAGACTCTAAAAGCATTTTAGTCATTCTAAATTGTTGGTCAAGGGGTTTGATCATAATGCCACATAACAAACATGTACAAACCTGTGTTGTAGCATATGAGGACTCGAGACGTTGAGAGGTGTTGAATGTATGTTGAGACAAACTATAATTACAAGTAACTTGTACATTTTACTTTATGTATCAAGTTATAAGTTTGTCATCAATCAAAACAAACGAGACTGTATAGATTAAATATCATAATATTTGCACTAACAATCTCCCCATTTTTGATGATGACAAAATATGTAAATGTGATAGATAGTAAAATGTAAAAAGTTACTTGTGTCCGTATTACTTACTTGTATTCGTAACACCTTCTACATTTCCTTTTCCGTTTACACTCTTCTCCCCCTTTTGTCGAAACAAAAAGGGGTGTGTCCTTGGAGTTAACTTTATTTCTCCCCGAAATGGCGAGCTTGCCTCATCCCTAGTAAAGTTAAGTAATCCACTCCAATTTCCTATGGTTGTTGCGTCCCTTAGGTAGTTAGCGGATCCATGTATCAAATTAGAGCTTAAACCTACATCAAGGTTAGTGTTGTGCAACATCAAAAATGATATGAGATGCATGTTGGACTATGTTGACTTATCTCCTTCTTTTTGTCAAAACACAAGAAGTGTGTCGAAGAAAGAGAATGAAAATGAATGCGTGCATGCTCCCCCTTTGAATGTAGCTATCCCTTGATCAATACTTCCCGTTGCTAGGGTACCAACGTATATGATGCAAGAAATAAGAAAGCAAGAAAAACAAAGATTAGTGCATGATCGACTCCCCCTTGATCAATACTCCCCATTGCTAGGGTACCAACATATATGATGCAAGGATGAAGAATCCTAAAAAATAAAGGTTAGTGCAAGATAGTATAATATGCATTCAATTAATGTTTGACGGAAGCTTCCCCTTGCATTAGGGCGTTAGTATGAACCTACAAACCAAATATTAGTAGACTAGAAGCTTTGTTAGTGGACACGTATGTCATATACAACCAAGTGTATATGATGGTGAACCTACACTGAAAAGATTAGTACAATATATTTCATCTTAAAAAAACGAAACATAAGGTGTATTCTTCTAATAAGAATTACAATTAAAATAAAAATGCGAATATAATATGATAAAATCCCTCAAAGTAATACCTAGAAGGGAAATTGAAATATTAAGAGTTAATGTGAGTGGTGCACGTGTTGGTGTTAGAGAGAATGTGAAATTGAGAAAAATATAGAAAATTCTGTAGGCTTCTGGCGGCACCAAACGAATACACGGGCGGAACCCTGGTTTTGGTTCCGCCTGGTCCGCTGGGCCAAAACTGGGAATACCCAGAAATTACACGTGCGGAACCCAAAATTTGGTTCCGCCATATCCGCCAGACTGCAAATTCTTAACAGACCAGGTTTTCGACGGTCAAAACGATTTTCTAATTCTGAAATTTTTCCTAAAACAGAAGCACAATATTAAATCTGATTGGGAATTGAAAAAGAGGCAAGTAAAAACACGCGTATCGATAGAGTTTGAACGAGGGCTAACGATTTTCATTATTCTTTAGTAAAAGTATTGAAAATTTGACAACATCACAAGATTAATAGTGTAACAATTCGCATTTTCGGATTACTATTCATTTTTACTATTCATTATTACTATTCACTTTTTACTATTCACTTTCACTATTCACTCCCGAAATTTTTATTTCATATTCTCATAAGTTAACTATTTTAATGATAATCCGAGAGTTTGACACTCTTCAGATCATTTTTGCAAAAATCACGAAACCGTGTCCGATATTTACTTTTAGGTTTAAACGTCATTTCAGCATCCCGATATATCCATAAAACACTATAAACAATAGAAATATGATTTTCTCTCATTTTACGACAATTCCAAAAGTTTTGGAATTTTACGTTTTCCAGTTCAGCGTTTTACGCGAATTACGCGTTTTAGATCCGCGTTTCCAGTTTTAATAGCGTTTAAGCAACCCGATAGAACTTGTCACTCATTAAATATGCTAAGATAGGTTATATTAATAAGTTCTAACATTTTTATAAGTTTCATATTTTTAGAATACCCGATTTTAAGTTTCGTGACTTTACGACTTACAGTTAGCAATTAACAGGACCAAAACTCACTCCGTAAGTCTAGATAAGTATCCAAGTCATACAAGACTTCCCAAAATTCTATCCTAATCCACATGGGGCGTTCTTGAATGAGTCACAAGGATAAGATCATAGGAAACTTACATAGGAAGTTTTAGCATGTTAAGTAACTTAGCACTTAAGCTTTGTAAAAGATAGATATTATCTTATAACACATAAAAACTCATTCTCTTCCTTTCTCTCTCAAAACCCATGACCAAAACAGCCCTTATACACCATTTTGATGATGGTTCTTGCTAGTTTAATACATCATAAGTTATACTCTTGTATTCCTTGTTGATTACTAGTTCCATTCCATCCATAAAACACTAAAATTCACCACAAAAACTCTTCAAATTTCCAAGTGTTCTTAGTGAAGATTTTTACTAAAGGTTGCTTTTAATGTTAGATTAGTGTTTATCAAGGGATTATAAGATAGGGTTTTTGATATGGAAGCATGGCTATGGTTGGAAAATTTTAGGATGATTTAGTAGTGATTCTTGGTTTTGATCTTGGTTCTAGTTAGTTTCATCACAAGGATTGTAAGCTAACTCCTATGTTTACCTTTGATTCATGTTAATAATATTATTTCATATATGTAATATGTTCTATATGCTTATTATACTTTATTGTGCTTGGATAATTGGGCTAAAACACTAGAAACCGTCGAAAGGAATTATATTGCAAAACATAAACGGGATAGGGGCTGTAAATGGAATTACTGGGAAAAATTCGTGTACTGAGAATCTTAGGTGAAAATATAGGATTGTAGAGCTATGTCTTGTGGTCATTTTGTCGCTTGGATCACCCCGTAACTAATCCGTATGAATAAACTAGAGCCAAAACGGCAAAACGTGTCAAAATCTGAGTAACAGATTTCAATCGGGTAAAACTCATAAAACTTGACTAAAACCCCCTATTGGTCAAAGCATAAATGTTTTAGCTAACATCCTAACTTAAACGTGGGCGAAAAGCGGGCATAAAAAGGAGTCGTATAGAGCGACTTATGACCATTTCCGCGAGATAGTAAGTTGCTGTAATCAACAACATGTATATACAAGGGTAAATTAGTAATTTGACACTAGTTAAATAATTTCTGGGGTAGTGGGACCCACTAATCTGTTTAGAACATTCAATTACCTTTCCGAGAACGTAAAAACCGAGTCGTGATCATTTACAGTTTAGAAAAGACATATAAATTAAGTCAGAAATACTAAAATAACTAGGAACCCGTAACGTGACGAATATTAATACTTGACCACTTTTACTTTCAAACGTTAAACATCCAAGCATAATGAATGTAATAAATATATAAGGCATGTTTATATATTCACTTTATTGTTTTAGAACCTAAGACACGACATCATATTCTAGGTTGAGCGTAGAGACTTCCCAGCTTATCCATCGATTCCGTTATACGTTGTGATATCATTAGTTCAAGGTGAGTCATAGCCCCTACTCTTTTCATACTTGTTTTAACTCTTTGGGGGAGATACATGCTTGACTACTTTCAAAACTTATGTGCTGAATCATGTTTCTAAATGCTTTATGTATGATGCATTGTTTTCATAATTGGTAAGTATGCGTGTTCTGAATTCAATATATGTGTTTTACTTTGTGACTAATGCTATGTAACTATTATTGCCTGATTGCTAGTGGTTAGGATGTATGTACAATTGTCTTTGGGAAGTGGCTCTCAGTAGTCTTTGGGAAGTGGCTCCCAATTATCTTTGGGAAGTGGCTCCTAGTAGTTATGGTTTGTGCATAAGGCTCAACCGTGTGACTTGTTTAAGTGCTTGTATATACACATATGTCTTATATGTTACCATTGGGTTGTAAACACACACGTTGCAAGTTTTGTATGGGCGGGATTTGCAACTGAGTGGATTTACAATGCCTTTGCTGTGGAAATATTCTTTAAAGGCTTTTCAACTGTTTTAAGACAAACTCTATGAATTCACCAACCATTGTGTTGACACTTTAGCATGTTTATTTCAGGTTAGGAAGGTGATAGCTAGTGCATGGAACATAGAGTCAAGCTGCATATTCTGAAGACTTACGCTTTTTATCATTTACCATTCAAAACGTTTTGTATATATTTATGTATCATACTTTGGAATCTCATGTTTGTAAATTTGAATTCATTAATCGAATGGTAACTTTTCAAAACGTCTCATTTATAGGTCGTTTTCTATAACTTGTACTTTGTATTATGAAGTAGCACCCCAATGACACAGTCTTCCGCTGCGGTATTTTGGGGGTGTTACAGATTGGTATCAGAGACTTGGTTATAGAGAACTAGGTTGCATTTCGTACCTAGACTATAACTGCTATATACGTTAAGACTCTCCTCTTTATTTGCCTTACATACACTACATACGCATATGCTTTTTGTTAGTTGTTGGTTTAGTTCCACGTTGTTAGATGATATGACTTTAGTATTATAAGGAACCCCAGAATTTAATCGAGTCATTAAAAATATGGAGCTCAGTAATAACTAATTATTTAACTTGATCTTGTGACAGGTCTTGTTTGATGAGACACAAGATTTGAGTTAAATAATATTATTGCTTAGCTTTAGGGATTTTATGACTTGATTATCTTACTATCTGTCTCAGAAAGCGATTTTGTGTCAGAAATTCTTAAGTAGGATGATTTAGAATCTCCTTATTTAAATGGATTGGGACGCCTCTTTATTTAAATAAAGAAATTGTAAATCACCGAACCATAAGTTTATGATCCCTTACTTACATAAATTTGGACGCTTCTTTATGTAAGTAATGAGTTATAAATAAGTGGGCTTATTTGCATCCAATACGACTCCTTAACCACAACCTTAGATGAATCAGAGTGAACACCACTATTTTAAATCCTGAAACCCTGAATTCTCTTAGACACATCGTAAGTAGTTAACATCAACTGAACTTCGGGACGAAGTTCCCGTAAGGGGTAGAGACTGTAACAATTCGTATTTTTGGATTACTATTCATTTTTACTATTCATTATTACTATTCACTTTCACTATTCACTCCCGAAATTTTTATTTCTTATTCTCATAAGTTAAACTATTTTAATGATAATCCGAGAGTTTGACACTCGTCGGATCATTTTTGCAAAAATCACGAAACCGTGTCCGATATTTACTTTTAGGTTTAAACGTCATTTCAGCATCCCGATATGTCCATAAAACACTAGAAACAATAGAAATATGATTTTCTCTCATTTTACGACAATTCCAAAAGTTTTGGAATTTTACGTTTTCCAGTTCAGCGTTTTACGCGAATTACGCGTTTTAGACCCGCGTTTCCAGTTTTAATAGCGTTTAAGCAACCCGATAGAACTTGTCACTCATTAAATATGCTAAGATAGGTTATATTAATAAGTTCTAACATTTTTATAAGTTTCATATTTTTAGAATACCCGATTTTAAGTTTCGTGACTTTACGACTTACAGTTAGCAATTAACAGGACCAAAACTCACTCCATAAGTCTAGATAAGTATCCAAGTCATACAATACTTCCCAAAATTCTATCCTAAGCCACATGGGGCGTTTTTGAATGAGTCACAAGGATAAGATCATAGGAAACTTACATAGGAAGTTTTAGCATGTTAAGTAACTTAGCACTTAAGCCTTGTAAAAGATAGATATTATCTTATAACACATAAAAACTCATTCTCTTCCTTTCTCTCTCAAAACCCATGACCAAAACAGCCCTTATACACCATTTTGATGATGGTTCTTGCTAGTTTAATCTATCATAAGTTATACTCTTGTATTCCTTGTTGATTACTAGTTCCATTCCATCCATAAAACACTAAAATTCACCACAAAAACTCATCAAATTTCCAAGTGTTCTTAGTGAAGATTTTTACTAAAGGTTGCTTTTATGTTAGATTAGTGTTTATCAAGGGATTATAAGATAGGGTTTTTGATATGGAAGCATGGCTATGGTTGGAAAATTTTAGGAAGATTTAGTAGTGATTCTTGGTTTTGATCTTGGTTCTAGTTAGTTTCATCACAAGGATTGTAAACAAACTCCTATGTTTACCTTTGATTCATTTTAATATTATTATTTCATATATGTAATATGTTCTATAAGCTTATTATACTTTATTGTGCTTGGATAATTGGGCTAAAACACTAGAAACCGTCGAAAGGACTTATATTGCAAAACAGAAACTGGAAAGGGGCTGTAAATGGAATTACTAGGAAAAATTCGTGTACTGAGAATCTTAGGTGAAAATATAGGATTGTAGAGCTATGTCTTGTGGTCATTTTTCCACTTGGCTCACCCCGTAACTAATCCGTATGAATAAACCAGAGCCAAAACGGCAAAACGTGTCAAAATCTGAATAACAGATTTCAATCGGGTAAAACTCATAAAACTTGACTAAAACCCTCTGTTGGTCAAAACATAAATGTTTTAGCTAACATCCTAACTTAAATGTGGTCGAAAAGCGGGCATAAAAAGGAGTCGTATAGAGCAACTTATGACCATTTCCGCGAGACAGTAAGTTGCTGTAACCAACAACATGTATATACAAGGGTAAATTAGTAATTTGACACTAGTTAAATAATTTCTGGGGTAGTGGGACCCAATAATCTGTTTAGAACATTCAATTACCTTTCCGAGAACGTAAAAACCGAGTCGTGATCATTTACGGTTTAGAAAAGACATATATATTAAGTCAGAAATACTAAAATAACTAGGAACCCGTAACGTGACGAATATTAATACTTGACCACTTTTACTTTCAAACGTTAAACATCCAAGCATAATGAATGTAATAAATATATAAGGCATGTTTATATATTCACTTTATTGTTTTAGAACCTAAGACACGACATCATATTCTAGGTTGCGCGTAGAGACTTCCCAGCTTATCCATCTTTTCATACTTGTTTTAACTCTTTGGAGGAGATACATGCTTGACTACTTTCAAAACTTATGTGCTGAATCATGTTTCTAAATGCTTTATGTATGATGCATTGTTTTCATAATTGGTAAGTATGCGCGTTCTGAATTCAATATATGTGTTTTACTTTGTGACTAATGTTATGTAACTATTATTGCCTGATTGCTAGTGGTTAGGATGCATGTACAATTGTCTTTGGGAAGTGGCTCCCAGTTGTCTTTGGGAAGTGGCTCCCAGTTATCTTTGGGAAGTGGCTCCCAGTAGTTATGGTTTGTGCATAAGGCTCAACCGTGTGACTTGTTTAAGTGCTTGTATATACACATATGTCTTATATGTTAGCAGTGGGTTGTAAACACATAGGTTGCAAGTTTTGTATGGGCGGGATTTGCAACTGAGTGGATTTACAATGCCTTTGCTGTGGAAATATTCTCTAAAGGCTTTTCAACTGTTTTAAGACAAACTCTATGAATTCACCAACCATTGTGTTGACACTTTAGCATGTTTATCTCAGATTAGTAAGGCGATAGCTAGTGCATGGAACATAGAGTCAAGCTGCATATTCTAAAGACTTACGCTTTTTATCATTTACCATTCAAAACGTTTTGTATACATTTATGTATCATACTTTGGAATCTCATGTTTGTAACTTTGAATTCATTAATCGAATGGTAACTTTTCAAATCGTCACATTTAGAGGTCGTTTTCTATAACTTGTACTTTGTATTATGAAGTAGCACCCCAATGACACAGTCTTCCGCTGCGTTATTTTGGGGGTGTTACAAATAGAAATAGGTTTTACGCTAGTCCATGGTGGTGATGATTAGTGAAAGAGTTGATGAAAGGTGGTGGTTATAATGCATGAATTTAGAAACTCATATTTATAGCAAATGCTATAACGAATGAACATATAGACTTGTGCAATCTAGAATTCACAACTTAAAGGGATGAAGGAATACGATATACGTAATTTCAAGAGAAAAGGAAAATGTGAATGGACATTGATATTCAATGACGGCTATGGGCTATGATTTGATCGATTAGGATTGACGCTAATGAAAACAAAACACGTTTAGAAATAGTGACCTATATCGAACGACAATGGATGAAATAGTATTAACATGGTTTAGTCCTACATGACCTTTGATGACATTATCATCTACCAAAGATGATGTATCATGCCATAATGTATGCTTGAATGGATTCAAAAGGAAGTGAAGATAATAAGCACCTAGAAACAAACATTTCATAAGAAATGAATAAAGAATACTAAGAACCTATATGAGGATGAGAATGACATTATGAGATGGGAGAGTATTGGTTAAACCGATGTGTTGAGAAAGTGTTGGGAATGACAGTTTTGATTAATATATCGTTTGCACTGACAATGACGTACGTGATATGTGTTGAGTACGAAAGGATGAGATCCTATGATGGTGTTCTAGAAAATGAAGTTGTGAAGTCCTAGTTTTGAGAAGAATCCTAGACTCCATTTGGATGAGTTTTTGGTTGTGGAAATGAAGAACTTTGTCAAACACATGATGCGTTTTTCACTTGATGAGATATTGGGGGTGAAAAAGGCTTGAATTATTATAAAGAGAAAATGTCAAAGGCTTGAAGCACTTGTGGTTTTGTGAACCATCTTTAACTAAATGGAGTGTACCTATGTGTTGGTATTTTAGGGTGTAAGAAACATGAGTAGATGTTCTTTAAATAAAATTTGACAAAGTACAAATATGTGAATGAATTTCTCTCCTCCTCAATAGGTGGACTGTAACAACCGTGGTTTTGGCAGGTCAGTTTGACTGATAGTCTTGACTCGGTTGACGTTTGTTTGGTGTGTCCTAGGTGTTTGAAGTGATATAAGTGTGATATAGGTGAGTTTTAGCACTAAATCCCTTGGCGTAAATAGTTTTTATTGTGATTTGGAAAGTTTGGAATTTGGGAAAGTTCATTTTGATCGCCCTTGTGGTGTAGGAATGACTTGTGTAGTTTTTGGTGTTTTTGTGTTTTTGCGTAACGAGTCTTCGTTCAAGTATTTGAGCGTTAGTAAGTTACGTGGGATTTGTTTTTATGAGTTATATTTCAAAATGAGTGTGAAATTCTATTTTTGGAAACTTTATTTTGAAAATGACTATTTTCCGGTTTATTGTAAAATTAAGGTTTATCGCGAAAGACGTTAGATTTCGATATGGGAATACATAAAATATGAAAAGTATGAGGTTTTGAGTGTAATAAATTAATTTAATAAAAAAATATAAAAAGATATATATATGTATGTAAAAATCGGTTATAGAGAAAAACAAGGGAAAAGGAAACCCAATTTGAGTCCAAATATGACTCTTAGGCCCAAGGAATCCTAATCTAACCCAAACAAACCCAACCTCCAACCCATATTACCTCATAAACGACTAAAACCCCTTGTTTTCTGTAAATTTGAAGTCGACACAAGGAGATAAAGAAGAAAAATTAGGGTTTCATAGTTTGCTAGCAATAATCAAGAATCAAGGTAAAATCCTTAACCCTTATGTGAAATTAATTAGTTATTGATCTAATTCATGTAATATAATGTATGATAGATTAGGGTTTGTGTTAACTTCTGTAAATTAATGTTACTAAACATGTTGGGATCAATTAATGATAATAGTATGATGATTGGTTAAGAGAATTGAGCGTAAAAAATGGTAGTTATTGAGTTAGGGTTTGGACAGATTTGTAAGGCTGTAAAGATGTGAGTGTAAATAACTGATGGTAATGAGTTAGGTCACGAATTTTAGGTCTAAATTGAAGTATAATGAAATAGCTTTCCAAAAAGTCCAGCCACGATTGATTTCAAGGTCGGGAAGTTGGTCTTTTGATTTTTCTTTGTTAAGGTGTTAAAGCTGTCAAACCGGGACAGATTTTGGGTAAAAGTTTGAGGGTGTCATGTGGTTTTAAAAGTGGTATTTTGACTTGGCCTTCTGGAATAGTTAAGTTTTAGGTTATATTAGACTACCACGAAAAGGATTCGCGATAAAAACTTGTGGAAGTATTTATTTAAAATCGAAACTTTTTTGTGTGCGTTCAGATCCGAATTTGAGTAGTTGACAAGTTTGAATTTCTTATGAGTAATTGTGTGTGTTATTGGTCCATGGCCTTCTGGGTTTAGCTTTTATGCTTATGAGAGACCATGGTAAATTTTTTGTGTAAATTGTTGAGCTTTATTTGTCGTGATTTTATGTGAGTGAATGTACTCAAAAATTCTGCGTTTTCTGAGTTTTAGAGTGCAAGGGATTTAGTGAGTATTAAGTTTTGGTAGTGGTTAGTGTGGTGTCTAGGAGATCCATGGTGGGTCATATGAGTCTTAGACATCCATCATATGTGTATTACATGGGTTGTAGCTTTTAGCTTGACCTTGTGTAATGTGGATTATTTTTGTGTGTTATAGATTGTGAGTTGTTTTTGTGGAAGCTGCGGAGTTTAAGGTGAGTTCATAGTCCCATATTTTTATTTGTTTTAAACTTGGGATGGGAATGATGCTTGTCTTAAATATTTGAGTTACTGTGATTATGTGTGTGTCAAGAGAGCTTGGACTTATAATGTTATCGTATGCATGCTATGTGTGATTATTTGCTTGTGTGGATATCGTGTGATGAAAACTGTGTGAGAATCGAGGGTAGAACTGTACCTGAGATGTGAAGGGTAGAACTGTACCCTATTTGTGAAAATCAAGGGTAGAACTGTACCCGAGATGAGGGTAGAAATATACCCAAGTGATGGAATTTGTGTGGGATTCAATTGGGAGGATGCTTATCCTGTTGCTCGCGCATGCGACCTAATTGATGTTTAATGGGGTCGGGGGACACGAGCCGTCCTGATGTAATCATTGTGGGGTCGGGGGACACGAGCCGTCCTGTTGTAATTATTTTGGGGTCGGAGGACACGAGCCGTCCTATTGGTTGCCTTATGAGTGCTGTTGCCTTTGTGTGTGATTATTGACTTGCAAATACATGTAGCTATATGATAACTGTAACTTATTTGTCCAGCTATGTTTTATAATCACAGTGAACTGGTTGCCTTGAGAGTGTATGTGTGTCTTAAACCTATGAATCTCACCAACATTATGTTGACATTTTAAGCATCATTTTCAGGTGAGCTTTCTAAGGATAAGATAGGAGGATGTGGATAGACGAGACCTTAGTTGCATTGGAAGTGATTTATCCTCTATGTTTGGATTTATGTTTTGTTTTGGTTATTTTTTTTGGGGTATTGTTACAACACTTTGTGTTTGTACATTGCTCTATTTATGTGCATGTAGTTGTTCTCTATGTAGACACCAGGTGTTGTGATGATATCCATGAAGTTACACCCGCGCGTTTCCACCGTGGTGTGGTATGACAGATTGGTATCAGAGCCTTGGTTATTGAGAAGTAGGTGGTTGAACCTAGACTATAACCTAGGAGTCCTTCATGTAGTTGCATTTAGGATCTATGTGTAAGTATAGTATTTTATATGTCTATTTTCCTATATTTATGAGATATTTTATTGAGTTTCGGACGTCTATTTTATCTCCCATACGTATTATTATATATATCGACTTTATTATATCGGCTTCAGCGCGTAAGATGCTTCGTTGGACTGTCGTTGTTGCTATCGGATGCGAGAGAAGTGGTAGGATGAAGCGGACTAACCGCAGAATCTGAGTTCCCGGTAGCATGTATCCATGTTCGGACAAGGAGAGGACGTTTATGGGAAACGTTGGTGGAGAAGAAGTAGAGAGGTTTGGAACCACGATGACTTCTGGAGATGGAGCCATTACTAAATACCCTTGGTAGTGTCCTCACTTCACATGGGAAGGAGAGGTGGTTTAGTCTAAATCTCATGATTTGTATGCGCATGTGGATCATGTGGAATTGGGAGAAAAGAATAGAGATGGTTTTGCATGTTGTCGACTACCTCAACATGTAGGAAGCATGAATAGGTGGTTGAGTAAAGATGAAAGGGAGTAAGGATGGAATGGTGTGGATTCGGATCTAGAGACCACAACGAGTAGTAAGTTGAATTGATCTAAGTGGGGAAATAAGTGCGAGAGTGGAGTTTGAGCCATTGTGCAACGCCTTTTGTTTTGTGTTATGTTTTTTAATTCGTATATTGTCTTTTGCCGTCTGGAGCCATGTTGGAGCGTGATTACTCTTGGATATTGGGTCGACCTTATCCAAGTGATTTTGATTATAGAGTTTACGCGATCGTTGGAAATTTTTCCATGTGAGATGATTGTTTGCGACGTCTTTTGTTTTTGTTTGCATGTTTGTTTGCATGATGTGTTGTCATAGGAGGGAGTACACTTATGAAAGGGGGCATAGATAATTATGGTGGCCAACATAATTATACATGCGTCACGACACAAGTGGACTTGCAAGTATGATAGCATGGATTGCATGGTGTATTAGGTGCTATGTGGTATATTGTAACCACCGGTAAATTTTCACTTAAATTAAATAAATACTTATCCATTTTTCATGTCTAATTTTTTTTATTTAAACATTATCATAACGTAACTCATATTCTAACTAAACTCATTAACTTAGTTTTGTTTTGAATATATATATTTTTATATGTCAAGTACCAAAGTTTTCAATTTCTATTTACCAAGTTACAATTTTTCGTTAATATATAATTATTAAACGTTCAAGCCAAACGTTAGCCATTTAGAGTTTTAAGGAAACTTTTCCAGTTATTAAATTAACTATTAACTTCTATTTATTATCACTAGTTGATAAGTTTTTACATTTTTATAAACTTTATATTTTTACGTCACCAGATTTTTAAATTTCGTGACTAAAGGACTTAACACTAGTAATTACCGAGATCAAACTATACTCTTTACACTTAATATTATATAAAATAAGCTAAATATTCATCTTCTCATTTTCCTTGTGCCACATCCAATTAACAACGACATCATACATGAATTATTTGTGTTCTATAAGTGTAATGTTTACACTCAATTGGTTTTAACCTTTACACATAATCATGTATTCATCAAATATGTAAAACCAAAAAGGAAAGGAACCATGTAGTCTTTATTTCATCATCCAATTCATCCATCACAGTCCTCACGTCACATTTGTTAGAAGAATCATTTAGTTATATTTTTGTAAATTTCTTCTTTTGCTACTGCTTGTTCCAACATATTTTATAAAAGTCTTATATTGATTTACCTTTGCATTCTTTTTAAGTAGTGAAAGATAATTAATGGATTTAAAAATTTATGTTCAACGTCATTTTTTTTTGTTAAAATTTCAAGTACTATGTTTTACTTCTTAAAGCTTTAGTAAATCAACTTATTTGCATTAACGACTCATTTTGTCCATGCATTTCTATTTGCAAGAAAAATCACCAACTAGCCAATCACGATAAGATCATTCACAATTTTTAACGTGTGAATATATATAGTTCCCATCATCTCTTTTCCTTCTACCTTTGGTCAAATTGCAACACATGTGTTCTTTCTTTCATATCCATTGAACCTAGGAACTAAATGACAAGAAATATACAATGAACTCTAATTCATTGGTCTATATAAGTCGATCTAAGTCACCTCCCATTTCATCCCATCTCTCGTATTCTAACTTACACCACACTCAAACACACATTCACTCACTGAAATTCTGGTCCAAAAAGAAGTAGAAAGGAATTAAGAACAAGTGTTGGATGTTTTGGAGAAACCTGGTACCCTTTAGAAGTCCTTTTGGCGTTTCCTTTTTCTAATCAGGCTACCAAGTTTTGTAAGTCCTCCAAATCTTTTTCAAGTCTTTTATAAGTTTCTAATACACTTAATCATGATGCAAAACAAGTACTAGTAGAAAACCTATGTCAAAATACATGCTTCTTTTTCTTTCTGATATAATCAAGCAAACAGAAATACCCTCTTGTAGTTTGGTTTTTCCTAAACTTAAGGCTACTTTAAGAGACATTTTAACAAGCTATATAATCAGTACATAAGTCCTAAGTATGAGCCATAAGCCATTTCAAGGTTAAAACTCATTTTTGTTTTTCTGTTATTACGCAAAAACAGTCCCAAACGCCTCACTTTTGCCTCATTTTTCTACCATAAGCTGAGGCTTATAAGCCCAGCCAATAAGCTCTTTTAAACACCACCTAGCACACTTCAATTTGACCCCAAGACCTGGCCATAAGATGTACATGTAATGTTTTTATTCTCGCGAGTCATTAGACCAAGCAAAACCCTTAAATAAAATATTTTCGACATATATATTAAACTAGGATCCTAATATTGATGATAGATAATTTTGTGAGGATATACAAACTTAACAATCATTTAGGAGAAATAAAAACGAGAATCTAGGCTTTTGAATCAACCAAAACGAGTACACGAGTAAAAAGATATGGTCAAATGAAATCATCAAAAATCTTGTCGGAAAGCTGTCAAGTTTCTGTGACAGAAACTGAAAACACGCAAAGCGAGCCATTTCTAGTCCGATTTATGAAAAAGTTAAAGCACGAAAGTTGTCCGGAACGACATTTTCTTTAAAAACTCAGGTGCACGGGTCCTAAAAACGCACTACAAGAGCTGTAGGTGCGGACTATTTTTAAACCCGAGATATGAATTTCCAAAAATCTTTTCTTAAATGACCTAGTTCTCGAACTTGATAATTTACCAAACCTAACAAACTTCACTATTAAATTATAAGCGTCATAAAAATATTGCAAGGCCCCGTTTATATTTGACCTCCTTTTTGGGCTTGTCACTCACTAAAACTGAAACTATTTATTTCTTTTTAAGAAAACGACCCAACCCCTCCACTTTGGACAATTATTGCAAGCAAACCACACAAGCTTAGGAACTCTCGTTTGCACCATTAGAAAGATCACCTGACAAATATTTGAAAAGATCAAGAACGTTATAAAAACCTCGTACGGATTTGTCTAAAACTGAGTTCATTTTTGTCCCGATAATATACACTAAAAAAATACTTTTTATAACTACTTGTTTGAAAACTAAAGGGTATATTTTGTAAGTATTACAAGATAGAGTTTTCTTGGGCCAAAAGTGTAATTTCTTCAAACTTATATGTACAAGAGCTGTTTTTGCTTACGACCTAAAGTTGTGGGTATAAATTATCATTTTTGAAACTACAAGGATAAAAAGTATAATATTTTTATATAAGTTTCGATAATATATTTTCACTATATAATAATTCGGGAATATATTAAAACACATTAAATGGCTCGGGTTATGTTATAAAACGTATATAAATATAATAGTTATGCGTTGGGAATGAGCTTTTATAAAACTTATATTTCAACATTATAACAATTCGGGACTTGTTATAAAACCTAAATGTAATATATCGATATCGAATAACAAACCATAAAAAGGAAAAATGATAAATATTATCATTCACTAACTTTTGAAGAGACTTCATGTTGTCTCATCCAAACACCAACAAAACACTTGTAATACAAATATTAAGATCATATATAGATGAATACGAATACTGAAACATGACAATTCAACTCAGGTTATATATCGAAGACGTTTATCAACTTTATTTAGGTTGTTTTCCATTCAGACTGCTTTATCATCCCAGGTGAGTTCATAGTCCCACTATTTTTATACTGTTTTCAAAATTGTGGGGAGATACATGCTGCAAACCGAACACAAGTATTTTCTGTATGCTATCCTGATCTGGTATTGCCTAAGTTAAACGTTTTTGCCATTAAAAGTCCCTCATATCATGAACCATTAATCACTTGCGAGTGAACGCGAATATTGTGAATAGATCTATTGGAGGTTGACAGCCCATTTGAGCTAGCCGGATAGATAGCCTTCGTGCTGGCCGGATTGATAGCCAAATGCACATTATTTGAGAACTACTAGGAAGTTGGCAAGCTCCTACTCAAGGGCATTGTTACTTACATCATCATTATGGTGTCGGTAATTTATGTCATTTTATGATATCACACACGTTAACGTTTGAGTTCATGAGGCTTAGAGCAATACACTGAAATATTACTGTTTTACTATTCTATGACTTGTGTTCAACTAATCGTTATACAAACGCTATGGATTCACTCAACCTTTGTGTTGACATTTTTAGCATATTTATCTCAGGACCATAACAAACAAGGATGGCATGGAAGAGCATGGATACGGAAGGAAGGCTAAAATTTTATTATTCTTTGATAAAGTATTTAACAAGTTGTAAATCTACTGGGACCTCATTTTGTAAACTCTGATATTTGAATAATAAAATTTCGAAAACAACTCAATTAAAGATTGTTTTCCTATTATTATAACTGTTGTGCCGTCGAGTAACACCCAGCTTTAATTCCGCTGCGTATCCCAAATTTGGGGGTGTTACATATATGTGCGTTATCATTAAGATGTGTGGTTTTGGAAGTAAGTATGCGTGTGGAATAGGCTTATAACTATGGTCGCGAACATAATTATAAGGGTATTACACATGTGGACTTGTGACCATTATTGCATTGATTGATGTTAGTTATTATATGTTGTGGTAGATGGTATGTGATATCATGTTGGTGATGACTGTATGGTTAGAGAAGTATTCTCTTAACCGTTTGGGCAGTCGTTATACGTTGAGGTGTGTAGGTGGTAAGATTCCATCCTACCTATCATATGTTGATACCTCAATTATCGGTGGGTACTTATGTTGTGGTATTTAAGTTGATTCGTTTGCTAGACGCTCCGTTTGTATACCTAATTCTTTGGTTGGCATTCTTATTCGTACCATGATGGTACAGATGCCATATTTTTTTTATTTGACGTCGTGATAGGTATTGGGTAATCGAATTCATTTTTGTTGGATACTGGTTCGTTTCTTTGGTTATTCCATACATTCATTTCCTCGGATGAATGTTATACTATTCTTCAAGTATTGTTGGTTCGTGACGAGTTGGTGTGGATATTTGATCCCTCATTTACACACACCTATTGAATTTTGTGACATGTTTTGTGACCTGTTAGTATCGGTGTTTTTCCATGATTTTGGTTTGATTGTTGTACGAATGAGTCTTTGCGTTCTTCGCTTGGTTTGCAATGTATTTGCGTGAGTGTTCACTGGTATGAGTTCGTTTGAGGATTATTTTGATTACGGAATTCTTCAATGTCTTTCGCGTTCGATTAAGAGGTTGTGTTAGAGTCTTTATGGCATTTTGCAAATTCGTTTTGGGTATTTCAAGGTCGTTTGATGGAAACTAATATTTTTATGGGAAATGAAGTGTGAAAAAAAAAATGGTTATGTTGATGTCTTACATAAAATGGTTTATATATATTTTATAAAAAAATGTATAAGTTTAAGATATGTCTTGTGAAAAATGGTGTTCATTTGTTTTTTGAGAAGGTCGAGTACGGGAATAAGAATTGTCTATGGTTCTCATTTACCAAACTTGTTATGTATTTGGTTCATCGAGTGTTTCTTTCGTTGAGGTACGCTTGTGGATATTTTATGGGTGCGTGTATTTTATATTTTTCTTGTGTGGGTTTTCATGAACATTTTATCCGTGTCTACTTTTATTGGGGAAAAATTTCCCATTGTGTTTTTCTAGCTTTGATTTTGATGTTCGTTACTTCGTTAGTCGGTAATTCGTACCCCTTTTGAGTTCGTTGATATACGTTTTAGTTCGACCGGTTTCATGGTTCACGTCGTTTACTTAGGATAGATTGTCGTTTTGATTATCGATTTGTTCGTCGAAGAGGAAGAGGGTGTTTGCCAAGTTGTTCAAGTGATAGGTTTAGCTTCAAGATGGACGTTCTTCGGATTGCGTGGGTATCGCGGAGATAGAAGATTCATAAGAGGAACTATGTGATGCATGACTTAGAGTTTGGGAGTAGAACTTGGAGACGATGGTTGTATGGAGCAAATAGCGTTATCTTCACAGATCGTAAGAACCGTTAGCATATATTTGACAAGAGGTTAATATATGTTGAAGAGAAGTTGGGTGTTGAATTTTTCAGTGACTACGATTGTCTTATTCGCTACCGTTAAGGAAGAGCGGATATCGTGGTAAGAGCGTTGAGCGGGAGTGAACGAGTGAAACTTAGATGTTTGTGAGCGATGATTATGATAATTCAGTTCGGAGTTAAGGGGATTATGTTGATGGCCTAGAGAGAGATTCAAGGATGAGAACATGTAAGAAGAATGATTACTTGGTTTAGACCAGTAAATGGAAAGGAACGAGGATGGAGGAATGTACTTTGTGGACCATCTATTAGTTCTATTGAGAGGAAGCGTAAGGACAGCAGTCACGCAAGGTATTTGATACATCCGAGAATGGATAAGACATATCATTATCTTTTCAAGAGATGTATGGAGGAGTAGGCAAGACTTTTCGCTCGGTGAGTTGGTAATGAGCCATGGGGTGTTGCAAGAAACACGATGAAATACTTACTTCACGAATGTGGTAAATGTTTTATGGAGCCTTGAGATAGCATATGAAGATGAGTACGACTTATCGTTCTTAAATGAATGGACTAAGTGAGCGTACAAATCAGGCGTTGGATGGTGAGCTGAGAGCATGGGTGTGTTGAGTTTGGAGGAAGTTGAGGTATACATTTACCCTTAGCTGAGTTCTCCTATGTCAACAATTATCATCCTAGTATTAAGAATGTGCCGTTTGAAGTATTATATGGAAGGAAATGTAGATTACCTCTTCTATGGGCAGAAGTTGGAACAAGCCAACTAATTGGTCCTGAACTAGAACGAGAGACTACGAATAAGGTTTTCTGACTAAGGAAAGACTTAAGGCAACAAAAGATCGCCAAAAAGAGTTATGCGAATAATTGCTGTAAGCCTTAGAGTTTGGTGTTGGTGATATTGTGTGGTTAAAAGTATCTCCTTGGAAGGGTGTTGTGCATTTCGGTAAGAAAGGCAAGCTAGCACCGAGATACGTAGGACCATTTGAGATTTACGGAGAGGATTGGATTTGTGGCATATCGGTTGAATTTGCCTGAGGAGTGAAGTAGTGTGCATGATACGTTTCACGTATCTAATGGAAAGAAGTGGTTGGCGGATGCTAGTCTGCATGTGCCATTAGATGAATGTAAGGTTGACAAGACTCTTCGTTTTGTCGAGAAACCTGTTGAGATTATGGATCGAGATGTTAAGGGTTTGAAGTGTGGTGGGATAGCGTTGGTAAAGGTATGGTGGGATTCTGAGCGTAGTCCTAAGTTTACTTGGGAACGTGAGGATCAGATGAAATTTAAGTACCCAAATTTGTTTGTTGCTGTGGTTGGTGAAGTAGATCGTTTGTAGTTGAATTTTAGACCGTAGAAGTTAGATGCGGAGTATCCATAAATGTTTGTTTTATGGGTATCTATTATTTGTGAGCGCGTCTTGCGGTTACCAGTTGGTTTTTCATTTGGTTCGAGAGTATCCTACCTGCCTGTGAGAAGTTGTTTGGAATTTTGGTGTTATTGATCGGGGAGTGTATCTATTTGCGTGTATCGTTGGAGTGACGGAATGTTTTCTATAGTGTGAATTCGAGTATTTAGTCGGTTCACATTTTTGCGATTCTTTCTCTGTGATTTTATGGTGTGGTATTTATCCGCTTAAAAATTCATAAATTCCTTTTGCTGTTGTGAGTGGTGACTATAGTAGTTGAAATCTCGGGACGCGATTTCCCTAAGTGGGGGATGATGTAACAACCGTGGTTTTGGCAGGTCAGTTTGACTGATAGTCTTGACTCGGTTGATGCTTGTTTGGTGTGTCCTAGGTGTTTGAAGTGATATAAGTGTGATATAGGTGAGTTTTAGCACTAAATTCCTTTGTGTAAATAGTTTTTATTGTGATTTGGAAAGTTTGGAATTTGGGAAAGTTTATTTTGATCGCCCTTGTGGTGTAGGAATGACTTGTGTAGTTTTTGGTGTTTTTGTGTTTTTGCGTAACGAGTCTTCGTTCAAGTATTTGAGCGTTAGTAAATTACGTGGGATTTTTTTTTGAGTTATATTTCAAAATGAGTGTGAAATTCTATTTTTAGAAACTTTATTTTGAAAATGATAATTTTCCGGTTTATCGTAAAGTTAAGGTTTCTCGCGAAAGACGTTAGGTTTCGATATGGGAATACATAAAATATGAAAAGTATGAAGTTTTGAGTGTAATAAATTAATTTAATAAAAAAATATAAAAAGATATATATATGTATGTAAAAATCGGTTATAGAGAAAAACAAGGGAAAAGAAAACCCAATTTGAGTCCAAATATGACTCTTAGGCCCAAGGAATCCTAATCTAACCCAAACAAACCCAACCTCCAACCCATATCACCTCATAAACGACTAAAACCCCTTGTTTTCTGTAAATTTGAAGTCGACACAAGGAGATCAAGAAGAAAAATTAGGGTTTCATAGTTTGCTAGCAATAATCAAGAATCAAGGTAAAATCCTTAACCCTTATGTGAAATTAATTAGTTATTGATCTAATTCATGTAATATAATGTATGATGGATTAGGGTTTGTGTTAACTTCGGTAAATTAATTTTACTAAACATGTTGGAATCAATTAATGAAAATAGTATGATGATTGGTTAAGAGAATTGAGCGTAAAACATGCTAGTTATTGAGTTAGGGTTTGGACAGATTTGTAAGGCTGTAAAGATGCGAGTGTAAATAATAGATGGTAATGAGTTAGGTCACGAATTTTAGGTCTAAATTGAATTATAATGAAAGAGCTTTCCAAAAAGTCTAGCCACAATTGATTTCAAGGTCGGGAAGTTGGTCTTTTGATTTTTCTTTGTTAAGGTGTCATAGCTGTCAAACCGGGACAGATTTTGGGTAAAAGTTTGAGGGTGTCATGTGGTTGTAAAGTGGTATTTTGACTTGGCCTTCTGGAATAGTTAAGTTTTAGGTTATATTAGACTACCACGAAAAGGATTCGCGATAAAAACTTGTGGAAATATTTATTTAAAATCGAAACTTTTTGGTGTGCGTTCAGATCCGAATTTGAGTAGTTGACAAGTTTGAATTTCTTATGAGTACTTGTGTGTGTTATTGGTCCATGGACTTCTGGGATTAGCTTCTATCCTTATGAGAGACCATGGTAAATTTTTGGTGTGAATTGTTGAGCTTTATTTGTCGTGATTTTATGTGAGTGAATGTACTCAAAAATTCTGCGTTTTTTGAGTTTTAGAGTGCAAGGGATTTAGTGAGTATTAAGTTTTGGTAGTGGTTAATGTGGTGTCTAGGAGATCCATGGTGGGTCATATGAGTCTTAGACATCCATCATATGTGTATTACATGGGTTGTAGCTTTTAGCTTGACCTTGTGTAATGTGGATTATTTTTGTGTGTTATAGATTGTGAGTTGTTTTTGTGGAAGCTGCGGAGTTTAAGGTGAGTTCATAGTCCCATATTTTTATTTGTTTTAAACTTGGGATGGGAATGATGCTTGTCTTAAATATTTGAGTTACAGTGATTATGTGTGTGTCAAAAGAGCTTGGACTTATAATGTTATCGTATGCATGCTATGTGTGATTATTTGCTTGTGTGGATATCGTGTGATGAAAACTGTGTGAAAATCGAGGGTAGAACTGTACCTGAGATGTGAAGGGTAGAACTGTACCTAATTTGCGAAAATCGAGGGTAGAACTGTACCCGAGATGAGGGTAGAACTGTACCCAAGTGATGGAATTTGTGTGGGATTCAATTGGGAGGATGCTTATCCTGTTGCTCGCGCATGCGACCTAATTGATGTTTATTGGGGTCGGGGGACACGAGCCGTCCTAATGTAATCATTGTGGGGTCGGGGGACACGAGCCGTCCTGTTGTAATTATTTTGGGGTCGGAGGACACGAGCCGTCCTATTGGTTGCCTTATGAGTGCTGTTGCCTTTGTGTGTGATTATTGACTTGCAAATACATGTAGCTATATGATAACTGTAACTTATTTGTCCGGCTACGTTTTATAATCACAGTGAACTGGTTTCCTTGAGAATGTATGTGTGTCTTAAACCTATGAATCTCACCAACATTATGTTGACATTTTAAGCATCATTTTCAGGTGAGCTTTCTAAGGATAAGATAGGAGGATGTGGATAGACGAGACCTTAGTTGCATTGGAAGTGATTTATCCTCTATGTTTGGATTTATGTTTTGTTTTGGTTATTTTTTTTTGGGGTATTGTTACAACACTTTGTGTTTATACATTGCTCTATTTATGTGCATGTAGTTGTTCTCTATGTAGACACCAGGTGTTGTGATGATATCCATGAAGTTACACCCGCGCGTTTCCGCCGTGGCGGGGTGTGACATGGACATCCAACATATTATGTAATGCATCGTATAAAGAATGATGATGAATTGTTTAGGAGGTTGTAGGTTAATGAAAGCGATGAGCTTAGTAATGTTTTTGCAGATGTTGGTTAGCATACAAAGAACTTTATCCTTCAAGTCATGTAGCTCTTCTCTATCAATGCGAGATGATCGCATGATGAGGCATGTGGTTTTCTCAAAGGAGGTGGAAAGGATTAGAGTATTGTTAAGGCTAAATAGTGATGGAAGTGATTTTTGGAAAGCGGAAGCAATAATGCGAATTAGAAAGAGGTTGATTGAAAGATATCCAAACACAAATTTCAAATCACTAAGACTCAATCCTATTTGCTATAAAACTATATGCAAGTGTAGGGGTTCCATAGAACATATTACTAATCCACGTAGCAATAAAGGAATTACAGTTATGCGAGATGAACATATAAAAGCTAGAATGGAGTGAGATAGCAAATGATTAGTTCTTAATCCATTAAAACAAATTTGTTTGTGACAAAAGATGTGAACAAGATAAAAATCTAAAGATATTATCTAATACAAACAACGCATTCGACTACTAGACATAAAGTTACCACATAGCAACAAATAATCATACTAAGTAAGAGCATGACATTATTTAAAACACTTCATTGAGAAATTGTTTTGTTGTTAAGCTTAGACACTTAAGCATATAACAATCTATGTGATTAATTTGTATGATAACATGACTTCTAAATGTTTATCATACCAAGAGTACTTCGACAAATTATAAGTGCACATGAAGTGAACAAATAGTGTGACAAAGTCACGAAAGAAACAAGACGAACAATTTATGCAACCCATGTTTAAATGATAACATTTTGGAGCAATTATTATATAGATCATCCTAAGCATGGATCTAATAAATGACAGCAAAAGACACAAGCTTTCAAATATATAAATATCATATAAAAGCATCATGTACCAAAATGACATATCATGAGTTAACAAGTAACATGTTAATCATGCAAAATATCATATAAATAAAGAATGAAAATATTATACAAATCATGTTGATATATAGTAACATGAAGCATATAAGCATGCATGCATCATAAAGATATAACCAAGGTTTACACATGAATCAATCAAATAGTTATCATGGTTATGTTAAGATGTACAATCATATCAAAAGATAACATGTAATCGACACATGTATTTGTAATGCAAAAGATTTTAATCTTTGTGTTTGGAATCTGTGGTTGAATGATCTAAAGGGAGACATCTTTTATGTTGAGTTTTAGTACGTGTTATGAGAGTGATTTGATCATCTAAGACCAAGAGATGTGTTTGTGTGTGATAATGGAATAGGTTAAGAACGTTCTTAAGAAAGTTGTTTGAAATAGGAATCTAAGTGAAATTACTAATTTCAATAGATCTTGTGTATGCTCTAGAGATGTATAGGATTAATCGTGAATGTGCACAAGGTTTAAACTAGATGATGAGCAAGAGGAATTCACTCGAGTTTCTTATGTATACTCCTCAAGAGTCATTGTTGCTCAGGGTGTATGAGGTTGGCTTTGAGATTGCATTTTAACATGTGTTGTTAAAATGTTGATTTGAAGTTTAATGAAACATATGCAGAAGTTAAAAGTATTACCAATACTTTGATAACTTGTGAAAGAAGTACTACTTAAACCTAGTGTAATTGAATGTGTGTTTCATGCTCATTTGATGGTGAAGGTTCTAATCCTATAGGTGGTAAAGTATGGTTGAGTTTGTTTAACAAGTGTTTAGATAAAGGGCTTTTTGAGCAATGGACTCAATGGATTCAAATGAAGATAAGGATGGTGGTGAATGAACAAGTGAACTTAAGTCCTCAATGTTCAATGATGAATACCAATTGACATTTGTTTTATCCCTATTAATTGAGAGAGTGTTAGGATAAGTGTTTTAACATATGTTGTTAAAATACTTGGGTGTAGATTCTTTCGGATGTGAATTTTAATGACTTCAATCGTAAGTCAGATTTACTCTAATATTTTGGACGAAATACTTAAGTTGTCAATCCTACTTTGTTGAGATTGGATAGTATTCAAGGATAGCAAGACTTGATAATACATCTATAACTTAAGTATAAGTTATGACTTGATGTAAATCCTTATCGTCTTGAAGGATGACACATTACTATCATGTTAACCAAGTGAGGTAACATATATAGATACAAAGCAATATCTATAGCCACAAGTTAGACTTGTGATTTTGATATTATATGTAATCTTTGTAAGTAACGAGTCCGGATTAGTTAGGAAGTTGTCAAGTCACCAAATAAGTGAAACTAATGGATGAAGGATGAGGTAAGGATGGAAGAATGTAATAACCGTGGGTAGCAATTACAAAACATTTGTGGTAAGGTACCCACAGATGGCAAGGAACCAAATAAAGGGTTCCTTCCTTTATGCAGAAGGGTTCCTTGGGTGAGTTTTGTTTAAATTGAATTTTTGGCGGGAAGTGGGTTCCTATTGGTTCTAGGAATGAGATTGGTCCTAGTGTAGTTATGAACTAATGAGAAATGAGGTTCTAACTAAAAAGGATGATTTGGAATTGTATGGAAGTTGAAATTTTGAAAAGTTGAAAAATTTTCTGCAGGTGACTGGCAGAACCAAGCGAACACAAGGGTGGAACCCTGTTTTGGGTTCCTTCTGATCCGTTGGGCCAAAACTGGGTTTACCCAGAAAATGCACTGGTGGAACCCTGAATTTGGTTCCGCCAGTTCCGCCAAGTCACAGAAACGAGACAAAACAGTATTCTCGAGGTCAAGACGTTTTCCAAATTTTCCGAAAATTCTTGGAACATAACCTTAAATTTATATTTGATTAGGAAATGCAAGAAATGAATATAGAAACATTCTTACCGATAGATTTTGACCGGGGGCTAGCGAATTTCACTTTACTTAGTGAAATATCCATAAACTTGAAAATTTGACAACATCCCAAATGTTGTCTACCTGCATATCCGTTAGTACAAAACATTGTCCAAAGATAACAAAAGATCCTAGAAGTACATATATCCATGAAACACATTGTTTAACTACCAAATTGTTCAAATTTCAAGTTATGCCAAACACTCCTTAACAATGGACATTTATCGACTTCCCGAAACTCATTCAAATATCCTAATTATACTTGGAACATATGCAACTAATTAGATGTGATAGATTAAAACCAAAAACACATATTCTAACACATGTTAGCATATAGATCAAGTTGAGGATTATGAACTTACCATAAATGGAAATTAAGCCAAAGACGAAAAATTGATAACATCAAAGTGTTATCGACCAAACATGATACGATTAATTTACATGATCAATCAAAGATTAGTTACTATCTTATAGCATGACACATTCATTAAACACCATAGTAGAAGCATATATACCAAACACCATTTTACATGACTACTATATGTTTAAAAATGTAGTGACTCATTTAGACACTTGAACATATTTCATGATACTTAATTAGTGTTACTTAATTCTCATTCCTAAGTAATCTATGCAAAATAATCACATAACATATGCAAATATGAAAATCTAAGACTATAAGTAATACAAAGGCAATTTATCAACTTGGTGCACAAGATCTAATCAAAAGTCCTATTCTGCATAAACAAGACATCCACAAACAAGCAAATAGAATATCATCACAAGATTGACACTTATAAATCACAAATAAACAAGTGCAATCACAACATTCAATAAGCACGAAACATATATGCATACAACTAAAATAAGTAGTCATTTATCATATCATAAAAAGAAAATACTTTTCGTCACTTTGCATTTAAATATGACGATGTATGCCAAGCTTGATTAATTTCCTTTATATATATAGATATCACCAAATTCTTTAGTTTCAAAATAAATTACATCAATGTTCAAAGGATCCTAACTTAAATTGCCTAATTCAAAAGTTTGAGTTTCTACGTCAAAATAAAACTTAATATTTTGGACACACTATAGTATTTGGTTTATTCTTTTGACTTCAGATTATATTTAGGCCATGAAATTATTTTTAAAAGAAAGTAGACTCAATTACCTTTAAAATGATAGGTGGCGCGACTCCTACGGACTTACGGTTAATTTGTTATGAATTTTTGAAGTTTGACAAAAACTGTATACTGTGCAGACCAAGGAACCTTTCTCCAAAGGTGATCCGCGGGGTATGCTGTAACAAAATTTCACAAAATTCTAAAAATGTGTATTTTGCATAGCGAAAATGTGTAGGACTTACTAGATTTGTTAGTAAACATATAATACACATATTTTAACATCATTACTTCTTATGTGACTTATCTAAATATTTACGGATGTGATTTTTCAACTAAATTTGTAGTTAACCCAAACACTCCTTTTAAAACCGTATTTTACGTACATTAGCTCTAACCACATAATTTGACACTTACAAATTTTTAAGAAATGTTTTCTTTTATTTTTCAAGGACACCTTCAAGCTTGTATACAAAGTGATATTTAACCATAAAATTTCTAAGTATACTTAACGAAACATTTTTCATATTATATTCCGCTTCAATGGTAATTTGATACATGGATCGTGCTCCATTTTAAAAACCATTTGTTTTGAAAATAAGAGCTACGAAGCTCTGATGCCAATTATGAAAACGTAGAGGGGGGGGGGTGAATACATTACCGTTTAAAACTCTTTAAACTTGTTGTATCAAATATCCATTCTTAGCTTGTTCTAATATGAAAGATGTTAAGTTTAGTTTATGGCTAGCATAAACTTAAGACATGTTATCACACAAGCATAATAAACAAGTCACGACACAAACAATCACATAATGCAAACATTAAAGTAAAGCAATAAGTAAAAGGAAAGTGCAAACCGAACACAAGGATTTATAGTGGTTCGGTCATGGATCTCCTCTCCGCCCTACTCCACTCCTCGAGTACCCAACTCGAGAGTTACTTCACTAGATTAACAACCTCCCTTCTCGGTGGAGAAAACCTTACAATCATCGCTTACACTTTATCCGGTACAAAGCTAGATACTGAGTTCTTTTACAAGGTACAACCACTCCTATCATCGCCTATACAATATTTCCGACACTAAGCTAGATGTCGAGTTATTTTCCAAGGGTACAACCACTCCCACTATGTTTTGTAGCCCAAAATAAAAACCTTGTGTTTTATGGCACAAACACATAAACCATCTATTCTATATTGTGATGACACAATGATGATCCATGACATAAAAGTCTTATGGATATGAATGACTAATCTACATGAACTTCTTTAAATAAGAAGTCTTCAATCATTGAGGATGTCAAGAGCCCTTGAATCTTCATATGTTGGAATGCTTTAATGAATGATGACTTCAAGATCTTGTAACCTTCTTGATGGATGATGAAGTATGATATGCTTACAACATAATGAATGTTAGAAGCATTATAATCATTATGGAAAGGGTGATTGATTTATGTTGTTACATGATTTTCTATCTATCTACATGTGTGTATCTTTTCATCACGTTCATAAGTAAACCATGAACTCCTATTTATAGGCAAAACTAACAAAGACATAAACTAAATATCTTTCTATATTTATGTCTAGTCAAATCAATATTTTCTAGTCAACTACAACTCTACAAGATTGTAGTGTGTAAGTCTAAACAAAATCTATAACACATCTTACAAGTTTCTTTCCAACTTTAGACATGTCAAATCAAGATTCTACAAGTCAACACACAATACTAAAATGTGTAAGAAGTCTTATGGAAAGTTAAACACTCAACCTTTCCATAAATGCACATGTTACATTTTCATTTTAGATTAACTTGTAAATAAAAGTATACTTGTAAGTTACTTAGAGAATGTATGTGTTAGCTTGCTATATAATGTTTAGTAAGTTACTAAAAATGTTTTATGTACTTATGTTGTTATAAGACACATTTTTATAGATTGTAAACTTACTAATATTATCTAGACACCTAATGTGGCATTTATTCTATTTAACACCTAAAGTTTACTATGACACCTAAAATACTTAAAGACTCTAAAAGTATTTTAGTCATTCTGAATGGTTGGTCAAAGGGTTTTATCATAGTGCCACATAACAAACATGTACGAACCTGTGCTGTAGCATACGAGGACTCGAGACGTTGAGAGGTATTGAATGTATGTTGAGAAAAACTATGATTACAAGTAACTTATACATTTTACTTTATGTATCAAGTTATACGTTTGTCATCAATCAAAACAAATGAGACTGTATAGATTAAATATCATAATATTTGCACTAACAAACTTGTCTCTTAGAGATGGTTAATATTGAAGCAGGAGACCCCTCCCTAGTCTCCGCATAAGAAACCTAAGTGTGCATTTATCGAGTCTAGAGCCATGAGATACATCAAAGATCTCTTAGGAACACTTAGTATTTCTACAACTGGTGTTCTACATCAATAAACACCAGCTGTAAATTATCGAGTCCTTCGCAGATCATAGCAATCTGCCGAGAACGTTTATGAGAGAATTTACAAATGTATTTCTCAATGATTGAACGGAAACTCCTGCCAGGGTCAACATCAAACAGCCCTGATAGCAGGTCACTTCGGTAAGTCCTCGGGGGTTACGCTTAGTGTTCGCGGTGGTTCCATAGCCGTCTACAGTCGTAGAGTGATCCCCAGCGACTCACCCATTCATTGAGCTACTAAGTAGGTCTCGTAAGATCCCTCAGGAGTATCTGATATGGGAACGGCCTTGATAAGGATTAGAAGGAGTCTTCACAATATGCTGTTGACGATATTCTAATTCCTTATCAGTAAGTACCGGTTGATTATTGCTAACTGTTTACCTGCAGGTACATATCACCTCCATGATGGTAGATTCCAGCATGCTCATGCATACATCTTGAAGTCAATGAAAGCTTCCCCAAAGATCTAAGCAACACAAAGTTCAAAGAAAGATTCTACGCCAAAAAGAAGAATCTACAAAGTAAAGAGACTAAAAATCAAAGTGAAAGAAAAGGAACTTCGTGCATGTGAAAGTCAAAGTCCAAAGATGTATGAGCATGTTGGAATGGCGGACAACCACCACAAACACAGGAGTGACAAACGGCAGACAACTTCATATGATCACCACCATATCAACAAAGAACAAAGAACAAAGAACGATTAAAGATTTTGCAACATTTTTTTGAAGACGTCAACTAATATGTCAAAGTTAAGAAGATGACGACGTCGAGCAACCTTTGATGACCAACACTTAGGGGGAGATTTTTGGGAATACACTTTGTTAAATCAAGTGTTGGTCATTGAGTTTTGTAATAGGTTGCAATATTATGTTAGTACGTTAATGATTTTATATGTTTTATAATAGTTTATGCTAATTTTACATGTTATGTAAAGGTCCAAGGGCTAGATGTGTAATATTGTAATAGTTATGAGAAGCCCTAGATCTCCACTATAAATAGACATGTAACCCTCCAAGGAGGGTGTTGGTTCTCTTGGTAACACATTTCACTTATTTTCATATCATTTGAGTTCCTTCCACTCTCTCTCTCTCTCTAACCTACTTTCTCTCTCTAAAGATTATGTGTTTATGTTTGTAAAATGGTGACCTAACATTAGTCTTAATAAGCGTCTCATGGATAGGAGTTATATGACTAGCACAAAAACCGTACCACTCAAAAAACTTCCACCCCAAATATGTGAGGTTCGTCCCTAGATTTGATAGGAAAAGCCTTAGTGCTTATGTGTGTACCGGTAGCATTTAGATTCTAGAACTTGCGTTAGTGATTTATTCCAAGACCACATGTGAGACTACATTCATGTAGTTGGAATTACTACATGATAAGAGGCATAGGATAACCCATGTTTTTAAGCCTGTTTCTTTTTATAATTACATTGACTTCATTGGTCAAGTAATGTTCCCCACACCTTTGTGATGTACTTATTTTTAGTACATGATACCCCTAGTACACCCCTCAGAGCCTATCTTTTTCATTTCTAACTTTAAGCATTTTGCTTAAAGGAAGAATTTTTACAATCCACCCCCAAATGTACACCCAAATCGCCTTAGCCTTCCTTGTATACACTCATCTTTAGTACATTATTGTTACAACATTTTTTTAACCCTTTGTTAATTGTCTAATTGATTACATGGTTGCTAAGTCGAGTCATATCTTGTACATATTGTTTTGGGACGATTGGGACTCATGGGTAAAGTATTATTGTTATGGAGTAATGGGGAAGAACATCAACTATTACCCCCATATGTGTGTTAATATTTTAAAGTACTCCAAGTGTTTTAATTATCTTAATTCGAGTCATTAGATTAGTTACATGTAAAGTATGTAAAAGTTCAAGTGTAAGGAGAGAACCGAGCCCCCTTGATGTATTATTTTGGATGGTAGGGCAAAAAAAAATCAAGAAAAATGAAAAAAAAAATAGAAAAAGAAAAAGAGAAAAAATATACGGACTACCATCCCGTTTCCTTTTGTTTTCATTTGAGTTAATATTAGCCTAAGTTGAGTCGAATCTTGTCTTAGCAACGCCACATTGTACATGTAATTAACTAAGACAATTGACTTGCCACCAGTAAAATATCCCTTTATCCAACAAACCGTGTTTTTCATATCCCTACACCTAACGTTATAACCCTTTAAAAAGACCTCTTTGATAGTTTTCCTAGGTGCTTACGCCAAGTGGTGGAGGTTTTTGATCCTTTCCCAAGCCTATGGTAATCTATTTTCTATGATAGGTAGTGATTGATATTTTTCCATTTCCATTAGTTATATTTTGATTTATGACACCCGAGAGATGAGAGTATCCAAACACTATTTGTGAGGTGCTAGTATATAATTTCCGTGCTTGTTTCGATTAAGGTGAATGATCATGTGTTGTAATTACTTTTATATTAATGTTGAATGACCCCTAACTTGTATTTTGATTAGAATAAAGCTCATTTGCTTGAGGACAAACAAATCTCAAGTGTAAGGGTATTTGATGAGGCGAAATTTGTTACGCTTTTAAGGGGTCATTTAAGCCTTAAGTCGTGATAATATGATCAATTATTACCCTAAATCGTTCCTTTTATCATTTTAGGTACTTTTGAGAAGAATTCTGGAAAACAAAGCATTTTGGACGTTTTTGGAGCGAAAAGAAAAGAAAACGACAAAGCCAAGTGTGGACATATAGTCTGGAATGGGCCAGGCCCGGCAGACAGCGGCCCACTGTACGCCTAAACCCTAATCCATGCCCTATAAATACATGGCTGGAACCCCCTTATTTAGCACCGATACTAACTTGACCGTTGGAGGTGGATCCCGGGGCTACCGCCTCGGGTCCACTCCTAACGGGTTCTCTTTGTTGACAGGTCTACTCAGGGCTCGAGAAGACGACTAACGGCCTAGGGAGAGTTGTCAAATCCAGCCCGCGCCAGATTATGCATCAACAAGTTGGCGCCATCCGTGGGACCACGACAAGTTTTGTGCTCTCCCATAACCGGAAAGCAACCATTGAGTTCAAAAGCCGGTAACTTTAAAATATATTTTTTGATAAGATATTTTGATCTTTTTAATAAGATACTACCACATGCTACGGCATACATATTTAAAATATCGCATGCGCTACGGGCACCACGATGCGGTACAATATTAATCTAGAATACCCATATATATGCGGTATATATTAAATAATTATTATAGAACTTTGTAGATTATGTTCCAAATATAATATTGCACAGCGCACATATATATTTTTTATACGTACAAAGTTGTTCATTCTAGATTATTTCATTCTAGATAATCGTTATGAATATTAAACGCATAAAATATTCGTAGTAATATTTTCAAACAGTATCTGTTTAAAATATTTTTTAAAATTTAAAAAGATATCCCAATATTTTTTGTGCATATCTTTTAAATTGGTAATAGGATATGTTACCTTTTAAATATTAAGAAGATTTTATGTAAATCTTTTAAACTTGGTAAACACGATTTTACCTATAGCCGCACTAAGTCCGCACGATCGGACCGACTTTTTCTTTCAGTCGCGAATTAATTCGCGCACATAATATTTTTACGGTTGGTATGCCTGTTCGCGCTTGTTTGCACGTTCGAACAACGCAGTCACGATAAATCTACCCGCGTTAGGCCGTGCCTTCGGACATCTTCGCAGATTAGCACCATGAGCGCACTGTCACGTACAGGCACCACGATGCTAGTCAATCGCCATGAGCACACTGGACAAAAGCCGTGGTCATGTTATGTTCATCTGCGATCATCCACAACGTTCGAGTCTATGCAGTCACGATACATCCATCTGCGTCTGTCCGCGCGATTGAAACTATTAGTCACGGTCACGGTGCGTCCCACCAGGTTATTGTTTTTTTTTTTTTTTTTTGTTTTGTTTTTTTTTTTTTTTTTTTTTTTTATGTATAAAAAAAAGTTATTATTTATGTAGTTTGTAAAACCTCACGATAGGTGTAATTCGCACTACTACTTCTCTTATGTGTTAATTTCACATGCTATGTGTTATATGTTGCTTCACGCTAATCTTTTACCTCATTAGGTTTTATATGTTGTGATTCGCGGCATATACTTTTAATATTTGCATTAAGTGTTTTTCAGGATTTGAATAACTCAGTTTAATGCTCCTACACGAGTAGCACCATCAAACTTAGGGGGCTACCAGGGTACCACTGTTTCCGTACGTGTTACGCAGGTATATTTGAAAGCAGATCGTACGTAAGAGGTATTGCAAGCCCGGTACAAAGAAGGATTTAAATATTCGCACCATCTTGCCACATGGGAGATGTCTTCTGTCGGTTGTAAAGACGAATGTAATGTTCGCGCACAGCGCGCACCCCTGTCGCGAATAACGTGCACCTCTGTCGCGACCAGCGCACATCCTTGTCGCGTACAGCGTGCATCCTTGTCGCGCACAGCGCGTACTTCTGCCACAGAAGTACGTCTTCTGTCACACCATGCTGCATTGCTACTGGTACAAAAGGTACGCCCTTACCCAGGATGCAACATACGAGATCCACCTTCACAATTGTGAGACAATCACAATCGCAATCCCAGTGCGCACTGTTGCATGTGGGCTGCGCAGTATGGTCTGTCCCATGTGCCCACAAGTTGCGCACACATGGGCCATGCCGTCATGGTTGATTGGGTCTACGCGGCCATGAAAAGAACTTAAGTCTAGCCTAACATAGCCATGCACTATGTCACACTAGACTTGGGGGGCTTGTGGACGTATAGTCTGGAATGGGCCATGCCCGGCAGACAGCGGCCCACTCTATGCCTAAACCCTAATCCATGCCCTATAAATACATGGCTGGAACCCCCTTCTTTAACACAAGATAATAGGTTACTCTAAACCTAACTCTTATAAGCCATATCACACCGATACTAACTTGACCGCCGGAGGTGGATCCCGGGGCTACGGCCTCGGGTCCACTCCTAACGGGTTCTCTTTGTTGATAGGTCTATTCAGGGCTCGAGAAAACGACTAACAGCCCAAGGAGAGTTGTCAAATCCAGCCCGCGCCAGATTATGCATCAACATCAAGAATCCAAGCGGGAAATTACACCTGACGGCGTCACCCATTCCTAAGGGACGGCGTCAGCCTATGTAACATGAGGTGGAAGTTACTTTTACACTTGACGCACCAGAATAGAAATCAGCACTTAAAGAGTGACGGCTGATGCGTAGGGATTGCACCAGGCTTTACCTCTCAAGGGATCTTGAGAAGCTTACAAACCCCACCAGGCAGTGTACCTGATCGTTGTAGTATAGTATAGTGACAAGTACCGGGGGATTGATCGTTCAGCTAGGAATAGTGTCGCTAGGATTAGAAAACCTAAATACTAGTTCTAAAGGTGAGGGATGATTATTTTTGTATTTTTATATTTTTTAGAAAGCAAGTAAAAATCTCGGGTTTGAAGGATTTAGGGCGGAATTAGTTGCTAGTCAACTAACCCAATACTACAGATGCAATCAAAATAAAATACAAGAAATGAAAATAAACTAAATTATACTAAGGTTGTGAGCAATAAGTGGAGAAAATGTGTTTACTTAGATTTCACTACTCCCTAGACATCTTTTACACGTTAATTACTTGTTATAGTTGTATGGATGACGGATTGTATTCCTTAATACCATTCATGGGGTGACGCACTTAACTCCCCAATTCTATGAGCTCTTATCTCCTCCTATACCATGCCCAGCACAACCATAGGGATTATGAACAGTGGCTCATGCATTAAATACAACCAATAAAGACCTAGTGCATATCGGTTCATGTTTCTTAAGACGTTCAAGCATGTTACCAATTAGAGATCTGCCAGTTTTCTCAAGCCTAACATATAAATTCATTCATCCAAAACAAACTATAAACAAGTAATCAACATATAATTAACATCTAAGTTTCATTAGATCCAAGTAAACACAAGATAGATCTAGCCTAGCATGATGGAATTAAGACAAGAACAAGATATAGACAACCAACACATAGACATATTGATTGAATTAAAAGAACACTTATCTCAATTACACATGAAAGGTATCAAGGGGTTAAAACCCTTGAAAAACCTGTAAAATTCGCACCAAGTTCGTACTTAGGGTTTCTCCAAAACTTCTCTCTTTAATGTGTAAAAATTAGAAAACTATATATAGGAAATAGGGTCTGACGGCGTCAAGACCAAATAGGTGACGCCGTCACCTCGACACCAAAATAATTCTCGGACTGCGTTGATCTACTTCTGACGCCGTCATGTGTTATGCATTTCCAGGCCGTCATGTATTTTCCTCTTGACGCCCTTCCTTGTGACGCCGTCAAATCTGTTCTGGATCGTCATGGAAATTGCTCTTGACGCCGTCAGGATGTTATTCTTGACGCCGTCACCTACTGTTCCCAGCAAGGAAAATTAAGACTTTGGCGTTTTCTTCACTTTTATGCTCCAAAAACGTCCGAATTGCTTACTTTTCCAGATTTCTCTCCCAAAGTACCTAAAATCACAAAAGGAACGATTTAGGGCAATATTTGATCAAATAAATTCGAATTCCGGCTTAAATGACCCCCTAAAAGTGGTTCATTTTTCGCCTCATCATATACCCTTACACTTGAGATTTGCTTGTCCTCAAGCAAATGCGCTTTTATTCTACTCAAAATACAAGTTAGGGGTCATTTAACACTAATATAAAAGTAATTACAACAAATAATCTTTCCACTAAAGACCAATAGACAAGCACGGAGGTCATACACAAGCACCTCACAAATAGTGTTTAGATACTCACATCTCTCGGGTGTAATAAAGTATAAATTACAATATGGAAACGGAAGATATCTCTCACTACCTGTCATAGCAAAATAGATTACCATAGGCTTGGGAAAGGATCAAACCTCCACCACATGGCGTAAGCACCTAGGATAAACTATCAAAGAGGTCTTTTAAAGGGTTGTAACGTTAGGTGTAGGGATATGAAATACACGGTTTTGTTGGATAAAGGAAGTTTTACTGGTGGCGAGTTAACAATCTTGGTTAATTACATGTACAATATGGCGTTGCTAAGCCAAGACTAGACTCGACTTAAGCTAATAAATGAAAAATAACAAAAACATAAAATAAACATAGAATGAAAAGGGATGGTAGTCCGTATGTTTTTTTTTTTTTTTTTTTTTTTCATACACTCTTACCATACCATCCAAAATAATACATCAAAGGGAATGAGAATTCCCCTTACACTTGAATCTTTACATACTTTACAATAAACTAAACTAATGACTCGAATTAAGATAATCAAAACACTTGGAGCACTTTTAAGATTAACGTACATATGGGGGTAATAATATTATGTTCTTCCCCATTACTTCATAAAATAAGTACTTTACCCATGAGTCCCAATCGTCCCAAAACAATATGTACAAGGATATGACTCGACTTAGCAACCAGGTAATCAATTAGATAGTTAACTTAGGGTTTAACAAATAACAATAATGCACAAAAAATGAGCACATACACGGAAGGCTAAGGCGATTTAGGTGTACATTTAAGTGGGGTGTAACAAATTCTTCCTTTAAGTAAAATGCTTAAAGTTAGAAATGAAAAGATAGGCTCGGAGGGGTGTACTAGGGGTTTCGTGTACTAAAAATGAGTACAACACAAAGGGTTTGGGAAAAATTAGTTGACTTAACTAGCCAAGTAATATGACTTAAATGGTCAAGTAATTATGATACGGGTTTAACACAAGGGTGATCCTAATGCCTCTTATCATGTAGTAAATCCTACCACACGAATGTAATATCACTAGCAGTCTTGGGATGCATCACTAACGCAAGTTCTAGAATCTAAATGCTACCGGTACACTCATAAGCACTAATAGTGAATGCTTTTCCTATCAAATCTAAAGGCGAACCTCACATATATGGGTTTAAAATTTTTCTGAATATACGGTTATGTGCTAGTCATACAATCTCCTATCCATGAGACGCTTGCTATGGCTAAAGTTTCACTCTTAAATGTTGTAAAAAATTTTAAATTTGGCGCTAAAATTAGACTAACAAGTATTTCTCATAGTTTTATTACACATCTACCATCAAACAAAACAAACTCAAGCGAAAGTGCATATGTAAGGTATCATCTTTTTACCCTCCCCTTACACTTAGGATGAACATTGTCCCCAATGTTTAAGTAAAGAATGTAAAAGTGAAAAAGTAAACAGAATGAAATCAAATACTCCCCTGATTCGCTCGGTATGGATAATAAGGTGGCCAGGTTAAATCTTCCTCCAAGAAAATGAACAATCAAAGCTTCCCTTCCAGAATATAAATCATCTTCTTGTCATACATAACCTGTAAATCCTGAGAAAATAGACAAAACAACCTTGCGTAAAATCGGCGGCATCCTATATAAGTTACTAAATCATAGAAAACAAGATAAGATATAATGCTTGTGGAATGAAGTTTGCAGATCTCCTGGAGATTATAAAACTTAATAATTCACAAAAACCATAAGACTCCGTAAGAAAAACAAAACCGGTAAAATTTCCAGATTTTTACACTTGACGCCGTCAGGATTGACCTGCAGAAATTCTTGTGTTAAGTTTCCGGAAAATTTCAGGAAAAACTTGGTCCTACTTCCTGGAAAATCCTGCAAAACTTCATTATGACTCAATACAAGCATTTGACTCTAACAAATACGAATATACATGTTCATTTAATATTGTGGAGAATCATGATCGGTTTGTTTCTTAAAAACATATTTGGGGTTTCCCCTTACACTTATCTTTTGCAAAAAATACTTTTAGGTGGAGTTAAGACTAGGCCAAAACAACAAAGTAAAGTATTTCCACATTTAGTTGAGAAACATGATCTACCAACAATAAAAACAAAGCATGCATACGGAAGCAAATAACAAACAAACAAAATAAAATCACACAAACACATGGGTTGCCTCCCAAGAAGCGCTTTTCTTTATTTACGAGTCTTGTAGCTAGACTCAAGGTAATGGGTTAACGCGTATCACTTATGCTTACATAACCAAGTGTGAGCCATCTAATAGTCGCCTCATCTTTCCTATAATCATCTCCTAACTCTAAGCATCCGCGATAGTATCTTTTATTCTTTTCATGAGTATACTTAAGTCCTTTTCTCTTATCATTTTCACTTAACATCTCTATAGGCGGATACCTACTACACTTTTCCATGGAAAAATCCTTGAACCTAGGGTGTGTGCGGGGCATTTGATAGACAAAATCTTCATCCCCATCCGAGAATGTAATTATTTCTATGAGTTTTTCATCGAGGTTGGTCAACCGTTTGAAAGGTCTTCCAAACACAACTTGGGTCAACTTATCATCAATAAACTCTCCTAGATTCTCCATAACCATGAACTCAACAAGATAAACCAAACTTCCAATAAACACATGGAATGGTATTGCCCTAGCCATAATATTTTCCCCTTTGTATTCTAACTCATCTACCATGATTTTATTATATTCATTACGCGAGATTATGTTCATTGGGAGAGATGAGTTAAGATAGGCGTTAAAGCTCTTAAATCCGATCTTACAAGGAAATTGCATGTTGAATGAGCTATCACACTCAATCCTAGTCTTAGGGTCGACATACCTAAGAGGGTTTATTTCCTCTTCCATTCTATCCTCATTAATCACATCACCATCATCAAGATCCTCGTCGGAGTCTGAATCGTAAAAGGGACTAGCCCTACGGTCATCATCATGATCAGACTCCTCTAACTCAGAATTATTGTCAAAGTGGTGGTTGGGCGAAAGGTTAGGTGGGTTCTCATTCTCAACTAAAGGGAGTGGGGTGGGCATTTGGAAAATCCTACGACGAAAAACACGAATAACAGGAATCAAACGATCAATGTTATTGTTATCCATTGAAATAGTTTACGAACAAAGGAAACAAAGAAATAATAGAGACTAAAGAAAACCTAAAAATAAAAATAAAATCTCACTAGAAAGGAATCTAGTAACTAGCCTTAATAAAAAGAAATTCTAACCTAGACAATAACTATTCCCCAGGCTGCGGCGCCAAAAACTTGATGCGTAGGGATTGCACCAGGCTTTACCTCTCAAGGGATCTTGAGAAGCTTACAACCCCCACTAGGCAGTGTACCTGATCGTTGTAGTATAGTATAGTGACAAGTACCGGGGGATTGATCGTTCAGCTAGGAATAGTGTCGCTAGGATTAGAAAACCTAAATACTAGTTCTAAAGGTGAGGGATGATTATTTTTGTATTTTTATATTTTTTAGAAAGCAAGTAAAAATCTCGGGTTTGAAGGATTTAGGGCGGAATTAGTTGCTAGTCAACTAACCCAATACTACAGATGCAATCAAAATAAAATACAAGAAATGAAAATAAACTAAATTATACTAAGGTTGTGAGCAATAAGTGGAGAAAATGTGTTTACTTAGATTTCACTACTCCCTAGACATCTTTTACACATTAATTACTTGTTATAGTTGTATGGATGACGGATTGTATTCCTTAATACCATTCATGGGGTGACGCACTTAACTCCCCAATTCTATGAGCTCTTATCTCCTCCTATACCATGCCCAGCACAACCATAGGTATTGTAAACAGTGGCTCATGCATTAAATACAACCAATAAAGACCTAGTGCATATCGGTTCATGTTTCTTAAGACGTTCAAGCATGTTACCAATTGGAGATCTGCCAGTTTTCTCAAGCCTAACATATAAATTCATTCATCCAAAACAAACTATAAACAAGTAATCAACATATAATTAACATCTAGGTTTCATTAGATCCAAGCAAACACAAGATAGATCTAGCCTAGCATGATGGAATTAAGACAAGAACAAGATATAGACAACCAACACATAGACATATTGATTGAATTAAAAGAACACTTATCTCAATTACACATGAAAGGTATCAAGGGGTTAAAACCCTTGAAAAACCTGTAAAATTCGCACCAAGTTCGTACTTAGGGTTTCTCCAAAACTTCTCTCTTTAATGTGTAAAAATTAGAAAACTATATATAGGAAATAGGGTCTGACGGCGTCAAGACCAAATAGGTGACGCCGTCACCTCGCCGCCAAGATAATTCTCGGACTGCCTTGATCTACTTCTGACGCCGTCATGTGTTATGCATTTCCAGGCCGTCATGTATTTTCCTCTTGACGCCCTTCCTTGTGACGCCGTCAAATCTGTTCTGGATCGTCATGGAAATTGCTCTTGACGCCGTCAGGATGTTACTCTTGACGCCGTCACCTACTGTTCCCAGCAAGGAAAATTAAGACTTTGGCGTTTTCTTCACTTTTATGCTCCAAAACGTCCGAATTGCTTCCTTTTCCAGATTTCTCTCCCAAACTACCTAAAATCATAAAAGGAACGATTTAGGGCAATATTTGATCAAATAAATTCGAATTCCGGCTTAAATGACCCCCTAAAAGTGGTTCATTTTTCGCCTCATCAACGGCGTCACCCGTTACCAGAAGAAGGCCATCACATGTAACTTTAAAGCGTGATGGCCCAGAACACTTATAACGTGATGGCGTCAAGAAGTTGGATTGGGCAACAAGAAACCCTAGCCGTGGCGAGATAACGACGTCAACCATCAAAAGGTGACGCCGTCACCCTTGTAAATCTATATATAGTTTTTGATTTTTCATTCATTAGTGTGTAACTTTGGAGAGGAACTTTGTCACACAAACCCTAGGTCAAATTTCAGAAGTTTTTAAGGGTTTCATACCCTTGTCTCTTCCATGTTTAATTAAAGATAATTAATCTATATATCATTTAATATGTCTACGTGTTGTTTGATTATATCTTACACTTCTTTCTTTTAACATACTAGGCTAGGTTTATTTGTGTTTGCTTAGATGTAGTGAAACCTAGTTATTGATTATTGATTGATGGTTTGCTATTAATTGTTGTTGGGTGATTGTTAATCGATGTTAGGCTTAAGAAAACTGTCTAATCTCCTATTCGGTAACTTGCTTGAACGTCTTAAAAACATGAATTGGATGTGTACTACGATTTTAATGTTGTATTTAATGCATAAGTGACTATTAAGGAGACCATGGTAAGGATACTTGACGTGTCGCCATAGGAAGAGATAGAACCTTATAGAGTTGGGGAAGATCGTACACAGCCCCACAAATGGTATTAAGGAATGCAACCCGTCACCCACGCAATTGTAACAAGCTTATCAATCAATAAAAGATAACTAGGGTGTAATGAAATCTAAGTAAACACGTTTTCTCCATTTATAGTTTCACATTTTATTTTATTATCATTTTATTTTAATTGCATTAGTAGTTATTTGGGTTAGTTGACTAGCAACTAATTCCTCCCTTCTTCCAAATACCCGAGATTTTACTTGCTTTCATATAAAATTTAAAAAAAATACAAAAAGAATCATCCCTCACCTCTAGACCTAGTTAGATTAACTTCAATCCTAGCGAACACTATTCGCTGTGGAGAACGATCAATCCCCCGGTACTTACCACTTCACTATACTACATCGGTCAGGTACACTGCCTGGTGGGGATTGTAAGCTTCTCAAGATCCCTTGAGAAGTAAAACTTCTGTGTAGACCATAATCCGCACATCAGCTATTACCTTGGTGAGTTATTAGTAAAGAGTTCCAAATTTCTTTTGCAGTTTCGCATATAAAGATCCTTTCGTTTTCTTTACGTGGTAACGCATTGTAAATAACCATTTTTGCTTCATTTTTTTAGCAAGTTTTCTTTTTAAATCATCGTTTTATTTTTCAAAAGGTACTATTTCATCGTTTTATTTCGGGATTATTTTGAATAGGTAAAAAATCACCATTAGTAATAACATACCAAAGATCTAGATCTTTTGATTTCACATAAGTTTCGAATCAATTTTTCCAATAAAGAAATCCATCACTTTCAAATAGTGGTGGTCTTTGCATAGATTTCCCTTCTAAATATTTTTCAGATTTCATAGATCGTTTCAAGTTTTAAAATACAATATATTTTAAAAGTCTTGTTTGACGTGGCTCTTGATACCAATTGTGGAAAACTAGAAGGGGATTGAATAGTTTTACGTCTTTTTAATTTATTTTGAAAAACTTTAGTCACTTATTAAAACTTTGATTCAATCTTATGTGAATTCAATTCTTGAAGAATATGAGCAAATATAAATAAGTGTAATCTAATAGTGCAAATAATGTAATGAAATGAAATAAAAGATAGGGATGGAAAGATCAAACCACAACACGTGAATTTATAGTGGTTCGGCTACAAGGACACCTTCCTTGCCCTACTCCACTCCCCGAGTACCACACCCGAGAGTTTTCTTCACTATGTCAACAAATTCCCTTATGGCGGAGAAACCTTACACACCTTGGCTTACACCGATTAACGACACTAAGCTCAATGTCGAGTTCTAATCCTAGCTAGAACTAATCTCACAACTTCACACCTTCTTCACGATATCTTCACAACTTCTTCACGCCTTCTTCACACCTTATTCAAGCCTTCTTCACACCTTCTCCTAATTCTAAAGTCTTCACAACTATTCACAACTTTACACTACTTCTTAGCACTACAACTAATTACTACAATCTACTTGATCACACAACACTTTACAAATAATCTAGCACTAGTTACAAGATGATACTAATTTACACAACACTACTTGTTATATAGATGTTGAAGGAGTATTCTTCTTTTGCACTTGAATGGTTGAGGCTTTGAATCACTTGGAAACAAAGACTTATGATTATATGATCAAAGGGTGTAAGAGAATTGGAAAGAAGATTTAGATCAGAAAGTTTATAGTGCAAAGGGTGAGAAAAAAATGCAGGAATCACCCAGTATTTATAGGCAAAGTTGGGGACCTCAGGAGCGTGGCCGGTCCCTTTAATAATTAAGGAGACCACCTAGTTAATTAAGGGGGCCACCCTTTCTGAACGTTGCCCTGCTTTGTCTTTTAGTGGGAAGGTTTTCCTAGAACATTTTTGCCATTTTTGGCTGAAAATTTGAAATCATATATTTTTGGTTAATTAAACATATTTATTTAATACCAAAAATGATTTTCTAAAAAAATATAAAATGTTAATGACATTTAATAAAAATCTAGTGATTAAGAAAATGTCCCTTTGATCATATAGTGCATTAGTTACTTTGTTTATTTATACCTTAAGTGATTAGGTTGTCGAAATGAATATTTACGGCTAAATACTTGTTTACATCATAATCTCTAGTTTAATGAGTTTACATTTTGCGATTATCAAAACATAGAGATATTGAAAAATATTAATAACATTTTTAAGCATTATTTAAATCAACAGAAGAAGTTGATGGGTTCAGTGAGTGATGACAATAACTCACTGAACCCCAAGACTCCTCAACAACTAAAGACTGAAGACCTGAAGACTAAAGAATAGGCGGGACAAGGCGGGAAACTTTTGAATGGATAAGATGGTGTCCTTATCGACCTGAAGTCAAACTTTCCCTGAAATGCAAAATGTCAGGACAGTGTCATCACTGTTCCTCAGAAACCATTGTTGTCTTATAGCCAAAATAGCCTATTGTAACATAGACAAAATATGTATGTATTTTGTCCTAACTAGCTTAGGTCACCTTTTGTTTTTATCATAACGGTTGAATATTACTTTTGTATAAATAGGATCATAAAGAGGAGTAAAAGTCGGCAAGTTTGTGCATTAAATGCTCAGACATTCACAAACCACTTTTACTCCTTCAAATAGTAACTTAGTCCCTAAGATAGCTTTGTAGGTTCAGTCTGTTGCTACTTAAGCATAAGTTAAGTTTAGTGAGGAGTTACACCATACTTGTCATTCAATCCCAAGTGTTGTTCCACAAACACTTGGGTATAATTCTTTGTTAATTGCAAATAGAATTAAATGTTGAAAACATTGTGTCCTTTTACTTTATGTTTATCTTTTAACAAAGTTATTTATTCATTACTAAGTCATGGAACTTGGTTAGTTTAACTCTCTAGTTAATACTAACTAAGAAAAAGGGAACAACAAGTGGTATCAGAGTGGTTTGATTTATAAAACAAGTTTTATAAACCATTCAAAATGTTTTTTAAAATCAAGATCCTACCATGGCTGAAAGTAATGTACCCCAACTAGTTGATAAAAAAGAAGGAAGCTATAATGCTACTGCCCCTTAACTTGAAGTTGGAAAATTGAACAAGTGGAAAAAGCGTATACTTTTCTACTTAATAGGAATGGAACCTTATTACATTAATTGTATTAATGAAGGTCCATTTTTTCTTAAGACAGCTGAAGGCCTACCTAAGCCTGAAGCTCAGTGGACTTCTGATGAGAAAAGGGTAGTCAATCAGGACCAACGTCTAAAAAGCATCATTATATAATGTCTTCCTGACGATGTAATGAAATCGGTCATCAACTGTCCAACTGCCAAACAGACTTGGACTAACTTGGTTCACAGCTATGAAGGTCCCTTAGATACCAAGGAAAATAGGATCATGGACCAGAGACATGAGTACAACACTTTCAGGGCTAAGGACTTTGAAACTCTCTCTCAGACTTACACCAGATACAAAACCCTTTTAAATAAATTGACCAATGATGGTGTCACCCTGTCTAAGCATGAGATAAATATTGGCTTTGTCAACAGTCTTCCTAAGAAGTGGTTAAGCTTCTCTCAAAGTCTCAGAAATGCTAACCACATTCAAAATCTTGAGCTCACTGAAATCTATGGGAAGTTTGTCTATAAAGATAAGTTAATCTCTAGGAGATACCTTGATTCAAAGAAGACTCAAGAGACCAAGAAGGCTTTGACCATTGCACCCATATCCACTGCCTTCTATTTTAATGGTGTTGTGCAGGATTTCCAAGAAAACTCTGATGATGATGTTGATGAGAGGACACGTGAGGAATACCTTAATGATTTACAATTAGAATTTCAGGAAAAGACACTCCTTGCTAACTTAAACGTTATATTAAAAGAAGCAAAAAAATTTCAAGTGCTAAAGCCAATGAAAACACTGAGTGTTTTAAATGTGGCAAAAAGGGTCATTTTACAAAAGATTGTATGGAAAACTAGAAGGGGGTTGAATAGTTTACCGGTTTTAGCTTGATTTTCTTTGAAAACTTTTACGTGTAATCGACAACTAAAACTTACCAAACAATAAATAACATGCAAGAATAAAAGTAAGAAACGATCAAACCATAACACGGATGTTTATCGTGGTTCGGCTACAAGGACTCTTTTTCTTTGCCCTACTCCACGCCCCGAGTATCCAACTCGAGAGCTTCTTGCACTAGTCAACAAGCTCCTTTATCCGGCAGAGAAAACCTTACACGTTGCTTACACACTATTTCCGACACTAAGCTAGATGTCGAGTTCTTTCACAAGGGTACAACCACTCCCAATAGTTCTTTTACAAGGGTACAACAACTCCCGATACTCTAAGTATTTTGAGGACTAAAATACTAACCGATCACTACAAATGGATACTATACAATGAAGTATTAAACTTTACTAGTTTACACTATGCTATGCTTAACAAGTCTTGCAACATTGTGTTGAAGCTTGTGAAGTCGTGATCTTCTTGCTACAAAGAAAGACTCACAAATATGAAATTGTATTGAGTTAGAAGTGAAGTATATGTAGTATGTTATGATAGTAAGTGATAATAAAAACTCAAAGAGTGGGTTGCTATTTATAGGCAAACTTCCAGACTAACCCACGGATATGGCGGAACCATTACTTTGATTCCGTCCGTTATGCCTGAGGGTTCCGCCAGAAGCTCTTACAGAATCCTGCATAAAATATTACATAATCTAACACAATATTCTCAAGATCTCGCAAAGTTAACTTTGAGATCTTGAGTATGAATCTATACAAAATAAAACATGTTTCTTACACAAATGTTTCCTTGAAGGGACATGTGTGATGCAAGTGATGATGTAAGTATACATATGATTTCTAATTTTAGATATTCTTAAAAATGAAAGTATACTTGTAAAAGAGTTTATGTATAGACTTAAAAATGTTTGTTTGAGATGTTTAGCAAGTGAATGATTTACCAAAAGGAGTTTGCTTGCTTATATCCTAATAAGACATACTATATAGAAAACTTGCTAAATATACTTATAAGACATTTTTAACACATGTACTTAAACTAAAGTATACTTGATTAGAAATCACTTTATGAAAACATGTAAATGTAGTTTGGGTGATGTTAAGTAAAAGACTTTTAAACTATATTTACGATTTGCTAAAACTAAACTTTACCTTTTGTAGTTAAACAAACTAAGAAAGATCGTAAAATATAAATAACGTTTTTAGGCGATATTTGTAATAACAATCTCCCCCTTTTTGTTGACGACAAAACATAAATTTTATTTTTACGCAAACGGATAATTATAGATTTTGAGCCTTTTAAAAATTTATATTTAACATGATTATTTCAACTTTTGAGTATGACATTTTGAATGTTGTAACAAAGTTGATTTGGTTAAATATATCTATCTCCCCCTTTTTGTCAAAACAAAAACAATGTTGAAGTGGAAATGTGTCAAGCCATATGCTCCCCCTTGGACTATACTCCCCCTAAATGGAGTGCCAAGAGAGGATACATGGATTTTGGTCCTACAAGAAAAAGTTAGTTTGTTGTAGAAATAAGTATGGGAACATAATACTAATTAGCATATAAGAGAATAAGCATTCATCTAACAACAACAATCGAAAGAGAATGACCAACTAAATATAGAAGTAGAACCATTATATTTCAAGTAAAATTTTAATTTGACTTAAAAAGTCAAACCTAAAGACTTTGAAAGAGTCTACCGTTGATACAAAGTGGAATTAAAATGACAACAACACTTATAAAAGGAAAAAGTCCTAGGTGAGATTCTACCATTATTTGATTTTCTTAATGAGGCTCTAAGCTTGAGGCAAGTGAGTGATGGCGTTTAGACGCTCCAAAATGTGGTTGGGGATAAACCGCATTTAATCTTGAAGCTCAGGTACCAAGATGTTGCATCTCTCACTTATATGATCGGTTCTTTCGCACATGATGCAATCATGGCGAAGAGGTGGTTGTTGTGGAACTTGGTTTATTGTTGGTGGATCATTGGTGGTGGATAGAGCATTGGTTGTAGCTGGAGCAAAGGTGGATGGTTAAGAGGTGTTTTGGTTTCCTACAAAAGATGAGTACATTGCGGTTTGGAAATCTAAGGCTTGGGTGAAATGATAATCAATCATGTGTTTGAAAGCATAAAGGCTTTCCAAGCGGGTGTTAAGTTCTTCATGAGTGTTTGGAGATTTGGTCCATAAAGATGCTTCTATTTCCTCATAAGTAGGAAATATGGACTCAAATTGTTGGGAAAAGTATTGAGGTGGTTCTTGTTGTTGATCATGATAGTGGAAGCTTGGTTCTCCATAAAGAGGACCATGGATGTCTTTGTGAATAGGTTGGAACAACAATGGTTGTGGTTGTGGATGAACTTGATCATGAGAAAAAATAGAAGGTCTAGCATGTTTGTAAGCTAAATGCTCTATCAATGATGGTTGATAAGGTTTTTCATCTAATGATTTGCTTGGTTGAAACCTTGGTTGTTGTTGAGTTTCCATTAGATCAATGGTATCAAAGAGTGGCAATGGTGGTTGATTTGATGATCTAGGTGGTAGTTCTTCTAAAATTTCCAAAAAATGGATGTGGTGATGTTGGTGGTGTTTTGAAATGTTCCATAGGTGTCATTTTTGGTGATTGAGGTGATTGAGTTTTTGATGGTCGACTTGGTGCAGAAGGTGGTGTTGGGTTACTTGGTGTTTTAGTCGGTGGAGGAGTGGTGATTATGTTAGCATTGCAAGGTTTTGGAGATGGTGTTTGAGTAGCAAGGTTTAGAAAGTTTGTATCATTGATGGGTAATGAAATTTTGAGGGATGAATCACTTGATGATGATGAGCTTAGTTGGATGGTTTTGTTGAAGCAACATGGTTTCATGCTAATTCTAGCGATTCTTCTCATAGGCCTTGATGATTCGGATGAGGTGTTGGATTTAGTCATTGCAAGACTTTTGGTAGGCTTAGAATTATAAGGTCGAGAGAAGTGATGGTGATGGTGCGAATTTGATGTGTGAACATTGGTCAATTTATAGGAAGAACATGGTATGGAAATTGGTGTTTCGATTTGATGTTGATCCATACATTTTTGGAGGTTCCTAATCATTTGGAAGAGTTCCAAGAAGTTGTCAAATCATTGGAAGTCAATCCAATGGAATTGGATGGAGTGAAAGACTAAGTGGAGAAGTAAATGCTATGTGATCATGAAGGATACAGGTTGTCAGGTTGTTCCATGGATTTGGAGGAACCAAAGGAAAGGTTCCTTCCTTGTATCAGAAAGGTTCCTTGGGTTAGTTTAGCTAAATTTGAAATTTTGGCGGGAATGATGATCCTATTGTTGAAAGTGTGCTAAGAGAGCTCTAGAATTATTGATAAATACTAACTAGCATGTAGGAAGCAAGTTCGGAACCTAAGGATTACTAGAAAAATTCAAAAAATTCCAAGATGAAAATTTGATGTAGGACTGGAGAAACCAAACGATAACATGGGCGGAACCAAGTTTTGGGTTCTGCCGTATCCGTTGGAAAAACTTGGCTGAACCAAGTTTCTGAACGGACGAAACCAAAATTAGGTTCCGCCGTTTCCGTGGAAGCTCAGAATCGAGACAGAGTAGTTTTTACGGCTTCGTGGTTTTTCCAAATTTAAAAATTTTTCCTAAAACTTAAGTAATCAATTTTTTGTAGTTAGAAGATACAAAATTACAGGTAGAAACATGCTTACCTATAGATTTCACGAGAGCGATTCTAGCATTCATATTTTTATCAGAAAAGTGAAAATAGCATAGTACTAAAGAGTTATCCCCTGCAAATGTTGTTAGTACACACATAATCCACAGACATAATATCATCCTACAACATCATTAAAGCATAAAAAAACATTGTTTCAACGACCAAATTGTTCAAATGCACCCTTGTGCCAAACACCCTCTTAACGTTCTTACTTCTTGTTCACTTTCTTGTAGATCTTCCCAAGGTATCTCCCAAAGCATTTCCACATCCCTTTGGTTTGCTTGAACTCCTCCGACTCATTCGGTATAGATGGAAGTTGTGAGAGGTATTCAAGAGGTGGGAGCCTAGAGTTGGGTAAATTGTCGTCTTCACTCATTGATGATGATGCTGATGATGAGGTAGGAGGGTGAGGACGTTTACCATTGGCTTTATAGACTCTCTCATCACTTAATGCCACAAAGTTGTGAGGAATAAGAGGATAATCTTGGCGACGACGTCTAGGAGTTGGAGGAATGGGTTCAAAAAACCTAAAGAGACAGGTGAGAAGCGTCCCGTATGGAAGAGCGGTAGTACCTTGGACCGAGATGTTTGCCATCCTTTTGGCAATGTAGTAAGCTAAATTGAAAGTTTGGCGGGTGGATACACTATAGAGCATGTAGGAGAGATAAGTGTTGATATGGTCCCTATTGCCTAAAGTACAAATCACATTGGCCCTAATGATTTCCTCCCATTTCAAGAATTGTGGTTTCAACTCATTAAACTCCATTCCAAAAGGGTCTTTTGCAACTTCCTCTCCCAATCGGGTTCTCCTAGTGTCAGAGGTTCTAACAAAAAGGTGCTCACGAATAGCTTCTTTTCTTACTAGAGGGGTGTCATAAGGATGAATATGGTCATGGATTGAGTCAAGAGTTGTAAGTGGCTATTTGTCGGTATAAAGACATGTGCCCCTATTTGGAACACGGAGTACTTGAGCAAATTGATCTAAGGTGATTTCAAAGTCATTTTGGTTGATTGAAAAGTTTAATGACATGAGACCTTCATCATCCATGCTAAGGGACACGGAAGCATAGAATTCTAGGATGAAACGTGGACAAATTGGTTCATCTATGTCTAAGAGACAATCAAAGTTGATAAAAGATAGTTCATCCCTAGTGTTTGTTCCTGTAAGAAAAGTAGGGTCTATGGTTCTACCCTCATGAACATAACGCTTCTCAAGGTTCTTAAAAATTTCTACTTGTGTCGGGGTTAGCCCTTTAGTCTTATGGTGTTTGGGTAGGTACTTGGTGGTGTCTTTGTGGTCATAGAAGGTTGCGGGAGGCATGATGAACCTAGAAGGATAATTTTCACATTTTAGTTTAAGTAAGTAATGATTGAAGTAACAAATTTCTAGTGTGTGCCTATATGAAAACAATATTGAGTTGTGGTTATCTCGACTCATTTTAATGCTTAAAATGGTTTTACTTATGCAAATTTTGTGTATATTTTAAGATAACCCAAATGCTCCTTAGTTCAATGTAGCTATGGTTGAATGTACCCAAAAATACATATTAGTTATGTATTCCCTTTAGCATTCAAGAGACATAATGCAAGTTATGTTTTAAATATAACATTTTTTATTTTGTATTATCAATGATTTTTTTTTCCTAAATGTGAAAAGGTTTTTCAAAATTTTGACATGGTGTGTTTGGTATAATGTAATAATGTCTTACAAGATGCAATTCCTAACTAATGGAAAACACAATTAGTTTTGTTTATGACAAATGCACTTCATGATTTCCTAAGTTGATGTATAACCCCAAGTTTTTAATTTTTGGGCATAAATAGAATTTCCTAGACATAGATCAGAAGAGTAATTGTGTTTAGAATATTTACAATGATGATGGGAGTGAAGAGTGGCTGAGTAAGAACCCTAATTTTCGTGTGAGAATGGATATGGAAGTGAATAGTAACTATTTTTGGTGAGTGGTATAGAGTATGGGACTTTATGGTTTAATATATAAAAAGGGAACTGTTAGCCTCGCTCTTTTTTCAGGATAACGTCATATAGGTGAATTGGACTAGATATGTAGTAAGTCGCACCCATAGGGACTACTTATGTACATTAGGTAAACATGTAGTGTGATGAGCCTATAAATACCCCTCATGACTCTCCATGAGGGGTGTGGGAAAGTGTGTAAGCTTCATTTCATTTATTCATATTAATATAAACTCTTTTATCCACCTTTCTCTCTCTACTTTCTCTCTCTAGAATAATCATGTATTTCGATCAACCTCGACCTCCCGAAGGTGTTTCTTGGTCTCAACAAGTGGCATCAGTGCTAACCAGGGGCGAATCGTGGTGTTTTGTGGTGTAAAAATGTGTTTTTGGCGATTTTTCTCGGAAAAAGTACGGTTCTATCGAGTAACAAAGGGTTTTATCGAGTAAGGGAGCGTATTTCACGGAGTTATCGAGTAAGGAATGTAACAATTAGCAATTTCAGGTTAATTACTATTCCCGGAAAATTTCACTATTCACTTTCACTATTCACTTTTACTATTCACTTTTACGATTCATTTTCCCGAAATTTGATTTTTTGTTTCATATTCTCGAGTGATAAATCATTTCCATGGCAAATTAAAAGTTTGACACTCATCAGATCATTTTCGCGAAAGTTATTAAGGAATTACACGTTTTAGGGTAAAACGTCATTCAGAAATTCTACGCACAACGAAACTCGACCGCGTTAATTTTCCCCGTATCAGAAAAATGTTTGATACACTCATGATTTATTTGAGAATTAATCATGACTGAGAAAAACATGACCAAAATAAACCTCGGCCGTGAAAAACAGGAATTCTTGTTTTTAAGCGTTTTTACTCAGCCGTAACCTTAGCCTATACCTGCACCGCGTTTCTAAGACGATTTGAGTTTTCACATTTTTGGAAAAAGTCAACATATTTTTCCCTCCTCCTTTGACCAAAAATCATTCCTTGATTTTATAAATCATTCCTTGATTTTTAGGCTTACGGTTTTATGTCTAAAAGACATTTAATACCAACCGACACTAGACTGAGCCCAGCCTAGACATTATAAGTCATTTTAAATCATTTTTATCCTATTAGAAAAGTAATATTTTACTTTTCTCAATTTTACACAATATTCGTACGTTTTTACGTATTACGCGTTTTAGACCCGTGTTTCCAGTTTTAGCAGGGTTTTAGCACCCCAATGGAACCTAACACTCATTTTATATTTTATTATGGAGTATTTTGACAAGTTTAATCATTCTTCCAAGTTTCGTATTTTTACGATACCCGGTTTTACGTATTATGGCTTAATAGTTTACGGTTAGCATTTTACGGAGTCAAAACTAGCTCCATAAGTAGGATAATATCACAAACCAACCAAGTCATCATCCTTATCCATGTGAACCGCCATATAGGGGGGGGGGGATTCACCTTGTGTGTTAATCTTGACCATTCATTCCTTAGATCATTACAAGTGTTGAACTTGTTCACCAAGTTTTGACTAAGTCAATGGAACTAACCTCCTCAAGGCCATATAAAACCCCCTCCTCCCCTCCTTTGCCGTTCCATACCACACACACAACCATCAAACACTTAGCTAATTCTCTTCCAAGTTTCATGCAAGAATCAAGAGCTATATCAACACTTAAACCGTAGATTAGTTTTGATTCATCAAAATACTTCCAAACCTTATAAACTTTGGTGATTTCTCTTGAGTTTGAATCCACTCAAGTCACCTCAACTTTCATCATCTTTCTTTCAAGAATACAAGAGTAGAAAGATTGCATGAAGTGAAGTAAGGTGAAGCTAAAGTCTATCAAAGTCCTTTTCCTTACATGTTACTTACCTTTCTTTGTAGAAAGCCAAAGTTGTAAGCAAACTCTAATACACTTCCTTGCTTAAATATCATTTTCATGCTATTTGTATTTCCTTCATACTATATATTGTCTTGTTGTCATGTCCATGATGTATAAAAATGGGTAGAACAAGTTATTATAAATGATTGTTAAGTTAAGTTATTTAAACAAGTAAACTAGTGACTTTCTTGGTAAAATCTGATCAAAATGGTAAAATTATGATATTGGATCATTACATATTGTAGTAGAGGACTTAACAAGGAAACCATAGCAATTTGAACCACTTAAAACGAGTACACGAGTAAAAAGTTATGACCATTTGAAATTACCAAAACTTTACGGCAAATCTGCCAAATGTTTCTGTGACAGAACATAAAACACGCAAAAAGAGGCCCTTCTGGTCCGTTTTATGACAAAGTTAAAGCACGAAAGTTGTCCGGAATCACGTTTTCTTCAAAAACTCAGGAGCACGTCTCCAGAAAACCAATAACGAATGAAATTTTCTTCAGTTTCTTAACAGCTATTTTACATATATAAGTCACTATATAATGGTTATGGTTTAAAAAGACCAAGAGGTCTTATGACCTAGATTCAAGACCACAACCATGGCTAAAGCCAAGGTTGAGTCTCAAGACCATGGAACAATGACCAAAGGTCATGGCAAGGCCATGACTAAATGACCGTATAAACTTACTTAGGCGAAAACATGAACCAAAGAGTTGGCAATAACTTAAACATACAATTTGGATCTACTTCATCTAAAAGAACCACGAAATATTACAAGTATTTGTCATACAAGTTATAAGAAACTTACCCTAATAACAATCTTCATGTAAAGATAAACTTTCCTAAGTTTATTCAAATATTGGACATGTAACTTTTCGGATCAAAACTTATATATATATATATATATATATATATATATATATATATATTATCAACTACTACAATAGTAGGGAGCCTCATGTGAGGAGTTCATTATGTAATTCGTCGAGATGAATTGTGGATTTACGAATTAAAGTGTCCTGGCTCCTCGAACGTTTACTAACATGACTTCTGAATTATGTCGGCCCGAACGCTAGTAAACGATATATAAACTATACATGTTTCATGAACCATTTCTTTTCAGATACTTACACTATACAAAGTACCACATCATGGACTAAATGCAAGACATATATATAGGCAATTCTTCATATTCTTTACTCCAATCCTAAGTCGCAACATTCTATTATAGGTTGCTCGTAGAAACCTTCACGATTCAACCGTTACATTCACTACTTGCTATTTAACTTAAGGTGAGTTCATAGCCCCACTTTCCATTACTTAATTGTTTTACAAACCCTTGGGGGGAATACATGCTATTTTAAACCGAACACAATGCTTTGAAATTGTATGCTTGCCTGATTGTTTTATTATCACTAAGTACCATCCTCGCCAATCCAAGATCCCTTATTATGAACCATTTAATCACTAGTAATAGTGAGCGCGAATATTGTGAATAGGCCTATTGGGATTGATGAATCCCATTTGTGTTGACTAAGTTCAAACAAATGCATTAATATTTGAAACATAGGTATGACGGCAAAGTACCTATCGGGATAACTCCGCCGATTGATATTGGTACCCGTTAACGTTTTGGTGTCATAAGCTTAGTGTTATAATACCTGTTTTGTTTTCCAAACATTGGTGTGAGTCTATAGCTCACACTACCAACATATTGTGTTCAACCATTAAACAAACTCTATGAATATCACTCAACCTTTGTGTTGACCTCTTAAGCATGTATTTCAGGTCCATGATGATCAAGGATGGCACGGAAGGGCACGGATATTCAAGAGGGATATAAATTTTATTATCATTCAAAAACTCATTTAATGTAAATTGTAAACATGGAACCATCTGGGACCTCATTTTGTAATCTCTGATATTTATATAATTTAAATGATAAATCTTTTAAAACGACTCAATTAGAGTTCGTTTTCTATTATTGTGACTATTGTGCCGTCGAGTAACACCCAGTTTGAATTCCGCTGCATCCATGAATTGGGGGTGTTACAAGGAAGCTGGTTTCATCGAGTAAGCAAGCTGCTTATCGAGTAAGCCCACATTTTTATCGAGTAAGGATAATTTCGAAGCTGATTATTGAGTAAGGGTATATTATCGAGTAAGGTTTGCTTCTTTTTGGCGAGTTAGCCCTTTCCTTATCGTTTATCGAGTGAGGACTTATACTCTATCGACTAAGGGAACCTATATCTCGTTAAAGTTAGTTTATCGTGTAAGCACATGTTTCACCGAGAGTCTTATCGAGTATGGGAAATTTGTGAGTTTTATCGAGTAAGGTATCTTTTGCGAGGTCCTTATCGAGTGAGCAACAACTTATCGAGTAACCAAGCATTATCGAGTAAGCAGTACTTATCAAGTAAGGAATTTTTCTGAGTAAGGAGTGATATTTTAGAAATTCAAGGGCCTTTTTACCGAGCACCAAGGAATGAAATTCTTTTAAGTTTCTCAAGGTTTCGTTGCAAACCTAACATACAAAATCCTAGTTTTCAAACCCTAATTTACCGAAAAAATTTTCGGGGGTGCGCTGCCCCCTGAACCCCCCAGCGAAGTCACTGCGGAGTTTGATCCGCAGAACAGGGGGTATCTAAAGAATTAGGGCATATCACAAACTTACCATCACACCAAAAATACATATGATATTATTGGTCTACATCTCATAGAACATGATTCATTTCATTGTTTCATTATCTTAGTACCAATTTATCTCACTTCAAAACACACCACGTATAGCTTAAAAGATCCTGATCAAGAATCACAATCAAATGATAACGGCTAGTATCGGATTTTTGTGACTATGGGGATAATTCTTTATCACTTATCTGGGTTTAAAGTTCATTTCAAGGGCATGTGTACTTATTTATCTCAAAGTCTAGGGTGGATGGATTCATGACTTTCGAAGATACTTATTTGTGCATTCACTAGTAATGATAGTGATTAAGACTTGGTTTATCTAGTTATACCCGATGTAAGGAGTTACATTGTAGTACTCCCGGGGTTATAACTATCACTTTAAGGAGTTACATTGTAGTACTCAGTGTCACACAAAGTTGTGGATAGTCCAAGAGGCGGATTTCATATACTGTTTGTTGGTTTAGGTATATGGCTCTACCTATGCTTTAAGGAGTTACGTTGTAGTGCTCAATATAGGTTCTTAGTCACACCATCGTACAAGATTAAGTCACGTATCTAAGGGATGTTTACTTCATTTTCATATTGGATATATTGGGTTGTTTCTCTAGTCAGTGGTCATTTACTAGCTGGTTGGAATTTGAAGATGTCGCTTGTAGGTTGAAGGGAAGAGATGAGAATGTAGAAAAAGAGAGTCATATCTTATCAACATATACTCACAGAATATGCTTCAACGAGCTATTATGGCTTCTAAATTGCATCAAGTACAAGGTGATTATACGGCATGTACACTACGTTATGATGATTTCGATAACTCACAACCATCAGGAGGGAGATGAACATGCCTAAAGAAGTAGTGTTTCACCTTCAGTGATTGGATTGACTAAGAGAATTGTGGTTAACATCGTGAATGGGGAAGTAGTGTGTGTACATCAGGGCTTATTACCAACTTGGATGCAATGTTATGTGAGTTATATTGTTATGATGCTCCCCGAACGACAACCATGTCCATACACTTTTGAATCTACTTTATCCGCTGCGTGATGTAAGAGAGTTGTCGGTTCAAGAGGGAGCAGGAAAAAGAAATAAAAGCTCACTAGTTAGGAGGGTGTAATAACCTAACTAGACCGTTACAGTTGAAGTTCAGAGCTACATGGATCTGTGCCTTCAGTGCCAAAGATCAAATGCCGAGACCGTCGGGAGAGAAGAACTTCAAGTCTGCCTCAGTATCTAGACTACAGAGACTCTGCACTTCAACAACGTTAACTTAGTTTATTATCATTGTAATCTACTTTGTTTATAGGTCTCATTGTAACCATTCATGTGTGACGATATCTTGGAGGGAGATTGTTAGCCTCGCTCTTTTTTAAAGATAACGTCACATACGTGAATTGGACTAGATATGTAGTAAGTCGCACCCATAGGGACTACTTATGTACATTAGGTAAACATGTAGTGTGATGAGCCTATAAATAACCTTCATGACTCTCCATGAGGGGTGTGGGAAAGTGTGTAAGCTTCATTTCATTTATTCATATTAATATAACCTCTTTTATCCACCTTTCTCTCTCTACTTTCTCTCTCTAGAATAATCATGTATTTCGATCAACCTCGACCTCCCGAAGGTGTTTCTTGGTCTCAACAGGAACCTGTGCAGGCGTCTGATGGATTGGACGGAACCAAACAGAGGGATCCGCCCTTTGTTTTTCTTGGTTCCGCCAGTCCTGCAGACATATAAACAAGGATTTTTGTTTTGAATTTCTACAATTTTATTTAACGTTTAAACTATGAAGTAGCTTCCCTAAGTCCTAGTCCTAGTCTAAGAAGATTAAATGGTTCACGTTTAGGGGTTTTGTAAGAATATCGGCAATGTTGTCTTCGGAGGATACTTTCTCGATGGAGATGTTTCCTTTTTGAACATTGTCACGAAGGAAATGGTGACGGATTTCTATATGTTTGGTACGAGCATATTGGACTGGATTTTTACTCAGGTTGATGGCTCCTTTGTTGTCGCAAAGGATAGATATGTCTTTAATAATAATTTCGTAGTCCACGAGCGCTTGCTTCATCCAAAGAGCTTGTTGACATGCTTTTCTAGCCGATACGTATTTGGCTTCAGTTGCTGAGATTACGAGGGCCGTTTGCTTCTTGGAGAACCATAAAGTGAGACAATGTCCAACAAAAGTACAAATACCACTTGTACTTTTTCTATCAACATAGTCACCGGCATGATCCGAGTCGGCATACACTATGGTTTCTACACCCGTTCCTTTGGGATACCACAATCCTAGATGTGTAGTGCCTTTGATGTACCAAAAATATTCTTTTTACGGCTTCAAGATGGATTGTTTTGGGATCTTCTTGAAAACGAGCACATAGACAAACGCTAAACATAATGTCGGGTCTACTAGCCGTGAGATAAAGTTGACTACCAATCATACCCCTATATTTAGTGTTATCTACGGATTTACTTTCCCATCCTTAGTGAGTTTGGTTTCCGAGGACATAGGCGTTTTGATAGGTTTTGAATCTTCTAGACAAAATTACTTAAGCATGTCTTTTATGTATTTAGATTGGTTAAAGAATATCCCATCTTTTAATTGTTTAATTTGTAGTCCAAAGAAAAAGTTGAGTTCTCCCATCATACTCATCTCAAACTCGTCATGCATGATTTTAAAGAAATCATCGCATAGCTCTTGACAAGTTGATCCAAATATTATGTCATCAACATAAATTTGAACTATGATAATGTGTGATTCTTCCTTCTTAGTGAAGAATGTGTTGTCAACTAGGCCCATGGTGTACTTATGGTCAACTAGAAAGGTTTTAAGTCGATCATACCATGCTTTTGGAGCTTGCTTAAGTCCGTATAAAGCCTTTTTAAGTTTGTAAATGTTATTAGGTTTTTCAAAGTCGATAAAGCCCGGTGGTTGAGTAACATAAACTTCTTCATTTAAGAATGCACTTTTGACGTCCATTTGAAAAAGTTTAAAGTCATGTGCGCATGCATATGCAAGTAAGATTTTAATTGACTCGAGCCTAGCAATTGGAGCAAAAGTTTCATCGTAGTTAATGCCTTCTTGTTGATTATAACCTTGTGCCACTAGTCTAGCTTTGTTTCTAGACACAACTCCGTTTTCATCCATTTTATTTCGAAATACCCATTTTGTTCCAATTATAGTTTGATCCTTTGGTTGAGGGACAAGTACCCAAACATCATTTCTAATAAATTGGTTCAATTCTTCTTGCATAGCTATTACCCAAGATTCATCACTTATAGCTTCATTTATATTTTTAGGTTCAATGATTAATATAAAACAAAAATAGTTACTTTCATTTTGAGCTTTTGATTTTAAGGTTCTTTCATTAAGTTTACCGATGACACTATATAATGGATGACTTTTAGACTCTTTAACATTAATTATTTGTTTATTTAATAGTTCATCTTCCTTGTTGTTTTCTAAATCAATTTGATTAACAACTTGACTTTCAACTAAATCATCATCTACCAAAGGTGATGTCTTAGAGGGAGGTGGACTTTCATCGAATTTTACGTTCAACGATTCCTCGACTCTTAATGTTTCTTTATTTAGAACAATATAAGCTTTGCTATTTTGTGAATATCCAAGGAATACACCTTCATAAGACTTTGGGTCAAATTTAGTGAGATAATCCTTGGTGTTTAGTATAAAGCATTTACTCCCAAATACTTTAAAGTATCCTAATGTTGGCTTTTTACCTCTATATAATTCATATGGAGTTTTATCTATAAATGGTCTAATTAGGACTCGGTTTAAGATATAAGTTGATGTGTCAACGGCATTACACCAAAACGTTTGTGGAATATTTTGTTCGTTAAGCATTGTTCTACTCATCTCTTGAAGTGTCCGGTTTTTACGTTCTACTACACCATTAGATTGAGGAGTGCGAGGAGCCGAGAAATTATGTGTTATACCATTTTTGTCACAAAATTCACCAAATTGTATTTCGTTATCAAATTCCCGATCGTGATCCGTTCTAATAGACACAATACAATTTCCTACTTGATTTTGAATTTTCTTACTGAGAATTTCAAATTGTTCGAAAGCTTCATTTTTACTTTTCAAAAATCTTGTCCATGTATAACGTGAATAATCATCCACTATGACCAAAGTGTAGAAGTTTCCTCCATAACTTTGAATAGCGGATCGACCAAACAAATCCATATGAAAAAGTTCTAGACACCTAGATGTAGACACCATATTTTTAGCCTTAGGGCTACTATGAACTTGTTTACAAATTTTGCAAGCATCACAAAAGTGTTGGTCGTATTTCAACTTAGGTAGGTTTCTAACTAATTCCTTAGAGGATAGGGATTGAATAAGTCTCATATTAGCGTGACCTAAGCGTCTATGCTAAAGAGTTAAGGACGCATCTAATGAGGTAAGACAAAGTTTATCTCTAGATGATTTATCAATTTTCATGACATATACGCTGTTCTTAAGAGTTCCTTTAGCTATTGTTATACCATCTTTTAGTATCTTACTTTCGTTTTCACTAAAAAGGACTTTATACTTTTTACGGCAAAGTTGGCTAATACTAAGAAGATTAAATCCTAAGTTGTCAACATGAGCAACATCATCAATAGATAGAGAGTCATGAGAGATACTACCTTTTCTGATGATTTTACTTTTAAGCTTGTTACCAAAAGTAACGTTACCTCCATCATAGACTTGATATGTTGAGAAAATACTTTTGTTCCCCGTCATGTGTCTTGAGAACCGCTATCTTTGATCCATTCATCCGGTTCCAAACACACTTTTAAGTATACCTATTTTATAACACGCATTCAAACATTTGGTCCCCAATATCTCATGGGTCCATTTTGGTTAATCATGCCATTACCTTGATTCATGTAAGGAAATGGTGGATATGGGTTCCAAGACATATAGTTTAGAACTTGATGTTGTCTAGGTATGTTTTGACCCCAGCTATGTTGAAAGTAGGGTTGTGTGTTGTAGTTGCCCTTTGGAAAGGGGTGTTTGGATATAGGCGTTTTAGGTCTTGGTTGAGTAGTTCTAGTTCTAAATTTATTTTTAGCAAGTCCTACTCCTATTTTAATGGCTGGTTTAAGTTTAGTTTCAGTTGAACTAGTGTTGGACTTCTTTGTAACTTTAACAAATTCATTACGGTTAGTCATTGAAGTGTTCTGTTCTGCAGCAGTCTCCACGGAACCAATGGGTTCAACTGGCGGAACCAAATTTTTGGTTCCGTCAGTTCGGTGGGTCACTACTACAGTTTTGTCATTTTCTTGTCCTTTTTCGCCTTGTTTCTTTAAACTACTTATTGACCCTGATTTCATGAATCCTAACCCTGTTCTATCAAAATGTGATTTTTGGAGTTTCATTATTTCATCCGCACAACAAATACTTTTATCAAACTTCTTAAACTTTGAGTTTTGTTTAATAAGATTATCTTGTGTGATTTTAAGCTTCTCAATTTCAAGTTTGAACTCTTGACATGATTTGCAAGTTGTGTCAACGTTTTTACTCTTTTCCAAACGTTTAGCTTTTTCTTTTAATTCATAAACTACGTTTTCTAAAAATTCCTTTTTAGTCTTTTAAAAATTTGTTTTTGTTTATGATTTTTAAGCTTAACTCACAAAGTTTGTTGTATTGTTGTTGTAATGTGTCATCATCAATAGAAGAGTTAGATGAATCGGAATGTACCTCATTTGAGCCTTGAGCCATAAGAGCTACTTCGTAATTTGTCGGCTCTTCATCATCATTCTCACTATCACTCCAAGCACCACTCACAAAAGCACTTTGAGTTTTGCTTTTGGGTGGTTTTGGACATTCTCCTATTAAGTGACTTGTATCTCCGCATCTAAAACACTTTCTTTCATTCTCGAATTTCTTTATATGAAATCGTAGAGGGGGGGGGGGGGGTGTGAATACGTTTCCGTTTAAAAATCTTTAAACTTGTTGTATTAAATATAGTATAAACCATTGAGTCAAGTTTTGCCATTATTAGTCCGGTTTATATTTCTTGTCTAAAAACATCCGTAATACAAATTACCACTCAAGCTTGTTGTAATATGAATAATACCAATTATAGTCTTATGACTAATATAAAGCATATGGCATAATAAGTTGTCACACAAGCATACACATCAAATCACAACACAAACAATAATATAGTGAAAGTGTAAAAGTAAAGAAAGTGCAAACCGAACACGAGGATTTATAGTGGTTCGGTCACGGATCTCCTCTCCGCCCTACTCCACTCCCCGAGTACCCAACTCGAGAGTTACTTCACTAGATCAACAAGCTCCCTTCTTGGCGTAGAAAACCTTACAATCGTCGCCTATACTTTTTCCGGTACAAAGCTAAATACCGGGTTCTTTTACAAGGGTACAACCACTCCCGCTAGTTCTTTTACAAGGGTACAACAACTCCGGCTATGTTTTGTGGCCCAACATAAAAACCTTGTGTTTTATGGCACAAACACATAAACCATCTAATCCATATTGTGATGTTACAATGATGATCCATGACATAAAAGTCCAATGGATATAAATACCTAATCTATATGAACTTCCATTGATCGGAAGTCTTCAATCATTGATGATGTCAAGTACCCTTGAATCTTCATATGTTGATATGCTTTGGTGGATGATGATGAGGTAGATCTTTAAGCTTTCTTTGGTAGATCAAGATGTATGATATGCTTACAACATAATGAGAGTTAGTAACATTATGATCATTATGGAAAGGGTGATTGATATGTGTTTCTACATGATTTTCTACTTATCTCTATATGTGTTGTTTTTCATCTTTTATCATCAAGTTATTAGAAAACCATGAGCTACTATTTATAGGAAACAAGTAAAGAGGTTTTTCCAAACCATGTTCCAAAACCATTATACTATCTTACATTCATTGGGCACCTTATGAACAGTACACTTATGAACAGTACACGAAAAAAACCACAACGACACAACCACAAATTAGATAACACAGCCACAAAATTTTCTACGTTATAGTTGTTATCTTTCTTATCCTATCACAAGCTAAAAAAACACACATAGAGAAAGCAGAATTCATCCTACAAATCGAAAACCTACCTATGTATGCTTAAAGGTATTTATGATTTTCTGAATCTTGATTTTTTGCTTTTTTTTCCTCACCACAAATTTGTATTCATTTAGGTTTAGCTTATGTTGTTTAATTATACAGTATAATTGTCCCAGATCATGGATGGAAAAATTAATCAACAAAGAAGATTAATGTGGTTCATTAGAATTAGGGTTTCATCTTAATTGAGGGATTTTTCTAAAATGGTTAGTATGAATTAAGGTTTCGTTTAAATTTTAGGGTTCTTATGAAATTATGGGTAGAAGGGGTTGTGGGTTTGCTGCTATTCACAAAAAGGTTGCATTTATAAGACTTTGGTTTAACAAAGGGTTTTATAAAACAAAACTTACAGTTGTAAATTTGTTTGTTTAAGAAATTTAATTTACAGTTATTTTTGGTTTGCGCTTACAGGGATAAAGGAGTGTTGTAGTGTTTGTTAAGCAAGATGAAGCATTGTTACTGAGATTGTCGCTGTCGGTTTTTGTGGAAAAAATTTACTTGCGTATTTGTGATTTGGGATGACTTATAGATTGTGCTTATGCATTGTTTACCACAACATGTATCTTGCCAGGGTAACCATACAAAGAATGTCGTTGCAGCCATGGCGATTGTTTGGTTTCGGAGAGTAATTTTATATGCCGCTATAAGCCATGGTCACAACAATGATTATAAGCTGTTATCACAGGCCCTATATAGGTTGTGATCGCAGTTACCATTGGTTATAATAGATATAGATGATTTGATTGTTGGCGCCTGTTTAACTTGGCTGTGATGATCCTTTAATTATGTCGTATGGCTGTGGATAGTGGAAGGATGGTAGAGTGCAACAAACGGTCGCGTCAGCAACCTCCACATGCGTGATCAGGGCGTCAGCTAATCTGAGGCAAGCCTAATTCCTCCAAATGTTTTAAATAGATATTAGGTATATTACTAAATCTGACCCTTTGATCCGCATTATATCTTGGGATGGGTATGTGACCCTTTGATGATGTTATCAAGCTTTCTGCTTATGCTTCTTCGATGCCATCAATCATTTTGTTGCCGCTATCCAAGGCGTGTGACAATGGGATGGGTGTGTGACGATGGAAATACGCTCATAAACTACAAAATAATCCATAAGAATACCAAGTTAAGCAATGGTCCTAAGGTTTGCATCAGCTGTAATAAGCTGTTGTGACCTAATTCCTAATAATGTTTTCCGGATAGGCTTTGACCACTGTTGTGAACTGAGTTGAATGAAGTGTGTCTTTGAAGATCCAACTGTCATTTGGCGGGGCAATGACCGGATGGCATGGCATATATGGTGTTCGTGCAACCGGGTTTCTTTGCAGCCATTGACGGAATTCGGATACTTCAGTCACCTGACCACTTTATTTATCTATTAACGCGATGATGACCATGATCCGCATTATATCTTGGCAAGGTAACCACTCATGAATTGCGGTTGCAGCCATGGCACCTCTGGGCCTTATTCATTGCAGTTATGATCCTCATTTGGTTGTTGGGTCTCAGCTCATGAACAATTCTAAACTCACAAATATCACTATAGATCTTTTGGTTTCGGAATGGGTCCGGTTAGCCAGAAGGTTTTTTGAATATGACCACTAAGGAAATGATGATTATCACATTTTACTTAACCCCGTATCCTGGCTTGGCAGTCACGCTGCAGATGTGGCTACAGCCATGGCGGGAGTTTTGTGCTGTGGTGAATTTGTGTATCTGAGCCAGTGCATTGCTGCAAAAAAGAATACTATAAGAAGCCAGGGGAGGTGGTTGTGACTATATTTGCAACCGTTGTACCAGCTAACCGTGTTTCAGTTAAATTTTAACAAATTGTAAGTTCCATTTTCTAATTTGTGCACGTGTATTAGAGGTTTGGCAATATGAACAGATTTAGGGGGCCGGAGTTGTGTAACGAGCAAGCTTTGGCTGGCCCGCAACCACTTTTTTATTAAAAAAAAAGTTTAGGTTTGATGGTTAGCAATAGTCATAATTAGTTACATTGACTATCGTATTGTTTTATTTTTAGCTGTAAATAATCTGGTTGTGGGAGATGCATAGCTGTCCTTTTTTTTTTTTTTTTTTTTTTTGAAATAATGGAATAGCTTCGGTTTGAGTAACAAGAGTAGTTTAAGTATGTCTACAGAAGTTGATCAACGTGTGTAGTTGGTGAGTAATTTTGTTGCGCATCTGTTTAACGACTGTAATATGTTCTTTATTAAATATGTGACACTATTGTTGTTTTAGCTGCAGCTGATTCGGCTTCAACCCCTGAAACAGCAGATGGGCAGGCAACAACAACACCATCAGCTGGTTACCAAGGTGAGTCATTTGCTTATTGAATTCTGAATTTGTTGTTGGCAATTATTGTTGGATGCAGCTGTTAGTTTATTTCTTATGTGGTAACCCCCATTTTATGCTTTTCAGGTTTGTTTTGGGAACTCAAACAGAAGTATAAGCAAGCGCTCTAAGAGGCAACGACGGACCGTGAACTTCTACAACAGGTACCATTTCAGGTTAGCTCAAGTCCTCATTTTCAGTATGTTTTTTATAATAGCAGTACGGATTTTGGAAAATCTTCAAACGAACCATGTTGTTGTGGACTTATATTCATCTGATTGACTTTCATGAATTAAAACAAAACTAACCTATTTTGCAACAAATCTCGCAACTGCACTTTTTTTGGTTACCACAATGTATTTTGTAACAATTCACATTTTTCAGGATAATTACTATTCCCGGAAAATTTGACTATTCACTTTTACTATTTATTTTTCCCGAAAATTTTTCCGAAATTTGATTTTTATTTCTTGGGCTCAAGTGATAAATCGTTTCCATGGCAAATTAAAAGTTTGACATTCATAAGCTCATTTTCGTGAAAGTTATTAAGGAATTACAGGGAATTACACGTTTTAGGGTAAAACGTCATTCAGAAATTCTACGTACAACGAAACTCGACCGCGTTAAGTGACCCCGCATCAGAAAAATGTTTGACACACTCATGATTTATTTGAGAATTAATCGTGACTGAGAAAAACATGATCAAAGACTTCCCGGCAGGTCACCCAAGCCTATACTACTCTCGCATGAGCACGCTTAACCGTATGGCCGATTAACCGTTCCACCACAAAACGTGTTTCTAAAAAGAATTGAGTTTTCAACTTATTAGAAAAAGTCAACATATTTTTCCCTCCTCCATTGACCAAAAATCATCCCTTGATGTTATAAGTCATTCCTTGATTTTTAGGCTTACGGTTTGATGTCTAAAAGACATTTAATACCAACCGACACTAGACTGAGCCCAGTCTAGACATTATAAGTCATTTTAAATCATATTTATCACATTAGAAATGTAACATTTTACTTTTCTCAATTTTACGCAATATTCGTACGTTTTATGTATTACGCGTTTTAGACCCGTGTTTCCAGTTTTTAGCAGGGTTTTACCACCCAAATGGAACCTACCACTCATTTTATATTTTATTATGGGACATATGGACATGTCTAACAATACTTTAAAGTTCCATAATTTTACGACACCCGGTTTTACGTTTTGAGGCCTAATCATTTACGGTTGTCATTTCCCGGAGTCAAAACTCTTCCTAATACTTAGGATAATACCAAGCAAAGTCCACACCTTGTCCCCCAAGTTTAGGAACCGACCTAGGGGGGGGGGGGGGGAATTCAGCCTTGTGTGTCTTAATCTCATGCTAGGAGCCTTAAGATGTGAACATGTGTTCAACTTGGCCTCCAAGTGTTGACTAGTCAACAATGTAACCTCCTCATTTGCATATAAATGCCTCTCCTTCCCCTCCTTGGCCATTCCAACGACCCACACACATAAAAACACACCATCATCTCATCCTTAGCTCATTTACTTCATGTTTCATCCAAGAAATCAAGTGCAATATCCATACATAAACCTTAGTTTAGTTTTGATTCATCAAAACTACTTCAAATCCTTAGAAACTTTGGTGATTTCTCTTGAGTTTGAATCCACTCAAGTCACCTCAATTTTCATCATCTCTCTTTCAAGATTACAAGAGTAGAAAGATTGCATGAAGTGAAGTGGGTTGAAGCAAGTCTATCAAAGTCCTATCCTTACATGTTAACTTCCTTTCATCTTTGAAAGCCAAAAGTTGTAAGCCAAACCCTAACATGATTCTTGCTAAATAATCATATTCATGTTATTTACATGTTATTTGTGCTATATTATGTCTTGTATTCATGTCCATGATGTATAAAAAATGAACAAAACAAGTTATTGTAATTGATTGTTAAGACAAGTTACTAAAACAAGTAAACTAGTGACTTTCTTGGTAAGACCTGATCAAAATGGTAAAGATATGATGTTGGATCATTACATATTACAGTAGAGGACTTAACAAGGAAACCATAGCAATTTGAACCACCTAAAACGTGTACACGAGTCAAAAGTTACGCCCATTTGAAGTTACCAAAACTTTGCGGCAAACTGCCAAATACCATTCTGATCAAATTTGGGTTTTGAAAGTACCACTTCTGGTCCGATTCATCAAAAAGTTAAAACACGAAAGTTGTCCGGAACGACGTTTTCGTTCAGGAATAAAGAAGCTCGAGACCTAAAAACACTTTCCGAGTGATAAAATTCTTCAAATTCTAAACAGCCCATTTTTAGGCGAAAGTCACAAGATTATGGTTATACTTTGAAAGGAACAAGAGGTCTTATGACCTATAATCAAGACCACAACCATGGCTAGAGCCAAGGTTGTGTCTCATGACCTTGAAACAAGGACCAAAGGTCATGGCTAGGCCATGACGAAATGACCATACCAACTTACATAGGCGTAAACATGAAACAAAGAGTTGACGAGAACTTGAACAAGCAATTTGAATCTACTTCACCTAAAAAGGAACCATGAGATATTACAAAGAGAAAATGGTCATACAAGACTTATGAAACTACCCCTAATAACAATCTTCATGTACAAATAAACTTTCCTAAGTTTATTCAAGTATCGGACATGTAACTTTTCGGATCAAAACTTATATCTATATATTTCATCAACTACTACAATAGTAGGGAACCTCATGTGAGGAGTTCATTATGTAAGCCGTCGAGTTGAGTTATGGATTTACGAGTTAAAGTGTCCTGGCTCCTCGAACGCTTACTAACATGACTTCTGAATTATGTCGGCCCGAACGGTAGTAAACGATATACAAGACATACATGTTTCATGAATCATTTCTTTCAACGACTTACATTATACATCATACCACATCATGGACTAAGTGCAAGACATACATATATTGGCATGTTTATGTTTCCTTAGACATTATTCCAAACCTAAGTTGCAACAATTATTCTAGGTTGCTCGTAGAAGTTCTTACGGCATATCCATCATTCTCATTATACATCATCCAACTCAAGGTGAGTTCATAGCCCCACTTTACATTACTTCATTGTTTTACAAACCCTTGGGGGGAATACATGCTATTTTTAACCGAGCACAATGTTTTTAAATTGTATGCTTGCCTGATTGTTTTATTATCACTAAGTACCATCCTTGCCAAACCGAGATCCCATATTATGAACCATTTAATCACTTGCGAGGGTTACTTGCAAGTGAGCGCGAATATTGTGAATAGGCCTATTGGGATTGATGAATCCCATTTGTGTTGACTAAGTTCAAACAAATGCATTAATATTTGAGACATTAGGTATGACGGCAAAGTACCTACCGGGATAACTCCGCCGATTGATATTGGTACCCGTTAACGTTTTGGTGTCATAAGCTTAGTATTTGATAATAACTGTTCCGGGCGTGTAACAACGTGGCCCATATTTGTTTTCCAAACATTGGTGTGAGTCTATAGCTCACACTACCAACATATTGTGTTCAAACATTAAACAAACTCTATGAATATCACTCAACCTTTGTGTTGACCTCTCAAGCATGTATTTCAGGTTCATGACGATCAAGGATGGCACGGAAGGGCACGGATACTCAAGAGGGCTATAAATTTTATTATCATTCAAAACTCATTTAATGTGATTTGTAAACATGGAACCATTTGGGACCTCATTTTTGTAATCTCTGATATTTATACAATTTGAATGATAAATCTTTTAAAACGACTCAATTGGAGTTCGTTTTCTATTATTGTGACTATTGTGCCGTCGAGTAACACCCAGTTTGAATTCCGCTGCAACCATGAATTGGGGGTGTTACAGATTGGTACCAGAGCCATGGTTATAGAGAAACGGGTCTAATTGAGACCTAAACTATAACTACAATCACAAGCAAAACCATTTTTATAGCCTTCCGCTCTCCGTGTCTTCCATCCTCCAGACGATTATGGACTTAGTAAGCATGTTATGCTACACAAACATATCAGTATATTCATATATACCCATTTTGAGCATTTCTCCGTAGGCATTTTTATGCTACACAAACATAATTGCATATTGATATATGTACCCTAAACATAATTGAGCATTTCCCCGTAAGCATAAGTATATTGATATATACACACTAAGCATTTTATGCTACATGAACACATATAAGTATATTGATATATACACACTAAGCATTTTATGCTACATGAACATATTAGTATATTGATATATAAACTCGGTTTATTTTCAATCATTTATCTAAACAATGGACTAAACATATCTGTGTATGCCTATTCTAAGGCATTTCGGCACAGCCACACTCTCCCAATCATGTTCCTACTCCAACATTATATGTCCAAGACATTGTAACTAATTACAATGGTCTCATTCATTTTCCAAGACATTGTGAGATACAATGGTCTCATTCACTTTTCAAGACATTGTGAGATACAATGGTCTCATTCATTTTCCAAGACATTGTGAGATACAATGGTCTCATTCATTTTCCAAGACATTGTGAGATACAATGGTCTTATTCATTTTCCAAGACATTGTGAGATACAATGGTCTCATTCACTTTTCAAAACATTGTGAGATACAATGGCCTCATTCATTTTCCAAGACATTGTGAGATACAATGGTCTCATTCATTTTCCAAGACATTGTATGATACAATGGTCTTAATCATTTCTCAAATGTTTTGAGTCACACAATGGCCTAACCTACTTCCCAGACATTGTGAATTACACAATGGTCTAACCTACTTCCGAGACATTGTGTTTTGTGCAAATGGTCTCTAGAATTATTCCATCACATCATTAATATCATTTCTTATGATATCAAAAACCCGTCACAATCTATCGATTTCAAAACAAGAAATATGAGATTTCTAAAGGACAAACTAATCCATCATCGACAAAAGCTGAACTTTCTCTACATTCATCAAAGTTTTCTTATGAAACCTTCATTATTAAAAGTTCGTGATCCTGGCCAAGTATGTTCTATTTTAGAACTACTTAAAACATCCTTTCCATACGTATCTACCCTTACTACCTTCTATGCAATGGAATATGAAAACATACGTTACAAGTTTTGTATGGACGGGACTTGCAACTTAAGGGTTTGACATCGCCTTTGTTTAGTGGACAGTTTCCCAAAAGCAACGGACATATCAAAAGTATACCTAGTTTAGGTATTTGATAATTTTATCGAACCTTGGCTAAATATAGACTAGTCACCTATATTTAACCTAGGGACAGTGGAATATAGTCTGACTAACTATATTCGACTTAGAATTTTCAAATACTGAGAATAGTTGTACTAGGGTTATGTTTAGATTGATTTCCTACATGAACACGATAAACCACCAGAATACATTAAAACAATCTAGAGACACGATAGTGCCTTACCACTCAGCGAAATCTTAACACCTTATTTGTGTTACCTAATTTCATTCTTGAAATTTTTCATTTATGAGATAATCCGAACTACTATCTTGGGATAGTTATCAATTATTCTCTTCATCCTATAGAAGTACTATCCTGTTTAGGTCCTAAGGATACCATTCCATCATAAACTTTTAAAATCTCTTAAGATTTTTAAAGCAAACTCAACATCTATACCTAAGAGTATTAATGTTAAGCATACACTACACACTTTTGTTCATCAACATATCATAACATTATCTTCACAACCGTTGGAACCACAAGCTCATTAACAGATTTTGATGCACTTTTAAAGCTCAAATCATCCTTAGTTACACCACAAGTACCCTCATCAGCTTTACAAGTTTGAATATTCATCTTGTACTTTTGGAACACCAGTATCATCTCGTAATACACTACGTTGTAACTCACCGGCTAAGTATGAATGTTGTGTCGGGAATTCTTGAGTAGGATGATTTATAATGTCCTTATTTGAATGGATTGGGATGCCTTTTCATTTAAATAAAGAAATTATAAATCATCGAACCATACGTTTATATTCCTTTAGTTACATTGTTTGGGATGCCTCTCTATGTAAATAAAGAATTATAAACAAGTGGGCTTATTTATATCCGAAATAACATAAGTATGAAGTCAATAAACACTAGATACAACAACAAATTACCTACTAGGCTATGATTGCAACAACTATCCCAATTTCCATTAGTACGAGATTTACATTTTGGTTTTCATAATGATAGTGCAATAACAAACAAACTCATTGCGAGGCCATGTAACCATATGCATGGGCAGTCGTACCAAACTCATTGCGAAGCCATGTAGCCATATGCATGGGCAGCCGTACAATTCAAACAGGACTTGGTCCAACCACATGTTCAACGCTTATTCCATGATTCGATTCTTATATCAATTGCTATTGATACTTGACAACTATATCAAGTTCTATTTTGATATTCAACTACTATATCAATTCCTATTAATATTCGACTGCTATATCAATTTCCTTTGATATTCGACTATTACCATACCTTTCCTATATAAAAGTAAGCCTCATCCTACACCATACACTGAAATGACAAATCAAGTTACATCACCGGTAATCCCAGACTTTAGTCCTCATAAGTAACCACACCTTTTCATCGACACCACTCCAACATATGATACACACAGAACTTCGGGACGAAGTTCCCCGTAAGGGGTAGAGACTGTAACAATTCACATTTTTCAGGATAATTACTATTCCCGGAAAATTTCACTATTCACTTTTACTATTCATTTTTCCCAAAAATTTTCCCGAAATTTGATTTTTATTTCTTGGGCTCAAGTGATAAATCATTTCCATGGCAAATTAAAAGTTTGACATTCATAAGCTCATTTTCGTGAAAGTTATTAAGGAATTACAGGGAATTACACGTTTTAGGGTAAAACGTCATTCAGAAATTCTACGTACAACGAAACTCGACCGCGTTAAGTGACCCCGCTTCAGAAAAATGTTTGACACACTCATGATTTATTTGAGAATTAATCGTGACTGAGAAAAACATGACCAAAGACTTCCCGGCAGGTCACCCAAGCCTGTACTACTCTCGCATGAGCACGCTTAACCGTATGGCCGATTAACCGTTCCACCACAAAACGTGTTTCTAAAAAGAATTGAGTTTTAAACTTATTAGAAAAAGGCAACATATTTTTCCCTCCTCCATTGACCAAAAATCATCCCTTGATGTTATAAGTCATTCCTTGATTTTTAGGCTTACGGTTTGATGTCTAAAAGACATTTAATACCAACCGACACTAGACTGAGCCCAGTCTAGACATTATAAGTCATTTTAAATCATATTTATCACATTAGAAATGTAACATTTTACTTTTCTCAATTTTACGCAATATTCGTACGTTTTATGTATTACGCGTTTTAGACCCGTGTTTCCAGTTTTTAGCAGGGTTTTACCACCCAAATGGAACCTACCACTCATTTTATATTTTATTATGGGACATATGGACATGTCTAACAATACTTTAAAGTTCCATAATTTTACGACACCCGGTTTTACGTTTTGAGGCCTAATCATTTACGGTTGTCATTTCCCGGAGTCAAAACTCTTCCTAATACTTAGGATAATACCAAGCAAAGTCCACACCTTGTCCCCCAAGTTTAGGAACCGACCTAGGGGGGGGGGGGGGAATTCAGCCTTGTGTGTCTTAATCTCATGCTAGGAGCCTTAAGATGTGAACATGTGTTCAACTTGGCCTCCAAGTGTTGACTAGTCAACAATGTAACCTCCTCATTTGCATATAAATGCCTCTCCTTCCCCTCCTTGGCCATTCCAACGACCCACACACATAAAAACACACCATCATCTCATCCTTAGCTCATTTACTTCATGTTCCATCCAAGAAATCAAGTGCAATATCCATACATAAACCTTAGTTTAGTTTTGATTCATCAAAACTACTTCAAATCCTTAGAAACTTTGGTGATTTCTCTTGAGTTTGAATCCACTCAAGTCACCTCAATTTTCATCATCTCTCTTTCAAGATTACAAGAGTAGAAAGATTGCATGAAGTGAAGTGGGTTGAAGCAAGTCTATCAAAGTCCTATCCTTACATGTTAACTTCCTTTCATCTTTGAAAGCCAAAAGTTGTAAGCCAAACCCTAACATGATTCTTGCTAAATAATCATATTCATGTTATTTACATGTTATTTGTGCTATATTATGTCTTGTATTCATGTCCATGATGTATAAAAAATGAACAAAACAAGTTATTGTAATTGATTGTTAAGACAAGTTACTAAAACAAGTAAACTAGTGACTTTCTTGGTAAGACCTGATCAAAATGGTAAAGATATGATGTTGGATCATTACATATTACAGTAGAGGACTTAACAAGGAAACCATAGCAATTTGAACCACCTAAAACGAGTACACGAGTCAAAAGTTACGCCCATTTGAAGTTACCAAAACTTTGCGGCAAACTGCCAAATACCATTCTGATCAAATTTGGGTTTTGAAAGTCCCACTTCTGGTCCGATTCATCAAAAAGTTAAAACACGAAAGTTGTCCGGAACGACGTTTTCGTTCAGGGACAAAGAAGCTCGAGACCTAAAAACACTTTTCGAGTGATAAAATTCTTCAAATTCTAAACAACCCATTTTTAGGCGAAAGTCACAAGATTATGGTTATACTTTGAAAGGAACAAGAGGTCTTATGACCTATAATCAAGACCACAACCATGGCTAGAGCCAAGGTTGTGTCTCATGACCTTGAAACAAGGACCAAAGGTCATGGCTAGGCCATGACGAAATGACCATACCAACTTACATAGGCATAAACATGAAACAAAGAGTTGACGAGAACTTGAACAAGCAATTTGAATCTACTTCACCTAAAAAGGAACCATGAGATATTACAAAGAGAAAATGGTCATACAAGACTTATGAAACTACCCCTAATAACAATCTTCATGTACAAATAAACTTTCCTAAGTTTATTCAAGTATCGGACATGTAACTTTTCGGATCAAAACTTATATCTATATATTTCATCAACTACTACAATAGTAGGGAACCTCATGTGAGGAGTTCATTATGTAAGCCGTCGAGTTGAGTTATGGATTTACGAGTTAAAGTGTCCTGGCTCCTCGAACGCTTACTAACATGACTTCTGAATTATGTCGGCCCGAACGGTAGTAAACGATATACAAGACATACATGTTTCATGAATCATTTCTTTCAACGACTTACATTATACATCATACCACATCATGGACTAAGTGCAAGACATACATATATTGGCATGTTTATGTTTCCTTAGACATTATTCCAAACCTAAGTTGCAACAATTATTCTAGGTTGCTCGTAGAAGTTCTTACGGCATATCCATCATTCTCATTATACATCATCCAACTCAAGGTGAGTTCATAGCCCCACTTTACATTACTTCATTGTTTTACAAACCCTTGGGGGGAATACATGCTATTTTTAACCGAGCACAATGTTTTTAAATTGTATGCTTGCCTGATTGTTTTATTATCACTAAGTACCATCCTTGCCAAACCGAGATCCCATATTATGAACCATTTAATCACTTGCGAGGGTTACTTGCAAGTGAGCGCGAATATTGTGAATAGGCCTATTGGGATTGATGAATCCCATTTGTGTTGACTAAGTTCAAACAAATGCATTAATATTTGAGACATTAGGTATGACGGCAAAGTACCTACCAGGATAACTCCGCCGATTGATATTGGTACCCGTTGACGTTTTGGTGTCATAAGCTTAGTATTTGATAATAACTGTTCCGGGCGTGTAACAACGTGGCCCATATTTGTTTTCCAAACATTGGTGTGAGTCTATAGCTCACACTACCAACATATTGTGTTCAAACATTAAACAAACTCTATGAATATCACTCAACCTTTGTGTTGACCTCTCAAGCATGTATTTCAGGTTCATGACGATCAAGGATGGCACGGAAGGGCACGGATACTCAAGAGGGCTATAAATTTTATTATCATTCAAAACTCATTTAATGTGATTTGTAAACATGGAACCATTTGGGACCTCATTTTTGTAATCTCTGATATTTTTACAATTTGAATGATAAATCTTTTAAAACGACTCAATTGGAGTTCGTTTTCTATTATTGTGACTATTGTGCCGTCGAGTAACACCCAGTTTGAATTCCGCTGCAACCATGAATTGGGGGTGTTACATATTTTCAATGCTGCAAGAAGTGATTTTTCGTGACACAAAATGAATATTTCAAATTAGAAGTCACTTAGAGATAAGGTGTGTTTGGATTAGGCTACAGTAGAAAATTAGAATGGCGTGTGTTCTGATCAGACTATCACACAATTAAACTAGGCATGTGTGTGCAACAAAAATGAAAAACAAAGATTTAAGTTGTGCAAACTGTTGAAAATTTGACCCGTCTTAAATTAGTTCACTTATGATCCTTTGTGTCTGAATTAGTTTTAAATTTGTTATTCATTTGCATTTCTCAAATACAGATAAAAGCGCATTTGAATGGGCGAATGAGTCAACCAAATACAATGTGAATCGGAGTATGATGACTGACAAGGCATCCATGTTTTGGAGTTATTACTATTTCTTACCCGACTGGCTGGTAAGTTTACAGCTTGGAACTGCAATTATCTAAGTTTATCACGTGTTATGCAGTTTATAGATATAAGTAAACGTCTGTTCAGAATTTTTTATAAGTAATAATAATCGGTTGTTCACTTACAAATAAAGAACTCAATCTGACTACTAAAGCTCCAGCCATGTTAAAAAGAGCACTTAAAGATTTATCGGCTTATTGAGATTTGGAAAATCAAGAAGCTCACTTTTTCCAGATTATGATCTTATTAGTTTCGGCCTTTAATGAACTTGTGTTGCTTTCAGTTTGATACCCATCACTGCATTTTTTGGAAGTAGGTAGCTATGATTGGTAGACGATAATAATATGCGTTCCTATATTGTGTAATAGCCCTTGAATTACATGAAGTTCTGTTATCAGGGTCGGGTCAAAGTAGTATGGAGTTAGGGAACAGCGAGTCAAGGAATATAAGTAAAACAAAGACTTTTAAGTACAGGGTTTGATTTAAGGAGTTCGAGCCAGGAAATGCTTTAGAGGACATATTAGAGCCTCGAAGACCGCAAGAGAGCTGACTTTTTGTGAAAAAAATAGTACAGATTATAAATGCTCAAATTTCTTTAGTGAATTTCGGTTGGGATAACAAACCATCAGAATCATTATCGGTTAATTTCATTCAGGAAATTCAGGTCGGAAGAAGCTTTTGAGGGTCATATGAGACTCCATCTAATAACAAGAAGTAAGGATGAAATATGCTTTGTTTGCTTCAACCTTATGCCTAATTCTAACAGTTTGTGGAATTATTAGTTCATTAAAATACTTATACTTGACTTCATACGATAACCATATTGGTATTTGTCTATGCTGAATATGTAGTTGTATATAACTGAGATTTCTTGCATGCCTGGTATCTTTACAGCATTGAAATCAACTTTCACCACCAAAGCATTTTGAATATACTCGAGCGTTGTTACCTTTTTTTTATTGCGTTTTTTCCCTTTGTGGATGAAATTAGAATCCAACCATATCCACTTTTCCTTTTATTATATGTTTACTAATTCCATTATTTGAAATAAAACTAATTCTATTATTTGAAATAAAGCTACAATCAACTTTGCGTCATTAAAACTAATAAACTTTATGCATTGATTAGGCTAAAATTTCCTATGGGTCAGCAAATTTTTTACCCGTTTTGCCAGTTTTCTACCCGTTACAGAAAAAAAAATGTAACACAGAACATGGCTCATCATGGGTGTGAGGCCAAGCGTTGAAGAGCTTCGGAGCAAGAATGGACACCTAGATTTTGCTTGGATGCCGCTTTCATAGGTCTCAGAATATGTCAACGGATTTTCTTTCCTACAATTGTAACGTAATATGTACTCTGTTTGAGTGCATTTCTGTTTACTTATCAGCTTTCGAGACAAGCTGCTAAATGGCAAGAATTTTACTTATAAACCTTATGTATGGATATTTTGTGTTTCTGGATTTGAAGTTAGTATCTATCATTCTGTTGCTTATGTCAATTATAATTTTAGTTTACCATTTACATGACATGTTATGCAATTTATTTGTTTCAAGATTGTATCTGTATGTGGTGTACACCAGAAGCTTTAGTACCCATTCTTTTTTGGGCTACCTTATAAACTGTTTCTTTATCAAAACGCCCCCTTAAAAATCTGTATATTGGGGTTCGGGCAGTTGTATGCGCTTAGTAATGGTGTTCAGGGTTTAGCCAAGTGTTTAAGAAAAGAAGTTACATGAGACCAATCATAATAGAGGAACAGATAACTGGTTTCGTCCTGGTCTGCTTCACATATACAGTTTTAAAACCAATCTCCAAACACCCCTTTGTGTAATGCACACCATAGGCGTTTAAATGCCACATTAGAACATAATAAGTTTTCCTTATTCTTTACAGGTACCTTTCTCAGCTGCTTTTGGTGCCTCATTGGGAGTCTATTTCTATGGCCACTGATGAATTGACCACCCACTGCATTTTTCGAGATCTTCACTTCTATCATGATAGGCTGCACTTAAAGCGGTGAGAAAAAGTAAAAGATGGAGTTAATGGAGGCGTTGTATCACTCCGCTCTGAAATCAAGGTAAAGCTTGCCGCTATTTTGCTTTTTCATATTTTAATGTATTCGATTCATTTGCAATATGTAATATATGTAATGTGAAACGTCTTTTAAAATTTTGTAATTAGACCCCTGAACCTCAATATTAATAGGCAATTAGTTGCTTGCACCAACAAAAAAAACGGTATTCTTTTACTTTCTTCTTATATTATTTGACTTAGTTGGAGGGGGGAGATTATTGGGTCGTCGGGTTACAAAAAAGGTCATCAAGTTTACTCAAGGATTAAACAGCGGCAGCGTGGCTGGTTCTGGTAAAAGGGTAAACACTGCTAAATTTATATGTACAAGCCGAAACAGGTTGGCCTGAGCAATTTTTTTACCCTTTTTTCCACACTTTGTTAATTAAAAGTTTTTAAGCAAAAATGTATTATGAAAGTTTTGATATATGTGTCAGTTTGCCCAATACTCAGTTTCACCCATTTGGTAAGCATGGGCATAAATGTTGACCGACATATATTTTATGTCCACATCTGTTTGCTTTTAGAAATACTAGCATTGATAATAATGTTTTTCTGTGTGCAGAAACTTGGAGAAGCAGGACAAATTTCTAATGTATTCATACCAAACAAAATTATACCATGACAGGTAAAAGCCACCTGTATCTTGGTGAGACATCACCAGCACTGTGGTATGAACAAGTCTTCAAGGCACTGTTAAGGTAATTTATATTACTACTTCATACAACTTCTTTATATTACGACAAGGAATTTACAGCTCATGGTTTAAGACTTTTTACTATCTTGCGTCCTGCTAAATCATGGTCATACATTAGAAAAATGAAACATTCTGATATTTTTTGTTTTTTTATTTAAATTTGGGTTTTTCTCTTTATGGATGAGTTATTATGATTAAATATGATGCTTAGTTGGTAACCGTTCTATAAAATCTTAAAAGTCTTCTTTAAAAGATTAAATTGCTGCAAATGCTTAAACTGTTGCTAACAAAAGGTCCCTAAGAGTATCACATTTAATTAGCTTCCTTTTAAAATATTTCATTTTGTATACTATATACAGAGATTGTGACCTTGAAATAGAGTTATGCAAGAAAGCAACCAAGGCATGGTCTGGAATTTGTGGAAAAACAGCCCCCTGTAGCGATCAATGCAAGTCGTGGGAGAATGCAGCCCATGAAGCTTGTCGCACACGTGGAGAAAAACACATCTGCTCTTGCTACTTCAAATGTTCAGGAGCCACAAATCTGCCTCTAGGTAAACTGAAAGCCGAAGAGCTTGATAAGGATAATACTGAAGCTGAGAAAATGCCACATTTTGAAGATGCTCTGCCATCACACATGATTCAGGCGAACATATTTATTACGATACATAGGGTCAATGTCTGCTGGCCCTCGAGTTATGGCCGTTCAGGTAGATAGGAAAGATTTGGTTGTTAGAAAAACATAAGAACAACCTGCTATTTGCAGAAAGAAGTAAAGAAAAATAGGGATCTAAATAGTTTCTAATTGATTACGTGTAGATATGAACTAAATATCAATGTAAAGTCATTTGGTTTACTAAGCTTATTTTGTAAACGAATGCAGACACAAAAAATAGATTCCTTCAACTCCGAGCCTCTTTTTTTGGAATAACTAACATATGAAAACACTCCGCGGCAACGCGTGGGTTAGCCACATAGTGAGCTACATTACAAAACAAACAAAGATCTTACATGATCTTTCTATAGATTCTAGTGTGTAAATCTACCTAAGATATTTTCCAAATCTTCTAAAGTCAACTTATGAGATTCACATTCTAGAACATGGTGATCCATGGAATGATGTAATTATACAATTTCTATTTTGATTAAAATGTATACCAAAGTAAACTTTTAAGTTACTAGAAAATGTATATATTAGTTTGCTACATGATATTTAGTAAGTTACTAAAAATGTTTTATGTACTTATGTTGTTATAAGACACATTTTATAGATTGTAAACTTATTAATATTATCTAGACACCTAATGTGGCACTTATTCTATTTTATACCTAAAGTTTACTTTGACACCTAAAATACTTAAAGACTCTAAAAGTATTTTAAACATTCTAAATGGTTGGTCAAGGACTTTGATCATAATGCCACATAACAAACATGTACGAACCTGTGTTGTAGCATACGAGGACTCGAGACGTTGAGAGGTGTTGAATGTATGTTGAGACAAAATATGATTACAAGTAACTTGTACATTTTACGTTATGTATCAAGTTATATGTTTGTCATCAATCAAAACAAACGAGACTATGTAGATTAAATATCGTAATATTTTCACTAACAATCTCCCCCTTTTTGATGATGAAAAAATATGTAAACGTGATAGATCATAAAATGTAAAAAGTTACTTGTGTTCGTATAACTTACTTGTATCCGCAACACCTTCTACATTTCCTTCTACACCTTCTACATTTCCTTCTCCGTTTACACTCTTCTCCCCCTTTTGTCAAAACAAAAAGGGTGTGTCCTTGGAGTTAACTTTATTTTTCCCCAAAATGGCGAGCTTGCATCATCCCTAATGAAGTTTAGTCTTCAAGTCCAATTACATAAGGTTGTTGTGTCCCTTAGGTTGTTAGCGGATCCATGGATCAAATAAAGTTCCTTAACCTACGTCAAGGTTAGTGTTGTGCAACATAAAAATTATACGAAAAATGCATGATGAATGAAATGCATGTTGGAGTATGTTGACTTATCTCCTTCTTTTTGTCGAAACACATAAGTGTGTCAAAGAATGAGAATAAATATGAATGCGTGCATTCTTCCCCTTGATTATAGCTCCTCCTTGATCAATACTCCCCGTTGCTAGGGTCCCAACGTATATGACACAAGAAACAAGAAAGCTACAAAAACAAAGGTTAGTGCATGATTAGTTCCCCCTTGATCAATACTCCCCGTTGCTAGAGTACCAACATATATGATGCAAGGATGAAGAATCCTACAAAATAAAGGTTAGTGTAAGACAATAATTGTCCTATAATGAGTATATGGTATATAATAATGTGTGTGTATGATGCATTCTAAAAATGCTTGACAGAAGCTCCCCTTGCTTTAGGGCGTCAATATGAACCTACAAAACAAATATTAGTATACTAGAAGCTTTGTTAGTAGACACGTATGTCATATACAACCAAGTGTATAGACGATGCAATAAGAGTGCTTGATGAAGATTCCTCCTTGTTCGAAGGTACCAAGAAGTATCTAAAATAAGAAAATAATTGATGCAAACAACATCCCTAGATGAGTATGCTATATACGAAGAAGTATATATGATGAACCTACAATGAAAAGATTAGTGCAACATATTTCGTCTTAAAGAAAAATAAGAAAACTAAGGTGTATTCTTCTAATAAGAAATACAATAAAAGAAAAATGTGAATATAATATGATAAAATCCTACAAGATAGTGCCTCGAAGGAAGATATGAAGTGAGGTTGGAATATTGAGAGTTAGAGTGAGTGGTGCTAGTGTTGGTGTTGGTTTACTAGAAGGATTCATGCGGTGATAACTCGATAGATGAAGGATTGATAAAAGTAAGTTTTTGCTAATTCATGGTTGTGATGATTAGTGAAAGTGATGATGGAAGGTGGTGGTGCTAACATAGACAACTATTTAAAGAATTAGAAACTCGTATGTATATCAAATGCTATAACGAATATAAAGATTGAAGATATGGACATATGCAATCTAAAATTCACAACTTAAAGGGATAAAGGAATACGACTTATGTAATGTTAAGAGAAAAGGAAAATGTGAATTGACATTGATATTTATTGATGGCTACGGGTTATGATTTGATCGATTAGGATTGACGCTTAATGAACACGAAATACGTTTAGAAATAATGACCTATATCGAAAGACAATGGATGAAAGACTAATAACATTGTTTAGTCCTACATAACCTTTAATGACATTATCATCTACCAAAGATGATGTATCATGCCATAATATATGCTTGAATGGATTCAAAAAGAAGTGAAGACAATAAGCACCTAAGAACAAACATTTCATAAGAAAGGAATAAAGAATACTAAGAACCTATATGAGGATGAGAATGACATTATGTGATGGGAGAGTGTTGGTTAAACCAATGTGTTGAGAAAGTGTTGGGAATGACAGGATTAATATATCGATTGCACTGACAATGACGTACATGATATATGTTGAGTACGAAAGAATGAGATCCTATGATGGTGTTCTAGAAAATAAAGTTGTGAAGTCCTAATTTAAGAAAGATCCTAGACTCCATTAGTTGTTGGTTGTGGAGATGAAGAACTTTGTCAAACACATGATGTGTTTTTCACTTGATGATATATTGGTACAAACTAGTGATGTTTGGTTAAAAAGGCTTGAAACACTTGTGGTTTTGTGAACCGATTTTAACTAAATGGTGTGTACCTATGTGTTGGTATTTTAGGGTTCAAGAAACATGAGTAGATGTTCTTTAAATACATTTTGACAAAATACAAATATGTGAATGAATTTCTCTCCGCCTTAATAGGTGGACATCCAATATATTGTGTAATGCATCGTATAAAGAATGACGGTAAAGTGTTTGGGAGGTTGAAGGTTAATGAAAGCGATGAGCTTAGTAATGTTTTTGCGGATGTTGGTTAGCATACAAAGAACTTCATACACGAAGTCACGTAGCTCTTCTCTTTCAATGTGAGATGATCGCATGATGAGGCATGTGGTTTTATCAGTGGAAGTGGAAAGGATTAGAGTATTGTTATAGCTAAATAGTGATGGAGGTGATTTTTGGAAAGCGGAAGCAATAATGCGATTTGAAAAGAGCTTGATTGAAAGATACCCAAACACAAATTTCAAATCTCTAAGACTCAATCCTATTAGCATTAAAACTATATGCAAGTGAAGGAATTACAGTTATGCGAGATGAGCATATAAAAGCTAGAACGAAGTGAGATGGCAAATGATTAGTTCTCAATTCACTAAAACAAATTTGTTATTGACAAAAGATGTCAACATGATAGGAATTAAAAAAAATTAGCATCTTATTCAAACAACACATTCGAAACCTAGATATAAAGTTACCGCATATCATCAAGACAAACAATTATATCCCGAGAGAGCATGACATTGTTTGAGACACTTCATTGTGAAGTTATTTTGTTGTTTAGGTTTATACATTTAAGCATACTTAACCATTAATTAGCACAATTATCTATGTAATTAATTAGTTTGATAAAAAGACTTCTAAATGTTAATCCTACCCAAATTACATTGACAAATTATAGGTGCACACGTTGCAAAATAGTGTGACAAGGACACAAAAGAAGCAAGACGAAAGATTCATGTAAAATATGTTTAAGAGATAACATTTTGGAGCATGCATCATTAAAATATTCTACGTATATAAATTTAATGAGTGTCAACAAAAGACAACAGCATTAAAACATAGATATAAAAGAATCATGTATCAAAATTTCATATCATAAGTTAACAAGTAACATGTTAATCTTGCAAAGTATCATACAAATCATGTTAACATTTAGTTGCATGAAACATACAAGCATGCAGACAAAACCTTTCCAAGGTTTACATATTAATCAATCAAATAGTTATTATGTCAAGATACCCAATCACATCAAACAAATAACATTTAATCAACACATATATGTGTAATGCAAGTGATTCTTAATAAACTAAAGAGAAACTCAAATCTACTTCTTGTTTGAATAATATTTCTAAGACAAGATAATTAATACATGATTTAATGAGACTCAACTATATTTAATAAAACTAAGGTGATGAAGATGTCATGTTTTATATGGAAATTTAACAAATATGTGTCAACAAATTTTAATCTATGTAATTAATTTGTATGATAAAATGATTTCTAAATGTTTATCATACCAAAAGTACTTTGACAAATTATAAGTGCACATGCAGTTACCAAATAGTGTGACAAAGAAACAAGACAAAAAATTTATGCAACCCATGTTTAAATGATAACATTTTAGAGCATGTATTATATAGACCATCCTAAGCATGGATCTAATGAATGACCGAAAAAGACACAACCATTCAAATATATAAACATCATATAAAGACATCATGTCTCAAAATGACATACCATGAGTTAACAAGTAACACATTAATCATGCAAAACATTATATACATAAAGAATGAAAATATCGTATAAATCATGTTAATATATAGTAACACGAAACATATAAGCATGCATGCATCATAAATAAATAACCAATGTCTACACATGACTTAATCAAATGGGTTATGAGCAAGGTTTAGTTATGATGAATGCTTGAAAGGAAATAGACACATATAGTGTCTTTCAATAAGTAGAATTATTACGTGGAATAAAGTCATCATGCTTATGAAAACAAAAATGACAAGATGATGGGGAAGCTCTAGTTCATAGAACTTGCAGATGTTTATTTAAGATCATTAACCCAATGAGGTATAATGAAATCTTATGTAACACAACCGTTCATGTTTCAAGCATAGAATGATGCATAGGATATACAATATCCTTTTAACAGGATGAAAACTTAACGCATTATTTCTTAGGCATAATGTCTTCCAAAACATCATGTTTTCCTAAATGAAGATATGAAGCCAAAGTGTTTGAATCGGATAGTGCTATCTAAATATACTTGGTCTCAAGATTATATTAGATGATGACAAGAGGAATTATCTTGAGTTTATTATGTATACTCCTCAAGAGTCATTGTTGCTCGGGCTACATGAAGTTGGCTTTGAGATTGCATTTTAACATATGTTGTTAAGATGTTGATTTAATGAAACTTATGCAAAAGTTAAAAGTATTACCAATACTTTGATAACTTGTGAATGTGGTACTACTTAAACCTAGAGTAACTGAATGTGAGCTTCATGCTCATTTGATGGTAAAGGTTCTAATCCTATAGTTAGTAAGGTATGGTTGAGTTTGTTTAACGAGTGTTTGAATTTTTTCAACAATGCACTCAATGGATTCAAAAGATGGTAAGGATGGTGGATTGGTTGATCTAGGTGGTAGGTCTTCTAATGTGTCTTAATAAAGATGTGGCGATGTAGAGGTTTGTTGTGCTATGGAAGTACTTAAGTTTCATAGATGTTGAAAGTAAAACGGATGGATACTAAGCCTTGTGGTCCATAACTAGTGAGTGAAGTTCTTGAGGTTTTGGTTATGTTTGTGAGGCTTAGGGGCTAAGATATATCATAGAAGTGAATGAGATGATGGTGAACAAACAAGTGAACTTAAGTACTTAATGTTTAATGATGAAGACCTATTGTCATTTTTTTTATCCCTATTGATTGAGAGAGTGTTAGGATAAGTGTTTTAACATATGTTGTTAAAATACTTGGGTGTAAATTCTTTCGGATGTGACTTTGAATGACTACAATTGTAAGTTAGATTTACTTGAATATTTTGGACGAAATACTTAAGTTGTCAATCCTACTTTGTTGAGATTGGATAGTGCGAAAGGATAGTAAGACTTGATAATACATCTATAACTTAAGTGTAAGTTATGACTTGATGTAAATCCTTATCGTCTTGAAGGATGATACACTACTTTTATGTTAACCAAGTGAGGTAACATATATAGATACAAGATAATATCCATAGTTACAAGTTAGACTTGTGATTTTGATATTATATGTAATCTATGTAAGTAATGAGTCCAGATTAGTTAGGAAGTTGTCAAGTCACCAAATACGTGAAGCTAATGGATGAAGGATGAGTTAAGGATGGAAGAATGTAGTAACAGTGGGTTTTACACTAATCCTAGCGGTTTTCCTAATAGGTCTAGATGATTCGGATGAGGTGTTGGATTTAGTCATTTCAAGACTTTGGTTAGCTAGAATTATAAGATTAAGAGAAGTGATGGTGATGGTCAATATATCAGACGAACATGTTATGAAAAGTAGTGTTTGGATTAGATGTTGTTTGTAGTATACTCTAATATGAGAACTTGTATAGAATTGTGTTTAGGAAGATTAAATGTGTAGAATTTTAGTGAGAAGTTAGAGAGAGAAAGAGATGGGAGCCTTGAGAGAAAACTTGTAATTTATTAATTAGATTGAATGTGAAGGTCCAACCCCTTCCAAGCTAGGGAAGGGGTATTTATAGTTACAATAAAATGCCCCCTAAAACGGGATGTAGAGCGGGCTGACAGTGGTTAAAGACCCGACCCGACACCACAAATACTAACTGATACTAGACTACGTTCTAACTAATATGATAGATACTACGAGATACAACATGCTAAGCTATACTCGTGGTGACCGAGTCTTCAGATGAATAAACATATTCCTAACAATCTCCCCCTAAGGGAGGTCACCCCGAGAAAAAAAATATTGAATCATAGCATTTAAGTCTTTGAAGACATCTTTGTAGCTCGTAGCCTTTGATTCTTCATTGTAGAGATCTTTGTGCATTAAGTGTTAGACTCTAGATGACTTGTTCAATGTGTTGGATGATCTTTGAGAATTACTTCGTGTTCATCATCCAAGTGAGGGTCTGAAAGTCATCTTTGAGTGGTGACGTCTCCATGTGATTTTGACATCTTTGTGTTGGCATGCTCACACTTTTCAGGATCGTGATCTTCTGCATCAGAGTTGTGGAAGCATATATGAGGCCCAAACAATGATCATGATTTCTTAGATTGTGATGTTGAAGTGTGAGCATGTATTGATGGATCTGCATCTTTTCAGCAATCAACTGCAACCGTCAGAAATTCCTGCAAGCAAACAGTTAGCAACAAATCTACCGGTACTTATAGGTTTGGAATTACAGATTGTCAACAGCATAGTGTGAAGACTCCTTCTAACCCTTTCCAAGACCGTTCTCAATCGGCAAATCCTGAGAGGATTTACACGAACTACCTAAGTAGATCAATGGTTGGGTGAGTCGCTCGAGATCAATCCATGATTGTTGACCGTTTGTAACCATCGCGACCACTAGGCGTAATCCACAAGGGATTACCTAAGTGACTTGCTTTTAGGGCTGCTTGATGTTGACCCTGGCAGGAATTTCCACTTAATCACTGGGAGTTACATAAGCAACATCCCTCATAAATGTTCTGGCAGATTTCTAAGATCTGCGTAGGACTCATAAGTTTACCACTGGTGTCCTTAATGTTGAACCACCAGGGTAGAAGTAGCACGTGTTCCTATGAGATCTTTTTATGTATCTCGAGGCTCTAGACTCAATAAGTGCATTTGGTTTTCCTATGCAGAGATCAGGGAGAGGTCTCTTGCTTCAATATCAACCATCTCTAAGAGATAAGTTGATAGATTACACCGGTTCCCTGTGAGAATGAAACAAGTTCTTTTAAGAGAACTTGAATGGCTAGAAGGTTTAGTGCAGTGCATCACTGGGTCCATGACGTCTTTCTTCAATACCGATGAGGCTTTAGCGACCATCAGTAGATTATGAATTGAACCCGGTTTCTGCCCTAATGTTGAATAATTGGAGGGCTATTTCTTTTCACCCATTCTCATTTCATTTCTTTTTAATTCTTCAACCCCTTCTTTCTCCATTCTCACATTTCTCCTTTTTTCATAAGCATACCTATGGACTTTCTAGTAATATCTATTTGGTGTTGTCCATGGGTAGATCCCTCCGGCTCTGGCAGATCATAGGACGGTTTCCCTAACCTTAGCCACCTTATAACTTCATGACTATCTTATGGTGCCACAAACCAAATCATTGAAAATTCTCTCAACGTGTTTATGATTAAGAAACACATTTTGTTAACACGTTAAGAGTTTTGCCATTTTCAAATGCTCCCCCTTAACATGTGCACCGATGTTTTGATAATAAATTTTGCACATGTCGGGAAGAGTTGCACTTTAGAATTGATCCACCTTGGATAAACATGAACAGGCATTCAAGACACGCTTACATCACTAGTTAGACTAGCTTGAAATTATTACCCGGCCTGGTCAAGTCCACAAAGGTTTCTCGAAATGGTATCCTCTACTCAGACAAGTCCTCTTCGAGACACGCTTACATCACTGGTTAAACCAGCTTGAAATTATTACCCGGCCAGGACTAGTCCTTTCGATTGGTGACGGTTTATGTTTCGTCAATTCATTGGTTAAGTCTGAGTCTCGATCTCATAAGATGCAAGGATCCTTTTTCACAAATCATTTTCTCCCCCTCAATATGTGCATTGATATACAAAGGAGTTTAGCACATATAGGATAGCATACATTTAGATTCAACACATCAAATTTTAATCAGATTTTCATATTTAAATCACATTTTATTCCCCGATCAAAAATTTCAAACCATATGAGATTTGTGATCCCAAGTGATTTAAATAAGCTAAAAGATTTTGGGAGAAAGTTGTGTCAGATTTAAGAATAACTGATTTTGAGACAATACATTTGCTCCCCCTCAATCCTTGAGGGAGCATGTTATGTGTTAGAAATGATGAGTTTATAAATGATTTCGAGTTTTAATGAGAAACTCATGAAAAAAAAATCATATACTAACACATAAAAATCACACTTAACTCACTGTTAATATGCACAAAGATCTTGTTTTGATGACATATAGTTTTTGAAATCATTCTCCCCCTCAATCGATGATGCATTTTCAATTAAGTATGTTGCACAAAAGATTAATTCTTTAGCATCGATTGAGTGGCAAATTTTAAACAACATTTCAATTGTGTTCGATCTTCAAAAACCATGGTACGACCAAGTTTGGAGCTAATACTTTCCCGAAGAATCTTTGAAGGAAAAGTATTTGTGAAATAAAGAAGACTTCTCTTCTTTTTCAAGAAATGATGCACTGAAGCATACATCAGATCGGAAAGGCACGAATATAAAGTAATTCATGCCTTTGTTAGGAACAGTCATCTTTTTGGCGATGAACTTTCCCCAAAAATAAGACCGGGTTGCTATCTGAAGTAATAGCAAACCATAATTTTAAGTCCGGGTTATAACCTGAAATGACTGCAAGCCATTTTGAAAGAATATTTTGAGAAACAACATGTTTTAGAAAAAAACATTATTAGAAGTTAAAATAAAAACTCTTGCTCAAGCATATGTATGTTTCCGTGTCATTATTGAATGACATTTCTAGAAACGTACATAATATTGATTACACAAGAGACATGTCGTGAGGAGAATATTTTTGGATTTTATGATTTTTTTTTTAAGTTTCTATGTTTTTCTATTTTCCTTTTGGTGTAAGATATATACAAGGATACATGAAGCAAATCCATTACTACTCATTCTCTTCCTGAAGACTTTAGAGTGATACTGGCGTAAGGCTCTTCATTCTAAATCGCGGGAGAATAAATTGACACCATTCTCTCATAAGTGCTTAAGTGAAGAAATCTACCAGCTGATACTCAATCCTCAAGAAGAATAGTTCGACTACCCCTTTCTCAACTTGTTCCACTACACCTTTGGAACATCGTTTTGCCAGGAGAAACTTTGATAGTGTATCGTACCATGCCCTAGGCGCCTGCTTTAGACCAAAGAGAGCCCGTTTCAGACAATAGACATGGGTAGGACATCAAGATCCACAAATCCTTCAGGTTGACTGACATAAACAACTTTATTCAGCTCGCCATTTAGAAATGCAATTTTCACATCCATTTGATAAACCGTCATGTTCAGACATGCAGCATTGGCGAGAAATATTCTGATAGCTTTAATACGAACAACCGGAGTGAAAGATTCCTCAAAAACAATGCCTTCCTTCAGACGATATTCCTTAGCAACAAACCTTGCCTTGTTTTCAGAACGACATTATGCTCATCAAGTTACACTTTGAAGATCCACTTAAGAGCTATAATCATTGCACAGTCTGGAGGTAGTACCAATTCCCATACATCAAGTCGATCGAACTTATGAACTTCTTCTTGCATTGCATTAAACCAACAGTCTTTAGAGACATCAGTCTTGAAATCTTTGGGTTCGACTTTGGTTAGTAAGGAATTATAAGAGCACCACAAGGCATATGTGGCAAGTTTCCTTCGTGTGGACACTTGTTGAGAAGGATTCCCAATAACTTTCTCAATCAGATGATAATTGGTCGATTATCAGTGATGCTCATGTGGTTAAGGGTAGGGACCTGAAAAAGCCTTGTTTATATCCCTTGACAAAGATGTCTCAGAAGAAGATTCAGGAGCAAACAGGTTTTTGAGTGGAGCATCTTCAAGAGGAGCAAATGAATTCACTTCAAAAGAATTGTCGACTGCAGTGCCTTGATGTACAAAAGGTATTTGAAGATTTGACGATGATGGTGAATAACTTGCAGATGGTGCATCCTTGAATGATTGAGACAGAGATAGATGGACCATTTGAATTGTTCCGAATAGGAGCTACAACAACTGTTGGTACAATATTGTGAATAGTTGGTGGCTCGAAGTATTCATCATGAATCGGATCAAACTGAACTCTTCAAATCCTTACTTCAAGGAAGTACATAAAGTACTGCGGGCATGGGATACTGTACAAGACCTGAACTGATAGGTTCAGGAGACAAAAGTTAATACGCGGGTCCTGCACTGATGTGTACAGGAGCCGTATGCTCAGTCAGCTCAACGAATGTGACGTGAATGGTTTCCAGGATTTATCAGGTTCATTTGCTGTAGATTCGGTATCCCTTACTATCTGGAGCATAACCAACGAAGAATCCAATACCAGCTTTAGCTTTTAACTTTCCCACATCTTGACTGTCATTTTGTAGGGTAGCACAAAGCACCAAACACAAATAGAAAGGAGAGATCCGGTTTCTTGCCATGTATCATCTCATATGGAGTTTTGTTGTGAAGAGTATGTATCAAGTATCGGTTTTGGGTGTAACAAGCTGTAGCAATTGCTTCCGCCCATAGGAACATCGGTGCCTTGGAGAATATTAACATGGTTCATGCAGTTTCTACAGGAGAACGTTTTCTTCTTTCAACAACTCCATTCTACTGAGGAGTGCATGGAACACTTTTCTGGTGGGTGAAGCCAGTACATTCATAACATTGAATGAGTTGTTTGTTGAAAAACTTCGTTCCATTGTTTGTCCAGATGATTCTGACGGTTTTGTTGAGTCTTACTAGCAGTTGTTTGATGAGTTTTATGATAACTTTTGGAGTTGCGTCCTTGGTTCTCAAAAACTTTACCCATGTAAACCGAGAGTATTCGTCGACAACAACGAGTACATATTGCTTCCCATTTATACTCTACACACTCTTTTTCGAACTTTAATCTGGGTAGACCTCATACAAGATCATTGCGAGCAAGATCATTGATAGTACCAAAATTCAAGTGAATAAAACTTTGTTGCCATAGCCACGATTTGTTCTTTGAGGCCTTTGAGAGAAGGCAAATAGGAGAGGACCACATCATGTCTTCGATAGAAAAGGTGTATAGATTTGTGCCATGACTATCTTTAAGAAGATCAATACCATCCAATTCTCAGACAAAGCATGTGTGTTTTCTGAAGGCAACTTCAAGATCGGAATCAAAATATTGACCAACAGAGAACAGATTATGCCCAAGTCCTTCCACGTAGTATACCCACGAAATTAGCTGTCACCAGAAGCATAATCTCCATAACCCATAATTACCCCAAAATGGTAGTTCCCGAATCTAACTGTCCCGATAACCTTATTCACGAAATTCTCGAGCCCTGAGCGATCCCCAATCATATGTTTTGAGTAGCCTGAGTCCAAATACCAAAGGACGGAATGTACGACCTGCATTTGAAAACAGACGAGAGCAGAAGATTTGGAGTGTCGGATCCCCAATTTGAGTTGGGTTCCAGTTGGTTAGTGCAAACAAGTTCTGGAGCCACTAAGACCTTAGGTGCATTCGTTTCAATGGTGGAAATTTCACTAGTAGATGCAATGGGCCTAGTTAAAGGACATTAGGTCTCCAAAGGGAAAGTTCTACCAGTTGGCTTCCATTCCTTAATAGGCAAAACTTTAGAAATAGTTATCCTAGTTAAAGGGCACTGTTCTCCTAAAGTGAATTTCCTTCCAGTGGGCTTCCATTGAAAACCAACATTAGCAAACAGTTTTCCTGTTGCTTTCCAAACTTGCTTAATATGTTTAGCTCTCCAAACTTTCATAACTGGGGGTTTGTTAAATGACTTCAGAAATTTCTCAACACATTTATCATGATTACTTGAGAATAAACATTCATTACATGTTTTGCAAAGTGAATTAGGGTTTGAATTATGACTCTTTTTGCTCAAGTTGGACTTAATGTTCCTCATGTGGTCGTCTACTTTCTTTTTAGGAACACTTTTAGCAGGTGAAGTCCTATAATTCCTTGTATTTCTCCTTGGTTTAGACTCTCTAGCTTTAGTGTCACTATTTACTTCTGTAGACGGACTAATGGGAATTTTAGTCTTTTTCACTTCCGGTTGCTGAACATGTTTTGATGTGTTGGGATCTGAAGTTTCCAAGGGTACCTCAAAGGTAACATGCTTGTTCTTAGTCATAGATGATGATGCAGTAGACCTATCTCGCTTGCTATGAATTTTAGGACATGTACCAATAGCATATTCTAAGAGTTCCTGAGATCTATTAGTGAGAAAGCAGGCACCTACAATAGCATCATCAAGTGGTTTTGCTATCCTATCCTCTTCAATGGTTTCACGAAGCAAGTCAAGGCACTCCTTAAGATGTTTAAGATAGTCTCTATGAACTAACTTATTATTCCTAAGGGGAAGAGGAATATTCACAGCATCAATTGCGTACTTCTTACAAGCAGAAACCTTTTGAACAACATTATCACAAGTGATGATTCGCATTTTCCCTTTCACCAGAGTCTTTAGATTCTCAATCTCTTTAAGCAAAGAAGATATCTTTTCATTGTTTATATCACGTGTGATCTTAATTGAATCATATAACCCTGTTGATATAAATAATGTATAAAAATGTTATTAATATCTTTCGATATCCTTAAGTTTTGACGATCACAAAATATAAGAACATTAAACGCAAAGTTAATACGTAAACAAGTTTTAAGCAAGTTTATATCATCTCATCCAACATAATCACTTAAGGTATGAATAAACAAGTGACTAATACGTTTTATGATCAAAGGGATGTTTATTTAAATAATAAAAAGTTTATAAAATTACATAAACTTATTATATATTTTTGAAAAAACATTTTTGGTAATAAAGGAAAATGTTTTATTCATAATAAATATATGAATTCAAAATTTTAACCAAAATCTGTTAGTTTTTCACCAAATAAACTTTCCCCAGAAAAAGACAAGCAAACTGCAGTTTTCGTCTGGGCGGCCCCCTTAATTATAAGGGCGGCCCCTTAATTTTAAGGGGGCCGACACACAATTAAGGGGACCAGCCACGCTCCCCTGTCAGATTTGTCAGAAAAATTTTCCCTATAAATACTACCTCAAACCAGGTATTTTTACTACCTCTTGCACGAAAATTTTCAGATCCAAATCTCTCGAAACATCCTCCTAAAAACCCTTTGATCATTTAAGTGTTAATCCTTGTTTCAAGTGATTCATTCCCTCACCTCTCATCTCTCAAAGTGCAAGAGAAGAATACTCCTTCAACATCAAGTTGTGAAGTATTGTAGATTTGTGTATATAGTCTAGTTGTTGTGTACATTCATTGTAAAGGTGTGATAGTAGTGTAACTAGATAGATCTAGGAGTAGAAGTTGTGAATAAAAGTAGTGAGATATAAGTAGTGGTGTGAAGAAGAAGTAGCGGAGTAGTGTGAAGTTGAGTAGTAGTAATGGTGTGTACAAGTTGTGAAGAAGGTGTGCAAAGTCGTGAAGAAGTTGTGTAGAAGGTGTGAATAAGTTGGGACGAAGTTGTGGTGTGTATATTGGTGTGTAAGGTTTTCTCCGCCATAAGGAAGCTTGTTGACATAGTGAAGAAAACTCTCGAGTAGGTGACTCGAGGAGCGGAGTAGGGCAAGGAAGGTGTCCTTGTAGCCGAACCACTATAAATCACTTGTCTCGTGGTTAGATCTTTCCATATCTTACTTATTATCTTGCTTATATCGTTATTACTTTTGTAGACGTAGATGTATATGTATAGTTGCTCATATAGTGCTAGTATTGATTTTACTTAAAGATCAAACAAAAGTTTCATTCACAAAACAAAGTTTTAACAATCAAACAAAAAAAAAGGTAACATACATTTAATTGATCATTTCGATCAAGTATAGTTTTCATACAAAATATAACTAAGGATTATAAAATAAACGTTTACTTACTTATCTCTCGTATATAGCTATAATTGTTTATATTATGCATGTGTTGATTTCACATACTTAGTTTGCATTATTATTATTGCTCATACTTAGATATAGTTTTTCGTATTGTTCAAGACTTGTATTCACATAAGATCGAATCAAAGTTTTAAGAGTAAACAAGACTTTTAAACAACTAAGTTTACATAAAACTAAAAAGACGTAAAACTATTCAACCCCACCTTCTAGTTTTCCACAATTGGCATCAGAGCTACGTTAAACAAGATTTTTAAAATATACTGTATTTTAAAACTTGTATCGATCTATGGAATCGGAAAAATATTTAGAAGGGCAATCTATGCAAAGACCACCACTATTTGAAAGTGATGATTTTCTTTATTGGAAAAACAGATTCGAAACTTATGTGAAATCAAAAGATCTTGATCTTTGGCATGTCATTACCTTTGGTGTTCCCCCCTATTCAATATAATTTTGAAACTAAAAAGGATGAAATAGTATCTTTTGAAAAACAAAATGATGATTTGAAAAAGAAACTAGCAAAAAATAATGAGGCTAAAATGGTTATTTATAATGCGTTACCACACAAAGAATATGAAAGAATTTTTATGTGTAAAACTGCAAAAGAAATTTGGGATTCTTTATTAATTACTCACCAAGGTAATAGTCAAGTCAAAGATAATAAAATAGATCTTCTTGTTCAACAATATGAACAATTTACGATTCCGGAAGAGGAATCAATTGATAATGCTTTTGCTAGGTTTAACACTATCATCACAAGTTTAAAAGCACTTGATGAGAATTTTTCTGGTAAGAATTTTGTTAGGAAATTTCTTAGGGCTCTTCTTCCAAAATGGCGAGCTAAAGTTACGGCGATTGAAGAATCGAAGAACTTGTCAACTCTTCAACTTGACGAGTTGATCGGCAACTTGAAAGTCTACGAAGCGATAATAAAGAAAGACTCCGAGATGGTCAAAGGAAAAAAGGAGCAAAGAAAATCGATTGCGTTGAAAGCGAAAAGGGACTCTGGTGACGAAGAATGCTCAACCTCCAAAAGTGACGATGAAGAGTATGTTATGGCCGTACGAGACTTCAAGAAATTATTCAAAAGACGAGGAAGATATGTTAGGCAAACATATAATGAAAGAAAGTGTTTCAAGTGTGGAGATCCTAATCATCTTATTGGAGAATGTCCGAAATTGTCAAGAAGTCAAAACCAAAAGGCATTTGTTGGAGGAGCTTGGAGTGATAGCGATGACGATGAGAAAGGAATCACAAATGAGGAGAAGTGTCTTATGGCTAAGACATCAAGCGAGGTACGTTCCGAAACCGAATACTTTAGTGACGAAAATTTATCATTAGTCGAAAAAGACGTAGATAGTGAATATAATAGGTTATGCAAAATAGGTCAAAAGGTTATAGCTAAAAATAAGTCACTAAAACATATTTATAATCAATTAGAAAATGAAGTACTCGAATTAAAAATTAAACTACAACATTTGGAAAAAGAAAAAGAAGTTTTTAAAGAATGTAAAACATGTATAGAGGTCAAAAATGAAAACAAAAAACTTAAAGATGAAATTTTCAAACTTGACAAGTTTATAAATAGTAGTAACTCACTTAAGAAAATAATAAGTGTTCAAGAAACTTTGGGAGATAAAACCGGTCTAGGATTCGACTTAACTAATGTTTCAACTAGTGAAAATAAAAATGAAAAGTTTGAAAGTGAATCTAGTAAACAAAAACCATTAGACTCAAAACCTAAGTATGTACCTATAAAAGATAGAAAAATACCTATTGCGAGTGATGAGGAAGTAAAAAGTTTTTATAAACCATCATTAAAAGCCAAAACCGGATTTTCTAAACTAAAATTAAGATCTAAAACTCCACCTCCAAATAGACCAAATAATCCTCATCCTCGGTCTAAAACCCCTCAACATAGGAGAAATCAAGGTAGATAAAACTTTTCTAATAATAGTCACCCAATGTGGATTTATCCACATCAACCAAGCTTTAGCCCATAGGGAATACTTCCACCATACATGCATCCTAGTCAATTGCAAACCATGTTTGGTTCAAACAACTTTGGACCAATAAGACCATGGGAACCAAGTGGCTAAGTTGTCACTTTTGGAAAATATTGGTATCTCATCTACAAATGGCTTCTTTAAGTCAACATAGCATCTTGAAGTATTTGAGGAAAATTTATTGAAGACTATAAGGTATGCGTTTCTTTTAAGCTCATCGTTAAAATTTATATTCTTAGATTAACAACTAGTTAGATTAATGCTTAGTTATATAGCTAGTTATACTTACTTACTCACGCATTATGAACCCCTCTTAGTTGGCTTTCCTAGGATTTAAATTAAAATTGTTCGTTGTCGAACAACATAGAAAATGGAAATCTTCTATGTCCACTAGTACAAAACTCATGGTGATGAAGTGAAATGAGTTAAGTGGATTAATCGTTAATATAGAAGTAAGACTAGATCCCTCGCGTAAGAAAACTATGGATGAAACAAGCACTCGAAGACTATAGCATTAGGTTAGAAAATATTCCTATTATGTGCAATAACAAAGGTGCTATAGAAATACGTCATCACTTTCTTAGGGAAATTATACAAAAAGAAAATATAACAATAGAGAAGGTAGCTTCGGAAGGTAACATTTCCGATATAGTCACTAAGCCTCTTAAGCATGATTTACTTAACCTTACGTTTAGGATTAGGAATGATGGAGCAAATTGATTAAATTCTTGGAATACTTAACATCTTCTGAAAAATCAAAGTTCTGAAAAATTTTCTTTGTCAGATGGGCAAACCTCTTAATTTATAAGGGCGGCCCCCTTAAAATTAAGGGGACCGGCCTCACTTTAAGGGGGCCAGCTATTTGAGCATAAAATTATAAGTTTTCTTTCTTCTCAAATCTGAGTCTAGGATTCTATTTTGCACAAAATCAAGAATTGAGATATTTTGTTTTGCATAAATATATTCTCAAAGAAAACCTCAATTCATTTTGAAATTATTCTCACGTTTAGAAAAACTCATTGTTGAATAATGATAGAAACGTTTTTCTCAAATCATGCACAATAGTCTCACTCTCGTTGTCTATATATATATAATCCAATATATACATATACATGACACATAGAAGTGAGCAAAGCTAAATCAAGGAGATCAAGGATCGTTTCTAAGGAATATTTGCTTAGGAGTCGAAACGATCTTAACTCCGTATTTGTTTCATATAGGCATACACTAGAACAAAATCAAGAATTACACTATCACATTTGTTCCATCACTAGTTTTTCACTAACTAGTTGCCTTACACTAAGATAGGAGTTTTAGGTTGAATGATTTGCTAAATTGCTTATTTGTCTTATTGGTTATGCATGCATGCTTAGTTATGACTATTTTATGTGCTTACTTGCTTGCCTATATACTTTTCATGCATATTTCATTAAGATAATACTTGCCTTGTTGCCTAAAGAGTTGGACTTGCCCGAAACCAAACCTCATAACCTTTACCACTTAAACCTCATAACATTTACACACTCAAACCTCATAACATTTACACACTCAAACCTCATAACCCTTACACACTCAAACCACCAAAGTGTAATGAAAAACCAAGTCATCCCTTCCATCAACATCGCTCTCACCAATCACACCACTTGATACTCATTTCCCATCTTTACCAATAACTCCATCTAGTCATCCTCACAAAAAGATTCAACCATTCCCTACACTCTACAAAGTGTGTCATTACCAATACAACTTAACCCATGAAAGACAAACCATACATCAAAATAACAAACCATCCATCTCATCACCCAAATACACCTTCACCCGTGCTGCCAAAAATACACCTTCATCTCACTTCACTCAAATACACCTTCAACACACCACACCATAATCCACCATGAATTCACCAAAAACTTCCATTTCCAAAACATCAAAGAAACAAAAGATCCTCATCATCACTCCTAAATAAGTCTTCATTGATTTAACCAATCATGACTTCTCCCAACAAACCAAAGTCAAAAATCCTCAACAATAAATGACGTTGTCTCTAATAAACCAACACCTAAGCCTCCAACTTACCCAAATGAAACCACCCTTCTACATCAACAAGACAACCTCACAATCACACTCACCAATAAAATCCCACATTCACCTCACTCACTTCTACCAAATGATCCTTTTGAGGAACATACTCAATTTCAAAACAACAACCATTATCCTCAACAGAACATGAATCACATGCCAAATCACAACTCAACAACTCCACCATCACCATCCACCGAACATAAAAAGTTCGTTGAAGAGCTCAAAGAAGCTCATGAGCTTAATGCTCTTCTTGCGTTACACCTTACTCAACGCATTTTGGATCAAAAACCTTCCTCCACCAACTCCTCTCCTTAAAAAAAAAAAAAAAAAAAAAAAAAAAAAAAAAAAAAAAAAAAAAAAGAAAGAAAATTTGATCCATTTTGAGAACCATGACAACAATTACTCATGTTGCACCTTTCTCCAAAAACAAAACCAAACCCATCACTGACTCAAGACACCAACAATTCATCAACCGCTCCAAACCCACAATCTACCATTGAAAATGCATCCTTAGACATCACCCTTTCATTATCACCCATAACATCCCTTAATGCACAATTTTCCTAAGAGATGAGTTCATCCATAACCAAACCATCATCTTTGGCCTAAGAGATGAGTTATAATATATGTTTTCATATATTAGAATGTGTCCCATCAACAACCACCAAACTCTCCAAACACCATTCCAACAAAAATCCATCTCCACTAAATCCAACTACCATGCTTCCCATCTACAAATAAATTATCCACAAACCTTTTGTGTTCCAAGCAAGTCCAAGAGACCTCAAGTTAGCAACTTAGTATTATCTAGTGTAATTTGCTAGAAAAGCATATATATATATATATATATATATGCTTATGTATTATTGATTATGTTTTCAACATAATCTATTTAAATTATTCTTGTTAGTTATCTTATATTTGTTCCATGCATATATATATATATATTGCTTGTGCTCTAAATATTTTTGCAAGCATTCCATATCTCGATTTCTTATGACCTCAAAACGAGGGGGTGTATTCTTCAAGGGGAAGCTATACATTCGTCGGGATAACCTTTTTGATGTTAACAAAAAGGGGGAGAAGTGATATAAACTCACACTAAAAACTTGCATATATATTAATTTTTAGTTTAATGAGTTTAGATTTTGTAATCATAAAAAAGGGGGAGATTGTTGATATAAATAATGTATAAAAACGTAATTAATATCTTTCAATATCCTTAAGTTTTGACGATCACAAAATATAAGAACATTAAACGCAAAGTTAATACGTAACAAGTTTTATGCAAGTTTATATCATCTCATCCAACATAATCACTTAAGGTATGAATAAACAAGTGACTAATACATTTTATGATCAAAGGGATGTTTATTTAAATAATACAAAGTTTATAAAATTAAATAAACTTATTATATATTTTTGAAAAAACATTTTTGGTAATAAAGGAAAATGGTTTATTCATAATAAATATATGAATTCAAAATTTTAACCAAAATCAGTTAGTTTTTCACCAAATAAATTTTTTCCAGAAAAAGACAAGATATCTGCAGTTTTCGTCTGGGCGGCCCCTTAATTTTAAGGGGGCCGGCACACAATTTAGGGGACCGGCCACGCTCCCCTGTCAGATTTTGTCAGAAATTATTCGCTATAAATACTACCTCAAACTTGGTATTTTTACTACCACTTGCACGAAAATTTTCAGATCCAAATCTCTCTAAACATCCTCCTAAAAACCCTTTGATCATTTAATTGTTAATCCTTGTTTCAAGTGATTCATTCCCTCACCACTCATCTCTCAAAGTGCAAGAGAAGAATACTCCTTCAACATCAAGTTGTGAAGTATTGTAGATTTGTGTATATAGTCTAGTTGTTGTGTACATTCATTGTAAAGGTGTGATAGTTAGTGTAACTAGATAGATCTAGAAGTAGAAGTTGTAAATAGAAGTTGTGAGATATAAGTAGTGGTGTGAAGAAGAAGTAGTGGAGTAGTGTGAAGTTGTGAAGTAGTAGTTGTCACAACTCGTAATTTCCGATCATTTTCCAAACCCCGACAATTTACTATTCACAAGTTACTATTCATCGATCACTATTCATCGTTTTTGAGGTCAATTTGACATTCCGAGACATATTCAGAAATTTTACTATTCACTTGACACTATTCATTTCCGGAAGAAATATCACTATTCACGTGCATTATTCATGTCCTCGTAAATTTAGTTTACGAGTGTTCAAATTCGCGTAACCGTATTGGTTCAGGAGCGAATTCATGCATTATTATAAGGGACATTTCATACGGACTAGAAATAGTCGGCATATCATCATTAGGGCACTTGCATACTATTCCACTCATAGGATAAATGAATTAATACTTTTTGTACAATTAACGATTTACGTATGTTTATTTCTAAATAAACACTAACACGCGACCAATAATGTGACTAACACGTCCAAGACTCCCGACTATAATCCCAATATATTTTTATATTCATTTTTATAATATAAAAATTATAATATTAATTTACCCGGTATTTTGGATATTTATTTTAATTATTAACTTAAGTTTACTAAAACTTTGACGGTTTTCGTGGAAATTAAACTATAATTATCTAAACACCCAATAATTTTATCCAACCTATTTTTATAATTTTTATAACTTTATTATGACCCGGTTAACTCCGTTAAGATTTATTTTTAGTTAACCCGGTACCCGGTACACCTTAAAACTACCAATAAACACAATAATACAACTAATAACTCAAAAAGTCTTACACCAAATCCTTCCCCCCTTGACTTTGCCGCCCCCCCCCCCCCCCCCCCCCCTTGCCACTTTTCTTACATTTCTACTTATACACTCCTTCCTCATTAATATTTCATACTAACCTAATATAATAATACAAATGACAATAATACATATACTATACTTATCATTTTTTTTCACTTCATTTCTTTCATCCATTAAAAGCTATATTCTCTCTTTTTCTTCACTCATACCCACGGCCACAAGAAGGAGGAGCAAGAAAGAACCAAAAATTTTCAAAGATCAAAGTGTTAATCTTGTGTTATAGTATCCTTGTTTGAGTTTTGAAATAAAAACTCAAGGATTATTAGGTTTTAATCATTTTAACTTCCCTAATCTTACAAGTAAGTTTACCAAACTCATTTCATAATTTTTACAAAGTTCTTACTATATTTATACATGTTTCTTGCAAGATCTCATACATGCATTAACTTATACCACTTTATTTTTGTAACTTTTGATCATACAAGCCCTAGAAGTGATTTTTGATTAGATCCTTGTTAGATCTACTTGGTTTTGGTGATTAGGAACCCATGACACCCTAAGAAGGTGTATGGTAGGATTAAATTAGTTTTGTGGTGTTTGAAAGAGGTTTGATGGATGATGGAACTAGTTTGGAGACTTGGAAATGGTTTTTGAAACTTTTGAAATACCTACTGTCCCTATTTTAATTTCGTGGGAAAATCAGTGATTGATGGCTAATTTTTGACCAAAGATTTAGAAAATACTTTCAAAAACGAAACTTTAGGCGAAAGAACGGATTAAAACGAGTTTATAACGAAGGAGATATGATTTTTGCAAAGTTAACGACGAAAACTATTTCTTATAAAACTGCTTGCTGTTTGGCAGATTTCAATGGGTAAAAAGAGGTATTAAAACGTAACCTAGAGGAGCCGAGTTATCAAAAATATACTAGTATACACAAAAACGAATCCGTGGACATAAAGAACAAGGAAAACGAACCTAAAACGACCGAGTTATACCCGTTTTAACATTGTCAAAACTATATATATATATATATATATATATATATATATATATATATATATATATATATATATAGTCACAAATAAAAATAATAACGTACGTACTAAATGGTATATTTTCTAACAACGTTACTAATGACTATTTTCTTAACAAACGAATACGTACGACCCGAGGGAATATTTATACGACATGACGACGTCATTCTAAGGTTTTGATACAAGGATTATAACGCTAACTTTTTCGTACGAGTTAATATGACAAGTTATATACTTCTCTAAATGGAATTATTTTCCTAAGTATGGAAACTATTTTTCTACGACGATAACTAGTATTTTCAAATTACGAGTGGTATGAGTATCATGTGCATGTGCATTCACTTCATTACGGCTTGATCTAAGTTAGATCATGATTATTCATTTAGGTTGCGGCTAGTGTGCGCGCCTCATTGTCCCGACTACTTTTACATCATTGTACCATTGTTGTATCATCATTTCGAGGTGAGTTTCATAGCCCCGTTTTAATTCTATATTTTGATTTCAAATCCCACGGGGGAGAATACATTGCATTACTTATTTTTGTGTACATGCCTAAGTATAAAATTCATACATTGCTTAAGTTGTCTTATTTACCACGTCTTGAAAAGTCCCCTTTTATTATCATGGACCGTTAATTTCTGGTACTAAGCGGGAGTGAGTGGATAGATCTATCGAGGGTGACGCCTCCATTCGTGTTTGGGTTGCTCCAAATGGAACGAATGCATTTCATGTCTTTATTATTAGAGTGTCTGGTAAACACTCATTGGGGCCAAGTATCGTCTAGCTTCGGGGTCATGAGCTTAAGAGCCAATGTATATACTTTCCGGACATCCTATTTCTTGGCATTACTTATGGCATTTGTACACTAGATTTTACTTATAAACCTATGATTATTCACCAACTTTATGTTGACCGTTTTTCGCAATGTATTTCTCAGGTTATTAAGGTAGCTCATGTGCATACATTTGGACCTTCATGGAGTCGCGGAGTCGACGCGTCTCACCATATTTTCTGCACTTATGAAACGTTTGATCTTGTTGAACTTATTTTAACTATTTTGGCAAACTCTTTTGGGACCTAAGCTTTGTAAACTCTGAATGTTTTAATGATCAAACGCTGTATTTTCTAAACGACACTTTAGGTCGTTCAATATAACTGTAACTATGGTGCTATGACAGTCACCCCCAGGTATTCCATTCCGCTGCCATTCAGGTAAATTGGGGGTGTGACAGATTGGTACCAGAGCTAAGGTTATAGCGAACTAGGATGTATCTTGGACCCTAGACTATAACCACATCATCATAGCATCTCATCATTTCATCATAGGTGCATATTCACTATACATGTTGTTTTACGCACACACTGTGCAAGTTATTCATACCCATACTCATATATATATATGATTATATTGACCTGGTTCACAAGTGACATGTCTTCAGATACCCACGCTGTTATCCTTTCATCGGATTCCGACATTAAAGATGCCTTGTCATCTTCCACTACCATTTTACCACCAGTTGCATGTATACCACCGTTAACACTATTGATTTGTTATAGGAATAAGGTTTTCCTATCATTCAACCTATACATAGAATGCCGTTTGATAGAGTATTCAGACTTAATGGACTTATTAGGATGCTTATTACAAGGGAGATTGTATGTTTTCTTTCCTCCACTAGTAGGACGCTTACTACTCAGGTACTACCACCACCGTTGGTTACTTATTTCACTATTGGTCGCCCCATAGTGCGTACTTTAACTTTACCTCTTAGATGTCGCGAGATAGCGCGAAAGAGGGTAGTATTCCATTCACTATTATCACCATTATCTCCTAACTCATCACTGGGATTTCATCGTCATCAATGTTATTTTCATCCTTTAGAATACCACCATTGTCAGTTTCCTTTTCCATTTTCACTTACCACGAATTAGATAACGCCTTGTGGATAATACCAAGATTACGGACTCAACAGGAACATCTACAGGTTCCTCAAGAATGGCTTAGAATCTACGCTATCTAGAACTTGATCGATGCACAACTACAGATACCACTTCAGGACTATCTCGACCTTATGATGCCATAAACCTGATGTCACCTCGAAGGATTACAGGAAGTCTTTAGACTAGACTTATATCTTTACTAGCTTTTACTAATACCCTAGCCACGAGAGGTGTGGCATAGTTCAAAGAAACTTGTAGTATTTTGATTGTTGTACAAACGGAATCACCAAGTATTGACTCTACTATAGGGGAATGGTTGTGCTATCTATGATATTGGTCCATATAGACCGAAACCTTCATGTATTATATTCATGTGTTATGAATATGATGATTTTTATTACCTATAGATTCTCATGGACTCTTATGATTTGATGGAAATAGATTTAAGCAAACCACTCCAAGCATGACGCAAGCCGCTGTGGGACAATTCATTGTCAGGAATGTAACTATCGCCCTCACCAAGGAACTTACTCACGTGGAATTTATGGGTTGTAATCCCTCCTTCTTTAGCGGAAATGTAGACACAAAAGAATTTCTCAAATGGTTCGAAGAATTAGAAACAATCTTTCAAAGTGGTGACTGTCGTAAGGAAGACAAAGTTAAGTTCGCCACTTGCACTTTTCAGAAGCATGCCCAGAAATGGTGGACTAAGTATGTCCAGGTAGTAGGAGTTGATGCTGCTTACTCACACTCTTGGGAGAAACTAAAAAGGATGATGAGTTTGAAGTTCTGTGTGAAAAGCGAATTACAAGCAATTGAACAAGAAACACTAAACCTTACCATGGAAGGAGATGATGTTGTCAAGTATACTGCTTATTTTTATGATTTTGATCGACTAGGCTCTACAATGGATGAACCGGAAAGCAAGAGACTTGAAAGGTACGTCGGAGGACTTTCTCCTGAAATTCGTAGGATGGTCATCGCATGTGAACCCAATACCATGTCTGAAGCTATCCAGATGGCAATCGAAACAAAGGAACTCATAGTTCGCGACAAGACATCGGGAGATAATAATAACAACAAGAGAAAGTGGGACGGTAATCTGGATGCTAATGCTTCTCAACAACCGTTTAAGATACAACAAGTGGTGGAGACCTGTGCTGTGGGGTCAAGCCAAAAGAAAAGGTATGTTGGTAATTTACCCGAGTGCAACAAGTGTCAGTTTCATCACAAAGGATCTTGCCCCTCTCAATGTAAGAACTGCCAAAAGCTTGGACATGAAACCAAGGATTGCAAGGCTCCCACCCTCGCAAAGCATCAGAAACTCTCGGTAACCTGCCGCGAGTGTGGAGTAGTGGGACACTTCAGGAGTGAATGCCCGGAGTTGGGAAACCAAAATTGGAGGAAGAAGTTTATGTTTTAGTTATGTGAACCATAGTTTGAGCCCTCTAGGGTTGTACTTTCTTTTGGTACTTCCCATAAGTACGTTGATGTAACCTAGTTGTATTAAGCACTTTCCTATCCAATGTAATGACTATCTTTTGTTACCTCTATGATAACCATAACTTTCGTTTACTCTGCTTTCTATCCCAATCGTTCAATTTTCAATCATTTCGTAACATTATGTCATTGCCTTATTAGAGATTAAGCCGATTTCGTATTTGACGGATTAGTAGATTATTACCATTCCATAGGATTTTCCCATGTATCCAATACACCATTCAACGAGTTTTATTTCAAACTATTTTACTACCTTATGGAGAAATTGTTTTTACCAAATTTCTAAAATAAGCCGTTTTGTTACCGTACTATAAACTGATTTTTCCGATATTACGCCAAATACTTACTATTATTACGCGAAACAATTTTTATGTTACTTTGAAAGGAAATATTAGAATACCATTTTTAATAACAACGCGTTGAACACCATCTAAAGCTTTTGAGAAAAATAATATTATTTTGATTAAATCAAGCATCGCATCATTAGTCCTCAACTATACATAGCCTGATCACCTATGTATACTTCAGGAAAGATTATGCCATGAAGGAAATAGTTACTTTATAAAGTATTGTTAATAACAATCTTCATCCAAAAGCGTTTTAAACAAATAAACTCTTTTATAAATGTCTCTTTCTGACAAACTCTCCATGGATACTTACCTCACCTGTCACTCATTTAGCCATTAAGTTGGATTGTTCCATTGACTTCTTTAGGAGAGACTTACCATATCAAGTACTAGGAGGATTCCTTGATACAAGAAAAACAATAAAAGGATTACGGAACCATTATACCTAGACTGAGAAAAATTTATAACTCAACAACAATCCTAAGATACCACGAGACCATCCGACCCACCATCCCTGACCTAGTTATCCAATTTATTATTCAAAGTTACTAGCTAGACTGAGCTATAGGATCGAACACATTGTAAAGGTACGCTAAGCAACACCATGGGAATAAACCAAGCCTCCTAACCGATACTGTAAAGTGTTTTGAGTTAACATGGTCTCATCCATACGCAAACTTCCCTGCAGTGAGTTTACGACAAGAATGATTGATTCGAATTATGGATATCGATATAGATTCCCTCAAGGAATTGTGTTCTCAAGAAATTTTAGATAACCCCACCTATACATCAAGAGAAGCATCAAACTCAAGAATATCTCCCCAGCTACACGTGAAGACAGTACGGAAATTCATCGACAAAGTATCAATTGGAACCCTCATATTGCCAACATGATAACAATTTCAACGATAAACCATCTCAGGACTTAAGTTGGTTGGATACCTAGACTTGTAGTTTTGTCGAAAAATCGCCAATAGGCATTTTCTAATGTCAGGAACCGAAGGTTAGACACTTATGCATTTATGCGAATATTTCCGATCCTACTATTTTATCCTTGTTAGTATTTTTATTTTTAAATGAAGTGGATTTCAAAATTTTGTCCATACAAATCACATATCTCGTGGAAAATAATTTTTAATTGCCTATTTTGAATAAATACGACCCTTTTTAGCCAGTATTTACTTGAACCATTATACAATGAGAAATGTTTAAACATCAAACTTTGGTAAATAGTTCTATTCACAACATGTTTGAAAACCGCGTCACATTTCATAACTATTAAATTTTGAATCATCAATAAAGCTAATATTGAGTATACCATTTGTTCCATTTTCTAAAATTGTTTATTCAGAAAAAGATTTCGACAAAAAACTCGAAAATCGCGAGATAAATTTTGGAAACAAATCACCATACTATATCGCTTGTGCATTTAGGGCTTTGTGACTTGACAATAAGGAATATTGGAAAATGTGATGAAGGAAATTAGGAGGAACACCATAGAACGATTACAAACGTCAGTAATGGAGACCAAGCACAGTAGGCAAAGAATGACACATGTCTTAGCAATCCATTAGACCAAAACCCAAAGAATCAAATGTTGTTAACCGTATTCTATCTTCTTTGAGTAACGCCGAATTCAGAAGACGTAACGTTGTGGAATTAGTCACAAGATTTATTGTACCGTTTCAATTATTTCCGATAAAGGTGATCGAATCACCTCAGACTTCTAACAATCATTCTAAGATTTCCTTCGGAACCTCATTAAGATGTGAACACCGCCTATCATCCTCAGATCGATGGTCATAACGAGAGAACGATTCAAACATAGGAAAGTTATACTCAGAGTATGAATGATTGACTCTAGAAATGGTTGGACTAACCATTTACCATAAATTAGATTCTTTTACAACCATAGTTATCGCGCGAGCATAGAGACTACACTATTTGAGGCACTTTATGGTCGAAGTACCAATTACCTATTTACAGACCGAAATCGGAAAGTTAAATTCACTGGTCTAGAACTAAATTATGGGACAACAAAGGAAATTTCACAAGTCAAGAACCGGTTACAAGCAACGAGAAACTGGTAGGAGTTATGTTGGTACATGACGCACATCATACGGATTGGGTATCCTTGAACAACAAACTAACTAGATTCACGTGAAAGAACGAGCTAAGTTAAAAGCTTTGCCTTGGAGAGGCATGATACGATTTTGGTAACACGAGAGATTGAACTTTTAAGTATATTGGACCATTTCAGATTCATTTTAGAATCGACCAACTGACGTAAAAGATTTGAGTTCTGACAGAGTTCAACAACATATATTACCCATATTACATTATAAACCTGAAGAAGCACTGATCATCTATTGACGAACCAAACTCGGAAAAAGCCAAACTCACTATTTCTGTAGGCATTCATGAAATAACCAGAAACCTCCTACAAGTCAAGAATCAATTACAAATCCTACAAGTTGTAAACCATTAAAACCTCAAGTTGGTAGCCAGATTACGTTGAAAGTTCTGCCTAGGAAAGGCATGATATTATTCGGAGAGATTTGGAAAGTTAAAACCGATATACACTGGACCACTTAATAATTCAGACAGAGTAGGCCTAGTAGCCGTCAGACTTGAGCCTTGTTAAAGAACAGCCGGATTACACAACTATGTTTCACCTATTCAAATTCCAGGAAATGACTTTCAGATTAGTCACTCATAATCACAATTGGAAAGAATTCCAACACAAAAACAAACGTAAACCTGGTAAGGGGATAAATAGAAATCATGGACTGTTAGATCGAACGGTTGAAGCAAAGTCAAATTCCTATCGTGAAAGTTCGCTGGAATTCTTGAAAAGGACCCGAATTTACTTGGGAATGAGAGGACCGAATGCAACTTAAGTACCCACGTCTTTTTACCAAATATACTTCAGAGACCAACCAAAACTGAACTTCGGGACGAAGTTCCTGTTAGAAGGGAAGACTGTCACAACTCGTAATTTCCGATCATTTTCCAAACCCCGACAATTTACTATTCACAAGTTACTATTCATCATTTACTATTCATCAATCACTATTCATCGTTTTTTAGGTCAATTTGACATTCCGAGACATATTCAGAAATTTTACTATTCACTTGACACTATTCATTTCCGGAAGAAATATCACTATTCACATGCATTATTCATGTCCTCGTAAATTTAGTTTACGAGTGTTCAAATTCGCGTAACCGTATTGGTTCAGGAGCGAATTCATGCATTATTATAAGGGACATTTCATACGGACTAGAAATAGTCGGCATATCATCATTAGGGCACTTGCATACTATTCCACTCGTAGGGTAAATGAATTAATACTTTTTGTACAATTAACGATTTACGTATGTTTATTTCTAAATAAACACTAACACGCGACCAATAATGTGACTAACACGTCCAAGACTCCCGACTATAATCCCAATATATTTTTATATTCATTTTTATAATATAAAAATTATAATATTAATTTACCCGGTATTTTAGATATTTATTTTAATTATTAACTTAAGTTTACTAAAACTTTGACGGTTTTCGTGGAAATTAAACTATAATTATCTAAACACCCAATAATTTTATCCAACCTATTTTTATAATTTTTATAACTTTATTATGACCCGGTTAACTCCGTTAAGATTTATTTTTAGTTAACCCGGTACCCGGTACACCTTAAAACTACCAATAAACACAATAATACAACTAATAACTCAAAAAGTCTTACACCAAATCCTTCCCCCCTTGACTTTGCCGCCCCCCCCCCCCCTTGCCACTTTTCTTACATTTCTACTTATACACTCCTTCCTCATTAATATTTCATACTAACCTAATATAATAATACAAATGACAATAATACATATACTATACTTATCATTTTTTTTCACTTCATTTCTTTCATCCATTAAAAGCTATATTCTCTCTTTTTCTTCACTCATACCCACGGCCACAAGAAGGAGGAGCAAGAAAGAACCAAAAATTTTCAAAGATCAAAGTGTTAATCTTGTGTTATAGTATCCTTGTTTGAGTTTTGAAATAAACTCAAGGATTATTAGGTTTTAATCATTTTAACTTCCCTAATCTTACAAGTAAGTTTACCAAACTCATTTCATAATTTTTACAAAGTTCTTACTATATTTATACATGTTTCTTGCAAGATCTCATACATGCATTAACTTATACCACTTTATTTTTGTAACTTTTGATCATACAAGCCCTAGAAGTGATTTTTGATTAGATCCTTGTTAGATCTACTTGGTTTTGGTGATTAGGAACCCATGACACCCTAAGAAGGTGTATGGTAGGATTAAATTAGTTTTGTGGTGTTTGAAAGAGGTTTGATGGATGATGGAACTAGTTTGGAGACTTGGAAATGGTTTTTGAAACTTTTGAAATACCTACTGTCCCTATTTTAATTTCGTGGGAAAATCAGTGATTGATGGCTAATTTTTGACCAAAGATTTAGAAAATACTTTCAAAAACGAAACTTTAGGCGAAAGAACGGATTAAAACGAGTTTATAACGAAGGAGATATGATTTTTGCAAAGTTAACGACGAAAACTATTTCTTATAAAACTGCTTGCTGTTTGGCAGATTTCAATGGGTAAAAAGAGGTATTAAAACGTAACCTAGAGGAGCCGAGTTATCAAAAATATACTAGTATACACAAAAACGAATCCGTGGACATAAAGAACAAGGAAAACGAACCTAAAACGACCGAGTTATACCCGTTTTAACATTGTCAAAACTATATATATATATATAGTCACAAATAAAAATAATAACGTACGTACTAAATGGTATATTTTCTAACAACGTTACTAATGACTATTTTCTTAACAAACGAATACGTACGACCCGAGGGAATATTTATACGACATGACGACGTCATTCTAAGGTTTTGATACAAGGATTATAACGCTAACTTTTTCGTACGAGTTAATATGACAAGTTATATACTTCTCTAAATGGAATTATTTTCCTAAGTATGGAAACTATTTTTCTACGACGATAACTAGTATTTTCAAATTACGAGTGGTATGAGTATCATGTGCATGTGCATTCACTTCATTACGGCTTGATCTAAGTTAGATCATGATTATTCATTTAGGTTGCGGCTAGTGTGCGCGCCTCATTGTCCCGACTACTTTTACATCATTGTACCATTGTTGTATCATCATTTCGAGGTGAGTTTCATAGCCCCGTTTTAATTCTATATTTTGATTTCAAATCCCACGGGGGAGAATACATTGCATTACTTATTTTTGTGTACATGCCTAAGTATAAAATTCATACATTGCTTAAGTTGTCTTATTTACCACGTCTTGAAAAGTCCCCTTTTATTATCATGGACCGTTAATTTCTGGTACTAAGCGGGAGTGAGTGGATAGATCTATCGAGGGTGACGCCTCCATTCGTGTTTGGGTTGCTCCAAATGGAACGAATGCATTTCATGTCTTTATTATTAGAGTGTCTGGTAAACACTCATTGGGGCCAAGTATCGTCTAGCTTCGGGGTCATGAGCTTAAGAGCCAATGTATATACTTTCCGGACATCCTATTTCTTGGCATTACTTATGGCATTTGTACACTAGATTTTACTTATAAACCTATGATTATTCACCAACTTTATGTTGACCATTTTTCGCAATGTATTTCTCAGGTTATTAAGGTAGCTCATGTGCATACATTTGGACCTTCATGGAGTCGCGGAGTCGACGCGTCTCACCATATTTTCTGCACTTATGAAACGTTTGATCTTGTTGAACTTATTTTAACTATTTTGGCAAACTCTTTTGGGACCTAAGCTTTGTAAACTCTGAATGTTTTAATGATCAAACGCTGTATTTTCTAAACGACACTTTAGGTCGTTCAATATAACTGTAACTATGGTGCTATGACAGTCACCCCCAGGTATTCCATTCCGCTGCCATTCAGGTAAATTGGGGGTGTGACAGTAGTGGTGTGTACAAGTTTTGAAGAAGGTATGCCAAGTCGTGAAGAAGTTGTGTAGAAGGTGTGAATAAGTTGTGACGAAGTTGTGGTGTGTATATTGGTGTGTAAGGTTTTCTCCGCCATAAGGGAGCTTATTGACATAGTGAAGAAAACTCTTGAGTAGGTGACTCGAGGATTGGAGTAGGGCAAGGAAGGTGTCCTTGTAGCCGAACCACTATAAATCCTTTGTCTCGCGGTTAGATCTTTCCATATCTTACTTATTATCTTGCTTATATCGTTATTACTTTTGTAGACGTAGACGTATATGTATAGTTGCTCATATAGTGCTAGTATTGATTTTACTTAAAGATCAAACAAAAGTTTCATTCACAAAAACAAAGTTTTTACAATCAAACAAAAAAAAAGGTAACATACATTTAATTGATCATTTCGATCAAGTATAGTTTTCATACAAAATATAACTAAGGATTATAAAATAAACATTTACTTACTTATCTCTCGTATATAGCTATAATTGTTTATATTATGCATGTGTTGATTTCACATACTTAGTTTGCATTATTATTATTGCTCATACTTAGATATAGTTTTTCATATTGTTCAAGACTTGAATTCACATAAGATCGAATCAAAGTTTTAAGAGTATACAAGACTTTTAAACAACTAAGTTTTCATAAAACTAAAAAGACGTAAAACTATTCAACCCCACCTTCTAGTTTTCCACAAACTCTTTGTAATGTTGTTTAACTTTCGAATTTTCAGCACGAAACCAATCATTTTCATGTTGCAATTTATTGATGGTATCTTGAAACTGAAAATTCTGAGAATCTACAGACAGTGGTTTTTGGGTGCCAATCACATCACTGTTGTTTGACTTCAATTGGACAATTTGTGCCCTCAACTTTCAAATCGTGTTAGTGTGAGCTTGAATTTTTTCATCCCGTTTGGCTAATTCAAAATATGTATCAAATTCAAGAGCATCCGAAGATGTCTTGGCATTTGAGATTTTGGTTCTTTCTTTTAGATGTTGATACTTTAACTGTAAGTTAAGATTATCAACTTCTAGTTTTGAGAAATGCCTGACCATGTTATCATGGTCGTCGTTTTGAATTTTTTGATGTAATTTGAAATTCTCCCCCCAAGCTCAACAACACGATTTTGGAAAACATTCAATGTAACCGACATCTCATGAAATTGACGAGCAGATAATGCAGAGTCGGTGACAGTGTAGAATACATCTTGTGCAATGCAATGAGCAATCAAGTTTTCATTCAAAATGAGAATGTTTTTTCTGTCAATTTCACTATGTTTAAGATCAATTGTCAATTGTTTTCCCTCATTTTCCACATTTTTGAAGACCTTTTTCATTTCAGTCACATCATTATTAATGGGTTTTTGAAGACCCTCAAAATGTTCTTTGAGAAGAATGAAAAATGGCATGACCTCAGTTAAGTAACACCGTTTTGTTTGCTCAAATCCCCTTTCCCCTTCAGTAATCCCCGTTGGTGTAATTCTCTTTTTACATGTTTTCTCAAAATCATTAAACAGTTGACATAGAACATATAATCCAATTAGAGTATTACACTGTATGGGAAGAGTGTTGACATAAATAATGTCTTAAAACATTGTTAGCATATTAACAATGTCTCTATGTTTTTATAATTACAAAGCATAAACTCATTAACCTAAAACTTATGACGTAAACAAGTTTTTAGTGCTTAATATTTGTCTTTGCTTCCATATCACTTAAGGTATGAATAAACAAAGGGTTTATTACATTTCATGATCAAAGGAAATTTTTCTAATCACTAGAATTTTTATAAAATGTATTAAACATCTTATATCTTTTACAAAATTACTTTTGGAATTAAAAGAATATGTTTAATTCATTATAAATATATGATTTCAAATTTCAACCAAAAATGGCAAATTCTATCCAGAAAAATATTCCCCACTAAAAGACAAGAAAAACCAACGTTCTGAAGGGGCGGCCCCCTTAATCATTAAGGGGACCGGCCACGCTCCAGAACAGTGTTTTTCTCCCCTATAAATACTGGATCAGTTCATACATTTTCCTCACCTTTTGCACTTCTAAACTTTCTGATCTAGATCCAAATCTCTATTCTCTTATCCTTTGATCATAAGTGTATAATTCTTTGTTTCAAAGTGATCCAACCTTCAGTCTCTTAAGTGAAAGAGAAGAATACTTCTATCCCTTAAGACAAGAAGTATTACAACTTGTTGTGATCTCCACATCCAAGTTGTTGGTGCCAGCAAGCGTAAGTGTATGTAAAGTGCAAGGCGATAGGGAGGAGAGTCTACATGTATGTAGTTATAGTCTAGACTCTAAAACAACCTAGTTCTCTATAACCAAGGCTCTGGTACCAATCTGTAACACCCCCAAAATACCGCAGCGGAAGACTGTGTCATAGGGATGCTACTTCAGGGCACAAAGTATAAGATATAGAAAACGAACTCTAAATGAGACGTTTTTGAAAAGTTACCATTCGAATAGATAAAAGTCATAGTTCACAAAACAAAGATCCCAAAGTAGAATGATACATAAGTTTTTAAAGTGTATCGAATGGTAAACGATAAAAGTGAAAGTCTCCAAAAGTATGCCCTAAGACTCTCAGCTCCATACACCTGCTATCGCCTTTCTAACCTGAGATAAACATGCTTAAAAGTGTCAACACAAAGGTTGGTGAGTTCATAGAGTTTGTCTTAATGCAGTTGAAAAAGCTTATAAAGAATGTTCACACAGCAAAGGCATCGTAAATCCACTCAGTTGCAAGTCCCGTCATAAGAGACTTGTAACCTGTGTGTTCACAACCCACTGCTACAATGTATAGTATGAGTAAGATATGTATAAGTTCATAACAACAGTTTAGCAATTAGTAGTGAGTCTACACTTCATCTCCGAAGACCTCACCTAAGTATGTATACTTCCATGGTTGTGCCCAGAACCTTAATCTGGGGCCATAAGAAGTATATATGTTTCCATGGTAGTGCCCAGAACTAAATCTGGGGCCATTGGAAGTATGTATGTATGTATCCATCACAGTTTAGTATAACACAGTTAAGTATAACACAATCACGTATGTATGACATCAAGTATAATGTAATCAAGTATAATGTTATCAAGTATAAATGTTATGTGAATCTGTACAAGTAGGCAAGTAGTAGCATGTATCTCCCCCAAAGAGTTGATAAAACAATTAAAAGAGTAGGGGCTATGACTCACCTGATGCAACAGCTACGATGACAAAAGTGTACACAGAAATGAGGTTCGATCTCTAACCGCAACCTAATATGAATGATGAACGATCTACTTTAGATCACCAAATGATGTTATGAATGTCCATGCTCATGTTTCTATACCACTCTAGTCTTTGGTAAAACACTTGTGTTATCAAAAATATATAATCCAAGAATTTGGAAAATATTGCTATTAGAAAATATAAATAGCTAGTTGTAATATATATATACTTATATATATATATCGTAAGTTTCCATGTTAGCGTTGAAATACTCGAGTTGAAATCCTTGAAATGATGAAAACATACTCGTAATAACTAATACTACATTAGTTATAAAGCTTGGTTCTTAATATTATGTCTAGCTCAAAAATGTACTTCGTAGTTTTTGCGCCAAATTTATATAAAAGCTGTCAACTAGAAATGGTTTTAGCCGATATTCAAACGTGAATATCTTTGTCGTTTCTTGTCCGTTTTACTTGTTCTTTATGTCCACGGTTACGTCTTAGTATGTAGTAATATATTTTGGAAAGCTCGGCTCCTCCGGGTTAAGTCTAAAGCCTCTTTTTGACCGACGAAAAACGTCCAACAGCAACTAATTTCCAGAAAATACTTTTCGTCAACAATCTTGCAAAAATCATAACTTCTTCGTTATAAGCTCTTTTTAATCCGTTCTTTCGCCTACGGATTCGTTTTTGAAAGTATTTTCTAAAAATTTTGCCAAAGTTTCCTTGGTGTTTACTGATTTTCCAGATTTTTACAAAACGGGACAGCATGTCTAAAATAGGTTCCAAATCATGTTTCCAAGGTTAAAAATCAATTTCTACCATCACCAAACCTCTTGTATTCACCACATGGCTAATCTAATCCTACCATACACCTTCTTAGGGTGCCATGGACTCCTAACCAAGTTATTAGAGCAAGGGGATTCATAACTAAAAAGTTAGGGTTTGTATGTTTCATTTTTGACAAAATAAGTGGTGGTATAGCTAGTTGTACATGGTTTTTAGCATGGAAATCATGTAATACAAGTAAATATAAGATGTTTCATGTAAAAATAAAAATGATAACTTACTTGACAAAATGAGATGATTATTGGATGATTATGCTTGATGTTCTTGTGTTTTTGTTGATTGATTCTTGTTTAGGCATGTAAAAGGAACAAGTTTAGTGTTATAGCTTTTCAAAAACCATGGATGGATCTTGGAGAAGATTTTGGGTCGTGGGGTTTGAAAGAGAGAAAGAGAGATGAGAAGGTTTTTGATCTTTCTTAAAAGTGTATATTATGATTTGTAAAATTTAGTAAAGTATAAGATTTAGAGGTTTATTAATATAAAACTTAAGATTTAATGCATATGGTTAAAAGGGGTGTTCATATGGCCGGTTATGGTGAGCCGGGGGGGGGGGGGTTGGGGTACTTGTGATTTAATTAGAAATCTAGTGTAGCGTTAAGTGTTATTCCGTGTTATTCGTTAAAATCGGGTAACGGTTTTAATAGAAATAATTGTTCACGAAGTTAACCGGGACAAAATATAGTCATAATAATGTTAAAAACATATTAAAAATATGTTGGGTACAATTACTGAGTGATCGGGTGATTATTGTTTAGTTTTCACGAAAACCGCCGTTATATTCGTATGCGTACGTTATTAATAAAATAAATTTCCAAAATACTGGGTAACTGAATGTTATAAGTTTTATGATGTTAAAATGGATATAAAAATATGTCGGGACCATCGTGGGAATATTTAGATATATTCGTCGTGTATAAACCGGGTGTTAACGTTTACTATAAATACTTATACGTAAAAACGTTAAATGTACTGAATATAGTAATTTGAAAATCCTGAGAGTGGTATAATATGAAAATGCTGTTATGATGATATGCAGACTATCCCCAGTTCGTATGCAGTGTACTTAACACTAATGAAATGAATTCGCACCTAAACCAATCCGGTTACGCGAATTTGAATACCCGTAAACTAAATTTACGATGAAATGAGTAATGCAAGTGAATGATGAAAACTTTTCCGGAAATGAATAGTGTTTAGTGAATAGTAAATTTCCCAAAAGTTTCTCAGAAAATCAAAATGACCTCGAAAATGATGAATAGTAAAACGATGAATAGTGTTTTGATGAATAGTGATTTATGAATAGTGTTTTTCCAAAGTTCCCGAAATGACCTGAAATGACCTGAAATGATGAGTTGTGACAGTCTTCCCCTCTAAAAGGAACTTCGTCCCGAAGTTCAGTTAATGTAAATCAGTTAAGTGTGTCAAAGCTTATGTATGTGGGTTTCTATCCAACTAGGTATGTTCTCGTGGTCAGACTTGATGAGGCAAACCTTCCCAATCCCGAGCATAGTCCTCAAAAGACCTCCTTTAGGTTAATCATTTAGGTAACCGATTTTCACTTAAGCCCACAACCCAATCAAACAAGAACAGTCATGAGATTAAGCTAAATCGGTTTGAGTGATGACTTTAACTTTTAGCTCGATTTTCGCAACCCAATCAAACAAGAACAGTCACTAGAACCAAGCTAAAAATCAAGGTCTGGATTCAACATCCTTAAAAAGATCTTTTGAAAGATTTGCTCGACTTTGGAATTGCTTACACTAATCAAATTTCTAATGTTAGGGTGACTAAGGTTAATGCTGCTAGGTCTCAGATTAGTCAATGTTGTGTATAGGTCCTATATTAAGACTTAAGTGCTACTAAAATACGATAGTTGTTCAAGAGAATGTACCCATTGTGCTATCGCGGACATGTTGGGTGATAGGATTTCCTAGGAAGTAAGCTCTGCCAAGTGCGGGTGGAATCTCATTGGCCTCATCTCGTGGCCCTTCAATTGCTGCTGCTAAGTTTGGACGATTGCCCCCTTGGTTAAGATTTCTTTTCAATTTAGGACAAGTGTTCCGAAAGTGATCCGGGCTGTTACACTCATAGCATGTCTTTTGGTTCGTACACTGGTTTGCATAATGACCAGACTGTCTGCAATTAGCACACATACGGCAGGGCACAGTCTTTTGGTGATGAAAGTTACATTTCGTACATTTAGGATGCTGGCCTAAATACTCTCTCTGACCCGAATTAGTCGCCGCAAAGGTCCTTGCCCTTTTGTTGTCAGTCTGCTTGTTCGACTCGCTTGTTCCCTTCCTTTTATCACTGTCCCTCAAGCTTCCATTTCTAACCATCTCATCTGTCAGAGTCCCTGCTCTCAATATTGCACTCTGAATTGTAGCAGGCTCAGTTGTTTTTACAATCCCACGAATTTCTGGGACAAGGCCATATATGTACCTCTCGATCCTCTTGGACTCAGGGGTAACTAGGTGTGGAACTAGTCTGGCTAATTCATGGAATCGATCTGTATAGGCTGCATGACCAGCCCCTATCATAGAGAGATGATAGAGTTCATCCTCCAGCTTTTGCATCTCGTTGTCCGGGCAGTATTCCTCCTTCAGTAATGCCTTAAAATCATCCCATGTCATACCTACAGCTGCCGCTCTACCCCTAGCTTGAATCTGCGTATTCCACCATGTCAATGCCTTTCCTGATAGTAAGCACATGGAATACTTCACCATTTGATGTGCTGCACAGTTACTAATGTCGATCACCGACTCCATCTTTTCAACCCATCGAGTATACACCAACGCGCCTCCTACACCATCGAAATCAATTGGCTTACATGACGTAAATTCCTTATACGTGCATCCGGTCCTAATGTTGTTGTTGCCATTACCATTCTGGCCTATACCATTGGTGTTGTTAATTCCGCTTTCGTGGTTTGCCAAATTATTCATATGATCACCAACTTGAGTGACAATAGTGGGGAGAAAGTTTTCAAGTTGTCGAGCGATGATGGCTTCAAAATCAGTATTTCCACCGTCGTTGTTATCATTGTTTTCAATGCCGTGACCACCTCCTCTACCTCCACGTCCACCAGTTCTTCCACCATCGTTACTTGGGTTTAGTGAACGTCAGTGATGAGGGAAAACCGTTGATTAACCAAAGTCTATACTTAACATCCTCATATATAATACTGTGCTACCAGTTGTTTCCTAAGTTGTGCCAACACCGATCTACATCTGCATAGTCATATATCCACGTGTGTCGTGAAGCACTTATAATTATGTTGGCCACCACAATTATAAATGTTTCCTTTCACAAGTGTACATATCACCACGCACACATATCTCAGTGGTAGACGTTGCTTAAATGGGCATCTAGGGAACGTCACGCTTAGTACAAAGGAACAAAGGATTCTCCCTTAAGTGTTAAAGTCACTGGGAAGTCTAGTTTCTAACGGTTTCTACAAAGTATCTAATAGCGTAGGTCCAAAAATAAATAAGTTACCAGCAAGCGTAAGTGTATGTAAAGTGCAAGGCGATAGGGAGGAGAGTCTACATGTATGTAGTTATAGTCTAGACTCTAAAACAACCTAGTTCTCTATAACCAAGGCTCTGGTACCAATCTGTAACACCCCCAAAATACCGCAGCGGAAGACTGTGTCATAGGGATGCTACTTCAGGGCACAAAGTATAAGATATAGAAAACGAACTCTAAATGAGACGTTTTTGAAAAGTTACCATTCGAATAGATAAAAGTCATAGTTTACAAAACAAAGATCCCAAAGTAGAATGATACATAAGTTTTTAAAGTGTATCGAATGGTAAACGATAAAAGTGAAAGTCTCCAAAAGTATGCCCTAAGACTCTCAGCTCCATACACCTGCTATCGCCTTTCTAACCTGAGATAAACATGCTTAAAAGTGTCAACACAAAGGTTGGTGAGTTCATAGAGTTTGTCTTAATGCAGTTGAAAAAGCTTATAAAGAATGTTCACACAGCAAAGGCATCGTAAATCCACTCAGTTGCAAGTCCCGTCATAAGAGACTTGTAACCTGTGTGTTCACAACCCACTGCTACAATGTATAGTATGAGTAAGATATGTATAAGTTCATAACAACAGTTTAGCAATTAGTAGTGAGTCTACACTTCATCTCCGAAGACCTCACCTAAGTATGTATACTTCCATGGTTGTGCCCAGAACCTTAATCTGGGGCCATAAGAAGTATATATGTTTCCATGGTAGTGCCCAGAACTAAATCTGGGGCCATTGGAAGTATGTATGTATGTATCCATCACAGTTTAGTATAACACAGTTAAGTATAACACAATCACGTATGTATGACATCAAGTATAATGTAATCAAGTATAATGTTATCAAGTATAAATGTTATGTGAATCTGTACAAGTAGGCAAGTAGTAGCATGTATCTCCCCCAAAGAGTTGATAAAACAATTAAAAGAGTAGGGGCTATGACTCACCTGATGCAACAGCTACGATGACAAAAGTGTACACAGAAATGAGGTTCGATCTCTAACCGCAACCTAATATGAATGATGAACGATCTACTTTAGATCACCAAATGATGTTATGAATGTCCATGCTCATGTTTCTATACCACTCTAGTCTTTGGTAAAACACTTGTGTTATCAAAAATATATAATCCAAGAATTTGGAAAATATTGCTATTAGAAAATATAAATAGCTAGTTGTAATATATATATACTTATATATATATATCGTAAGTTTCCATGTTAGCGTTGAAATACTCGAGTTGAAATCCTTGAAATGATGAAAACATACTCGTAATAACTAATACTACATTAGTTATAAAGCTTGGTTCTTAATATTATGTCTAGCTCAAAAATGTACTTCGTAGTTTTTGCGCCAAATTTATATAAAAGCTGTCAACTAGAAATGGTTTTAGCCGATATTCAAACGTGAATATCTTTGTCGTTTCTTGTCCGTTTTACTTGTTCTTTATGTCCACGGTTACGTCTTAGTATGTAGTAATATATTTTGGAAAGCTCGGCTCCTCCGGGTTAAGTCTAAAGCCTCTTTTTGACCGACGAAAAACGTCCAACAGCAACTAATTTCCAGAAAATACTTTTCGTCAACAATCTTGCAAAAATCATAACTTCTTCGTTATAAGCTCTTTTTAATCCGTTCTTTCGCCTACGGATTCGTTTTTGAAAGTATTTTCTAAAAATTTTGCCAAAGTTTCCTTGGTGTTTACTGATTTTCCAGATTTTTACAAAACGGGACAGCATGTCTAAAATAGGTTCCAAATCATGTTTCCAAGGTTAAAAATCAATTTCTACCATCACCAAACCTCTTGTATTCACCACATGGCTAATCTAATCCTACCATACACCTTCTTAGGGTGCCATGGACTCCTAACCAAGTTATTAGAGCAAGGGGATTCATAACTAAAAAGTTAGGGTTTGTATGTTTCATTTTTGACAAAATAAGTGGTGGTATAGCTAGTTGTACATGGTTTTTAGCATGGAAATCATGTAATACAAGTAAATATAAGATGTTTCATGTAAAAATAAAAATGATAACTTACTTGACAAAATGAGATGATTATTGGATGATTATGCTTGATGTTCTTGTGTTTTTGTTGATTGATTCTTGTTTAGGCATGTAAAAGGAACAAGTTTAGTGTTATAGCTTTTCAAAAACCATGGATGGATCTTGGAGAAGATTTTGGGTCGTGGGGTTTGAAAGAGAGAAAGAGAGATGAGAAGGTTTTTGATCTTTCTTAAAAGTGTATATTATGATTTGTAAAATTTAGTAAAGTATAAGATTTAGAGGTTTATTAATATAAAACTTAAGATTTAATGCATATGGTTAAAAGGGGTGTTCATATGGCCGGTTATGGTGAGCCAAGGGGGGGGGGGGGGGTTGGGGTACTTGTGATTTAATTAGAAATCTAGTGTAGCGTTAAGTGTTATTCCGTGTTATTCGTTAAAATCGGGTAACGGTTTTAATAGAAATAATTGTTCACGAAGTTAACCGGGACAAAATATAGTCATAATAATGTTAAAAACATATTAAAAATATGTTGGGTACAATTACTGAGTGATCGGGTGATTATTGTTTAGTTTTCACGAAAACCGCCGTTATATTCGTATGCGTACGTTATTAATAAAATAAATTTCCAAAATACTGGGTAACTGAATGTTATAAGTTTTATGATGTTAAAATGGATATAAAAATATGTCGGGACCATCGTGGGAATATTTAGATATATTCGTCGTGTATAAACCGGGTGTTAACGTTTACTATAAATACTTATACGTAAAAACGTTAAATGTACTGAATATAGTAATTTGAAAATCCTGAGAGTGGTATAATATGAAAATGCTGTTATGATGATATGCAGACTATCCCCAGTCCGTATGCAGTGTACTTAACACTAATGAAATGAATTCGCACCTAAACCAATCCGGTTACGCGAATTTGAATACCCGTAAACTAAATTTACGATGAAATGAGTAATGCAAGTGAATGATGAAAACTTTTCCGGAAATGAATAGTGTTTAGTGAATAGTAAATTTCCCAAAAGTTTCTCAGAAAATCAAAATGACCTCGAAAATGATGAATAGTAAAACGATGAATAGTGTTTTGATGAATAGTGATTTATGAATAGTGTTTTTCCAAAGTTCCCGAAATGACCTGAAATGACCTGAAATGATGAGTTGTGACAGTCTTCCCCTCTAAAAGGAACTTCGTCCCGAAGTTCAGTTAATGTAAATCAGTTAAGTGTGTCAAAGCTTATGTATGTGGGTTTCTATCCAACTAGGTATGTTCTCGTGGTCAGACTTGATGAGGCAAACCTTCCCAATCCCGAGCATAGTCCTCAAAAGACCTCCTTTAGGTTAATCATTTAGGTAACCGATTTTCACTTAAGCCCACAACCCAATCAAACAAGAACAGTCATGAGATTAAGCTAAATCGGTTTGAGTGATGACTTTAACTTTTAGCTCGATTTTCGCAACCCAATCAAACAAGAACAGTCACTAGAACCAAGCTAAAAATCAAGGTCTGGATTCAACATCCTTAAAAAGATCTTTTGAAAGATTTGCTCGACTTTGGAATTGCTTACACTAATCAAATTTCTAATGTTAGGGTGACTAAGGTTAATGCTGCTAGGTCTCAGATTAGTCAATGTTGTGTATAGGTCCTATATTAAGACTTAAGTGCTACTAAAATACGATAGTTGTTCAAGAGAATGTACCCATTGTGCTATCGCGGACATGTTGGGTGATAGGATTTCCTAGGAAGTAAGCTCTGCCAAGTGCGGGTGGAATCTCATTGGCCTCATCTCGTGGCCCTTCAATTGCTGCTGCTAAGTTTGGACGATTGCCCCCTTGGTTAAGATTTCTTTTCAATTTAGGACAAGTGTTCCGAAAGTGATCCGGGCTGTTACACTCATAGCATGTCTTTTGGTTCGTACACTGGTTTGCATAATGACCAGACTGTCTGCAATTAGCACACATACGGCAGGGCACAGTCTTTTGGTGATGAAAGTTACATTTCGTACATTTAGGATGCTGGCCTAAATACTCTCTCTGACCCGAATTAGTCGCCGCAAAGGTCCTTGCCCTTTTGTTGTCAGTCTGCTTGTTCGACTCGCTTGTTCCCTTCCTTTTATCACTGTCCCTCAAGCTTCCATTTCTAACCATCTCATCTGTCAGAGTCCCTGCTCTCAATATTGCACTCTGAATTGTAGCAGGCTCAGTTGTTTTTACAATCCCACGAATTTCTGGGACAAGGCCATATATGTACCTCTCGATCCTCTTGGACTCAGGGGTAACTAGGTGTGGAACTAGTCTGGCTAATTCATGGAATCGATCTGTATAGGCTGCATGACCAGCCCCTATCATAGAGAGATGATAGAGTTCATCCTCCAGCTTTTGCATCTCGTTGTCCGGGCAGTATTCCTCCTTCAGTAATGCCTTAAAATCATCCCATGTCATACCTACAGCTGCCGCTCTACCCCTAGCTTGAATCTGCGTATTCCACCATGTCAATGCCTTTCCTGATAGTAAGCACATGGAATACTTCACCATTTGATGTGCTGCACAGTTACTAATGTCGATCACCGACTCCATCTTTTCAACCCATCGAGTATACACCAACGCGCCTCCTACACCATCGAAATCAATTGGCTTACATGACGTAAATTCCTTATACGTGCATCCGGTCCTAATGTTGTTGTTGCCATTACCATTCTGGCCTATACCATTGGTGTTGTTAATTCCGCTTTCGTGGTTTGCCAAATTATTCATATGATCACCAACTTGAGTGACAATAGTGGGGAGAAAGTTTTCAAGTTGTCGAGCGATGATGGCTTCAAAATCAGTATTTCCACCGTCGTTGTTATCATTGTTTTCAATGCCGTGACCACCTCCTCTACCTCCACGTCCACCAGTTCTTCCACCATCGTTACTTGGGTTTAGTGAACGTCAGTGATGAGGGAAAACCGTTGATTAACCAAAGTCTATACTTAACATCCTCATATATAATACTGTGCTACCAGTTGTTTCCTAAGTTGTGCCAACACCGATCTACATCTGCATAGTCATATATCCACGTGTGTCGTGAAGCACTTATAATTATGTTGGCCACCACAATTATAAATGTTTCCTTTCACAAGTGTACATATCACCACGCACACATATCTCAGTGGTAGACGTTGCTTAAATGGGCATCTAGGGAACGTCACGCTTAGTACAAAGGAACAAAGGATTCTCCCTTAAGTGTTAAAGTCACTGGGAAGTCTAGTTTCTAACGGTTTCTACAAAGTATCTAATAGCGTAGGTCCAAAAATAAATAAGTTACCAGCAAGCGTAAGTGTATGTAAAGTGCAAGGCGATAGGGAGGAGAGTCTACATGTATGTAGTTATAGTCTAGACTCTAAAACAACCTAGTTCTCTATAACCAAGGCTCTGGTACCAATCTGTAACACCCCCAAAATACCGCAGCGGAAGACTGTGTCATAGGGATGCTACTTCAGGGCACAAAGTATAAGATATAGAAAACGAACTCTAAATGAGACGTTTTTGAAAAGTTACCATTCGAATAGATAAAAGTCATAGTTTACAAAACAAAGATCCCAAAGTAGAATGATACATAAGTTTTTAAAGTGTATCGAATGGTAAACGATAAAAGTGAAAGTCTCCAAAAGTATGCCCTAAGACTCTCAGCTCCATACACCTGCTATCGCCTTTCTAACCTGAGATAAACATGCTTAAAAGTGTCAACACAAAGGTTGGTGAGTTCATAGAGTTTGTCTTAATGCAGTTGAAAAAGCTTATAAAGAATGTTCACACAGCAAAGGCATCGTAAATCCACTCAGTTGCAAGTCCCGTCATAAGAGACTTGTAACCTGTGTGTTCACAACCCACTGCTACAATGTATAGTATGAGTAAGATATGTATAAGTTCATAACAACAGTTTAGCAATTAGTAGTGAGTCTACACTTCATCTCCGAAGACCTCACCTAAGTATGTATACTTCCATGGTTGTGCCCAGAACCTTAATCTGGGGCCATAAGAAGTATATATGTTTCCATGGTAGTGCCCAGAACTAAATCTGGGGCCATTGGAAGTATGTATGTATGTATCCATCACAGTTTAGTATAACACAGTTAAGTATAACACAATCACGTATGTATGACATCAAGTATAATGTAATCAAGTATAATGTTATCAAGTATAAATGTTATGTGAATCTGTACAAGTAGGCAAGTAGTAGCATGTATCTCCCCCAAAGAGTTGATAAAACAATTAAAAGAGTAGGGGCTATGACTCACCTGATGCAACAGCTACGATGACAAAAGTGTACACAGAAATGAGGTTCGATCTCTAACCGCAACCTAATATGAATGATGAACGATCTACTTTAGATCACCAAATGATGTTATGAATGTCCATGCTCATGTTTCTATACCACTCTAGTCTTTGGTAAAACACTTGTGTTATCAAAAATATATAATCCAAGAATTTGGAAAATATTGCTATTAGAAAATATAAATAGCTAGTTGTAATATATATATACTTATATATATATATCGTAAGTTTCCATGTTAGCGTTGAAATACTCGAGTTGAAATCCTTGAAATGATGAAAACATACTCGTAATAACTAATACTACATTAGTTATAAAGCTTGGTTCTTAATATTATGTCTAGCTCAAAAATGTACTTCGTAGTTTTTGCGCCAAATTTATATAAAAGCTGTCAACTAGAAATGGTTTTAGCCGATATTCAAACGTGAATATCTTTGTCGTTTCTTGTCCGTTTTACTTGTTCTTTATGTCCACGGTTACGTCTTAGTATGTAGTAATATATTTTGGAAAGCTCGGCTCCTCCGGGTTAAGTCTAAAGCCTCTTTTTGACCGACGAAAAACGTCCAACAGCAACTAATTTCCAGAAAATACTTTTCGTCAACAATCTTGCAAAAATCATAACTTCTTCGTTATAAGCTCTTTTTAATCCGTTCTTTCGCCTACGGATTCGTTTTTGAAAGTATTTTCTAAAAATTTTGCCAAAGTTTCCTTGGTGTTTACTGATTTTCCAGATTTTTACAAAACGGGACAGCATGTCTAAAATAGGTTCCAAATCATGTTTCCAAGGTTAAAAATCAATTTCTACCATCACCAAACCTCTTGTATTCACCACATGGCTAATCTAATCCTACCATACACCTTCTTAGGGTGCCATGGACTCCTAACCAAGTTATTAGAGCAAGGGGATTCATAACTAAAAAGTTAGGGTTTGTATGTTTCATTTTTGACAAAATAAGTGGTGGTATAGCTAGTTGTACATGGTTTTTAGCATGGAAATCATGTAATACAAGTAAATATAAGATGTTTCATGTAAAAATAAAAATGATAACTTACTTGACAAAATGAGATGATTATTGGATGATTATGCTTGATGTTCTTGTGTTTTTGTTGATTGATTCTTGTTTAGGCATGTAAAAGGAACAAGTTTAGTGTTATAGCTTTTCAAAAACCATGGATGGATCTTGGAGAAGATTTTGGGTCGTGGGGTTTGAAAGAGAGAAAGAGAGATGAGAAGGTTTTTGATCTTTCTTAAAAGTGTATATTATGATTTGTAAAATTTAGTAAAGTATAAGATTTAGAGGTTTATTAATATAAAACTTAAGATTTAATGCATATGGTTAAAAGGGGTGTTCATATGGCCGGTTATGGTGAGCCAAGGGGGGGGGGGGTTGGGGTACTTGTGATTTAATTAGAAATCTAGTGTAGCGTTAAGTGTTATTCCGTGTTATTCGTTAAAATCGGGGTAACGGTTTTAATAGAAATAATTGTTCACGAAGTTAACCGGGACAAAATATAGTCATAATAATGTTAAAAACATATTAAAAATATGTTGGGTACAATTACTGAGTGATCGGGTGATTATTGTTTAGTTTTCACGAAAACCGCCGTTATATTCGTATGCGTACGTTATTAATAAAATAAATTTCCAAAATACTGGGTAACTGAATGTTATAAGTTTTATGATGTTAAAATGGATATAAAAATATGTCGGGACCATCGTGGGAATATTTAGATATATTCGTCGTGTATAAACCGGGTGTTAACGTTTACTATAAATACTTATACGTAAAAACGTTAAATGTACTGAATATAGTAATTTGAAAATCCTGAGAGTGGTATAATATGAAAATGCTGTTATGATGATATGCAGACTATCCCCAGTCCGTATGCAGTGTACTTAACACTAATGAAATGAATTCGCACCTAAACCAATCCGGTTACGCGAATTTGAATACCCGTAAACTAAATTTACGATGAAATGAGTAATGCAAGTGAATGATGAAAACTTTTCCGGAAATGAATAGTGTTTAGTGAATAGTAAATTTCCCAAAAGTTTCTCAGAAAATCAAAATGACCTCGAAAATGATGAATAGTAAAACGATGAATAGTGTTTTGATGAATAGTGATTTATGAATAGTGTTTTTCCAAAGTTCCCGAAATGACCTGAAATGACCTGAAATGATGAGTTGTGACAGTCTTCCCCTCTAAAAGGAACTTCGTCCCGAAGTTCAGTTAATGTAAATCAGTTAAGTGTGTCAAAGCTTATGTATGTGGGTTTCTATCCAACTAGGTATGTTCTCGTGGTCAGACTTGATGAGGCAAACCTTCCCAATCCCGAGCATAGTCCTCAAAAGACCTCCTTTAGGTTAATCATTTAGGTAACCGATTTTCACTTAAGCCCACAACCCAATCAAACAAGAACAGTCATGAGATTAAGCTAAATCGGTTTGAGTGATGACTTTAACTTTTAGCTCGATTTTCGCAACCCAATCAAACAAGAACAGTCACTAGAACCAAGCTAAAAATCAAGGTCTGGATTCAACATCCTTAAAAAGATCTTTTGAAAGATTTGCTCGACTTTGGAATTGCTTACACTAATCAAATTTCTAATGTTAGGGTGACTAAGGTTAATGCTGCTAGGTCTCAGATTAGTCAATGTTGTGTATAGGTCCTATATTAAGACTTAAGTGCTACTAAAATACGATAGTTGTTCAAGAGAATGTACCCATTGTGCTATCGCGGACATGTTGGGTGATAGGATTTCCTAGGAAGTAAGCTCTGCCAAGTGCGGGTGGAATCTCATTGGCCTCATCTCGTGGCCCTTCAATTGCTGCTGCTAAGTTTGGACGATTGCCCCCTTGGTTAAGATTTCTTTTCAATTTAGGACAAGTGTTCCGAAAGTGATCCGGGCTGTTACACTCATAGCATGTCTTTTGGTTCGTACACTGGTTTGCATAATGACCAGACTGTCTGCAATTAGCACACATACGGCAGGGCACAGTCTTTTGGTGATGAAAGTTACATTTCGTACATTTAGGATGCTGGCCTAAATACTCTCTCTGACCCGAATTAGTCGCCGCAAAGGTCCTTGCCCTTTTGTTGTCAGTCTGCTTGTTCGACTCGCTTGTTCCCTTCCTTTTATCACTGTCCCTCAAGCTTCCATTTCTAACCATCTCATCTGTCAGAGTCCCTGCTCTCAATATTGCACTCTGAATTGTAGCAGGCTCAGTTGTTTTTACAATCCCACGAATTTCTGGGACAAGGCCATATATGTACCTCTCGATCCTCTTGGACTCAGGGGTAACTAGGTGTGGAACTAGTCTGGCTAATTCATGGAATCGATCTGTATAGGCTGCATGACCAGCCCCTATCATAGAGAGATGATAGAGTTCATCCTCCAGCTTTTGCATCTCGTTGTCCGGGCAGTATTCCTCCTTCAGTAATGCCTTAAAATCATCCCATGTCATACCTACAGCTGCCGCTCTACCCCTAGCTTGAATCTGCGTATTCCACCATGTCAATGCCTTTCCTGATAGTAAGCACATGGAATACTTCACCATTTGATGTGCTGCACAGTTACTAATGTCGATCACCGACTCCATCTTTTCAACCCATCGAGTATACACCAACGCGCCTCCTACACCATCGAAATCAATTGGCTTACATGACGTAAATTCCTTATACGTGCATCCGGTCCTAATGTTGTTGTTGCCATTACCATTCTGGCCTATACCATTGGTGTTGTTAATTCCGCTTTCGTGGTTTGCCAAATTATTCATATGATCACCAACTTGAGTGACAATAGTGGGGAGAAAGTTTTCAAGTTGTCGAGCGATGATGGCTTCAAAATCAGTATTTCCACCGTCGTTGTTATCATTGTTTTCAATGCCGTGACCACCTCCTCTACCTCCACGTCCACCAGTTCTTCCACCATCGTTACTTGGGTTTAGTGAACGTCAGTGATGAGGGAAAACCGTTGATTAACCAAAGTCTATACTTAACATCCTCATATATAATACTGTGCTACCAGTTGTTTCCTAAGTTGTGCCAACACCGATCTACATCTGCATAGTCATATATCCACGTGTGTCGTGAAGCACTTATAATTATGTTGGCCACCACAATTATAAATGTTTCCTTTCACAAGTGTACATATCACCACGCACACATATCTCAGTGGTAGACGTTGCTTAAATGGGCATCTAGGGAACGTCACGCTTAGTACAAAGGAACAAAGGATTCTCCCTTAAGTGTTAAAGTCACTGGGAAGTCTAGTTTCTAACGGTTTCTACAAAGTATCTAATAGCGTAGGTCCAAAAATAAATAAGTTACCAGCAAGCGTAAGTGTATGTAAAGTGCAAGGCGATAGGGAGGAGAGTCTACATGTATGTAGTTATAGTCTAGACTCTAAAACAACCTAGTTCTCTATAACCAAGGCTCTGGTACCAATCTGTAACACCCCCAAAATACCGCAGCGGAAGACTGTGTCATAGGGATGCTACTTCAGGGCACAAAGTATAAGATATAGAAAACGAACTCTAAATGAGACGTTTTTGAAAAGTTACCATTCGAATAGATAAAAGTCATAGTTTACAAAACAAAGATCCCAAAGTAGAATGATACATAAGTTTTTAAAGTGTATCGAATGGTAAACGATAAAAGTGAAAGTCTCCAAAAGTATGTCCTAAGACTCTCAGCTCCATACACCTGCTATCGCCTTTCTAACCTGAGATAAACATGCTTAAAAGTGTCAACACAAAGGTTGGTGAGTTCATAGAGTTTGTCTTAATGCAGTTGAAAAAGCTTATAAAGAATGTTCACACAGCAAAGGCATCGTAAATCCACTCAGTTGCAAGTCCCGTCATAAGAGACTTGTAACCTGTGTGTTCACAACCCACTGCTACAATGTATAGTATGAGTAAGATATGTATAAGTTCATAACAACAGTTTAGCAATTAGTAGTGAGTCTACACTTCATCTCCGAAGACCTCACCTAAGTATGTATACTTCCATGGTTGTGCCCAGAACCTTAATCTGGGGCCATAAGAAGTATATATGTTTCCATGGTAGTGCCCAGAACTAAATCTGGGGCCATTGGAAGTATGTATGTATGTATCCATCACAGTTTAGTATAACACAGTTAAGTATAACACAATCACGTATGTATGACATCAAGTATAATGTAATCAAGTATAATGTTATCAAGTATAAATGTTATGTGAATCTGTACAAGTAGGCAAGTAGTAGCATGTATCTCCCCCAAAGAGTTGATAAAACAATTAAAAGAGTAGGGGCTATGACTCACCTGATGCAACAGCTACGATGACAAAAGTGTACACAGAAATGAGGTTCGATCTCTAACCGCAACCTAATATGAATGATGAACGATCTACTTTAGATCACCAAATGATGTTATGAATGTCCATGCTCATGTTTCTATACCACTCTAGTCTTTGGTAAAACACTTGTGTTATCAAAAATATATAATCCAAGAATTTGGAAAATATTGCTATTAGAAAATATAAATAGCTAGTTGTAATATATATATACTTATATATATATATCGTAAGTTTCCATGTTAGCGTTGAAATACTCGAGTTGAAATCCTTGAAATGATGAAAACATACTCGTAATAACTAATACTACATTAGTTATAAAGCTTGGTTCTTAATATTATGTCTAGCTCAAAAATGTACTTCGTAGTTTTTGCGCCAAATTTATATAAAAGCTGTCAACTAGAAATGGTTTTAGCCGATATTCAAACGTGAATATCTTTGTCGTTTCTTGTCCGTTTTACTTGTTCTTTATGTCCACGGTTACGTCTTAGTATGTAGTAATATATTTTGGAAAGCTCGGCTCCTCCGGGTTAAGTCTAAAGCCTCTTTTTGACCGACGAAAAACGTCCAACAGCAACTAATTTCCAGAAAATACTTTTCGTCAACAATCTTGCAAAAATCATAACTTCTTCGTTATAAGCTCTTTTTAATCCATTCTTTCGCCTACGGATTCGTTTTTGAAAGTATTTTCTAAAAATTTTGCCAAAGTTTCCTTGGTGTTTACTGATTTTCCATATTTTTACAAAACGGGACAGCATGTCTAAAATAGGTTCCAAATCATGTTTCCAAGGTTAAAAATCAATTTCTACCATCACCAAACCTCTTGTATTCACCACATGGCTAATCTAATCCTACCATACACCTTCTTAGGGTGCCATGGACTCCTAACCAAGTTATTAGAGCAAGGGGATTCATAACTAAAAAGTTAGGGTTTGTATGTTTCATTTTTGACAAAATAAGTGGTGGTATAGCTAGTTGTACATGGTTTTTAGCATGGAAATCATGTAATACAAGTAAATATAAGATGTTTCATGTAAAAATAAAAATGATAACTTACTTGACAAAATGAGATGATTATTGGATGATTATGCTTGATGTTCTTGTGTTTTTGTTGATTGATTCTTGTTTAGGCATGTAAAAGGAACAAGTTTAGTGTTATAGCTTTTCAAAAACCATGGATGGATCTTGGAGAAGATTTTGGGTCGTGGGGTTTGAAAGAGAGAAAGAGAGATGAGAAGGTTTTTGATCTTTCTTAAAAGTGTATATTATGATTTGTAAAATTTAGTAAAGTATAAGATTTAGAGGTTTATTAATATAAAACTTAAGATTTAATGCATATGGTTAAAAGGGGTGTTCATATGGCCGGTTATGGTGAGCCAAGGGGGGGGGGGGGGGGTTGGGGTACTTGTGATTTAATTAGAAATCTAGTGTAGCGTTAAGTGTTATTCCGTGTTATTCGTTAAAATCGGGTAACGGTTTTAATAGAAATAATTGTTCACGAAGTTAACCGGGACAAAATATAGTCATAATAATGTTAAAAACATATTAAAAATATGTTGGGTACAATTACTGAGTGATCGGGTGATTATTGTTTAGTTTTCACGAAAACCGCCGTTATATTCGTATGCGTACGTTATTAATAAAATAAATTTCCAAAATACTGGGTAACTGAATGTTATAAGTTTTATGATGTTAAAATGGATATAAAAATATGTCGGGACCATCGTGGGAATATTTAGATATATTCGTCGTGTATAAACCGGGTGTTAACGTTTACTATAAATACTTATACGTAAAAACGTTAAATGTACTGAATATAGTAATTTGAAAATCCTGAGAGTGGTATAATATGAAAATGCTGTTATGATGATATGCAGACTATCCCCAGTCCGTATGCAGTGTACTTAACACTAATGAAATGAATTCGCACCTAAACCAATCCGGTTACGCGAATTTGAATACCCGTAAACTAAATTTACGATGAAATGAGTAATGCAAGTGAATGATGAAAACTTTTCCGGAAATGAATAGTGTTTAGTGAATAGTAAATTTCCCAAAGTTTCTCAGAAAATCAAAATGACCTCGAAAATGATGAATAGTAAAACGATGAATAGTGTTTTGATGAATAGTGATTTATGAATAGTGTTTTTCCAAAGTTCCCGAAATGACCTGAAATGACCTGAAATGATGAGTTGTGACAGTCTTCCCCTCTAAAAGGAACTTCGTCCCGAAGTTCAGTTAATGTAAATCAGTTAAGTGTGTCAAAGCTTATGTATGTGGGTTTCTATCCAACTAGGTATGTTCTCGTGGTCAGACTTGATGAGGCAAACCTTCCCAATCCCGAGCATAGTCCTCAAAAGACCTCCTTTAGGTTAATCATTTAGGTAACCGATTTTCACTTAAGCCCACAACCCAATCAAACAAGAACAGTCATGAGATTAAGCTAAATCGGTTTGAGTGATGACTTTAACTTTTAGCTCGATTTTCGCAACCCAATCAAACAAGAACAGTCACTAGAACCAAGCTAAAAATCAAGGTCTGGATTCAACATCCTTAAAAAGATCTTTTGAAAGATTTGCTCGACTTTGGAATTGCTTACACTAATCAAATTTCTAATGTTAGGGTGACTAAGGTTAATGCTGCTAGGTCTCAGATTAGTCAATGTTGTGTATAGGTCCTATATTAAGACTTAAGTGCTACTAAAATACGATAGTTGTTCAAGAGAATGTACCCATTGTGCTATCGCGGACATGTTGGGTGATAGGATTTCCTAGGAAGTAAGCTCTGCCAAGTGCGGGTGGAATCTCATTGGCCTCATCTCGTGGCCCTTCAATTGCTGCTGCTAAGTTTGGACGATTGCCCCCTTGGTTAAGATTTCTTTTCAATTTAGGACAAGTGTTCCGAAAGTGATCCGGGCTGTTACACTCATAGCATGTCTTTTGGTTCGTACACTGGTTTGCATAATGACCAGACTGTCTGCAATTAGCACACATACGGCAGGGCACAGTCTTTTGGTGATGAAAGTTACATTTCGTACATTTAGGATGCTGGCCTAAATACTCTCTCTGACCCGAATTAGTCGCCGCAAAGGTCCTTGCCCTTTTGTTGTCAGTCTGCTTGTTCGACTCGCTTGTTCCCTTCCTTTTATCACTGTCCCTCAAGCTTCCATTTCTAACCATCTCATCTGTCAGAGTCCCTGCTCTCAATATTGCACTCTGAATTGTAGCAGGCTCAGTTGTTTTTACAATCCCACGAATTTCTGGGACAAGGCCATATATGTACCTCTCGATCCTCTTGGACTCAGGGGTAACTAGGTGTGGAACTAGTCTGGCTAATTCATGGAATCGATCTGTATAGGCTGCATGACCAGCCCCTATCATAGAGAGATGATAGAGTTCATCCTCCAGCTTTTGCATCTCGTTGTCCGGGCAGTATTCCTCCTTCAGTAATGCCTTAAAATCATCCCATGTCATACCTACAGCTGCCGCTCTACCCCTAGCTTGAATCTGCGTATTCCACCATGTCAATGCCTTTCCTGATAGTAAGCACATGGAATACTTCACCATTTGATGTGCTGCACAGTTACTAATGTCGATCACCGACTCCATCTTTTCAACCCATCGAGTATACACCAACGCGCCTCCTACACCATCGAAATCAATTGGCTTACATGACGTAAATTCCTTATACGTGCATCCGGTCCTAATGTTGTTGTTGCCATTACCATTCTGGCCTATACCATTGGTGTTGTTAATTCCGCTTTCGTGGTTTGCCAAATTATTCATATGATCACCAACTTGAGTGACAATAGTGGGGAGAAAGTTTTCAAGTTGTCGAGCGATGATGGCTTCAAAATCAGTATTTCCACCGTCGTTGTTATCATTGTTTTCAATGCCGTGACCACCTCCTCTACCTCCACGTCCACCAGTTCTTCCACCATCGTTACTTGGGTTTAGTGAACGTCAGTGATGAGGGAAAACCGTTGATTAACCAAAGTCTATACTTAACATCCTCATATATAATACTGTGCTACCAGTTGTTTCCTAAGTTGTGCCAACACCGATCTACATCTGCATAGTCATATATCCACGTGTGTCGTGAAGCACTTATAATTATGTTGGCCACCACAATTATAAATGTTTCCTTTCACAAGTGTACATATCACCACGCACACATATCTCAGTGGTAGACGTTGCTTAAATGGGCATCTAGGGAACGTCACGCTTAGTACAAAGGAACAAAGGATTCTCCCTTAAGTGTTAAAGTCACTGGGAAGTCTAGTTTCTAACGGTTTCTACAAAGTATCTAATAGCGTAGGTCCAAAAATAAATAAGTTACCAGCAAGCGTAAGTGTATGTAAAGTGCAAGGCGATAGGGAGGAGAGTCTACATGTATGTAGTTATAGTCTAGACTCTAAAACAACCTAGTTCTCTATAACCAAGGCTCTGGTACCAATCTGTAACACCCCCAAAATACCGCAGCGGAAGACTGTGTCATAGGGATGCTACTTCAGGGCACAAAGTATAAGATATAGAAAACGAACTCTAAATGAGACGTTTTTGAAAAGTTACCATTCGAATAGATAAAAGTCATAGTTTACAAAACAAAGATCCCAAAGTAGAATGATACATAAGTTTTTAAAGTGTATCGAATGGTAAACGATAAAAGTGAAAGTCTCCAAAAGTATGCCCTAAGACTCTCAGCTCCATACACCTGCTATCGCCTTTCTAACCTGAGATAAACATGCTTAAAAGTGTCAACACAAAGGTTGGTGAGTTCATAGAGTTTGTCTTAATGCAGTTGAAAAAGCTTATAAAGAATGTTCACACAGCAAAGGCATCGTAAATCCACTCAGTTGCAAGTCCCGTCATAAGAGACTTGTAACCTGTGTGTTCACAACCCACTGCTACAATGTATAGTATGAGTAAGATATGTATAAGTTCATAACAACAGTTTAGCAATTAGTAGTGAGTCTACACTTCATCTCCGAAGACCTCACCTAAGTATGTATACTTCCATGGTTGTGCCCAGAACCTTAATCTGGGGCCATAAGAAGTATATATGTTTCCATGGTAGTGCCCAGAACTAAATCTGGGGCCATTGGAAGTATGTATGTATGTATCCATCACAGTTTAGTATAACACAGTTAAGTATAACACAATCACGTATGTATGACATCAAGTATAATGTAATCAAGTATAATGTTATCAAGTATAAATGTTATGTGAATCTGTACAAGTAGGCAAGTAGTAGCATGTATCTCCCCCAAAGAGTTGATAAAACAATTAAAAGAGTAGGGGCTATGACTCACCTGATGCAACAGCTACGATGACAAAAGTGTACACAGAAATGAGGTTCGATCTCTAACCGCAACCTAATATGAATGATGAACGATCTACTTTAGATCACCAAATGATGTTATGAATGTCCATGCTCATGTTTCTATACCACTCTAGTCTTTGGTAAAACACTTGTGTTATCAAAAATATATAATCCAAGAATTTGGAAAATATTGCTATTAGAAAATATAAATAGCTAGTTGTAATATATATATACTTATATATATATATCGTAAGTTTCCATGTTAGCGTTGAAATACTCGAGTTGAAATCCTTGAAATGATGAAAACATACTCGTAATAACTAATACTACATTAGTTATAAAGCTTGGTTCTTAATATTATGTCTAGCTCAAAAATGTACTTCGTAGTTTTTGCGCCAAATTTATATAAAAGCTGTCAACTAGAAATGGTTTTAGCCGATATTCAAACGTGAATATCTTTGTCGTTTCTTGTCCGTTTTACTTGTTCTTTATGTCCACGGTTACGTCTTAGTATGTAGTAATATATTTTGGAAAGATCGGCTCCTCCGGGTTAAGTCTAAAGCCTCTTTTTGACCGACGAAAAACGTCCAACAGCAACTAATTTCCAGAAAATACTTTTCGTCAACAATCTTGCAAAAATCATAACTTCTTCGTTATAAGCTCTTTTTAATCCGTTCTTTCGCCTACGGATTCGTTTTTGAAAGTATTTTCTAAAAATTTTGCCAAAGTTTCCTTGGTGTTTACTGATTTTCCAGATTTTTACAAAACGGGACAGCATGTCTAAAATAGGTTCCAAATCATGTTTCCAAGGTTAAAAATCAATTTCTACCATCACCAAACCTCTTGTATTCACCACATGGCTAATCTAATCCTACCATACACCTTCTTAGGGTGCCATGGACTCCTAACCAAGTTATTAGAGCAAGGGGATTCATAACTAAAAAGTTAGGGTTTGTATGTTTCATTTTTGACAAAATAAGTGGTGGTATAGCTAGTTGTACATGGTTTTTAGCATGGAAATCATGTAATACAAGTAAATATAAGATGTTTCATGTAAAAATAAAAATGATAACTTACTTGACAAAATGAGATGATTATTGGATGATTATGCTTGATGTTCTTGTGTTTTTGTTGATTGATTCTTGTTTAGGCATGTAAAAGGAACAAGTTTAGTGTTATAGCTTTTCAAAAACCATGGATGGATCTTGGAGAAGATTTTGGGTCGTGGGGTTTGAAAGAGAGAAAGAGAGATGAGAAGGTTTTTGATCTTTCTTAAAAGTGTATATTATGATTTGTAAAATTTAGTAAAGTATAAGATTTAGAGGTTTATTAATATAAAACTTAAGATTTAATGCATATGGTTAAAAGGGGTGTTCATATGGCCGGTTATGGTGAGCCAAGGGGGGGGGGGGGGTTGGGGTACTTGTGATTTAATTAGAAATCTAGTGTAGCGTTAAGTGTTATTCCGTGTTATTCGTTAAAATCGGGTAACGGTTTTAATAGAAATAATTGTTCACGAAGTTAACCGGGACAAAATATAGTCATAATAATGTTAAAAACATATTAAAAATATGTTGGGTACAATTACTGAGTGATCGGGTGATTATTGTTTAGTTTTCACGAAAACCGCCGTTATATTCGTATGCGTACGTTATTAATAAAATAAATTTCCAAAATACTGGGTAGCTGAATGTTATAAGTTTTATGATGTTAAAATGGATATAAAAATATGTCGGGACCATCGTGGGAATATTTAGATATATTCGTCGTGTATAAACCGGGTGTTAACGTTTACTATAAATACTTATACGTAAAAACGTTAAATGTACTGAATATAGTAATTTGAAAATCCTGAGAGTGGTATAATATGAAAATGCTGTTATGATGATATGCAGACTATCCCCAGTCCGTATGCAGTGTACTTAACACTAATGAAATGAATTCGCACCTAAACCAATCCGGTTACGCGAATTTGAATACCCGTAAACTAAATTTACGATGAAATGAGTAATGCAAGTGAATGATGAAAACTTTTCCGGAAATGAATAGTGTTTAGTGAATAGTAAATTTCCCAAAAGTTTCTCAGAAAATCAAAATGACCTCGAAAATGATGAATAGTAAAACGATGAATAGTGTTTTGATGAATAGTGATTTATGAATAGTGTTTTTCCAAAGTTCCCGAAATGACCTAAAATGACCTGAAATGATGAGTTGTGACATTTTATATTGGAAAAATAGATTCGAAACGTATGTGAAATCAAAAGATCTTGATCTTTGGTATATTATTACCTTTGGTGATTTTCCTCCTATTCAATATAATGTTGAAACTAAAATGAATGAAATTGTATCTTTTGAAGAACAAAATGATGATTTGAAAAAGAAATTAGCAAAAAATAATGAGGCTAAAATGGTAATTTATAATGCGTTACCACGCAAAGAATATGAAAGAATTTTTATGTGTAAAACCGCCAAAGAAATTTGGGATTCTTTACTAATTACTCACCAAGGTAATAGCCAAGTCAAAGATAATAAAATAGATCTTCTTGTACAACAATATGAACAATTTACGATTCCGGAAGAGGAATCAATTGATAATGCTTTTGCTAAGTTTAACACTATCATCACAAGTTTAAAAGCACTTGATGAGACATTTTCTAGTAAAAATTGTGTTAGGAAATTTCTTAGGGCATTGCATCCAAAATGGCGAGCTAAGGTCACGGCAATTGAAGAATCAAAGAACTTGATGACGTTATCACTAGATGAACTAATTGGCAACTTGAAGGTTCATGAAGAAATCATAAGAAGAGATTCGGAAACGGTCAAAGTCAAGAAAGAACAAACCAAATCCATTGCTCTAAAAGCCAAAAAGGAACCTAGTGATGATGATGATTCAAGTGACGAAAGTGAAGATGAAGAATATGCAATGGCCGTAAGAGAATTCAAGAAGTTCTTCAAGAGACGAGGAAGATTCACTAGATCATCACGAAACGAAAGAAAAGCATTCCAAAGGAATAGAAGTGACAACTACGGGAAAAGAAAGTGCTTTAGATGTGGAAGTCCAAATCATCTCATTGGCGAATGTCTAAAGCCATCGGGTTATGAAAATCAAGGTGCTTTTATTAGTGGAACATGGAGTGATAGTGACAAAGAAGAAATTGAAAAGCTAAGAGACGAAAAGTGTTTTATGGCAAAAGAAACCGACGAAATATGTTTAGGAATTGACTTGGAACCTGACGAATGGATCAAAGATAGCGGATGTTCGAGGCACATGACGGGGAACCGCAAGTTATTTTCTACATACAAGGCATACAATGGAGGTAACGTTATTTTTGGTAGTGACTTACGTGGAAAAATCATTGGCAAAGGTACGATTTCTCAAGACTCACTTACTATTGAAAATGTAGAGCATTTAGATAAATTAACATATAACTTGCTTAGTGTAGGACAAATATGCGATGACAAATGTAGAGTGACATTTACCGAAGAGGATTACGAAATAGTTAAGAATGGAAAAATTATAGGTAGAGGAATTAGGAAAGGTGGCATATATGTTATGAAACTAGGAAATAAACCTGAGGATAGGATATGCCTAATGACCCTAGATGAAAAATCTACATTGTGGCATAGGAGATTAGGACATGCTAACATGCAACAAATACTATCTTTGGCCTCTAAGGAATTAGTTAGAAATTTGCCTAATCTAAAATATGACAAGCATTTTTGTGATGCATGTAAAATTGGAAAACAAGCTCATGCTAGTCACAAAGCTAAGAATCTAGTATCCACTACTAGGTGCCTAGAATTATTACATATGGATCTTTTTGGTCCATCCGCTGTGCGGAGCTATGGAGGAAACAAATATACCTTAGTAATAGTAGATGACTACTCACGATACACGTGGACTAGGTTTTTAAGTGACAAAACCCAAGCCTTTGAAAAATTCGAAATATTTAGTAAAATGATTCAAAATAAATTAGGATGCTCAATAGTTGCCATTAGGACGGACCATGGTAGGGAATTTGATAACGAAGTACAATTCGGAAAATATTGTGAGTTAAATGGAATATCTCACAATTTCTCCACTCCTCGTACTCCTCAATCAAATGGCGTAGTAGAAAGAAAAAATAGGTCACTACAAGAAATGAGTAGAACTATGTTAAATGAACAATCCATCCCAGAAAAATTTCGGTGTCACGCCGTAGATACATCAACTTATATTTTAAATAGGGTATCAATTAGAAGAATACTAGGAAAAACTCCTTATGAGTTATTAAGAGGTAGAAAACCAAACTTAAGTTACTTTAGGGTATTTGGAAGTAAATGCTATATTTTAAACACTAAGGACTATCTCACTAAGTTTGATCCAAAATCATATGAAGGAATATTTTTAGGATACTCACAAAATAGCAAAGCATATATAATACTTAACAAACACTCCATGAAAGTAGAGGAATCACTAAATGTAACATTTGATGAAACACCACCACCTCCTAAAACATTACCTTTAGAAGATGATGACTTAGTCGAAGATGAAGCTATTGAGGTTAGTAAAACAAAACCCATAGGAAATGATAATGAAGACATTCACTTAGAAAATAATGAAACTGTTAATATTAAAGAATCTAGATCACATCCATTAGATAATATAATAGGACATCTTAACCAAAGAACCCTTAGGTCACAAGCCCAAGATAAAAAAAATTTCTTTTGTTTCCTCTCAGCAATAGAACCTAAGAATATTAGCGAGGCTTTAAAGGATGAAAGTTGGGTTATAGCTATGCAAGAAGAATTAAATCAATTTAAGGCAAATGATGTTTGGGAATTAGTCCCAAATCCAAAGGATATGACCATCATAGGAACCAAATGACGAGAATGGAATAGTTACTAGGAATAAAGCTAGGTTAGTTGCCCAAGGTTATAATCAACAAGAAGGAATTGATTATGACGAAACTTATGCCCCCGTAGCTAGACTAGAATCAATTAGGATATTACTTGCCTATGCTTGCGCCTAGATTTTAAGTTATTCCAAATGGATGTGAAAAGTGCATTCCTTAACGGTTTTATCAATAAGGAGGTATATGTGGCACAACCTCCAGGATTTATTGACTTCGCAAAACCTGATTATGTTTATAAGTTAAAGAAAGCTTTGTATGGACTCAAACAAGCTCCCAAAGCTTGGTATGATCGATTAAAAGCTTTTCTTATTAAACATGATTATTCCATGGGAATGGTAGATAACACTCTTTTCACTAAAAGGAAATACCCAAATCTCATCATTGTCCAAATATATGTTGATGACATTATATTTGGATCGACTTGTCAAGACATGTGTGATGAATTTGCCAAAATCATGCATGATGAGTTTGAGATGAGTATGATGGGTGAACTTAACTTCTTCCTAGGATTACAAATAAAACAATTAGAAGATGGAATATTTTTAACCAATCTAAGTACATTAAGGAAATGCTTAAGAAATTTGGCCTAGAAGACTCAAAACCCATGAAAACTCCCATGTCTACGGAGGTAAAGCTCACAAAGGACGATGAAGGTGAGTCCGTAGATAACACCAAGTATAGAGGAATGATAGGTAGTTTACTATACTTGACGGCAAGTAGACCCGACATCATGTTTAGTGTCTGCCTTTGTGCCCGTTTTCAAGAGGATCCCAAAACCTCTCACCTAGAAGCGGTTAAGCGTATCTTCCGATACGTTAAAGGTACTATACACTTAGGATTATGGTATCCTAAGGAATCCGGCATAGAAACCATTGTCTATGCGGATTCGGATCATACGGGAGACTACGTAGATAGAAAGAGCACTAGCGGTATTTGCACGTTTATGGGATGTTGTCTAACGTCTTGGTTTTCGAAGAAGCAAACCGCTCTTGCTATTTCTACCACCGAGGCCGAATATGTAAGCGCCGGAAAGGCATGTCAACAAGCACTATGGATGAAACTAGCTCTCGTAGACTATGGCATTAGGTTAGAAAATGTCCCCATTATGTGCGATAACAAAGGTGCGATAGATTTAAGTAAAAATCCGGTGCAACACTCTAGGACTAAACACATAGAAATATGTCACCATTTTCTTAGGGATAATGTACAAAAAGGAAATATATCTATAGAAAAGGTTGCATCGGAAGACAACATTGCGGATATATTCACAAAACCCCTTAAGCGTGAATTATTCAACCACTTGCGTTTAGGATTAGGAATGATGGAACAAGTTGACTAAATTATATTGAATTAATTCAAATTTATACTTGCATGAAATTCATTTTTCTTCCATTTCACCTTTTCTGAGTCTAGGAATCTATTTCGCACAAAACTAAAGATTGAGAAGATTTATTTTCTTTGCATAAACCTTTTTGTAAAACTCAATCAATTTTCTCTAAAAATTATTCTCACAATCTAGGAATCACATGAAGATCATTTTCCTTGCATTGTTGACTAATTCTAAAAATATTGTATTTCAAAATCATGCATAAACTCTCACATAAATTGTCAAGGTATATAATCTAATATATATCTTTGACATTCATGATCGAGCAAAAATTGAATCAAGGAGATCATTTGGATTGTTTCTTAGAATCGTTATTTCTTTTTGCATCTAGAAGTCGAAACAATCACAACTCCACATTTGTTGCATATAGACACTCACTAGGACAAATTCGATAATAATGGTGTCATCTTGATCCATCACTAGTTTTTCACTCACTAATTGCCTTTGCCTTTAATCTAAGATAGGTGCCTTAGGAAGCTTAAGTGTGCTTGCCTTTACTTACCTCCTATTGCTTATTATGTGTTGATTATTTGCTCTTTTGCCTATGTGTTTTTGCATGCATGCTATATCTTGATTAGATTAGAATCTATATTGCCTAAGAGAATTGAACTTGCTTGAATTCTAATCCAAACACATAACCTTTCTGCAAATTTTCTGTAAAAAAACCCAATTCTGGCAACCTGGAAATCACCAGATGGGCGGCCCCCTTAATTTTGTAAGGCGGCCCCCTTAATCATTAAGGGGACCGCCCCCTAATTAAGGGGACCGGCCATCTGATGGTCGGGTTTACAGAATCTTTTCTGCTTTTTAGCCCATTTCAACCTACATTTCCCAATCTTCACCAACACAATTTGTCCTAATCTCCCAAACAAACTTTATCCATCCATAAACACACAAATCTTACACTATAAATAACCCCAATCCTCAAAACTCTTTACTCATCCCTTCATGGCTTCTCCAAACAAACCCAAACCAAAAGCCTCAAGGCTTGCAAGAATGAGGGAAAAACCCGTTTGGCGAAGAAAAAGCCCTCGAAACAAATCCATCATAACAAATGAAGTTGGAAGTCATTCAACACCACCAACCACTTACTTCCCAAACTTTCCACCAAATTCACAAGGACATTCATTTGATCCTACTTACAAACCATACAACATTGGCCAAACATCTTCCTTCATGCCAAATCACTCACCTCATCCTCAAATCCCTTGTAATGATCCATACAAGGTTGATCAACCATCCCACTACAACTCCAACTACACAAACCCAATTCATCCAAATCAACACAATGACTTTCTCCACATTACCACGGAAAAGCAAAAGTTCCGTGATGAAATATCACAAATCCATGATCTTCGTGATCTCAATGCCATGCATCTTGCACAATGCAACAAAGGGCAACCTCCATCATCACCCTATAATAATTTCCTTCCTCACTCTCTCAACTTGGATCAAGTTACAAACCACACTCACTATTGCCCTTGTTGTATCTTTCTCCAAAAACAAATCCTTTACTTGAGTGAAGATATTTCTTGGATTGAATATCTCCTCACTCGACCTCATCCCATTCCACCCCTAACACGATACAATATCGTAAGGGCCACCTCTTCCGCTCCATACCTCACTCCATATCCCTCTCCATCTAACAACTAAGCTTTATGCTTATGTTATCCTTCAAGCAAATAAAACAATCAACCATGAGTTGCAAGCAAGTCCAAGTGCTCTTTCTAGGCAATATAGGACTATGTCTTTTCATTTGTTTTACTATGATTAATATGCCTTAAGCATATTAAATGTTGTAATGCTTTCTATGATGCTTGAATGAATCTATTTTTATAACTATTGCTTTGCATGTATATTTGCCTTGCTCTCTTCTAATATTTTCTGTAGCCAAGATTTCCATAGCTCATCTCCTTGGTGCTCTCAAATGAGGGGGAGTATACATCAAGGGGGAGCTTTAACCTTTTTGATTTTACAAAAAGGGGGAGAAGAGAATGTTAAACTCTAAATTCTTGTCTAAAAGTTATTTTTTAGACCTAATGAGTTTAAGGTTTTGTAATCATCAAAAAAGGGGAGATTGTTGACATAAATAATGTCTTAAAACATTGTTAGCATATTAACAATGTCTCTATGTTTTGATAATTACAAAGCATAAACTCATTAATCTAAAACTTATGACGTAAACAAGTTCTTAGTGCTTAATATTTGTCTTTGCTTCCATATCACTTAAGGTATGAATAAACAAAGGGTTTATTACATTTCATGATCAAAGGAAAATTTTCTAATCACTAGAATTTTTATAAAATGTATTAAACATCTTATATCTTTTAAAAAATTACTTTTGGAATTAAAAGAATATGTTTAATTCATTATAAATATATGATTTCAAATTTCCAACCAAAAATGGCAAATTCTATCCAGAAAAATATTCCCCACTAAAAGACAAGAAAACCCAACGTTCTGAAGGGGCGGACCCCTTAATTCCTTAGGCGGACCCCTTAATCATTAAGGGGACCGGCCACTAATTAAGGGGATCGGCTACGCTCCAGAACAGTGTTTTTCTCCCCTATAAATACTGGATCAGTTCACACATTTTCCTCACCTTTTGCACTTCTAAACTTTCTGATCTAGATCCAAATCTCTATTCTCTTATCCTTTGATCATAAGTGTATAATTCTTTGTTTCAAAGTGATCCAACCTTCATCCTCTTAAGTGCAAGAGAAGAATACTTCTATCCCTCAAGACAAGAAGTATTACAACTTGTTGTGATCTCCACATCCAAGTTGTTGGTGCATCATCAAAGATCATTTACATTATTCTTTGTGAAGATTGTTGTGAATATTTGATTGTAGATAGTTGTGTTAGATATAGATTGTGTGATTAGTTAGTAGCTTGGTGTGAAGAAGAAAAGCTAGGAACAAGATTGGTGTGAAGAAGATAGGTGTGGACAAGTTAGTTGTGAAGTAGATAGATTTGAAGAAGTTGTGTAGAAGTTGTGACTTAGGTGTGACGAAGTTGTGGTGTGAAAAGTGGTGTGTAAATTGGTGTGTACGGTTTTCTCCGCCATAAGGGAGCTTCTTGATATAGTGAAGAAAACTCTCGAGTTAGGTGCTCGGGGAGTGGAGTAGGGCAAGGAAGGTGTCCTTGTAGCCGAACCACTATAAATCTCTTATCTCGCGGTTCGATCTTTCCATCTCTTACTTATTTCATTACTTATCATTGTAATATATTGTGTAGTGTTAATTGTTTATATTGTACAAGACTTGAGATCACATATTATCGAATCTAAGTTTTTAAAAGCTAAGTAAACTCTAAAACTATTTTTATAACGAATTAAAAAGACGTAAAACTATTCAACCCCCCTTCTAGTTTTCCACAAAGATTAAATGGTACAAGGTGCCTGGGCGTGTTTAGAGGATAAATAGTTGGGTCAGCTATCCTAAAAATAGTACGTGTGTTACCCACAAGTCTTTCAGCTTTCATTTTCTCTAAGTCAATATTCCAAAAAACTTTGTCAGGGAGGATTTTCTTTTGAGGAACAAAAATGGCTAAATGATTATCATCAGTATAATCATAGTGAAACACAATATTATTAGCAATGCACAGGGGATCCTTTAATTGCACAACAAGTTTTTCCCTAGTTCTATCTCCTATCTCATCAATCTCGTCATAGGATCTCACATCAGGAGGGGCATGATTAGGTTTAAGCATAATGTTTGCATCATATAACGCAGGTTGAGCACCTATACCATTTCTAAGGAAATTGGCTTTTGGTTTAGAGACATCCTGTTCACTAAATTCATCCCTTAATTTCCTATGATTTTGCATCATTTGAGCAGATTGGATGGTTTGGCCTTGCGTGTACAACTTTTCTTCCAGTTTATTTTTCAGTGTCTTAAGATAAAAGAAATCATTTTGAAGTTTTGTTTCTTTATCCTTGAAATCGTGTTTGAGTGTGGTTAAGCCCTTTTGAATCTCTTGTTTTTGTTTAACAGTTTGATTCAGTTGTTTTTGCAAAGATTGTAACTCCTTTTTCAATGCTTCTCACTTAAGATTATTTTCAGATATGTAAGCACGCATTTCCCATTTCATGTTCTGCTCACGTTCAGTGAGTTCAAATCTAGCACGTTTTTCGTACACTGCCACCTGATCCTTAAGGATGTTAAGTCTAGTGGTCAAAGAGTCATCAGGGATAAAGGCAGTGTTCTCATGCAACACATAATCATCATATAGAACAGAAGATGCACAACAAGGTTCAACAGACACTTCATTGTGTTTCACATGTTGTTCACATGGGTCAACATTGCTCTTTCCCATGTCTACAACATCTGAATCAACATTGTTTGTCGGTTGAACTTTGTTAGGAATCTTTTGTTCATCAACCATGCCATACAGTTTGAGTACCTTAGCACATGACACCTGTTCATTTGTCGGTCTGATATGTGCTTCCACGTCATGTGTAACTAGAGTCATTGAACTGTTGGTGGTGTCAAGCTTCTCAGTCTCTAATCCTATGCCTTCGGTGACCATTGACCCAACATCTGACGTTTTTCCCGAATCCACAATACCATCACTTGATTGCACCCGACATGCCTTTACCTTGTCTTCAAACTTAAGTTTCTGCTGTACTCCTTCCTCACTGTACTCTTTAACCTGACTCTCTAGAGATGAGAGTTGTTCCTTATCTTGTTGATGAGTAGTATCCAAGACAGGTGTAGAAAGCATTTCAGACGAGTCATTAGTAATCGTCTTATCAGCAACGGTGTCATTGCATTGCTCTGGAGATGTGTGTTGCCTTTTTACTTGTTGGTGAGGAGTATCCACATCTTGTGTAGAGAACTCTGGTGAAGATTCATTAGTAGTCCTTTCTACAATGATTGTGTCACTTGATTGCTGGAGATGTGCACGTGCCTCAATAAACTCCTTGACATTCCTAATGAGCTGGAGTAAAGTGTCTCTGAAAGCATCCACTTCGAATCCAGTATGATTCGCAAATCGTTTAATCGTCATTTGAGAGTCATAATCATAATCCATTGTGAATCTTGAGTCAATGAATGCTTAGAGTTGTTTCAGAATCACACCGTATGCTGCAGTGCAGCAGCTTTCAGAGAAATCTGCTCTGTCCATTTGTTGTTGCAGCTGATCCAAGTACAGGGTCATTGTGACAGTGAATGACTCAATGTCATGTCCAAATAGTGTCACGAATGCACGTCTATATCCTCCAGAGTAACCTGATTGTTCAAAAAGACTTTTGATATGGGAGTGAAGTAATCGAAAGCATTCTGTACAACTTTCAGTAATCGACGGTATAGGAGGATAAGTATCGGATCCTGCAACTCGAATGTCGTCTGAAGGAGTACATACCATGGTGGACAGAGATATGTTGTTTAGTTGTGATTTGGTTTGGTTGATGCAAGTTGGGCCTCCAAAATTTGGTGAAAATTTGGTCTAAAAACTTAAAACCTCAATAACTTCACTCCGGAGGTGATTTGGGCCTCGAAAAATTCGTTTCACGACTTCGTTGTGACAGCTGATTCACTGAAAACGGAGTTACGGTTCAAAAGTTATGATCGTTTGAAGTTTTGACGTAACAAAGTCAACTTTGGTCAAACTACAAAATTGGCAAATCACAAGATGACCAACTCGCTAACTTACCAACTCGCTGAATCACCAACTCGCTAAATCATCAACTCGCTAGAATCACCAACTCGCTAGAATCACCAACTCGCTAAAATCACCAACTCGCTAAACTAACCAACTCGCTAACTTATCAACTCGCTGGAACTTATCAACTCGCTGAGACTTGTCAACCCGCTACCCTGATCAACTCGCTGGGATAATAGGACAGAAATGTCACTGTCTAGCATTTTGGCATTATACCTAGAAATAGCAAAGCGCCAAATCTCTGCCTCAACTCTCTAACCAAACCTGTCAACCCTCTACTTAGATTTGTCAACTCGCTGGTATGAAACTCCACACGAATTACCTCCAAAGTCCACGAAAATGATGATGTGACTTAACCAAGAGTTACATACGATGCCTACAACACCTCTAGATACGAAAGTACAAGTAAAATACCAATAATCAACACCAAACGAGATCAAATGAATGAGAAAACCACAAAGCTACCTCGAGTCCAAACTAAACACATAAACCAAGCAATAAATCCGAGCATACCACGAATCCTAGGATAGAACCATGGCTTTTGATACCAATTGTAGTATACTCTAATATGAGAACATGTATGGAATTGTGTTTAGGAAGATTAAATGTGTAGAATTCTAGTGAGAAGTTAGAGAGAGAAAGAGATGGGAGCCTTGAGAGAAAACTTGTAATCTATTAGATTGAATGTGAAGGTCCAACCCTTTCCAAGCTAGGGAAGGGGTATTTATAGTTAGAATAAAACGCCCCCTGAAACGGGCTGTTGAGCGGGCTGACAGTAGGTAAAGAGCCGACCCAACACCACAAATACTAACTAATACTAGACTACGTTCTAACTAATATGATAGATACTACGAGCTACAACATGCTAAGCTATACTCGGGGTGACCGAGTCTTCAGATGAATAAACGTATTCCTAACATTGTTCCATACACATTTGGAGGTTTCTAATCATTTGGAAGAGTTCAAATCATTTGAAATCAATCCAATGGAGTTGGGTGGAGTGAAAGACTAACTTATGCACTAAGTACAATCTGATTATGGAAGATAATGTTCCACAAATTTGAAGGAACCAAAGGAAAGGTTCCTTCCATGTAACAGAAAGGTTCCTTGGGTTAGTTTAGCCAAGTTTGACATTTTGACGGGAATGATGATCCTATTGTTGGAAGTGTGCTAAGAGGGCTCTTAGAATTAGTGATAAATACTAACAAGCATGTAGGAAGCAAGTTTGGAACCTAAGGATTACTAGAAAAATTCCAAATATTCAAAGATTAAAAAGTTTGCTGAATGTCTGGACAAACCAATCGACAACAAGGATGGAACCAAGTCTTTGGTTCCGTCATATCCGTGGAGTCCCAGAATTGGGACATAATACTTTTTCGAAGCAGTAAACGTTTTCCGATTTTCCAAAATTTTCCTAAAACTTAAGTAATTAATTAGTTGTAGGTAGGAGATACAAAAAATGCGGGTAAAAACATGCTTACCGTTAGAGATCACGAGAGCGATCCTAACTTACACTTTTTAAGCGAAAAAAGGAAAATAGCATAGCACTTAAAAATTATCCCCTACAAATATTGTTAGTTCACACATAATCCACATACATAATATCATCCTACAAGATCATAAAAACGCAAAATAACATGGTATCAACGATCAAATTGTTCATGTTTCAAGTTGTGCCAAACACTCCTTAACAAAGAACATTTATCGACTTCCAAAACCCGTTCAAACATCCTAATAATACTTGGAACATATACACCTAATTAGATGTGATAGATTAAAACCAAAAATACATATTCTAACACATGTTAGCATATAGATCAAGCCGAGGATTATGAGCTTACCATAACTGGAAATTAATCCAAACACGGAAATTGATAACACCAAAGTGTTATCGTCCAAACATGACATGGTTAGTTAACATGATCAATCAAAGATGACTTTCTATCATATAGAACGACTCATTCATTAAACATCATACTAGAAGCATATATATACCAAACATGTAACAACCCGCATTTTCGGGACATTTCTCCTATTCACTATTCATCAGTTACTATTCATCATTTACTATTCACCGGTCACTATTCATCATTTTACTATTCATTGTTTTCGGAGTCAGTTTGTGATTCCGAGAAGCATTCAGAAATTTTACTATTCATGTGACACTATTCATTTCCGGAAGGAAATCACTATTCACGATTGTCGTTCGTCATTTCGTAAACTGAGTTTACGAGTCTTCAAATTCGCGTAACCAGTTAGGTTTAGCTGCGAATTCATGCGTCATTCATTAATGACACTTGATATAGACTGGAATAGTCTACACATCATCATCACTTGAGAACCTACACGGATATGCATTATTTCCATTTACGTATGTTTAATTGGTAATTAACGATACCACTCAGTTTTACTACTAACGTATACCCAATACTCCCGACTATGATCCTAACATATTTACATACTCATAATAATAATATAAAAATTATATTATTAATTTACCTGGTGTTTTAAAATCAATGGCTATACTTTACGGTCGGAGCTTATAACTCCATCGGTTTGCGCTATTTCAATTCAATAATTATTTTAACACCCGATTCTTGCAAGGAATAATATTTTACAACTTTTACAACTTCGTCGTATTTTATTTCACCTCGGTGACATTTATTTCAAGATAACTCGGTACCCGATAACACCTAAAATACAAAATATCTAACTTATACATACAAAGGGGAGACAAGCTTATTAATGAAGCCACCAACAAGCCACCCTTTTTCCCTCCTTTTCCGCCCCTATGTCCCCCCCCCCCCCCCTTGGACCACTTTTTGACCAAGACTTAGACCTAGTTCATATATATATCATCATACTCCACCATTTACACCATTTTCACTCTAATACATCAACACCTAGCCAAAAATTTCTCTCATCTTTTCTCTCCTCTCTAAAATTTCGGCCAAGATCAAGAAACAAAGAAGAATCCATATATTTTTGAAGATCAAGTGTTTAATCAAGTCCTAATCAAGATCTAGTGGGGGTTTTGTGGTAAAAACCCAAGATTATTAATCAATTTCTCATCAAATCACCTCAAATCTTCAAGTAAGCTTCAAAAACATTTTTGATCTTTTCATACTTTCATTTACTTTATATTTTTATGTATTTTTAAGATATATTGGTAAAACATGCAAGTATGTAAGATCCATACCACTTATTACTCATTTTTCTCTTTATAAACATAGATCTATAATTTTTATTAACAATCTCATGAGATCCACCATTTTTGGTGAAGACTAGGAACCCATGACACCCTAATAAGGTGTGGAGTTACGACGTAAAAGATATGTTATTTTCAAGATTTACGACGAAAACTATATTTTCTGAAATATTGAATCTGTCCCGATTTTTCTAGCTAGGAAAACTGAGATTTAGTGATATCTTGACTAGCCGAGACCTTGAGAAACCTAAAGTATACTTGATTACCTTCGCGGGGATATAAAGAACATAGAAAACGGGCTTATAACGAAAAAGATACAAGTGTTTGAAATCCGACGATATATATATATTTCCATCAGCTTTTGTACACTAATAGAGTTTTGACGTAAACTGTCTTTGCGAGACACCACTATCACGGCTGTTTTTCTTTATGATCGGATCAGTTTGAGTCCGAGCCGTAGTTTTATGAAATCAAGATCTCCCAGCAAGCTTTTCAAATCAATTGGCCGTTTGATCATTGGACTCGTAACGAATAAACTACGACCTCATCTATATACCAGATAAACTATATATATTTTGACAGCTTTTACTATAATGAAATTTCCTAAGTATTGAACATAATACTTTCAAGTCACAACAATGAGAGTCGATTTTCTCACCGATCAAGACCCGTATAGCCAAAAGTTAAATAACACGACTTCAAGATATTGTTACAAGGTTTTCAAAAACGCTGAACTTGACCATTAACACTTAACGTACAATATTTCGCGACTAGTTTTGCGAGGCCATTTTGGTCATTTTTTTCAAGTAATGAAAATGTTATTTTTGCGGCGAAAACCTTATATTTACCGATAAAACACCAAACGAGGATCGTGGAGTACCTTTTCAACACAACTACATGAAAAGTGGTTATTAACTTAACGAGACGTCAAAAATGTATTTTTCGACGATAAGCGTTATTTCCAAAACTAACGAGTGGTATCGATAGCATACGTACTTGCATGTGTAGCATCATTTCGTTTCTTACATGAGAAACTATCATACATATTAGGTTGCGATTAGAGATCGTGCCTCATTTCATTGTATCCACTTTTGTCATCATAGCTATCGCACCAGGTGAGTTCATACCCCCTACTTTTACTTGTTTTTATAACTGTTTTGGGGAAGAATACATGCTCGTTTTTGACTAAACTCAATGCTTGAATGCTCAATTGTTTACTTAAACACTACTGTTTCTTTGAAGGCTTGATTCATTATTCAAATGCACCTATGTGTATATCGGTTGCATACTTGATTATTTTCTCGCATACACAAGCGTTTTATAAACATGCAACACACTTTATGAACTCTTGCTTTTATGCAACACACTTTATGAACTCTTGCTTTTATGCAACCCACTTTATGAACTTTTGCTTTTATGCAACCCACTTTATGAACTCTTGCTTTTATGCAACACACTTTGTGAACTATTGCTTTTATGCAAACACTTTTATGGACCATACTGAAACTTATGTTTTATCTAAACTATTATGCGGATTAGCCTAAGCCCTTGAATCCCACTATGCCCAAACTCATGAACCGTCAATTCCTGCTGGGAAGCGCGAATGTTATAAATAGATCTATTGGTGGTGACTACCCCGTTCGGTTTGACCGGATAGGCAAACGCGAGCGTATAACATGTCGAATTACAAGTGTAACGAGATAAACACTTGCTGGGCCTTTATATTTAACATGCTTCTAGAGCATGCACACTGTTATAGCTTCGGTTGCATGAACTTAGCGCTAGCGTAATAGACTATTTTTCTATGTGACATTATATTTGTTGTAATGATCACACACTCTACTCATGGTCCACAATCCTGATTTTACTGTAAGGTAAACTTTATTTTTATGACATTGTGAGTTACACAATGGTCACAAAACTCTCTATTGTACTCACAACACTATTGTTTTAATACAAACTTATGAACTCACCAACCTCGTGTTGACACTTTTTAGCATGTATTTTCAGGTATTAAGTAATGGCACGCTACAGGAGGTTTTGGCAGGGCATGGCATGGTCATAGAAGACTCTGATATACATTTGGGGACCGTTTAAACTATTTTAAGGGCCTACTTCCGCACTACTATTAAAAATGTAAATTCAACATTTTTGATTAAGCTATTTTATTCGAAATGATTCAAGTGAAAACCATTTTTGAACTTGTGTTGTAATACCAATTGAGTTACACCCCAGCTACATGTAAGCTTCCGCTGGACCCAACTTTGGGGGTGTGACAGATTGGTATCAGAGCTTTGGCTATAGCGAACTAAGTGTTTTTAAAACCTAGACTATAGCTACTTTCACGAAAACATAACCCTATGACCGTCACGTGCCTGCCTGCCAAGCTGAAGCCTCATTTGTGGTTAGTTGCTGACATAGGTGATGAGATTTGTGTCTCATTATCTGATATATTATATTCATTTATTATAGTTGATTACTATAATTGTCTTTCATATAAGCATGCTCATGTATCGTATATGTCACCACGTTATGCTTTTCCTTGCATAGCTTCATAATTTGACCTCGAGTTTGGTCACTTGCTTTTGTCTTTCAGAACGTCTTGGTATTTGGGAAGGACATAGTCTTAGTATAACTGAGCAGAGTATTTCAAAATTCATGGAACCTCGGTGGAATATAGACTGGTCATCTATATTCAACCCGGGATAGTGAGATATAGGCTGACCACCTATGTCTGACTCAGAAATGAATTTTGCAATACTGAGAATGGTTATAATAAAATTCTGTCTGGATTGAATTCTCTACTCAATTTCCAAATGTTTCATTTACGTGTGTGTAAACACTCGTTGGCAGAACATCCATACTTTTCACCATCTCGTTAACCACCGATTGGAAGCACGCCAACTGGTCATTTCATCTCATGGACATTTACGTCTATGCACGATACACTTATATCACAGTATTTTCTTTTATCACAATCTAATTTTGTCGCAGTTGTCACAATCTTATCCCTTCTCACCCTCATTATCATTTCCCTTCCCCATCCCCATATATATATATATAAGGAATTAGCTAACACTCTATAGACTCCGATGTCACTCATTACTCACTACTCCCTATATTGATAAGTGGATGTTATCAATGATCTCCCTAGGAAAGACTTTCCATACCATCTAAAAGGAGGATCCCTCAGTACATTGAAACCATTCAAAACTCAACAGAAATCTCAGGATACCACAAAACCATTCGAACCACTATCACTGGCATGATTGCCACAATTCCACCATCTGGAAAGTATTGCCTTGATTGAATTACAAGATTAGTTTCGATGCGAATGCTCACAAAGCAACACTATAGAGATACATCCAACCTCTTAACCAAGACTATAGATTGAACATGACCTCACCAATAGACATTATTCAAACATGTTACACACCTGCGCATTTGTGCAGACATACATACCTGGCTATTTTATCCTCTTAATACTTTCACTTTTAAAATGGATTTTTCTCCAAACTACCGTTATACAAAACATATTTCTTGTAAGAAATACTCTTCTGAGTCACTTATTTTGACAAGTAAATTCCTTTTGATTAATCTTTTACAAAACTATTGAATGTTTGAAAATTTTAAATATCGATCTTTGGTAAATCATACTATCCACCTCATGTTGAAAATAGTTCTATCTTGCATAACTATTAAATTTTGAAACATCAAGAAAAATGTTACATGGAAAGCCGTTTGCTTAAAGTTGTAAATTCATTTATTCAGGGAAGGTTTATGAACAAAACACCCAATCTCAAAACAAACTTTGAAAATCAATCACTATATTACATCTCTTATACCTTTAGGGGTTTGTGATTTATAACTTGGGGAAAATCTTAGTAATGGAGACTAAGGATCGCAGGTGGAGAAAAACTCAATTCATGACATCCTGCGGAGGATCACAACCTTATCCTAATCTATTATTTTTAACAACACCCTTTGACGGACTTAACCTTGTAAGTCTTTCAAAACAAGATTCATGATACCCATTTCAATTATCCCTAATAGAGGGATTTGATTCACCTCAAACTCCTAGCGTTTTCATTAAGATTCTTTTGGAACTACACCACCTATCATCTGCAGACCAATGGTCAGAATTTGAGATCGATTCAAACATAGGAAGATATGCTCATAGCATGAGTGATTGACTCTAGAAATGGTTGGATTAACCATTTTCCATAAATCAGATTCCTTTATAACCATAGTTACCACAAGAGCTTAGGGACTACATCATTTGAGGCACTTTATGGTCGAAGTGCCAACATCCATTGAAGGATCGAAATTTTGAAAAGCCCAACTCACTAGTCCAGTAAGCATTCACTGGATCATTCAACATTTCTGACAGAGTAGGCCTAGTGGCCGTCAGACTTGTACCTTGTTAGAGCTCAATAGCTTACACGATAAGAATCATCACCTTTTCACCAATACAACTTCAGAGACCAACACAAACTGAACTTCGGGACGAAGTTCCTTTTAAGGGGGTGAGACTGTAACAACCCGCATTTTCGGGACATTTCTCCTATTCACTATTCATCAGTTACTATTCATCATTTACTATTCACCGGTCACTATTTATCATTTTACTATTCATCGTTTTCGGAGTCAGTTTGTGATTCCGAGAAACGTTCAGAAATTTTACTATTCTTGTGACACTATTCATTTCCGGAAGGAAATCACTATTCACGATTGTCGTTCGTCATTTCGTAAACTGAGTTTACGAGTCTTCAAATTCGCGTAACCAGTTAGGTTTAGCTGCGAATTCATGCATCATTCATTAATGACACTTGATATAGACTGGAATAGTCTACACATCATCATCACTTGAGAACCTACACGGATATGCATTATTTCCATTTACGTATGCTTAATTGGTAATTAACGATACCACTCAGTTTTACTACTAACGTATACCCAATACTCCCGACTATGATCCTAACATATTTACATACTCATAATAATAATATAAAAATTATATTATTAATTTACCTGGTGTTTTAAAATCAATGGCTATACTTTACGGTCGGAGCTTATAACTCCATCGGTTTGCGCTATTTCAATTCAATAATTATTTTAACACCCGATTCTTGCAAGGAATAATATTTTACAACTTTTACAACTTCGTCGTATTCTATTTCACCTCGGTGACATTTATTTCAAGATAACTCGGTACCCGATAACACCTAAAATACAAAATATCTAACTTATACATACAAAGGGGAGACAAGCTTATTAATGAAGCCACCAACAAGCCACCCTTTTTCCCTCCTTTTGCCGCCCCTATGTCCCCCCCCCCTTGGACCACTTTTTGACCAAGACTTAGACCTAGTTCATATATATATCATCATACTCCACCATTTACACCATTTTCACTCTAATACATCAACACCTAGCCAAAAATTTCTCTCATCTTTTCTCTCCTCTCTAAAATTTCGGCCAAGATCAAGAAACAAAGAAGAATCCATATATTTTTGAAGATCAAGTGTTTAATCAAGTCCTAATCAAGATCTAGTGGGGGTTTTGTGGTAAAAACCCAAGATTATTAATCAATTTCTCATCAAATCACCTCAAATCTTCAAGTAAGCTTCAAAAACATTTTTGATCTTTTCATACTTTCATTTACTTTATATTTTTATGTATTTTTAAGATATATTGGTAAAACATGCAAGTATGTAAGATCCATACCACTTATTACTCATTTTTCTCTTTATAAACATAGATCTATAATTTTTATTAACAATCTCATGAGATCCACCATTTTTGGTGAAGACTAGGAACCCATGACACCCTAATAAGGTGTATGGTAGGATTGGGTACTTGTGGAGTTGATTTGAGATAGTTTGGTTAAGTTTTGAACAACCCTTGAACTAGAAAAGTTGATTTTGACAAACTTTCAAAGCTGCTGTCTATTTCTGTAAAACGTGGGAAACTCAGGGTCTAGGGTGTAACCTTGGACCAAAGAGTTAGAAAATACATTCCGAGATGAAACTATGGCCAAAAACGAGGATAAAATCCGAGTTACGACGAAAAAGATATGTTATTTTCAAGATTTACGACGAAAACTATATTTTCTGAAATATTGAATCTGTCCCGATTTTTCTAGCTAGGAAAACTGAGATTTAGTGATATCTTGACTAGCCGAGACATTGAGAAACCTAAAGTATACTTGATTACCTTCGCGGGGATATAAAGAACATAGAAAACGGGCTTATAACGAAAAAGATACAAGTGTTTGAAATCCGACGATATATATATATTTCCATCAGCTTTTGTACACTAATAGAGTTTTGACGTAAACTGTCTTTGCGAGACACCACTATCACGGCTGTTTTTCTTTATGATCGGATCAGTTTGAGTCCGAGCCGTAGTTTTATGAAATCAAGATCTCCCAGCAAGCTTTTCAAATCAATTGGCCGTTTGATCATTGGACTCGTAACGAATAAACTACGACCTCATCTATATACCAGATAAACTATATATATTTTGACAGCTTTTACTATAATGAAATTTCCTAAGTATTGAACATAATACTTTCAAGTCACAACAATGAGAGTCGATTTTCTCACCGATCAAGACCCGTATAGCCAAAAGTTAAATAACACGACTTCAAGATATTGTTACAAGGTTTTCAAAAACGCTGAACTTGACCATTAACACTTAACGTACAATATTTCGCGACTAGTTTTGCGAGGCCATTTTGGTCATTTTTTTCAAGTAATGAAAATGTTATTTTTGCGGCGAAAACCTTATATTTACCGATAAAACACCAAACGAGGATCGTGGAGTACCTTTTCAACACAACTACATGAAAAGTGGTTATTAACTTAACGAGACGTCAAAAATGTATTTTTCGACGATAAGCGTTATTTCCAAAACTAACGAGTGGTATCGATAGCATACGTACTTGCATGTGTAGCATCATTTCGTTTCTTACATGAGAAACTATCTTACATATTAGGTTGCGATTAGAGATCGTGCCTCATTTCAGTGTATCCACTTTTGTCATCATAGCTATCGCACCAGGTGAGTTCATACCCCCCCTACTTTTACTTGTTTTTATAACTGTTTTGGGGGAGAATACATGCTCGTTTTTGACTAAACTCAATGCTTGAATGCGCAATTGTTTACTTAAACACTACTGTTTCTTTGAAGGCTTGATTGATTATTCAAATGCACCTATGTGTATATCGGTTGCATACTTGATTATTTTCTCGCATACACAAGCGTTTTATAAACATGCAACACACTTTATGAACTCTTGCTTTTATGCAACACACTTTATGAACTCTTGCTTTTATGCAACCCACTTTATGAACTCTTGCTTTTATGCAACCCACTTTATGAACTTTTGCTTTTATGCAACCCACTTTATGAACTCTTGCTTTTATGCAACACACTTTGTGAACTATTGCTTTTATGCAAACACTTTTATGGACCATACTGAAACTTATGTTTTATCTAAACTATTACGCGGATTAGCCTAAGCCCTTGAATCCCACTATGCCCAAACTCATGAACCGTCAATTCCTGCTGGGAAGCGCGAATGTTATAAATAGATCTATTGGTGGTGACTCCCCCGTTCGGTTTGACCGGATAGGCAAACGCGAGCGTATAACATGTCGAATTAAAAGTGTAACGGGATAAACACTTGCCGGGCCTTTATATTTAACATGCTTCTAGAGCATGCACACTGTTATAGCTTCGGTTGCATGAACTTAGCGCTAGCGTAATAGACTATTTTTCTATGTGATATTATATTTGTTGTAATGATCACACACTCTACTCATGGTCCACAATCCTGATTTTACTGTAAGGTAAACTTTATTTTTATGACATTGTGAGTTACACAATGGTCACAAAACTCTCTATTGTACTCACAACACTATTGTTTTAATACAAACTTATGAACTCACCAACCTCGTGTTGACACTTTTTAGCATGTATTTTCAGGTATTAAGTAATGGCACGCTACAGGAGGTTTTGGCAGGGCATGGCATGGTCATAGAAGACTCTGATATACATTTGGGGACCGTTTAAACTATTTTAAGGGCCTACTTCCGCACTACTATTAAAAATGTAAATTCAACATTTTTGATTAAGCTATTTTATTCGAAATGATTCAAGTGAAAACCATTTTTGAACTTGTGTTGTAATACCAATTGAGTTACACCCCAGCTACATGTAAGCTTCCGCTGGACCCGACTTTGGGGGTGTGACAAAACACCATTTTACAAGACTACTTAATTAGCATACTTCAAGATTCATTCCAAAGTGAATTAAGCAAAATAATCACTAAACATATGCAAAGATGAAAATCAAAGACTATAAGTAATACAAAAACAATTTATCAACTTGGTGCACAATATCTAATCAAAAGTCCTATCAAACAAGCAAATAGAATATCAAGGTAAGATTGACACTTATGTATCATAAATAAGCAAGTGTAATCCCAACTTAAAACAAGCAAACAATATGTATGCAAACAACTAAAACAAGTAGTCATATTAGCATAGCATAATTAGTGAAACATTTTTCATATTATATTCTGATTCAATGGTAATTTGATACATGGATCGTGCTCCATTTTAAAAACCATTTATTTTGAAAATAAGAGCTATGAAGCTCTGATGCCAATTGTGAAATCGTAGAGGGGGGGGGTGAATACGTTTCCGTTTAAAAATCTTTAAACTTGTTGTATCAAATATAGTATAAATCATTGAGTCAAGTTTTGCCATTATTAGTCCGGTTTATATTTCTTTTCTAAAAACATCCGTAATACAAATTACCCCTCAAGCTTATTGTAATATGAATAATACCAATTATAGTCTTATGACCAATATAAAGCATATGGCATAATAAGTTGTCACACAAGCATACACATCAAATCACAACACAAACAATAATATAGTGCAAGTGTAAAAGTAAAGAAAGTGCAAACCGAACACGAGGATTTATAGTGGTTCAGTCATGGATCTCCTCTCCGCCCTACTCCACTCCCCGAGTACCCAACTCGAGAGTTACTTCACTAGATCAACAAGCTCCTTTCTTGGCGGAGAATACCTTACAATCGTCGCTTACACTTTTTCCAGTACAAAGCTAAATACCAGGTTCTTTTACAAGGGTACAACCTGATGAGGCGAAAAATGATCCGTTTTTAGGGGGTCATTTAAGCCCGAATCCGACTTTATTTGATCAAATACTGCCCTAAATCGTTCCTTTTGTGATTTTAGGTGTTTGGAGAGTGAATTCTGGAAAAGAGGCTATTTTGGACGTTTTTGGAGCATAAAGTGAAGAAAACGGCAAAGTACCAAAAATCCAAGCTGAAAATACAAGGTGACGGCGTCAAGACCAAAAGCTTGACGGCGTCAGACATGAAGAATTAAATATCGAAGGTGGTGACGGCGTCAGACGTACTGGTGACGGCGTCAAAGTGGCCAAGAATAATTTACCGTGGGTGGTGACGGCGTCACATAGGCCGTCATAAGTGGATCAAGGCCGTCCGAGGAAGTTTATGGCGGCGAGGTGACGGCGTCAGAATTAACTCTTGACGCCGTCAGACTGTTTTTCCTATATATAGTTTTCTAGTTTTTTTCATTAAAAAAAGAGAAGTTTTGGTGAAACCCTAAAGACGATTTTGGTGCCTCTTTCACAGGTTTTTCAAGGGTTCCAAACCCTTGAGACCTTGCATTGTAATTGAGATAAGTGTACTTTCAATTCAATCAATATGTCTATGTGTTGGTTGTTTATCTCTTGTTCTTGTCTCAATTCTACTATGCTAGGCTAGATCTCTCTTGTGTTTGCTTAGATCTAATGAAACCTAGATGTTGATTATGTGTTGATTACTTGTCTATTCTTGTTTTGAATGAATGATTTATATGTTAGGCTTAAGAAAACTGGCAGATCTCCAAATGGTAACATGCTTGAACGTCTTAAGAAACATGAACCGAGGCGTACTAGGTCTTTATTAGTTGTATTTAATGCATGAGCCACTGTTTACAATCCCTATAGTTGTGCTGGGTCATGGTGTAGGAGGAGATAAGAGCTCATAGAGTTGGGGAGTTATGTATGCCACCCCACGAATGGTATTAAGGAATACAACCCGTCATTCATACAAGTGTAACAAGTAATTAACATGTAAAAGATATCTAGGGAGTAGTGAAGTCTAAGTAAACACAATTTCTCCAAATACTGCTCACAACCTTAGTTTAATTTAGTTTAATTTCATTTTTATTATTTTATTTTGATTGCATCTTAGCTTTGGGTTAGTTGATTAGCAACAAATTCCTCCCACTCCTTCAAAACCCGAGATTTTACTTGCTTTAATAAAAATATAAAAATACAAAAATAATCATCTTTCACCTCTAGAACTATTAATTAGGTTTTCTAATCCTAGCGACACTATTCCTAAGCTGAACGATCAATCCCCCGGTACTTGTCACTATACTATACTACAACGATCAGGTACACTGCCTGGTGGGGGTTGTAAGCTTCTCGAGATCCCTCGAGAGGTAAAGCAAGGTGCGATTCCCACGCATCAAGTTTTTGGCGCCGCAGCCCGGGGAATAGTTATTGTCTAGGTTAGGATTTCTTTTTATTAGGTCTACTTGCTAGATTCCTTTCTAGTAAGATTTTTATTTTTATTTTTAGGTCTTCTTTAGTCTATCTTATTTCTTCGTGCCTTTGTTCGTAACTCTTTACCATCCGACATCATGGAAGGTGGTAACATCTTTGAACCCAACATCCCACCACAACAAAACCCACCATTAGAACCCCTTAGGCCCCGAACCTTAGGAGAGTATTCCCGACCTAGCCACCAAGGCTACCGAAACACCATTGAGCTCACCGGAGCCAATGTGACCCCCTTGCGATCCGACACCATCCGGTTGGTGCAAAGCGGATGTGCATTCCATGGACTTCGTTCCGAAGATCCAAAGCAACACCTTAGGGACTTCCTCAAAATCGTAGATTCCATAGACCTAGGTGTTGAAACTAGAGAGACTACCCGTTTACGCCTATTCTAATTCTCTCTACGGGAACAAGCTAGTCAATGGCTTGAGCGTTTACCCGCGGGATCCATCACCACATGGGATGATCTCACCACTCGTTTCCTTGCTCAATTTTTCCCACCGGGGAGAACTACTAAACTTAGGAATGACATCTTGATGTTTCAACAACGTCAAAATGAATCTCTTTATGAAGCATGGACTCGTTTCAAGGACTTACTCCAAAAAGTCCCTCATCATGGCATAGATCTTTGGCTCCAAGTCCAAATCTTCTATGACCATATCGACATCTCCACGAGGCGAACCATTGACCAATCGGCCGGTGGTAAGTTACGTGATCTTAGTGCGGAACAATCGTGGGAACTCATAGAAGATCTTGCTCTCTATGACAACGAAAGTTGGAATGATCCCCGTGATTTGAACAAAACGGTCAAGGCAATATCTTTGCCTTCGAATAATTCAAGCACTCCCGACCGTAGGATCATGGAACTTGAGGACCAAGTCAAGTTTCTCATGAAATCTTACGAAGCTCCGAAGCATTCAAGCCAAGTGAACAAAATCACTTATTCATGCGAATTATGTAGTGGTCCCCATGACACTCGTGATTGTGTGGAACTCCCCAGAACAGCTTTTGCGGACTACGCATCCACGCGTACCGACGAAGCGGGAGATAAGTGGTACACTTTCAAGCCCGAGCCAAACACATACGGTGATTCATATAACCCCTCATGGAAAAATCACCCAAACCTTAGGTGGAAACAAAATCAACCCAATTCATCCAACCCACCTAATCGTTACCAATCAAACGGTCCACCATCCAACCGTACCTTCAACAACAATCCTTCTAACAACTATGGTAGTACCAACAATCTTGAAGGATTGATGTCGAAATTTATGGCATCTCAAGAAGCTCGCATAGCTAGGTTTGAAACCGAATTCAACCAACAACAAACGGAGATGACCAACAAGATCGACAACTTGTTGAAAGCCCTCAACAACCAAACATTAGCCACACCTAGGAAGGACACTAGGGACACCAATAGTGGAATCCAAGTTAAGGACCCCTCATCATCCAAACATGTCCACTTTGTCAATGTTGTCACCATTAAGCCGATAGATAGGGAGATAGAGGAGAGTGACAAAGATGACGTTAGAGTAGAAGCCAATAGTGAGGATGAGAGTAGGGAAGTTGAGGTTAATAAGGATAAGGAATTAGAGGAGGTAGAACCTATAGAGGAATATTTTGATTAGTTGCCAACCAAGGAAGAACGGGAATACCATAAGGATTTATTCGATAGTCCCGAGACAACATATATCTTTGGCGACCCCCTGATCAAAATGGGAGACCCCTCTAATATTAACATCCCATGCAATATCGGGCACATGCATATATAGAAAGCTTACATAGACCCTAGATCCCCCGTGAACATCATGTCTAGGACTTATTACAATTGGGTGATGAAGAAGCAACTCAATTTTAGGATAATGCCCGGTAAAAGTTGGATAAGTAATTTTGCAGGAAGAGTTAAGGGAGTACATGTGATTATAGGGAATCTCACCTATGAGATTGATTTTATGATAGTGGAAGACATGCGTCCGGTGATAGATGCTTGCCTAAGTCAAATAATATTTGGGAAACCATTTGTTGAGGCCACTAGGATGAGTTATGATCCGACGTTAGGGATAGTTAGGTTCAAGAAAGACAATGATGAGGTTGCTTATCAAATGCCCTACAAAATTGAGCAATACCGCCTTCTCTCTAATTTCGAAAAGGAACGTAAGCAAGCGGCTTATTATAGGAATGATGATGATAGACGTAGAGGAGTAGAGTATGTTAGAAATAGGATGCTTGGTTTCTACAAAGAATGCTTGCAACTAGGTCCGGAATACAAAACTGGTTTAGAAGACGACCTAGAGAGTGGAACCAATGATGAGATCACGTAGTAACCCACGACTTTGAGTCTAGCTACAAGACTCGTAAATAAAGAAAAGCGCTTCTTGGGAGGCAACCCATGTTTTGTGTGATTTTTATTTGTTTGATTATTATTTGCTTCCGTATGCATGTTTTATTTTTATTGTTGGTTGATCATGTTTCTCTACTAAAAAATGGAAATACTTTATTATGTTGTTTAGCCTAGTCTTAACTTCAACCTAGAGGTATTTTTGCAAAAGATAAGTGTAAGGGGAAACCCCAAATATGTTTTTAAGAAACAAACCGATCATGATTATCCACAATATTTAATGAACATGTATTTTCGTAATTGTTAGAGTCAAATGCTTGTATTGAGTCATAATGAAGTTTTGCAGGATTTTCCAGGAAGTAGGACAAAGTTTTTCCAGAAATTTTCCGGAAACTTAACATAAGAATTTCTGCAGGTCCATTCTGACGGCGTCAGGGTTTGCTCTTGACGGCGTCAGGAGTTAAAATCTGGAAATTTTACCGGTTTTGTTTTTCTAACGGAGTCTTATGGTTTTTGTGAATTATTAAGTTTTATAATCTCCAGGAAATCTGCAAACTTCATTCCACAAGCATTATATCTTACTTTGTTTTCTAGGATTTAGTAACTTATATAGGATGCCGCCGATTTTACGCGAGGTTGCCTTGTCTACTTTTGTCAGGATTTACAGGTTATTTGTGACAAGAAGATGATTTATATTCTGGAAGGGAAGATTTGATTGTTCGTTTTCTTGGAAGAAGATTTAACCTGGCCAACTAAAATCCATACCGAGCGAATCAGGGGAGTATTGGATTTCATTCTCTTTACTTTTTAACTTTTACATTCTTTACTTGAACATTGGGGACAATGTTCATCTTAAGTGTAAGGGGAGGGTAAAAAGATGATACCTTACATATGCACTATCGCTTGAGTTTGTTTTGTTTGATAGTAGATGAGTAATAAAACTACGAGAAATACTTGTTAGTGTAATTTTAGCGCCAAATTTAAAATTTTTTACAACATTTAGGAGTGAAACTTTAGCCATAGCAAGCGTCTCATGGATAGGAGGTTGTATGACTAGCACATAACCGTATATTCAGAAAAATTTTCCACCCAAAAATGTGAGGTTCGCCTTTAGATTTGAAAGGAAAAGCATTTACTATTAGTGCTTATGAGTGTACCGGTAGCATTTAGATTCTAGAACTTGCGTTAGTGATGCATCCCGAGACCGCTAGTGAGACTACATTCGTGTGGTAGGATTTACTACATGATAAGAGGCATTAGGATCACCCTTGTGTTAAACCCATATTATAATTACTTGACCATTTAAGTCATATTACTTGGCTAGTTAAGTCAACTAATTTTTCCCATACCCTTTGCGTTGTACTCATTTTTAGTACACGATACCCCTAGTACACCCCTCCGAGCCTATCTTTTCGTTTCTAACTTTAAGCATTTTACTTAAAGGAAGAATTTGTTACACCCCACTTAAATGTACACCCAAATCGCCTTAGCCTTCCGTGTATGCGCTCATTTTTAGTGCATTATTGTTATTTGTTAACCCCTAAGTTAACTTTCTAATTGATTACATGGTTGCTAAGTCGAGTCATATCATTGTACATATTGTTTTGGGACGATTGGGACTCATGGGTAAGTACTTAATTTATGGAGTAATGGGGAAGAACATCACTTATTACCCCCATATGTACGTTAATCTTAAAAGTGCTCCAAGTGTTTTGATTTTCTTAATTCGAGTCATTAGATTAGTTTAATGTAAAGTATGTAAAGATTCAAATGTAAGGGGAACGTTTATACCCCTATGATGTATTATTTTGGATTGTAGGGTAAGAGTGTATGAAAAAAAAAATAATAAATAAATAAAAAAAATAAAAAAAATAAAAAAAAAATAAAAAAAAGAGAAAAAAAAAAAAAAAACATACGGACTACCATCCCGTTTTTATTCTATGTTTATTTTATGTTTTTGTTATTTTTCATTTATTAGCTTAAGTCGAGTCTAGTCTTGGCTTAGCAACGCCATCTTGTACATGTAATTAACTAAGATTGTTAACTCGCCACCAGTAAAACTTCCTTTATCCAACAAAACCGTGTAATTCATATCCCTATACCTAACGTTATAACCCTTTAAAAGACCTCTTTGATAGTTTATCCTAGGTGCTTACGCCATGTGGTGGAGGTTTGATCCTTTCCCAAGCCTATGGTAATCTATTTTGCTATGACAGGTAGTGAGAGATATCTTCCATTTCCATAATGTTATATTACTTTATTACACCCGAGAGATGTGAGTATCTAAACACTATTTGGGAGGTGCTTGTGTATGACCTCCGTGCTTGTCTATTGGTCTTTAGTGGAACGATTATTTGTTGTAATTACTTTTATATTAGTGTTAAATGACCCGTAACTTGTCTTTTGAGTAGAATAAAAGCTCATTTGCTTGAGGACAAGCAAATCTCAAGTGTAAGGGTATATGATGAGGCGAAAAATGATCCGTTTTTAGGGGGTCATTTAAGCCCGAATCCGACTTTATTTGATCAAATACTGCCCTAAATCGTTCCTTTTGTGATTTTAGGTGTTTGGAGAGTGAATTCTGGAAAAGAGACTATTTTGGACGTTTTTGGAGCATAAAGTGAAGAAAACGGCAAAGTACCAAAAATCCAAGCTGAAAATACAAGGTGACGGCGTCAAGACCAAAAGCTTGACGGCGTCAGACATGAAGAATTAAATATCGAAGGTGGTGACGGCGTCAGACGTACTGGTGACGGCGTCAAAGTGGCCAAGAATAATTTACCGTGGGATGTGACGGCGTCACATAGGCCGTCATAAGTGGATCAAGGCCGTCCGAGGAAGTTTATGGCGGCGAGGTGACGGCGTCAGAATTAACTCTTGACGCCGTCAGACTGTTTTTCCTATATATAGTTTTCTAGTTTTTTTCATTAAAAAAAGAGAAGTTTTGGTGAAACCCTAAAGACGATTTTGGTGCCTCTTTCACAGGTTTTTCAAGGGTTCCAAACCCTTGAGACCTTGCATTGTAATTGAGATAAGTGTACTTTCAATTCAATCAATATGTCTATGTGTTGGTTGTTTATCTCTTGTTCTTGTCTCAATTCTACTATGCTAGGCTAGATCTCTCTTGTGTTTGCTTAGATCTAATGAAACCTAGATGTTGATTATGTGTTGATTACTTGTCTATTCTTGTTTTGAATGAATGATTTATATGTTAGGCTTAAGAAAACTGGCAGATCTCCAAATGGTAACATGCTTGAAAGTCTTAAGAAACATGAACCGAGGCGTACTAGGTCTTTATTGGTTGTATTTAATGCATGAGCCACTGTTTACAATCCCTATAGTTGTGCTGGGTCATGGTATAGGAGGAGATAAGAGCTCATAGAGTTGGGGAGTTATGTATGCCACCCCACGAATGGTATTAAGGAATACAACCCGTCATTCATACAAGTGTAACAAGTAATTAACATGTAAAAGATATCTAGGGAGTAGTGAAGTCTAAGTAAACACAATTTCTCCAAATACTGCTCACAACCTTAGTTTAATTTAGTTTAATTTCATTTTTATTATTTTATTTTGATTGCATCTTAGCTTTGGGTTAGTTGATTAGCAACTAATTCTGCCCACTCCTTCAAAACCCGAGATTTTACTTGCTTTAATAAAAATATAAAAATACAAAAATAATCATCTTTCACCTCTAGAACTATTAATTAGGTTTTCTAATCCTAGCGACACTATTCCTAAGCTGAACGATCAATCCCCCGGTACTTGTCACTATACTATACTACAACGATCAGGTACACTGCCTGGTGGGGGTTGTAAGCTTCTCGAGATCCCTCGAGAGGTAAAGCAAGGTGCGATTCCCACGCATCACAACCACTCCCGCTAGTTCTTTTACAAGGGTACAACAACTCCCGCTAGTTCTTTTACAAGGGTACAACAACTCCCGCTATGTTTTGTGGCCCAACATAAAAACCTTGTGTTTTATGGCACAAACACATAAACCATCTAATCTATATTGTGATGTTACGATGATGATCCATGACATAAATGTCCAATGGATATAAATGCCTAATCTATATGAACTTCCATTGATCGGAAGTCTTCAATCATTGATGATGTCAAGTGCCCTTGAAACCTCATATGTTGATATGCTTTGGTGGATGACGATGAGGTAGATCTCCAAGCTTTCGTTGGTAGATCAAGATGTGTGATATGCTTACAACATAATGAGAGTTAGTAACATTATGATCATTATGGAAAGGGTGATTGATATGTGTTTCTACATGATTTTCTACTTATCTCTATGTGTGTTGTTTTTCATCTTTTATCATCAAGTTATTAGAAAACCATGAGCTACTATTTATAGGAAACAAGTAAAGAGGTTTTTCTAAACCATGTTCTAAAACCATGTTCCAAAACCATGAGCTACATTACAAAACAAACAAAGATCTTACATGATCTTTCTATAGATTCTAGTGTGTAAATCTACCTAAGATATTTTCCAAATCTTCTAAAGTCAACTTATGAGATTCACATTCTGGAACATGGTGATCCATGGAATGATGTAATTATACAATTTATATTTTGATTAAAATATATACCAAAGTAAAATTGTAAGTTACTAGAAAATGTATATATTAGTTTGCTACATGATATTTAGTAAGTTACTAAAAATGTTTTATGTACTTATGTTGTTATAAGACACATTTTATAAATTGTAAACTTACTAATATTATCTAGACACCTAATGTGGCACTTATTGTATTTTATACCTAAAGTGCACTTTGACAACTAAAATACTTAAAGACTCTAAAAGTATTTTAAACATTCTAAATAGTTGGTCAATGACTTTGATCATAATGCCACATAACAAACATGTACGAACCTGTGTTGTAGCAAACGAGGACTCGAGACGTTGAGAGGTGTTGAATGTATGTTGAGACAAAATATGATTACAAGTAACTTGTACATTTTACGTTATGTGTCAAGTTATATGTTTGTCATCAATCAAAACATACGAGACTGTGTAGATTAAATATCGTAATATTTGCACTAACACTTTATATCCTGATCTTTTTGTGAAGACTTCTTTTCATCTTTAGGTTGCCTTACAAACTTTCCTCGTCTTCTAAAGAACTTCTTGAAGTCTCTAACCGCCATGGCATATTCTTCATCTTCACTATTCGAACTTGATTCCTCATCGTCACTTGATTCTATTCTAGCTTTTAAGGCAATAGATTTCACTTTTTCTTTCTTGCCTCTAACTATCTCCGAATCTTTTTCCAATATCATTTCGTGAACTTTGAGGTTTCCAATAAGCTCGTCAAGTGCCATGCTTGAAAGATGTCACAACTCGTAATTTCAGGACCTTTTTCAAATGTCAAAATTTCATTTTTCATCTCCGGGAAGTTACTATTCATCAATTACTATTCATCATTTACTATTCACCGATCACTATTCATCATTTTTGGAGTCAGTTTGAGATTTTGAGAAACGTTCAGAAATTTTACTATTCACGTGACACTATTCATTTCTGAAAGGAAATCACTATTCATGATCGCCATGCATCTTCTCGTAAACCTAGTTTACGGGTAATCAAATTCACGCAACCAGTTTGGTTTAGCTGTGAATTCATGCATCATCAGTAAGGACACGTCATATAGACTAGAGTAGTCTACATATCATCAGTAACATCACCAGCACATTAGATCATGCACGGATATGCATCATTTCAATTTACTTATGCTTAATTTGTAATTAACGATTACCATTCAGTTTTTACTACTAACATATACCCGACACTCCCGACTACGATCTTAATATATTTTCATACTCATTATAATAATATAAAATTTATATTATTAATTTACCCGGTGTTTTGAAACCATTTGCTATATTTTACGGTAAACGCCTATAATTACGTCGGATCACGATATTTCAACACGGCAAATATTTTAAGACCCGATTTTCATCAGGAATGTAATTTCATAATTTTCACAACGTCGTCATATTTTAATTGGTATTGTTAAAATAATTTTCTAGCAAGCTCGGTAACCGATATCACCTAAACTACACATTATATCCTTAAAATATCTTACAAAAACCAACCACTTGGGTTGATTTCTTCCAAACCCACGTCCAAATCAACACCTCCCATACTCATTTCCCTTATATTGTGGATCTTGTCCAAGATAGTACTTACATATATTATATCATTCAATTCTATTTCATTGACAACACAAAAACAAACTCATTTTTTTTTCTTTTCTTTGTTACTGCCGAACCATTTCAGCTCATAAACACCCCTACAATTTGTTTTTCACTTTTTCTTTTACTCTCATATTGTAGATTTCAAGTTTTAGTAGAGATCTTGAGTTATTTCTTCACAAAATATTGCAAGTAAAACTCTCCCATTTTTTTTTGAGATGTTCGGCCAAACTCAAAAAGAAGAAGAAAAAGATCAAGCTTTTACAAGATCAAGTGATATTTACTTTATTTTCGTGTTTTCTATTATTCACATATCGATTCGGGGCGTTCGTTGGTGTTTATTTGTTCTTGATTATCAACAAACTTTTCATCTTCAAGTAAGTATCTACGTAAATTTTTCTAATCTTTTATACTCTCATTTAATCTATATTCAAGATCTAGTAATTAATCATGCAATTATACATATGTTTGATACCACTTTATTTGGTTTTTACTACATATAATGGGTTTTTGATTTTCCTATGATTATTCCCATGAAATCCAACATTTTTGGTTAAGACTAGGACCCCATGACACCTAAGAAGGTGTATGGTAGGATTGAGTGTTTGCGGAGTTGATTTGAAGTAGTTTGGTTAAGTCTTGAACAAATTTAGCACCAAGAAAATAAGTTTTGACAATATATATATAGTTGTTGTCCCATTTTGCAAAACGTGGGAAACTCAGGGGCTAGGGTGTAATTTTGGACCACAGATTTAGAAAATACTTTCAAAAACGAAGCTATGGGCTAAAGAACGAATTAAAACGAGCTTATAACGAAAAAGATACAAGTGTTTGAAATCCGACGATATATATATAATTCCATCAGCACTTCTATTATAATTTTGCCGCTAAACTGTTTTTGCGAGACATCACTTTCTCGGCTGTTTTTCTCCATAATCGGTAGGGTTTGAGTCCGAGCCATCTTCATATGAAATCAAGATCTTCCAGCAAGCTTTTCAAGTCAATTGGCCGTTCGTCGAATAGACTTATAACGAATAAATTACAGCCTCATCGTTTTACTCGAAAATCCTTTCAAACTTATTATTTTGACAGCTTTTACTATAATTGAATTTTTCTAAGTGTTGAACATTATATTTTCAAGTAAAGACATTGGAAGCGATATTTCTTAACTGTCGAGGCGCGTACGATCAAAAGTTAAATGAGACAACACCTAGATAATGTTACAAGGTTTTCAAAAACGTCGAGCTTGACCATTAACACTTAACGTACAATATTTCGCGACTAGTTTTGCGAGGCCATTTTGGTCATATTTTCAAGTTATGAAAAGTGTCATTTTAAGACGAAAACATTATATTTTCCGATAAAACACCAAACGAGGATCGTGGGGTACAGTTTCAACATATTTACATGAAAAGTGGTTATTAACTTAACGTGATGTCAAAAATGTATTTTGTGACGATAAACATTATTTACAAATTTCACGAGTGGTATCGATAACATACTTATTTGCATGTGTAGCATCATTTCATTTCTTACATTAGAGACTATCATTCATATTAGGTTGCGGTTAGAGATCGTGCCTCATTTCAGTGTATCCACTTTTTTCATCGTAGCTGTCGCATCAGGTGAGTCATAGCCCCTACTCTTTCAGTTGTTTTGGTAAACTCTTTGGGGGAGAATACATGCTCGTTTTCATCTAAATGTATACTTGATTTAATTGATTATGCTACATGTTTAGTCAAACATTTATTGCTCCAGTTATGAATTTGTTACTCAATCGATTGTAGTGTATATTCATTTGCATCACACTTAATCATTTTTACCTTTGGACCCAAGCCTTTTCCATTATTATGCACACTTAACCGAATGAACCGGCTCCACCACTATGTACATACATGACCAAATGAACGGGTCACATAACCGAATGTACGGGTTATGATGAGGCGAAAAATGAACCACTTTTAGGGGGTCATTTAAGCCCGGAATTGAATTTATTTGATCAAATATTGCCCTAAATCGTTCCTTTTGTGATTTTAGGTACTTTGGGAGTGAAATCTGGAAAATGAAGCAATTCGGACGTTTTTGGAGCAAAGAAAACGCCAAAGACTTAATTTTCCATGCTGAGAACAGTGTATGACGGCGTCAAGAAGGAAATCCTGACGGCGTCAAGAGTAAAAGTGGTGACGACCCAGTATAAACCTGAAGGCGTCACAAAAAGGGCGTCAAGAGTTAAAATCATGACGGCCTGCATAAGGTGTACACATGACGGCGTCAGACCCAGATCAAGGCAGTCCGAGGAATTATTTGGCGGCGAGATGACGGCGTCAGACATTTGTTCTTGACGCCGTCACCTTCTAAATTCTATATATAGTTTTCGAATTTTCATTCATTGAGAGGAACTTGTGTGGAGAAACCCTAGGGCCGAACTTTGTGAACCCTAGCTCGTATTTTACAGTAAATTCAAGGGTTTTCACCGCTTGAATCCTTTCATGTGCTATTGAGATAAGTCTTCTCTTTAATTCAATCAATATGTCTATGTGTTGGTTGTCTATATCTTGTTCTTGTCTTAATTTCAACATGTTAGGCTAGATCTATCTTGTGTTTGCTTAGATCTAATGAAACCTAGATGTTAATTATGTGTTGATTACTTGTTTATGGTTGTATTGGATGAATGATTTCAATGTTAGGCTTAAGAAAACTGGCAGATCTCCATTGTGTAACATGCTTGAACGTCTTAGGAAACATGAACCGATGTGTACTAGGTTTTATTGGTTGTATTTAATGCATGGGTAAATTCTAATGATCCCATGTTAGGAGCTTCTTAGCCGGCTCGACATAGGAGTGAAGTAGGCACTCATAGGATTGGGGAAGTAAGTACGCCACCCCATGAATGGTATTAAGGAATACAATCCGTCATCCACGCAACTATAACAAGTAATCAACATGCAAAAGATATCTAGGGAGTAGTGAAATCTAAGTAAACACATTTCTCCCACTTATTGCTCACAACCTTAGTTTAATATAGTTTAATTTCACTTCTAGTATTTTATTTTGATTGCATCTTTAGTATTGGGTTAGTTGACTAGCAACTAATTCCGCCCAGATCCTTCAAACCCGAGATTTTAATTTGCTTTCTAAAAAATATAAAAATACACAAAGAATCATCCCTTATCTCTAGACCTAGTCTTTAGGTTTTCTAATCCTAGCGACACTATTCTTAGCTGAACAATGAATCCCCTGGTACTTGTCATTATACTATACTGCATCGATCAGGTACACTGCCTGGTGGGGGTTGTAAGCTTCTCGAGATCCCTCGAGAGGTAAAGCCTGGTGCAAACCCCACGCTACCAAGTTTTTGGCGGCGCAGCCTGGGGAATAGTTATTGTCTAGGTTAGAATCTCTTTTTATTAGGTCTACTTGCTAGATTCCTTTCTAGTAAGATTTTATTTTTATTTTTAGGTTCTCTTTAGTCTATCTTATTTCTTTGTGTTTTTGTTCGTAACTCTTCACCACCCGACATCATGGACGATGGGAACATCTTTGAACCCGTCATCCCACCACAACAAAACCCACCACTAGAACCTCTTAGGCCCCGAACCCTAGGAGAGTATTCCCGACCTAGCCACCAAGGCTATCGAAACACTATTGAGCTCACCGGAGCCAATGTGACCCCCTTGCGATCCGACACCATCCGGTTGGTGCAAAGCGGATGTGCATTCCATGGACTTCGTTCCAAAGATCCAAATCAATATCTCAAGGACTTCCTTAAAATCGTAGATTCCATAGACCTAGATGTTGCAACTAGAGAGACAACCCGATTACGCCTATTCCAATTCGCTCTACGTGATCAAGCTAGTCAATGGCTTGAACGTTTACCCGCGGGATCCATTACCACATGGGATGATCTCACCACTCGTTTCCTTGCTCAATTTTTCCCACTGGGGAGAACTACTAAGCTTAGAAATGACATCTTGATGTTCCAACAACGTCAAGGTGAAACTCTTTACGAAGCATGGACTCGTTTCAAGGACTTACTCCAAAAAGTCCCTCATCATGGCATAGATCTTTGGCTCCAAGTCCAAATCTTCTATGACCATATCGATCTCTCCACAAGGCGAGCCATTGACCAATCGGCCGGTGGTAAGCTACGTGATCTAAGTGCGGAACAATCATGGGAACTCATAGAAGATCTTGCTCTCTATGACAACGAAAGTTGGAATGATCCCCGTGATTTGAACAAAACGGTCAAGGCAATATCTTTGCCTTCGAACAACTCTAGCACTCCCGACCGTAGGATCATGGAACTTGAGGACCAAGTCAAGTTTCTCATGAAATCTTAAGAAGCTCCTAAGCCTTCAAGCCAAGTGAACAAAATCACTTCTTCATGCGAATTATGTAATGGTCCCCATGACACTCGTGATTGTGTGGAACTCCCCGGAACAACTTTTGCGGACTACGCATCCTCGCGTACCGACGAAGTGGGAGATAAGTGGTACACTTTCAAACCCGAGCCAAACCCTTACGGTGATTCATACAACCCCTCTTGGAAAAATCACCCAAACCTTAGGTGGAAACAAAATCAAGCCAATTCTTCCAATCCGCCTAATCGTTACCAACCCAATGGTCCACCTTCCAAACGTACTTTCAACAAAAATCCTTCTAACAACTATGGTAGTACCAACAATCTTGAAGGATTGATGTCTAAGTTCATGGCATCTCAAGAGGCTCGCATAGCTAGGTTTGAAACCGAATTTAACCAACAACAAAAGGAGATGACCAACAAGATAGACAACTTGTTGAAAGCCCTCAACAACCAAGCGTTAACCACACCTAGGAAGGACACTAGGGATGCCAATAACGGAATCCAAATTAAGGACCCCTCATCATCCAAACATGTCCACTTTGTCAATGTTGTCACCATTAAGCCAATAGATAAGAATATAGAGGAAAGTGACAAAGATGAAGTTGAAGTTGAAACCGAGACTAGGGATGAAATTAGGGAAATTGAGGTTAATAGGGGAGAGGAATTAGAGGAGGTAGAGACTATAGAAAATCACTTTGATAAGTTGCCCACCAAGGAAGAACGGGAATACCATAAGGATTTATTCGATAGTCCAGAGACACCATATATCCTTGGCACACCCCTTATCAAAATGGGAGACCCCTCTAACATCAACATACCATGCAACATCGGGCATATGCATATATGGAAAGCTTACATCGATCCTAGATCTCCTGTAAACATCATGACTAGGACCTATTACAATTGGGTGATGAAGAAACAACTTGATTATAGGATGATGCCCAATAAGAATTTGATAAGTAATTTTGTAGGAAGAGTGAAGGGATTGCATGTAATTATAGGTAATTTCACTTATGAGATCGATTTTATGATAGTAGAAGACGCTCGTCCGGTGATAGATGATTGCCTAAGCCAAGTAATATTCGGAAAACCATTTGTTGAGGCCACTAGGAAGAGTTATGATCCGACTTTAGGGATAGTTAGGTTCAAGGAAGAGAATGATGAGATTGCCTACCAAATGCCCTACAAAATTGAGCAATACCGCCTTCTTTCTAATATAGAAAAGGAACACAAACAAGCGGCTTATTATAGGAATGATGAGGATAGACGTAGAGGAGTAGAGTATGTGAAGAATAGGATGCTTGGTTTCTATAAAGAATGCTTGCAACTAGGTCCGGAATACAAAACTGGCTTAGAAGACGACCTAGAGAGTGAAACCAACGATGAGGTCACGTAGTAACCCATGACCTTGAGTCTAGCTACAAGACTTGTAAATAAAGAAAAGCGCTTCTTGGGAGGCAACCCATATTTTGTGTGAATTTTTATTTTTGTTTGTTTGTTATTTGCTTCCGTATGCATGCTTTATTTTTATTGTTGGTAGATCATGTTTCAAAAACTAAATAGTGGAAATACTTTACTTTGTTGTTTGGCCTAGTCTTAACTTCGCTAAAAGGTATTTTTGCAAAAGATAAGTGTAAGGGAAAACCCCAAATATGTTTTTAAGAAACAAACCGATCATGATTCTCTAAAATATTAAGTGAACATGTATATTCGTATTTGTTAGAGTCAAATGCTTGTATCGAGTCATAATGAAGTTTTGCAGGATTTTCCAGGAAGTAGAACCAAGTTTTTCCAGAAATTTTCCAGAAACTTAACATAAGAATTTATGCAGGTCACTTCTGACGGCATCATGAGTTTACTCTTGACGGCGTCACGTGTAAAAATCTGGAAATTTTACCGGTTTTGTTTTTCTAACGGAGTCTTAAAGTTTTTGTTGAATTATTAGTTTTATAATCTCCAGGAAATCTGCAAATATTATTCCACAAGCATTATATCTTATTTTGTTTTCTAGGATTTAGTATATGTAGATTGCCGCCGATATTATGCGAGGTTGCCTTGTCTGTTTTCTCAGGATTTACAGGTTATGTATGTCAAGAAGATGATTATTTTTCTGGAAGGGAAGCTTTGATTGTTCATTTTCTTGGAGGAAGATTTAACCGGGCCACCTTATTATCCATACCGAGCGAATCAGGTTAGTATTTGATTTCATTTGTTTTACTTATTTCACTTTTACATTCTTTACTTGAACATTGGGGACAATGTTCATCTTAAGTGTAAGGGGAGGGTAAAATGATGATACCTTACAAACACACTTTCGCTTGAGTTTGTTTGTTTGATGGTAGATGTGTAATAAAACTATGAGAAATACTTGTTAGTGTAGTTTTAGCGCCAAATTTAAAACTTTTTACAACATTTAGGAGTGAAACTTTAGCCATAGCAAGCGTCTCTTGGATAGGAGATTGTATGACTAGCACATAACCGTATCATTCAGAAAAATTTTCCACCCAAATATGTGAGGTTCGCCTTTAGATTTGATAGGAAAAGCATTTACTATTAGTGCTTATAAGTGTACCGGTAGCATTTAGATTCTAGAACTTGCGTTAGTGATGCATCCCGAGACCGCTAGTGAGACTACATTCGTGTAGTAGGATTTACTACATGATAAGAGGCATTAGGATCACCCTTGTGTTAAACCCGTATCATAATTACTTGACCATTTAAGTCATATTACTTGGCTAGTTAAGTCAACTAATTTTTTCCCACACCATTAGCGTTGTACTCATTTTTAGTACACGAAACCCCTAGTACACCCCTCCGAGCCTATCTTTTCATTTCTAACTTTAAGCATTTTACTTAAAGGAAGAATTTGTTACACCCCACTTAAATGTACACCCAAATCGCCTTAGCCTTCCGTGTATGCACTCATCTTTAGTGCATTATTGTTATTTGTTAAACCCTAAGTTAATTATCTAATTGATTACATGTTTGCTAAGTCGAGTCATATCCTTGTACATATTGTTTTGGGACGATTGGGACTCATGGGTAAAGTACTTATTTTATGGAGTAATGGGGAAGAACATCATATATTACCCCCGGATGTGCGTTAATCTTAAAAGTATTCCAATTGTTTTGATTTTCTTAATTCGAGTCATTAGATTAGTTTATTGTAAAGTATGTAAAGATTCAAGTGTAAAGGGAATTTTCATTCCCTATGATGTATTATTTCAGATGGTAGGGTAAGAGTGTATGCAAAAAAAAATAAAAAAATAAAAAAATAAAAAAAAAAATCGAAAAAACAAGAAGAAGAAAAGAAAAAAAATAGAAAAAGAAAAGAGAAAAAACATACGGACTACCATCCCTTTTCATTCTATGTTCATTTTATGTTTTTGTTGTTTTTCATTTATTAGCTTAAGTCGAGTCTAGTCATGGCTTAGCAACGCCACATCGTACATGTAATTAACCAAGATTGTTAACTCGCCACCAGTAAAAACTGCCTATATCCAACAAAACCGTCTATTTCATATCCCTACACCTAACGTTACAACCCTTAAAAAGACCTCTTTGATAGTTTATCCTAGGTGCTTACGCCATGTGGTGGAGGTTTGATCCTTTCCCAAGCCTATGGTAATCTATTTTGCTATGACAGGTAGTGAGAGATGTTTTCCATTTCCATATTGTAATTTATACTTTATTACACCCGAGAGATGTGAGTATCTAAACACTATTTGTGAGGTGCTAGTGTATGACCTCCGTGCTTGTCTTTGGTCTTTAGTGGAACGATTATTTGTTGTAATTACTTTTATATTAGTGTTAAATGACCCCTAACTTGTATTTTGACTAGAATAAAAGGGCATTTGCTTGAGGACAAGCAAATCTCAAGTGTAAGGGTATATGATGAGGCGAAAAATGAACCACTTTTAGGGGGTCATTTAAGCCCGGAATTGAATTTATTTGATCAAATATTGCCCTAAATCGTTCCTTTTGTGATTTTAGGTACTTTGGGAGTGAAATCTGGAAAAGGAAGCAATTCGGACGTTTTTGGACCATAGAAGTGAAGAAAACGCCAAAGACTTAATTTTCCATGCTGAGAACAGTGTATGACGGCGTCAAGAAGGAAATCCTGACGGCGTCAAGAGTAAAAGTGGTGACGACCCAGTACAAACCTGAAGGCGTCACAAAAAGGGCGTCAAGAGTTAAAATCATGACGGCCTGCATAAGGTGTACACATGACGGCGTCAGACCCAGATCTAGGTAGTCCGAGGAATTATTTGGCGGCGAGATGACGGCGTTAGACATTTGTTCTTGATGCCGTCACCTTCTAAAATCTATATATAGTTTTCTAATTTTCATTCATTGAGAGGAACTTATGTGGAGAAACCCTAGGGCCGAACTTTGCGAACCCGAGCTCGTATTTTACAGTAAATTCAAGGGTTTTCACCCCTTGAATCCTTTCATGTGCTATTGAGATAAGTTTTCTCTTTAATTCAATCAATATGTCTATGTATTGGTTGTCTATATCTTTTTCTTGTCTTAATTTCAACATGTTAGGCTAGATCTATCTTGTGTTTGCTTAGATCTAATGAAACCTAGATGTTAATTATATGTTGATTACTTGTTTATGGTTGTATTGGATGAATGATTTCAATGTTAGGCTTACGAAAACTGGCAGATCTCCATTGTGTAACATGCTTGAACGTCTTAGGAAACATGAACCGATGTGTACTAGGTTTTATTGGTTGTATTTAATGCATGAGTAAATTCTAATGATTCCATGTTAGGAGCTTCTTAGCCGGCTCGACATAGGAGTGAAGTAGGCACTCATAGTATTGGGGAAGTAAGTACGCCACCCCATGAATGGTATTAAGGAATACAATCCGTTATCCACGCAACTATAACAAGTAATTAACATGTAAAAGATATCTAGGGAGTAGTGAAATGTAAGTAAACACATTTCTCCCACTTATTGCTCACAACCTTAGTTTAATATAGTTTAATTTCACTTCTAGTATTTATTTTGATTGCATCTTTAGTATTGGGTTAGTTGACTAGCAACTAATTCCGCCCAAATCCTTCAAACCCGAGATTTTAATTTGCTTTCTAAAAAATATAAAAATACAAAAAGAATCATCCCTCATCTCTAGACCTAGTCTTTAGGTTTTCTAATCCTAGCGACACTATTCCTAGCTGAACGATCAATCCCCCGGTACTTGTCATTATACTATACTACATCGATCAGGTACACTGCCTGGTGGGGGTTGTAAGCTTGTCGAGATCCCTCGAGAGGTAAAGCCTGGTGCAAACCCCACGCTACCAGGTCACATGACCAAATGTACGGGTCACATAACCGAATGTACGGGTAACATAACCGAATGAATTGGTCACGTAACCAAATGTATTGGTCGAATTACACTTATCTTTGAATCTTGGTCCACATATTACTTTTGTTTACACAAACCAAATCATATTTGGTAGTGGGTTGTAAACACACAGGTTGTAAGTCTTGTATGGGCGGGACTTGGAACTGAGTGGATTTACGATGCCTTTGCTGGGAAATCTTCATTCAAATGCAATGTATTTCATTTTACACTAAACTCTATGAACTCACCAACCTCGTGTTGACACTTTAGCATGTATTTTCATGTATTAAGCAATGGCACGCTACTGGAGGTTTTGGCAGGGCATGGCATGGTCATAGAAGACTCTGATATTCATTTGGGGACCGTTTTAAAGTATTTTAAGGGCCTATTTCCGCACTACTTTTAACGATGTAAATCCAATACTTTTGGTTAAACGATTTTATTCTAAATGATTGAAGTGAAAACCATTTTTGTACTTGTGTTGGGATACCAATTGAGTTACACCCCAGCTACATGTAAGCTTCCGCTGGACCCGATTCTGGGGGAGTGACAGATTGGTATCAGAGCTTTGGCTATAGCGAACAGAGTGTTTTTAAAACCTAGACTATAGCTACTTTCATGAAAACTTAACCCTATGACCGCCGCGTGCCTGCCTGCCAAGCCGATGCCTCATTGGTAGTTTGTTGCTGACTTATGTGATGAGATTTGAATCTAATTGTTAGATATATCATACTCATTTATTCTAGTTGATTACCATAATTGTCTTCCCAATTAGTATGCTTACATAACTTATGCGCCTCATGTTACGCCTTCTCCTTGCATAGTTTCATCATTCGACCTAGAGTTTGGTCACTGCCTTAGTCTTTCAGAACGTCTTTGTATTTGTGAAGGACATAGTTTTAGTATAACTGAACTGAGTATTTCAAAATTCATGGAACCTCGGTGGAATGTAGACTGGTCATCTACATTCGACCCGGGATAGTGGGATATAGGCTGACCACCTATGTCTGACTCAGAGATGAATTTTGCAACACTGAGAATTGTTATAATAAAATTTTGTATGGATTGAATTCTCTACCCAATTTGCAAATGTTTCATTTTACATCACAGTATTCACTTTCATCACAATCTCATTATGTCGCAGCTGTCACAGTCTTTTCCCTTCTCACCATCATTATCATTTCTTTTCCCCATGAAATATATATAAGGAATTAGGTGACACTCTATGGATTCCTATGTCACTCATCACTCACTACTCCCAATATTGATAAGTGGATATTATCAATGACCTTCCTAGGAAAGACTTTCCATACCATCTATGAGGAGGATCCCTCGGTACATTAAGACCATTCAAAACTCAACAGAAACCTCAAGATATCACAAAACCATTTGAACAACTATCACTGGCCTGATCGCCAAAATTCTACCATCTCGAAAGTATTGGCTTGACTGAATTACAAGATTAGTTTCGATGCGAATGCTCACTAAGCAACACTATAGAGATACATCCAACCTCCTACCCAAGACTATAGAACCTTCAATTGAACATGTCCTCACCAATGGACATTATTCAAACATGTTAGACAACTATGCATTTGTGCAGACATACCTACCCGACTATTTTATCCTCTTAATACTTTCATATTTAAATGGATTTTCTCCAAACTGCAGTTATACAAAACATATATCTTGTAAGAAATACTTTTCTGACGCACTTATTTTGACAAGCAAATTCCTTTTGGTTAATCTTTTGCAAATCTATTGGATGTTAAGAAATTTTAAACATCGATCTTTGGTAAACCATACTATCCATCTAATGTTGAAAACAGTCCTATCTTGCGTAACTATTAAATTTGGAAACATCAAGAAAAATGTTACTTAGAAAGTCGTTTGCTTAAAGTTGTAAACTCATTTATTCAGGGAAGATTTATGAACAAAACACATAATCTCAAAATAAACATTGAAAATCAATCAGTATATTACATCACTTATACACTTAGGGTTTTGTGATTTGACGACATAGAGCTTGGGGAAAATCTTAGTAATGGAGACTAAGCATCGTAGGTGGAGAGAGACCCAAATCATGACATTCCTGCGGAGGAATCAAAACCTTATCTTAATCTATTCTTTTCAATAACACCCTTTGACGGACTTAACCTTGTAAGTTTTTTCACAAGATTCATGATACCCATTTCCATTATTCCTAATAAAGGAATTTGATTCACCTCCAACTCCTATCGATTTCATTAATATTCCTTTGGAACCACACCACCTATCATATTCAGACCAATGGTCAGAATTAGAGAATGATTCAAACATAGAGAGATATGCCCAAATAGGGTGTGATTGATTCTGAAAATGGTTGGGCTGACCATTTGCTATAAATTGGATTCACTTACAACAATATATATCACACGTTCCCAAGGTCAACATCATTGAGACACAATTCACAAACATGGAGAGATAAACCCGAGATACATTGGACCATTCAATATTTCAGACAAGATGAGCCTTGTGGCCTACCGACTTGAGCTCCTATTAGAGCTCACTAGCTTACACGATCAATATCATCATCTTTTCACCAATACCACTCTAGAGACCAACACAAACTGAACTTCGGGACGAAGTTCCTGTTAGAAGGGAAGACTGTCACAACTCGTAATTTCAGGTCCTTTTTCAAACGTCAAAATTTCATTTTTCATCTCGGGAAGTTACTATTCATCAATTACTATTCACCGATCACTATTCATCATTTTACTATTCATCATTTTCGGAGTCAGTTTGAGATTTTGAGAAACGTTCAGAAATTTTACTATTCACGTGACACTATTCATTTCCGAAAGGAAATCACTATTCATGATCGTCATGCATCTTCTCGTAAACCTAGTTTACGGGTAATCAAATTCACGTAACCAGTTTGTTTTAGCTGTGAATTAATGCATCATCAGTAAGGACATGTCATATAGACTAGAGTAGTCTACATATCATCAGTAACATCACCAGCACATTAGATCATGCACGGATATGCATCATTTCAATTTACGTATGCTTAATTTGTAATTAACGATTACCATTCAGTTTTTACTACTAACATATACCCGACACTCCCGACTACGATCTTAATATATTTTCATACTCATTATAATAATATAAAATTTATATTATTAATTTACCCGGTGTTTTGAATCCATTTGCTATATTTTACGGTAAACGCCTATAATTACGTCGGATCACGATATTTCAACACGACAAATATTTTAACACCCGATTTTCACCAGGAATGTAATTTCATAATTTTCACAATGTCGTCATATTTTAATTGGTACTGTTAAAATAATTTTCTAGCAAACTCGGTACCCGATATCACCTAAACTACACATTATATCCTTAAAATATCTTACAAAAACCAACCACTTGGGTTGATTTCTTACAAACCCACGTCCAAATCAACACCTCCCATACTCATTTCCCTTATATTGTGGATCTTGTCCAGGATAGTACATACATATATTTTATCATTCAATTCTATTTCATTGACAACACAAAAACAAACTCATTTTTTTTTCTTTTCTTTGTTACTGCCGAACCATTTCAGCCCACAAACACCCCTACAATTTGTTTTGCACTTTTTCTTTTACTCTCATATTGTAGATTTCAAGTTTTAGTAGTGATCTTGAGTTATTTCTTCACAAAATATTGCAAGTAAAACTCTCCCTTTTTTTTTGAGATGTTCGGCCAAACTCAAAAAGAAGAAGAAAAAGATCAAGCTTTTACAAGATCAAGTGATATTTACTTTATTTTCGGGTTTTCTATTAGTCACATATCGATTCGGGGCGTTCGTTGGTGTTTATTTGTTCTTGATTATCCACAAACTTTTCATGTTCAAGTAAGTATCTACATAAATTTTTCTAATCTTTTATACTCTCATTTAATCTATATTCAAGATCTAGTAATTAATCATGCAATTATACATATGTTTGATACTACCTCCGTCCCATATTAAGTGTCCACTTTCATAGTTCACAAAGTTTTAGGAGATTCCACTAACTAAACTCTCCACCAATTAAATATTACTCTTACCCACTAAACTCTCATCTTATTGGTTGAAAGGTACAAGTGGACACTTAATTTGGAACATCCAAAGATTCCATTGTGGACACTTAATATGGGACGGAGGGAGTACCACTTTATTTGGTTTTTACTACATATAAAGGGTTTTTGATTTTCCTATGTTTATTCCCATGAAATCCACCATTTTTGGTTAAGACCAGGACCCCATGACACCCTAAGAAGGTGTATGGTAGGATTGAGTGTTTGTGGAGTTGATTTGAAGTAGTTTGGTTAAGTCTTGAACAAGTTTAGCACCAAGAAAATAAGTTTTGACAATATATATATAGTTGCTGTCCCATTTTGCAAAACGTGGGAAACTCAGGGGCTAGGGTGTAATTTTGGACCACAGATTTAGAAAATACTTTCAAAAACGTAGCTATGGGCGAAAGAACGGATTAAAACGAGCTTATAACGAAAAAGATACAAGTGTTTGAAATCCGACGATATATATATAATTCCATCAGCACTTCTATTATAATTTTGCCGCTAAACTGTTTTTGCGAGACACCACTTTCTCGGCTGTTTTTCTTCATATGAAATCAAGATCTTCCAGCAAGCTTTTCATATCATTTGGCCGTTCGTCGAATAGACTTATAACGAATAAATTACAGCCTCATCGTTTTACTTGAATATCCTTTCAAAGTTATTATTTTGACAGCTTTTACTATAATAGAATTTTTCTAAGTGTTGAACATTATATTTTCAAGTAAAGACATTGGAAGCGATATTTCTTAACCGTCGAGGCGCGTACGATCAAAAGTTAAATGAGACAACACCTAGATAATGTTACAAGGTTTTAAAAAACGCCGAGCTTGACCATTAACACTTAACGTACAATATTTCGCGACTAGTTTTGCGAGACCATTTTGGTCATATTTTCAAGTTATGAAAAGTGTCATTTTAAGACGAAAACATTATATTTTCCGATAAAACACCAAACGAGGATCGTGGAGTACAGTTTCAACATATTTACATGAAAGGTGGTTATTAACTTAACGTGATGTCAAAAATCTATTTTGTGATGATAAACATTATTTACAAATTTCACGAGTGGTATCGATAACATACTTATTTGCATGTGTAGCATCATTTCATTTCTTACATTAGAGACTATCATTCATATTAGGTTGCGGTTAGAGATCGTGCCTCATTTCAGTGTATCCACTTTTTTCATCATAGCTATCGCATCAGGTGAGTCATAGCCCCTACTCTTTCAATTGTTTTGGCAAACTCTTTGGGGGAGAATACATGCTCGTTTTCATCTAAATGTATACTTGATTTAATTGATTACGCTACATGTTTAGTCAAACATTTATTTGCTCCAGTTATGAATTTGTTACTCAATCGAATGTAGTGTATATTCATTTGCATCACACTTAATCATTTTTACCTTTGGACCCAATCCTTTTCCATTATTATGCACACTTAACCGAATGAACCGGCTCCACCACTATGTACATACATGACACAATGAACGGGTCACATAACCGAATGTACGGGTCACATGACCGAATGAACGGGTCACATAACCGAATGTACGGGTCACATAACCGAATGTACGGGTAACATAACCGAATGAATTGGTCACGTAACCAAATGTATTGGTCGAATTACACTTATCTTTGAATCTTGGTCCACATATTACTTTTGTTTACACAAACCAAATCATATTTGGCAGTGGGTTGTAAACACACAGGTTGTAAATCTTGTATGGGCGGGACCTGGAACTGAGTATATTTACGATGCCTTTGCTGGGAAATCTTCATTCAAATGCAATGTATTTCATTTTACACTAAACTCTATGAACTCACCAACCTCGTGTTGACACTTTAGCATGTATTTTCAGGTATTAAGCAATGGCACGCTATTGGAGGTTTTGGCAGGGCATGGCATGGTCATAGAAGACTCTGATACTCATTGGGGATCGTTTTAAAGTATTTTAAGGGCCTATTTCCAGAGTACTTTTAACGATGTAAATCCAATACTTTTGGTTAAACTATTTTATTCTAAATGATTGAAGTGAAAACCATTTTTGTACTTGTGTTGGGATACCAATTGAGTTACACCCCAGCTACATGTAAGCTTCCGCTGGTCCCGATTCTGGGGGTGTGACAAAAGATCCTTAGATTCTTCAATGGCCGTTACTTTTGCTCTCCACTTAGGATGGAGTGCTCTAAGGAATTTCCTGACAAAATTCTTGCTACAAAAAGATTCATCAAGTGCTTTAAGTGAAGTAATAATAGTATTAAATCTAGCAAATGCACTATCAATAGTTTCATCTTCGGGAATAGAAAATTGTTCATATTGTTGGACAAGAAGATCAATTTTGTTATCCTTAACTTGTGAATTTTCTTGATGAGTAGTTATTAAAGATTCCCAAATTTCTTTAGCGGTTTTGCACATAAAAACTCTTTCATACTCTTTCTTTGGTAAAGCTTTATAAAACATCCTTTTTGCTTCATTATTTTTGGCAATTAGTTTCTTTTGATCATCACTATCTTTAGTGAGTGAACAATCCTCATCCCGACCACTTCCAGTAGCCTTATGATCACCTTCAATAATAATATACCATAGATCTATGTCCTTTGATTTTACGTAAGTTTCAAAAAGGTTTTTCCAATATATAAAGCCATTTGGTTCAAATAGTGGTAGTCTTTGCATAGATTGCCCTTCTTTGAAGTTTTCAAAATCCATGGATCTTTCCAAGTTTTAAGATACAATATATTTTAAAATCTTGAGTAACGTAGTTCTGATACCAATTATGGAAAACTAGAAGGTGGGTTGAATAGTTTACCGGTTTTAGCTTGATTTTCTTTTAAAACTTTTACGTGTAATCGACAACTAAAACTTACCAAACAATAAATAACATGCAAGAATAAAAGTAAGTAACGATCAAACCATAACACGGATGTTTATCGTGGTTCGGCTACAAGGACTCTGTTTCCTTGCCCTACTCCACGCCCCAAGTATCCAACTCTAGAGTTTCTTGCACTAGTCAACAAGCACCTTTATCCGGCGGAGAAAACCTTACACGTCGCTTACACACTATTTCCGACACTAAGCTAGATGTCGAGCTCTTTCACAAGGGTATAACCACTCCCGATAGTTCTTTTACAAGGGTACAACAACTCCCGATACTCTAAGTATTTTGAGGACTAAAATACTAACCGATCACTACAAATGGATACAATACAATGAAGTATTAAACTTTACTAGTTTACACTATGCTATGCTTAACAAGTCTTGCAACGTTGTGTTGAAGCTTGTGAAGTCGTGATCTTATTGCTACAAAGAAAGACACACAAATATGAAATTGTACTGAGTTAGAAGTGAAGTATATGCAGTATGTTACGATAGTAAGTGATAAGAAAAACTCAAAGAGTGGGTTGCTATTTATAGGCAAACTTCCAGACCAACGCACGGATATGGCGGAACAATTACTTTGGTTTCGTCCGTTATGCCTGAGGGTTCAGCCAGAAGCTCTGGCAGAATCCTGCACAAAATATTACATAATCTAACACAATATTCTCAAGATCTTACAAAGTCAACTTTGAGATCTTGAGTATGAATCTATACAAAATAAAACATGTTTCTTACATAAATGTTTCCTTGAAGGGACATGTGTGATCCAAGTGATGGTGTAAGTATACATATGATTTATAATTTTAGATATTCTTAAAAATGAAAGTATACTTGTAAAAGAGTTTATGTATGTAACAATTCACATTTTCAGGTTAACTTCTATTCCCGAAAATTTCACTATTCATTTTTACTATTCACTTTTTACTATTCATTTTCCGAAATTTGATTTTTATTTCATATTCTCGTGTGATAAATCATTTCCATGGAAAAATAAAAGTTTGACACTCATCAGATCATTTTCACGAAAGTTATTAAGGAATTACACGTTTTAGGGTAAAACGTCATTCAAAAATCCTACGCACAACGAAACTCGACCGCGTTAATTTTTCCCGCATCAGAAAAATGTTTGATACACTCATGATTTATTTGAGAATTAATCATGAATGAGAAAAATGTGACCAAATAAACCTCGGCCGTGAGAAACAAGAATTTTCGTTTTTAAGCACTTTTACTTAGCTGTAACCTTAGCCTATACCTGCACCGCGTTTCTAAGACAATTTGAGTTTTCACATTTTTGGAAAAAGTCAACATATTTTTCCCTCCTCCTTTGACCAAAAATCATTCCTTGATTTTATATATCATTCCTTGATTTTTAGGCTTACGGTTTTATGTCTAAAAGACATTAAATACCAACCGACACTAGACTGAGCCCAGTCTAGACATTATAAGTCCTTTTAAATCATTATTATAATATTAGAAAAGTAACATTTTACTTTTCTCAATTTTACACAATATTCATACGTTTTACGTATTACGCGTTTTAGACCCGTGTTTCCAGTTTTAGCAGGGTTTTAGCACCCCAATGGAACCTACCACTCATTTTATATTTTATTATGGAGTATTTTGACAAGTTTAATCATTCTTCCAAGTTTCGTATTTTTACGTTACCCGGTTTTACGTATTATGGCTTAATCGTTTACGGTTAGCATTTTACGGAGTCAAAACTAGCTCCATAAGTAGGATAATATCAACAAGACCAACTCATCCTTCCTATCTTCATATGAACCGACTTAGGGGGGGGGGGGAGTCACCCCTCATGTGGCTTGATCTCAAGCTTAAGGTCTTAAGATGTTTACATGTGTTCAACTTGGTCTCCAAGGTTTGACAAGTCAAGGTTTTTAACCTCCTCAAGGCCATATAAAGCCTCCTTGCCCTCCTTTGTACGCCACACATCACACACACAAACACCGTAACTGATTGATGCTAAACCGTCAACCTAAATTGACCAGGTGAATGGTCAACCAGGTCAAACATCCCAGACCAAATCTCCGTGGATTTCCCCGGGTCGTTATGTCCCGACGAGGTGTGATGGTTATAAAACGGATCTGTGATCGGGTGAATCTGGACAGAAAGGGGTTTGAGATTGATTACACTACTGAATTTACACAGAAATAACTTAAATAAGCTATATGAACAAGACTGGAAGTTTAGAAAAACCAGAAACGTTTAAAACCTAAAACGCGTACGTTTACATTTAAATAAAACGTGAAAACTGAGATCTGAAAGTCCCCAGGGGGTGAAAATGACTTTTTTACAAACTAAAAGATAAAATAAAATTTTTAGAAAAAGTAAATTAATTTTTACACTATTTAATTATTTATTATCAATTAAATGCTATTTATTACTAATTATTAATATTTAAAATACTTAAATACAATATAATATTATTTAAACACTAGAAAAATAAAAATAAAATTTCTAAAATTATAAAATAACTAAAAACAAGTTTTAAAACTAAAAATATGTATTTTTGTCTTTTTGTGGTTTTTCTATTAATTAAATACTAATTAATTATTAATTACCTAATTAAACTATTTTAAATTATAAAAAATAGCAAATGAACAGTAAAAATTCTAGAAAAATTCCTAAAATTATTTTACATTATATAAAAGTTAGGAAAAATATAAAAACTAGGGTTTACTTTATAAAAATTAATTATGCTATTTAACACTTAATTATTAATTAATTATAAATAAAACTAATATTAAATCTAATAAATACCAAATGAGAAAATAAAAATCTGAAAAATTTACTAAAATTACTTTACTATAAAAGGTAATTAATAGAAATATAAAAAAAGCTAAGTGCTTAACAAAAATTTTAAAATGAAAAGTAAAATTTAAATTACATTAAATAGAAACTATCACTTAAAATTAAATTGACTTTTCTGGATTTTTCTTTTGGAAACTTGTTTTATACCTAAAAACAAACAAATTTTATGAAAACAACTTTTTTACATCTTAATAATAAGCCAAATGTAAGCAATAAGCAATGGCAGTTGACTTATGTTGACCAAACAAGGAAATAAGCTCAAATGAGCTTAAATGGGACCCACTATGGTTGATTCAGGTTCAAATGAGTTATGGGAACTAGTTTAAGCTAGAATAAGCACAAGGGGACCACAGAATAAGCAAATAAGGAATTAATAAGCAATTGGATTCTTGATACTTAACTGAAATTGGGACAGATTTTGGAGGCTAAATCAGGTGGGGTCCACAGGTTCCTAGGTCAAACTAAAGGTCAACTAATGAAGTCTGCCAGGAGAGGGGTTGGGAGGAACCAAGTTATGGCCTGTGGGACCCCTGAGGTGGGCTGCAGCCACCACCAAAGTGGTGGTTGTATGATGGTATCTGCTGATGCAGGGCATCAGCCACCCCTGCAGGTAACCTTGATCAAGAGTGGGGCCCAGCAGAAAAATCACAAAAATGAAATGAGTATGGGAATCAACAGACGAGCTGGTAGACTACATATGGGAGCAAGTTTCAAGGTCTAAAACATAACACAAAAATCAATTTAATTCTTGCAAATATTGGAAAAAACCTGAGAAATGCATATTTGACTTTTCAAGTTTGAGGCTCGGCTTGACTTTTATGAACTTTAAGCAAGATTTTCTGATTGATTAGGTTCTAAAAAGCTGTAATGAAACTAAAATATGATAATACAACAACTTATAAGCTAAAATTAATGATCATGGAACCTAAATCTAAAACAGTTAACAGGTAATGGGGTTTTGGGTAGGATTTTGACTTTTGGTTGTTGGAGCCTAAGATTTTATGATTTAAATAACTAATTTGACTCTAATGTAGACTATTGAAACAAGGAACAAGGACTTAAAATAGCCAATACCCACAGAACTATGCAATGCCAAACACCCCTATATGGACTATAATTGATGATTTTCAAAGCAATCTTACAACTAAAACCTTAAACATGAAATCTAATCTTATCTTAACACTAAATAAGCACAATTAAACTGAAATAAGTACTGAATCACCTATACTACAGTGAATTACAAAAATTTATAAGAATGCTTACAGTGAGGTCATATGGACTCCAAACCAAGAACCAAGAACAAATTAACACCTCCTACACCTCCCCTGAGGTTACTAATTCCCTGAACATCCAAATTCTGCAATGGACCTTGTTTCTTCTGCTTTACAAACTCAGTTTTGATTTTTGAACCTCTTTTCTCTAATTTTTTTTTTATCTTTTTGAGTTTTTAAACCAATCTTGTTTAGAATACTTAGAAACTTGAAAATTACTTATAATTGAGCTAAAATGAGCTTAATCTCACAGGATCAAACAGCTTATGGCAAATCTAAATGAATTTGTCAAATTCACTTGAATTTACCAATTTTGAATTTATAAAAGAAATACTGAAACTAATTATGAGATTAATTCCAAATACACAAACTAAACTGAATACAACAGAATTTGATGAAAGATTACAACTAGAAGTCAATTTTACACTAAAACGACATTAAAACTTATACTACAACTAATACTACTCTACACACCCTTCTTTCTTGCTTCTCTCTTGACTTTTATAAGCCTTGGGGGTATTCTCTTTCTTTCCCACTCAATTGCAGCCGTTGGATTGGCTTTAGTTGATCTCAGCCTTCAAATTTTGTTTTGGCGGGAAATGGGGAGGTGGGCAGTTTGAGTGGTTTAGGTGGGATAATTTAATGAGGGGGGGGGGGGTTGGTTGAGTTGGTGAGAATTATTATTGAAGTTTGGTGAATGTTTTGTGGAAAGGAGAGGAGGGGAAACATGGAGCAGGAAAACAGGGATGGTGGGGAAGATGGTGGTCAAACCTGGATGTTTGACTGGGTGGGATTTATTATTAAAATTGGGTAGTGGGCTGGGGTATGGGCTTGGTGGTGGTGGGCTGTGTTTGTGGATCAGGCTTTGTTATTTGGGTTTGGTGGTGTTTGGATTGGATAAATAACATAAGGGTGGTTTGATTTATTTAGTGAAAACAATAAGGACCAAATGTGTAAATATTGGAAAGTTTAGGGCCTGAAATGTAATTTTTCCAAAGATGTAATAAGGACCAAATTTGCCAACTTGTATTTTCCCAAGGATTTGAAATTTAATTTTTCACATATAAATACCCAGGGACCATTTTTGCAAATTTCCAAACCACAGGGACTAAACTTGCAATTTCACTAAACTTTCAATCCAAGGACTAAACTTGCCAAAATAAGTAACCACAAGACCAAAATTGATTTTTCTTTCAAAAATATCCCACCAGGGACCAAATCTGCCAAAGTTTGAAACTCTAGGGACCAAAATAGTAAATTTCCAAAACTTTTGAGATTTTTCACCAAAGGACAAAATATGATAACTTATCGTTTCAAAAGGACCTTTGGTGACTTTTCTTTTCAAATAAGTGCTCAGGGACTGATTTTGACAAATTTTGAAACTTGGGGGACTGAAACTGCCAATTTTGCAAACTTTGTACGTTTTTCATCTGTTTTTACTCATTTTGCATCTAAAACATATAAAATACAATTTTGAAATATTTTCAGTATTTTGATGCATTACTGAGTGTTTTTGTATGTTTTGCAGTTCAAATTTGACCAAAAATGATGAGTGCTTGAGCACTCATCAATAACCTTAGCTCATTTACTTCCAATTTCATGCAAGTATCAAGTGCTACAACAACATAGAAACTCTAGTTTAGTTTTGATTCATCAAACTACTTCCAAACCCTAGAAACTTTGGTGATTTCTCTTGAGTTTGAATCTACTCAAGTCACCTCAACTTTCATCATCTCTCTTTCAAGAATACAAGTGTAGAAAGATTGCTTGAAGTGAAGTAGGGTGAAGCTTAAGTCAATCAAAGTCCTTACCTTACATGTTACCTACCTTTCTTTATTGAAAGCCAAAAGTTGTAAGTAAAACCCTAACATAATTCTTGTTAAATATCATATTCATGCTATTTATATATCATTCATGCTATATATTGTCTTATGATTATGTCCATGATGTATAAAAATGAGTAAAACAAGTATTGGTATATATATGTTAACTTATGATAAGTAAACAAACAAACTAGTGATTTCTACGGAGAACTCTGATCAAAACAGTATATAAATGATATTGGACAATTACATATTTTAGTAGAGGACTTAACAAGGAAAACATAGCAATTTGAACCACCTAAAACAAGTACACGAGTCAAAAGTTATGACTATTTGAAGTTACCAAAACTTTACGGCAAAACTGCCTAAATACTTTCAGTGACAGAACCTTAAACACGCAAAAAGAGGCCCTTCTGGTCCGTTTCATGAAAAAGTTAAAGCACGTTTTCTTCAAAAACTCAGGAGCACGTCTCCAGAAAACCAATAACGAATGAGATTTTCTTCAGTTTCTTAACAGCTATTTTATATATATAAGTCACTGTATAATTGTTATTGTTTAAAAAGAACAAGAGGTCTAATGACCTAGATTCAAGACCACAACCATGGCTAGAGCCAAGGTTGAGTCTCAAGACCATGGAACAATGACCAAAGGTCATGGCAAGGCCATGACTAAATGACCATATAAACTTACTTACGCGAAAACATGAGCTAAAGAGTTGGCGATAATTTAAACATACAATTTGGATCTACTTCATCTAAAGAACCATGAGATCTTACAAGTAATTGTCATACAAGATTTAAGGAACTCATCCTAATAACAATCTTCATGTAAAAATAAACTTTCCTAAGTTTATTCAAATATTGGACATGCAACTTTTCGGATCAAAACTTATATATATATACTTTATCAAATACTACAATAGTAGGGAGCCTCATGTGAGGAGTTCATTAAGTAAGCCGTCGAGATGAGTTGTGGATTTACGAATTAAAGTGTTCTGGCTCCTCGAACATTTACTACATGACTTCTGAATTATGTCGGCCCGAACAGTAGTAAACGATATATAAACTATACATGTTTCATGAAACATTTCTTTTCAAAGACTTACACTATACTTTGTACCACATCATGGACTAAATGTAAGACATATATAGGCAATTCTTCATATTCTTAGACATTATTCCAAACCTAAGTTGCAACAATTATTCTAGGTTGCTCGTAGAAGTTCTTACGGCATATCTATCATTCTCATTATACATCATCCAAATCAAGGTGAGTTCATAGCCTCACTTTCCATTACTTAATTGTTTTACAAACCCTTGGGGGGAATACATGCTATTATTTTTCAACCGAACACAATGCTTTTCAATTGTATGCTTGCCTGATTGTTTTATTATCACTAAGTACTATCCTTGCTAAAACCAATATCCCCTATTATGAACCATTTAATCACTAGTAATAGTGAGCGCGAATATTGTGAATAGGCCTATTGGGATTGACGAATCCCATTTGTATTGACTAAGTTCAAACAAATGCACTAATATTTGAGATTTAGGTATGTTAGCAAAGTACCTACCGGGATAACTCCGCCGATTGATATTGGTACCCGTTAACGTTTTGGTGTCATAAGCTTAGTGTATAATACATTTTATGGGCGTATAATAACGTAGCCTACCTGTTTTGTTTTCCAACCATGAGTATGAGTCTAATTAACTCATACTACCAACATATTGTGTTCAACCATTAAACAAACTCTATGAATATCACTCAACCTTTGTGTTGACCTCTTAAGCATGTATTTCAGGTCCATGATGATCAAGGATGGCACGGAAGGGCACGGATATTCAAGAGGGCTATAAATTTTATTATCATTAAAAACTCATTTAATGTAAATTGTAAACATGGAACCATCTGGGACCTCATTTTGTAATATCTGATATTTATATAATTTGAATGATAAATCTTTTAAGACGACTCAATTAGAGTTCGTTTTCTATCATTGTGACTATTGTGCCGTCGAGTAACACCCAGTTTGAATTCCGCTGCATCATTGAATTGGGGGTGTTGCAGATTGGTACCAGAGCCATGGTTATAGAGAAACGGGTCTAATTGAGACCTAAACTATAACTACAATTACAAGCCAAAACATTTTTATATCCTTCCGCTCTTCGTGCCTTCCATCCTCCAGACGATTATGGACTTATTATGTAACACCCCCAATTCATGGTTGCAGCGGAATTCGAACTGGGTGTTACTTGACGGCACAATAGACACAATAATAGAAAACGAACTCCAATTGAGTCGTTTTAAAAGATTTATCATTCAAATTGTATAAATATCAGAGATTACAAAATGAGGTCCCAGATGGTTCCATGTTTACAAATTAAATGAGTTTTGAATGATAATAAAATTTATAGCCCTCTTGAGTATCCGTGTCCTTCCGTGCCATCCTTGATCGTCATGAACCTGAAATACATGCTTGAGAGGTCAACACAAAGGTTGAGTGGAATTCATAGAGTTTAGTTAAATCGTTTGAACACAATAATCGTAATGTGAGGTAATTAATCATACATTCATAGTTAGAAAACAAAATCGTTATTTATTTCACTAAGCTCATGCAACCAAAGCATTAACATCGAACCAACAAAATTGGCATTATAGAAGCCCTACCAAGGTACTTTTGCCATTATACCGCTAAATCTCAAATATAGTGCATTTGTGTGAACTCATCGTTGTTCAACACAAATGGGATCCGTCAATCCCAATAGATCTATTCACAATATTCGCGCTCACTAAAGGTAGTGACTAATGGTTCATGATATAGGGACTTCGAACATGGCAATCGTTACTTAGTGATAATAAAACATCGTCATGAAGCATACATTAGAAAGCATTGTGTTCGAGTAGAAAAATAATAGCATGTATTCCCCCCCATGGGTTTGTAAAATAGTTAAACAATAGAAAGTGGGGCTATGAACTCACCTTAAGTTATGTAGTGAGTAATGAATGTGATGGTCGAATCGTGAAGGTTTCTACAAGCAACCTATAATAGAATGTCTCGACTTAGAATCGGAGTAAAGAATATGAAGTAGTGCCCATATAAATATCTTGCATTTAGTCCATGATGTGGTATGATGTATATTTGTAAGTCTTTGAAAGAAAAGATTGTATGTTTTGTATATCGTTTACTACCGTTCGGGCTGACATATTTCAGAAGTCATGTTAGTAAGCGTTCGAGGAGCCAGGACACTTTAACTCATAAATCCACAACTCAACTCGACGGCTTACATAATGAACTCCTCACATGAGGCTCCCTACTATTGTAGTAGTTGATAAAATATATAGATATAGGTTTTGGTCCGAAAAGTTACATGTCCGATATTTGTATAAACTTAGGAAAGTTTATTTGTACATGAAGATTATTATTAGGGGTAGCTTCATAAGTCTTGAATGACCATTTTCTCTTGGTAAAATCTCATGGTTTCCTTTTAAGTGAAGTAGATCCAAATTGCTTACAAGTTATCGGCTAATTCATTGTTTCATGTTTACGCCTATGTAAGTTGGTATGGTCATTTCGTCATGGCCTAGCCATGACCTTTGGTCCTTGTTCCAAGGTCATGAGACACAACCTTGGCTCTAGCCATGGTTGTGGTCTTGATTATAGGTCATAAGACCTCTTGTTCCTTTCAAAGTATAACCATAATCTTGTGACTTTCGCCTAAAAATGGGCTGTTTAGAATTTGAAGAATTTTATCACTCGGAAAGTGTTTTTAGGTCTCGAGCTTCTTTGTGCCTGAACGAAAACGGTGTTCCGGACAACTTTCGTGTTTTAACTTTTTGATGAATCGGACCAAAAGAGTGACTTTCAAAACCCAAATTTGATCAGAATGGTATTTGGCAGTTTGCCGCAAAGTTTTGGTAACTTCAAATGGGCGTAACTTTTGACTCGTATACTCGTTTTAGGTGGTTCAAATTGCTATGGTTTCCTTGTTAAGTCCTTTTTAACAGTAACTAAGTGTCAAATATCATAGTTGTACTATTTTGGTCGTGGTTCTCCATAAAAGTCACTAGTTTACTTGTTTAAAGATCATAAGTTAACAATCATTTGTAATAACTCGTTTTACCCATTTTTATACATCATGGACATGATCACAAGACAATATATAGCATGAATGATATGTAAATAGCATGAATATGATTATTTAACAAGAATCATGTTAGGGTTTGGCTTACAACTTTTGGCTTTCAAAGATGAAAGGAAGTTAACATGTAAGGATAGGACTTTGATAAACTTGCTTCAACCCACTTCACTTCATGCAATCTTTCTACCCTTGTAATCTTGAAAGATAGATGATGAAGGTTGAGGTGAATTGAGTGGATTTAAACTCAAGAGAAATCACCAAAGTTTATGTAGTTTGGAAGTGTTTTGATTATCTAAAAGAAACTAGGGTTTCAACCTTGAACTTGCACTTGAATCTTGCATAGAATTGGAAGAAGATCAAGCAAAGGAGATGGTGTTGGTGTGTTGTGATGGTGGCGTACAAAGGAAGGGAAGGAGGGGCTATTTATAGTGAGTTGAGGAGGTTAGGAAGCTTACTAGGAAAGTGTTTCAACTTGGTGACCAAGTTGTAATTAACTAATGATCTAAGGGTAATTTTATGAGATGAAGCCACCTATGGGATGACTCCCCCCCTCCTAGGTTGGTTCATATACTTGGGGAGCAAGGGTGGACTTTTGAGGATATTATCCAAGATACTTGGTTAGTTTTGACTCCGGGAAATGCCAATCGTAAATGATTAAGCCTCAAAACGTAAAACCGGGTATCGTAAAAATACGAAACTTGGAAGAATGGTTAAACATGTCAAAATACTCCATAATAAAATATAAAATGAGTGATAGGTTCCACTGGGTGGTAAAACCCTGCTAAAAACTGGAAACACGGGTCTAAAACGCGTAATACGTAAAATGTACGAATATTGCGTAAAATTGAGAAAAGTAAAATGTTACTTTTCTAATGTGATAAAAATGATTTAAAATGACTTATAATGTCTAGACTGGGCTCAGTCTAGTGTCGGTTGGTATTAAATGTCTTTTAGACATCAAACCGTAAGTCTAAAAATCACGAAATGACTTATAACATCAAGGGATGATTTTTGGTCAATGGAGGAGGGAAAAATATGTTGACTTTTTCTAATAAGTTGAAAACTCAAATCGTCTTAGAAACGCGTTTTGTGGTCTAACGGTTAATCGCCCATACGGTTAAGCGTGCTCATGCGAGAGTAGTACTGGCTTGGGTGACCTGCCGGGAAGTCTTTGGTCATGTTTTTCTCAGTCACGATTAATTCTCAAATAAATCATGAGTGTGTCAAACATTTTTCTGATGCGGGGTCACTTAACGCGGTCGAGTTTCGTTGTACGTAGAATTTCTGAATGACTTTTTACCCTAAAACGTGTAATTCCGTGTAATTCCTTAATAACTTTCACGAAAATGAGCTTATGAATGTCAAACTTTTAATTTGCCTTGGAAATGATTTATCACTCGAGCCCAAGAAATAAAAATCAAATTTCGGGAAAATTTTCGGGAAAAATGAATAGTAAAATTGAATAGTGAAATTTTCCGGGAATAGTAATTATCCTGAAAAATGTGAATTGTTACAGTCTCTACCCCTTACGGGGAACTTCGTCCCGAAGTTCTTTGTGTGTCATATATTGGAGTGGTGTCGATGAAATGGTGTGGTTACTTATGAGGACTAAAGTCTGGGATTACTAGTGAAATAGTTTGATTTATCTCAGAATATGGTGTGTCAATAGAGATTGATAACTTGGTTGAAAATCAGTAGAGATCCATATAATAGTCGAATATCAAAGAAAATTGATATAGCAGTCGATTATTAATAGAAATTGATATAGTAGTTGTACAGAAATTGATATAGTAGTGGAATATCAATGGAAATTGGGATAGTAGTTGCAATCATAGCATAGTAGGTAATCGGTTGTTGTACCTAGTGTTTATTGACTTCATACTTATGTTATTTCGGATACAAATAAGCCCACTTGTTTATAATTCTTTATTTACATAGAGAGGCATCCCAAACAATGTAGATAAGGAAATATAAACTTATGGTTTAGTGATTTACAATGTCTTTATTTAAATGAAAAGGCATCCCAATCCATTCAAATAATTACAAATCATCCTACACAACATTCATACTTAGTCGGTGAGTTACAAGGTAGGGTATTACGAGATGATACTGGTGTTCCAAAAGTACAAGATAAATATTCAATCTTGTAAAGCTGATGAGGGTACTTGTGATGTAACTAAGGATGATTTGAGCTTTAAAAGTGCATCAAGATCTGTTAATGAGCTTGCGGTTGTAACGGTTGTGAAGATAATGATGTGATATGTTGATGAACAAAAGTGTGTAGTGTATGCTTAACATTAATATTGGTAGAGATGTCAAGTTTGCTTTGAAAATCTTAAGAGATTTTAAAGGTTTATGATGGAATGGTATCCTTAGGACCTAAACAGGATAGTACTTCTACAGGATGAAGAGAATAATTGATAACTATCCCAAGATAGTAGTTCGGATTATCTCATAGATGAAAATTTTCAAAAATGAATTTAGATAGTATAAATAAGGTGTTAAGATTTCGCTGAGTGGTAAAACACTATCGTGTCTCTAGATCGTTTTAAAGAATTCTGGTGGTTTATCGAGTTCAAGTAGGAAATCAATCTGAACATAACCCTAGTACAACTACTCTCAGTATTTGAAAATTCTAAGTCGAATATAGTTAGTCAGACTATATTCCACTGTCCCTAGGTTAAATATAGGTGACTAGTCTATATTTAGCCAAGGTTCGATAAAATTTTCAAATACCTAAACTAGGTATACTTTTGATATGTCTGTTGCTTTCGGGAAACTGTTCACTAAACAAAGGTGATGTCAAACCCTTAAGTTGCAAGTCCCGTCCATACAAGACTTGTAACGTATGCTTTCATATTCCATTGCATAGAAGGTAGTAAGGGTAGATACGTATGGAAAGGAAGTTTTAAGTAGTTCTAAAATAGAACATACTTGGCCAGGATCACGAACTTTTAATAATGAAGGTTTCAAAAGAAAACTTTGATGAATGTAGAGAAAGTTCAGCTTTTGTCGATGATGGATTAGTTTGTCCTTTAGAAATCTCATATTTCTCGTTTTGAAATCGATAGATTGTGACGGGTTTTTGATATCATAAGAAATGATGTTGATGAGGTGGTGGAATAATTCCAGAGACCATTGCACAAATCACAATGTCTCGGAAGTAGATTAGACCATTGTGTGACTCAAAACATTTGAGAAATGATTAAGACCATTGTGTCATACAATGTCCGGGAACTAGAAAAGGCCATTGTAATCAGTTACAATGTCTTGGATATAAAATGTTGGAGTAGGAACATGGTTGGGAGAATGTGATTGTGTCGAAATGCCCTAGAATAGGAATGTGTAGATATGTTTAGATAAAATGATTGAAAATAACTCGAATGTATATATAAATATACTTATATGTTTGTGAAGCATAACATGCTTACAAGTCCATAATCGTCTGGAGGATGGAAGACACGGAGAGCGGAAGGCTATAAAATGTTTTTGCTTGTGATTGTAGTTATAGTTTAGGTCTCAATTAGACCCGTTTCTCTATAACCATGGCTCTGGTACCAATCTGTAACACCCCCAATTCATGGTTGCAGCGGAATTCGAACTGGGTGTTACTTGACGGCACAATAGACACAATAATAGAAAACGAACTCCAATTGAGTCGTTTTAAAAGATTTATCATTCAAATTGTATAAATATCAGAAATTACAAAATGAGGTCCCAGATGGTTCCATGTTTACAAATTAAATGAGTTTTGAATGATAATAAAATTTATAGCCCTCTTGAGTATCCGTGTCCTTCCGTGCCATCCTTGATCGTCATGAACCTGAAATACATGCTTGAGAGGTCAACACAAAGGTTGAGTGGAATTCGTAGAGTTTAGTTAAATCGTTTGAACACAATAATCGTAATGTGAGGTAATTAATCACACATTCATAGTTAGAAAACAAAATCGTTATTTATTTCACTAAGCTCATGCAACCAAAGCATTAACATCGAACCAACAAAATTGGCATTATAGAAGCCCTACCAAGGTACTTTTGCCATTATACCGCTAAATCTCAAATATAGTGCATTTGTGTGAACTCATCGTTGTTCAACACAAATGGGATCCGTCAATCCCAATAGATCTATTCACAATATTTGCGCTCACTAAAGGTAGTGACTAATGGTTCATGATATAGGGACTTCGAACATGGCAATCGTTACTTAGTGATAATAAAACATCGTCGTGAAGCATACATTAGAAAGCATTGTGTTCGAGTAGAAAAATAATAGCATGTATTCCCCCCCATGGGTTTGTAAAATAGTTAAACAATAGAAAGTGGGGCTATGAACTCACCTTAAGTTATGTAGTGAGTAATGAATGTGATGGTCGAATCGTGAAGGTTTCTACAAGCAACCTATAATAGAATGTCTCGACTTAGAATCGGAGTAAAGAATATGAAGTAGTGCCCATATAAATATCTTGCATTTAGTCCATGATGTGGTATGATGTATATTTGTAAGTCTTTGAAAGAAAAGATTGTATGTTTTGTATATCGTTTACTACCGTTCGGGCTGACATATTTCAGAAGTCATGTTAGTAAGCGTTCGAGGAGCCAGGACACTTTAACTCGTAAATCCACAACTCAACTCGACGGCTTACATAATGAACTCCTCACATGAGGCTCCCTACTATTGTAGTAGTTGATAAAATATATAGATATAGGTTTTGGTCCGAAAAGTTACATGTCCGATATTTGTATAAACTTAGGAAAGTTTATTTGTACATGAAGATTGTTATTAGGGGTAGCTTCATAAGTCTTGAATGACCATTTTCTCTTGGTAAAATCTCATGGTTTCCTTTTTAGTGAAGTAGATCCAAATTGCTTGTTCAAGTTATCGGCTAATTCATTGTTTCATGTTTACGCCTATGTAAGTTGGTATGGTCATTTCGTCATGGCCTAGCCATGACCTTTGGTCCTTGTTCCAAGGTCATGAGACACAACCTTGGCTCTAGCCATGGTTGTGGTCTTGATTATAGGTCATAAGACCTCTTGTTCCTTTCAAAGTATAACCATAATCTTGTGACTTTCGCCTAAAAATGGGCTGTTTAGAATTTGAAGAATTTTATCACTCGGAAAGTGTTTTTAGGTCTCGAACTTCTTTGTTCCTGAACGAAAACGGCGTTCCGGATAACTTTCGTGTTTTAACTTTTTGATGAATCGGACCAGAAGAGTGACTTTCAAAACCCAAATTTGATCAGAATGGTATTTGGCAGTTTGCCGCAAAGTTTTGGTAACTTCAAATGGGCGTAACTTTTGACTCGTATACTCGTTTTAGGTGGTTCAAATTGCTATGGTTTCCTTGTTAAGTCCTTTTTAACAGTAACTAAGTGTCAAATATCATAGTTGTACTATTTTGGTCGTGGTTCTCCATAAAAGTCACTAGTTTACTTGTTTAAAGATCATAAGTTAACAATCATTTGTAATAACTCGTTTTACCCATTTTTATACATCATGGACATGATCACAAGACAATATATAGCATGAATGATATGTAAATAGCATGAATATGATTATTTAACAAGAATCATGTTAGGGTTTGGCTTACAACTTTTGGCTTTCAAAGATGAAAGGAAGTTAACATGTAAGGATAGGACTTTGATAAACTTGCTTCAACCCACTTCACTTCATGCAATCTTTCTACCCTTGTAATCTTGAAAGATAGATGATGAAGGTTGAGGTGAATTGAGTGGATTTAAACTCAAGAGAAATCACCAAAGTTTATGTAGTTTGGAAGTGTTTTGATTATCTAAAAGAAACTAGGGTTTCAACCTTGAACTTGCACTTGAATCTTGCATAGAATTGGAAGAAGATCAAGCAAAGGAGATGGTGTTGGTGTGTTGTGATGGTGGCGTACAAAGGAAGGGAAGGAGGGGCTATTTATAGTGAGTTGAGGAGCTTAGGAAGCTTACTAGGAAAGTGTTTCAACTTGGTGACCAAGTTGTAATTAACTAATGATCTAAGGGTAATTTTATGAGATGAAGCCACCTATGGGATGACTCCCCCCCCTCCTAGGTCGGTTCATATACTTGGGGAGCAAGGGTGGACTTTTGAGGATATTATCCAAGATACTTGGTTAGTTTTGACTCCGGGAAATGCCAATCGTAAATGATTAAGCCTCAAAACGTAAAACCGGGTATCGTAAAAATACGAAACATGGAAGAATGGTTAAACATGTCAAAATACTCCATAATAAAATATAAAATGAGTGATAGGTTCCACCGGGTGGTAAAACCCTGCAAAAAACTGGAAACACGGGTCTAAAACGCGTAATACGTAAAATGTACGAATATTGCGTAAAATTGAGAAAAGTAAAATGTTACTTTTCTAATGTGATAAAAATGATTTAAAATGATTTATAATGTCTAGACTGGGCTCAGTCTAGTGTCGGTTGGTATTAAATGTCTTTTAGACATCAAACCGTAAGCCTAAAAATCACGAAATGACTTATAACATCAAGGGATGATTTTTGGTCAATGGAGGAGGGAAAAATATGTTGACTTTTTCTAATAAGTTGAAAACTCAAATCGTCTTAGAAACGCGTTTTGTGGTCTAACGGTTAATCGCCCATACGGTTAAGCGTGCTCATGCGAGAGTAGTACTGGCTTGGGTGACCTGCCGGGAAGTCTTTGGTCATGTTTTTCTCAGTCACGATTAATTCTCAAATAAATCATGAGTGTGTCAAACATTTTTCTGATGTGGGGTCACTTAACGCGGTCGAGTTTCGTTGTACGTAGAATTTCTGAATGACGTTTTACCCTAAAACGTGTAATTCCGTGTAATTCCTTAATAACTTTCACGAAAATGAGCTTATGAATGTCAAACTTTTAATTTGCCATGGAAATGATTTTTCACTCGAGCCCAAGAAATAAAAATCAAATTTCGGGAAAATTTTTGGGAAAAATGAATAGTAAAATTGAATAGTGAAATTTTCCGGGAATAGTAATTATCCTGAAAAATGTGAATTGTTACATATTAAGCATTTTATACTACACTAACATGTTAGCATATGGATATATGTACCCTTTGCATAATTGAGCATTTCCCCGTAAGCATTTTATACTACATGGACATATTAGTATACTGATATATACATACTAGTCATATTTTGAGCACTTCCCATAAACAATTGATTTTTTTTTAACATAGTAATTCTTCTCATAGAAATCATGTGCGTACCCACTTCTCCCGATTATGTGCCCACTCTACCTAATAACTTCCAAGTCTTACCACCCTCACCCGAGTTCGGATTTGACTTTGTAAATGCCTTCGCTTCTGATGACGAAGAAGAACCTTTCGAAGATTTAACCGACGAAGAAGAGGAGGAACCAATGCCAACTAATTTTGCGTCGAATACTTCTAATTATTTTGAACAAAATTGGGTTGAGGCAGACTCCGAGGAGGATAATGAGAATGAATATGTACTAGCGCCATTACCACCACCACTATCACTTCCCTTTGATATCCCTACATGTGATGATTTGGATCACTCATTATGGATCGTATAACGACCACCATTGATCCAACAAAAAAAAGTCAGCATGGGAACTACAGCCTCTCAAACTTCATTGACTCGTATCCCTATGACACACTAAACCAAGAAGTTGCCGATCAATCAGAGCTGCTCGGACCTTCTAACCCGCAATAGACTAGTGTGATGATACTAGTTATCTTTTGTACTACTAAACTGATTAGACTCAGTTAGTAAATGTTATGAAATCCATGTAATAACTAGCGATAGTAAAAACGTTGTAATTACTAAACTGAAAGTATTAGTTAGTAAATTTTGAAGAAGCTTGTAATAAGTTTCGATTTTGTAAATCAACCAACGTTGTATGAATAAAACTCTTTTTTTATACTATCATGTGTTATGCCTTTAAATCTTCAAACGTAATTATTCTATCATTTCCCATCAAAAATCATGCTTATTTCACAACTACTCTACTCACGACGTATCTTCTATATAATAGAATCATGGCGCCAACGAAGAAGACACCACCAGCAATGACTCAAGCTGCTATTCGCAAACTAGTTAAAGATAGTGTAAATACAGCAATAGCAACTGAACGAGCAGCCATAGCTACAAGGGCAGCAACAGCCACTAAAGCTACTAGAACTGCTGAAGCTGCTAGAACTGCTAAAACTGCAAAAACTGCTGAAACTACTAGAACTGCTGAAGCTGCTCGAATTGCTGCAACTACCATCAATAATAGAGGACCAAACCCAGCCGGTCCTCCAGTAATAAATATTGATCCGGTATGTAAGAGCTGCACATTCAAGGGTTATTTAAATTGCCAACCCACCAATTACAAAGGTACTAATGGAGTTGTAAATTTTAACCCCTGGTTTGAAAAAGCGGAGTTAGTATTTTTGATCAACAAATGCACCGAGAATGATAAAGTTCAATATGCCACCGGTCCACTATTGGATGAAGCATTATCATGGTGGAATTTAGTATCTCAACCAATGGCCATCCAAAATGATTATAAGCTTTCTGGGGATAATATGAAGAAAGAGTATTGCCCTCACAGTGAAATGCTGAAATTAGAAGTAGAATTCTGGAACCATGTTGTTAAAGGAACCGACATCCTGAGTTACAACCGTCGATTCCATGAATTGAGGATACTATGCCCAACAATGGTTTCGATAAATGAGAAACTGTTGGAAGAGTATATCTGGGGACTCCCACCAAGCATACAAGGGAACATGATTACGTTTGGTCCCAAAACACTTGATGAGGCTATGCGGATGTCTCGCAGCCTCATGGATCAGGTGGTGCGTACAGCGGAAACCCAAAGACAAAACTTCAACAACTCCAATTACCATAACAACAATAACAATAGGAACAACAACAACAAGCGACCATGGGATGGTAACAGTGGAAGTAACAACAGTAACAATCCAAATCAAAACAACGATCATCATAACCAGCAAAACAAAAGACAAGAAGCCGCAACGGCTTATGTTGCTGCACCAGCCGGAGGTAAATACATTGGGACTCTACCACAGTGTACCAAGTGCAACTACCATCATGCAGGTCCTTGCTCAGCCAAGTGCAACAATTGCCAAAAGCCAGGACATCTTGCCAAGGATTGTAGAAGAAATACTATAACTACTGGTAGCAACACACAACCAATAATTATATGCTTCGAGTGTGGAGAAAGTGGACATTACAAGAACGGATGTCCCCAAAAACCAAGGCCAACAGGTTGAAGACATCCAGGGAAAGCATATATGTTAGGAGGAGAAGGAGCTTATCAGAATCTCAACAACACTGTAGAACAATGAAGTTTAGAACTTAGCCGTCATATCTATTTATGCACTATGTTGTACTATGTGTATGTCATCCCTAGTAATGGGAGTTTTTATGACTTAAGAATATTTATTGTTCAATAAACAACTCTTTGTGATAATTTTCATCTACTGTATTTTTATCTCCAAGCCAATTTGATTGATTAGTAGACTATTACCGTTCAATAAGGTTTACCCAGTTATCCTATAAACCATTCAACAAATTTTACTTCAAGCTATTTTACTACCACTTTATTGTTTCACATCATTTTACTCCAAGATATTCTACCACCATCTTAGAAAAATTACTTTGTTGATACCACCCTATAAATTGATATCATATCTTCTTTACCCAACTTCATCTCAAACCACTAAAACTCATCAAACCAAAATGAAGGACACAAGCCTCGTTCGTCTTTTCACCATCATTATCTTCACAACCGTTGCAACCACAAGCTCATTAACAGATCTTGATGCACTTTTAAAGCTCAAATCATCCTTAGTTACACCACAAGCACCCTCATCAACTTTACAAGATTGAATACCATCTAAAACTTTTAAGAAACACAATATTACGTGACTAAACCGAACATCACATTATCGGTCCTAAATTATACATAGCCTGATCACCTATGTATAATTCAGGAGGGATCATGTTATGCTGGGAGCAGTCACCTATATGTTTTCTTAGAAACAAACTTCTCACCTATAATCTTAAAACAAATTTCGTGTGAGTATAGGCAATTCATAAGTAACCACACCTCTTCATCGACACCACTCCAACATATAACACACATAGAACTTCGGGACGAAGTTCCCCGTAAGGGGTAGAGACTGTAACAATTCACATTTTCAGGTTAACTTCTATTCCTGAAAATTTCACTATTCATTTTTACTATTCATTTTCCAAATTTTGATTTTTTATTTCATATTCTCGTGTGATAAATCATTTCCATGGCAAAATAAAAGTTTGACACTCATCAGATCATTTTCGCGAAAGTTATTAAGGAATTACACGTTTTAGGGTAAAACGTCATTCAAAAATCCTACGCACAATGAAACTCGACCGCGTTAATTTTCCCCGCATCAGAAAAATGTTTGATACACTCATGATTTATTTGAGAATTAATCATGACTGAGAAAAATGTGACCAAATAAACCTCGGCCGTGAGAAACAAGAATTTTCGTTTTTAAGCACTTTTACTTAGCCGTAACCTTAGCCTATACCTGCACCGCGTTTCTAAGACAATTTGAGTTTTCACATTTTTGGAAAAATTCAACATATTTTTCCCTCCTCCTTTGACCAAAAATCATTCCTTGATTTTTAGGCTTACGGTTTTATATCTAAAAGACATTAAATACCAACCGACACTAGACTGAGCCCAGTCTAGACATTATAAGTCCTTTTAAATCATTATTATTATATTAGAAAAGTAACATTTTACTTTTCTCAATTTTACACAATATTCATACGTTTTACGTATTACGCGTTTTAGACCCGTGTTTCCAGTTTTAGCAGGGTTTTAGCACCCCAATGGAACCTACCACTCATTTTATATTTTATTATGGAGTATTTTGACAATTTTAATCATTCTTCCAAGTTTCGTATTTTTACGATACCCGGTTTTACGTATTATGGCTTAATCGTTTACGGTTAGCATTTTACGGAGTCAAAACTAGCTCCATAAGTAGGATAATATCAACAATACCAACTCATCCTTCCTATCTTCATATGAACCAACTTAAGGGGGGGGGGGGAGTCACCCCTCATGTGGCTTGATCTCAAGCTTAAGGTCTTAAGATGTTTACATGTGTTCAACTTGGTCTCCAAGGTTTGACAAGTCAAGGTTTGTAACCTCCTCAAGGCAATATAAAGCCTCCTTGCCCTCCTTTGTACGCCACACATCACACATACAAACACCATAACCTTAGCTCATTTACTTCTAATTTCATGCAAGTATCAAGTGCAACATAGAAACTCTAGTTTGGTTTTGATTCATCAAACTACTTCCAAACCCTAGAAACTTTGGTGATTTCTCTTGAGTTTGAATCTACTCAAGTCACCTCAACTTTCATCATCTCCTCTTTCAAGAATACAAGTGTAGAAAGATTGCTTGAAGTGAAGTAGAGTGAAGCTTAAGTCAATCAAAGTCCTTACCTTACATGTTACCTACCTTTCTTTATTGAAAGCCAAAAGTTGTAAGCAAAACCCTAACATAATTCTTGTTAAATATCATATTCATGCTATTTACATATCATTCATGCTATATATTGTCTTATGATTATGTCCATGATGTATAAAAATGAGTAAAACAAGTATTGGTATATATATGTTAACTTATGATAAGTAAACAAACAAACTAGTGATTTTTATGGAGAACTCTGATCAAAACAGTATATAAATGATATTGGACAATTACATATTGTAGTAGAAGACATAACAAGGAAAACATAGCAATTTGAACCACCTAAAACGAGTACACAAGTCAAAAGTTATGACCATTTGAAGTTACCAAAACTTTACGGCAAAACTGCCTAAATACTTTCTGTGACAGAACCTTAAACACGCAAAAAGAGGCCCTTCTGGTCCGTTTCATGAAAAAGTTAAAGCACGAAAGTTGTCCGGAATCACGTTTTCTTCAAAAACTCAGGAGCACGTCTCCAGAAAACCAATAACGAATGATATTTTCTTCAGTTTCTTAACAGCTATTTTATATATATAAGTCACTATATAATTGTTATTGTTTAAAAAGAACAAGAGGTCTAATGACCTAGATTCAAGACCAAAACCATGGCTAGAGCCAAGGTTGAGTCTCAAGACCATGGAACAATGACCAAAGGTCATGGCAAGGCCATGACTAAATGACCATATAAACTTACTTAGGCGAAAACATGAGCTAAAGAGTTGGCGATAACTTAAACATACAATTTGGATCTACTTCATCTAAAGAACCATGAGATCTTACAAGTAATTGTCATACAAGATTTAATGAACTCATCCTAATAACAATCTTCATGTAAAAATAAACTTTCCTAAGTTTATTCAAATATTGGACATGTAACTTTTCGGATCAAAACTTATATATATATATATATATATATACTTTATCAAATACTACAATAGTAGGGAGCCTCATGTGAGGAGTTCATTAAGTAAGCCGTCGAGATGAGTTGTGGATTTACGAATTAAAGTGTCCTGGCTCCTCGAACGTTTACTACATGACTTCTGAATTATGTCGGCCTGAACGGTAGTATACGATATATAAACTATACATGTTTCATGAAACATTTCTTTTCAAAGACTTACACTATACTTTGTACCACTTCATTGTCACACCCCCAAAAATCGGGTCCAGCGGAAGCATACATGTAGCTGGGGTGTAACTCAATTGGTATTACATCACAAGTTCAAAAATAGTTTTCATCTCATTCATTTAGAATAAAATCGTTTAACAAAAGTGTTGAATTTGCATTGTTAAAAATAGTGCGGAGGTAGGCCTTTAGAATACTTTTAAACGGTCCACAAATGAATATCAGAGTCTTCTATGACCATGCCATGCCCTGCCAAAACCTCCTGTAGCGTGCCATAGCTTAATACCTGAAAATACATGCTAAAGTGTCAACACGAGGTTGGTGAGTTCATAAGTTTGTATTAAAACAATAATGTTGTGAGTTCAATAGAGAGTTCTGTGACCATTGTGTGACTCACAATGTCATAAAAATAAAGTTTACCTTAAAGTAAAATTTGAAGAGTGGACCATGAGTAGAGTATGTGATCATTACAACGAATACAATGCCACATAAAAAATAGTCTATTACGCTAGCGCTAAGTTCATGCAACCGAAGCTACGACAGTGTGCATGCTCTAGAAGCATGTTAAATATAAAGGCCCGGCAAGTGTTTATCCCGTTACACTTGTAATTCGACATGTTATACGCTCGCGTTTGCCTATCCGGTCAAACCGAACGGGGGAGTCACCACCAATAGATCTATTTATAACATTCGCGCTTCCCAGCAGGAATTGACGGTTCATGAGTTTGGGCATAGTGGGATTCAAGGGCTTAGGCTAATCCGCGTAATAGTTTAGATAAAACATAAGTTTCAGTATGGTCCATAAAAGTGTTTGCATAAAAGCAACAGTTCATAAAGTGTGTTGCATAAAAGCAAGAGTTCATAAAGTGTGTTGCATAAAAGCAAGAGTTCATAAAGTGTGTTGCATAAAAGCAATAGTTCATAAAGTGTGTTGCATAAAAGCAAGAGTTCATAAAGTGTGTTGCATAAAAGCAATAGTTCATAAAGTGTGTTGCATAAAAGCAAGAGTTCATAAAGTGTGTTGCATAAAAGCCAGAGTTCATAAAGTGTGTTGCATAAAAGCAAGAGTTCATAAAGTGTATATTGAGCTCTAACAAGGTTCAAGTCTGACGGCCACCAGGCCTACTCTGTCAGAAATGTTGAATGATCCAGTGTATATCGGGTTCATGAATGCTTACTGGACTAGTGAGTTGGGTTTTTCCAAATTTCAATCCGTCAATGGATGTTGGTACTTCGACCATAAAGTGCCTCAAATGATGTAGTCCCTAAGCTCTTGTGGTAACTATGGTTATAAAGGAATCTGATTTATGGCAAATGGTTAATCCAACCATTTCTAGAGTCAATCACTCATGCTCTGAGCATATCTTCCTATGTTTGAATCGATCTCCAATTCTGACCATTGGTCTGCAGATGATAGGTGGTGTAGTTCCAAAAGAATCTTAATGAAATCGCTAGGAGTTTGAGGTGAATCAAATTCCTCTATTAGGGATAATTGAAATGGGTATCATGAATCTTGTTTTGAAAGACTTACAAGGTTAAGTCCTTCAAAGGGTGTTGTTAAAAAAAATAATAGCTTAGGATAAGGTTGTGATCCTCCGCAGGATGTCATGAATTGAGTCTTTCTCCACCTACGATGCTTAGTCTCCATTACTAAGATTTTCCCCAAGCTCTATGTCATCAAATCACAACTCCTAAAGGTATAAGTGATGTAATATAGTGATTGATTTTTCAAAGTTTGTTTTGAGATTGTGTGTTTTGTTCATAAACCTTCCCTGAGTAAATAAATTTACAACTTCAAGCAAACGGCTTTCCAAGTAACATTTTTCTCGATGTTTCAAAATTTAGTAGTTATGCAAGATAGGACAATTTTCAACATAAGGTGGATAATATGGTTGACCAAAGATTGATGTTTAAAATTTTCTAATCATTCAATAGTTTTGTGAAAGATTAACCAAAAGGAATTTGCTTGTCAAAATAAGTGCCTCAGAAAAGTGTTTTGTATAACGGTAGTTTGGAGAAAAATCCATTTAAAGTGAACGTATCAAGAGGATAAAAATAGCCAGGTATGTATGTCTGCACAAATGCATAGGTGTCTAACATGTTTGAATAAAGTCTATTGGTGAGGACATGTTCAACTGAAGGTTCTATAGTCTTGGTTAGGAGGTTGGATGTATCTCTATAGTGTTGCTTAGTGAGCATTCGCATCGAAACTAATCTTGTAATTCAGTCAAGCCAATACTTTCCAGATGGGGGGATTGTGGCAATCAGGCCAGTGATAGTGGTTCGATTGGTTTTGTGGTATCCTGAGATTTCTGTTGAGTTTTGAATGGTTTCAATGTACCGAGGGATCCTCCTTTTAGATGGTATGGAAAATCTTTCCTAGGGAGGTCTTTGATAATATCCACTTATCAATATAGGGAGTAGTGAGAGATGAGTGACATCGGAGTCTATAGAGTGTTAGCTAATTCCTTATATATATATGGGGATGGGGAAAGGAAATGATAGTGATGGTGAGAAGGGAAAAGATTGTGACAACTGCGACAAAATGAGATTGTGATAAAAGAAAATACTGTGATATAAGTGTATCGTGCATAGACGTAAATGTCCATGAGATGAAATGACCAGTTGGCGTGCTTCCAATCGGTAGTTAACGAAATGATGAAAAGTATGGATGTTCCATCAACGAGGGTATACACATACCTGAATGAAACATTTGGAAATTGAGTAGAGAATTCAATCCAGACATAAATTTTATTATAACCATTCTCAGTATTGCAAAATTCATTTCTGAGTCAGACATAGGTGGTCAGCCTATATCTCACTATCCCGGGTTGAATATAGATGACCAGTCTATATTCCACCGAGGTTCCATGAATTTTGAAATACTCAGCTCAGTTATACTAAGACTATGTCCTTCCCAAATACCCAGACGTTCTGAAAGACATAAGCAAGTGACCAAACTCGAGGTCAATTGATGAAACTATGCAAATAGAAACATAGCGCGGTGACATATATGATACGTGAACATGCTTATATGAAAGACAATTATAGTAATCAACTATAATAAATGAATATAATACATCAGATAATGAGACAAAAATCTCATCACCTATGTCAGCAACTAGCCACAAATGAGGCTTCAGCTTGGCAGGCAGGCACGTGACGGTCATAGGGTTAAGTTTTCGTGAAAGTAGCTATAGTCTAGGTTTAAAAACACTTAGTTCGCTATAGCCAAAGCTCTGATACCAATCTGTCACACCCCAAAAATCGGGTCCAGCGGAAGCATACATGTAGCTGGGGTGTAACTCAATTGGTATTACATCACAAGTTCAAAAATGGTTTTCATCTCATTCATTTAGAATAAAATCGTTTAACAAAAGTGTTGAATTTGCATTGTTAAAAATAGTGCGGAGGTAGGCCTTTAGAATACTTTTAAACGGTCCCCAAATGAATATCAGAGTCTTCTATGACCATGCCATGCCCTACCAAAACCTCCTGTAGCGTGCCATAGCTTAATACCTGAAAATACATGCTAAAGTGTCAACACGAGGTTGGTGAGTTCATAAGTTTGTATTAAAACAATAATGTTGTGAGTTCAATAGAGAGTTCTGTGACCATTGTGTGACTCACAATGTCATAAAAATAAAGTTTACCTTAAAGTAAAATTTGAAGAGTGGACCATGAGTAGAGTATGTGATCATTACAACGAATACAATGCCACATAAAAAATAGTCTATTACGCTAGCGCTAAGTTCATGCAACCGAAGCTACGACAGTGTGCATGCTCTAGAAGCATGTTAAATATAATGGCCCGGCAAGTGTTTATCCCGTTACACTTGTAATTCGACATGTTATACGCTCGCGTTTGCCTATCCGGTCAAACCGAACGGGGGAGTCACCACCAATAGATCTATTTATAACATTCGCGCTTCCCAGCAGGAATTGACGGTTCATGAGTTTGGGCATAGTGGGATTCAAGGGCTTAGGCTAATCCGCGTAATAGTTTAGATAAAACATAAGTTTCAGTATGGTCCATAAAAGTGTTTGCATAAAAGCAACAGTTCATAAAGTGTGTTGCATAAAAGCAATAGTTCATAAAGTGTGTTGCATAAAAGCAAGAGTTCATAAAGTGTGTTGCATAAAAGCAATAGTTCATAAAGTGTGTTGTATAAAAGCAAGAGTTCATAAAGTGTGTTGCATAAAAGCAATAGTTCATAAAGTGTGTTGCATAAAAGCAAGAGTTCATAAAGTGTGTTGCATAAAAGCAAGAGTTCATAAAGTGTGTTGCATGTTTATAAAACGCTTGTGTATGCGAGAAAATAATCAAGTATGCAACCGATATACACATAGATGCATTTGAATAATCAATCAAGTATCCAGAGAAACAGTAGTGTTTAACTATGCAAATTTCGCATTCAAATAAACAATCATTGAGTTTAGTTAAAAAAATGAGCATGTATTCTCCCCCAAAACAGTTATAAAAACAAGTAAAGGTGGGGGGTATGAACTCACCTGGTGCGATAGCTATGTTGACAAAAGTGGATACACTGAAATGAGGCACGATCTCTAATCGCAACCTAATATGAATGATGGTTTCTAATGTAAGTAACGAAATGATGCTACACATGCAAGTACGTATGTTATCGATACCACTCATTAGTTTGGAAAATAACGTTTATCGTCGAAAATATATTTTTGACGTCTCGTTAAGTTAATAACCACTTTTCAGGTAAATATGTTGAAATGGTACTCCACGATCCTTGTTTGGTGTCTCATCGGCAAATATAAGGTTTTCGTCGCAAAAATAACATTTTCATTACTTGACAATATGCCCAAAATGGCCTCGCAAAACTAGTCGCGAAATATGGTACGTTAAGTGTTAATGGTCAAGCTCGGCATTTTTGAAAACCTTGTAACAATATCTTGAAGTCGTGTTATTTAACTTTTGGCTATACGGGTCTTGATCGATGAGAGAATCGACTCTTATTGTTGTTATTTGAAAATATTATGTTCAACACTTAGAAAATTTCATTATAGCAAAAGCTGTCAAAATATATATAGTTTATCGGGTATATAGATGAGGTCGTAGTTTATTCGTTACGAGTCCAATGATCAAACGGCCAATTGATTTGAAAAGCTTGCTGGGAGATCTTGATTTCATAAAACTACGGCTCGGACTCAAACTGATCCGATCATAAAGAAAAACAGCCGTGAAAGTGGTGTCTCGCAAAGACAGTTTACGTCAAACTCTATTAGTGTACAAAGCTGATGGAAATATATATATATCGTCGGATTTCAAACACTTGTATCTTTTTCGTTATAAGCCCGTTTTCTATGTTCTTTATATCCCCGCGAAGGTAATCAAGTATACTTTAGGTTTCTCAAGGTCTCGGCTAGTCAAGATATCATTAAATCTCAGTTTTGCTAGCCTAAAAAAATCAGGACAGATTCATATTTCAGAAAATATAGTTTTTGTCGTAAATCTTGAAAATAACATATCTTTTTCGTCGTAACTCGGATTTTATCCCCGTTTTCGGCCATAGTTTCGTCTCGGAATGTATTTTCTAAATTTTTGGTCCAAAGTTACACGCTAGACCCTGAGTTTCCCACGTTTTACAGAAATGGACAGCAGCTTTGAAAGTTTGTCAAAATCAACTTTTCTAGTTCAAGGGTTGTTCAAAACTTAACCAAACTATCTCAAATCAACTCCACAAGTACCCAATACTACCATACACCTTCTTAGGGTGTCATGGGTTCCTAGTCTTCACCAAAAATGGTGGATCTCATGAGATTGTTAATAAAAATTATAGATCTATGTTTATAAAGAGAAAAATGAGTAATAAGTGGTATGGATCTTACATACTTGCATGCTTTACCAATATATCTTGAAAATACCTAAAAATATAAAGTAAATGGAAGTATGAAAATATCAAAAGTGTTTTTGAAGCTTACTTGAAGATTGGATGATTTTTGAGCAAGGAAACTTAAGAATCTTGAGGTTTTTATTTCAAAACCTTAACTAGATTAGTACTATGACTTGATAAACACCTTGATCTTGAAAAATTAGTGATTTCTTCTTGGTTCTTTGCCTTGGCCGATTATGCACATAGGGAGGAAGAGAGCATTTTTGCTAGGTGTTTTGATTTGTTAAAGTGAAAAATGATGAATGATGGAAGTATATATATTTATGGTCTAGTCAAAAAGTTGGTCCAAGTCTTTGGTCTAAAAGGAGTGAAACACGGATGGTGTTTTGTGGCTCATTAAATGTTGTTGTCTCCCATTGTGTAGTTATTAGTTGGTTTTGTTGTGTATTAGGTGTTATCGGGTATCGAGTTAACTAAAAATAAATGTTAACGAGGTGAAATAAAATACGACTAAGTTGTAAAAGTTGTAAAATAATATTCCTGATGAGAATCGGGTGTTGAAATAATTATCGTTTTGAAATAACGCAAACCGACGGAGTAATAAGCTCCGACCGTAAAATGTAGCCATTGGTTTCAAAACACCCGGTAAATTAATAATATAATTTTTATATTATTATTATGAGTATGTAAATATGTTAGGATCATAGTCGGGAGTATTGGGTATACGTTAGTAGTAAAACTGAGTGGTATCGTTAATTACAAATTAAGCATACGTAAATTGAAATAATGCATATCCGTGTAGGTTCTCAAATGATGATGATAATGTGTAGACTATTCCAGTCTATATGAAGTGTCATTAATGAATGATGCATGAATTCGCAGCTAAACCTAACTGGTTACGTGAATTTGAAGACTCGTAAACTCAGTTTACGAAATGACGAACGATGATCATGAATAGTGATTTCCCTTCGGGAATGAATAGTGTCACATGAATAGTAAAATTTTTGAACGTTTCTCGGAATCACAAACTGACTCCGAAAATGATGAATAGTGACCGGTGAATAGTAATCGATGAATAGTGAATAGGAGAAATGTCCCGAAAATGCGGGTTGTTACAATCATGGACTAAATGCAAGACATATATAGGCAATTCTTCATATTCTTAGACATTATTCCAAACCTAAGTTGCAACAATTATTCTAGGTTGCTCGTAGAAGTTCTTACGGCATATCCATCATTCTCATTATACATCATCCAACTCAAGGTGAGTTCATAGCCCCACTTTCCATTACTTAATTGTTTTACAAACCCTTAGGGGGAATACATGCTATTATTTTTCAACCGAACACAATGCTTTTCAATTGTATGCTTGCCTGATTGTTTTATTATCACTAAGTACTATCCTTGCTAAAACGAATATCCCTTATTATGAACCATTTAATCACTAGTAATAGTGAGTGCGAATATTGTGAATAGGCCTATTGGGATTGACGAATCCCATTTGTATTGACTAAGTTCAAACAAATGCACTAATATTTGAGATTTAGGTATGTTAGCAAAGTACCTACCGGGATAACTCCGCCGATTGATATTGGTACCCTTTAACATTTTGGTGTCATAAGCTTAGTGTATAATATATTTTATGGGCGTATAATAATGTAGCCTACCTGTTTTGTTTTCCAGCCATGAGTATGAGTCTAATTAACTCATACTACCAACATATTGTGTTCAACCATTAAACAAACTCTATGAATATCACCCAACCTTTGTGTTGACCTCTTAAGCATGTATTTCAGGTCCATGATGATCAAGAATGGCATGGAAGGGCACGGATATTCAAGAGGGCTATAAATTTTATTATCATTCAAAAACTCATTTAATGTAAATTGTAAACATGGAACCATCTGGGACCTCATTTTGTAATCTCTGATATTTATATAATTTGAATGATAAATCTTTTAAAACGACTCAATTAGAGTTCGTTTTCTATCATTGTGACTATTGTGCCGTCGAGTAACACCTAGTTTGAATTCCGCTGCATCATTGAATTGGGGGTGTTACAATGTATAGACTTAAAAATGTTTGTTTGAGATGTTTAGCAAGTGAATGATTTACCAAAAGGAGTTTGCTTGCTTATATCCTAATAATACATACTATATAGAAACTTGCTAAATATATTATAAGACATTTTTAACACATGTACTTAAGCTAAAGTATACTTGATTAGAAATCACTTTATGAAATCATGTAAATGTAGTTTGGGTGATGTTAAGTAAAAGATTTTTAAACTATATTTACGATTTGGTAAAAATAAACTTTACCTTTTGTAGTTAACAAAACTAAGAAAGATCGTAGAATATAAATAACGTTTTTAGGCGACCTTTGTATTAACAGATTGTTTCTCAAAAACTATCACAGAACCCTGATACAAGTTTTTTGGAAACAGCTCTGTTAGGTACCCATATTGATATCACACAAGTAAGAATGAGATAGATATAAGGATTGGATGATTATAAGATATTAGGAAAAGTAAAAGTGCAAGAGTTTCTCTAAGATAATCAAATAACCAACAAAATAAAATGTAACCATACATGGGTATTTATAGGAGAGGATGCTAGGGCAACATATCTAGATCCTTCCTATGTTAGGCGTGGGCTTTTACAATTTTCCCATTAACTTAAACATAAACATAAATATTACTAAAGCAACCTAGCACAAAATGTAATGACCGAGACTTGAATAAATACAAAAGTATGTTCCCAACAATCTCCCCCTAAGGGTCGGTCATCACGGTTGCTGGACGTCTTCATCTTTGTCTTTGAATTTTGACTTGTATAACTTCTGACGTCTTCAAAAATGTTGTTATATGAATGTACTTTGCTCTTAGTCTTTGTTCTTTGGTGATGATGTAGTGATTGTGTAGTCATCTGCCATTCGTCACTTCATCGTCTTTAGTGGTTGTCCGTCATTCCAACATGCTCACACATCTTCGGACTTTGACTTTCATACATACGTAGTTCCCTTTCATTCACTAGATACTTTATCTTACTCTTTGATCTTTGTCTTTATACTTTGAAGATTCATTGGTTTGACGTAGAATCTTTTGATGAACATTGTTGCACAGATCTTTGAGGGATCTTTCTTTATATGTATGAGCATGCTGAAATCTACCATCATGGAGGTGATATGTACCTGCAGGTAAACAGTTAGCAATAATCAACCAATACTTACAGATAAGGAATTAGAGATCGTCAACAGCATATTGTGAAGACTCCTTCTAACCCTTATCAAGGCCGTTCCCATGTCAAATATTCCCGAGGGAGCTTACAAGACCTACTTAGTGGCTTAATCACTGGGTGAGTCGCCGGGGATCACTCCACGACTGTAGACCGCTATGTGACCACCGTAAACACTAAGTGTAATCCGTGTTGGGTTACCGAAGTGACCTGCTGTTAGGGCTGTTTGATGTTGACCCTGGCAGGAGTTTCCATTCAATCATTGAGAAATACATTTGTAAATTCTCTCATAAACGTTCTTGGCAGATTGCTAAGATCTGCGAAGGACTCGATAATTTACAGTTGGTGCCCATTGATTTAGAACACCAGTTGTAGAAATACTAAGTGTTCCTAAGAGATCTTTGATGTATCTCACGGCTCTAGACTCGATAAGTGCACACTTAGGTTTCCTATGCGGAGACTATGGAGGGGTCTCCTGCTTCAATATCAACCATCTCTAAGAGATAAGTCGATAGATTACACCGGTTCCCCGTGAGAATGAAACAAGCTCTTTTAAGAGAACTTGAGTGGCTAAGAAGGTTTAGTGCATTGCGTCACTGGGTCCATGACGACTTTATCTTCAATACCGGTGTTGTCTTTTGCAACAACCAGTAGCATACAAATTAAACCCGGTGTCTGCCCTAAGGTTGAACATATGGAGGGCTATTTCTTTTCACCCTTTTCTTTACTTTTCTTTTTAATTCTTCAACTCCTTTTTTCTCCTTTCATTCTTTACTCCTTTTTTTTCGTATCATACCTAAGGACTTCTAATTCTAACTATTGGTGATGTCCTTGGGTAGATCCCTCCGGCTCTGGCGGATCATAGGACGGTTTTTCATAACCTTAGTCACCTTATATCTCCATGATTATCCTATTATTGCCATTGAAACCTTTTATTGAAAATCTCTCAAAGTGTTTGTGATTATCAAACATTCTGTTTAACACTTTGAGAGTTTTGATTTTCTTATGAAGGACTCCCCCTTCACATGTGCCCATGAATATTTAAGAAATTTGCACATGCGGGAGGAGTAAGCACTTTTTGAATTGATCCATTCTAGATAGACATATACCCGAGGGACACGTTTACGTTGCTAGTTAAAGAGATGCATTGTCAGCTTTTAGGTGACAACTAGCTCTAGTAACTAACTTGAAGTTGTTAACATTCCCCTTTTAAGGAAGTTAGACCCGTCAAAGTATATATCTAAGAAGAGCTTCTCGAAACGGTACTTTCTACTTAGACAAGTTCTATTCGAGACACGTTTACATCACTGGTTAGACCCGCTTGAAATTATTACCCGTCTAGGACAAGTCTTTTTTATTACTAACTTTTGTTGTTTCGTCAATTCTTGGGTCAATTCTGAGTCTAGCTCGCACAAGATACAACTTTAGCATTTTGACCACTCATATTTTAATCACTTTTGCATTTTCTCCCCCTCAAAAATAGCATATTAAATGATGTTTTTGATGAACTTTTTAGATTAAAATATGCCTTTTTGAGTCTTATGGGGAGATTCACCAAGAACTTTTTACTTTTAAGAACAAAGAATTTTTTGTTTGACAAGTGCTCCCCCTCAACAAGTGATTAAGTCTTATTGAGGTGAAATACTTGTCCTTTTGAGCAGAATTATGAAACTCATAAAACATTTGATTAATTCTACTCAAAAGTAAGAAGCCTTCACTCCTTATATTAGGATTGAGGCACTGATGCATACCTCAGGGTCCTTTCATTTACAAGAACGGGTGTACACTGTAATGTGTGCACAAGCCATAGTGAATCAAAATATCTTATATGAATGACAAACCAAATGAAAATCTTACAAACATCTACCATTCGGGTCTCTGAAATTTCAACACTGGAAATCCTTGTCGTCCTCCCACATAGCTTTCTAATCTCCTCATCTGATCCCTACACTTCAACCGGTTCTCAATCCTTGTAATGAATCTACGAGCTTGTCTGGCTTCATCGGTATTCCACCTTTTGGACTTGTACAGTTCTATGTCATCTAATCGGCTTTTGATTCCATCTCTAACAAACTTCTGTGTTTCATCACAGAACTTATGGATTTCATCAAATGCCATGAAGCAGTTGCGTTGGTTGACACTGCGATAGGTGAATACGGATGATGGCTGCCTGATCAAGGTGTATTGAGGTTCGTGTTGAAGGTTGGGGACATTGTAAAGATTCGGTTTGGTGAGATTTAACTTCTTCTGGTAACTTTCTACTCCTAGTTGAAGGTCTTCAACTCATTCTTTAATGACGATGTGTCGCATGAAGATGAGAAGAGCTGTGATGAAAGCAAGCTGCATTTCTTTAGGTAGGTTGCACAGCTTCCCTTGGACTTTGAGTAGATACATGTCTTCGATGTCATTGAGGAGCAGTCGTGGAAAGTCTGACTCGGAGATCACATACTCTTGTTCATCTAATCGCTTGAGCCAAAGTGTGTCATGGTGGAGATGAATTGGATGGAGACAATCTTCAAGTTACTCATTACCTCACCCATCGTTTGACTTAATCTGCTGCTTTGGTAGAATTATGCACGGTTTTCGAGCCAGTGGTGAATCCCGTAAAGTGCATTTCTGTCATAAGGCACGATTTTGTCACAAAACAACATTGTAGCATCTTCTTCAATTGCGTTGTTCAAGTACCGAGCAGCGGGAATGGGAAGAGTGAGTGATGTTGCATATCTCTTCTCGAAGGTGTTACCATGTTGAAGGAAATCCAAGTCGGTGTTGAAGAAGGACTTGAATGGTATCTTTGGTTCCTTCGGCTTTCCAACCATCGGCAGTGGTTTAGACCAGTCGGTGATATATGGTCTTTTCTTCCTTGTGACTGGATCGATGTGAGATCCAGGATTGATCTAGTCAATATTTCTTGACATGGCTCGAGCAATGTTTTCAAGGTGATATTCAAGCTCAATAGAGTTGGCAGACCGATCTTTCAGCAGATTAAAAGCATCATTCTTGATTCTTCTCAATTCCTTCTTGTTCATCTTCTTCATATGAAAGTTTCTCTATAACAATTGAGCATATTCCACCGTTCGACCATCGAGAGGTACTTGATCTTTGGCAAGTGGGGGTTGAGAATTGATCACTTTGTCAAACCAGGAGTATTCGGAAGTTGTGTCTTTATCAAGCCATTTGAGAATCTTTTTCGGTTTAGGTGGTTCTTTTTCTTTTGATGTAGATTCTTTCTTGTGATGAGGCTGTTTCTTCTTCTTCTCCGGTTTGGTCGAAGGTTTGGGTAAAGGGATGTCATCTTGCTGTACAAAGTCATCTGCTCCTTTATACTCGAAATGATCGTGAGCCTTTGGACCTGAGCCGGATGCCTTTGGTTGTTGAGTTGACGTTGTTGCTGCTGGAAGAATGACAGGTTCTTTGTGTTATGATGAAGGTCCTTTGGTGTTCTTTTTCTTCTTTGCCTGTGAGTTAGGATCTTTATCTTCATCATCTCTTGGACGCTTCAACTTGTCGGTTTCAGTGCTGCATGATTCCTTGGACAGTTTGGCTTTTAGAGCTTCACAGATTTTGATTTCATCAGGTGTCATGGTGAACTTACTAGCTAATTTGCTGAAGAGCTGATCTTGTAACTCGTCCAAAGACATCTTTTGTTGGGGTAAAGGTGTTTTGTCAGCTCGAAGAGTGAATGAAGTTGTTCTAATCACTTTCTTGACTGCTTGTTCAGCAATCTTGGTGAGTTCACTTCTCATCAGTTGCAGCAAATCTTTTAATGCAAAAGTCAAGTGTTCATCTATGTACTTGTAAGTTTGGGTTGTCAAAGTAGCTTCCATGTCTTCTTGTACATCTTTTGTTAAGAATGCATCAACCTTGAGTTTCATCCCCAGAACATCAGTCATTTACTTTGTCAACTCAGCAACTTGACTAGCAAGTGATTCAACCTTATCTTCAAGTTTGCTTCGTTTCTTCTCACGAACTCTCTTTACCGCCATCTTAATCAACTTAGAAGCTGTTGTTGCCTCGAGACTGGTAGGTTTTTTGATCGATTCATTTTGAATATGTTGTGTTGCTGGAGGTGATGACTGAGAGGATTTAAAGACGGTGGAAGTATCTTTGTCATCTCCTTTCGGTGATTCGGGTTTGTATGTGGTCTCTTGTTTCTCTTCAGCCTTTTTGTCTGCTTCAGCCTTTAATCTCTGCTCTTTTGCTAGCTTTTCTGCTTCATCTTTTTGCCTTTGTTCTTCAGGTAGTCTGACTTCTTCTTCTGTTCTTTTTCTTGCTTCTTCTTGTAGTCTTAATTCTTCAGCCAGTTTTTCTGCCTCTTCAGCTTTCCTGCTTTCTTCCATTCTTATTGTTTCATCGAGTTTAGCTTGTTCTTCTTCTGCAAGCCTTGCTTCTTCAGCCTCTTGCTTTCTTTTTAGTTCTTCCTCTTGAGCTTTTTCTCTTTTCTCCATTTCTTCCATAGACATAAGATGTGGAATATCTGTATCCATGAGGTCCTCCTCATCATCTTCTTCCCTTTCTTCAGTAGCAGTTGTCATCTCTACATCTTCTGGTGATATAGTTGGAGTTTCGTAGGGGATGATAGTTTTAGAACCTGTTTCCATATTGGTTTGAGTGTCGGCAACTGGTTCAGGAATACTGCTGGAACCTCCTGCCTCACTAGATTGGACAACTGGGGAAGGTGGAGGTTGATTAGCCTGAAAAGAGTCAATTTTGCTGTGGAGAATTCCCAAGTTCAGTGCTCTTTCATTTTCCTCTTCCACACTCAGACCAAGGTTGGCTTGAGCCTTTTCTTGTTGTTCCTGCTCTTCAGTCATAGGTTCCTTCAGCTTATGTTTCTTTAATTCCTCTTCTTCCAATCGTGCATCTTCTTCGGTTAGTGGTCTTTGAATGATGGTTGTTGGGTTTTCGGATTGTTCAACAAAATCATCAATAACTCTGTCCCAATCTTCGAGAGACATGTCTTGTTCATCGTCTTTCTTGGAGCTAGCATAAGCTTCTTTGTATACCGGACCGCTATCTGATTCAGTCTTTGAATCAAATGACTGTGGAGAAGATGGTGGAGTGGGTTCAGGAACTAGCGTTGTTTTCTTAACAGGTATTCTTATCTTAAGTGATCTCTCATGAGGCTTCTTAACAGATTTGGTAGAACTTTCAGAACTGCCAGACTTGCCACCTTTCTTTCCCTTTTTCTGCATCGAAGACGGGAGAGGAACTTCGTCTAAGAACCCAACTTTGTCTTCTTTGAGAGCTTGCACATAATACTTGTAGTTCTTGCAACTTTTGACTTTAGCAATCAGAAGACATGCGGGAAGTTCCATTCCTTTCTTTCGTGTACTGGTGTCGAGTCTCTTTATCTGCTTGAGAGTGGGCTCATTTCTGAAGGTGTACTTGTCTTCATCGTCCTGTCTTAGAGGAATGTCATCATACTCATGGAGGAAGCTCTGAATCAATAACTTGGTGAAACGTACAAATGGAATCTTTGCAGACTTGTGTTGAATATGCCAAACTATATCATCCCAGATAATGCTTGCAAGATCCACCGATTTGACATTAACCATTGCCCAGAAGAGTTTGAGATGTTGCAATTTGGGGTGTTCGTGACCAACATCTCTGCCGGATAACGACTTGGCAATGAGAATGTAAAGAGTTCTCCATGGTTGTGGGAGAAATCTTGTGTTAACCTTTGAGTGTTTAGTCACTACCTCTTCCGACTCATCATATCCAATATCTCGTAACCATGTGATTAATTCTTCTTCATTTGGGACTGGATGGTACTGTTCATGTGGACCTAGTTCGGGTAAACCAAGAACAGCACGAAGAGTATCTTTGTCCACTGTGACTTGTCTTTTGTGAAGCATACAAGTAAAGAATTCTTCGCTGAGGTCCAGTTGGATGGTGTGCCAAAATTGGTGAAGGTAGAAGTTGGCAACTGAAGCATACTTGGTGAACAGAATCTTATACGGGTGATAAAGCAGAGCATCCATAGCTACTATGCATGAAGATTCATTGCATGTGAATTTGTTAAAGTTGATCCTTAGATTGTTCTTTCCAATTACTCTGGTGTAATTCTCGGGAAAAGTTTCTTCCCATGTGAGCTTTGGTTCAGGTTCCTGTTCTTGTGGAACATTATCATGTTGAGCCATCTGAATTGATCATACACAAACACAGACATTGCAATGATATACTTTGTTAGCATACATATTGATTTACTGGTTTATGCAGAATTGGATTGATCTGTGTATGTTTGTGTTGAATGTTGTGATTAAGATTTACATGTTAACTTTGATGTTTGAATTAATGACATTTGATTACAATCAAAAACACAACAAGTGTTGAATAATACAATTGTGTATACTTTTGAAATTTACAAAACTTAGAAAAATTTTTAAGGAATCAGCAATGTTACGCGTAAGATTTGAGAATCCTACGCATAACATTTCTTTTGCGTAAGTTATTATTTTAGGCGTAAGATCAAAATCTATGCTTAACCCATAACCTTATGCGTAAGATTAATCTTTTGTGTAGGCCAAGTCTTATGCGTAAAGATAAATCTTTCGCGTAGGATTTGAGCATATGCAAAAGATTGAAACTTATGCGTAAGTTATAACTTAGGTGTAAGATTTGACTTATGCGTAAGATAAACTTAAGCGTAAGAAATACTTATGCGTAAGAAAAATCTTATGCGTAAACACTGTCTTATCCAAGACAGGTTTGCCAAAGGGTTGAATCTTACGCGTAAGATGAGCCATCTTTTGCGTAAGAATGTTCTGATTGGAAATTAACCTTCAAAAATTGTTTTCCCTTGATTCCTGAAATGGTTCAACACAAACAACTGATCAATACACAATCCAAATACATCCCAAACACTTTTCCACACAATCTTATGTGTAAACATCCAATCACCAATCTTTTGCGTAAACACGCATGAACACATAATCACAACTCACTAAAACATGATTCTGGGGTGAAATTGAAGTTAGGCGAGTGATGTAAACATACTTAGGAACATTTTGACCAAATTATAACACTTTGCATCCACAAAAAATGCAAGATCTAAACTGCTAGTGTCGTATAAACCCTAATACAATGATACTCAATCCATAAATGTTTCTAGAAAAATTAAAGCACATAAACATGTTCCTAATCACTTACAAACACTATCCCACACCTAAGATAGTATCAAAACACATTCAATCAAAAATACCCATTACATACGCATGAACCCTAATTCGAGGTTGAACAAATTGGTGTTTCTGGGTATGATTAGACTATGAGAACATGTTAAGAATCATCCTAGGAGCAAAACCCACTAACTAATTTAACCACAAACACATTAAACCTCTCAATACTGATTATATGCAAACTCTAAATCGTATAAAACGATTTTAGCACAAATGAGCCGTTGGATTTAGTTAAAATTAAAAACCATTGTTCAAAATCATGATCAAAACATATTTGCACTTACAGATTTGAGAAAAAACGTATGGATTAGCATAATGATTTTGGGCCGTTGATTGTGTTAGGTGTGAGTAGTAAACGTGTTTTCTGTTTTTGCAGGTGTAGTAAATGTGGTAGGTCAAAGTGTTTTGATTAAGGGGTTAATTCATGTTTCAAGTATTAACAACTAAGGTCCCTTAACCTTAACATTTGTAGCAACTAGTATACCTTCTAACTCACAATTTAACTTTCGTTAAATACACCATGTATTAGAAAAGAACAATTCGTATAATATGCTCCCCCTTGACCTTAGACCGATGTCTTTTAACTAGAAAAAATTTATTACAAGAGTCAAGGAGAGTAACCCGAAAAACCTTTTAAGAAACACATTTAAAATAAAAGATAGAAATATATTTTTGGTAAAATGCAAGTACGTTGTAAAACAAGTATGAAAATTTTAAATACATTGACTCCCCCTCAACACTTTGTTTGGAAAATTTTTGAATTTTGTTAAATCAAGTGTTGAAAAAGGAAGTTCGTACTTGCATTTTTTTTTTGAAGTTAAAAAAAAATGGAAAATATTTTTGTGTTTTTGAAGTTTTTTTTTTTTTTTTTTTTTTTTTATTATTTTTTTTTTTTGTATTTTGTTTTTGAGAAAATATTTACAAAGATATTTTGATGTTTGACAATCACTTATGTTTTAAAAACTTTTCCAGATCTTCTGGTTTCAAACATCGCATACCAATTTGGTGAACTAGATTAGCAAACCTTGTTGGAGGTAATGCTTTGGTGAGTAAGTCCGCCAATTGGTGTTGCAGGAAATAGCAATGACACTTTTAGAGTCACAGTAGATCAGAATCTTATTGAATAGGTAGCCATAGTCTTTAAGCTGTGATCGCATCCAGATGACTCGAGCACAACAAGCAGACATAGATATGTATTCAGATTCTATTGATGACAGTGATGTGCAGTCCTGCTTCTTTGATTGCCAAGACACAAGCTTATCTCCAAGAAACAGTAATCCACCTGATGTACTTTTTCGTGTGTCTAAACATCCTGCATGGTCAGCGTCTGAAAAAGCTATTAGTTCAAAACCAGAATCCTTCGGATACCAGATTCCTAAATGAATGGTTCCCTTTATGTATCAAAGGATTCTTTTTGCCTCATTGAGGTGTCTTTCAGTTGGTTTAGACTGATAACACGAACACATATAGACAGCAAAAACAATATCAGGTCTGCTAGATGTGAGATACATGAGTGACCCAATAATGCTTTGGTATTTGGTAGGGTCAACAGGAGTCTCATGTATATCAGCATCTAGTTTTGTGGAATTGGCCATTGGTGTAATCATAGTATCATAATTTGTCATGCCATGTTTCTTTAAAATCTCAAGAGCGTATTTAGACTGATTTAGAAAAATTCCACGGGGTGATTGATGAACTTGTAGTCCTAGAAAGAACGAAAGTTCACCCATCATGGACATTTCGAAATTATCTTTCATTAATTTTGCAAAATCAATTGAGTAACTTTTGTTTGTTGATGCAAAAATAATGTCATCGACGTAAATTTGAACAATTAATAAGTCCACCCCATATTTTTTGTAAACAGTGTTGGGTTCACCGAGCCTAAAGTAAAGTTATTAGCCAACAAGAATGTAGATAACTTGTCATACCACGCCCTTGGGGCTTGCTTGAGACCGTAGAGAGACTTCTTTAGCTTGTAGACATGATTAGGACGTTCTGGATCAACAAAGCCTTCAGGTTGACTGACATAAACCACTTCACGGAGTTGACCATTCAGAAATGCCATTTTCACGTCCATTTGATAAACAACCATATTCCGGTGAGCAGTGTATGCTAGAAAAATCCGTACAGCTTCAAGTCTAGCCACTGGAGCAAATGATTCTTCAAAATCGATTCCTTCTTCTTGAAAGTATCCTTTTGCTACAAAGCGTGATTTGTTACGTATGACAGTTCCTTCTTCATCCAGTTTGTTTTTCCAGATCCATTTCAAGCTAATGACAATGACTGCTTCAGGTTTTTCAACCATTTCCCAGACTTCTAATTTTTCAAATGATTCAAATTCCTCTTGCATAGATTCAATCAGCTGTCATAAGTCATTGCTTCTTTGACATTCTTTGGTACGGTTTCACATACCGTGAGTGCGTAGATGCAAGTTTCACCGTCTGTGTGAAGTCGTTGTCTTATCATAATTGGTGCATCTGGATGGCCAATAATTTGAACTAAGGGGTGATCTCTAGTCCATTTGTGTGTCGAAGGGTGAAGTTGATAAGTATTTCACAAGTGAGCAGGATCCAAATTGCGTGTAGACAACTCAGCAATGTCAGGAACAAGTTGAGCTGGTGCAAATAGGTTAAAGAACGGTTCTGGGTCATGCTCTGCGGTTTGTGGAACTGATTTAGGTATGGAGTCTCCAACTGATTGTCGTGAGTTGGACCCAGTTTGTTCTGTAATTGTTGGAGATACAATTGGAGGACCGTCTCTCCCAACAGTTGTTGTTGTTTGTTTAGGTGAATCAGGTACTTGATGGTGATCTAGATGTGCAGCGGAAATTGGTGAGACCTCAGAGGGACGGTTATCATTCGTATTATCAAACAATGGAGCAAACAAGGTTTCCACTTCTTTACGGGAGAGTGACAATGGTTCAGCCGAAGATTCCGGAAAGTTTAGACGGTTGGATGCGGGTCCTAAGCTGTTTTGCTCAGAAGCCATTTGAGTGAGGTCATCGAAATTAGCATGAATGGTCTCTTGAATTTCTCTTGTACGACGATTCCATATCCGTGATGAGTGTCTAAATACTCATCATTTTTGTCCCATCTGAACTGCAAAAACAATTAAAAACACACAGATATGTCACATAATACTACAAATATTCTTGGATTGTGTTTTTATATGTTTCAGGTGCAAAAGAATTAAAAACAGATGAAAAATGAGCAAAGTTTGCACAATTGGCAGTTTCAGTCCCTGAACTATCAGAAATTGACAGAATAAGTCCCTAGTGGAATATTTTTGGATGAAAAGTCAATATTGGTCCTTAGGAATTCAAAAGTTATCATAAATGGTCCCTGGTTATAAAGTTTGGGAAAATTACAAGTTTGGTCCTCCAAGTTTTGAAGTTTGACAGTTTTGGTCCCTGGAATTTCAAAAGTGGAAAAATATAAAAATGGACCTTGTACTATTCAAGTTTGGCAATTTCCACCCTTGTGACAACTTTGGAAGAATGGCAAATTCAGCCCTTGGATTTTCAGATTTTTCCAATTGGTCCTTGTAATAATTTCACAAACCAAATGGACCTAACTTTTATTTATTATCCAACCCAATCCAATATCCACCCAATCCTATTCCCTGGCCCAACATACAAAAGCCCAACCCCCTTAGTTATTTACCAGGGTCAAATAGTCAACACCCCGCCAAAACCACCTACGTTGTTCATCCTTCACCTCCATCCCTACAAACCTGAAAACCAGGTGGTTTTGTGCCACCTTCACCCCCCAGCTGGCTACTATACACCCTCCACCTCACTCTTCCACCTCCACAACTCCTACAGTAAGCATTAAATGCTTCCTCACCATTCAACACATTTCCTCAGCCTCACAACCCCTGTTTTTGTGGGCAACTTGACCCCAACTCAATCCTTTCTATCCAAACTTGTCCCCTCCACCTCCACTATCCTCCAAACTTCCTTAATTGAAATAAAACTACCCTAATCCACCTTTTAAACTTTTGGCGCCAAAATGCCATGTGTACGGTTTAGATGATTTTCAAGGAATCAATGGTCAAAAGATGGCGGGATAGATTCAGACGCAACAAGGGAGTCACAAATATCTCTATTTAACAAGAAGAAAGGGGCAGAAGATATAATGAGATTAGTTTAGAGTAGTTAAATTAGTATTAGTGTGAATTCAATTTCCAGTTGTAATTTTCAATTAAATTATGTTGAATTCAGTTATCTTAGTGCAATACAAGCTTTCTTGAACCTTTAATTACATTCTTGTTCATCAAATTCATGTTTAGCATTTTTAAGTGAAATTGACAATTTCACTTAAACATTGTTATCTGTTGTTGTTTTGGACTGATAAGCTTATACAAGCTCTTGACATAGCTGGTATAAGCATTTAGAAGTCTAGATATTCAGTTTACTTAGGAAATATAAAAAATTCCAAAAAAATCAAATAAATAGAAAATAAATAAAAAATCAATGAAGATGAAGATGAAAGCATGGAGCAGGGTAAATTTTGGAATGCCTTGGGTTTAGAAGCTTAGTGGTAAGCTATTAGGATTGATACATGGTCCTTGTTCATGGTTTTCAGCTGAATCACAATTTTTAAGCTTTTGTTCAATTTTTTCTCTTTCAATGTATTAGTTAATTATTCTTGATAATATTTGTGTTTCTGTGTGTTATTTGTGTTTATTAATCATAATATAGCTATAAGTAGTTAGCTTGTTCCTTAAAATTTGTAGTTACTAAAATTTCATTTTCACAGTCTTAATAGCATAATTGTCATTTGTTAGTTTCATGCTAGTATTATTGTTGTTTTATGCTCATAAGGACTTATGTTATGATAATATAAAGTTTGAAAACAGTATTGAGGTCCAAATCATTCATTTGCTTTGGAAATCACAAATTCGGTGTTTAAAAAGGGTTGTTTGGATTTGTTGTCTAAATTGTGTTAGAGGTTGTTTGTGTCATTGTTCTTATTCGATGTATGTCACATTAGGATCTAATACCTCAGTTAAACCATAAAATCCAGTACCTCTTTGTTAAAAAGTCAAAATAGCCTTGAATCTCACTTCACTTGCTATCTGTTAGAATTTAGATTGCTATTTTCATCATACTAGTTCATAAATTGGTCATTTAGCTTAATTTAACATCTTACTAGCTTAATATAACATATTCAGTAAGTAGATTTGATTTAAAGTTCATATAGGTCAACCTAGGTTTAAAAGTTAAAAAGTCAAATTGCATGCTATTGACAGAAATGAAAATTTTCAAGGAATTTTTATGAATTTTGTGTTAAGATTCAAGCCTTGAAACTTCTTGTGCTCAAAATATACTAGCTTAACTTTCAAAATCCATGTCTGTCTTATTTTTGTGAATTTTTGTGTAGCTTATATGATAGCTTAAAAAAGCTTGCAGGCTTGAAACCTCCCCTACATCAGGGTAAAAACACAATTTTCATTAGATCATATCTAGTTCAATAGTGGGCCCCACAGTGTGATTATTGGTTTTTTAGAAAGCCAATAAACTAATCTCCGAGGTACAGGGCTTATTTTAAGTTTTCTAGCTTATTTACAAGGGCTGCAACTAGCTTTTTCTTTGTCCAATTCCACTCTTAAGCTGAGCAATCAGCATAGAACACCCAACTTCCAAGCCCTCTCCTAGGTTCATTAGTGGAACCCAGGGGCAGCTTTTTGGCTATTTAGTAAGCTCTTAAGCTTATCTTTGAGAATCAGGCATAATATTGGACCCCTGACCTTTTATGTGGGCCCCACATGGCCTGGTAGTAGCCCATCTTAACCTGTTTGGTACTCAGTTTTGGCCATTAGCTTATTGGCCTCTCTCAGCTTATTCTGTGTGCATATTTACTTATTTTGGATTCATTCTATTATAACTTAACCTGTGTTAGCTTATTTATCTTTGTGGAACCCTAGTATAGCTTTTTGAGTGGCTTTTTCAAATCATAAAATCCTAAGAAGCTAAAAGTCCAAACCTGTTAAGGACTTGTGATTCCACACAACTTATTCTTAAGTTCCATAACTTTTGTCTTTATTAAAGTTGCTTAATTTAAGTAGTAAAATAGTTTTGTAAAAGAAAAATTAAGAAAAACCAAATTTAAGAAAAGTGATAGCTTCTATTTAAGCCATTTGGCTTATTTTCAGCTTTTTCAATAAGCTAATCTCATTTGTATAATTTTCCTAGGTTCTAGTAGTTATAAAATAATTTTATAAAAAGTTTTAGATTTTTCACTATTCATTTACTATTTTTCTTAATTTAATTTAGTTTTTAATAACTAATAAATAGTTTTTAATTAATAATAGATAGATAAAAAGTGTTAAAAATATAATTTTAATTTTAAGATTAGTTTTAAGTTATTTTAGATTTTTCCAAATATAATTTTCATTTTTCTAGTGTAATTTCATAATTAGTTATAATTTAGGTTAATTTAAATAATTAATATGTAATTAGAAATTAGTAATTAATTAATAATAATTAATTAAATAGTTGTAAAAATAATTTTAATTTTCCAATTATTTTCTTTTATTATTAGGATTGTAAAAATATCATTTTCATATCCGTAGGTTTTTTATTTCTTAAAACTCGCGTTTTATTTCGTACGTTTACGTAAAATTAAATTAAACGTACGCGTTTTAGGGTTTTAAACGTTTTTAAGTATCTAGGTTTCACGTAATCATTCTCCTAGCTTATTTAAAGCTATTTTGTTTTATAAATCGTTAGTTTAAATCACTAACTCACTTATACCCTTTCCCATTCAATTTCACTCGATCACAGATTCGTTTTTAATACCATTGCACGCCTCGTTGGGACATAACGACCCGGGGAAACACTGTATTCCACCGAAGCATTGGCCTAGGCTGTTTGACCTTGTTGACCATTCATGTGGTTGATTTTAGTTGACCGTTTCTGGCCAATCAAATTTTGGCGCCGCTGCCGGGGAGGTTGTGCGCGTATCTTAACAAATTTGTAGCATTAGTGATTGTTGAATATACATCCTTTGTATATTTACCATCCTTGTCCATATTTTCATCAAAACAAAAATCCAAAAGTATTTTCTTTCTTATGTTTATAAAGTATTTATCAAAAACCTCAAAAATATTCATCTTTACCTTCCTACCTTTTTTATTCTTCATTTCTCACCCTCCAAAACCATTTGATTCTTTCTATGTCTCATTCTCACCTTCCTGTCTTTCAATGCTGTGGTAGTCCTTATAATGGTGGTAATTGCCCCAGTTGTGGCATGGTAGAGTCAGGAAATGGGTCTGTCTATAACCAGAATCCCTATTCCTACTATGACACGACTGATTCATTCCACCAACTTCCACACCATGAGACTCAGCAGTTTTACTGTTGTGAGTATTGTGGAGGTCCTCACTATAGCTCTGATTGTCAAACTAGGAATCAATTTGTCTATGAACAGGTTCGTTGTAACAATCATGAATTTGGTTTTAACCAGCCCTCACAATACCTAACCCCTCAACCACTTCCTCAGAACGAGTTAACTAGATTTGAATTGATTACTAAAACGATTATTGCTCAAACTCAATTCAACAATAACATTCAAGATGGAATACACAGTCTTTGGGATCTGATTCTTAGGAAACAAAAACCTCCTGTTAACTCATTTTATCTTGAGGATGAAAGTGATAAGGATGAACCAATTGAAGAAGAAGACTCTTAGGAACCTTCAGATATCTTGATAATGGGGGACAAGGAAGTCAAAGTAAATCCTCTTGAGGAAATAAATTACCTTGTTCCAATCCCAAAGGTATCTGAGAAACCTTTTGATTCGACTTCAGTTGAAACTACTTCAGTAGAAATACAGGGAGAAAAGAATATAACTGAATCACTAGCAGTAGAAATAATGGAACTTGTAGAATCCATAACTGCTAGTCCTTCTCAACTCCCTCAGTCTGCTGATATCACACCCGAGGTTCCCACTCACTCTCTGAGCATGGGGGACGAGCATCTTGACACTGTTCCTGAAAAGGAATCGGACGAATTCATAAAGTCTAGTGTTGAGAACCTTGTCTCAATCCCAAGTGAGTCACAGGGAATTCTTGATCATGTGTGTGATATCCCTCCTCCTCTTGTCTTTTCAAATGATCATATTGAGATGTTCTCTGATTCTGATGAGGACTATTCTTTATCTTGTGGAGACATAAGTTATGTGGGGGAATTACCTTATGAGCTTGTCAGCTTAGGAGAAGAGAATGATGAAGAAATCATCCAAGACGAATCTCTTCATCTTACGTTATTAAATGTTAATCTTCTCATTTCTAGAATCAAGGCTTTTAATGAAAAGCCTATTTCATCTCCTATCCCCGTTGAGGATAGTGAGCTTTTGATCAATGATTCTATTCCGGAATTGCAAACCTTTCATTTTGATCATATGGGAGAGAAGATTAGTGGTAGTACCACTTCTCATTCTCATAATTCTCTCCCCGTATATGAATCATTTACTTTTGAGGAGTTCCCTAGTGAACTCACTCAAATCAATTCCGAATATGATTCATTCACCTTTGATGAGTTCTTCTGTGAACTCATTCATATCATATCTCCACCGGAGTACGATAAATTCTATTTTGATCTAGACACACCCGGGATATGTCTAGACCAAATGAGCTTAAATGAGGAGATTCATGATATTGAAATTGTGAATTCTCATTCTGAATTTCCTCGTGATGATGATGAGTTAGTCATGATGTTTATCATGACTTTCTTTCTCTTCTTCATTTATCCCGTGGCTTCTCCTGTTCTTCACTCATTCGGGAGTGCGGAAACTATCTTTGACCCCGGCATTTTCATTTATCATTTTTGAGCCGGGTACTTATCTAATCGGTGTGGAACTTTCACGTGCTTCAAATGTTTGTCCAAACATCTTGAATGAAAGTCCGATGGAGATTATCTCTTCCACATGATACTTCCCCATGAACAAATGAATTCAGGGTCGAGTCAAGCTAGCGACTCGGTAACAAAAATAGTAGCATGCATAAAGGGTTTTCACCCTAAGTGTGGGGGAGTTACCCCTGCTAAAAAAATGGTTATAAATAAATAAAGTGAAAAATGGCGTTTCCACATTTAAGCTTGTAATGTTGTCTTTTTACGTTCAAAGAGTCGGCATAATGGCCAGGACTTTGAATATTGAGGACAATATTCAATTCTAAGTGTGGGGGGAAATTCTAGCGAATTTTATCACATTATACCCTCGTTTTTTGCCAAAATTTTAAAATTTTTCACTTAGTGGAAGTGCTTTGCACTAAACACAACAAATGGTTATCAGTCCACCATGTCTAATCCATATAAGGACTAGCTAATCCGAGAGCAAATGGCTCTTGGTAAAGATATCTCAAATCCATTTATGGCTGACAATTTGCCGAAAATTGTATGTTATTCAACTCACCATATCCTAAACAGTAAAGAGTTGGCTAGCCCGCAAGGTTATGGCTTGTGGTAAAGGCAGTGGAAAACCATAATTGGTAATCAACTCACCAAGATGATAATAATCTATCAAAGTGTTGGCTAGACCAGAAGCAAACGACTTCTGGTAAAGACAAATCAAATCTGTTGACAGCTTATGGTTTGCTCAAAATCATATGGTTATCAGTGTACCATAGTTCTTACTTGAACTAAAACATTTGGCTACTCCAGAAGTAATGGATTTTGGTAAAGAGACATAAAATCCATTAAATTTTCATAAAAGATTGCTAGGGACTAGCAATAGTTTAGTGTGGGGGATAGATGAGTGTCTAAATACTCATCATTTTTGTCCCATCTGAACTGCAAAAACAATTAAAAACACACATATATGTCACATAAAACTACGAATATTCTTGGATTGTGTTTTTATATGTTTCAGGTGCAAAAGGATTAAAAATAGATGAAAAACGAGCAAAGTTTGCACAATTGGCAGTTTCAGTCCCTGAACTATCAGAAATTCAAAGAATCAGTCCCTGGTGGAATATTTTTGGAAGAAAAGTCAATATTGGTCCTTAGGAATTCAAAAGTTATCATAAATGGTCCCTAGTTATAAAGTTTGGGAAAATTACAAGTTCGGTCCTCCAAGTTTCAGAGTTTGACAGTTTTGGTCCCTGGAATTTCAAAAGTGGAAAAATATAAAAATGGACCTTGTACTATTCAAGTTTGGCAATTTCCATCCCTGCAAACCTGAAAACCAGGTGGTTTTGTGCCACCTTCACCCCCCAGCAGGCTACTCTACACCCTCCACCTTACTCTTCCACCTCCACAACTTCAACAGTAATCATTAATTGCTTCCCCACCATTCAACACATTTCCTCAGCCTCACAACCCCTGTTTTTGTAGACAACTTGCCCCCAACTCAATCCTTTCTATCCAAACTTGTCCCCTCCACCTCCACTATCCTCCAAACTTCCTTAATTGAAATAAAACTGCCCTAATCCACCTTTTTAACTTTTGGCGCCAAAATGCCATGTGTACGGTTTAGATGATTTTCAAGGAATCAATGGTCAAAAGATGGTGGGATAGATTCAGACGCAACAGGGGAGTCACAAATATCTCTATTTAACAAGAAGAAAGGGGCAGAAGATATAATGAGATTAGTTTAGAGTAGTTTAGTTTAGTATTAGTGTAAGTTCAAGTTCCAGTTGTAATTTTCAATTAAATTATGTTGAATTCAGTTATCTTAGTGCAATACAAGCTTTCTTGAACCTTTAATTACATTCTTGTTCATCAAATTCATGTTTAGCATTTTTAAGTGAAATTGTCAATTTCACTTAAACATTGTTATATGTTGTTGTTTTGGACTGATAAGCTTATACAAGCTCTTGACATAGCTGGTATAAGCATTTAGAAGTCTAGATATTCAGTTTACTTAGGAACTATAAAAAAATTCCAAAAAAATCAAATAAATAGAAAATAAATAAAAAAATCAATGAAGATGAAGATGAAAGCATGGAGCAGGGTAAATTTTGGAATACCTTGGGTTTAGAAGCTTAGTGGTAAGCTATTAGGATTGATACTTGGTCCTTGTTCATGGTTTTCAGCTGAATCATAATTTGTAAGCTTTTGTTCAATTTTTCTCTTTCAATGTATTAGTTAATTATTCTTGATAATATTTGTGTTTCTGTGTGTTATTTGTGTTTATTAATCATAATATAGCTATAAGTAGTTAGCTTGTTCCTTAAAATTTGTAGTTACTAAAATTTCATTTTCACAGTCTTAATACCATAATTATCATTTGTTAGTTTCATGCTAGTATTATTGTTGTTTTATGCTCATAAGGACTTATGTTATGATAATATAAAGTTTGAAAACAGTGTTGAGGTCCAAATCATTCATTTGCTTTGGAAATCACAAATTCAGTGTTTAAAAAGGGTTGTTTGGATTTGTTGTCTAAACTGTGTTAGAGGTTGTTTGTGTCATTGTTCTTGTTTGATGTATGTCACATTAGTATCTAATACCTCAGTTAAACCATAAAATCCAGTACCTCTTTGTTAAAAAGTCAAAATAGCCTTGAATCTCACTTCACTTGCTATCTGTTAGAATTTAGATTGCTATTTTCATCATACTAGTTCATAAATTGGTCATTTAGCTTAATTTAACATCTTACTAGCTTAATATAACATATTTAGTAAGTAGATTTAATTTAAAGTTCATATAAGTCAACCTAGTTTTAAAAGTTAAAAAGTCAAATTGCATGCTATTTACAGAAATGAAAATTTTCAAGGAATTTTTATGAATTTTGTTTTAAGATTTAACCTTGAAACTTCTTGTGCTCAAAATATACTAGCTTAACTTTCAAAATCCAAGTCTGTCTTATATGATAGCTTAAAAAAGCTTGCAGGCCTGAAACCTCCCCTACACTAGGGTAAAAACGCAATTTTCATTACTTCATATCTAGTTCAATAGTGGGCCCCACAGCGTGATTATTGGTTTTTTAGAAAGCCAATAAACTAATCTCCAAGGTCCAGGGCTTATTTCAAGTTTTCCAGCTTATTTACTAGGGCTGCAACTAGCTTTTTCTTTGTCCAATTCCACTCTTAAGCTGAGCAATCAGCATAGAACACCCAACTTCCAAGCCCTCTCCTAGGTTCATTAGTGGGAACCAGGGGCTGCTCTTTAGCTTACTAGAAAGCTCTTAAGCTTATCTTTGAGAATCAGGCATAATATTGGACCCCTGACCTTTTATGTGGGCCCCACATGGCCTGGTAGTAGCCCATCTTAACCTGTTTGGTACTCAGTTTTGGCCATTAGCTTATTGGCCTCTCTCAGCTTATTCTGTGTGCTTATTTACTTCTTTTGGCTTCATTCTAGTATAACTTAACCTGTGTTAGCTTATTTATCTTTGTGGAACCCTAGTATAGCTTTTTGAGTGGCTTTTTAAAATCATAAAATCCTAATAAGCTAAAAGTCCAAACCTGTTAAGGACTTGTGATTCCACACAACTTATTTTTAAGTTCCAGAACTTTTGTCTTTATTAAAGTTGCTTAATTTAAGTAGCAAAATAGTTTTGTAAAAGAAAAATTAAGAAAAACCAAATTTAAGAAAAGTGATAGCTTCTATTTAAGTCATTTGGCTTATTTTCAGCTTTTTCAATAAGCTAATCCCATTTTTATACTTTTCCTAGGTTCTAGTAGTTATAAAATAATTTTATAAAAAGTTTTAGATTTTTCACTATTCATTTGCTATTTTTCTTAATTTAATTTAGTTTTTAATAATTAATAAATAGTTTTTAATTAATAATAAATAGATAAAAAGTGTTAAAAATATAATTTTAATTTTAAAATTAGTTTTAAGTTATTTTAGATTTTTCCAAATATAATTTTCATTTTTCTAATGTAATTTCATAATTAGTTATAATTTAGGTTAATTTAAATAATTAATAAGTAATTAGAAATTAGTAATTAATTAATAATAATTAATTAAATAGTTGTAAAAATAATTTTAATTTTCCAATAATTTTTTTTTATTATTAGGATTGTAAAAATATCATTTTCATATCCGTAGGTTTTTTATTTCTTAAAACTCGCGTTTTATTTCGTACGTTTACGTAAAATTAAATTAAACATACGCGTTTTACGGTTTTAAACGATTTTAAGTATCTTGGTTTCACGTAATCATTCTCCTAGCTTATTTAAAGCTATTTTGTTTTATAAATCCTTAGTTTAAATCACTCACTCACTTATACCCTTTCCCATTCAATTTCTCTCGATCACAGATTCGTTTTTAATACCATTGCACGCCTCGTTGGGACATAACGACCCGGGGAAACACTGTATTCCACAGAAGCATTGGCCTAAGCTGTTTGACCTTGTTGACCATTCACGTGGTTGATTTTAGTTGACCGTTTCGGGCCAATCAATCCAAAAGCCTTTTGAATTTTCACAGTATCCAAGAAACACTCCAATGTCAGCCTTTGCTTTGAGTTTACCTAGATCATCACGATCATTAACTGGATAACATAGAGCTCTAAATACATGAAAGAAATTGATGTTCGGTTTCCTTTTGTGAACAATCTGATAAGGGGTTTTGTGATAGCGTTTTGTGATCATACAACGATTTTGAGTGTAACATGCAGTTGAAACAGCTTCCGCCCATAAGTAATCCAGTAACTGAGCATTGATTAACATCATTCTTGCAGCTTCCACTAACGTTCTGTTGCGTCTTTCGACTACTCCATTCTGTTCGGGTGTTCTTGGAATGGATGTTTGATGTTCAATTCCCACTTTCTCAAAATACGACCTCAGAGTCTGATTCTTAAATTATGTACCATTGTCAGTTCTAACAATTCTGACCGTGTTGCGCAACTGAACTTGTATTTTTGTGAGAAAGGTGATGATCATTTGAGGAGCTTGATCTTTACTTCGAAGAATATAAACCCAAATCCAACGGGAGTAATCATCGACAATTACTAAAATGTAGCGTTTACCGTTGATACTTTGAACACGCATCGGACCACACAAATCCATATGAAGCAGGTGTAAAACATGATTAGTACTGTGTTCAGTTTTTGAAGGAAAATGAGCATGGGTACTTTTGCCTTGTTCACAGCTTGGACATAAGTGATCTTTGGCATAACGGAATCTTGGAAAGCCATCAACCAATTTGTGACGAGCGAGTTCAGTCATCGTTTTGAAATTCAAGTGAGAAAGACGTTTGTGCCATAACCATGATTTGGTCGTTTCAGCTTTGGAGAGAAGACAAATCGGAGATGAAGCAATCATGTCAGACATTGAAATAGTGTAGAGACTTGTTTTGCGTGTGCCTGACATTAGATCATTTCCTTGTAGATTACGAACAAAACATGTTTTCTCTCGGAATGCTACTTCTAAATCCCCATCACAAAATTGACCGACTGAAAAGAGGTTGTGACCCAGGCCTTCAACATAGTAAACTCTGGTAATCTCAATGTTCCCATTCACGTAGTCACCGTAACCCATGATTAAAGCGTATTGATCATTCCCGAATCTGACAGTTCCGATAAACTTTGAAACAAAGTTGACTAAAAATTTGAGATTGCCTGTCATGTGTCGGGTGCATCCGCTATCAACAATCCAAAGAACAATCTGAACCACCTGTATCACAAGAAGACAACAAAGATGGAGCAGAGGTAAGGGTGGAACCCGAAGAAATGGTGGGTTCCTGTTGGTTAGAAGCACAAGTATTCAAGAATTTAGGAATCCATTTAAAGTTTGGTTTGTATTGTAACCAACGTTGCCAATTCCAACTAGTTCTCGCTTTCTTTTTGGTGAATTCACTAGCTTTTGGCTTGTTCCTAGATTTGTCCTTTTCCTCTATGGGGGTAACTACAACATCATTCGAAACAGTAGTTGGCGGTTTTCCTAAGATAGACTTAGAGGCAGTAGTGGGCCTAGAAGGAATACCTGACCTACGTTTCTTGTGACGATTTAAGAGAGAATTAGCCACACATTTTGCATGATCACCAGATAACACACTTTTACGACAAAACACACAAGATGCATTAATATTCAAAACATTCAAAGGTTCATCATTCATTACATTTAGATTTTGATTACAATTTGCCAGATTAGAATCTAAATCAGATGCAACATGAGTTTTATTCAAATTCCTAAGTTGAGCTTTTACTTCTTGCACTTCTAGTGTTCCTCTTTTATGTTGCCAGATCCTAGTCTTCCTAGTCTTCTTGATACTTTTTCCCTTGGGTCTGCTAACGCTTTAATGGAAACTAGTCCTGTAGAAGTGGAAGAGCTAACATTAGAATTCTGATCATTATTACCCTTATCTGTTTTGTCTATGTTAAACATTCCTGGTGCTATCACTGTGGTGTCAACAAACTTTCCTTTTTCAAGTATCTTAATTTTCTCTTTCAAATCAATGATGATGTGGTTTTTATCCTGAATATCAGACTCAAGTAAACCATTGCAATAATTAATGTGATCGCGGTGTTGTTGTCATTCAACGTTTTCAATTTTTAAATCCGCAATTTCTTTTTCATAAATGAGACATTGAATTTTGAAAAACGCATTGTTTTTGCAAATTTGACAACTTTTTGAAACATTTTGACTTTGAAGTTGCAATTCCATTTCAAGACTTTGAACTTGACACCATTCAAGCCTTTGTTTAAGTTGACAAATTTCTTTTGAAAGTTTGTTTTGCACATCATCACTGTTTTTTCTCAATGTTTCATATTCATGTTTTAATGCCTCAATTTCCTTGTACAACAAATCATTGTCAGCGCAGTAATCTTTAAAAAGCATAGCATTGCCAGATTTAGAAATATCATTCATAATTACAGACAGAATATCAGCCTTGAGAACTTGTTCCAAGAGTCGATCAACATCAGTTTTTAAAGCTTGGTTCTTTTGTTTTTCAACCAAAAATTCATTTGCATTTAATTTGAAAACGTTTATCATTGATTTGACTTCTTTTTGAAGTTCTTGATCCCAACGTGTAGCACAATGACGCAAATGTTGAACGACTGGCAAAAACTGTTTTTGAAAAATTTCTCTCTTTTCTCGCTCATAAGCCGATTGAAAAGTAGCAATTTTTATTTCCGAGTTGCATTCAATTACCTCTTCCAAGGTTTTGATGTCTTTCATGAAAATATTAAAATATTTTAAAACACGACAACGTTTAGGTAAAGGTGTTACTTCCCCAGATGATGGTAAAGGTCCGTTTATTTGTGCACAATTTGGACAGGAGCTGCATTGGAAGATGAGACATATGACTCTGTCACATACCATGATTTCTCAGGTATGTCTTTTTGAGGAACAAAAGATTTTGAAATATGAGAAGCTTTTGAATAATCATATGGTTTGCAATATTCAACTTGACTCATTTTTTATCGACTCTCTTCTTCAAGTTCCTCTTCTTCCTCAGTATCATGGACAACAACGTGCACAATTGAATTATCAAGCATTTGATCAATACTATAAATTTTTGGATTTTCCATGAGTGCCTTATGAAGAAAACGGGATGTGTTGTCACCCAGAGCAAAGCCTACATTAGGTTTTGGCATCATTTTGAATTTTTGAATTGTTGTGACTGAGCCCCCGGTTTTGTAAACAACATTTTGAAATTCTTTAAGTTGGTGTTCAAGATCTACAATTTCACCAATTAATTTCATTTCTCTTTTCCGTTTTCGCACTTTATGTTCACAAAAATTCTTTTTGCAAGTAGACAATTCTGTTTGTGTTTTTGAAAGCTCTTTTTGAAGTTGTTCAACTTGTTGTTTGAGTTCATTTTTATCATTTTCCAGTTTGGAAACCAATTTGCCGTTTGACTCAATTAACTCATGCATTTTGTGTTGAAGATCTTGTTCTTTGATGTAATATTCTTGAAATGACTTTTCAAAACACTTTTCTCGTTTAACTTCATTTTCAAGATTTGAAAGTTGTAGCTTATAACACTCAATGTCTTTTGTCAAAACTGCATTTGTTTCTTTCAAAGCTTTATTTTTCTCGTTGCATTTTATGATTTGCAGTTGTTGAGCATTCAGTTGATCTTTAAGTAGGTTAGACAATACTATTAGGTCATGGTCTGGATTAGACAAAGGTTCATGTTGTTCAACATGATCATGTTTGTCTTGCTCAATAGGATCATCAAATGAAACAACAGTGTCATCATCAAATATAACAACTGTGTTTATTTGTTCATCTTCTTGAGAAGATAACGATGAGTCAGATGGAACAACTTGCGCCTTATCTGATTCAGAAGCAGAGGGTGATGCTATTTCATGTATTAATCACGTGTTAAGGTCATGTACCTGAGACAAGCCATCAGTGGCATACACTGGGCCTGAGTCATTCAACTGAAGTTCCTGCATATTTGCCATAAGCATCATAGCTACATTAGCTTCAAGGTCTTCCACGTCATCATCATGGTAAGCATTGGCTATGAAACTGTTCTCCTGTTCAGTGAAAGTTCCTTCCTTTTCATCTTTGAGAGCCATAAGTAATGCCTGCTTGTGAAACTTACTTCCGTTACAGTTGGACATACTATTGCAATATGACCTTTTCCGTTACAGTTGTAGCACCACACTGCATTCCCAGATTCTGTATTTCAGCATTGTCATTTCTTCTCTGACGAGCACCTGTATTGTTTCTTAATCCCCCATTGTTGTTAAACCTTTGCCCATTCCCAGAATTTCCTGAATACCCTCCTGAACCTAATCGTCCAAAGTTACGGTTCTGAATCTCAACCCGACCATCGTGAATGACAGCTTGATTCCTTGTATTTGAAGAAGAACGAAGACGGTTGTTAGTCTTGTTTGAGAATTTGCTGAAAGCACGAGCAATAAGAGCAAGTTCCTGCTTCAACGTATTAAAATCCTCATCATCATCTTCTGTGTAATTTGAGTAGTACATGGAATCACTGTTGTCATATGGAACAAGTTGAGTAGAGGCCTGTTGCGAAGATGATTCATATGGGACCATTTGGTTTGAGGTTGCAGGTTGTGGGTAACTGAAGTAATTTTGTTCCTGAACATAAGCATGATTAGACATTGGAGGTGGAGCTGCATGAGATTGAGCAACGAGTGCCAATGAGTTTGGAGTTGGGGGTGGTGTATAGCCTCCTTGAGCAGCTCTATCTTTTTCCACTTCAGATTCATGGTGCTTTAGATAATCATATAACAAACCATATGGAGCATTATGAAGATTCTTTGCTTGTCTCACAAATGTCACGTACTTGTGCCAATCATAACCCAGACTACTGAAAAACTTCGTATTGACTGCGATCCTTGGAAGGTGTACTTCATGTCTTTCTAAATCATTGACGACATTTGTGAAACGACGATAGTAAGATTCAAGTGACTCCCCTGGTTCAATCATGAAGTTAGTGTATTCCATATAAAGTTTCGATTCCTTGTCTTCTTTGTTCAGTTGAGTGCCTTCCATTAGTAGATGAACGTGTTCCCACATTGCTTTAGCAGTTTTCTGAGCATCAACACTTCTAAATATTGGATTTGGTATTCCCTGAAGTATGTAAACCATAGCATACTCGTCTACTTCATGATGAAGTTGTTGTTCAGAAGTGAGTGCAGAATCAGGAACTGGTACTGCAGTTGGAGCTACTGGAGGATCAGCAGCTGGGTCACCTCCAACTAAATTAGTAGGCCACTGAAACGGTCCTTCAAGGATAACTTGTTTCATGAACTTACCATGGGGTTTCTTGAGTTCAATAAACCTTAAGAATCGACTTGCCCACTGAACATAATTACCAGGTGTAAGCATTGGGGGTGTGTTAATTGATCCTGCCTCATGTCTGATTGTTGAGTTGAAATCACTTCACACATCCGATTGAACCAGTAAGTCTGTTTGGATGGAAGTTGGCTTTGTTGTTGTGGCATTAGATATGGTTGTTGTATCGGAACCATCTGATGTTGCTGCATGAAAAGATGTTGTTATGAGTAAACCGGTTGTTGATGATACTGTGGTGGTTGTTGATACTGTTGCTGATGATATTGTTGATGATACTGCTGATTCTGTTGTTGCTGAGGATGAGAAAAATTGTAGTACGGTGGTTGAGACATATTGAACACTTGTGTGAATGATGGATCTTTGTAGAAGATTGAAATGCACATGCCTTTGGTTAAGATCAAAATCCTTTGGCAAAGTTGAAAACTTACGTGTAACAATTAACTTATGCCTAGACTTAAAAGTTATGCGTAAGAGAGGATGTTATGCGTAAACAATAAGTTTATGCGTAAGATTCTCCTTTACGCGTAAGATTAAGCTTATGCGTAAGAATCAATTTTTTCGTAAGATTAAAGAACCAAACAAATCTTTCAAACTTGTCCAAGCTTGAAAGATATCCCTAGTCGAAGTATTCCACTAACTTATCCAAGCTAGGGAAGTACTGAGTCACCGTTGCACGAAGAGAAGACCGTTGAAGAAACTTAAGAGTAGAATTCTGCAACTTACGCGTAAGATCCAACTTCTGCGTAGAAAAGGCAACTTATGCGTAGGAAATCAACTCAAGCGTAGGAAAAAGTGTTTCTGCTTAAAGTTATGCGTAGAAAGCAATGTTTGGCATAGGAATGGGGTATTTTGCTTAAACTTAAGCATAGGAATGAATCTTTGGCGTAGAAAAGGGGTTTTTCACTAAAACTCACGCGTAAAAGTACCAAAAAGTACAAATTTCAGCTAAAAACTTGGGTAGTGGTCCCAAAACTTACGCGTAAGATGACCTGATCTTTAAAAAATCACAACTTTATGAAGAAAAATTCTTAGAAATAAGGTTCTATTGATCAAGTAACTTCACCAACACTTAGAAAACACTAAATATGAAAGATTTTATTACCAAAAACTAGTTTTCTAATATCAAAGAAGCTACAAAACTCAATATTCTAGAAGAAAAAGTAATAAAACCTTAAAAGATCAAAACTTCAAAATCTAAGCTCCTAATCACTATATCAGCCTTAAAACTTGTCCAAGCTTCAAGATTTGAGTGAAAGAAACAAAGAAAAAAGCAAAAAAATAAATAAATAAATAAATAAAAAATAAATAAAAAATGAACAAAATAGCACCTAATCCCACGTTAACACCAAGAACAACACTTCAATCTCTATTTGGCGAATGATACCACTTGTTAGGTACCCATATTGATATCACACAAGTAAGAATGAGATAGATATAAGGATTGGATGATTATAAGATATTAGGAAAAGTAAAAGTGCAAGAGTTTCTCTAAGATAATCAAATAACCAACAAAATAAAATGTAACCATACATGGGTATTTATAGGAGAGGATGCTAGGGCAACATATCTAGATCCTTCCTATGTTAGGCGTGGGCTTTTGAAGCCTTATGGGCTTTTACAATTTGCCCATTAACTGAAACATAAACATAAATATTACTAAAGCAACCTAGCACAAAATGTAATGACCGAGACTTGAATAAATACAAAAGTATGTTCCCAACAAGCGTCTCTTCAAGAACTGGCAAGTTTCAACCTAAAATGTTTCAGTCTAGTCAATCTTTTCAAAACAAGACTGAAAAAATTTCCACAAAAGGGTTTTGAAGCTAAGTATAGAAAGGCTAAAGCCAAACTTAAACTTCTTGAGACAGTACCCTCAAAATCTCAGTCACCCCAAGCCACTAAACCTCCTCAGGCTAAAAACCAAGGGCTTGTTGCTAAAACCTTTGACTGAGATGAAGAAGCTGTGTCCTCTGATGATGAAGAAGTTTATGTCAGTGCACTGATGGCTCTCTCAGAAGATAGCAAGCTGGCTGTTGGAAAGAACCATGCTAGGAATGGAGAATGGGTTGGCATCACCATGAGGAAGGTAAATATCTTACTATCTGTAGATGATTGTGATTGGCAATCTTACTTAAATTATATTAATGTTGATCTTAAGTATGTTGAAGAGCAAAGGTTAAATCTGTTTTCAAAATACAACAAACTAAGCTTTGAATTAAATAAGTGTAGAGATGAACTTCTTGCTTTAAAACAAGCCAAACTTGAAAGTGTCACACTGCAAAACTCAGAACTTGTGAAACAAAACCATGCTCTTCAAGAAGAACTTAAGAAAGAAAATGTTGTCATTGAAAGTTAGACACAAAAAAACCTTAGAGTCTATGAAACTGTGAGTCTCACACCTAGTACCAATAAAGTTGTACTAGGAGAGAATCAACTCACTGAATCCTCAGGTGAGAGTCATAGTGAAAGGCCTTTCTGCCTGCTTACCCTTTGAAATGAAAATAAAACCAAAATCTAGTGATTGGGTTGACAAAGTCAATCCTAACATATTAAATTGCCTAACTTCAACACTGGGAAAATTTTGGAACCTGAAAGTCAGGCTATCAAAAATATGCTCAGGGTTACTGATGAACCCAGTCACACTGAGTCCATCACTGAGTCTGAATCAGAATCTCAATCACCACTTCCTCCACTGAAGGCTAAGCCTTTCCTACCATGTCCTCACTGTGGATTCAATGATCATCTTCCTGATGGTTGTATGATGTATCCCTACTATGACATATGGGGAGATCCTTCCCATGATAAATCAAGACATGACTTGGTTACAAGATTGTAAACATTTGTAACACCCAACCCGACAAGGGTCAAAATGTCTCATTATGGTACCAAATCAGAACATACAAACGCAAGCGGAAGACTTATAAACATAAAGTTACAAAGGTATTCTAAAGTTACAAAAGAAATGCTAAATCTATACAAGATGAAATACAAATCAAAACAAAAATCGAATCGAATCCAAATCCAAGTCTAATCCAACTGTAAATAGGCTTCTAATCATCAGGGTAGTCTACTAACGCTCCTATGCACTCTTCGCCCAAACCCAACTTCCAACCTAAAACCTGCCGTAGGAAAGGAAATGCGGTTGAGCATAAAAAGCCCAATGAACAGATATATAACAAAACTAATAATCGAAACGTATATAAGTAAATGAAAAGAGAATCATAAGCTCCTGCGGAAAAGAATATCATTTGTCAAATGAATAAGAGATCAACGGTCAACTGAACAAATATCATAAGTCAACTGAATGAAGAACATGAATAATCATATAGTAACCAGAATTACATGAGCAGCTAGAACAAAGGCTTGTCTAAACGAGGTACTCGAATAGACACAAATAAATATAGGAAGCCACGAGCCGACCTACCGAGGTACTCGATAGATCTCAAAATCATATTACCACAAATCTGTCAAACATAGGTTGTACAAGGAGCTTCAGAAGAAGTGAAAAGGGGTACAAGGCACGTACAGCCAGTCACTAAGCCAAATCACATCATATCATATCAACACATATACCTAGGATACATCCATACGCTCCTTGAAACAAAATACATATACAAGTACGAGACTATGCATATATATAACAGAATGGCCATAAGTGCACATAATCATATAATCATATCATAATAGCTATGTAGTTAATCTCGGCGAGAACTCGCCGATATCTCGTCGATATCTCAGATCTCGGCCCTAGAAATAATCTCGTTTCAAAATCTCGGCCCCAAATCTCGGAGCCGATATTCTTGGCGAGATTGGCCGAGATTTTGACGATATTTTGAAATCAGCGAGATTTCCAAGATTTCTGGGCATGTTGCGTTTGACTTTTCCGTTTCTAATATTGTGATTTTCATGGTGATGGTGTTTTCCGGTGAAGCTTTGAGGAGTAATATAAGATACAATGTTTGTGGCCTGCATTTTAGATATAAGGGTTATGTCTTTTATTGTTAAAACATAGGGTTTTTTTCTTGTTAAGCTGGCATTTTGCTTTTTTTCTTGGGCCCAATTAATAAGTTACATGAATGGTCCAACTTAAATTATTCAATTGGACTCAAAAATATTTAAGTGGACTCAAACATACAATTAAATACATACATAATATAAATTTTGCAACATTTGTATAAAATATATATTAAAAATATAAAATTTAATAATAAAATTAATAAACGCCTATAAGTATGTATCTAAAATATATAAATACTTATTAAAATATAAAACAGATATCTCACCGATATCTCACCTCGATAACCGCTATTTCAAATCTCGGTCCTTGAACGATATATGATTTTTGACCAAGATAACTACATAGCATAACAGAAGGGAACGCCGGGGACTAATCATACCGCCCCAGATAGTGTCATACCATCGATGCCTCGATGACATGGCCATGGTACCTCCATGACTAGAATAAAATTCGGACATAAGAACATACATATCAGAACAGATAAGCAAATCTATCAATAATCATAACAAAGCTCCCAGAGCATTACTGAACGGAATCTCATATCAAAGAGATAGCAATCAGATCATCATAACAGAATGGATAGCAAACAAAATCCTATCAAAGGATAATATCAAACGGATCATCAAAATATATCAAACAAAAGGGATCATAGCAAAGGCTCATATCAAAAGGATCATATTAACGAAGCATATCAAACGGATCATATCATATCAATGAATCAAAGTCAAGGATCGAAAAGTCATGAGATCAGAACCCTGAGAAAGGGTAGAATATCTGTACCTTAAACCACAATTGCAAACACATCAGAAGACATAAAGATCAGAAGTTACTCATTCTTCAGCGAATCTACACGAATTAATGATCGTCTTATTACTTATGAGCTCATTTTAAATCATATTATTCCTTTTAGGTTTCTTTCTATTTTTAGAAACTTTCCATATTTAGTAACTTGCCAAATATAGTAACTTTCTATCTTTAGTAAGTTTCCCGAATTAGTAGCTTTGATAAGTTAGGGTTACAATTGATAATTAAGTAAAATTAAAAGTTAATAATGACAATTATCATAGTTTAGGGTTTAATGTATAATTACCAAGGTTTAGGGTTAATAATTACAAATAGTAAAGTCTAGGGTTTATATATGTAAATTATCAAAGTGTAGGAATTTTAAATTGTAATGAATATCATTAATGAATGACCATGTTCATATAAATTTAATATACGGAGTAACATTTAGCATGCATGTTTTAATCAATATATATACCAATGATCATAATGCCTTAGTTTTCAAGTATTATAGAGCTCGTTTAATGATAATAGTAGGAGTAGCTCGTATAATGATAATATTAGCCTTAATCAGTTTTAACAGTTTTATAAAAGGGAGAATAGATTCATGGTTCATGCAATTTCACGTAACAACTAACGAGCCCAAATATCCACGCGACTTACCCTTTTAATCCGATTCACAACCTGTTTATATGTATATGTTTTAGACTTAACCGATTCTAACATCGAACACATTCTTAAACGAGATACACCCAAGGCACAATATATAGATCTCTACGTTCATTTTACGAGCTTTAAAGCCGAACATGTGTTTTTATATATATACGTCGCATGCTCATGCATGAAAACAAAAGAATTGGATTGCCTTAGGGACGAATGACGATATCATATCAAACGGACCAAAAGACGAAAGGAAGAACCAATACCAAGACCTTAACTACGTAAATAACAATGATGTCCCATTCTTTTTTTTTTTTTTTTTTTTTTTTTTTTTTTTTTTTTTTTGTTTTTTATACGAATCAAAACACACCCTCTATTATACAAATTCACATGCATGCATTCTCCATTATCGGTTAGGTAAATACCAGGTTTAACATGTATAAAATAAATCCAAACCAAATGTGCATGTTTCAGATTCGAAAAGCCACAAGAATTTCAAGTCGACATATGAGTTTTATTATTTCATGCGTTATTGGTTTAGGTGATTCAGGTTTTTAGTTGCATAACCAGATTCGAATCAAAGGTACACCCACATGCGAGACAATAAAGTATCACGAGACCAGGTTTAATTAGTAATTATCTTCATATGAGTCTTATTAACAAACCGAAACATATTGTGATCATTTTAGCGTAAGGTTGAGTTATGATTGATATGTGATCGATTTGTATTAAAATGATAGTTTGATAGTTACCTCAAGGCTTAACGAATGTAGATCAAACCCGGAACGAGAACGCGAACACTAAGATACAACGAGACACGTTCGAACCTAAGATCCCAGGTGTACACGAACAACTATTCGCACCAATCATTAACCACCACCTGAATTGGACTCGTTCAAGGATGAATGACGCCGATTTCTGAAGACGTACGTGGAACACAAACCGCACAATTCACTCTCCATAATCGTGTATTAGAGCAAATATGTTTTCTTTTGTTTAGGAACTTGTTTAGGGTTAATGTAAACATGCTATAGGAATTTGTGGTGCAGCCAAAAGGTCGACAAAGATGCGATAAGGATATATGCATGCTGATTTAAAAGGCTGTGCATGTTGATGAGGATATATTCGGATCTTCAAAGAGAAATATATATGTGGTGGAGTAAAAAAGAAAGGCGTGAATTGTGGGCTAAAAAGGTGGAGGTCGGTTTTATCGAAGGGAATATACATAATATGTACGGTGTAGGATCGATTAAAAAGAAACGGTTTTTTAAAAAGTGTAAAAAGTACTCCCAAACCTCCACGTGTCCCTGTTTTTATACTTACAGCTTCTTTTCTTTTTTTCTAATAATTTTATCAAATGGGCAATTTAGTAATTTTACTCGTTTTTTCTTTTCACCTTTAACTTAAAGCACATGTAATTCACAAATGACGAAGTTTTAAAAAAAACTGATTTCACCATAATTTTTAAAATTTGATTCTCTTTAATTTTGTATAAATCTTTTTAATTATTTCGAAACTTTTTTTTTGACATACTTATTGGGTCATGTTTTTCTTGATTTTTTTGCTATTTTCGACCCTATCTTTTACCTTAAAAATTGCCAAATCATAAAATACTTAAAACACAAAAGTTTTAGATTTTGATTCACTCATCACCCAAAAATTTGAATCATTCAAATCCGATATGATATGAGTGAGATATCGTATGTTAAAGATGACGTTTTATTCATATTTGTTGCACACAACATGTTTGATGAAATGTTTAGCTTAGATTTTTAGTCTTAAAATTGAGTTAAATTCACTAATTTTTGTACAACAATGCACCTTTAGTCATTTTATTAATGTAAGATTCAAAAAGTTTTGTTTTTGTTTTTTGTTTTTTTTAACTGATGAACCTTATTAACTGATTTAATAAATTCATCAGTTAATAATCAGTTAATAAGGTTTATCAGTTAATAAGTTCATCAGTTAATATAGTTCAACCAGTTAATAAGGCTGATGAACCTTATTAACTGATTTAATAAGTTCATCAGTTAATAAGGTTCATCAGTTAATAAGGCTCTTTAACGCGCGATATGTCTTTTTTAAAAATCAGTTAATAAGGTTCATCAGTTAATAAGTTCATCAGTTAATATAGTTCAACCAAAGTAACTGATGAACAAAATGTCTTTTTTAAAAATCAGCTAATAAGGTTCATCAGTTAATATGGTTCATCAGTTAAAAAAAACAACAAAAAAACAAGAAAAAACAAAACTTTTTGAATCTTACATTAATAAAATAACTAAAGGTGCATTGTTGTACAAAAATTAGTGCATTTTACTCGATTTTAAGACTAAAAATCTAAGGTAAACATTTCATCAAACACGTTGTGTGCAACAAATATGAGTAAAACGTCATCTTTAACATACGATATCTCACTCATATCATATTGAATTTGAGTGATTCAAATTTATGGGTAAAGAATGGCTAAGAAGCTACAACTTTCGTGTTTTAAGTTTTGCAAAATTCGGCCTTTAAACTAGACAAAATTAGAGCCGAAAATGCTAAAATTTTCAAGAAAATCATGACCCAATGAATATGTCAAAAAAAAAGTTTTGAAAAAATTAAAAAAAATTTATACCAAATTAAAGAGGATTAAATTTTAAAAATTATGGTGAAATCGGTTTTTTCTAAAAGTTTGTCGTTTGAAAGTTGTTTGCATTAGAAATTTAAGATGGAATTAAAAAAATGGGTCAAATGACCAAAATGCCCTCTAACCGAAAATATTAAAGAAAAAAGAGAAGGAGTGAGTGGGGGACACATGACACTAGCTTAGTGACTAGAAACCTTTTTAGACTTTTTAATTTTGATACCTTTTTAGGGATCGCAACTCTAATATGTACTACTGTCAAATCGTGTGTGTTAAGGAAAGAAGCGTCTTTTATTTTAGGAAAAGATAGATATATAATACGTAAATCTTGATATTCAAAACGTATGGATTGACGAAGTGAGAGGCACGTGTCGTGGCTTGATTTCTTGCAAAGGATATACGTATCTTTTATATTTTCATTCGTTTCATGATTAAGGTTAGGCAAGATGTGACAAAATCATTCCCACATGAAGATTATAGAACGTGTGAAGAGAGGTAGGCAAAACATGTATCCATTTAATAGAAAACATGTATAGGATGCATAATATTCAAATCCAATATTTTCCTTAATATATAGTCAAACTAGCTTCAGGCCCGCCCGCTCGGCGGCTACCTTTTAGATATCTTCAAGATAAAAATCAGTAATAGAGGTTTTATGATATCAATACCAAAAAAAAAATAATAATAATAAAAAAAAAAATAAAAAAAAAAAAATAAAATAAGTAACATAGTTTTCCATGTGATTATCTAATAAGGTCCATTTTTATAAAATGCTCGAACAGTACTAAGGTCTTACACTATAAAATTGTAAACTTTATAAATCATAATTCAAATATACATAAAAGGTTTTATGTTGTATATTTAAAGTATAATTAAGATTAAGTAATTATTATAAGATTACTATAAGATTAAATAATTATTATAAGATCACTACAATTCTAATACTTTGCATTCATCCTTAGACCATAGACCTTACCAGATCCTCTTGAATAACATATGCACATATGTAGTTGTTTTCCCTTTACATAGACTTGTCATCAAGTAGGCTCTTTAATGGATACATCTAATAGTTACATGAAGTATTAAAACCATGCATCGATTATAACTTGATCACTAACTTGCAACAATATGGATCCCTTAATGCTAATTCTACATAGAATAATTATTTGAGGCCAAATATTTACTCCAAAACATCGAGATCTCTAATGTTGTTAAGATTGCTTGGCTGATGCTATTGCTTGTTTATTGCAACGATAATTGTGGTTGTGGTGTCATGAGAGTACACCACTACCCAGTATCTACCCTATGCCTTCCTACGTAGAGTTATCATAGGTTACTTGAGTACCATGGGTCAATCACCTCAATCACCCCCTGCAATTAGTGAAGAGGAAATTTAGTGTCTGATATCTAATAAAAACGTAACAAATAAGATATATACGTCACAAAATAACAAAGGATTAAATTTAAAAGCATCACTACTTAATATTAGATTGTCAATTTCAATCATGCATCTAATCCAAATCATCATCACCATCACGTACTACCTTTGTAGTAATAAAAAACACAATCTATGCCTTTAGTAGCCAACTTCAAATAAAATGCAACCGATCAAACTTAAGCACGATTCAATAAAAGTGATCAATTAAATCAATGAACATCTAAATAATATACAACTTTGTGAGTTTAAAAAATAAGATATATTGACGTGTTTTAAGACTGAATCTCTATATATGGAAGTGTGAATTGGATAACAAAGTGACAGTTTTAAACGATCTTAATATAACAGAACATCAGTAAGTAAACTATATGCTAGCCGCTAAACATAAAAACATAAGATGCTACCCCTATGAACTCACGTGAAACTATGGATTAATCTCATAAAAACATAAGATTATATTGTGTTACCGTATAAACATAAGTAAAAGGTCCCAAACACACAAAAACTAAAGATCGTGACAGATTTAGTCCCACCACGGCATAAGCTATATTTATTGATGTTTCCAGTCTGTCCCATGTAAGTACCCAAATCTTAAGCCTATTTAATTATTTATATGCTTGAAAGAAGTATGTGATGTTGCATAATATAATAAGACATCAGGTGTTTGGAATTGTTTATGTGCACCTGGTTACTATAATTATCAGGTAAAAATCTGCTAATTGCTCTAATATAAGCAGATGAGTTTTACCCACATACTACAAAATGCTTACTTGCTAAAAAAATAACATATAAGGACTAACATAAGCATTACCAAACACCCTCTTATTTAGCTTAAACTGATTATAGTGACCCAAACTCACAATAATTAGTTCCAAACTAAACATCATCCCATACTCTTTGTGCTGCAAATTTCTTGAAAAGTTTTCTTTTCTAATCAACACTAACATTTGCTTATAGTTAAAAGTTTCAAATAGGTATTTTTTTAAAGCAGATGTGATCAGTGCTAAATAGTCAGATATTATTGACCAAGTTAAATGGTCAACAAGTCAAAAACAGCTTAGACCAATGCTCCGTGGAGTATAGTGTCTCCCCGGGTCGTTATGTCCCAACTAGGCGTGAAATCTGTAATAAAACGGATCTGGGATCGGGTGATTATGAACGGGAAAAGGTGAGATGGATTATACTAAGGATTTATAAAAAGAAATAGCTTAAATAAGCTATGGGAATGATTACGCAAAGGTAAATTACCTAGAAACGTTTAAAACCTAAAAACGTGTACATTTGATTAAAATTTAAGTTAACGTACAAAATAAAACGTGAGTTTTAAGAAATAAAAAACCTACGGATATGAAAATTAAATTTTTACAATCCTAATGATAAAAGAAAATTATTGGAAATTTAAAATTATTTTTATAACTATTTAATTAATTATTATTAATTAATAACTATTTTCCTAATTACTTTTAATTATTTAAATTACACTAAAATATAAATAATTAGAATTTTAACTTAGAAAAATAAAATTTAAACTTGGAAAATTCTAAAATAATATAAAACTAATTTTCAAACAGAAAATATATTTTTAAGACTTTTTATCTAATTATTATTAATTAAAAACTAACTATTAATTAATTTAAACTAATTAAAATTACGAAAAATAGTAAATGAACAGTGAAAAATATAAAACTTTTTCTTAAATTATTTTATAAATACAGGAACTTATGAAAATTATAAAAATGATATTAGCTTTTTGAATAAGCTGAAAATAAGCTAAAGAGCTTAAATAGAAACTATTACCTAATTTATTTTTGACTTTTCTGATTTTTCTTTTTTCAAAACTAATTATAGACTCAAAATAAACAACTTTAATAAAGGGACTTTGGCTGAAGCTTAAAAATAAGCAATGTGAGATCACAAATGCTAAATAGTTGGTATATAAAAGCTTATTAGGACCTATTGGACTTTGAATAAGCTTATAAAATGCCAAACAGACTGAACCAAAGGGTAAATAAGCTACAACATTGATGAAGGAACTTGAAATAAGCAATAACCAAGAAATAAGCATACTATATAAGCTGTAAAGAGAAAATAAGCCAAAACCAAATACTGAGTACACAACAGGTTAAAATGGGCTACTTTGCAGGCCTGTGGGGCCCACTAGGGAAGTTGGAAGCCCAAACTAATGGTTGATCCAATAAGCTGAGCTTATTGGCTTTTCAAAAAGCTAAGACTCAACCACTGGGTCCCATAAACAAACACAGGGGAGGGCATGAAACTTGGGCATGTTATGCTGATGTCTCAACATGGGTGTGAAATGGGACAAGGTTAAAGGGACATGCAGCCCTATTGAACAAGCTAAAAATAAGCCTTGGTCCTAAAAGATTGGCTTATTGGCTTTCCAATAAGCCAAGAATCAGGATGTGGGGCCCACTAGTGAACAATCTAAGGCTAATTGAAAATGGGTGGATTGGGCTGATCCCCTGGTGCAGGGGAGGCTTATGGCCTGCAGGGCTGTTTGTGTAGTGAAATAAGCTACAAGAAAAAATCACAAAAATAAGCACTTAGTGGGATTCTAAAGTCTAGGTGGGGGACTATCACATGTAAAAAGCTTAAGGTCTGATTCTAAACACAAAATTCAAAACAATTCCAATAAAAAGTGGATTTTCTGAACAAGGGTGAAATTTGACTTTTGATATGAACTTGAAACTTTGACTATTTTGAGTTTTGATCTTAACCTAATGACTGATATTTATATATTAAGTGACAATGAAGCTAAATTAACCTATCCTAATTACTTATGAGTGGAAATGAGGGGATTGGATCTCCTAAATCCTAACAGTGGACTAAACATGAATCTAAAACCTTGATTTTGACTTCCTGTCAAATGAGACTTGGTTTTATGGTTAATATCACTTAATTATACCTAGAATAGCATGCTGCAACAATAATCAACAACAATAACAATCATGAACCCATGTGAACAGGCTAAACCAAACAGTCCTTTAAACTAAGTGTTACACTATAACTTTTGAATTTTAAACTGTTGGCATGAATATTACGATATTTAATCTAAACATTCTCTTCATGTTTTGATGATGACAAAGATGTAAAGTACAACATATAACGTAAAGTGCTTAAGTTACTTCTGATCACAATTCATCTATGCATTCTTACGTCAACAAGCCTCGACATTTCAACGTCTCGAGTTTGCCTCAACAATCACTTAAGGTATGTACAAACAAATGTCTAATACATTTTATGATCAAAGGAATTTTTATTTTTACAAACCTTACATTTTATTAAAGTGGGACAAACATTTTTAAACTTATACAAAACAATTTTGTATTTATAAGAAATGTTTTATTCAAAATAAATATTTTGAATTCAAATTTCTACCCAAAAAACGGCCATATTCTTCAAGAAAAACCTTCCCCACAAAAAGACAAAAATTCTGAAGAAAAAATATTTTTTTATTAGGCGGCCCCCTTAATTAATTAAGACCGGCTAGTAAATTAAGGGGACCGCCCACGCACCAAACAGTATTTTTTCCTCTATAATTACTGGTTCATTCCACAGATTTTTCTCACCTTTTGCACGAAAATTTTCAGTCCCAATCCCTTCAAAACATTCTTCTAAATCCTTTGATCATAAGATTATAAGTCTTTGTTTCAAGTGATCCAATCCTTTACCACTCAAAGTGCAAGAGAAGAATCCTCCCTATCATAAAGCCAAAGACGTATTAGGATCTAGTTAGTGTTTATGTAATGTTGTGAGTTATGTATATGTAATAAGTAGATCAAGATGATCTTACTTAGTAGTGAGTTTATGAGTGAGTAAGAAGTAGTGAGAAGAAGTAGTTGTGTGGAGAAGTCATGAAGTTGTGAAGAAGTAGAGGTGTGAATATGTAGTGGAGTATAGAAGAAGTTGTGAAGTAGTGAAGAAGTCGTGAAGTCGTGAAGCCATGAAGAAGTCGTGAAGTCGTGAAGCCATGAAGAAGTCGTGAAGTCGTGAAGTCGTGTAGAAGTTGTGTAGTGATCGAAGTAGTGTTGTGAGATTGGTTCTAGCTACTATTAGAACTCGACATTTAGCTTAGTGTCGTTAAATGGTGTAAGAAAAAGTTGTGTACGGTTTTCTCCGCCAAAAGGGAGCTTGTTTAGTTGTGAAGAAAACTCTCGAGTAGGTGACTCGGGGAGTGGAGTAGGGCAAGGAAGGTGTCCTTGTAGCCGAACCACTATAAATCATCGTGTCCGGTTTGCATTTCCTTTCTCTTATCTCTTTTCATTTATTCTTGCATTTATCGCTTTACATCTATGCTTGCCTATATGTCTTAGTTGTTGCTTATGTAGTTGTGATGATTGATTGTGTTGTACATAGAAGTTAATATTGTGATTGTGTGTATAATTATATGATATGGTCAAATAGATTATTATTCACACTTCTCATATTAAGTTTAACTTGATAGATAATTTGATACAAAACGTTTTAAGATTTTAAAAGAAAAACGTATTCACACAAAGACCGACCAAAGCTCCATTCATAAAACTAAGTTTTTCCAAAAGCTTACATATATAATTGATCATATTGATTATATGGTGTTTTCATACTAAACTCTAATTAAAGATTTTCCAAACAAACAATTGAATAATTTCTAATCAACATTTTGAAACAAAGTTTTTATAAAATGGAAAAGAGGGGAAAACTATTCAACCCCCCTTCTAGTTTTCCACAATTGGTATCAGAGCCACGTCGCTCAAAATTTCAAAACAAATGGTTTTAAAAATTGAATACGATCCATGTATCAAATTACCCATTAAGGAGGATTAAATATGAAAAGTGTTTTGTTGATTAACTTGTATTAATTTTGATGATATATACACTAATTATACTAGCTCGAAATAATATTATGCTTAAAATAAGTGTTATATGTTCGGTATCAAAATCAGAAAGTTACACACCTTTTCGAAAAGTCAGAAAACAATTTTTTTTACAAAAAATGAAATTTTGAGTGCCAAATGGGCTGCCCCCCTTAATTTTCTGGGCGGCCCCCTTAAATACTGGGCGGTCCCCTTAATTATTTAAGGGGTCCGCCTGTCTGTTCGACAGTTTTTGGAAAACTTTGAAAAATCATATAAAATTAACCGTAACTCCGTAGAAGTCGTGCCACCCGGCGTTTTAAAAGTAATTGAGTCTACTTTTATTTAAAATACTTACAAGTAACCATTACAAACTTAAATAAGTAAGAAAGTCAAAATACTATATGGTGGTCAAAAATTTGTGTTTCGTTTTAACATAAAACTTTTGTTTTACCTTTTCCTTCAAGTCGGACATTCCTAGTTGATATACTTTTGAAAAATTAAGTATTTATGTTTTTAAAATATTGATCTTAATTAAATTATAGAATGGGGAGGAAACTATTTTATTTTCAAATAAATTCGAGCTAAGTAAACATTGGTGTATATAATACACAAAACGACGACAAGTGTTTTATGTGTTATGTGAACTTCTTTGTGATTTTATTTTCTTAATTGAATATATTAAATGATTTTTGCTATTTGAAGTTTAGCTATGTGTATATCTATGCATATGTGCCCTATTAGTTTATAGCTAGTTTTCCGATTTATACTTAACTAGATCTTACGCTAGATTTCTTGCGTTAGGATTGTTATAATATTCTTGCATTGCATATAGGTATAGATGGCTTAATGTTACTCAAACATCTTGTAAATGAGTTCAATCTAGTCACCTAAACATTTCAAACAATTTAATCTATTCTTCACAACACACTTAAATATTTTCTACAAATTAGCTTGTTTTACCTTAAGATGTTTAATAAGAGAAATTGAATCATTGTAAAACATTAATAGTTATATAAAAGAAAAAGTATTTTCAAAATCTAAGTGTGTTCATAATAAGTAAAAATGAAGAGTCTTTCACAAAAACAAAACATATAACAATCATGAAAAAATAAGTCAACTTTCAATCATTCACTAATAAATAATCTTAGGATTAATGGAACACACTATCAAAATGTTTATTTATTTCAAATGAGTGTCCGTGAGGGTCAAGAAAGATCTTGCTATTATATCAATTCGTTATTCAAATTATGGTTTATATATTTATCAAATCTAATTGACACATTTTTTAGTGTGGACAAGAAATTGGATTGCTATTTGTTTAGCTTCAAGATTATATCAAATTACAACAAAAGATATAGTCTTGAATCTACATACTCAATCACACTAGATTGATATGAAAATAGTTACATCCTTTGTAGATGAAAAGAGTATGCATTGGATCATAACTCACACTTGTGTTGATAATGTCATATTGAATCTACTTGTCCAATAATTGTGTTCCAAATATTAGAATAACATTTTAAACACATTTATAAAATATACAATGAAGTAAGATTGACGACTTGGATGTTTCGTCCGAAATATTCAAGCAATTTACATTGCAATGCAATGGATAAATGTGTCATATCCGAAAAACCAAACATGAGCAAACTAACAACATATGTAAACTTTGCTCACACTACTTAAAATTATCACCACAAGATAAAATATATATTTAAGAATAATACACACTATATATTCTATATATTTCATTTTCTTTGTAGCATGAATGGTTGTGTTACAAGATAATGCACTACATTTTTTTTTGAAATAATATAAGTTATTAGAATTGAAAAATAACTTGTCACAATCCATAAACAAGTAAAATTTATTTTTTCAAATACTTTTTAAAGTATGATATATAACATTGGCAAAAATCATAGAAAATAATATTTGTTTAAAAATATATTAATGTCTAGTTTTGATATCATTTGAGAATCACAAACTCATTTAAGAAAAATAATCTTAATGAGATTCATTTCACAAGAGATGCTAAGGTGCACTCTTAAGTCTAGCACAGTTATTAAATCAAGTAATATGTCATCAAAACCAAACAACCGGTAAATCAGGAAGAAAAGATTAAAAATTTTTGTTTACTCTTATCTAAACATTCAACACGTCTCTATTAGGATCTTGAATAAAATATATCATCTAGATTTACCTTCATAAAAACATGATGTTTGAGTCACATTAAGCCAAGTATTAGTGAATCAAGCAAACTTCATGTTTGGTAATCTTCGTTAGGTAAATTTAGGAACTCAATTTCTTCTAAAAAGAGAATGACTACTGGAGAATCTATTGACTAGAAATTCAATTTAACCTAATGGTTGAATTGCTTCTATGTGAGAAGTTGGGTGTGTGTAACCCGTAAAAATGGTCGTGTTTAGCCTGAATTGAGCACCACTAGTAATAGTCTCATACTCATTCTCCAACTTGATTAAATTGCTCTTCCTATATATACCTAACGCTAGTTTACTTTTATGAACTTTGCTTCTCATTAGATTCTTTCATTCCTAGATTTATGGCATATCGCATATATGTTGTTTCTAGATGTTTATTTGCTCCTATGTGATTTGATTGTATGCCTTTACATGCTTAACTCTATGTCTGGATGAGCATGAATTTAATGGGAAGGGAAAACACACTCACTCACATATATTCTTCTACCTTACACTCAAACCTCATAACCCTTCTTTAGTACATCCTCAAACCACCCATGTGAAATGAAAAACAGAATAATCCTTTATACTACCAATCTCGAGTCATCCACCATTTCCATGCCCTCAAAATTTACCTTCCTAAACCACATCTTTCCTACACTATAAATACATCTCCTTCATCCTTAATGATCATCCAACCAAACATGTCATCCCCCAACAACCCAAGATCTTAACTCTCAAGAGTTGCTAAGATCTCCGTAAAACCCATTTGGAGGAGAAAATTTGACTCTTGTCAAAGCTCAAGTGATGTTGTTCCAAATCAACCAATACCCAAATCTTATGCTCATACAAATAACCCATTTCACAAACAAATCCTAACACCCATGCTTGGTTCCACCAATGCTTCTTCTCATGATGAGCATGCACAATCCCAAAACAACAATCCAAACCTCATCACCAATGCTTCACTTGATGCTCATTCAACAAAAAAAAAAAAAAAAAAAAAAAAAAAAAAAACACCATCCACTCATGAAGCCTATCTTCCATCCATCCCTAATTAAAAACACAATCCACCATCATCACCTTTCTCCAAATACTTGAAGTTCATTGAAGAACTCAAGGAAGCCTATGAGCATTAGTGCTCTTCTTACCTTACACCTTGCTCAATGCAACTTGGAAGAACTTTCCTCTAGCTCTCCTTCATCACCCCACAACTTGAATCAAGTTGAAAAACATGTCAACAATTGACCTTGTTGCATCTTTCTCCTAAAAACCATTACATTCAATGAACACTTCACTTGGATTGAATATCGTCTCACTAGATCACATCCAATACCCTCACTTGAACAACATCCAAAACCTCAATCAACCTCTTTCGCTCCTAGCTCTACACCTCTAAACTCTCCAACACTCATGCACCCAAACATATACCTCCATTAATCCATCAAGAGTATCATCACTCTTTCGCTTCCACCTAGTCATCTCCACTTGATCCTCATTTCCCATCTTCACTAGAAGATTCCACCGTGTAACCATTCCCTACATTCTACTAAGTGCATCATCACCACCAAAACCTTAATCCCTAAAAGTCAAGTGAATTTCTTCATGAAATGCATCTTTTCCACTTCCTAGCAAATGAAGAACACAAAGAAGATATTCAAGCTTCAAGTGTTGTCATGTCATCACCACCTCATTCACATATCCATCTTCGGTCGTCAACCAACAAAACACCTAAAAATCCCATGATTCCCAATCATCCACCCTTGTCAAACGATATATTAATCTAAACCATATTTGTCAACCTTTTGTCATTACCTTCCCTTTTCATTCACGCTCATCCTTCTTCATTTTTCTACGTCTTTAAAAGAACGCATCATTATCATCTTCATTTTTTTTCTAACTCTTTTAGAATATATATTTTGGCATCTTTTGCCAAAATACATCGGTAGAATCTTTGCATTAGGTTCTAATCATTATCATGTCTTAAGCTTTGGTCATGGTAATTTTTTTGGGAGTTAGGTTGTTGTTTTTAAAAACAATAATTACATGTGTTATATTTTTAGTGCATATACTTATTACGTCCATATATTGTTCCCCTATTAGTATCATGCATATACCTATCATCATCATTATATATATTTCCACTTGTCTACTAACTTTGTTTTGAAGGATTACTTCATCGCTCGATTCTTTGGTAGCCAAAACAAGTTTTGAGCATACACCAAGGGGGAGTATACACCAAGGGGGAGCATACACCAAGGGGGAGCATTAAGGTTGATAGGATCATGGCTTCACTTACGATGATGCAAGCTCGCCTTTTACATTCTTTCTCAAGGGTTCAAGCGTAGTAGAAGTCTCGTCTAAGAGTCCACCTTTTTGCTTCGACAAAAGGGGGAGAAGAAGTGTAAACAAGTAACATATACATTTTACTATGAGGTATAGTTTACATAGTTTGTCATCATCAAAAAGGGGGAGATTGTTTGCATGAATATTACGATATTTAATCTAAACATTCTCTTCATGTTTTGATGATGACAAAGATGTAAGTTACAACATATAACGTAAAGTGCTTAAGTTACTTGTGATCACAATTCATCTATGCATTCTTACGTCAACAAGCCTCGACATCTCAACGTCTCGAGTTTGCCTCAACAATCACTTAAGGTATGTACAAACAAATGTCTAATACATTTTATGATCAAAGGAATTTTTGTTTTTACAAACCTTACATTTTATTAAAGTGGGACAAACATTTTTTAAACTTATACAAAACAATTTTGTATTTATAAGAAATGTTTTATTCAAAATAAATATTTTGAATTCAAATTTCTACCCAAAAAATGGCCATATTTTTCAAGAAAAACCTTCCCCACAAAAAGACAAAAATTCTGAAGAAAAAGTATTTTTTATTAGGCAGCCCCCTTAATTAATTAAGGGGACCGGCTAGTAAATTAAGGGGACCGGCCACACAATTAAGGGGACCGCCCACGCTCCCAAACAGTATTTTTCCCCCTATAAATACTGGTTCATTCCACAGATTTTTCTCACCTTTTGCACGAAAATTTTCACTCCCAATCCCTTCAAAACATCCTTCTAAATCCTTTGATCATAAGATTATAAGTCTTTGTTTCAAGTGATCCAATCCTTTACCACTCAAAGTGCAAGAGAAGAATCCTCCCTATCATAAAGCCAAAGATGTATTAGGATCTAGTTAGTGTTTATGTAATGTTGTGAGTTATGTATATGTAATAAGTAGATCAAGATGATCTTACTTAGTAGTGAGTTTATGAGTGAGTAAGAAGTAGTGGGAAGAGGTAGTTGTGTGGAGAAGTCATGAAGTTGTGAAGAAGTAGAGGTGTGAATATGTAGTGGAGTATAGAAGAAGTTGTGAAGTAGTGAAGAAGTCGTGAAGTCGTGAAGCCATGAAGAAGTCGTGAAGTCGTGAAGCCATGAAGAAGTCGTGAAGTCGTGTAGAAGTTGTGTAGTGATCGAAGTAGTGTAGTGATCGAAGTAGTGTTGTGAGATTGGTTCTAGCTACTATTAGAACTCGACATTTAGCTTAGTGTCGTTAAATGGTGTAAGAAAAAGTTGTGTACGGTTTTCTCCGCCAAAAGGGAGCTTGTTTAGTTGTGAAGAAAACTCTCGAGTAGGTGACTCGGGGAGTGGAGTAGGGCAAGGAAGGTGTCCTTGTAGCCGAACCACTATAAATCATCGTGTCCGGTTTGCATTTCCTTTCTCTTATCTCTTTTCATTTATTCTTGCATTTATCGCTTTACATCTATGCATGCCTATATGTCTTAGTTGTTGCTTATGTAGTTGTGATGATTGATTGTGTTGTACATAGAAGTTAATATTGTGATTGTGTGTATAATTATATGATATGGTCAAATAGATTATTATTCACACTTCTCATATTAAGTTTAACTTGATAGATAATTTGATACAAAACGTTTTAAGATTTTAAAAGGAAAACGTATTCACTCAAAGACCGACCAAAGCTCCATTCATAAAACTAAGTTTTTCCAAAAGCTTACGTATATAATTGATCATATTGATTATATGGTGTTTTCATACTAAACTCTAATTAAAGATTTTCCAAACAAACAATTGAATAAATTCGAATCAACATTTTGAAACAAAGTTTTTATAAAATGAAAAAGAGGGGAAAACTATTCAACCCCCCCCTTCTAATTTTCCACATAAACTACAACTATTGTTTTTAAAACTTAAACAGATTAAGTAAAAGATATTTAAACTATTTGAACTAAAATTACACTATAGAAATAATAAGAACTTATTTAAGCAAGAAATTTGGAATTTCTTACAAATGATCAAGACTGAGCAATAAGCAAACAAGGACCCAATTCACATCCTAATTGCTCCCAAGAGCTTCTAAACCATTTGTAATCCAAAACAAATACTGCTCCATTGCTTCATCATCTTCTTCTCTTGATTTTTTATTTTTCAATGATTTTCCATGATTTTTGAGTATTTATGCTATAATGAACTAAGACTTGTTTTAATAGATACTGAGCTTGTAAAAGCTTTTAGTGAGCTTAATAGAGTCTTTTAGAACAGGAAACAACAACTTTTAACAAGATCAAAGCAAAGTTGTCAATTTCACTTTTAAACTTGCCAAAATATGAATTTAACATAACAAAACTTGAAATTGATGTTTAAGATTACTTGAATTACACTAATAATGAAGAAAATAAACTGTTTAAACTAAAGATTACAACTGATCATTGAAATTACACTAATATGATTTAACAAAACTTAAAACTAAACTAAATTAACTACTCTGTACTTCTGTCTTTCTCTTCTCTTTTATAGACACCCAATGTATTCCACGTGTCCTCATGAGTAAGTCCCACTAATTTGAGCCCTTGGATCAATCTGAATTCATCTCAACCATTTAAACCATTTTTGGCGCCAAAACTCCATTTGGTGGCTTGGATTAATTTTAGGGCAATTAATGCCTCTTGGAAGGATGTGTGAGGTGTAGGGGACATTTTGAATAGTAGGAGTAAGCTAAGGATGGTGGTGGTGTCATGTTTCAGTCGTAGGATGTGGAGGTGGATGTAGGGATGCCACGTGGCATCACCTGGGGCAAACCCAGGAGGTGGGTTTTGGTTTTGGTGGTGACAGGGAGTGAAGGAGGTGGTGAGGTGGTGAAGATGGAGGTGGCAAGTAGGAGGTGGAGGGAGGTAGTGGATGAAGTTGACTGGGTGTTGACCCCGTTTTTATTATTTTAAGGGATTGGGCTTGTGGTTTGGGCCTGTGTGGACTGGGTTATGGATTGGGTTGTGTTTTTGTTTGGATTTGGATTTATTAATAACTTGGATCCGTTTGGTTGTAGTAAATCAATAAGGACCAAAGTTGTAATTTTCTGTTTTTCAAGGGCTGAACTTGTAAATCTTCCCAAGTCCACAAAGGGTTCTTTCTTGCCAAGGATTAATAGTACAAGAACCATATTTGATATTTTCCACTTTTGAATTTTCTAGGGACCAAACATGTCAAATCTGAAACTTCAGGGGCCAAACATGTATTTTTCTCAAACTTTTCATCCAAGGGCCAAACTTAACAACTTGTGAATTCCCAAGGACCTTTAATGATAATTTTCCATTTTGAACACCCGGGGACTAAAACTGTCAAGTTTGAAATTTGAGGGACCTATTTTGCCATTTTTTCAATTTTGAACTTCAAGGGTAAAATTTGTCATTTCTTGATTCTTGGGGGACTGTTGTTGACTTTTCTTCAAATTAATTTTCCCAGGGACCATTTCTAACATTTCTTGAAAGTTCAAGGACTGATTCTGCCAAGTGTGCAAACTTTGCTCGTTTTTCATCTGTTTTCATTCCTTTTGCACCTGAAACATATAAAAACACATTCCGAAGATATTTGTAGTATTATGTGGTGTTTCTGTATGTTTTTAAGTGTTTTTTGCAGTTCAGATGGGAATAAAATGATGAGTATTTAGACACTCATCAATCCCCCACACTAAACTGTTGCTAGTCCCTAGCAATATAAAATCAAATAACAACCCATTTTGAAAATTTAATGGATTTGATGTCTCTTTACCAAAAGTCATTACTTCTGGAGTAGCCAATGTTTTAGTATGATACCTTGGTACATTGATAACCAAATGATTTTAAGCAAACCATCAGCTGTCAACGGATTTGATTTGTCTTTACCAAAAGCCGTTTGCTTATGGACTAACCAACTCTTTGATACAGGTATCACGTTGGTGAGTTGATTACCAATTATGGTTTTTCTACTGCCTTTACCACAAGCCATAACCTTGTGGGCTAGCCAACTCTTTACTATTAAGGATATGGTGAATTGAATACCATACAATTTTTGGCAAATTGTCAGCCATCAACGGATTTGAGATATCTTTACCAAGAGCCGTTTGCTCTTGGATTAGCTAGTCCTTATGTGGGTTAGACATGGTGGACTGATAACCATTTGTTGTTTTAGTGCCAAGCACTTCCACCAAATGAAAAAATTTTAAAATTTTGGCCAAAAATGGAGGTACTAGAAGGTACAATATGATCAAATTCGCAAGAATTTCCTCCCCACACTTAGAATTGAATATTGTCCTCAATATTCAAAGTCCCGGCTATTATGCCGACTCTTTGAACGTAAAAATGCAACATTAGTAGCTAAATGTGGGAACACCATTTTTCATTTTCATTTTTTTCATTATTTTTTTTATTTACATGGTAAACAAAAGCAGGGGCAACTCCCCCACACTTAGGTGTTAGCATAAAGAAAGAAGAGAGAAGCATAGGTGAGAACTGATGCGTGGGAATTGCACCCTCACAAAAGGTTTTACCTCTCAAGGGATCTTGAGAAGCTTACAACCCCCACTAGGCAGTTTACCTGATCGTTATAGTATAGTATAGTGACAAGTACCGGGGGATTGATCGTTCAACTCAGGAATAGTGTCGTTAGGATTAGAAAGCCTACTAAACTAGGTCTAAAGGTGAGGGATGATTCTTTTTGTATTTTTATAATTTTATGAAAGCAATTAAAATCTCAGGTTTTGAAGGAGTGGGCGAAATTAGTTGCTAGCCAACTAACCCAATTTACCTAAAGATGCAATCAAAATAAAATAACAGAAATGAAAATAAACTAATTATACTAATGTGGTGGTGACAATAATGAGGAAAATTGTGTTTACTTAGATTTTATAACTCCCTAGATATCTTTTACAGGTTGATAGCTTGTTACAATTGCATGGATGACGGGTCATATTCCTTAATACTAGTCGTAGGGCCGCGTACAATATTCCCTAAATCTATAGGATCCTACTTCACTCCTATGTCGAGCCGTTAGAACCTCCTAACATGGGATCATTAGAATTCTCCTACGCATTAAATACAACCAAAAATCGTAGTACACCTCCAATCATGTTTCTTAAGACGTTCAAGAAAGTTACCAATGGAAGTCTGCCAGTTTTCTTAAGCCTAACATCGAATACAATCATCCGTAACAATTATAAACAAACAATCAACCCATAATTAACATCTAGGTTTCACTACATCTAAGCAAACACAAAGGAAATCTAGCCTAGCATGTTAAATAGAAGACAAGCGTAAGATATAATCAAACAACACATAGACATATTGAATGATTTGGAAGAGTACTTATCTTTAATTGAACATGAAAGATTCAAAGGGTTGAAACTCTTGAAAAAGCTGGAAAATTCGACCTAGGGTTTTTTCCCTCAAAGTTGCACACCAATGAATGAAATTTGGAAAACTATATATAGATTTTATAGGGTGACGACGTCATGTGTTAAGTTGTGACGCTGTCAACTCGCCGCCATAATGAAATCGTATTGCCTAGATCTGCTTGTGACGCCGTCATGTGTAAAAATGTTCTGGGCCGTCACTAATACTAGGACCATGACGGCCTTGGGTGACGCCGTCATCTCCTATGCACAAAAACTCTCTGGATCGTCACGTGTATTTTCCACTTCCACCTCTTTTGTAACTCTTGACGCCGTTGATGAGTGCTCAAACACTCATCATTTTTATCGTATTTAAACTGCCAAAAACATTCGAAAACGCTCAGAAATGCATCAAAATACTAAAAATATCCCAGGGATTGTATTTTATACGTTTCAGATGCAAAATGAGCAAAAACAATGAAAAACGAACAAAGTTTACACAATTGGCAGTTTTAGTCCCCCAACTTTCAAAAATTTACAAAACTAGTCCCTGAGCATTTGTTTTGAAAGGAAAGTCAACCTAAGGCATTTAGAAGTCAAATTTATCAAATTTAACCCTTAGGTGAAAATTTTGGAAAAATGACATATTTGGTCCCTGCAGTTTGGAAAATTGGCGAAATCAGTCCTTGGGGAATATTAAAATGAAAAATATCTTTTGTGACCTTCATCTTATGGGAATGTAACAAGTTTGGTCCCTGGATTAACTTTGAGCAGTTGGCAAGTTTGGTCCTCATAAAATCAAAATTTGCAAAGTTGGTCCTTGATACAAAGTTAAACCAAACGGACCATTTGTAATACTATCTACCTAAACCAAACCAACCAATCCAAATGCAAACCAACCCCAGCCCACTTTTATCCCAAGCCCACCCAAACCAAAGCCCAAACCATCCCATTTTTATTACTAAAACCAAACGGGTCAAAGCTAAAGTCAACCCCTCCCCTGACCTTTCTTCCCCGCCTAAATACCTAGCCCCCAACCATCCATGCCTTCTCCAACATCCTTGTCCCCCCTCCATTCCCCAACATACCTACTCAGTCACCCTACTCCTCACCTCACAAGTCCACCCCAACATCCCCAACAAACTTGTCTCTTTACCCAAACCTTACAACACCAGCCAACACTTCTTTTAATGGTGGAGATCAACTCAGAAGAATCAAGGGCTGAAAATCAAGACAAGAAACATAGCAGAAGAGGACAAGGAATAAGGAGGAACCCTAGTTTTATTTTCTAGTATAAATTAGTCTATTGTAAGCCAAAAAATGGCAGTAGGGTTTTTAGCATAGTTTTTAGTTTTAGTTAAGTCTCTTGTATGTTTTTTTTTTAGTTCAATGAAAGTTTAATACCTTTTAAATCTTATGTTTCTACTTCTCCTCAGTCAATTGCTTATGTAAACTGCTTAATTAGCTTATGCTAGTATTCATTTGCTTAATTTCTGCTCATTTATAGAATAAGGTAGCTTATTTGTGCTTGATATTGCTTCTCATGCCTAGTTTGCAGCTTCTAAATCCTTAGATTAGATTTTTGTATCAAACCTGTCCTATTCACCCCTTGTATGCTTAATCTTAATTGCTCATTTTTAGTGCTCAATCTGTGTTCAAAATTGGTTTTTAGTATCTCTTTGACTTGGAAAATAACTTTTCATCTGAGAACTAAGCTTAAAATGGCCCCTTCATTTGACAAATCCAACAGGTACCCTGTTAAGGGACTGTTTGGCACAAGCCATTTTGTTGGTCAAAAAACCATGTTGTCCTAATTTCAAAACTCAAATCAACTTTAATTCTTTGTTGCTAGTGGATTTTAGTAAAGTTCCATCATTTTTAAGTCCATTTAATAGCTTTGATTAGTTTGTCAACCATTCTCATTAGTATAACTGTTTTACAAAATAGGCTAGCTTAGATTCTGACTTCAAGGCTTTTAGTTGTTATATTTAAGTCACATCAGTTCTCAAATGGGGAAGTATAAGTTAGACATCTAGAACTTAGGCTTTCAAGGTCAAAACACCCCAATTTGACCCATTTAGTAAGACTGCCATCAGCAGCCAAGACCCCAACAAACCATTTTTGATCTTGAACTTAGGGTAGATAAAGTAGGATTTAGTATATGCTTTTGGTTATATAAGTTATTATTAGTTTAGACTTTACATCTTTTAGCTTATATAAGGATTTAGAGCTTATTATAGTAGCTTATTGAAGGGCTGCAAATTCCCACTCAGCTTAGGCCTGCCACTTACTTTGTCCAACAGCCCTCATTGAGGTAATTTTAATGTCTTTGTTCCAAGTTCTTAGACCCTCAATATTGATTTACTGCTTCCTTCTCAGCTTGTTAACAAGCCTACATTTTTATTTTATTTTTTTTAAATCATCTTAGCTGCGTATATTGTCCATCAGAGTGACCCATTGGGTCTGTTTAAGTGATTGGGTCAGTTTAGGCTTGTGTGGATTTCATGTTTGTTTGTTGCTTAAGTTGCTTAATCCCATTTCATACCAGTGCATTTAAGTTATTAGGAGATATTGTCAGTGGTTATAGCTTATATGACTGAGAAACTAGCTTATGTGAGCTTGTGGGCTTACATCAGTTAAGCAAGCCTTGAACCCAAGCCTGCTTAGTTGACTGTCCCAAACAGGTCCCTTGAGGCTGTTTTGTGTGATTTAGCTTTGTTGAATAACTCATTTCCTATTAGCTAGCTTATCTGCTGCTTATTTAATTTAGGCACTTTAGGTTAGGTTAGAATTTAGTAGTTGCATCTTATTAAATCTAATCCATGTTAATTTTGTTGTATTTGCACCAAATCAGTAGAATTTAGTTTTTTTTTTATATATAAGCAAACTGTTGTGACAGCTTAAGCTTATTCTTAGCTTATCAACTGAGTTTTCTTGCCTGAAAAGTTGAATTTGGTCAGCTTGTGGTTTACTTTTGCAGCCTTCAACTCCTTGTTGATGCCCATTGAAGCTTTTGACACAATCTAACACACTGATCCACATCAGTGTGTTGTGCCCATTTCACAAGCCTACAGCTTGTTGGCTAGTCAAGCTTCACCTGAGCTCTTTCACTTTTTGGGGAGCTTGTAGTTCAGGGTTGTTAATTCAAAGCTCATTTTAGCCTTTAGAGCTTATTGTATAAGCTTATCAGCAGCCTCCATAAGACCATAAGACTTGTTGAGTTGTAAGCTTTTGGATAAGCTTATTTCTTCTTGTTGGCTTGAATCAGTGAGATTCTTCATTTGTTGTAGCTTATGCAAAGTCACTCAGTTTTTCTTTAGCTTAATTTAGGTCTGAGTTCAGTGCATAGCTTATTGGGTTGCTTATTGTATGTGAAAAAATCCATTTCTAGCCATAATAGCTCAACTGTTAAGCTAATTAGGACCCAGCCAGCTTATTTTCAAGTTCTAATAAAAGTTCCTTCACAAAAGTTCATTATTTCCAGTAGATAAATAGATTTGCAAAGGAAAATTTTGAAAAAGCCAAAATTAAATGAAGTGACAGCTTCTATTTAAGAAGCTTATTGCTTATTTGCTTATTTTCCTTAAGCACTTAGTGTTTTTATAATTTTCCTAGGTTCCTGTAGTTATAAAATAATTTATGTAATTTTTTCATATTTTTCTCTTTTCATTTAGTATTTTTAATAATTAATATTAGTTTTTATTAATTAATAATTAGTTAATAATTAATAATAATTATTTAAAAAGTCTTAAAAATATATTTTCAGTTTTATAATATTTTAGATTTTTCCAAATATAATTTTCATATTTTTAGTGTATTTTCATAATTAGTTATAATTTAGTGTAATTTAAATAATTAAAAGTAATTAGGAAAATAGTAATTAATTAATAGTAATTAATTAAATAGTGTAAAAATTATTTTTCTTTTTCAATAAAAATTCTTTTATCATTAGGATTGTAAAAATGTAATTTTCATATTCGTATGTATTTTATTTCAACAAAACTCGCGTTTTATTTCGTACGCTAACATAACTTTAATTCAAACGAACGCGTTTTTAGACTTAGCTCACGTTTTTAGGTTACATGATCATCAGTAAATGTTAATATAGTATTTCTAAGTTATTTTCATTCCTAATCTCGGAGCGTAATCATTCACAACCCCTTTCCGTCCAAATTCACCCGATCACAAACCCGTTTGTTAACCATCCACACCTCGTCGGGACATTACGACCCGGGGAAACACTATACTTCCGCGGAGAATTGGTTTTAGGCCGTTTGACTTGGTTGACCATTATCTGGTGAGCTTAGTTGACCGTTCGGAACCAATCACCGTCATGTAGAAAGTTGTGACACCGTCAGGTACTGTTCCAGCAAGGAAAATTGAGACTTTGCCGTTTTGTTCACTTTTATGCTCCAAAAACGTCCAAAATATTTCCTTTTCCAGATTTCTCTCCAAAAGTACCTAAAATGACAAAAGGAACGATTTAGGGCAATATTTGATCAAATAATCTCGAATTCGGGCTTAAATGACCCCTTAAAAGCGGTTCACTTTTCGCCTCATCAAGAACCCATGTTGATGACGTATAGTCTACATATGGGCCACGAGCCCAAATGATAAACATTACTAAGGCCCAAAACCACCATGTGTGGGCTATTGTAACTTGGGCTGCATCACTAATGGGACCAGGCTCACGTAAGCCCAAACCCAAATAATCTATACACGGTATAGATAAGGATCATCTATCTATGGAATAGATATCCTTACCCGGATAAGCACCATGGGTGCGAAACGTAAGGAGCACGAACCCTACAAGGATTCTGAGCCTATATAAGGAATGAAATAACTCTCATTCAAGGTACGATTCACAAACCCTAACTCTTTACGAGAACCCTAAATCGATTACTTACTCTCACGCCGGAGTCTAATCGTGGGAGACAATCCCACGATAAGTCTAATGGTGTTGTTTATTTTCTTAGTGCGCAGGTTACAAGTACTAAGAAGCGAATTGGTACGAGAGCAAGAGCCCATAACCAGGAACGCCCAACTTTTGTATCAACAAGTGGCGCCATCCGTGGGACCCTACTAAGAACCAAGAACTAGAATGACAAAGAATAAGAATTCAAGCCAGCGGACTCCGCAGTCAGAAAGACGTGACCCCCTGAGGAAGAATCAACAGAATTCGACCTCTAGGCAGGTTGCTGGAACAACCAGCGCACCTAGTCACCAAGAGGAAGGAACAACCCAACCTCTTCCAGTGGTAGAACTATCTGTAAGGACTACCCAAATCACCCCAGTGGTCCCAAGCGTTGAGGAACTCCAGCGTACCCTCTTCACCACTCCTCACCAAACTGTACCCACAGTGAACAACACTGTACCACCAGGCGCGCCTAACCGAGATAGGGTGCCTAATACTGAGGCAGACATTCTTGCAGAAATTGAGGATGCACCCAACCTAACTTTGGGAAATTTTGTATCCCAAAATTATGAAACCTTAACCACCCTCATGCAAGAAGAAGCAAGGAGAAGGGCAAGCACGAGCCTACAAGCTCGCCTCAATTTTGGTCCTGAACGCGAACTATCACCACTGCGCCACCCACGAGGAAGACACGCAGAACGTACCACTATCCACGATAGGTTGGGTACGACATCTGATTCACAGTACTCAGAAGATAGCGAGAGGCGCACTAACGTTCACTCCAGACTTGGCAGTCGAGGGATACAAGACCGATTAGGACCTCAGCATTCGCCAAGCCAAGGATCCTCCAAACTTGGGAGTAAGAGGATTCACGACAGATTGGGAAGGAGAAGATCCCCAAGTGAAAGTCCCTCACGCTCTTCTTCTGAAAGAAGCTGGCGCAAGCGCCGAAAAAGAGACTACCCTTCCTCCAGTGACTCCTCGGACAACAAGGATAAAGAAACAGGACACTGGAAGTCAAGAGGAAAGCGTCGCGAAGAAGAGAATGAAGATATGTCTCTTCCATGGCGTCGCCAGAAAGTTGATGCGTTTACACGACGCATCAGCGATTACTCAGACCACAAACGCAGGCGCATGCCCACTAATGTAAAAACATACGATGAAACGGGTGATCCGGATGATCATCTAAAAGTTTTCGAATCAGCCACCACTATCAAAAACTGGGCACAGCCTGTGTGGTGCCACATGTTTAATTCTACGTTAGTAGGGAACGCGCGCACATGGTTTAGCAAACTCCCACGTAGGAGCATTGGTGGGTTCGAGGAATTACGGAAAGCATTCCGTCTCAACTTCACCCAGAGAAAGAAGTGCGCTAAAAATCCTGTTGCACTAGCAAGAGTGAAACAGCGCCAAGGGGAATCAACCAGCACTTTTATGGAACGCTTCAAGGACGAGTGCATACAAGTCAAAGCATGTCCCGAAATCCTAAAAATTTCAGGGTTCATGAATGGGATTAATAACCCAGAACTTATCCGAAAGCTAAATGACAAAGTTCCCCAAACTTTCGATGAGCTAACAAAGCGCACCAGATCCTTTATACAAGGAGAAGCAGCTACTGCGGACAGCAAAAAGGGTTATTCGAACTATAGGCAGCAAGAGCAGCCTAGGAGACAATCCAACGATCAGAATAACAACCGCTGCAGGAATTATCGCAGCGGAAGAGACAATGACAAATATACCCCTCACAAAAACTCCGAGGGAAATATTTGTAACAGAAGGCGCAAACTTCCCAAAACCGCCACCAATGCGCACCGCAGAGGAAAAGCGCATAGAGAATGGATACTGCGAGTACCATGGTCAAAAAGGCCATACAACTAATGAGTGCGTCCAACTAAAACAACTAATTGAAAAGTTAGTAAGAGAAGGCAGAATGGACCACCTCGTAAAAAACATCAAAGAGGGAAAAGATAAACAGCGGAACGGGGGTAAGAAAGAACCCCCCAAAGAAAAAGTTGACACCATATACATGATACAGTCATGGCAACGCAAGATAAAGCAAAAAGTCAGCCAAAAATTCTCTCCAGAAAAAGAGATATCTTTCCCTACTCTAGCTGCGGACAACGCAGTTGTAGAACCTCTAACTATTGAAATACATACGGGAGGACATGATATCCACCGCATGTACATTGACGGAGGAGCATCCGCAGACATCCTGTATGATCATTGTTTCAAAAGACTGCGACCTGAAATCCAAAGTCAATTGATACCAGCAACAACGTCATTGACTGGATTCACAGGAGAAAAGATCTGGCCCATGGGGCAGTTACGCTTGTTGGTGGTCGTAGGAGATGAACAACACTCAACCGCAACATGGATAAATTTCATGGTAATAAAATCTCCCTCACCATACAATGGTATCATTGGGAGACCTGGAATATCATCCATGCGCGCTGTACCATCCACAGCGTACGGAATGCTTAAATTCCCAGTGGAAGGAGGAGTTGTTACCCTCTATAACACAACAGTACCACCTAGAGAATGCAATGCGGTAACAACTGAAGTGGAGACTATTCCAGAACAGCGCACAGGAAAGACACCAAACCTAAGAATCGCTATTCATCCCGATTACCCGGAGCAACAAGTTTCGATTGATGGATCTTTATCTGACAAAGGTAAAGCAGCCGTATGCGCACTCTTGCAGAAGAACCTGGACATCTTCGCATGGGAACCAAAACACATGACAGGAGTGCCACGCTCTATCACAGAACATAAGCTACAAATCCGACAAGGATATCCCCCAATACGACAAAAGAAGCGCGGCCAGGCCTCAGATCGTGCAAAAGCTATTCTGGAAGAAGTACATAAGCTCGTAGACGCAGGCATCATGCGCGAAGTGTACTACCACGACTGGCTCTCTAACCCAGTTATGGTAAAGAAGAGCGATGGCAGTTGGAGAATGTGCGTGGACTTCACGGACCTCAACAAAGCATGTCCACAGGACTGCTACCCACTGCCAGAAATAGACTGGAAGGTAGAATCCCTGTGCGGATACCCTTTCAAATGCTTCCTAGACGCATATAAAGGATACCATCAAATTCAGATGGCAGTCAAAGATGAAGAAAAAACAGCTTTCCACACCAGTCCAGGAGTGTACTGCTACACAAAAATGCCTTTTGGCTTAAAAAATGCAGGCGCGACATACCAACAACTGGTGAACACAGCTTTCGAGAAACAAGTAGGCCGCAACTTGGAGGTCTACGTTGACGACCTTGTCATCAAAAGCCACACAGAGGGTGAATTGGTGCGCGACATCAAGGAAACGTTCAGAACATTGGGACGAATAAACATGAAGTTAAATCCCAAGAAGTGCACCTTTGGCGCAACCGAAGGCATGTTCCTCGGATACTTGATAGAACCTGATGGAATCAAGCCTTGTTCAGAAAAAACAAAGGCTGTTATTGATCTCCCCTCACCGCGCACACTTAAAGAAGTACAGTCATTGAATGGAAAGTTAGCAGGGCTTAACCGTTTCTTATCCAAGTCAGCAGACAAATCCCTTCCTCTCTTTAAAACGCTCACGAAGTGTACTAAAAAGGGAGACTTTCGCTGGACCGAAGAAGCGGAGGAAGCTTTCCAACAACTTAAACACCATCTGGCATCTCTTCCCAAACTTGTCGCACCGCGACCAGGGGAAGAGCTAATAATGTACTTATCGGCAACTCATGGAGCAGTTAGCGCAGTGCTATTGACAGATAGGAACTCCGTCCAGACACCTATATACTTTGTAAGCAAAGCCCTGAAGAGGACAGAGACTAACTACAGCGCTATGGAAAAGCTGGTCTTAGCTCTAGTATTCGCAGCTAAAAGGCTGCGCAGATACTTCCAAGCGCACCCAATAGCTGTAATCCCTGATCAGCCAATCAAACAAGTTATCTCTAAACCTGACGCATCAGGACGGTTACGAAAGTGGAGTGTACTGTTAAGTGAATATAACATCTCATACAGACCGCGCACTGCAATCAAGGGACAAGTATTAGCTGATTTCATCATGGAGAAGCCAGATAGCGACAGCCCAACATCCATAACAAAAACAGATCTACAGGAACCCTGGATTCTGTTCACAGATGGGTCTTCATGTGTCGATAGATCAGGCGCAGGCCTTATTCTCACAAATCCAGAAGGTATGGAATTCACCTATGCGCTGCGCTTTGAATTCACAGCCACAAACAATGAGGCAGAATACGAAGCCCTGCTAGCCGGACTACGTATTGCAATCAAAATGGGTGTACGCAACCTGGAAGCAAACGTAGATTCACGGCTAGTCTCTAACCACGTGCTAGGAGAATATGAAGCCAAGGATGAACACATGATCCAATACCTGGAAAAGACCAAGTCTTTAATTAAAACCTTTGACAGGTTCACAATAAAACAGGTGCCCAGAGGAGACAACAGGAAGGCGGATGCGCTCAGTAAAATCGCATCCACAAGCTTCGCACACCTCTCAAAACAGGTATTGCTAGAAACCCTAAAAAACAAGTCAATATTGGAGATGGAGATATCCACAGTGGTAGAGGAACAAGATCCTACATGGATGACACCTATCATTGAATTCATGAGCAAGGGAATTTTACCACAAGACCATAAGGACGCTCGAAGAGTGAGGCGCACAGCGCAAGGATTTGAACTACGAGACAACATACTCTATCGGCGCTCTTTCTTACAACCCTGGCTCAGATGTGTTGGACCTCTTCAAGCAGACTACGTACTCCGAGAAATCCACGCTGGATCATGTAGCATGCACTCAGGGCCGCGATCAGTGGTGGCAAGCGCTCTACGGTCAGGGTATTATTGGCCAACCATGCATCGCGACGCACGCGATCTGATAATGAAATGCAGCAATTGTCAAGTACATAGACCAATCTCGCGCCGACCACAACAAGAGCTAACACCCATTACCTCACCATGACCATTTTATAAGTGGGGCATTGACATCGCGGGACCCTTTCCAGTTGTAGCAGGAGGAGTAAAGTTCCTCATCGTAGCCATAGACTACTTTACGAAATGGATTGAAGCGAAAGCAGTGGTGAACATCACAGGAAACCAAGTCAAACGCTTTGTCTGGGACAACATTGTCTGTCGCTTCGGATTACCGGGAGAAATTATATCAGACAACGGAAAACAATTCTGTGATAACCCATTCAAAGATTGGTGCGCGCAATTGAACATCACACAACACTTCGCTTCAGTAAAACACCCACAAACCAATGGCCTAGTTGAGCGCGCAAACCGCAGTCTGGGGGAAGGAATAAAAGCGCGCCTTGACAGACACAAAGGAAGGTGGGTGGACGAGCTCTCGCATGTCCTATGCGCGCATCGTACAACAATCAAAACCAGTACTGGCGACACGCCATTTTCCCTTGTCTACGGAACAGAAGCCGTCATACCAACTGAGATTGGAATGCCAAATATACGAACAGCAGAGGTCAACGTCACAACAAATGACGAGGAACGGTGCATAGACTTGGACTTACTGGAAGAAAGACGTGAACGCGCAGCTATACGCGAAGCAAAGGCCAAGGCAAAAATGAAGAAGTATTACGATGCAAAGGTCAAACACACTTCATTCAGGCCAGGAGACTTTGTATACCGTGCCAACGATGCGAGCCTCGCAGAAGACACAGGCAAGCTCGGACCAAAATGGGAAGGACCTTACGAGGTCACAGACGCACTCGGCAACGGTGCATACAGATTGCGCGACATGGAAGGTCACGGCCTAGCGCGCACTTGGAACATATGCAATCTTAAAAGATGTTACTTTTAGGCTACGACATTACGCAGACACCTTTGCATCCCAAGAGGTGCCTAATAAGTGTTTGTCTTTCTTTTCTTTCCTAGGAATTGTATTTTTATTTTTTCAAAAAAACTTGCAAGTATCAATAAAATGTTATGGTTTCTAGCTAACTCCATAGCGTATTTCACTTTATTGCGTACATACTTATATATGTCAATATTGTTATATTTTTGCCTACATGGCGTGCATGCGCCAATTAAAGACCCACGAAGGCATAAAGGATGAGTTAACCTACTAATTCACTCGTTGAGTAAGAGGTTTGCAAACCCATCAACATTGGATCACGTATCCTTGCTAAGCGCCTTACTTTTGAGACGTCGAGGTAAGTTTCACGTGCGCATCCCACGACGGGTGCGCAAATATTAAGTACACCGTACAAGCTTAGCAAATAACGAGCCAAGACACTTGGTCAAATAATTAAACTTAGCAAACAATGCAAGTATATTTTTTAAAGTCACGCACTTAACAAGCCAAGACACTTGGTCAAATATTTAAACTTAGCAAATAATGCAAGTATATTTCTTAAAATCACGCAGCCAATACACTTGGCCAAATAATTAAACTTAGCAAACAATGCAAGTATATTTCTTAAGTCACGCACTTAATCAACAAAAAGGTATCCTATTCAATATTTTTACACAAAAATTACAAGGAAAGATACACTTCATTATTTATATAATACATATACAAAAAGCCTACACGCTATGGCGATGCTCAGGGCTATCCTCCTGAGCAGCAGAACTCCCCGCCTCCTGAAGCTTTCTCAGAATCAAGGCATCCTTGGGAGATACGGTAGGAACACTCACGGGCACACCATCAGACCTAGGTATGTGAGCAGCACCCACGCCACACAACACTGCCTTGCCCTTAATGCCCCTCTTCTGGGCAGCCCTCTGCGCGTGACGCTCCACAACCTCTTTCAAGGGAATCTCCCTTTCAAGAGCAAATGGGTTGAGGATGTGGCGAGGCTGCGCGAACACGGGAATCTGCAGCTGCGACACATCAGGCTTCAGAAAGTAATCTGATTGCCCCTCTGCATCCTCTCCAAGGTGACGCTCCAAGGTCAACCCCGCCATAAGTACATCTATGGGGTTGTCTTGGTCGCGCTCCAACCTCCCAATGTGCGGCAGCTCGAGGACTTTCAACCCTGCCATAGCCTGCATCAGTTCATCATACGCAGCAGCCTTATACCCAGGGACTTCAGCCAAATCCTTGTTCAGCAACTTGGCCTCATGGAGATCCTCCATAGCCTGCGAGTTCCCGCGAGCCACTGCGCAGTGAACCACCTTCCCAAAGGCGTCCAACACCTCTTGGGACTCAAGAGTACCCATTGCTGCCAGGCGCAGCCCGTGGCTAATCAACCATTACATCAACAAAGATAATTTGTGTTAATAACAAGCATAACAATAAAGAGTATTACGAAGGAGAAGAGTATAAAAAAATACATGCGCTCAGCAATGGTCGACATCAAATGAGGATATAACTCCTCATCATACTCGATGCTCAGGCCACGCAGCTTATCCTCCTGCACCTGGATGATCTTCATCATATCCTCCTTAAACTTGGCAATGTTAGCAAAGTGCTCCACCTTCATCTCTTCCAAAAACCTAACAGCCCAAGTCATGTCAGACTTGTAATGATGAAGCTTCCCGCGCGCCTCCTCCACCTCAGCCAGGGCGGACAATTTCTCATGGGTGACTTTCTCAGTGTACACCCGGGAGGACTCCAACTCCGCATGCGCATCCGCCAGCTGCGCACGGAGCTTTGCGATCTCCTCATCCTTCTGGGCGAGAGCACTGCTCTCCCCGACATACTTCTCTCTCAACTGAGCCACCAGCTCAGCCTGGCGCGCAGCAGTCGCAGCCAGCTCATCCATCAACTGCTGCGCCTCTTCACCCTCACCAACATCGGCTTTCCCCTCCTTGTTTTCATTTTGCGGAGAGGAACTCACATCCACGAAGACCCCATCATTCTTCGCGGCATCATCCCTACAAGACATAAAAGAGACAGTTAGTAAATATTGCGACAAGTAATATCCAAGAAACATAATAGAGACGCAGACACTTACAGAAATGGAGAGGCCTCAGCAGCCTTCTTATCCGCGCCAGGAGCGGATGTCTCCTCCTCCGCGGACGACTCCGCATCCCTAATGAGGTGGCGTTGTCTCTTCCTGGTGCCACTGGTCCCAGCCTCCCCTTTGCGCTTAATGTTCTGCGCCACTTCCTCCTTCAGTACCTCCTCGGGCTTTAGGATCTCCACGCTGTCAGATGACTCAGCGCGCACCTCTCCCTCTTGCGCCACCTCCAGATCTGGTGCCACGCTCTGAACAGGCGTCACTTGAAGCGGCGGCGTATTCTCAGGAACAACCTCAGGCAGCACGGTCAAGCGACCCTCGGTCGCCTCCAGTATTGGCTGCTCACCTTCCCTCAGAGGGCGCACGCCAATAGTCACCTGCTTTGGTTTCTCTAGCTTCACAACGGCGAACAGATCCATCTCTGTGCACGTAAACAAAGCAATAAAGAAGAAAGGATTAGTTGGTAAAGGTGCGCATACAAAAAGACTTACAAAATTTGAAGTAGAAGGGATGAACACCCACCCCGGCCATCCTCACTAATAAAAGTGGGCACCTCGTCCGCAGCGCCGAAATAATTGCGACTCAACCCCATGTGCACCAAAAACTCCTCCGGATAAGGGTTAATGGATAGGCGGTTGGCATCAAGAATCTGCGCATCAGTCAGCCTATAGGAACCGGGTGCGGGGCACCCATCCCTTGGCAATGTATCCTGAGTATAAAACTCATAGGGCGATGGAAAGACCACATCATCAACCTAGAAAAAATACTCCCTCCAATTTCTTAGGGAGTCTACCTTATCAGTGTAACACTGAAGCGCCCCCGGGCGCTTCATAAATGATACCCACCCATTTGACCATGTCGTGTGGTAAAAAGAGCGGAACAAGGAAATGGTCGGTTCTATCGCAAGTAAACGGCAGTTTACTTCAAAATTCGACACCTTAGCCACACCTATACAGTGCAGCTGTGAGATGTGGAGGCGATAGTGGTTGAGCAAATCGCTCAGAAAAATAGATATGGGCACGCGGTAGTTCGCGTACTCAAAGAATTTTGTGTATAGCCCTATTTTCCCTTCGGGTAAATCAGCTATACACGCGTCAACATCTGGAGCCTCTGGACGCACATCCAGAGGAACGAAGTAGTCAGACGTAAACTGAGTAACATCATTCTCCGTCATCGCAGAGCGAAAGTCCTCTAACTGGGCAACCATTTTCATTAATTCACTAGTAAAATGCACCCAAAAATTACCTAAGGAAATGATTATTTTCTTTGCAAAAGATAGCTTTCAAGAAAGTGAGCAATGGTGAGTGTGTGTTTTACTGTGTGTGATTGTAAAAATGGGGCGGTGACTATTATATAGGGAGTAAGAAAAACCCTAGATCATCTCCACGTGGATCCCACTCACAAAAACGTGTGGCTAGAACCGAACCGGTACATGCACTTTTTCCCGATTTACGAGGGCCACGTGGACACAACTCCCAATTTTCGAGCTATCCTTTTTGAGATATTTATGACTAGGTGCATTGCACTTTAAAATGGGCGGCAATATTTCAATGTTCTCCCGCCACGCTTACCGCTGTTAATATTAGTCTAGCATCCGCGGCTACGAGCCACGCATACTAGACCGGGGGGACATGATGACGTATAGTCTACATATGGGCCACGAGCCCAAATGATAAACATTACTAAGGCCCAAAACCACCATGTGTGGGCTATTGTAACTTGGGCCGCATCACTAATGGGACCAGGCTCACGTAAGCCCAAACCCAAATAAGCTATACACGGTATAGATAAGGATCATCTATCTATGAAATAGATATCCTTACCCGGATAAGCACGATGGGTGCGAAACGTAAGGAGCACGAACCCTACAAGGATTCTGCGCCTATATAAGGAATGACATAACTCTCATTCAAGGTACGATTCACAAACCCTAACTCTTTACGAGAACCCTAAATCGATTTCTTACTCTCACGCCGGAGTCTAATCGTGGGAGACAATCCCACGATAAGTCTAACGGTGTTGTTTATTTTCTTAGTGCGCAGGTTACAAGTACTAAGAAGTGAATTGGTACGAGAGCAAGAGCCCATAACCAGGAACGCCCAACTTTTGTATCAACACATGTTATGCTAATGTTTTTGTTTACCGAGTCACTAGCTTGACTCGACCCCGAATTCATTGGTTCTTGGGGAAGTAAGTGGAATAGACACTCTCCATCGGACTTTCATTCAAGATGTTTGGATAAACATTGAAGTATGTGAAAGTTTCACACCGATGAGATACACCCGGCGTAATAGAATGGTACATAAAAGTACTGGGGTCAAAGATAGTGGAATACACGGTTTTGTTGGATAAAGGCAATATTTATTGGTGGCGAGTTAATCATCTTGGTTAATTACATGTACAATAAGGCGTTGCTAAGCCAAGACTAGACTCGACTTAAACTAATGAATCAAAAATAACAAAAACATAAAACAAACATAGAATGGAACGGGATGGTAGTCCGTATGTTTTTTTTTTCTCTTTTCTTTTTCTATTTTTTTTTTTCCTTTAATTTTTTTTCTATTTTTTTTTTTTTTTTATTATTATTATTTTTTTTTTTGCATACACTCTTACCCTACCATTCAAAATAATACATCATAGGGAATGTACATTCCCCTTTCACTTGAATTTTTACATACTTTACAATAAATATTCTAATAACTCGAATCAAGATAATCAAAACACTTGGAGTACTTTTAAGATTAACACACATATGGGCGGTAATAATTTGATGTTCTTCCCCATTACTCCATAACATAAGTACTTTACCTATGAGTCCCAATCGTCCCAAAACAATATGTACGAGATATGACTCGACTTAGTAACCATGTAATCAATTAGATAATTAACTAAGGGTTTAAACATATCACAATAATGCACTAAAGATGAGTGCATACAAGGAAGACTAAGGCAATTTGGTTGCACATTTGGGTGGGTTGTAACAAATTCTTCCTTTAAGTAAGATGCTTAAAGTTAGAAACGAAAAGATAGGCTCGGAGGGGTGTACTAGGGGTTTCGTGTATTAAAAATGAGTACAACGCTAAGGTGTGGGAAAATTAATTGACTTTACTAGTCAAGTAATATGACTTAAATGGTCAAGTAATTATGATACGGGTTTAACACAAGGGTGATCCTAATGCCTCTTATCATGTAGTAAATCCTACTACACGAATGTAGTCTCACTAGCGGTCTCGGGATGCATCACTAACGCAAGTTCTAGAATCTAAATGCTACCGGTACACTCATAAGCTCTAAGGCTTCTCCTAACAAGTCTAGGGGCGAATCCTCACTAAGTAGAAGGCCGGTACGAGTCTTTGACGCCTCAACTAATAGAAGCTAACTAGTGCACTTCTTGGATCGCTGGCGCGTTATTTGCATAACGGATGGTCACCAAGTCATACACTAGCGCTGGCGCATTAGCCAATTAATCTAATACTCGGATGGTCACTACTTTTTTTGATAAAATTTTTGAGTGGTACGGTTTTTTATGCTAGTCATATAACTCCTATCCATGAGACGCTTGTTAAGGCTAAAGTTTCACTCCTAAATGTTGTAAAAAATTTTAAATTTGGCGCTAAAAGTACACTAACAAGTATTTCTCTTAGTTTTATTACACACCTACCATCAAACAAACAAACTCAAGTGCAATAGTATCCTATAAGGTATCATCATTTACCCTCCCCTTACACTTAGGATGAACATTGTCCCCAATGTTCAATTAAAGGATGTAAAAGTAAAACAGGTAAAAGAATGAAAACAAATACTCCCCTGATTCGTTCGGTGTGGATAGTGTATCAACAAGGTTAGATCTTCCTCTAAGAAAATGAATATTCAAAGCTTCCCTTCCAGAAATATAAATCATCTTCTTGTCATATATAAGCTGTTAAACCTGAGAAAACAATCAAGACAACCTCGCGTAAAATCGGTGGCAATCTATATATACTAACAAATCCTAGAAAACAATTTAAGATATAATGCTTGTGGAATGAATGTTTGCAGATTTCCTGGAGTTTATAAAACTAAAGAATTAACAAAAACTTTAAGACTCCGTTAGAAAAACAAAACTCGCAAAATTTCCAGAATTTTACACATGACGCCGTCAGGTGTTAATTCCTGACGCCGTCAGAAGTGACCTGCAGAAATCTTTACGTTAAGTTTCAGGAACATTTCTGGAAAAACTTGTGTCCTACTTCCTGGAAAATCCTGCAAAACATCATTATGACTCGATACTAGCATTTGACTCTAACAAATACTAATATACATGTTCATTTAATATTGTGGATAATCATGATCAATTTTCGTTCTTAGAAATAAATTTGGGGTTTCCCCTTACACGTAGCTTTTGCAAAATACCTTTATATGAAGTTAAGACGAAGTTAAACAACAAAATAAAGCATTTTCACAATTTAGTTTGAAACATGATCTACCAACAATAAAAATAAAGCATGCATACGGAAACAAATAACAATCAAACAAATAAATTAACAAATAAATAAAGCTTGGGTTGCCTCCCAATAAGCGCTTGTTTTTGTTCGAGTCATGATCCTGACTCTATCCTTATTTAACGGAAATAGGGGAGGTTTTCCCTACACTTAGGATTAAGTGCGGGTGGAAGTAGCGATACACACCCTTAGGGTGAAAATATGCCACGTGAGGTAAGAGTGGTGGATGAATTATATGCTCCAAGGGGTGTGCTCCTATCATCATAACCTTACCAAATTCAATCAGATTAATGGGTGGATTAAGATTTTCTCCTAGAAAGGGATCATTTTCTATCAACTTCAAGAGACTCCCATAATGTTTCTTGTGATCAATCATAAATGGGTGATGTAAGCATGTAAGGTCATTTTCCACTCCTATATTGGCTTCCTCTCTACAAGGTTTAGAGTCCATTACCTTTGTCCTAAGACTACCCGGATTATATGGTTTGATGGGTGTATCGGGACCTATTTCAATTCCTAAATTTTCATTCAAGGATGGAAGATTAGGTAACGGTCTTGGTTGTGGCTCCGGTTCATCAAAAATAGGAACTTCCCTAGAACTAAGAGTAAGGCTATCATTATAAAGATTCAAACCAATATATATCCTCTAGTTGTGTTTGGTCCAAAGGCTCTACCTCTATTGGGGTTCCTATAGTCTCTTCTACTTCTTCCGGGTATGTCCCGTGCGGTGTGTATGCCTCAAATGATGGTTGAGTATTTTGTGGGCTTATGTTATTGACCTCATCATTCCACGTGTCAAGATCACCTATATCCTCAACATGTGTTTTATTATAATCTAACCCTAACATTTTCCCAAGTATCTCAAGTGCTTCTCTAGGCATCTCAACTTCTATATCCGAATCATAAGTGTCATCCTCAATATTCTGACTGCTATATTCAAATTGCCCAAAAGATTCATCATGTGTTTCTTGAGATTCATCATCATCGATCATAAAACTTAAGTCTTTTTGATCAATGTGATCATGTTCGGCTACATCCTCCATCACATCAAGGTCACCTATGTGTTCATCATGTATTATGGTAGTGCCTAACCATGACATGCAGCTAGGTGGCTCATACGAAACTATCCTAGGTGAAGGCTCATATGGTGCATAGGTTTCACTAAGTGAGGCATTTTGAGGGGTTGATAGAGCTCCTAAGGTGAATTCTTTAAAAGCATTATGCACTTGGCCTCTTTTCTCAAGGTACTCAATAAAATCAATATAAGATCATGTCCTCCTCATTTCGTTCCTCCATCTTGGTATATCCAAACTAGTGTAATTATATTTTTTTCTGGTAAAATCTAGTGTCAGACCTGGTGGATTCACGTTCTCCATAATGGCCAACGGAATAGTCAATGAACTTAATTTACTAACAAAGGCACAAAGAAAAAGATAGACTAAAGAAACCTAAAAATAAAAATAAAAATCTTACTAGAAAGGAATCTAGCAAGTAGACCTAATAAAAAGAAATTCTAACCTAGACAATAACTATTCCCCGGGCTGCGGCGCCAAAAACTTGATGCGTGGGAATTGCACCCTCACAAAAAGTTTTACATCTCAAGGGATCTTGAGAAGCTTACAACCCCCACCAGGTAGTGTACCTGATCGTTGTAGTATAGTATAGTGACAAGTACCGGGGGATTGATCGTTCAACTCAGGAATAGTGTCAACAGGATTAGAAAGCCTACTAAACTAGGTCTAGAGGTGAGGGATGATTCTTTTTGTATTTTTATAATTTTATGAATGCAAGTAAAATCTCGGGTTTTGAAGGAGTGGGCGGAATTAGTTGCTACCCAACTAACCCAATTTACCTAAAGATGCAATCAAAATAAAATAACAGAAATGAAAATAATCTAATTATACTGATGTGGTGGTGACAATAATGAGGAAAATTGTGTTTACTTAGATTTCGTTACTCCCTAGATATCTTTTACAGGTTGATAGCTTGTTACAATTGCATGGATGACGGGTCATATTCCTTAATACTAGTCGTAGGGCCGTGTACAATATTCCCTAACTCTATAGGATCCTACTTCACTCCTATGTCGAGCCGTTAGAAGCTCCTAACATGGGATCATTAGAATTCTCCTACGCATTAAATACAACCAAAAATCGTAGTACACCTCCGATCATGTTTCTTAAGACGTTCAAGCAAGTTACCAATGGAAGTCTGCCAGTTTTCTTAAGCCTAACATCGAATACAATCATCCGTAACAATTATAAACAAACAATCAACCAATAATTAACATCTAGGTTTCACTACATCTAAGCAAACACAAAGGAAATCTAGCCTAGCATGTTAAATAGAAGACAAGCGTAAGATATAATCAAACAACACATAGACATATTGAATGATTTGGAAGAGTACTTATCTTTAATTGAACATGAAAGATTCAAAGGGTTGAAACCCTTGAAAAAGCTGGAAAATTCGACCTAGGGTTTTTTCCCTCAAAGTTGCACACCAATGAATGAAATTTGGAAAACTATATATAGATTTTACAGGGTCACGGCGTCATGTGTTAAGTTGTGACGCCGTTAACTCGCCGCCATAATGAAATCGTATTGCCTAGATCTACTTGTGATGCCGTCATGTGTAAAAATATTCTGGGCCGTCACTAATACTAGGACCATGACGGGCTTGGGTGACGCCGTCATCTCCTATGCACAAAAACTCTCTGGATCGTCATGTGTATTTTCCACTTCCACCTCTTTTGTAACTCTTGACACCGTTATGTAGAAAGTTGTGATGCCGTCAGGTACTGTTCCAGCTAGGAAAATTGAGACTTTGCCGTTTTCTTCACTTTTATGCTGCAAAAACTTCCAAAATGCTTCCTTTTCCAGATTTCTCTCCAAAAGTACCTAAAATGACAAAAGGAACGATTTAGGGCAATATTTGATCAAATAATCTCGAATTCGGGCTTAAATGACCCCTTAAAAGCGGTTCACTTTTCGCCTCATCAAGAACCCATGTTATGCTTATGTTTTTATTTACCGAGTCACTAGCTTGACTCGACCACAAATTCATTGGTTCTTGGGGAAGTAAGTGGAATAGACAATCTCCATCGGACTTTCATTCAAGATGTTTGGATAAACATTGAAGTATGTGAAAGTTCCACACCGATGAGATACACCCGGCGTAATAGAATGGTACATGAAAATGCTAGGGTCAAAGATAGTGTCTTCATTCCCGAAGGAGTGAAGAACAGGAGAAGCCACGGGATAGGTGAAGAAGAGAAAGAAAGTCATGATAAAAATCATGACTAACTCATCATCACCCAAAGGAGAATTCATAATTTCAATATCATGAATCTCATCATTTAAGCTCATTTGATCAAGACATATCCCGGGTGTGTCTAGATCAAAGTAGAAGTTATTATACTCTGGTGGAGATATGATATGATTGAGTTTATAGAAGAACTCATCGAAGGTGAATGAATCATATTCAAGATTGATGTGAGTGAGTTCACTGGAGAACTCATCGAAGGTAAATGATTCATAATCGGGGAGAGAATTATGAGAATGAGGAGTGGTCCTGCCACGAATCTTCTCTCCCACACGATCAAAATGGAAGGCTTCAAATTCCGGTATAGAATCATCGGAAAGAATTTCACCACCCTTAATGGGGATAGGAGATGAAATAGGTTTCTTATTGGAAACCTCTACTTTAGAAATGAGGATACTGACATTCAATAATGTTGCACAGAGTGCTTCATCTTTGATTTTAGTGTCAATTTCATCATTCTCTTCTTCCAAGCTGACTAGCTCAGAAGGTAATCTATCCACATAACTGATGTCTTCACAAGATAAAGAATTTTCATCAGTATGTGAATGATAGAACTTATGCACATGCCATCTTCTAAGTTCTAAGACCGTTTTGGACTCCATGTTGTTTAGACATTGATCTAGGATAAACAGTAAGTACAATGATAATAATAAGCACAGCGGAATAACATAAAGATTATTATTATTATTATCAATAAGGTTCTTCGTCACCATCTCTAACAAATATTTACAGCCCCAACTCTACTTGATCAAGGTAGAACATGTTACACACCTTGTAACAGGTATCAAGGACTTGATCTTGAGGCTGAACTAACAACTAACACTAATACTAACCCTAACCCTAGACGTTTATAACTTACATCTAGGTTACACACACACCTTTAGTCGACTACATTATGGAAGACTTAATAAGTCTAATGACCCATGTCCTCTTTATATACTAGAGGATTAGGGTTTACAAGATACTACGAAGGGCTAAAATATAAATCTTCTTTTGCAAGCAAGTCCTTACCCATCTTTTGCAGAATACCTTCTTGTCATATTAAGTCCCTGTTGTTTCATTCTTGATTATTTTGTCTCATCAAATTAATAAACCCAACAATCTTCCCCTATTTGATGATGACAAAACAAACACAGTCTTGTACGAACTTCCCTAGATGAAGTAGAAAAGTTGAGATAATTAAATCTCGCCATGAATGAAACAATCTTTGTCTTCCCCTTAAGCCATGCTATGCCACTCCAAAATCTCTTCTAACATCTCTTCCCCTTTTTGTTATCAACAAATAGAGAACAAATGTAAACAGTAGAAACTTCCCCTTGAGTAGGTGCATGAACATCAAATGAATAAAACACACAATAAAATACTTCCCCTAAAATCAATGTGCTTACCATCTTCATGATTCTTCAAATTTGTAAGCTCCTTGTAAAGATCACTGATGAAAAAAATCAAGTATAACGAATTTGATGAAGAAGTAGAAGAACCCAAACTTGTGCCTTATATCTTGTACAAACCATGTGACTCCAAACTCATACCAACCAAAAAAATATGAGTAGATGAAACCTATCCAATCTCATGATAAATCCTGTTGGATCGATATACTCTGACCAAACTACTTTGTAGCTTGTAAAGTTTAACAATATTGAGTAAACTCAACACTATTAATATTGAAACACTGTATTAACCTTGTAAAGTATGCGGAATCTACTAACACAAAGCTTAAGAAGAACTTTTATATTAAACCAAACTTGAACCTGCTTGATTACACAGATTCACTAACAATCCCTAACTTGACTAATATCGACTTCTCTAACTTGTATTTTTTATCTCATAAAACTCATGCGACTAATTCCTCTTAAGGCTCCTTTAATAGACACAAGGATATCCTTAAGTCGATTTACAATACTTGAACGACAAGTAATTATCCCTAACTTATTCTAGAATATTCATACAATATTACATAATAATCCTTTAATCAATATTGCACTTAAGTCCTTGTTCTCTTCGAAGTACTTTGAATAATCTTCAATATCTAGCAGTACTTTGACCATGTTTGACTTTGATCTTCAAGCAGCACTTTGACACAGCAGTACTTTGAAATACAGAAGTACTTTAATCTTTATATCCTAACAATCCTCCCCTAACTTGAACTCCACTTGCTTGATTTCAAGTTTCTTTGTTATCTTTGATCTTCAATATCTTTATCATTCAGAAAGATTGTTTCTTTATCTCTTTATCTTTTATCTGTCTTGTGTGTCAAAGTACCCTTTATCAGCATTAGATGATATCTTCAATAAACCTTCACAGCTACTCAGCAACATTTTGACAAAATGTACATCAAATCTTTTAAAGTTTCATGCTATTCTCATCACTTCCAGGTGTGTAAACTCCTGTGAGAGGTGAATCCTTGAAAATTAATGGATTTTGATGTCTCTTTACCAAAGCCATTAACTCTGGAGTAGCCAATGTTTAGGTTAGAACAACCATGGTACATTGATAACCATACGATTTTTAGCAAATCATCAGCTATCAACGGATTTAAGTAGTCTTTACCAAGAGCCATTTGCTTTTGGACTAGTTAGTTCTTTGATCTCAATCATGGTGAACTAATTACCATAAACGGATTTTCCACAGCCTTTACCACAAGTCATTTTTCTTATTGGCTAGCCAACTCTTCACTTTTACAGATATGGTGAGTTGAAAACCATACAATTTTTAGTAAATTGTCAACTAAAAACGGATTTGATTATCACATCAGAGCCGTACCCTCATGATGAGTCAAACTCTTTCTTGTCTGTTAAACATGGTGAGTTGATTACCATTTGCTGTGCAGTATAAATACTAACACCATGTGTGACTTTTCAAAACCTTTTATAGATATCATCATAAGCTTCAAAACATTTTATTCAAAAGACTTTTACTGGTTTTATACAACAAGCAGTACTTTGGTAAAGTACTGTTTGTCTTGCAGTACTTTGAGAAAAATACTTTTTATTTAAAACAAATCATACCAGTACTTTTGCAATATTATTCTTCTGATTTAGTCCACCTGATAAGTAGCTTAATCACCATGAAAGCTATATCAGTTTCATCTTCAATCTCCATTCCATGATCCAACATCCTGATCATCAGTTCTCTTACCAGAGGATATCTTCATTCAGCAAACATGTAAATCATGGTACCATCTTCCATCTCAAGTGAATGAACTCCTGATGACTCAAATAATCTCCATCTTGTTATTTCCCAGTTTTCTTGATCATTCCAAAGAGTATCATTACTTGTTTCTTCTGTTTCCCAGATGGTTATCAAATCTCCAAGTAAGATTAACCCTACTCCTGTTGCTTCAATATTCTCATAGTATGTCTGCACTTGTAAGTACAAGTTATATAAATTTTCTCTATCAATCATATGCAGAACATCCCATAACATATTAAACACTGTGAAGCTTCCATCTTCTCTGTTGAACATAAGATAGTCCCCTTCTTTTGATTCAACCACAGAGAATGAGATAATCTTTGATTTATTTCTAGAGTCTTCTGTTTTCTTGTTTTCAAAATCAACCACTCTGAAATAATTCCTCAGTTCATCAATTGTATCTTCATGTATCATTTTAAGCTTCGTTGACAGTTGATCATCTTGAACAGCATTCTTTCTTTTTAACTTTCTCTTCTCAGCTTGTTCCTTCCTTATATCTTCTAATTTCTTTCCTTTATCAGTATCCATGGGCACAAAAATTTCCAATTGTTTCTGAATAGACTCTTGAACTTGATCCCATAGACCTTTTACTGTTGGATATCTTAACTTATGTAGATTCTTGTATCCTCTTCTTGTCAAGAAACTAATCATCAAGTTTCTTTCTTGAGCAATTGTCATAGGCTTTCTTGTAACTGGCTTCCTTATCTCTTCCAAATACTCTGCATCATACACAGCTTGTTGATTTCTAGCAATCTCTTCATCCTCTACTTCCTTCATCAGCACCACCAAGTGCTGGAAATCCATCAAAAGACTACCATATACAAAACCCTACAAACCCCACATCAACCCAACCAAAAGAGCCTAAACAAAGAATACCTAATCATCATAGAAATCCATGATTCCCATATGCTCCTCCTTCTCATTCAACCCCTCACGAATTTCCAACAACAAACCCCTCAACACCTCCAACCTCCTTCTGTCACGGATTTGTTGCACACACATACACTCATAAACATCACAAGCAGCTTCTTCATCATCATGGTTAAGTGACCACACTTCAGCCATCCTTTCAGTTTCCTCTTCAATCTTCCTCTGTAACTCACTGCATCGCTCTCCCATGAACTTGATGAATGTTTCATCTTCTGTGTGACTCTGAATGAATAAAAACTTGAAAATTTGGTGCAGCTTTTCAACCCAGAGACTTTTTTTAAGTCATTCATAAGAGGGGTTTCTTCAGCCATTGAAATTTTAGGTAGATGAATGTTTTTTTGATAATAATGAATAATTATGATAGATTAGTGGGTATATAAAGAAAATCTATCTAATAGATTTGATCAGTAACCGAACAATTTTCATCATTGCAAGTTTTAATTACACTGATTTATTGTTTTTCCCATGCAGAATAAATTACGTTTTGTTAAGTTTTGCAATAATACATAAAAACTACAACTTATGATAAAAATTCTAAATTTACAGATAAATTTGGCAATATTACATAACTAACACTCAAAGTTTACCATTTTTGATAAATTAGGACCAAACACATTTAAAAAAATATTATCCTACCAAAAACTAAAAAACTTTAGCTAAAAATCAAAACGTCAATGCCTACGAATTATCAATAAAATTAAAAAATGCGCGAAATCAGAAATACTTTTATTGTACCACGAACATAACCGATCAACTATATCGAACAAAAAATATCAATCATAAAAAAATTAAAATTACTATTGAACAACAATGAAATAAACATTTTTAGTTATTCAGTGATTATTGATAAATCTATATCATATAAAAAAAATCGCAACAAAATATTAAAATTATCAATACTAACAAAAAGATGTAAAACCAAAGATACCATTAGCTTTAGGAAAAATATAATTTAGCGCATCCTACGAGTCCAAAGCAACCGAACGAGCACCTAAGACTTCCGTTTATAATAACTAACATAAGTTTTATTTTTATGAACATTGATTTTACTTAGCAGTTCTTTGGGGGAACTTGAAGTCATCATGTACGCATTCTCCATGAATCACAAATTAGTTTATCTTTCAGTTGTGTGTTGTTCACTTAATCACGTCCTACCTACATTTACAAGTTGAATAGAATTCAAACGATATTGACTAAGATCTAATACGGACATCCTACAAGTGAAGACAAGTAAACCTAAAATTATTTATGTATGACCCTTTTTCTTTTAACATGCACACTTTCCAAAAAAATTTACCATCTTTCTTTCGTTATGGTAAAATATGCCAACGATAATTATAAGTCATGTCCGACCTTCAAGGGCGGACTTATACGCCCAACGGGCTTACAAAGCATGCCTGCCTATTAGGTGGGCCATGACAACTAGTATATATATCCAGCCCAATGGGCGCACATGACTTGTAATTTTACATTTTAATTTGATTATCATATTTTTAATTTTAATTTACTTATGTATATATATATAGGTTTTATTTTTATTTTTATTGCTTATCTTAAATATGTTTATTATTAATTTTTTTATTGTTTAGTATGGGATATGTATATGTTTTACTTTTTTTTATGATATCACCTAACAGTAATTAACATTCGAGGAAGATATTTTCTAAATTGTGTGTATTTTTTAGTATTTTGCGGTGTTAAAACCAATTCTTGCATTTTAAAGATAAGTTATTGCCATATTTAGTTTAATTCTTTGTATTTTACACGTGGTAAAATAATGCAGTTAGGAACCTAAAACTTGAAATATTTTTGCTTGGTGATTTATCGAAAACAGTTTGGAACCTTATCACAGACATGTCTTGTCTTTATGATGTTGGTCGCCATAAAAGAACTGTAGGGCTATTGCTTATCGACCGCATAACAGACCTTCTTACCCCATGTTGTCATGGAGATTCCCTTGTTGATCGGATCATGTCTTCTGTTCCACGTAGGACACGCTCAACCTTTGGTCAGAAGGGTTTACAACCCCAACAAAGACACAGACCTGCAAGCCTACTGCAGGCTCCTCTCGATGTTCAGATACCTCTAGCAAATTTACTTAAAGAGGGGTGGAATTCCTACGATTCAGCTACATAGTTGAACACGTTAGTTAGTCTTGGTAATAAACTTAAAAGCAAGAATTTTTCCACTTTGGAAAGTGAGCTGCTTAATGGGTCGTTGGTGTCCACAGAAAACTTTAATGGAACACCATAAATGGAATCCGTTCTAGATAGAAGAACAAAAGATGGTACTATATTGTTCAAGAAGTGGCTTCAAGAAACACTGCGTAAGGAAAAGATATCTGTTAAGCCAAAATCAGAATTGCAACTTATGAGTCGAATCCTTGCTAAAAACCAGTCATCTTTTATGTGGAACAAAGGAATTATACAGCTCGCAGAAGCCACGTCATATGGTATGAGTGAAGAGTATCATCCTAAATGGGATTCATTTATCAGTGCAGAAAAATTACTTGACATAAGTGCCAGAGACACAAGCGAAAGTGTTTCTTCACAAATATGTGATATTATCAAGAAAAGTTCCTTCGGAGAATCATCACAAGGGGCGCTATTTTCCGTTGAAGATGCTTTGTTGTTAGGTGAGAATTGCCCGACTTCAGATGGGGTTGATTGGTAATTTTGTTACTGGAAGCAATAAGGTGTTTTGTGCAAATGGGTGACCATGACATATAACAAATCAATGATTTCAAAAGTGAGTTCACATACAAATTCAAAAACGTCATTAAACTGAGTTATAGTATATTAAAACCAAAGTACATGTCTAAGCTGCATAACTTTTTGAATGAAGTCATTTTTTCAAATGACTATAATGTTGATAATAAGGATAATTATTATTTGATAAATCCAAAACTTAATAGTGTCTGCGCATTACCTAAAGCAGTAGGACTAGTCCACGCGCCATTCATGTGTAAATTGCTGCTGCTGTGGCATCTCCTAGTTGTAGTACCTATACAGGAAACGAATTCCAAATAAGCAATGTAAATTAACTAATACAATCATATATAGAAAACAATGAAATGTATACACATCAGCTCATGAGTTAGTAAGTTCAAACACGGTCAAATCCCAGCGCACCGCTGGTGTTAAGTTTATTAGACAAAAGTTGGCAAGGATCAAAGTAGAACCTGTTATATGAGGCCAAACTTTAAGATCTTCTTCACACGGTTTGAGTAATAAATATATTTTCAAAGTGTCACACCTATCAGCATGAAAATCTCAGATTCATATTCAACTATTATGCATATTATGGCTCTAAACTGAATGCTCTTTCTCTTTTTCTGCTCTCATATCACCAACGTAGAACTTACTTTGGGTCCTTTAGTTGTTCATTGTTTTTTGTTATAAGTCTTTCCTTGTGCTATGCTATGACTAATAGTGGATTAGAAATCTTATCAAAATGCTATAAATCTTTAATAAAAGTTAATCTTATATGGATTCAAAATAATCAGATGTACAAAAACGCAATCACTTTTTACCCACATACTTAAAATACATTACTGCATTAAAATAAATGAGTTTAGACTTCAGTAGTTTACCAACAAATAACATAGTATGTTAAGCAAAATGAGTTTTAATTCATCATGAATCTGTAAAAAGGAAATATTATAAAAAGGAATTACCTTGGCATTAAGAAATGGGTCAGCAACAAAATAACTTTGGTATCATGAATCAGTAATCGAAGTGCAAGTCAGAACTGGGTTTGCTATAAGCCTAGCCGCAAACTTAATGCCTGTGTAAGAACAATTCAATTCAGTTTGGATGTATGCTTATATCGGTTCTCATCCAAGTAAGTGGGGCAAAGGTGAGGGGTAAATATTACACCAAATGCGAGTGTTCCATATCCAAACTGCAATAAAAGGTTCAATAAACCAGTTATACTAATTTATAAAACACTAATTCCTTCCGAATAAACAGGTTAAACCCTTGTTGTAACATTGAATATGCATGTTTTATAAAGATTAAATATTCATGTCAATTAAAAAAAATTACATGCAATCAAAAGAACAACTTTTTTACTTTTTTGGACCAATTAAGAATGGAAAATAGACCACCCGCACCTCTGATGACGCGTCTCTCATTTTTATGTATTGATCAAGTGATTAATCGGTCCTTTTGTATAGAGATGATGAATATGAATTTCTTGTTACCCAATGATTTGAGCACATATTGCATACAGAAGCGAGTATTAAACATGCATGGATTCTCAGTCAAGAATAATAAATCAAAATGTGTACCTTGGAATCTTTTGAAACTCTATATCTTGTGTTCTTGTATCTCTAATTCTCATTATCCATGTACTGCATTGAACATAACTGATCAACCCTCGAAGCTCACAGGGCAAATTACAATTACAAAAATCACTTTGGAAGCATAAAAAGTTGCATGCACCTTGGTAGAAGCTGTCATGGAATTCTGGTATATACTGCATTCATAACATAGTATAGGATGGTTTTTATGGGATTGTTGGCTAAATAATGACGGTGAGAAAAGGCCATATTTTTATGACTCACATGTACAAATGAAGTACAATAACTCAAAACATGGTATTTTCTTAGCTAAAAAATGAATAAAAAAAGAGCTAAGAGGTACCTGCACACATTCATCACTGGGCATACTACAGGTCTGACCATTAGAACAGTAACATTGTGATCATCTATATCAGTTGTTTGACTCATAATGCTCAGCATGAAATTGGTTAGTAGTTAGTCATCTCAACTAACATCAGTTGTTTATTTGAGCCACGCACTATCTGTTGAGATGATCAAAATTTTTTAAAACACACGATGAACAATGCTCATGGAACACTATTCTCACTAACTATTTAAAACTATTGTTTCACAAACAAATAATAACAATCTCAAACACACTACAAACTGTATACCAGTTGTCTCATAACACCATAAAAAATAAGCAATTTCTAAAAAGCAATCCCAAACACCCCTAAGGTTCAATGCTGACTGATGCGTAAGGATTGCACCAGGCTTTACCTCTCGAGGGATCTCGAGAAGCTTACAACCCCCACCAGGCAGTGTACCTGATCGATGTAGTATAGTATAATGACAAGTACCGGGGGATTGATCGTTCAGCTAGGAATAGTGTCGCTAGGATTAGAAAACCTAAAGACTAGGTCTAGAGATGAGGGATGATTCTTTTTGTATTTTTTAGTTTTTATAAAAGCAAATAAAAATCTCGGGTTTTGAAGGAGTTTGGTGGAATTAGTTGCTAATCAACTAACCCAATTACTAAGATGCAATCAAAATAAAATACTGAAAATGAAAATAAACTAAATTAAACTAGAGGTGTGAGCAATATATGGGAGAATTGTGTTTACTTAGATTTCACTACTCCCTAGATATCTTTTACAGGTTAATTACTTGTTAAAGTTGCATGGATGACGGATTGTATTCCTTAATACCATTCATGAGGTGGCGTACTTACTTCCCCAATCCTATGAGCGCCTACTTCACTCCTATGTCGAGCCGGCTAAGAAGCTCCTAACATGGGATCACTAGAATTTGCTCATGCATTAAATACAACCAATAAAACCTAGTACACATCGGTTCATGTTTCCTAAGATGTTCAAGCATGTTACACAATGGAGATCTGCCAGTTTTCTTAAGCCTAACATTGAAATCATTCATCCATTACAACCATAAACAAGTAATCAACATATAATTAACATCTAGGTTTCATTACATCTAAGCAAACACAAGATAGATCTAGCCTAGCATGTTGAAATCAAGACAAGCATAAGATATATTCAAACAACACATAGACATATTGAATGAATTAAGAGAAGACTTATCTCAATTGAACATGAAAGGATTCAAGGGGTGAAAACCCTTGAAAACACTGTAAAATATGACCTAGGGTTTACAAAGTTCGGCCCTAGTTTTCTCCACACAAGTTCCTCTCTAATGAATGAAAAATAGAAAACTATATATAGATTTTGATAGGTGACGGCGTCAAGAACAAATGTCTGATGCCGTCATCTTGCCGCCAAATAGTTTCTCGGACTGCCTAGATCTGGGTCTGACGCCGTCATGTATACTCCTTATGCAGGCCGTCACCAAAAATAGTCTTGACGCCCTTGTTGTGACGCCTTCAAGTTTTCACTGGGTCGTCATGGATTTTACTCTTGACGCCGTCATGATTTTCTTCTTGATGCCGTCAGGTACTGTTCTCAGCATGGAAAATTAAGTCTTTGCCGTTTTCTTCACTTTTATGCTCCAAAAACGTCCGAATTGCTTCCTTTTCCAGAATTCACTCCCAAAGTACCTAAAATCACAAAAGGAACGATTTAGGGCAATATTTGATCAAATAAATTCAATTCCGGGCTTAAATGACCCCCTAAAAGTGGTTCAGTTTTCGCCTCATCATATACCCTTACACTTGAGATTTGCTTGTCCTCAAGCAAATGCGCTTTTATTCTAGTCAAAATACAAGTTAGGGGCCATTTAACACTAATATAAAAGTAATTACAACAAATAATCGTTCCACTAAAGACCAAAGACAAGCACGGATGTCATACACTAGCACCTCACAAATAGTGTTTAGATACTCACATCTCTCGGGTGTAATAAAGTAATATCACATTATGGAAATGGAAAACATCTCTCACTACCTGTCATAGCAAAATAGATTACCATAGGCTTGGGAAAGAATCAAACCTCCACCACATGGCGTAAGCACCTAGGATAAACTATCAAAGAGGTCTTTTAAAGGGTTGTAACGTTAGGTGTAGAGATATGGAATATACGGTTTTGTTGGATATAGGCAGTCTTTACTGGTGGCGAGTTAACAATCTTGGTTAATTACATGTACAATATGGCATTGCTAAGCCAAGACTAGACTCTACTTAAGCTAATAAATCAAAAATAATAAAAACATAAAATGAACATAGAATGAAAAGGGATGGTAGTCCGTATGTTTTTCTCATATATATATTTTTTTTCTTTTTATATTATTTTTTTTCTTGATTTTTTTTTCGATTTTTTTTTTTTTTTTTTTTTTTTTGCATACACTCTTACCTTACCATCCAAAATAATACATCATAGGGAATGTACATTCCCCTTACACTTGAATTTTTACATACTTTACAATAAACTAATCTAATGACTCGAATTAAGAAAATCAAAACACTTGGAGTACTTTTAAGATTATCGCACATACGGGGGTAATAAATTATGTTCTTCCCCATTACTCCATAAAATAAGTACTTTACCCATGAGTCCCAATCGTCCCAAAACAATATGTACAAGGATATGACTCGACTTAGCAACCATGTAATCAATTAGATAATTAACTTAGGGTTTAACAAATAACAATAATGCACTAAAGATGAGTGCATACACGGAAGGCTAAGGCGATTTGGGCGTACATTTAAGTGGGGTGTAACAAATTCTTCCTTTAAGTAAGATGCTTAAAGTTAGAAACGAAAATATAGGCTCGGAGGGGTGTACGGTTTCGTGTACTAAAAATGAGTACAACGCTAAGGTGTGGGAAAAATTAGTTGACTTAACTAGCCAAGTAATGTGACTTAAATGGTCAAGTAATTATGATACGGGTTTAACACAAGGGTGATCCTAATGCCTCTTATCATGTAGTAAATCCTACTACACGAATGTAGTCTCACTAGCGGTTTCGGGATGCATCACTAACGCAAGTTCTAGAATCTAAATGCTACCGGTACACTCATAAGCACTAATAGTAAATGCTTTTCCTATCAAATCTAAAGGCGAACCTCACATATTTGGGTGGAAAATTTTTCTGAATAGTACGGTTTTGTGCTAGTCATACAATCTCCTATCCATGAGACGCTTGCTATGGCTAAAGTTTCACTCCTAAATGTTGTAAAAAAATTTAAATTTGGCGCTAAAATTGCACTAACAAGTATTTCTCATAGTTTTATTACACATCTACCATCAAACAAACAAACTCAAGCAAAAGTGTATCTGTAAGGTATCATCATTTTACCCTCCCCATACACTTAGGATGAACATTGTCCCCAATGTTCAAGTAAAGAATGTAAAAGTGAAATAAGTAAAACAAATGAAATCAAATACTCCCCCGATTCGCTCGGTATGGATAATAAGGTGGCTAGGTTAGATCTTCTGTCACACCCCCAAAATCGGGTCCAGCGGAAGCATACGTGTAGCTGGGGTGTAACTCAATTGGTATTACAACACTAGTTCAAAAATGGTTTTCATTTCAATCATTTAGAATAACATAGTTAAGTCAAAATATTGTATTTACATTGTTAAAAGTAGTGCGGAAGTAGGCCCTTAAAATAGTTTAAAACGGTCCCCATATAAATAATCAGAGTCTTCTATGACCATGCCAGGCCCCGCCAAAACCTCCTGTAGCGTGCCATTGCTTAAAACCTGAAAATACATGCTAAAGTGTCAACACGAGGTTGGTGAGTTCATAGAGTTTGTCTAACAAATAATGCCTATAGAGAAAAGATCGCCCAGCAAAGGCATCGTAAATCCACTCAGTTGCAAGTCCCGCCATAAGAGACTTGTAACCTGTGTGTTTACAACCCACTGCCAAAAGTATTAAAGTCTACGTGAACATAAGTAATAATGGTATCCAAATTCCCAGATAAACATAGCAAAATGGCTATATAAATAATTCAGTCAATGAGGTTATATAAGCAATGCTGACAATGTCGCCAGATAAATAATACTGACAATGTCGCCAGATAAACAATACTGACAATGTCGCCAGATAAACAATACTGACAATGTCGCCAGATAAACAATTATGACAATGTGGTCATGTAAACAAGGATAATCAATCCCATGAAATACAAGAAAATCAAACATACCAATGAGTGCAGGTGGTTAAATATACCAAAGAAATACCGGTAGTCAAGCATACTAATGAAGTGCAGGTGATCAAATATATATTTAGATAAAGCTGGGAATATTTGAGTAATCAACCAGGTAAAACAAGTAGTGCGTTTTAAGTAAAACGAGCATGTATTCTCCCCCAAAGAGTTTACAAAACAATTAAAATAGTAGGGGCTATGACTCACCTGGAGCGATAGCTACGATGACAAGAATGGATACACTGAAATGAGGCACGATCTCTAACCGCAACCTAATATGAGTAATAACGATCTACCTTAGATCATGACAAAATGAAATGAATGCACGTGCACATGATGCCTATACCACTCGTAACTTGGAAACACTAGTTATTGTCAAAGTAAAATAGTTTCCATACTTAGGAAAAATAAGTCCCAATGGAGTTATAAAAACTTGTCGTAATATATCGTATAAAAATGTTAGCGTTCTATTCCTCGTATCGAAAACCTTAAAATAACGTCGTTAAGTCGTATAAATATTCCTTTGGGTCATACGTATTTCATTTGTTAAGAATATAGTCCTTAGTAATATTTCTAGAAAATATACCATTTAGTGCGTAAGTTATTATTTTCTAGTTGTGACTGTATATATATATAGTTTTGACGATGTTAAAACGCGTATAACTTGGTCGTTTTAAGTTCATTTTCCTCGTTCTTTATATCCCCGGAATCGTGGGACAAAATACTAACATATTTTTGATAAGTCGGGATGGCTAGATTTAGTTTTACGCCTCGAATTTGCCCGTGAGTACTGTTCATCAGCAAGCATTTCCGGAAAATATAGTTTTCGTCGTTAAACTCGTTTTTAGAGTATCTCCTTCGTTATTAACTCGTTTTTATCCCCGTTTTCGGCCATAGTTCCGTATCGGAAAGTATTTTCTGAATCTTAGGTCCAAAATTACCCATAATTCCCTGATCTTTCCACGTTTTGCAAAAATGGACAGCAACTTTCTATAAGTGTCAAAACTTGGTTTTCCTAGTTACTAACTTGTTCAAAAACCAACCAAACCACTTTCAAACACCACAAAGCTAGTCTAATCCTACCATACACCTTCTTAGGGTGTCATGGGTTCCTAAACATCATAACCAAGTAGATCTAACAAGGATCTAACCAAAAATCATTTCTAGGGCTTGTATGATCAAAAGTTTACAAAAATAAAGTGGTATAAGTCAATATATGCATGAGTTCTTGTAAGAAAAATATATAAACATAGTAATAACTTGTAAAAATTATGAAATGAGTTTTGTAAACTTACTTGGAAGATTAATGAAGTTTGGATGATGAAAACCTAACAATCCTTGAGTTTTTATTTCAAAACTCTAACAAGGATACTATATAAACTTGATTTGAGCTTTGATCTTGGAAAAATGGTGTTTCTTGTTTCTTGGTGATCCTAGGCCGGTTTTACCTTAGAGAGAAGGAGGAGAGAAAGCTTTTTGTGGAAGCTAGTTGTATGTGAAGAATAATGAGCAAAATATCCTAAAGTAAGTCTTGTATCTTTCTAGTCAATTGCAATAATTCAATATTAGGACTTTAGGGGGGGGAGGGGGGCTGACGTGAAGTGAGGGGGAGTGGTGGGTTGTGTTGATGGCTATTAATGTTCTTGTCTCCCTAGTGTAAGTATTACTAGTTTAGTTGGTGCATTGGGTGTTATCGGGTACCGAGTTAACTAAAAATAAACCGTGACGAGTTGAAGTAAAATATCATGAAGTTAATTGGGACATAATAAAGTTATAAAAATTGTGAAAATATGTTGGGTATAAATATTCAGTGTTCGGGTGATTATTGTTTAGTTTCTACGAAAACCGTCGTAATTTTAGTAACCGTACGATAATAATTAAAATAACTTTCCAAAACACCGGGTAAATTAATATTATAATTTTTATATTATAAGAATGAGTATAAAAATATATTGGGATCATAGTCGGGAGTGTCGGACGCGTTAGTCACATTATTGATCGTTTGTTAACGTTTATATAGAAATAATTACACGTAAAAGTTAATTTATACCAAAAGTATTAATTTAATTATCCTACGAGTGGAATAGTATGCAAGTGCCCTAATGATGATACTCAGGCTATTTCTAGTCTGTATGAAATGTCCCAATGATAATGCATGAATTCGCTCCTGAACCAATACGGTTACGCGAATTTTGAATACCCGTAAACTAAGTTTACGATGACATGAGTAATGCACGTGAATAGTGGTTTTCTCTCGGAAATGAATAGTGTCAAGTGAATAGTAAAATTTCTGAATGTTTCTCGGAATGTCAAATTGACCTCAAAAATGATGAATAGTGATCGATGAATAGTAAATGATGAATAGTAACTTGTGAATAGTAAATTGTCGAGGTTTGAAAAATGACCGGAAATTACGAGTTGTGACAGTCTTCCCTTCTAACAGGAACTTCGTCCCGAAGTTCAGTTTGTGTAAGTCTCTAGAATGTTATTGGTGAAAAGATGGTGATATTTAGCGTGTAAGCTACTAAGCTCTAATGGGAGTTCAAGTCGGTAGGCCACTAGGCCCATACTGTCTGAAATATTGAATGGTCCAATGTATCTCGGGTTTATCTTCCCAAGTTTTTCTTAATGGTATCATGCCTTTCCTAGGCAGAACTTTCAACATAATCCTGCCATTAACTTGAAATTCTAAGGGTTTACAACTTATTGAACTTGTAACTGATTCTTGACTCGTAAGAAATTCTCTGGTTATTTCATGAATGCCTACTGGACTAGTGAGTTAGGATTTTCCAATTTTGATTCGTCAATGGATATGGGCACTTCGACCATAGTGTGCTTCAAATGGTGTAGTCTCTAAGCTCGTGTGGTAACTATGGTTATAAAGGAATCTGATTTATGGCAAATGGTTAGTCCAACCATTTCTAGAGTCAATCACACCTGTTCTGAGTATATCTCCCTATGTTTGAGTCGTTCTCTAATCCTGGCCATTGGTCTGCAGATGATAGGTGGTGTAGTTCCAAAGGAATCTTAATGAAATCGCTAGGAGTTTGCGGTGGTAAAAGATAGAATATTCATTAGATCGGAATTCGTTAATAGTACATGAAACTTATACGATAAAACGTAGAATTAAACACAAAAGAAATACAACACAAAAGAGTTTAGGCTTTAGTTTATTTTTAAGGCAGAAGTTCTTGGTTCTTGAACATTGTTGTCGTCCTCAGCGTTGTTGATGTGCGGACCATTTCCTTCTCCGATGACCTAGGCTCTCCCACGAGCCCTTCCGCCTTGGTTCCCTTTCTCTTGGTTTCCTTGTTTTGGGCATTCATTCCTGTAATGCCCTATTTCTCCACAGCCAAAACATGTCACTGAGGGTTTCTGATCTCCGGTAATGATTGGAAATTTACATTCCCAAGTTGCATGACCAACCTTCTTACAGTTGCCACATGGATTAAGACAAGGTCCATGGTTATGATGATTCTGACACTTGTTGCATTTGGGTAGGGTACCCTGGTAACCTTTCTTTTCACTTGGCTTCGCAACGTAGGCCCTAACCACTTCATGTTGTTTGTTTGGCTGCCATACTTGATCGTCTCCTTGGTTGTCATCCCTTTTCCTCTTGTTTTCGTTGTTGTTGTTTACAGTAGTTTCTTGCTTCATCACTTGAGCCATAAGCTTTTGAGACATTCTGATAGCTTCCTCCAGTGTGTCTGATTTAGAAGCAATTACGTTCCCACTGATGTTGCGCGGTAGTCCACCGATGAAATTTTCTAAGAACTTTTCATTATCTGGAACCATAGTTGGACATAGCACAGCCAACTCCTGAAACCTTCGGATATATGCCTCGATATCATTACCTGCTGTCACTAGCTTATAAAACTCTGTTTCCAACTTCTGCACCTCAGTACGAGGGCGAAACTTATCAGTCATCAATTTCTTGAATTGCTCCCAGGTGAGCTTGTAGGCATTTTCCATACCCATCGGTTGAGCATAAGAATTCCACCATGACATAGCTTCATCCAAAAGCATACCAGTAGCGAATTTTACCTTGCTGCCATCAGGACAGTTGCACATGAGGAACACATTCTCAGTCTTTTCGAACCAGCGAATCAAAGCAACCGCTCCTTTAGTGCCCTTAAACTTGATGGGATCACTAACCTTAAAATTCTTCCAAGTACATTCGCGCTTATTCTCAGAGTGTCCATCTGTCCCTTTCTGTAAAGCGGCCTCAGCAGTCCTTGCAGCTACCTCAGCTCTCTCGATCTCTAGAGCTTCGGCGATACTATCCTTAACCAATTTCCGAATAGCAACAGGTGTCATGGTTGGAGTAGCTTTAGCTTTCCTTAGCGGCATAGCTCTTCAAGACGAGAAAAGAAGGGTGAGACATAATTAAGACGTTTCCTAGTAGTAGATGTTCGAGAGTGGGTTATCATAGAATGAAAAGTTGATGTTGCGATATGACGAGTTGACGTGGTTCGAGTGGTTTTGTGATATCTTGGGATTTCGGTTGAGTTTTGAATGGTATTAATGTACCGAGGGATCCTCCTTACAGAAGGTATGGAAAGTCTTTCCTAGGGAGGTCATTGATAATATCCACTTATCAATATAGGGAGTAGTGAGTGATGAGTGACATAGGAATCTATAGAGTGTAAGCTAATTCCTTATATATATGGGGAAGAGGAATGATAATAATGGTGAGAAGGGAAAAGACTGTGACAGCTGCGACATAATGAGATTGTGATGAAAGTAAGTACGCACACATGAATGAAACATTTGGGAATTGGGTAGAGAATTTAATCCAGACAAAATTTTATTATAACCATTCTCAGTGTTGCAAAATTCATCTCTGAGTCAGACATAGGTGGTCAGCCTATATCTCACTATCCCGGGTTGAATATAGATGACCAGTCTATATCCCACCGAGGTTCCATGAATTTTGAAATACTCAGCTCAGTTATACTAAGACTATGTCCTTCACAAATACCAAGAGGTTCAGAAAGACAAAAGCAAGTGACCAAACTCGAGGTCGATTGGTGAAACTATGCAAGGAAAACATAACGCGGTGACATATATGATACGTGAACATGCTTATATGAAAGATAATGATAGTAATCAACTAGAATAAGTGAATATAATATATCAGATAATGAGATACAAATCTCATCACATATGTCAGCAACAAACCATAAGTGAGGCATCATCTTGGCAGGCAGGCACGTGACGGTCATAGGGTTAAGTTTTCGTAAAAGTAGCTATAGTCTAGGTTTTAAAAACACTTAGTTCGCTATAGCCAAAGCTCTGATGCCAATCTGTCACACCCCCAAAATCGGGTCCAGCGGAAGCATACGTGTAGCTGGGGTGTAACTCAATTGGTATTACAACACTAGTTCAAAAATGGTTTTCATTTCAATCATTTAGAATAACATAGTTAAGTCAAAATATTGTATTTACATTGTTAAAAGTAGTGCGGAAGTAGGCCCTTAAAATAGTTTAAAACGGTCCCCATATAAATAATCAGAGTCTTCTATGACCATGCCATGCCCCGCCAAAACCTCCTGTAGCGTGCCATTGCTTAAAACCTGAAAATACATGCTAAAGTGTCAACACGAGGTTGGTGAGTTCATAGAGTTTGTTTAACAAATAATGCCTATAGAGAAAAGATCGCCCAGCAAAGGCATCGTAAATCCACTCAGTTGCAAGTCCCGCCATAAGAGACTTGTAACCTGTGTGTTTACAACCCACTGCCAAAAGTATTAAAGTCTACGTGAACATAAGTAATAATGGTATCCAAATTCCCAGATAAACATAGCAAAATGGCTATATAAATAATTCAGTCAATGAGGTTATATAAGCAATGCTGACAATGTCGCCAGATAAATAATACTGACAATGTCGCCAGATAAACAATACTGACAATGTCGCCAGATAAACAATACTGACAATGTCTCCAGATAAACAATTATGACAATGTGGTCATGTAAACAAGGATAATCAATCCCATGAAATACAAGAAAATCAAACATACCAATGAGTGCAGGTGGTTAAATATACCAAAGAAATACCGGTAGTCAAGCATACTAATGAAGTGCAGGTGATCAAATATATATTTAGATAAAGCTGGGAATATTTGAGTAATCAACCAGGTAAAACAAGTAGTGCGTTTTAAGTAAAACGAGCATGTATTCTCCCCCAAAGAGTTTACAAAACAATTAAAATAGTAGGGGCTATGACTCACCTGGAGCGATAGCTACGATGACAAGAATGGATACACTGAAATGAGGCACGATCTCTAACCGCAACCTAATATGAGTAATAACGATCTACCTTAGATCATGACAAAATGAAATGAATGCACGTGCACATGATGCCTATACCACTCGTAACTTGGAAACACTAGTTATTGTCAAAGTAAAATAGTTTCCATACTTAGGAAAAATAAGTCCCAATGGAGTTATAAAAACTTGTCGTAATATATCGTATAAAAATGTTAGCGTTCTATTCCTCGTATCGAAAACCTTAAAATAACGTCGTTAAGTCGTATAAATATTCCTTTGGGTCATACGTATTTCATTTGTTAAGAATATAGTCCTTAGTAATATTTCTAGAAAATATACCATTTAGTGCGTAAGTTATTATTTTCTAGTTGTGACTGTATATATATATATAGTTTTGACGATGTTAAAACGCGTATAACTTGGTCGTTTTAAGTTCATTTTCCTCGTTCTTTATATCCCCGGAATCGTGGGACAAAATACTAACATATTTTTGATAAGTCGGGATGGCTAGATTTAGTTTTACGCCTCGAATTTGCCCGTGAGTACTGTTCATCAGCAAGCATTTCCGGAAAATATAGTTTTCGTCGTTAAACTCGTTTTTAGAGTATCTCCTTCGTTATTAACTCGTTTTTATCCCCGTTTTCGGCCATAGTTCCGTATCGGAAAGTATTTTCTGAATCTTAGGTCCAAAATTACCCAGAATTCCCTGATCTTTCCACGTTTTGCAAAAATGGACAGCAACTTTCTATAAGTGTCAAAACTTGGTTTTCCTAGTTACTAACTTGTTCAAAAACCAACCAAACCACTTTCAAACACCACAAAGCTAGTCTAATCCTACCATACACCTTCTTAGGGTGTCATGGGTTCCTAAACATCATAACCAAGTAGATCTAACAAGGATCTAACCAAAAATCATTTCTAGGGCTTGTATGATCAAAAGTTTACAAAAATAAAGTGGTATAAGTCAATATATGCATGAGTTCTTGTAAGAAAAATATATAAACATAGTAATAACTTGTAAAAATTATGAAATGAGTTTTGTAAACTTACTTGGAAGATTAATGAAGTTTGGATGATGAAAACCTAACAATCCTTGAGTTTTTATTTCAAAACTCTAACAAGGATACTATATAAACTTGATTTGAGCTTTGATCTTGGAAAAATGGTGTTTCTTGTTTCTTGGTGATCCTAGGCCGGTTTTACCTTAGAGAGAAGGAGGAGAGAAAGCTTTTTGTGGAAGCTAGTTGTATGTGAAGAATAATGAGCAAAATATCCTAAAGTAAGTCTTGTATCTTTCTAGTCAATTGCAATAATTCAATATTAGGACTTTAGGGGGGGGGGGGGGGGGGGGGGCTGACGTGATGTGAGGGGGAGGGGTGGGTTGTGTTGATGGCTATTAATGTTCTTGTCTCCCTAGTGTAAGTATTACTAGTTTAGTTGGTGCATTGGGTGTTATCGGGTACCGAGTTAACTAAAAATAAACCGTGACGAGTTGAAGTAAAATATGATGAAGTTAATTGGGACATAATAAAGTTATAAAAATTGTGAAAATATGTTGGGTATAATTATTGAGTGTTCGGGTGATTATTGTTTAGTTTCTACGAAAACCGTCGTAATTTTAGTAACCGTACGATAATAATTAAAATAACTTTCCAAAACACCGGGTAAATTAATATTATAATTTTTATATTATAAGAATGAGTATAAAAATATATTGGGATCATAGTCGGGAGTGTCGGACGCGTTAGTCACATTATTGATCGTTTGTTAACGTTTATATAGAAATAATTACACGTAAAAGTTAATTTATACCAAAAGTATTAATTTAATTATCCTACGAGTGGAATAGTAGGCAAGTGCCCTAATGATGATACTCAGGCTATTTCTAGTCCGTATGAAATGTTCCAATGATAATGCATGAATTCGCTCCTGAACCAATACGGTTACGCGAATTTTGAATACCCGTAAACTAAGTTTACGATGACATGAGTAATGCACGTGAATAGTGGTTTTCTCTCGGAAATGAATAGTGTCAAGTGAATAGTAAAATTTCTGAATGTTTCTCGGAATGTCAAATTGACCTCAAAAATGATGAATAGTGATCGATGAATAGTAAATGATGAATAGTAACTTGTGAATAGTAAATTGTCGAGGTTTGGAAAATGACCGGAAATTACGAGTTGTGACATCTTCCTCCAAGAAAATGAACAATCAAAGCTTCCCTTCCAGAATAATAATCATCTTCTTGTCATACATAACCTGTAAAACCTGAGAAAACAGACAAGGCAACCTCGCATAAAATCGGCGGCAATCTACATATGCTAATAAATCCTAGAAAACAAAATAAGATATAATGCTTGTGGAATGATGTTTGCAGATTTCCTGGAGATTATAAAACTAATAATTCAACAAAAACTTTAAGACTCCGTTAGAAAGACAAAACTGGTAAAATTTCCATATTTTTACACGTGACGCCGTCAAGAGTAAACTCGTGACGCCGTCAGAAGTGACCTGCAGAAATTCTTATGTTAAGTTTCCGGAAAATTTCTGGAAAAACTTCGTCCTACTTCCTGGAAAATCCTGCAAAACATCATTATGACTCGATACAAGCATTTGACTCTAACAAATACGAATATACATGTTCACTTAATATTGTGGAGAATCATGATCGGTTTTGTTTCTTAAAAACATATTTGGGGTTTCCCCTTACACTTATCTTTTGCAAAAATACCTTTGGGTGAAGTTAAGACTAGGCCAAACAACAAAGTAAAGTATTTTCACTATTTTAGTTTTGAAACATGATCTACCAACAATAAAAATAAAGCATGCATACGGAAGCAAATAACAAACAAACAAAATAAAAATCACACAAATCATGGGTTGCCTCCCAAGAAGCGCTTTTCTTTATTTACGAGTCTTGTAGCTAGACTCAAGGTCATGGGTTACTACGTGATCTCATTGTTGGTTTCACTTTCTGATTGTAAATGTTCTTTGTAGAAACCAATCACCTTTTTCTCAATCGCTCCTATAATCCTATGGGCAAACTCCTTATCGACTTTATACTTTGGTCCTAGAGTCAAGCAATCTTTGTAGAAAAGACTCTTCTTTTCCCATACATAATCCATGCACTTTTTCTTATCTTCTTCATTGATGTCATCAAAAGCACCAATGTTATCCAAGTCAAATCGGGGCACAAAACGAAATTCTTTCATTCTATTTGGCATCCTATAAGTGATCCTATCAGTGTTACTCGCAAATCGGATTATCCCTTCTATCTCATCATATTCTAACTTGGACTCTTCAACAAACGGTTTACCAAACACAACATTGGATAATCGACAATCAATAACATTAGCAAGATCTTCAACGATCATAAAGTCAGTGATATAAGTGAAATTCCCAACAAAGACATGTAAACCTTTAATTCTCCCGACAAAGTTACAAACTCCACCAGGGTATTTGGGATCTCTTCTAGGTCCAAGTCTTGTTTTCACTATATCATTATAAACACTTGAGGACATAATGTTGATTGGGGATTTAAAATCAATGTAAGCAAGGTCAATATGTTTATACCCAATCACACATGGTATCTTAGCGTTCTTAGGATCGCCTCTCTTTATCTTGGGTTCGATTCTAGTGAAAGGAGGTCGAGGATTATCAATAAGGTTATTATAGTATGCGATTTCCTCCTTAGTGGGGTACAGATTAAAATAGTCATTTAGCTTCGGATCTATTTCCCCTTCCTCAAGTTCCTCAACAACATTCTCAAAATCATTAGGTCCTAGGTCCTTATTTGAATACAAGGCGGTCGCTAGGTCACTAAATGCATGGCCGAGCTCAACTTTAATCAACCTATTAAGCTCCCTAAGTTCCCTAATCTCACTCTCAATCTGTTCACGTAACAAAGCCACTTCTCTAGGGGAAAGGGGTGGATTCGCGTTTTCCATAATGGTCAACGGAATAGTCAATGAATTTAATTTACTAACAAAGGCACGAAGAAAAAGATAGACTAAAGAGAACCTAAAAAATAAAAATAAAATCTTGCTAGAAAGGAATCTAGCAAGTAGACCTAATAAAAAGAGATTCTAACCTAGACAATAACTATTCCCCGGGCTGCGGCGCCAAAAACTTGATGCGTAGGGATTGCACCAGGCTTTACCTCTCGAGGGATCTCGAGAAGCTTACAATCCCCACCAGGCAGTGTACCTGATCGATGTAGTATAGTATAATGATAAGTACCGGGGGAATGATCGTTCAGCTAGGAATAGTGTCGCTAGGATTAGAAAACCTAAAGACTAGGTCTAGAGATGAGGGATGATTCTTTTTATATTTTTTAGTTTTTATAAAAGCAAATAAAAATCTCGGGTTTTGAAGGAGTTTGGCGGAATTAGTTGCTAATCAACTAACCCAATTACTAAGATGCAATCAAAATAAAATACTGAAAATGAAAATAAACTAAATTAAACTAGAGGTGTGAGCAATATATGGGAGAATTGTGTTTACTTAGATTTCACTACTCCCTAGATATCTTCTACAGGTTAATTACTTGTTATAGTTGCGTGGATGACGGATTGTATACCTTAATACCATTCATGGGGTGGCGTACTTACTTCCCCAATCCTATGAGCGCCTACTTCACTCCTATGTCGAACCGGCTAAGAAGCTCCTAACATGGGATCACTAGAATTTGCTCATGCATTAAATACAACCAATAAAACCTAGTACACATCGGTTCATGTTTTCTAAGACGTTCAAGCATGTTACACAATGGAGATCTACCAGTTTTCTTAAGCCTAACATTGAAATCATTCATCCATTACAACCATAAACACGTAATCAACATATAATTAACATCTAGGTTTCATTACATCTAAGCAAACACAAGATAGATCTAGCTTAGCATGTTGAAATCAAGACAAGCATAAGATATATTCAAACAACACATAGACATATTGAATGAATTAAGAGAAGACTTATCTCAATTGAACATGAAAGGATTCAAGGGATGAAAACCCTTGAAAACAATGTAAAATATGACCTAGGGTTTACAAAGTTCGGCCCTAGTTTTCTCCACACAAGTTCCTCTCTAATGAATGAAAAATAGAAAACTATATATAGATTTTGATAGGTGACAGCGTCAAGAACAAATGTCTGACGCCGTCATCTAGTCGCTAAATAGTTTCTCGGACAGCCTAGATCTGGGTCTGACGCCCTCATGTATACTCCTTATGCAGGCCGTCACCAAAAATAGTCTTGACGCCCTTGTTGTGACGCCTTCAAGTTTTCACTGGGTCGTCATGGATTTTACTCTTGACGCCGTCATGATTTTCTTCTTGACGCCATCAGGTACTGTTCTCAGCATGGAAAATTAAGTCTTTGCCGTTTTCTTCACTTTTATGCTCCAAAAACGTCCGAATTGCTTCCTTTTCCAGAATTCACTCCCAAAGTACCTAAAATCACAAAAGGAATGATTTAGGGCAATATTTGATCAAATAAATTGAATTCCGGGCTTAAATGACCCCCTAAAAGTGGTTCATTTTTCGCCTCATCACTGACAAAAGTGTGTTCCAATTGTATAATTTTATCCCTTACACTACCTAATAAAAAGGAACCTAGAACTGAATCAAATTAGCAACTGACCTTTAGAAAAGAGTGTTATGAAGAATGTTGATGATTCAATGGTGTGAATACGAGGAACCAGAAGATGGCTTATTAGAAACACCATTGTGCTCCACATCATCCCCGTCGATTCGTGCCGAAAGTTGATATCCCAAAAACCCACCTACACTGGAACTAAATCCAAATCCATTTTCATTCATTAATTTATCATAAAATAAACCTTAAAGAATTAAGAAACATGGCCAAACAGTATAAATAATTAAATCAAGAGACTTTTGGACCAGCTAGTTGTGGCCGCGCATTGTCAAGTATCTCCTTTCTTACATTTTGACCAAGAGTTTCCAAACTATTTATACAACTATGTTATTCTGCTACAATTGATAGTATGATCAATAGTATCCAACAAAAGCAGCAAATAACAGAGTCATAATCATGATGTTTGTGTGGCTACCCATTAGTGGGATCGACATTACATAACCGGACAGCATCTAATGCACTGGAAATCATTAATTTGTCCATCAAATTTATAAACTGCATAGTATTTGTGGTCACTGTATATTTAAAATTAGACCAAAGGTGAAGAAATGAAAGGGAAAAAGACCCAATGGTTTAGACCTTGTAGACTTAAGGGCCCCTGCCATTATTAACTGTTTCATCAACATTGGCGCCCAATGATTTCATAGTGAACATTTGATTGTACACCCGGATATGTTTTAAAAAGTGTGGGTCCAAAAAAAACTGACGAATGTAGTCCGGGTAATCGTGGGGCAAAAAAAGATGGACCTTCCCAGCATGGCAACAACGGTGATATAAAGGACATTTGTGGTGTGTGGAAACAGTAAGCCTTTCCTCATACCAAAACTTCACATTACAGTGAGAACACACACAGTCGCACGGCATAAAAGATCTATAATCAATCGGCGGACCTGTGTGATGCACATTACAAACAATAATCAGCATCATCGGTAAAGTGACAATCAATACTAATGGGTGCGAGTAATAAAATGTTATTGTAGTTTATTGACCTGAGCGCATAGCATGTGCAAGCTAGTTGGGTATTGCTGCTGGTTGCTTGCTTGTAGAGTGTGCAGGCATTTGCACCTTGGATGCATGTATGGGAGATGGTGAAACACGGCCAACATGTAAATGTGCATCGCCATGATAGGGAGACAACGGTGTAGACTCGAATGCATTTCCACCACTATGAATCCCAAGCACCGGACATGATGTTCCTACATGACCATCAATGTATAAGTAATTCAGTAAAAGAAGTAAGCCTTAAATTTTTTTGAAAAATTAGACACACAAATGGGGTGACGTTGTGCTTACCTATATGTGCAGCGTGCAAGCTCTCGCCATTCAATATCATCGATGCCACATCATCTTATCTATTGTTACTGAAACCTTGTGAATGTATGGTGCTAACAGATAGGATTTGTGCAACACCAACAGCTAAAATTTCAACCACAGTAAATGTAAGTGTAGTGAAGAATAATATGTGAGAATTGTCAAACGTATAGCAAGCTATATATATATACGGATTTGTATTTTTGTATTAACAATTGGATATAATTGTCCATTTACTTTATTAAACATCTCTACATCACCATTTACCATCCCTTACAGATCAACATTCCATAGAGGTCTCAGATCCTTTTGGACGACAATATCATCATCCAGAAACAATTTCTTATCCAGCTTTGGATACACTTCCGGAGGGTAAATCCTTAAATGATTCAACAATTATAGTACTTCTATAATTACATTACTATGGGCGGACTGTCAAATCTGAACTAAAGCTTCCACATCATATATCTTATTGAGTAATAATCGATGGTATATGATAATTAACAAAGTATATAAATGTGTTACTATTTTGCCAGCCATGATATATTCCATTAATACAAATCCCAAATCGACTCATTAGCTAATTTATTGATTTGCCACCTCACTCTTAGCTTATACTTTCTTTTCCATTATTTCTCTCCAAACTTGGGAAAAAGAATCCACAGAAAGATAGTAAAGTTTGCATTTTTAAGAAAAAAACAATACCAACAAAACAAAACACTCCCATTTCACATACAGTAGCGCTTATGATGTATATCAACCTTCTTACAATTGAACACATTATGCACCAGTTTTTGCAGCTCTTTCTAAACCAGTAAGGTCCACCAAGTTCTAAGACAATTAAAAAGAAAAGTAGATAAACAAAATCAGCAAAACTAAAAAATGAGCATAATGACTACTGTTACATAATACATAGCAAAACCGATACGTGAACAGCGTCACAAGAACTCTCTACATATTCATCTTCAGCTTTATTCCAGTTCTCTATAATCTATACATGCATAATCTTCCACTTACTAACTTGCACAAGTTCAATTAGGAAAAGTTAGAAGGAATAGTAACCATACCATGCGGAAAATAGTATGAGACCTACTGCTGTGTAAATTCATATTTGTCACCCCAATATGACGATGAGCTACAAATTATAAGAAGATAAAAGAAAGTAGGAGATAAGATCATTTAAGTTTAAAGAAAAAGGACATTATGTAAAAAGCAAGCCATAACTAAAAAACTAGTATTGACTGTAATACCCCCTTCCCAGGTCCCAAACTTTTTATTTGTTTGTTATAACTGTATGAGTAAAGATGTTTGCTTTGAAAGGTGGGCTTACTATAAGATTACCTGAAATACTACCCCTAAAAACGTTGCTGATACCTATAAAATGAAAGTATTATTGAATGCATCACCAAACTCCATAAACTGGATCTTAAAGAATGCTATATGTTGCCCAAGACATTTCTCAATGATGTTGAAGAAGAATCGATGCATTTAACCACTGTTCAAACACTATATTGTTACAGTTTTAACTTACTTTACATCACTTCCCTTACGATATATGCAAATAGACGGATAACCTTGTACGTGATGCCTAGAAAAGTTCTTAAAAGGTGTATCAATGATAATTTGAGGAAACGTAAAGCATTAATGAAGTCAACATCATAATTTTAACAATTACTTTCAACATAGATCAGCATCTTGAGTGCAGAAAACACTTCCAACTATAATACGCCCATCATGATCCGGATTATATATAGTAATGCAATCACATGTCAGTAGCAAACTGTAGACATAGTACCCGTAATTCTGTGAACCAATCAACCAAACATGTTATGAAGAATTAAAAAGCACATTGTGAAAGCTAACGTTTGTCTCATAACTTTGGCCATGTTCTCCCAAGCTGGTTTCTGAGACACATAATTAAAAATAAATGTCAAACTAATTTATTTTGGTGATTTTATATCTAATAACTGTTGGAATTTATTAAGCTTGTAGGCATACCAGTGTTTTAGAGCAATGGATAAAGACATTTTAATAACTTTTTCAACTTTCAAATACAATTTAGTGATCATGGTGGTTGTGTTCTATAAAGATGTCAATGCACACAATAATTCTGGTAGACATATTCATCACTTAGCTCACACCAACTCAAAATACACAGTGGCCCACATAAGAGTTAAATTCTATCCTGCATTATGCTATGGATTGTGGTACTATTGTTTTCAACTGTATTTGTTCTAGCCCGACAAAAACAGCATATAAAACAATAATAAGGTACCTTCTGTAAAGCATGATCAAAAACTTCCAATGAACCAAACTCCTTCAAACTGTAACAATGAGAATTAAAAAATGAATCAATATACGTAAAAAAAACAATATAATTTACATGAATTAATATAAACTCCATCAATGAATGATATTAGGGTTTTGAGAAAAAAAATGTTGAACCGAATGATATTAGGGTTCTGTGAAAAACTATAAAATGAATGAATTAACTTTCCTAAGTTGTAGGATTCTTATTGTTATTGTTGACATAAATAATGCCTAAAAACATTATTAACATATTATCAATATCTCTATGTTTTGATTATTACAAAACATAAACTCATTGAACTAAAATTTATGACATAAACAAGTATTTAGTGATTAACATTCTCTTTACATTCAAATCAGTTAAGGTATGAATAAACAAAGTGTTTATTGCAATCTATGATCAAAGGGGTATTTAATTGATTATTACAAAGTTTATTTAATTATATAAACATATTATATATTTTTGAAAAACACTTTTGGTAATAAAGAAAAATGTTTTATTCATACTAAATATATGAATTAAAATTTTTAACCAAAATCAGTTAGTTTTTCACCAAATAAACTTTCCCCACTAAAAGACAAAGTTTCTGGCCGTTACAGCTGGGTGGCCCCCTTAATTATATGGGGCGGTCCCCTTAAAATTAAGGGGACCGGCCATGATTTAAGGGGACCGGTACGCTTCAGTTGTCAGAAATGTTTGCCTATAAATACCACCTTAAATCTGGAATTTTTCCCTACCTTTTGAACTCCTAAACTTTCTGTTCTAGATCTCCATTTCCATTCTCTTAATCCTTTGATCATACATTCATAAATATTTGTTTCAAAGTGATCCAAACATCATCTTCTCAAGTGCAAGAGATGAATACTTCTATCCCTCAAGACAAGAAGTATTACAACTTGTTGTGATCTCCAGTTCTCCACATCTAAGTTGTTAGAGCATCATCCATTGTATATATCTCTTTGTGTAATTAGTTGTGAATATTTGATAGAAGATAGTTTAGCTAGATATATAAGTAGTGTGATAGGTTAGTAGTTTGTTCTGAAGAAGAAGAGTTAGGAAGTAGAAAGGTGTGAAGAAGATTGGTGTGAAGTAAATAGGTGTGAAGTAGAAAGGTGTGAAGAAGATAGGTGTGAAGTAGATAGGTGTGAAGTAGAAAGGTGTGAAGAAGTATTGGTGTGAAGTAGATTGGTGTGAAGAAGTTATGTAGAAGTTGTGATCAAGTTGTGACGAAGTTGTGGTGTGTAAATTGGTGTGTAAGGTTTTCTCCGCCATAAGGGAGCTTGTTGACATAGTGAAGAAAACTCTCGAGTTAGGTGCTCAGGGAGTGGAGTAGGGCAATGAAGGTGACCTTGTAGCCGAACCACTATAAATCTCTTGTCTCGCGGTTCGATCTTCCCATCTCTCATTTCTTTACTTACATTATTATTGCTTTATCGTACATATTTATTATTGTTCATATTGTGCAAGACTTGATATCACATAGTATCGAATCTAAATTTTTGAAAACAAAGAAAACTTTCAAACAATCTTTTGTAACAAATTAAAAAGACGTAGAACTATTCAACCCCCCCCCCTTCTAGTTTTCCACAGTTATCTCATTAAGGAATTGATAAATGCTATATAATTTTGAATTGTGGAGTGATTAAAACATATATATTTTGTTTTTAAATTGTCTATCACAACTTCTACCTTGCTCCATTGGTTGAAACACTTGTTTGTGGACTAATAGACCCATGTTCGAATCTTGTAAAGGACAAAATTTTTGATTTCATTAAAACCGAATTTAATGAATTTTATTTAATTAAAAATGAATTTTAGTTTAAAAAAAATCTGAATTAAATGAATAGTAAAACACTGCTTATGTGGCATGATGACATGGCACTCGAAAAGTGATGACAAGGCATTGACTGTGCTTATTTGGCATTAATATGGTCAAACGCCTCCTGTTATATATATATATATATATATATATATATATATATATATATATACATATATATATATATATATATATATATACATATATATATATACATATCCTTATAACCTAGATACGTCATTAGTTGAATCTCTAGAACTAAAAGAAATTGTTCGTTCTCGAAACCTTTCTTCCCCGTCTTGGCCCTTTTGAACTCTAACGTTCAACACGAAAATCTTTTATGTCCACTATTAGAAAACTCATGATGATGAAGAGATGAGAGTTAAGTGGAACAACATAAAAGTCGAATGCCTTCACACAAGAAAGCTATGAATGAAACAAACTCCCTTCACCGTCAAGCACTCATCTTCGTCATTTCCTCATCATTTCTCAATTCCGCTTGATAACCACAATTCCCGCACACTTACACACACACACACACACACATATATATATATATATATATATATATATATATATATATATATATATATATATATATATATATATATATATATATATATATATATATATATATATATATATATTATACTAGCAGGGTACCCGCGCGTTGCAGCGGCGAGTACCCTAAAATTAAATTTTTTAGTGAATCATGTATTTTAGTTTATTATGTTCTTTTTGACAATAAATTTATAGATATTAAGAATTTCGTTTAGCCCGTGCCCGTTCGGGCTCGAGCCGTTTTGGCGCGCACTCGTTCGGGCTCGAGCCCATTTGGCCCACACTCATTCGGGCTCAACCCCATTAGGCCCGTTGCTCGTTCGAGCTTGAATATTTGTATAATGTGTTTTATTATTTGTATTAGTTACATTTATTTCAGGAATTTTGTTTAATTTGGTTGTACAATATGCTTGATAATTTGTATTTCTTATGTAAGGGATGTTTTAATAACTGTATTAATTGTATTTATTGATCAGTTAATTAATTGGGTATATTAAATAGCATTAATGTTTTTTTTTTTTTTTTTTTTTTTTTTTTTTTTTTTTTTCTAATATGTGCATTAAAGTAGTGTATATTATGCTTTTTGTCTTGTAAGTCTGAAAATTATGTGCATTAAAGTGGTGTACACTATGCTTCTTTTTATGTAAGTCTTAAAAAATTACAAGCATTGAAAGCTATACTTATAACAAACCAGACTTTTTAAAAACACTTAAATTTTTAGGCTTTTAATTATATATGTATGCATCTTTCCTATTAAAGAAATGTTTTTGGTTTTAAACATTTTAAAACTTCTAAATATAGATGTCCTAAATACATTATAAGGTAGTATTGATAAGGGGTGTTTTAATAACTGTATTAATTGTATTTATTGATCAGTCAATTAATTGGGTATACTAAATAGCATTAATGTTTTTTTTTTTATTTTTTTTTATTTATTTTTTTTTAATATGTGCATTAAAGTAGTGTACATTACGCTTCTTGTCTTGTAAGTCTGAAAATTATGTGCATTAAAGTGGTGTACACTATGCTTCTTTTTATGTAAGTCTTAAAAAATTACAAGCATTGAAAGCTATACTTATAACAAACTAGACTTTTTAAAGACACTTAAATTTCTAGGCTTTTAATTATATATGTATGCATCTTTCATATTAAAAAAATGTTTTTGGTCTTAAACATTTTAAGACTTCTAAATATAGATGTCCTAAATACATTATAAGGTAGTAAATATATATATATATATATATATATATATATATATATATATATATATATATAAATATATATATATATATATATATATATATTTGCATTCATGTGGTGTACACTTTTAAAATAGATTACAATAGGCACCAATCAAAAGTTAACAAGTGTCCTTTAAGCATTTACATTAATATAAAATTGATAATAAAATGAAAAGGGTATTTTTGGTATTAACATATATCACTTCTCCTTCTTTTCTTTCATAATAACATACCTCTCATAAAGCTAAACTAAAACACTCTATCTCTCTTTTAAAATTTTATCAAACCCTAGATCAAAATACCACCTCCGGCTGCCGCCATCATGCCGACAATCCGGAGGGCTACACGAACAACCACAATTCATCCTCGAAAATCAAAGATTTACGACCACGGCTCATCTCCAACATCAATGAACGTCCGGAGGGCTCCATCAAAGATTTGTCGGTGGTTTCGGTATCATTTTTCTCAGAACCGACAACTATTGTGATAGGATTTCATAGTCTTCTGATTTGACTTCACATCAAAACATAATCGATGGCATCCGATTTTTCCGGCATTCAGATTCTTCCTACAATCGCTTATGCCTCGTTGATGACGTATAGTCTACATTCGGGTCACGAACCCAACTAATGGACATTACTAATGCCCAAGTCCATCACGAGTGGGCTATCATAATAACGATTTGGGCTACCACGCCAACTGTTTGGGCTCACGAAATCCCAAACCTGAATATATTATTTATGGTCTTGATAATGATCTTCTATTTATTGATAGAGATCAAGAGACCGGATAAGCGTGATACGCCGAAGAGTAAGGAGCACGAAATCAACTAGATTTCGTGCCTATATAAAAAATATCACGACTCTCATTGAGGTACGATCCAAAAACCCTAACTCTTCAATACAACCCTAAAACCGATTACTTACTCTCACGCTAGAGGATAATCGTGGGAGACAATCCCACGATAAGCCTAACTGTGTTTTTTGCTTTCTTAGTGCGTAGGTCTCAAGCATTAAGATCTAATTGGTACGAGAACAGGAGTCTGAACAAGGAACGCCCAACTTTTGTATCAACTAGTGGTGCCATCCATTGGACCCTACACTAAGAACTAGAATGACGAAGCATAAAAACTCAAGCCAGCGGACTCCGCAGTTGGAAAAAACACATGGTGACCCCCGGAGGAGGAAACATCAAGACTCGGCCTCTAAGCAGGCCCCTGGAACAACCAGTGCGCCCAGTCACCAAGAATCAGGCCCAATGTGGAAAACTAGAAAGGGGGGGTTGAATAGTTTTACGCCTTTTTAATTTTATTATGAAAACTTAGTTTAGTTTTAAAGTCTTGTTTGCTTTTAAAAACTTTGATTCTATCTTATGTGAACTCAAATGTTGAACAACAATAATAATGTAAGCTAAGTATGTGAAATCAACACATGCATAATATAAACAATTATAGCTATATACTAGAGACAAGTAAGTAAATGTTTATTTTATAATCCTTAGTTATATTTTGTATGAAAACTATACTTGATCGAAATGATCAATTATATGTATGTTACCTTTTTAGTTTGATTGTAAAAACTTTGTTTTGTGAATGAAACTTTTGTTTGATCTTTAAGTAAAATCAATACTAGCACTATATGAGCAACTACATATATAAACGTCGACGTCTACAAAAGTAATAACGATATAAACAAGATAATAAGTAAGATATGGAAAGATCTTACCGCGAGACAAAGGATTTATAGTGGTTCGGCTACAAGGACACCTTCCTTGCCCTACTGTAACACCCCCAATTTTTAAATATTTGCAGCGGAATAAAGATTGGGTGTTACTTCACAACTCATAGTTTCTCAGTAGAAAATGATTTTCTAAAACATTTATCATTCGAATTTTTATAAATATCAGAGTTTTCAAAATAAGGTCCCAGTGGTTTCAAAATTTGTTAAATAGGTTTTCGAATGATAATAAAAATTTATAGCCATTGTGAAAAATTTCTTGCTCCTCCGTCCCATCCTTGCTCGTTATAGTCCTGAGATAAACATGCTAAAAATCAACAAAAGTTGAGTGATATTCATAGGTTTAAGTTTAATAGTTGAACACAAGTTATAAGTGATAATTGCACCGCCATGCAATTATAAGTTAAAAACAGTTGTTATTGCATTAAGCTCATGACACTCATCCGATTAACAGATCTCATCATAAATGATGGATTATAGTAACAGTGGCCCTCGGGATAGGTTCTTGCCAGTAACCTATTAGATTTCAAATAAAGTGCGTTTGGTAGTTTTCTCCAACGCCCAAACGGCGATTGTCAATCCCTAATAGATCTATCCACAATTATTTACATTCACCCTACGAGTGACTAAGGCTCATGATATGAGGGACTTTTGGCAATAAGGTACTTAAGCAATAACGAGATCAGGTAAAGCATACCAACAAAATACTTGTGTTCAGTTTGTAAAATCTAGCATGTATCACCTTAGTGGTATAGTGGTAAAAATATCGATACTCAGTTTGCAATAAGGGAACGGCTCCACACACGACCTAGATAATGTATGGCAAGTTTTAGTGTTTGATAGTGTTAATGTTTTAATCGTGAGTAGTTTTTGAATACGTGAGTTGTTAATTTAACGATAGTAAAACTTGTGGTTTGATAAAATATCGTAAGTTTAGTTAAGTTATATATATATATATATATATTATACGGTTCTTGCCACACACGTAAAGTTTTAATAATAATAATAATAATAGTTTGAAATAAAATGTGACGTCGTGAATGTGAAATTGTAAAATGAAAAGTAAAAATAAAAATATTAATTATATTATACGGCCCTTGTCTTTTCCAAGTTTTTACACTTTTTACCCTAACGGCATTAGCGTTACGTCGTTAGTCCAAAGTTAAATATATTTAAGTTTTACGTCCAAAACTTTATAATTTTTACACTTTTCACCCAAAAGTTTATAAAATTAGTTTTTCAGCCTCAAGTTTGTGAAATGACAGTTTTTACCTAAAGTTTGTAAAAGTGACACTTTTAACCCGAAAAATTATAATTTTTGCAAATTTAGTCCAAAGTTTACCAAATTCGAAACTTAACATTTTTATTTCTTAATTAAGCTAAAAACAGCTTATTTAATTTCTCAAAACTGCTTATTTTTTGAAAAAGCTTATTTATAGCTTATGGGCTTTTAAACGAGCAATCTAGGGCCCGTTAAGCTTTTTTAATTCCAATGGGATTACGAAAGTTTTCGACTTGGTTTCGGGCTTATTTTAGGATGCTAAAAATGTTATGAAACAGCTTATTTAGACAGCTTATACGATCGGCTTATTTTCAAAGGATTGGGCTTTAAGGCCCCATCGTTGTTTATTTGTTTTCAAAAATGGTTCCAAGTCGATTTGCTTTGTAACTTTTACTATGTCAAGACGTAAGTATTATTACTAACATTCTAGATGAAAATGATAGTTTGTTAGGGGGTCTATTAGTTTGTGAAATAAAATAGTAGGCTCGTCACGTTGAATTTAAAGATATACGTGCGTCTCATGGGTAGCATGGAACGAGTTTTATAGTCAAAAGACTTAGAAAATTTCTAAGAGTTTTAAATGGTTCAAAATTACTTACAAACCTGTTTTAAAAATCGTTTATTCGTGAGTTTTATATTTAAAACTTTATATACCTTGATAAATAGTGTAGTAAATATATAGATGGGTGAAAAATACGTATACATTGTGTATATAGATTGCGAGTAATCTAGTGCAAGTGTTTGTGATTTATACAAAAATAATCAAATGTACATTTAAGTAAGTATTTAAAACGAGTCGTATGAGACTTACTACACCAAGATGGTGGGGTAAAATGAGACGTAGAGTCGAGGAAAAGAGAGTACGAGAGTGGAACTTGATTGTCGACTCGACCAAGGTTCACAAACAAGGATTTGTTTCTTCTAGACCCGATTTGAAATACTAGAGTCTTTGCCAAAACGTTTTGAAGTAGAAAACTAGAGCTACGACTTAGTTTTTGTAAAAGTTTGATTTGTATGCAAGTAGTAAACGAGTGCAAACATGCATGGCTTATATATGGAACCTAGTGTATCCTAGTGACTAAAGTTTAAATGTGATGGGATGGTTACGTGCATTCAAAAGTCATGAAATGTAAGGAGTAACATGCTACTCAAATTTTTTGGTTTTAGTGTGTCGACATGCCTCAATTTTCAAAGAAAACGTGGGGTTTGTGATTATAAAATGGCAAGGTACTTGTGAAATGGATTTAAAAATTCATGTAGTACTTTCCTAGGTGTATAAAATATGTATATGAGTGAGCGTGAAAAAGGAAGTACTTCTTTGTTTTAAAATATATGTCGACCACACTTTTTATTTGCTAATCGATTTGTAAATCGTGCATGGCTTGGTGACAACGATTAAGTGTAACATTTAGACATTAGTTTGTGTTTAGAAATGATTTTTAGGACCTTATAGAAACAAACATGGTTCAAAATGGTTGAGTTTTGGATTTGTTGAAATTTTATGAAATCGTTTTTGGACAAACGCTTGGCCTAGTAAAAACGTATTTAAACTTGACGTGGGAAGCTAAGGGTCGACACACCCAAAGTTGGCTAGGTGAGGAACGAGTATGTGTAAAAATATGTGTGTGTCGTGTGTAGGATTTAGGCGTACGACGTGCGTTCCTTACTTGGTCTAGTCGAATATTATGAAAACAAAAGAAAGGAAATGGGCTTAGATTGTGTGGGCCGTCAAAAGTAACAGGCCAGAAATGACGTTGGGCTTAGTAACTTAATTAAGGGTCCGATTATATATAATTAGGATTAGTAAATAATAAATTTGTGATTAGTGTAATGTTTAGTAAATATTTAGTGAGACGTTTACGTGAGTCCGAGAGTGAATAGTGTTTTATGAATAGTGTATCGTGAATAGTAAAACTTTTGAAAAACATCTCAATATCACTAACCGACTCCAAAAACGATGAATAGTGAAATGATGAATAGTGTTTGGTAAATTATAACCGATGAATAGTAAATTTGAAAAATGTCCTGAAAATGCAGGTTCGTAACGAATAAATTTTTTTTTTAATATTCTCGCGATTTTAGACTATAGTGGTACATGTGTGAGCATCGTTCCAAGCAAAAATAATCATGAATATCGTAGTGAATTTAAGTAACATAGCATATTTGATAAAAAATATATATAAAAAAAATATTTGTTATTGGTAAAAACGTCATTAATTTACGTAATGATATATTAGTCTTTGATATACTTTTATTATTCCTAGGAAAATTTACGGGAGTTTACAGTACCTACCCCTCATTCTGAATTCCGTCCCGGAATTCAAGTTTACCAAAATTCCTGTATTAGGAAATTTCGATCGGAGGGTTGTCGAGAGATTTTTATTATTAAGATTTAGGAGACGTGGTTTAGTTAGACTTATTTGTGCTAGACAAGATCAAGTAACTGGTGTATTTAAGGGTTGTAAATATTGAAGGTAATAGTTATGAATAGTAAAATAACGGTTAGGTGTACCGTGTCCAACGTTTGGGAATAGTAAATCCTAATGGTCCGGAATAGTAACTAACGGCTAGTTTTCTACCTACAACTACCCCTTTCAAATTTCCATTTCTTCCATCAACCATTTTCCTATCATTTCACCTTTCCTATTCTTAACCCTTTTCTCTCATTAAAGACTTCCGAAAATGCCGAGCCTAATTACTGTAATCACAATGGTATATATTGTTGTTGCCATCACCTATTTGACTTTTGTTACGAATGAAGATTATGTAGTTTTGGTCAGGATTTTGGGGTTCCTAATACCACTCACGGTTCTATCATATGTTGTTGATAAGACATGGAGGCACTAGTCTTGAGCTAGGGTTGTTTAGAATTAAGCCTTTGTCGTGTTTCTATGTACTTTTAACGAATAATGAATAAAACTTGTTTTGTTTTTAGGAATTTGCCTTGTTATTATTTTTAGTGATTTGTTTATATTTATCTTTCAGCATAATTAAGCTGATTCATCCTGTGGTGGCTCTTGCTATGGTTATGTTGGTGGGGGTTTTTGTTGTCATAGCGGATCAACCTATTGAAGATTCTATGGTTTATATTGTAATTATTGTGACATTAGCACTTCCGATGCTAATTATTTGTTTATTTATTAATTTCCATGGATTTTGTTAGATTTTTCGTTATTGGGGTTTTCTGTTAGTCTTTTAGGGTTTTTCTTATTTGTACTTTTGTTGGCTTCTCGTCCTAATGACGAAGGAATAAGATAGGTATTTATTGTAGTTTGTAATGTTTGTGAATAGTTCAGTTTATCTCTATTGGTTGCTTTTACATGAAGATTGTTATTTAGAAAATTTGACATTATGATTGTTCCTTCATAACATGATTCTTCCTAAATTAGACATAGTTGATCAGGCTATGTTTAATTGAGGACTAAATGATGTGATGTTTGGCTCAGTCACAGTGGTATTTATGCTTTTTCTTTAAGTTGTTTTAGATGGTGTTCAACGTGTTGTTTTTATAATATAACACGTAATTTCTTTTTAATAATAAAGTAGATTATTATTATTATTATTATTATTATTATTATTATTATTATTATTATTATTATTATTATTATTATTATTATTTATACTATGATGATGAGTAAGAAATTTCTAGTCAGAAATTTCTAGAGTAATAACAGTATACTGTTAATTGGTAAATGGAATAGGAATTGGAATTGAAGTAGATTATAATTATTTCGGAAATATTACTAGGTAGATTCTTGATACGGTAAAAAGATAAGTGTTATACTTAAGTTACATCCATCGTAACTTAATGTATAATACGAGGAAGAGATACAATCTCAGGAAATTGTCGAACTAGGATTTATTTATTTACGACAGGAATTTATTCATCTGCTTCAATCTAGTCATCATTCCTTTGATACTATCGAAGTCTTTAAAGGTTCCTCATTTCTAAGAGTTTTCGCTTTTGTTTATTTCCATTAGGTATAACTGCTTCCCTAATTCCTTGGTTATGGGCGATGGTAGGGTTAGTCGTTCTTTCTGGAGTTCTAAAGGGGTTTGGCCTATATTCCATGTAGTTTTCCTGCTGGTCAGGCGTATCCGACTCTCCTCTTGGATAAACTATGGTGGCCCCTTTAAGTACTATTGACATGATGTTGCTTACCAATTCCCTGACATCTTCAGTGGTCATGGTGATTTTTGATGATGATGGAGTACATGTATTGTTTACGTTGTCCATCTTCTGAAATCATTAATGAAACTTAACTTAGAATTCATCTGATGTCAGAATATTTTGAATAATGAATTCTAATTATTTCATTGATGATAGACTGAATTGACTCCTTACTGTAATCTAATTTCAAGACATGTCTGTGTTGTATCATAGATAGATAATCAACTCTTGATATGGGATTACTAAGGAACAAATCGACTCGTCAACTAAAATAAATTTTCTCTCCATTTTTCAAGTTCTATGTTGAAAATTTATTTTTAGACGATCCTTTGGTTTCTGGTGAGTTATAGTATGTTTAAAAAGTCTTAACAATTGTAAGAAATCTTACGGTAGATTTGAATAGTATTGTAGAAGTCATCATAATATTAATAACTTGACTAATCGTCTTTGTAAAACGATTAGTACAAGGTCTCTTATTAATATGTCATGGATCTACGTGGAGTTATTTGTTCATCAAGGGAGGTAACAATTGATGAGATTTTTGCATGAAGGTATGAGGATTCATAGTATGCATGCTTGATACGAAAGAAACGATTGATTCATAACCGAGAGATGTAACGGAAGGGAAGGTTATTATATATTATGATTCGATTACAAATTCTGAAAGGTTCAGATTTATTGAACATTACATGAAATACTAACCAAGTCTGTCTGGTTTAGTAGTTGCAACAAGGATACTTGTAAACTTAAATTAGTTACGTCTCTGATGTAAATATCTAATTTCTTTCTCAAGTTCAAGTTGTGCTGCATCCATGTTTGAGAAACGTTCCTGACACATGTTCATTTGATTAGCCAGCATAGTCTCTAATGCGGCAATCCTTTGACTCTGGCTTCTTGCTGTGTCTCTGGCCATCCATAGGGTCCTTTCAATGTCTTCAATTCTACCATGTGTATGGCCGTGTTCTCTTCTTGCAGAACGGACCCTGGAATCCAAACTTCCAAGTTCCTGGTTGGTGTTGTCCTTTATCTCATTAATCTTTATTCCTAATTCACATATTGCTCGTCTTTCAGCATCCACTCTTTTGAACAATGCGTCAAGGTTACGGTCGTACCATTCAAATTTTGTTGGTCGTAAACCTTTCAGCTGTTCAGTGTGAGCCTCTAATATGCTGGCTTGTTGATAAACAAGAGTCCATATTGAATCAGGAGTGCTTATATTGTAGTTGGGAGAATTAGGTGAGGATAAATTGGTTGGGATATTTGGTATTGGGGAATCCGATATGTAGGGTAACGGAAAACTTGGCTCAACATTCTTCCACGGCCTCTCTTGTCATGAACTTTGTCCAACTTCGAATGTTGCCTGACCAACAATCACATCCTCATATGATTCAGTAGTTTTCCTAAGCTTTTGACGTAGAGGTGAACAAATAGGTGACGATGGGAGTGATCTCTGAGTGATTTCTATATTAAGTTGGGGTTTTTATATTTGTACGTAGGGATCTTCAGTATTCGGAGAATTTTGACTGATAGGTGATGTATTAGTATTACGGAGAGTAGTTTTGGCGTTCACGAAAGTTTTTGGAGACATGTTACTGTAGTAACCGAGGGTAGTATTTTATAAGTAACTTTTATGTTATAGATATAATAGTACGGATGAAATAATAATTGTGTACGCGCAATTTGCAAACATGCAGAATAATCTTAACAGTTAATGTACTGAGCAAGGTAGTCTGTAGGCACGGAAGGCACGAAGAGTGTAGGGCTATAAAATGTTTTGTTTGTAAAAATGGTTATAGTTCGGATCTGTATTAGACCTGTTTCGCTATAACTGAAGCTCTGATACCAATCTGTAACACCCCCAATTTTAAAATATTTGCAGCGGAATAAAGATTGGGTGTTACTTCACAGCTCATAGTTTTTCAGTAGAAAATGATTTTCTAAAACATTTATCATTCGAATTTTTATAAATATCAGAGTTTTCAAAATGAGATCCCAGTGGTTTCAAAATTTGTTAAATAGGTTTTCGAATGATAATAAAAATTTATAGCCATTGTGAAAAATTTCTTGCTCCTCCGTCCCATCCTTGCTCGTTATAGTCCTGAGATAAACATGCTAAAAATCAACAAAAGTTGAGTGATATTCATAGGTTTAAGTTTAATAGTTGAACACAAGTTATAAGTGATAATTGCACCGCCATACAATTATAAGTTAAAAACAGTTGTTATTGCATTAAGCTCATGACACTCATCCGATTAACAGATCTCATCATAAATGATGGATTATAGTAACAGTGGCCCTCGGGATAGGTTCTTGCCAGTAACCTATTAGATTTCAAATAAAGTGCGTTTGGTAGTTTTCTCCAACGCCCAAACGGGGATTGTCAATCCCTAATAGATCTATCCACAATTATTTACGTTCACCCTACGAGTGACTAAGGCTCATGATATGAGGGACTTTTGGCAATAAGGTACTTAAGCAATAACGAGATCAGGCAAAGCATACTAAGAAAATACTTGTGTTCAGTTTATAAAAACTAGCATGTATCCCCCTCGCAGGGTTTATAAAACATTTAAATAAGTAAAGGCGAGGCTATGAACTCACCTTAGTGGTATAGTGGTAAAAATATCGATACTCAGTTTGCAATAAGGGAACGGCTCCACACACGACCTAGATAATGTATGACAAGTTTTAGTGTTTGATAGTCTTAATGTTGTAATCGCGAGTAGTTTTTGAATACGTGAGTTGTTAATTTAACGATAGTAAAACTTGTGGTTTGATAAAATATCGTAAGTTTAGTTACGTTATATATATATATATATATATATATATATATATATATATATAACGTAAAGTTTTAATAATAATAATAATAATAGTTTGAAATAAAATGTGACGTCGTGAATGTGAAATCGTAAAATGAAAAGTAAAAATAAAAATATTAATAATATTGTACGACCCTTGTCTTTTCCAAGTTTTTACACTTTTTACCCTAACGGCGTTAGCGTTACGTCGTTAGTCCAAAGTTAAATATATATAAGTTTTACGTCCAAAACTTTATAATTTTTACACTTTTCACCCAAAAGTTTATAAAATTAGTTTTTCAGCCTCAAGTTTGTGAAATGACAGTTTTTACCTAAAGTTTGTAAAAGTGACACTTTTAACCCGAAAATTATAATTTTTGCAAATTGAGTCCAAAATTTACCAAATTCGAAACTTAACAATTTTATTTCTTAATTAAGCTGAAAACAACTTATTTAATTTCTCAAAACTGCTTATTTTTCGAAAAAGCTTATTTATAGCTTATGGGCTTTTAAACGAGCAATCTAGGGCCCGTTAAGCTTTTTAATTCCAATGGGCTTACGAAAGTTTTCGACTTGGTTTCGGGCTTATTTTAGGATGCTAAAAATGTTATGAAACAACTTATTTAGACTGCTTATACGATCGGCTTATTTTCAAAGGATTGGGCTTTAAGGCCCAATCGTTGTTTATTTGTTCTCAAAAATGGTTCCAAGTCGATTTGCTTTGTAACTTTTACTATGTCAAGACGTAAGTATTATTACTAACGTTCTAGACGAAAATGATAGTTTCTTAGGGGGTCTATTAGTTTGTGAAATAAAATAGTAGGCTCGTTACGTTGGATTTAAAGATATACGTGCGTTTCATGGGTAGCATGGAACGAGTTTTATAGTCACAAGACTTAGAAAATTTTCTAAGTGCTTTAAATGGTTCAAAGTTACTTACAAACGTGTTTTAAAAATCGTTTATTCGTGAGTTTTATATTTAAAACTTTATGTACCTTGATAAATAGTGTAGTAAATATATAGATGGGTGAAAAATACGTATACATTGTGTATATAGATTGTGAGTAATCTAGTGCAAGTGTTTGTGATTTATATGAAAATAATCAAATGTACGTTTAAGTAAGTATTTAAAATGAGTCGTATGAGACTTACTACACCTAGATGGCGGGGTAAAACGAGACGTAGAGTCGAGGAAAAGAGAGTACGAGAGTGGAACTTGATTGTCGACTCGACCAAGGTTCACAAACAAGGATTTGTTTCTTCTAGACCCGATTTGAAATACTAGAGTCTTTGCCAAAACGTTTTGAAGTAGAAAACTAGAGCTAGGACTTAGTTTTTGTAAAAGTTTGATTTGTATGCAAGTAGTAAACGAGTGCATGCATGCATGGCTTATATATGGAACCTAGTGTATCCTAGTGACTAAAGTTTAAATGTGATGGGATGGTTACGTGCATTCAAAAGTCATGAAATGTAAGGAGTAACATGTTACTCAAAGTTTTTGGTTTTAGTGTGTCGACATGCCTCAATCTTCTAAGAAAACGTGGGTTTTGAGATTATAAAATGGCATGGTACTTGTGAAATGGATTTAAAAATTCATGTAGTACTTGTTGGGAATTATACTAATAGTTACCACGGCTAGTGAAGATGTTACAACTGCAGAAGATTTTACTTGCAGTGGAAACTCATTACCACTACAAGAACAAACATTACCACTGCTTACTTGATAACTGTTAGAGAAACGCGCTTAGATAAATATAGAAAAGATTTTGTGTATATCTTATTCTGTTAGCATTAAACTTATCTTGTAGAAGAGGACTCCTTGATGTATAAAAGGAGATCCTAGGTTATAGTTCGAATATATCTTTCTAATACGTTTTTCCTAGAGCTTCAAGGTGTAACCCTAGTGATATCATAGATCACTCGTATTATTATCATTAATAATATTGGAGCTATTTGTTTGTTACATACATTGTTCTCACATACATACAACTGTTTCATTCACAATCAACCTTCTAAGTATCATTAAGTAGATTCCGCATACTTAGTGGTATCACTCAAAGTATCAATATTAACACAAGTTCAAGGTGTTCATGATCCAACAAGTGGTATCAGAGAAAGGCTTTGATATTTTGATTTAGAAGACCCTATGGCAGACTCAAAAGAAACAATGGAGACAGAAACAAACCAATCAAACATTGCTGCAAAGCTTCCTAAGCTTAAGATAAATGACTTTGAAATGTGGAGGCTTATGATAGAATAATTCTTTATGGTTCATGACTACACATTATGGGAGATTATTATGTGTGGAAATTCATTCAAACCTGGTACAACTGTAGAGCAGGTTGGTGACAAGACAGTAACAAAAGTTAACACTGGTCCTGTCACTAATGATGAAAGAAGTCAACTGAAGAATGATTTGAAGGCTAGAGGTTTGTTATTGATGGCTCTACCCAGAGAACAAGTTCTGGCTTTTAGCAAATACAAGTCTGCAAAGACTCTTTTTGATGAGATCTGTGAAGTGTTTGGTGGTAATGATTCTACCAAGAAGACTCAAAAGACTTTACTGAAGTAGACTTATGAAAACTTTGGTTCAACAAGTAATGAATCTCTTGATAGCATATTCACAAGGCTACAAAAGATTGTTACTCAACTCACTGCTTTTGGAATTGAGGTGGAAAAGGAAGATCTCAATCTTAAATTCCTAAGAAGCCTACCTTCTGAGTTTGACACCAATGTTGTTGTTTGGGAAGATAAGCCAGATCTAGAGACCATGAAGCTTAATGATGTGTACAATAACTTCAAAGTTATTGAACAAAGATTAAAGAAAGCTGGCAAATTAAGAACAAGTTCTGCAAGTGTAGCACTCATATCATCATCAATTAATGATAGTTCAGATGAAGAAAGTGATAGTGATGATGACAGTGGTAACATGATTGTTTCCACTGGTAATGGAAGTGTTTCCACTAGGAGCTCAAAGAAACAGGTTGCAGGACTAAGTGATGCTACTTTCTGTGCCTTTATATCAAGCCAAGTGGGTGGTTCAATTCTCAATCATGAGGATTTGGATCAAATTGATGAAGATGATATGGAGGAGATGGACATTAAATGGCAGGTGGCATTACTAAGCTTAAGATCAAAGAAGTTCTGGAAGAAGACAGGGAGAAAGATAAATATAAGTGGCAATAAGACTGTAGGTTTTGACAAAAAGAAGGTGGAGTGCTATAATTGTCACAAGATGGGGCACTTTGCAAGAGAATGTAGAAAAGCAAGGAAATCTGATAACAAGTCAACTTGGTACAAGAAGGACAAGAACAAAGAACCTACAACAGAAGAGCCAAAGGTGCTATTGGCTATTGATGGAGTGAGCTTTGATTGGAGCTTTATGACTCAGGATGGAGAAGATGATTCAGAATCTGCAATGCTAGCTACTGAGCATGCACTCATGGCTTTCTCTGACACTGAGGTACATACTGATAATGCTTGTTCTAAAAACTGTAAGGCCTTAAAAGAGTTAGAGATCTCTAAAACACAATATGATGCACTGATGCTAGATTTACATCATACAAATTATAACTTAGCAAATCATAAAAGAGGTCTAGGTGTTTTAGAAAAACAGATAGAGCATTATAGGGCAAATGAATCTAAGTTCCGTGATGACATTGTTGTGTTAAAAAGAGACTTAGATTTTTATGTTGAAGTGAATAAAGCTCTTAGGGAAGAGATTGAAAAAGTTAAGAAGGCTAGTGAGAACATTCAGATAACTAATCAAACACTAGACCATCAATCTAAGAGCATTAGCAAAATTTGGGAAGCCCAAGTTGTGAGCAAAGCTAAATTAGGTCTTGGATACAAATCTGTTCCACCACCTCTAAGAGGTATTCCAGCACCTCCTGGCATTGACCTAGCTCACACAGGTTTAGAAGAATTTCAGGATCTACCTATGACCTATGGACCAAAATTTGTTAAACCAGTTGAAACTGAAAAGGTTCAGGTTGAGGTTGAGACTTTTGATAGTGCTAGTGACTCATCTCTTAAAGATGAATGTTTGAATGTTGAGTCTAAAACTAGTGTTCCTGAAAATGTTAAAGTAGAGGAAAGAAAAAGTATTCCTGAAGTAGTCAAAGAGAAGCCTAGGACACAGTCAAATTACACTAGGCCTACTACTAGGTATGCAGAGATGTACAGGGATAGGTCTAAATCTCCTAGAGGGAACATGAGAAGTTGGAATCATGTTAAAACTAGGCAGTTTGGTAGTGATTTTGTGTTCAACAATAAGGCCTGTCATATTTGTGGTAGCTTTGATCACCTTTCCTATACTTGTAACTACCACATGGGAAGAAGGGAAGTTTTTGGGAATACTAGGGTGAATGGACATATTGCTAACAACTTTACTCACCCAAACCCTCTAAGCAAGATGGTTCCCAGGTCTGTTTTGCTTACCACTGGCATTAAACCTATTTCCACTGCTAGACCAGCAGTTGCCACTGCCAGTAGTAAAAACAGAGTTTATCCTAAGTCTCCTGTCACTACTTTTGTTAAATCTTATCAAACAGGGAAAAAGACTTATTCTGAAAAGAATGATCACAAGAATCACATGTGGAGACCCAAATTTATTAATCCAGCAGTTTCCACTGCTAGGCCTGCAGTTACCACTGCAAGACCAAATGTTTCCACTGGTGTCTATGTGAATAAGAAAAGGGTAAACATGGGTAATGCTGTTAAGGCCTCAACTCGTTGGGAATGGAAACCAAAAGGAACAACAACCTCAAACAATCCCAATGGTGTATCAATGACCTTTGATAGATACAATTATATTGATACACGAGGCAGATCCAAGTCATTTGTCGCTTGGGTCCCCAAAAGGTACTAATTCCTTTATGTTGTGTGCAGGGACATTCAAAGACAAAAGAGGATCAAGGTTATTCAGATAGTGGATGTTCCAGGCACATGACTGGCAACAAGGCCTATCTTTCAAATTTCAAATCATTTGAAGGGCAAGCTGTCAGTTTTGGAGGATGAATTGGTGGCAAAGTTTCTGGCAAAGGAACAATCAAGGCTGGAAACTTGGACTTTGAGAATGTATACTATGTACCAGAACTCAAGTACAACCTCTTCAGTGTGTCACAGATGCGTGACAAGAAAAACAGAGTTCTATTCTCAGAAGATGAATGCTATATCTTATCTAAGGATTATAAGCTACCTGAAGAAAAAGACATTTTGCTCAAAATCCCTAGAAAAGGTAATCTATATAGCATTGACATGAAGAAGATAGTGGCTAAAGATGATGTTACTTGCTTACTTGCAAAAGCCACTTTGGATGAATCTATGCTTTGGCACAGAAGACTTGGTCATGTTAACTTCAAGACCATCAATAAGATTGTAAAAGATGGTCTAGTCATAGGTTTACCTGAGAAGAGATTTGAAAATGATCAAACATGTGTTGCTTGTCTTAAAGGTAAACAACACAGAGCTTCTTGCAAGACCAAGGCAGTAAATACTATTGATCATCCACTCTACATGCTGCATATGGACTTGTTTGGTCCTACTTCTGTTAGCAGCATCAATTTGAAGAAGTATTGCCTAGTTTTGACTGATGATTTTAGCAGATTTACATGGGTTTTCTTCTTAAATACCAAGGATGAAACTACAGGCATACTCAAGACTTTCATCACTGAAGTTGAAAATCAAGCTGAAAAGAAGATAAAGATCATCAGATGTGACAATGAGACAGAGTTCAAGAATAGAGTAATGGATGATTTCTGCAAAGACAAAGGTATTAAAAGAGAATTTAGTGTTGCAAGAACACCTCAGCAAAATGGTGTTGCTGAAAGAAGAAATAGAACACTAATTGAGGCTGCTAGAACCATGATAGCTGATTCAAAGCTTCCAGTGACATTTTGGGCTGAAGCAGTTAACACTGCTTGCTATATTCAAAACAGGGTATTAGTGGTCAAGTCAAAGAACAAGACACCTTATGAGCTTTTCAGAGGAAGACCCCCACTTTTAGATTTCTTGAAGCCATTTGGATGTCATGTCACAATTCTCAATACCATTGATCATTTGGGAAAGTTTGAAGAAAAGGCATATGAAGGTTTCTTTCTTGGTTATTCCATGGTTAGTAAGGCTTTTAGAGTCTACAACTTAAGAACAAGGAAGATAGAAGAGAATTTACATGTTCAGTTTCTTGAAAATAAAGCTAACATAGCAGGTTCAGGACCTAAATGGCTATTTGATCTTGAGACTTTATCAAATAGAATGAATTATGTTCCTATTACCTCAGATTCAAGTGATGCTGATCTTGAGGACTCAGAGGAGTTTATTGATGAAGATGAATCTTGCCAAGATGATGAAGATGATAAAGATCAATTTATTATGCCAATTTGGGAATTTGATGTTAATGCAGACTCACAACCTTCAAAGAATACTGATCAGGAAGATGAATTTGTGAATTTTGATGTTCTGCATGATGACATTCCTGAAGGCAGTGGTAATCCTGTTACCACTGCAACACACGATGTTTCTACTGACGGTCCAGATGTGGAAAATATAGCTCAGGAGACACCAAATGATAATGTTGAATCACAAATATGCCATCATCGTATGATATTCCTAACACATCACAATCTACAGTTCATAAAGCTCACCCAATTGAGAATGTTATTGGTGAACTTCAATCAGGTGTGAAGACTAGAAGACAGACAAAGAAAACTGATATTCATGGGTTCATAAGTGAAGTGTATGAGTCCAAGAAACATAGCAAGAAGAATGAGTGTCTGTTCTTCTGTTTTCTCTCACAGATGGAGCCTAAAAATGTGTATATGGCTCTAGGAGAATCTAGCTGGGATGAAGCTATGCAAGATGAGTTGCTGCAGTTTAAGCTTCAAAAGGTTTGGGTTCTTTGTGACTTGCCTGTTGGTATGAAGGTCATTGGTACTAAATGGGTGTTCAGAAACAAGAAGGATGAAAGAGGTATTGTCATCAGGAACAAAGCTAGATTAGTTGCTCAAGGATACACTCAAGAGGAGGGTATTGATTATGAAGAAGTTTTTGCTCCTGTTGCAAGGATTGAGGCTATTAGACTATTTCTAGCCTATGCATCATTTATGGGCTTTACTGTCTATCAAATGGATGTTAAGAGTGCCTTTCTGTATGGTACTATTGATGAGGAGGTATATGTTGCTCAACCTCCAGGCTTTGAAGATCCACAACACCCTCATAAAGTTTACAAAGTGGTTAAGGCTCTTTATGGTCTACATCAGGCTCCAAGGAAGTGGTATGAAACCTTAGCTACTTATTTATTGAATAATGGGTTTCATAGAGGCAAGATTGATCAAACTTTGTTCATCAAGAAAGACAAGGGTGATATTCTACTTGTGCAAGTATATGTTGATGATATTATCTTTGGATCTACTAAACAAGAGATGTGCAACGAGTTTGAGAAGCTGATGAAAGATGGATTTCAGATGAGTTCTATGGGGGAACTCACATTCTTTTTGGGGCTGCAAGTACAACAGAGTAAAGAAGGCATCTTTATCAGTCAAGAAAAGTATGTGGCTGAAATAATTAAGAAGTTCAAGTTCACTGATGCAAAATCTTCCAATACCCCTGCTAACAAGACCACTCACTTATTGTTAAAGAATGCTAGTGGTGTAAATGTTGATGTCCATACTTACAGGTCAATGATTGGTTCTTTAATGTATCTCACTTCATCAAGGCCAGACATTATGTTTGTTGTGTGTGCCTGTGCAAGATTTCAAGTGACTCCTAAGACATCCCATATGACAGCAGTGGAAAAGATTTTTAGATACTTGAAGACTTATCCTAATCTAGGATTGTGGTATCCAAGAGATTCTCCTATGGAATTGATTACATACTCAGACAGTGATTATGCTGGTGCAAGCTTGGATCGAAGATCAACTACAGGAGGATGTCAATTTCTTGGATGTAGATTGGTGTCATGGCAGTGCAAGAAACAGACAATGGTTGCTACTTCAACTACTGAAGCAGAATATGTTGCAGCTGCTAGTTGTTGTGCTCAGAACCTTTGGCTTCAGAATCAACTCTTGGATTATGGGTACAATTTCATGAACACCATCATATATATAGACAATAGTAGTACAATTTGCATTATTAAGAATCCTGTGCAACACACTAAAACTAAACATATTGAAATTAGACATCACTTTATTAGAGATTGTTTTGAGAAAAAGCTCATTAATGTTGTCAAAATTCATACTGATGACAATTATGCTGATTTATTAACAAAAGGGCTTGATGTCGGTAGGTTTCAGTACTTGGTAACAGGTATTGGAATGCTTAATCCATAAACTTTTGATGTCTAAATACTTTTTAGTGTAGCAGGATAGCTTTTTATGCACTATTATTGTTTGTATATGTTGGTATGGTTTTCCACTAACACCTATGCAGGAGAAACAAGCTCAGTGGAAACTATGCATCATACAGTGAACAGATTTGCTCTCACAGTGGTAATAAGGAAACAGAGAAGATCATTTATTTATCACTTCAAAAGGTTGCAGGGTACATTCTTTCACTAAGACAAAGTTCATAACACAAGAAAAACTTAAACAAACAACCCACAACCTAACAACTAAGATCTTCAGACACTACATAGGCTTCTTCCCTTTGCCCTTATAAGCATGCTTGCTCTTAGCTGGCTTGTTCCTCTTCTCGTCATAGGATAGCTGTTTTCTTGGACAAGCAAGCCCAAGCACTTGTGGTGGAGGTTTCAGATCTTTTGTAGGCTTTGAAGACTCTGGCCACTTCATGTTGTGTATGGCAGTCTTTAGGGCAGTTGTAAGTGCCTTTGGTAGTTCCTCAGACAGGTTGAAGGTTGGATCATCTTTTTCTGAATCAACATCAAGAGATGGAGCTAATGCAGTATTTGATGGAAAAGCACTTGGTGGAATGTATCCACTCCATCCAGAGGAATGCTCCTCAGAATATGAAACATAGCTGATTTCTTCATCAGAAGAGTTGTCAGAGGAGATGTACACGATTGGGAAACTCATGTTGAAGTTTAGGGTTTGTTAAAATGATAAGTTGGTTGATGCTGATAAGTGTGTTTTGAGACCCCTATTTATATGCACAGTCAAGGCCAATGGATAATTAATGAAGTATCTTTACTCCTATCCGTTTTGGTAGTTTGAAGGAGTAATTATGGACCATATCGGGTTGACTTTGGAGCAATAAATGTATAAATAGTAACTTGGTTAAAAAGTTACTTGGGTTAACTAATATTGGTTAAGTTTGGTCCTTAAGATGTTTAATGTGAATGGAGTTATAAGATGTGTAACTTAAGACACATAACAAATGGTTATTGATTCACCATGTCTAATCCACATAAGAATCAACTAGTCCTGAGCAAACGGCTACAGGTAAAGACACATCAAATCCATTCATGGTTGATAGTTTACCAAAAACTAGGTTATCAACTCACCATACACGAGTTGGCTAGTCCATAGCAAACGGCTCATGGTAAAGACATATCAAATCCGTTGATAGCTGATAGTTTGCTAAAAACTATGACAAGAGCATCTACTTTTTACATGTTTTACTTACCACTGCTCTTTGAAAATTCTGTTGATTTTTACCACTGCAGGTTCACAGTTACCACTGACAGTGTAAAATTTTTTCTTAATATGTGTAGATGCAGGACATGACAATATCATTCAGAGCTCTACCATGGCAACACTTCATGTGTCTGATTCTAAAGGATTGGATACAGGTAGTGAAATCCCTAGCCAAATTAAAACATATGGGTGGTTCAGAAGTACTATCTAGTTTAACTAGGTAAGAAATTGAATCTTTGTCTAAAGATGCACCTCTCCCAGAAGGTAATACATCTGGAAGTGCTGAAGGCAGTATGTTACAAAAGGAATTGATGGAACTGTGTACCAAATTCTCATAAAAGGTGGATACAAAAGGAATTGATGGAATTTCTTCTGACTTTTATCTGATTGTGCTGATTTTGGTAGAGATTCTCCCAAACAGGGGAGGATAGTAAAATGATCATCAGATTCAGGGGAGGATTGCTCTCAGCATGTCAAAGTTAAAGATCACTATGAGGTTCACTTTCAGAAGACTATAAAACTCTTTCTGCAATGTTGAAATCAAAGTTAAGAGTTTATGCAGATAATGAAAAGATTAGAGCTTTGATTCAGAAGATTCAAGATCAATATGCAAGAGCTGATAAAGTGTTGAGAAAAACAAGGTAAGTGTTTGGAAGAATTCCCATATCCTCAGGTTTATTGTATACTTGAAGAAACTTGTTGATTTACCTATAAATCATAAGTTTAGGGGAGGATTGTTGGGAATTATACTAACAGTTGCCACGGCTAGTGAAGATGTTACAACTGCAGAAGATTGTACTTGCAGTGGAAACTCATTACCACTGCAAGAACAAACATTACCACTGCTTACTTGATAACTGTTAGAGAAACGCGCTTAGATAAATATAGAAAAGATCTTGTGTATATCTTATTCTATTAGCATTATACTTATCTTGTAGAAGAGGACTCCTTGATGTATAAAAGGAGATCCTAGGTTATAGTTAGAATATATCTTTCTAATACGTTTTTCCTAGAGCTTCAAGGTGTAACCCTAGTGATATCATAGATCACTCGTATTATTATCATTAATAATATTGGAGCTATTTGTTTGTTACATACATTGTTCTCACATACATACAACTGTTTCATTCACAATCAATCTTCTAAGTATCATTAGGTAGATTCCGCATACTTAGTGATATCACTCAAAGTATCAATATCAACACAAGTTCAAGGTGTTCCCGATCCAACAGTACTTTCCTAGGTGTATAAAATATGTATGTGAGTGAGCATGAAAAAGGGAAGTACTTCTTTGTTTTAAAATATATGTCGACCACACTTTTTATTTGCTAATCGATTTGTAAATCGTGCATGGCTTGGTGACAACGATTAAGTGTAACATTTAGACATTAGTTTGTGTTTAGAAATGATTTTTAGGACCTTATAGAAACAAACGTGGTTCAAAATGGTTGAGTTTTGGATTAGTTGAAATTTTATGAAATCGTTTTTGGACAAACGTTTGGCCTAGTAAAAACGTATTTAAACTTGATGTGGGAAGCTAAGGGTCGACACACCCAAAGTTGGCTAGGTGAGGAACGAGTATGTGTAAAAATATGTGTGTGTCGTGTGTAGGATTTAGGCGTACGACGTGCGTTCCTTACTTGGTCTAGTCGAATATTATGAAAACAAAAGAAAGGAAATGGGCTTAGATTGTGTGGGCCGTGAATAGTAACAGGCCAGAAATGGCATTTTTGCTTAGTAACTTAATTAAGGGTCCGATTTTATATAATTAGGATTAGTAAACAATAAATTTGCGATTAGTGAAATGTTTAGTAAATATTTAGTGAGACGTTTACGTGAGTCCGAGAGTGAATAGTGTTTTGTGAATAGTGTATCGTGAATAGCAAAACTTTTGAAAAACATCTCAATATCACTAACCGACCCCAAAAACGATGAATAGTGAAATGATGAATAGTGTTGGGTGAATAGTAACCGATGAATAGTAAATTTGAAAAATGTCATGAAAATGCAGGTTCGTAACGAATAAAAGAAAATTTTAATATTCTCGCAATTTTAGACTATAGTGCTACATGTGTGAGCATCGTTCCAAGCAAAAAGAATCATGAATATCGTAGTGAATTTACGTAACATAGCATATTTGATAAAAAAAATATATAAAAAAAAAATTTGTTATTGGTAAAAACGTCATTAATTTACGTAATGATATATTAGTCTTTGATTTACTTTTATTATTCCTAGGAAAATTTACGGGAGTTTACACCTACTCCACTCCTTGAGTCACCTACTCGAGAGTTTTCTTCACTATGTCAACAAGCTACCTTATGGCGGAGAAAACCTTACACACCAATATACACACCACAACTTCATCACAACTTATTCACACCTTCTACACACCTTCTTCACACCTAGTCACTACTTAATCACAACACTACTTCTTCACACCTATCTAGCTTCACAACTATCTACTTCACAAGAATCTTCTTCACAACTATCTACTTCCTAGCTCTTATTCTTCACAACAAACTACTTATATCTCACTACTTCTATTCGCAACTTCTACTCATAGATCTATCTAGTTACAATACTATCACACCTTTACAATGAATGTACACAACAACTAGACTATATACACAAATCTACAATACTTCAAAACTTGATGTTGAAGGAGTATTCTTCTATTGCACTTTGAGAGATGAGAGGTGAGGGAATGAATCACTTGAAACAAGGATTAACAATTATGTGATCAAAGGGTTTTTAGGAGGATGTTTAGAGAGATTTGGATCCGAAAATTTTCGTGCAAGAGGTGAGAAAAATTCCAGGTTTGAGGTGGTACTTATAGGGAAAAATTTCTGACAGAATCTGACAGGGGAGCGTGGCCGGTCCCCTTATAATTAAGGGGGCCGCCCAGCTGTAACGGCCAGAAATCTTGTCCTTTAGTGGGAAAAGTTTATTTGGAGAAAAACTAACTGATTTTGGTTAAAAATTTGAATTCATATATTTACTATGAATTAAACATTTTCCTTTATTACCAAAAATGTTTTTCAAAAATGTATAATTAGTTTATTTAATTTTATAACCTTTGTATTAATTAAATAAAATCCCTTTGATCATAAAATGTATTAATCACTTGTTTATTCATACCTTAAGTGATTATGTTGGATGAGATAATATAAACTTGCTTAAAACTTGTTTACGTATTAACTTTGCGTTTAATGAGTTTATATTTTGTGATCGTCAAAACTTAGGGATATCGAAAAATATTAATAACGTTTTTATACATTATTTATATCAACAGTCTCCCCCTTTTTGATGATTACAAAATCTAAACTCATTAAACTAAAAATTAATATATATGCAAGTTTTTAGTGTGAGTTTATATCACTTCTCCCCCTTTTTGTTAACATCAAAAAGGTTATCCCGATGAATGTATAGCTACCACTTGAAGTATACTCTCCCTCATTTTGAGGTCATAAGAGATCGAGAGATGGAATGCTTGCAAAAATATTTAGAGCACAAACAAAATAGAAAAATATGCAATATACAAATAACAAGCATAGCAAACAAATATTAAGGATACATAATAATTAATTCAAAGTGATTATGTTAAAGATCCTAATTTGCCAAAGAGAGCCATCAGACTTGCTTGTAACAAAAGGTTGGTTGATTCTTATTTGAAAGTGAAAATCATAAGCATATATTATGCTTAGATGGTTGATGATTGAGTGTTTGGAATGAAAATGGTTAAGTTAGGGTAAGATTGTTGGATTAATGGAGGTATATGTTTGGGTGCATGAGTGTTGGAGAGTTTGGTAGTGGAGAGTTTAGAGGTGTAGAGTTAGGAGCGGAAGAGGTTGATTGAGAGTTTGGATGTTGTTCAAGCAAGGGTTTTGGATGAGATCTAGTGAAAAGATACTCAATCCAAGTGAAGTGTTCATTCATTGAAATGGTTTGTTTTTGGAGAAAGATGCAACAAGGAAAATTGTTGAAATGTTTTGCAACTTGTTTCAAGTTGTAGGGTGATGAAGGAGAGCTAGAGGAAAATTATTCCAAGTTGCATTGAGCAAGGTGTAAGGCGAGAAGAGCACAAAGCTCATGAGATCTTCAATGAACATCAAGTGTTCGACGGAAGGTGATGATGGTGGAGTGTGGTTGTTATTTAGGGATGGATGATTGGATTGGTAGGTTGAACAAAATGTGAGGTGTTAGGAATGATATTGGGATTGTTGTTTTGAGATTGAACATGCTCTTCATATGGCTTATGTAGGTGAGATGAAGGTGTATTTCTGGGAACAAGGATGGATGTTTGGTAATTATGATGAGGTTTGTCAAAGGGTTCATTTGAGTTAACATGAGGTTTGTGTATCATGAAATATGGTTTGACCTTCATGGGTTAAGTCGTAGTGGTGATGACACACTATGTAGAGTGTAGGGAATGGTTATATGGTTGAATCTTTTTTTGTGAGGATGACTAGGTGGAGTTATTGGTGAGTATCAAGTGATGTGATTGGTTAGAGTGAAAGAGCGATGTTCATGGAAGGGATTTCTTGGTAGGAGGATGTTATAGATGGTGCATTAGGTGCACTAGGAGATGAAATTTGAGGTTGATGTGAGTAAAGGTTATGAGGTTTGAGTGTAAGGTAGAAGGATATGAGGTTTGAGTGTGTAAAGATTTTTGATATGTAATGTTGGTGAGAAGGAGTGTGAGGTATTAGGTATGTAATGTTGAAAACATAGGAGGAATTTGGTGTTGGATGTTTGACAGCATCATTTGGTTTGACGGGCTTTTAATGGAAGTTAGGCTTTCTTCTCCAAACGGGTTTCTTGGTGGTTTTGGTTTAATGGGAGAGGAAATGATAAGATGAGTGGAGATTGAGAGGAATGAGAGTGTTTATAATGTAGGATCAAGGATGGATAAACTTTGATGGAGGGTTTAGGATAGAATTGATTTGTGAATTTTGGGAAGTGTAGGATGAAATGGGCTAAAAGTAGAAAAAGGAAACAACACCTTCGACCATCAGATGGCCGGTCCCCTTAATTGGAGGCCGGCCCCCTTAATAATTAAGGGGGCCGCCCATCTGGTAATTCCCAGATTGCCAGAAATGGGTTTTTGGTAGTGAATTGCAGAAAGGTTGTGTTTTTGGTTTCAAACAAGTCCAACTCTTTGAGGCAATTAAGCATATACTAATTATGTAGGCAATTATGTAGCCAAAGCATGTTAATCAAATAGATTAAGTAAACAAGCAATTTCATCTAGCATGCAAACATACTCATCAAGCAAGTAAAATATAAGTGCTAGGAAACAATAAGCAACATAAAGTATTTCATAACTACATAACTAGGAGGATTAATCCTAATGTGTATCAATGTGCAATAAGTGGGTAGTTATGATACATGGATTTCTAGACTTGTTACAAACAAAGTCTTAATAAACAAACCATGGTCCTCTTGATTTGATTTAGTTCACTTATAGGTGTTATTTATATAAATATAGATGACAAATATGAGATCACCATGCATGATTTTAAAAGAGACGTTTTTAGCATTATTCAACAACGTTTGAAAGTAGGTTTTCACTTAGATGTGAGAGTTATTTGAATAAGATAGATTGAGTTTTTACTTCAAAATGTGTGAATGAACGGTAAAGGATATTTTCCCAATCTTTAGTTTTGATCAAAGCAAAATTATGGATATTGATAGTGAAAACATGTTATTTAAAAGTGGGATAGTTATTTGAAAAACTATTTTCCAAAATGTGAGGTTTTTTGCATATTTTTAGAGAAATTAGATTTTTGACAACAAATATCATAAATCAAATATTTTAAAAAATGTTTATTAAAGATCTCATGCTCAAGAGGATTTGTTAAGCCTATTATTTTCTCATGCTATCGTTTCTATATATCCTATGATCCTAAAGGAAATAAAGACGATAATATATATGTTAGATGAGAGAGTGTTGAATGGGGTATAACCTAACATCTATAGTTCCTTTGTTTTCGCACGCTTATCTAACTTAATGCCATAGTCTACGAGAGCTTGTTTCATCCATAGTTTTCTTACACGAGGGATCTAATCCTACTTCTATATTAACGATCGATCCACTTAACTCATTTCACTTCCTCACCATGAGTTTGCTAATAGTGGATATAGAAGATTTCCATTTTCTATTTTGTTCGGCAATGAACAATTTTATCTTATTCCTAGGAGAGTCAACCAATGATGTTTCTAGGTTATAAGAATATAAGCTATTATGTACATATATATTTATAGCTAAGCATTAATCTAACTAATCATTTATCTAAGCCTGCAAATTATAGCGATGAACTTAAAAGAAACGTGTACCTTTTAGTCTTCAATGGAATATCTTCAAGCACTTCAAGTAACCATGTTGACTTATAGAAGTCATTTGTAGATGATATTCCAACTTCTTCCAAGATTGACAACTTAGCCACTTGGTCCCCATTGTCTCATTGGTCCCAAGTTGTTTGGTCCAAACATATTTAACATTTGGCTAGGATGCATGTATGGTGGTAATATTTCCCAAGGATTGTAACTTGGTTGATAATTCCACATTTGATTTCTAGTGTTATTGTAATTTTGTCTATTTTGGTTTCTTCTAGGTTGAGGAGTTTTAGACCGAGGATGAGGATTATTTGGTCTATTTGGAGGTGGAGTTTTAGATCTTAATTTTGGTTTAGAAAATCCAGTTTTGGCTTTTAATGATGGTTTACAAAAGCTTTTTACTTCCTCATCACTCGCAATAGGTATTTTTCTATCTTTTATGATTACATACTTAACGTTTGAATCTAATGGTTTTTGTGTACTAGATTCACATTCAAACTTTACATTTTTATTTTCGTAAGTTGAAACATTTGTTGAGGTGAATCCTAAACTGGTTTTATCTCCCAAAGTTTCTTGAACAATTATTATTTTCTTAAGTGAGTTACTACTATCTTTAAACTTGTCAAGTTTGAAAATTTCATCTTTAAGTTTTTCGTTTTCATTTTTGACCTCTAAACATGTTTTACATTCTATAAAAACTTCTTTTTCTTTTTCCAAATGTTGTAGTTTAATTTTTAATTCAAGTACTTCATTTTCTAATTTATTATTAATATGTTTTAGTGACGTATTTTTAGCTATTACTTTTTGACCTAATTTACATAATCTACTATATTCGCTATCTAGGTCTTTTTCATCTAAAAATAAATTTTCATCACTATAGTATTCGGTTTGTAACAATTCGTAATTTCAGGTTAATTACTATTCCTGGAAAATTTACTATTCACTTTTACTATTCATTTTTACTATTCATTTTTACTATTCATTTCTTTCCGAAATTTTCCCGAAAGTTGATTTTTATTTCATATTCTCGGGTGATAAATCATTTCCATGGCAAATTAAATGTTTGACATTCGTCAGATCATTTTCGTGAAAGTTATTAAGGAATTACACGTTTTAGAGTAAAACGTCATTCAGAAATTCTACGCACAACGAAATTCAACCCCGTCAGGTGACCCCACATCAGAAAAATGTTTGACACACTCATGATTTATTTGAGAATAAATCATGACTGAGAAAAATCATGACCAAAATAAACCTCGGCCGTGAAAAACTGGAATTTTCAGTTTTAAGCGTTTTTACTCAGCCGTAACCTTAGCCTATACCTGCACCGCGTTACTAAGATGATTTGAGTTTTCAACTTATTAAAATAAGTCAACATGTTTTTCCCTCCTCCATTGACCAAAAATCATCCCTTGATTTTATAAGTCATTCCTTGATTTTTAGGTTTACGGTTTGATGTCTAAAAGACATTTAATACCAACCGACACTAGACTGAGCCCAGTCTAGACATTATAAATCATTTTAAATCATTTATAACCTATTAGAAAAGTAACATTTTACTTTTCTCAATTTTACGCAATATTCGTACATTTTACGTATTACGCGTTTTAGACCCGTGTTTCCAGTTTTAGCAGGGTTTTACCACCCAAATGGAACCTATCACCCATTTTATATTTTATTATGGAACATATGGACATGTTTATCAATACTTTCAAGTTTCATAATTTTACGACACCCGGTTTTACGTTTTGAGGCCTAATCATTTACGGTTGGCATTTCCCGGAGTCAAAACTAACCAAATATCTTAGGATAAGATCTAACCAAGCACACCTCACCCCTCCTAGGCTTGTGAACTGCCAATAGGGGGGGGGGGAGTCACCCCATGGTGTGGCATGATCTTGTGGAAAATAGCCTAAGATGTTTACATGTGTTGAAACTTGCGAGCAAAGTGTTGACTAGTTCAACTTTGTAACCTCCTCAAAGACCTATAAAAGCCCCCCCCCCCCCCCCCCTCCCTTTGTTGCCGTGCATCTCCAACACCACAACCATTCCATACTTAGCTTATTTTCTTCTAAATTCTAGCAAGGTTCAAGTGTCTTCAAGATAGAAACTCTAGTTAGGTTATCATTCATCAAACACTTCCATAACCACATATACTTGGTGATTTCTCTTGAGTTTGAATCCACTCAAGTCACCTCAACCTTCATCATCCATCTTTCAAGATTACAAGAGTAGAAAGATTACATGAAGTGAAGTGGGTTGAAGCAAGTCTATCAAAGTCCTTTTCCTTACTTGCTACTTTCCTTTCATCTTTGAAAGCCAAAAGTTGTAAGCCAAAACCTAACATGCTTCTTGTTAATTAATCATGTTCATATCATTTACATGTTATTCTTGCTATATTATGTCTTGTATGCATGTCCATGATGTATAAAAATGAGTAAAACATGTTGTTATAATTGATTGTTAAAATAAGTTACTAAAACAAGTAAAGTAGTGACTTTCTTGGTAAGACCTGATCAAAATGGTGAAAATATGATATTGGATTATTACATATTGTAGTAGAGGACTTAACAAGGAAACCGTAGCAATTTGAACCACCTAAAAAGAGTATACGAGTCAAAAGTTATGGCGATTTGAAGTTACCAAAACTTTCCGGCAAAACTGCCAAAACAGTTTCTGTGACAGAACCTAAAACACGCAAAAAGAGGCCTTTCTGGTCCGTTTCATGAAAAAGTTAAGTTACGAAAGTTGTCCGGAATCACGTTTTCTTCAAAAACTCAGGAGCACGTCTCCAGAAAATCAATAACGAGTGAGATATTTCTCAGTTTCTTAACAGCTATTTACATATATATAAGTCACTATATTATGGTTATACTTTAAAAGGAACAAGAGGTCTTATGACCTATAATCAAGACCACCACCATGGCTAGAGTCAAGGTTGTGTCTCATGACCTTGGAACAAGGACCAAAGGTCATTGCCAGGCCATGACGAAATGACCATAGAAGCTTACTTAGGCGAAAACATGAAACAAGGAATTGGCGATAATTTGAACAAGCAATTTGGATCTACTTCACTTAAAAAGGAACCATGAGATATTACAAGGAAAAATGGTCATACAAGACTTATAAAACTTCCCCTAATAACAATCTTCATGTACTAATAAACTTTCCTAAGTTTATTCAAATATCGGACATGTAACTTTTCGGATCAAAACTTATATCTATATATTTTATCAACTACTACAATAGTAGGGAGCCTCATGTGAGGAGTTCATTATGTAAGCCGTCGAGATAAGTTGTGGATTTACGAATTAAAGTGTCCTGGCTCCTCGAACGCTTACTAACATGACTTCTGAATTATGTCGGCCCGAACGGTAGTAAACGATATATAAAACATACATGTTCATAAATCTTTTCTTTCAAAGACTTACAATATACATCATACCACATCATGGACCAAATGCAAGATTTTATATAGGCACTTATTCATATTCTTCACTTCGATCCTAAGTCGCAACATTCTATTATAGGTTGCTCGTAGAAACCTACACGATCCAACCATCACCTTCATTACTTGCTATCTTACTTAAGGTGAGTTCATAGCCCCACTTTACATTACTTCAACGTGTTACAAACCCTTGGGGGGAATACATGCTTACAAACCCTTGGGGGGAATACATGCTACTTTTAAACTGAACACATTGCTTTGAAACTGTATGCTGCCTGATTGTTTTATTATTACTAAGTACCTTCCTTGCCAATCCTAGGCCCCTATCATGAACCATTTAATCACTAGTATTAGTGAGCGCGAGTATTGTGAATAGGCCTATTGGGATTGACGAATCCCATTTGTTTGAGCAGATTAGTTCAAACGAATGCACTATATTTGAAAACATTAAGTATGACGGCAAAGTACTTACCGGGGCAACATAACCGCCGATTGATATTGGTACCCGTTAACGTATTGGTTGCATGAGCTTAGTATATAATAATAACTGTTTTGTTTTCTAACATAAGTATGAGTCTAATTAACTCATACTACCAACATATTGTGTTCAACCGTTAAACAAACTCTATGAATTTCACTCAACCTTTGTGTTGACCTCTTAAGCATGTATTTCAGGTCCATGATAATCAAGAATGGAGCGGAAGGGCACGTACCGAAGGAAGAAGGCTATAAACTATTATGTCATTCGATAAAAAACATCAAAGACTTTATATTGATGTATTTTGAAACATGGAACCTTTTTGGGACCTTACTATGTAAACTCTGGTATATTTGAATAAATATGAATGACAACTCTTTTTAATACGACTCGGTTAGAGATCGTTTTCTATTATTATGACTGTTGTGCCGTCGAGTAACACCCAAGTTGAATTCCGCTGCATCATGAATTGGGGGTGTTACACGGTTTTAGAACGTACCTTATCGGATGCCTTTGCCATGAGACACCTTTCATCTTTTGTTGTCTCTTTTTCATCATTGTTACTATCACTCCATGCTCCTCCTACAAAGGCCTTGTGGTTTTGACTTCTTGACAATTTCGTACATTCTCCAATAAGATGATTTGGATCTCCACACTTAAAGCACTTTCTTTCATTATATGGCTGCCTAGCATATCTTCCTCGTCTTTTGAAGAATTTCTTGAAATCTCGTACGGCCATACCAATCTCTTCATCATTGCTTTCGGAGGTTGACCATCTCGGAATCTTTCTTTATTATTGCTTCGTAGACTTTCAAGTTGCCAATTAACTCGTCAAGTTGAAGAGTTGACAAGTTCTTCGATTCTTCAATCGCCGTAACTTTAGCTCGCCATTTTGGATGAAGAGTCCTATGAAATTTCCTATCAAAATTCTTACTAGAAAAATTCTCATCAAGTGCTTTTAAACTTGTGATGATAGTGTTAAACCTAGCAAATGCATTATCTATTGATTCCTCTTCCGGAATCATAAATTGTTCATATTGTTGAACAAGAAGATCTATTTTATTATCTTTGACTTGACTATTACCTTGGTGAGTAATTAATAAAGAATCCCAAATTTCTTTTGCGGTTTTACACATAAAAATTCTTTCATATTCTTTGCGTGGTAACGCATTATAAATAACCATTTTAGCCTCATTATTTTTTGCTATTTTCTTTTTCAAATCATCATTTTGTTTTTCAAAAGATACAATTTCATCCTTTTTAGTTTCAAAATTATATTGAATAGGGGGAAAGTCACCAAAGGTAATAACATGCCAAAGATCAAGATCTTTTGATTTCACATAAGTTTCGAATCTATTTTTCCAATAAAGAAAACCATCACTTTCAAATAACGGTGGTCTTTGCATAGATTGTCCTTCTAAATATTTTTCCGATTCCATAGATCGATTCAAGTTTTAAAATACAATATATTTTAAAAATCTTGTTTGACGTGGCTCTTGATACCAATTGTGGAAAACTAGAAGGGGGGGTTGAATAGTTTTACGTCTTTTTAATTTTATTATGAAAACTTAGTTTAGTTTTAAAGTCTTGTTTGCTTTTAAAAACTTTGATTCTATCTTATGTGAACTCAAATCTTGAACAATATGAACAAATATATCTAAGTATGAACAATAATAATAATGTAAGCTAAGTATGTGAAATGAACACATGCATAATATAAACAATTATAGCTATATACTAGAGACAAGTAAGTAAACGTTTATTTTATAATCCTTAGTTATATTTTGTATGAAAACTATACTTGATCGAAATGATCAATTATATGTATGTTACCTTTTTAGTTTGATTGTAAAAACTTTGTTTTGTGAATGAAACTTTTGCTTGATCTTTAAGTAAAATAAATACTAGCACTATATGAGCAACTACATATATAAACGTCTACGTCTACTGTCACACCCCCAAAATCGGGTCCAGCGGAAGCATACGTGTAGCTGGGGTGTAACTCAATCGGTATTACAACACAAGTTCAAAAATGGTTTTCACTTTAATCATTTAGAATAAAATCGTTTAGTCAAAAATATTGTATTTACATTGTTGAAAGTAGTGCGGAAGTAGGCCCTTAAAAGTAGTTTAAAACAGTCCCCAAATGAATATCAAAGTCTTCTATGACCATGCCATGCCCTGCCAAAACCTTCAGTAGCGTGCCATAAGTTAAAACCTGAAAATACATGCTAAAGTGTCAACACGAGGTTGGTGAGTTCATAGAGTTTGTTTAACAAGTAAAGTTTATGCATATGTATGAAGGTTTCCCAGCAAAGGCATCGTAAATCCACTCAGTTACAAGTCCCGCCATAAGAGCCTTGTAACCTGTGTGTTTACAACCCACTGCTACAATATATAGTTTCTCAGGATTATATTCACCCAAGGTCAAGTATAGACACAAAGGCGGGGAACCACCATCCCAAATAGTACCTGTCACCCAACGTCGCCTCTGTTTTGGACTTGGGTGGGGGGTGTTTCCCCATAATAGTACTATCAATACCTCTCCTTTGACAAATTACTGGGTGCCGTTTCCCAAAGCATAAAAGTTTACTGGGTGTCGTTTCCCAAAGCATAAAAGTTTACTGGGTGTCGTTTCCCAAAGCATAAAAGTTTACTGGGTGTCGTTTCCCAAAGCATAAAAGTTTACTGGGTGTCGTTTCCCAAAGCATAAAAGTTTAAACGTTTCAAGTATCAAGTAAGTATAACACAGTTAAGTATAACACAATCACGTATGTATAAAATCAAGTATAAGTATAATCAAGTATAAGACAATCAAGTATAAATGTTTTAAATATTTGTACAAGTATAAACAAGTAGTTGAGCATGTATCTCCCCCAAAGAGTTAAAACAAGTGTAAAGAGTAAAAGTGGGGCTATGACTCACCTGGTGCGATAGTTACGAAGACAAAAGTGGTTACACAGAAATGAGGTTCGATCTCTAACCGCAACCTAATAGGAATGATAGTGATCTACTTAGATCATGAAAGGATGTAATGAATGCACATGCACATGATACCTATACCACTCGTAACTTGAAAATACTTGTTATAGTCAAAGTAAAATAGTTTCCATACTTAGGAGAATAAGTCCAATTATAGAAGTATATAATTTGTCGGAGTATATTGTATAAAAATGTTAGTGTTATATTCCTCGCCTTGAAAACCTTAAAATAATGTCTAGTAGTTGTAAAAATAAGTCTTGGGTCATAAGTTCTTCATTTGTTAAGAATATAGTCCTTAGTAATATTTCTAGAAAATATACCGTCTAGTACGTAAGGTATTATTTTAGTAAAAGCTGTCAAAACAATATAGATTTTGCCGTTATTAAAACGTGAATATCTTTGTCGTTATTAGTCCGTTTTACTCATTCTTTATATTCCCGGAATCGTGGGACAAAATACTAACATATTTTTGATAAGTCGGGATGGCTAGATTTAGTTTTACGCCTCGAAACAGTCGTGACAACTGTTCATCAGCAAGCATTTCCGGAAAAATATAGTTTTCGTCGTTAAACTCGTTTTTGGCGTATCTCCTTCGTTATAAACTCGTTTTTATCCCCGTTTTCGGCCATAGTTCCGTATTGGAAAGTATTTTCTAAATCTTTGGTCAAAAGTTACCCCAAACCCACTGAGTTGGCCACGTTTTTATTTTAAGGACAGTAGATTTGTATATATGTTTAAAATCCATTTTTAATGTTCCAAACTAGTTTCTAATCCAACCAAACCACTTTCAATCACCACAAATCTAGTCTAATCTTACCATACACCTTCTTAGGGTGTCATGGGTTCCTAAACATCATAAATCAAGTGGATCTAACAAGGATCTAACTATAATCCATTTCTAGAGTTTCAAAGTTATAAAAAGTATAAATAGAGTGGTATAAACTAACATATGCATATGGATCTTGAATAAACAACATGAAACTAGAAAAATGAAAGTATGGAAAGATCAACAAGTGATCTTGAAGCTTACTTGATGATTGGATGAGAAAATGTATAATAACCTAGGGTTTTACCACAAAACCCCAACAAGGAACACTAACTAAGCTTGAATAAGACTTGATCTCCAAAAATAAATGGTTTCTTCTTGTTGGTTCATCCTTGGCCGATCCACACAAAAGAGAGAAAGAGAAGAGAGTATTTTGCTAGGAGTTTTGTTGTGTAAATGAATAAAAATGTGTGAAAGGAAGTATATATTTGGTTTAGGGGGAAACAAGATCCATAAAAAGGTGGCTAGGGTGGCTAGGGGGGGGGGGGGCACCAAGAGTAAAACAAGGAAGAATGTGGCTAATTAATATTGTTGTCTAAATGTTGGATGAGTTAGTGTGTTTTGTGTACACTTTAGGTGTTATCGGGTACCGAGTTATCTAAAAATAAATGTTACCGAGGTGAAATAAAATACGACGAAGTTGTAAAAGTTGTAAAATAATATTCCTGACGAGAATCGGGTGTCAAAATAATTATTGGGTTGAAATATCGCAAACCGACGGAGTTATAAGCTCCGACCGTAAAATATAGTAATTGATTTTAAAACACCGGGTAAATTAATAATATAATTTTTATATTATTATTATGAGTATAAAAATGTGTTAGGACCATAGTTGGGATTATCGGATCAATTATTCAAAATAATAGTTCATAAGATAACGTTTATTAGTTTAATAATCGTACGTTTACAAAAATGACGCAACCCACGTATAAATGACAAATTTTCTCCGGAGATGAATAGTGTTTTATGAATAGTAAAATTTTAAAACGCTTCTCAGAATATCAAACTGACCTCAAAAATGATGAATAGTAAAATGATGAATAGTGATCGATGAATAGTAACCGGTGAATAGTAAATGTGAAAGTTCGGGAAAAGACCAGAATTTACGAGTTGTGACAGTCTCTACCCCTTAAGGAACTTCGTCCCGAAGTTCAGTTAATGTTGGTCTCCGAAGTGTTATAAAGGTGAAGATTCATGAGGTGAAATGACTAGTTGACGTGTTTCCAGGCGGCGGTTCACGAGGTGATGAAAAGTATAAGCGTTCTGAGAACGAGGGTATACACACACATAAATGAAGCATTTGGAAATTGAGTTGAGGATTCAATCCAGACAGAATTTTATTATAGCCATTCTCAGTGTTGCAAAATTCATTTCTGAGTCGGATATAGGTAGTCAGCCTATGTCCCACTATCCCGGGTTGAATATAGGTGACTAGTCTATATTCCACCGAGGTTCCATGAATTTTGAAATACTCAGCTCAGTTATACTAATACTATGTCCTTCACAAATACCAAGACGTTCAGAAAGACTAAGGCAGGTGACCAAACTCGAGGTCAAATGATGAAACTATGCAAGGAGAAACATAACAGGGTGACATATATGATACGTGAACATGCTTATATGAAAGACAATGATAGAAATCAACTAGAATAAGTGAGTATAATATATCAGGTAATGAGACGCAAATCTCATCACCTAAGTCAACAACAAAACCACAAGTGAGGCATCATCTTGGCAGGCAGGCACGTGACGGTCATAGGGTTAAGTTTTTTGTAAAAGTAGCTATAGTCTAGGTTTTAAAAACACTTAGTTCGCTATAGCCAGAGCTCTGATACCAATCTGTCACACCCCCAAAATCGGGTCCAGCGGAAGCATACGTGTAGCTGGGGTGTAACTCAATCGGTATTACAACACAAGTTCAAAAATGGTTTTCACTTTAATCATTTAGAATAAAATCGTTTAGTCAAAAATATTGTATTTACATTGTTGAAAGTAGTGCGGAAGTAGGCCCTTAAAAGTAGTTTAAAACAGTCCCCAAATGAATATCAAAGTCTTCTATGACCATGCCATGCCCTGCCAAAACCTTCAGTAGCGTGCCATAAGTTAAAACCTGAAAATACATGCTAAAGTATCAACACGAGGTTGGTGAGTTCATAGAGTTTGTTTAACAAGTAAAGTTTATGCATATGTATGAAGGTTTCCCAGCAAAGGCATCGTAAATCCACTCAGTTACAAGTCCCGCCATAAGAGCCTTGTAACCTGTGTGTTTACAACCCACTGCTACAATATATAGTTTCTCAGGATTATATTCACCCAAGGTCAAGTATAGACACAAAGGCGGGGAACCACCATCCCAAATAGTACCTGTCACCCAACGTCGCCTCTGTTTTGGACTTGGGTGGGGGGTGTTTCCCCATAATAGTACTATCAATACCTCTCCTTTGACAGATTACTGGGTGCCGTTTCCCAAAGCATAAAAGTTTACTGGGTGTCGTTTCCCAAAGCATAAAAGTTTACTGGGTGTCGTTTCCCAAAGCATAAAAGTTTACTGGGTGTCGTTTCCCAAAGCATAAAAGTTTACTGGGTGTCGTTTCCCAAAGCATAAAAGTTTAAACGTTTCAAGTATCAAGTAAGTATAACACAGTTAAGTATAACACAATCACGTATGTATAAAATCAAGTATAAGTATAATCAAGTATAAGACAATCAAGTATAAATGTTTTAAATATTTGTACAAGTATAAACAAGTAGTTGAGCATGTATCTCCCCCAAAGAGTTAAAACAAGTGTAAAGAGTAAAAGTGGGGCTATGACTCACCTGGTGCGATAGTTACGAAGACAAAAGTGGTTACACAGAAATGAGGTTCGATCTCTAACCGCAACCTAATAGGAATGATAGTGATCTACTTAGATCATGAAAGGATGTAATGAATGCACATGCACATGATACCTATACCACTCGTAACTTGAAAATACTTGTTATAGTCAAAGTAAAATAGTTTCCATACTTAGGAGAATAAGTCCAATTATAGAAGTATATAATTTGTCGGAGTATATCGTATAAAAATGTTAGTGTTATATTCCTCGCCTTGAAAACCTTAAAATAATGTCTAGTAGTTGTAAAAATAAGTCTTGGGTCATAAGTTCTTCATTTGTTAAGAATATAGTCCTTAGTAATATTTCTAGAAAATATACCGTCTAGTACGTAAGGTATTATTTTGGTAAAAGCTGTCAAAACAATATAGATTTTGCCGTTATTGAAACGTGAATATCTTTGTCGTTATTAGTCCGTTTTACTCATTCTTTATATTCCCGGAATCGTGGGACAAAATACTAACATATTTTTGATAAGTCGGGATGGCTAGATTTAGTTTTACGCCTCGAAACAGTCGTGACAACTGTTCATCAGCAAGCATTTCCGGAAAAATATAGTTTTCGTCGTTAAACTCGTTTTTGGCGTATCTCCTTCGTTATAAACTCGTTTTTATCCCCGTTTTCGGCCATAGTTCCGTATTGGAAAGTATTTTCTAAATCTTAGGTCAAAAGTTACCCCAAACCCACTGAGTTGGCCACGTTTTCATTTTAAGGACAGTAGGTTTGTATATATGTTTAAAATCCATTTTTAATGTTCCAAACTAGTTTCTAATCCAACCAAACCACTTTCAATCACCACAAATCTAGTCTAATCTTACCATACACCTTCTTAGGGTGTCATGGGTTCCTAAACATCATAAATCAAGTGGATCTAACAAGGATCAAACTATAATCCATTTCTAGAGTTTCAAAGTTATAAAAAGTATAAATAGAGTGGTATAAACTAACATATGCATATGGATCTTGAATAAACAACATGAAACTAGAAAAATGAAAGTATGGAAAGATCAACAAGTGATCTTGAAGCTTACTTGATGATTGGATGAGAAAATGTATAATAACCTAGGGTTTTACCACAAAACCCCAACAAGGAACACTAACTAAGCTTGAATAAGACTTGATCTCCAAAAATAAATGGTTTCTTCTTGTTGGTTCATCCTTGGCCAATCCACACAAAAGAGAGAAAGAGAAGAGAGTATTTTGCTAGGAGTTTTGTTGTGTAAATGAATAAAAATGTGTGAAAGGAAGTATATATTTGGTTTAGGGGGAAACAAGATCCATAAAAAGGGGGCTAGGGTGGCTAGGGGGGGGGGGGGGGGCACCAAGAGTAAAACAAGGAAGAATGTGGCTAATTAATATTGTTGTCTAAAGGTTGGATGAGTTAGTGTGTTTTGTGTACACTTTAGGTGTTATCGGGTACCGAGTTATCTAAAAATAAATGTTACCGAGGTGAAATAAAATACGACGAAGTTGTAAAAGTTGTAAAATAATATTCCTGATGAGAATCGGGTGTCAAAATAATTATTGGGTTGAAATATCGCAAACCGACGGAGTTATAAGCTCCGACCGTAAAATATAGTAATTGATTTTAAAACACCGGGTAAATTAATAATATAATTTTTATATTATTATTATGAGTATAAAAATGTGTTTGGACCATAGTTGGGATTATCGGATCAATTATTCAAAATAATAGTTCATAAGATAACGTTTATTAGTTTAATAATCGTACGTTTACAAAAATGACGCAACCCACGTATAAATGACAAATTTTCTCCGGAGATGAATAGTGTTTTATGAATAGTAAAATTTTAAAACGCTTCTCAGAATATCAAACTGACCTCAAAAATGATGAATAGTAAAATGATGAATAGTGATCGATGAATAGTAACCGGTGAATAGTAAATGTGAAAGTTCGGGAAAAGACCAGAATTTACGAGTTGTGACATCTACAAAAGTAATAACGATATAAACAAGATAATAAGTAAGATATCGAAAGATCTAACCGCGAGACAAAGGATTTATAGTGGTTCGGCTACAAGGACACCTTCCTTGCCCTACTCCACTCCTCGAGTCACCTACTCGAGAGTTTTCTTCACTATGTCAACAAGCTCCCTTATGGCGGAGAAAACCTTACACACCAATATACATACCACAACTTCGTCACAACTTATTCACACCTTCTACACACCTTCTTCACACCTAGTCACTACTTAATCACAACACTACTTCTTCACACCTATCTAGCTTCACAACTATCTACTTCACAACAATCTTCTTCACAACTATCTACTTCCTAGCTCTTCTTCTTCACAACAAACTACTTATATCTCACTACTTCTATTCACAACTTCTACTCCTAGATCTATCTAGTTACAATACTATCACACATTTACAATGAATGTACACAACAACTAGACTATATACACAAATCTACAATACTTCACAACTTGATGTTGAAGGAGTATTCTTCTCTTACACTTTGAGAGATGAGAGGTGAGGGAATGAATCACTTGAAACAAGGATTAACAATTATATGATCAAAGGGTTTTTAGGAGGATGTTTAGAGAGATTTGGATCTGAAAATTTTCGTGCAAGAGGTGAGAAAAATTCCAGGTTTGAGGTGGTATTTATAGGGAAAAATTTCTGACAGAATATGACAGGGGAGCGTAGCCGGTCCCCTTAATTCATGGCCGGCCCCCTTAAAATTAAGGGGGCCGCCCCTTATAATTAAGGGGGCCGCCCAGCTCTAACGGCCAAAAATCTTGTCCTTTAGTGGGGAAAGTTTATTTGGAGAAAAACTAACTGATTTTGGTTAAAAATTTGAATTCATATATTTACTATGAATTAAACATTTTCCTTTATTACCAAAAATGTTTTTCAAAAATTTATAATTAGTTTATTTAATTTTATAACCTTTGTATTAATTAAATAAAATCCCTTTGATCATAAAATGTATTAATCACTTGTTTATTCATACCTTAAGTGATTATGTTGGATGAGATAATATAAACTTGCTTAAAACTTGTTTACGTATTAACTTTGCGTTTAATGAGTTTATATTTTGTGATCGTCAAAACTTAGGGATATCGAAAAATATTAATAACGTTTTTATACATCATTTATGTCAACACCCAAGTCTGATCCTCCCAACGGTATAATTGCCCACAGGGACTACCCAGGCCACTACGGTGGCCCCTAGCACGGAAGATCTTCAGCGCACCCTCTTCACCACTCCCCACCAAACGGTACCCATCGTGGACACTATTGTGCCACCATGCGCGCCTAATCGAGACAGGGGACCTAATGTGGAAACAGATATCCTCGCACTAGAGGGGGATGCGCCTGAGTTCACGCTAAGTAATTATGTGTCCCAAAATTACGAAACCTTAACTGCCCTCTTGCAAGAGGAAGCAAGAAGAAGGTCGAGTCTGAGCCTGCAAGCCCGGCTCAACTTTGGCCCTAAGTACGAAGCATCCCCATCACGCTATCAGAAGGAGGAGCGCGAAAAGGATAGCCGTCGACTTCCAGTGTTCGCTAGAGTTGGAAGGAAGGCTGTAGATGATGAAGCATCTGATTTGCAGTACTCAGAGGAGCATGAAGATAATGGAAGGCGTACCAGTGTCCATGCTAGACTTGGTAGCCGCAGGATCCAGGATAGACTTGGACGGCAACGCTCACCGAGTGAGAGCCCTTCAAGGTCTAGTAGCAGAAGAGTTCATGATAGGCTTGGGAGACAGCCCTCCCCAAGTGAAAGCCCCTCAAGCTCGAACTCCGAGGAAAAACGATGTAAATGCCGCAAAAGGGCCGACCCCTCCTCAAGTGACTCCTCGGACAACGAGGATAAGGAAACAGGACACTGGAAGTCCAGGAGAAGACATCGCGATGTGGAGGACGAAGATATATCTCTTCCTTGGCGTCGCCAAAAGGTAGACGCATTCACGCGGCGCATCAGCGATTATTCAGATGATAAGAAAAGGCGTATTCCCGCCAATGTTAAAACATATGATGATACGGGTGATCCTGATGACCACCTAAAAATTTTCGAATCAGCTGCTACTATCGAAAATTGGCCACAACCAGTGTGGTGCCACATGTTTAACTCCACGTTGGTAGGGAATGCACGAACCTGGTTTACCAAGCTTCTACGAAGAACCATAAACAGGTTTGAAGACTTGCGAATAGCTTTTCGTTTGAACTTTACTCAAAGAAAGAAGTGCGCCAAGAACCCTGTTGAACTTGCCAGAGTAAAACAGCGCCAAGGGGAATCCACAAGCGCTTATGTGGAGCGCTATAAGGATGAATGCATACACGTCAAGGCGTGCCCCGAAGTGCTAAATATCTCAAGGTTCATGAATGGGATCAATAACCTTGAACTTATCAGGAGATTAAATGATAAGGTTCCCCAAACCTTTGATAAATTGATGAGGCGTACTAGGTCCTTTATCTAAGGGGAAGCAGCCGCTGCAGATAGAAAGAAAAGTTACTCAAATTATAGGTCACAAGAGCAGCCCAGGAGACAATCCAATGACCAGAGTAACAACCGTAGCAAAAGTTACCGCAGTCAGGGAAGTGGACGAGACAATGACAAGTATACCCCATAAACAAAGACTCCAAGAGAGATATTTGTGACAGAAGGGGCAAACTTCCCGAAACCTCCACCAATGCGCACTCCGGAGGATCGGCGCGCAGGAAATAGGTATGTTGACATAAATAATGCCTAAAAACATTATTAACATGTTATCAATATCTCTATGTTTTAATTATCACAAAATATAAACTCATAGAACTAAAACTTGTGACATAAACAAGTATTTAGTGATTAATATTTCTCTTTACATCTAAATCACTTAAGGTATGAATAAACAAAGTGTTTAGTGCATTTTATGATCAAAGGGGTATTTAATTAACTAATGCAAAGTTTATTTAATTATATAAACATATTATATATTTTTGAAAAACACTTTTGGTAATTAAGAAAAATGTTTTATTCATACTAAATATATGAATTCAAATTTTTAACCAAAATCAGTTAGTTTTTCACCAAATAAACTTTCGCCACTAAAAGACAAAGAATCTGGCCATTTCAGCTGGGCGGCCCCCTTAATTATAAAGGGCGGTCCCCTTAATTTTAAGGGGGCCGGCCATGATTTAAGGGGACCGGCCACACTCCTCTGTCAGATTCTGTTGCCTATAAATACCACATTAAACCTGGACTTTTTCCTCACCTTTTGCCCTACTAAACTTTCTGATCTAGATCCAATTCTCCATTCTTTTATCCTTTGATCATAAGTATATAAATTCTTTGTTTCAAAGTGATCCAACCTTCATCCTCTCAAGTGCAAGAGAAGAATACTTCTATCCCTCATGACAAGAAGTATTACAACTTGTTGTGATCTCCACATCCAAGTTGTTGGTGTATCATCAAAGATCATTTACATTATTCTTTGTGAAGATTGTTGTGAATATTTGATTGTAGTTAGTTGTGTTAGATATTGATTGTGTGATTAGTTAGTAGCTTGGTGTGAAGAAGATAAGATAGGTATTAGATTGGTGTGAAGAAGATAGGTGTGAAGTAGTTAGTTGTGAAGTAGATAGATTTGTAGAAGTTGTGTAGAAGGTGTGACTTAGGTGTGACGAATGGTGTGAGAAGCGGTGTGTAGATTGGTGTGTATATTGGTGTGTACGGTTTTCTCCGCCATAAGGGAGCTTGTTGATATAGTGAAGAAAACTCTCGAGTTAGGTGCTCGGGGAGTGGAGTAGGGCAAGGAAGGTGTCCTTGTAGCCGAACCACTATAAATCTCTTGTCTCGCGGTTCGATCTTTCCATCTCTTACTTATTTCATTACTTATCATTATTATACTTTGTGTAGCATTAATTGTTTATATTGTACAAGACTTGAGATCACATATTTTCGAATCTAATTTTTTAAAAAGGCTAAGCAAAACTCTAAAACTAATTTTTATAACTAAGTAAAAAGACGTAAAACTATTCAACCCCCCTTCTAGTTTTCCACAATTGGTATCAGGAGCCACGTCTAGCAAGATTTTTAAAAATATATTGTATTTTAAAACTTGTAACGATCTATGGAATCTGAAAAATATTTAGAAGGACAATCTATGCAAAGACCACCACTATTTGAAAGTGATGGATTTTTATATTGGAAAAATAGATTCGAAACGTATGTGAAATCAAAAGATCTTGATCTTTGGCATATTATTACCTTTGGTGATTTTCCTCCTATTCAATATAATGTTGAAACTAAAATGAATGAAATTGTATCTTTTGAAAAACAAAATGATGATTTGAAAAAGAAATTAGCAAAAAATAATGAGGCTAAAATGGTAATTTATAATGCTTTACCACGCAAAGAATATGAAAGAATTTTTATGTGTAAAACCACCAAAGAAATTTGGGATTCTTTACTAATCACTCACCAAGGTAATAGCCAAGTCAAATATAATAAAATAGATCTTCTTGTACAACAATATGAACAATTTATGATTCCGGAAGAGGAATCAATTGATAATGCTTTTGCTAAGGTTAACACTATCATCACAAGTTTAAAAGCACTTGATGAGACATTTTCTAGTAAAAATTATGTTAGGAAATTTCTTAGGGCATTGCATCCAAAATGGCGAGCTAAGGTCACGGCAATCGAAGAATCAAAGAACTTGATGACGTTATCTCTAGATGAACTAATTGGCAACTTGAAGGTTCATGAAGAAATCATAAGAAGAGATTCGGAAACGGTAAAAGTCAAGAAAGAACAAACCAAATCAATTGCTCTAAAAGCCAAAAAGGAACCTAGTGATGATGATGATTCAAGTGACGAAAGTGAAGACGAAGAATATGCAATGGCCCTAAGAGAATTCAAGAAGTTCTTCAAGAGACGAGGAAGATTCACTGGATCATCACGAGACGAAAGAAAAGCATTCCAAAGGAATAGAAGTGACAACTACGGGAAGAGAAAATGCTTTTGATGTGGAAGTCCAAATCATTTCGTTGGCGAATGTCTAATGCCACCGGGTTATGAAAGTCAAGGTGCTTTTGTTAGTAGAACATGGAGTGATAGTGACAAAGAAGAAGTTGAAAAGCCAAGAGAGGAAAAGTGTTTTATGGCAAAAGAGACCGACGAAATATGTTTAGGAATTGACTTGGAACCTGACGAATGGATCAAAGATAGCGGATGTTCGAGGCACATGACGGGGAATCGCAATCTATTCTCTACATACAATGGAGGTAACGTTATTTTCGGTAGTGAATTACGTGGAAAAATCATTGGCAAAGGTACGATCTCTCAAGACTCACTTACTATTGAAAATGTAGAGCATGTAGATAAGTTAACATATAACTTGCTTAGTGTAGGACAAATATGTGATAATAAATGTAGAGTCACATTTGCCGAAGATGATAGCGAAATAGTTAAGGATGGAAAAATTATAGGTAGAGGAATTAGAAAAGGTGGCATATATGTTATGAAACTAGGAAACAAACCTGAGGATAGGATATGCCTAACGACCCTAGATGAAAACTCTACACTATGGCATAGGAGATTAGGACATGCTAACATGCAACAAATACAATCTTTGGCCTCTAAGGAATTAGTTAGAAATTTGCCTAATCTAGAATATGAAAAGCATTTTTGTGATGCATGTAAAATTGGAAAACAAGCTCATGCAAGTCACAAAGCCAAGAATATAGTATCCACTACTAGATGCCTAGAATTATTACATATGGATCTTTTTGGTCCATCCGCTGTGCGGAGCTATGGAGGAAACAAATATACCTTAGTAATAGTAGATGACTACTCACGATACACATGGACTAGGTTTTTAAGTGACAAGACCCAAGCCTTTGAAAAATTCAAAATATTTAGTAGAATGATTCAAAATAAATTATGATGCTCAATAGTTGCCATTAGGATGGACCATGGTAGGGAATTTGATAACGAAGTACAATTCGGAAAATATTGCGAGCTAAATGGAATATCTCACAATTTCTCCGCTCCTCGTACTCCTCAATCAAATGGCGTAGTAGAAAGAAAAAATAGGTCACTACAAGAAATGAGTAGAACTATGTTAAATGAACAATCCATCCCACAAAAATTTTGGTGTCACGCCGTAGATACATCAACTTATATTTTAAATAGGGTATCAATTAGAAGAATTCTTGGAAAAACTCCTTATGAGTTATTAAGAGGTAGAAAACCAAACTTAAGCTACTTTAAGGTATTTGGAAGTAAATGCTATATTTTAAACACTAAGGACTATCTCACTAAGTTTGATCCAAAATCATATGAAGGAATATTTTTAGGATACTCACAAAATAGCAAAGCATATATAATACTTAACAAACACTCTATGAAAGTAGAGGAATCACTAAATGTAACATTTGATGAAACACCACCACCTCCTAAAACATTACCTTTAAAAGATGATGATCTAATCGAAGATGAAGCTATTGAGGTTAGTAAAACAAAACCCATAGGAAATGATAATGAAGACATTCACTTAGAAAATAACGAAACTGTTAACATTAAAGAATCTAGATCTCATCCATTAGATAATATAATAGGACATCTTAACCAAAGAACCCTTAGGTCACAAGCCCAAGATAAAAATAATTTCTTTTGTTTCCTCTCAGCAATAGAACCTAAGAATATTAGCGAGGCTTTAAAGGATGAAAGTTGGGTTATAGCTATGCAAGGAGAATTAAATCAATTTAAGGCAAATGATATTTGGGAATTAGTCCCAAATCCGAAGGATATGACCATCATAGGAACCAAATGGGTATATAGGAATAAGGTAGACGAGAATGGAATAGTTACTAGGAATAAAGCTAGGTTAGTTGCCCAAGGTTATAATCAACAAGAAGGAATTGATTATGACGAAACTTATGCCCCCGTAGCTAGACTAGAATCGATTAGGATATTACTTGCCTATGCTTGCGCCCTAGATTTTAAGTTATTCCAAATGGATGTGAAAAGTGCATTCCTTAACGGTTTTATCAATGAGGAGGTATATGTGGCACAACCTCCAGGATTCATTGACTTCGCAAAACCTGATTATGTTTATAAGTTAAAGAAAGCTTTGTATGGACTCAAACAAGCTCCCAAAGCTTGGTATGATCGATTAAAAGCTTTTCTTATTAAACATGATTATTCCATGGGAATGGTAGATAACACTCTTTTCACTAAAAGGAAAGACCCAAATCTCATCATTGTCCAAATATATGTTGATGACATTATATTTGGATCGACTTGTCAAGACATGTGTGATGAATTTGCCAAAATCATGCATGATGAGTTTGAGATAAGTATGATGGGTGAACTTAACTTCTTCCTAGGATTACAAATAAAACAATTAGAAGATGGAATATTTTTTAACCAATCTAAGTACATTAAGGAAATGCTTAAGAAGTTTGGCCTAGAATCAAAACCCATGAAAACTCCCATGTCTACGGAGGTAAAGCTCACAAAGGATGATGAAGGTGAGTCCGTAGATAACACCAAGTATAGAGGAATGATAGGTAGTTTACTATACTTGACGGCAAGTAGACCCGACATCATGTTTAGTATCTGCCTTTGTGCCCGTTTTCAAGAGGATCCCAAAACCTCTCACCTAGAAGCGGTTAAGCGTATCTTCCGATACATTAAAGGCACTATACACTTAGGATTATGGTATCCTAAGGAATCCGGCATAGAAACCATTGTCTATGCGGATTCGGATCATGCGGGAGACTACGTAGATAGAAAAAGCACTAGCGGTATTTGCACATTTATGGGATGTTGTCTAACGTCTTGGTTTTCGAAGAAGCAAACCGCTCTTGCTATTTCTACCACCGAAGCCGAATATGTAAGCGCCGGATAGGCATGTCAACAAGCACTATGGATGAAACAAGCTCTCGAAGACTATGGAATTAGGTTAGAAAATGTCCCCATTATGTGCGATAACAAAGGTGCGATAGATTTAAGTAAAAATCCGGTGCAACACTCTAGGACTAAACACATAGAAATACGTCACCATTTTCTTAGGGATAATGTACAAAAATGAAATATATCTATAGAAAAGGTTGCATCGGAAGACAACATTGCGGATATATTCACAAAACCCCTTAAGCGTGAATTATTCAACCACTTGCGTTTAGGATTAGGAATGATGGAACAAGTTGACTGAATTATATTGAATTATCTCAAATTTATACTTGCATGAAATTTATTTTTCTTCCATTTCATCTTTTCCTGAGTCTAGGAATCTATTTCGCACAAAACTAAAGATTGAGAAAATTTATTTTCTTTGCATAAATTTTTTTTAACTCAATCAATTTTCTCTAAAAATTATTCTCACAATCTAGGAACTCCATGAAAATCTTTTTTCTTGCATTGTTGACTAATTCTAAAAACATTTTATTTCAAAATCATGCATAAATTCTCACATAAATTGTCAAGATATATAATCTAATATATATCTTTGACATTCATAATTGTGCAAAAATTGAATCAAGGAGATGATTTGGATTGTTTCTTAGGATCGTTATTTCTTTTTGCTTCTAGGAGTCGAAACAATCACAACTCCACATTTGTTGCATATAGACACTCACTAGGACAAATTCACTAATAATGGTGTCATTTTGATCCATCACTAGTTTTTCACTCACTAATTATCCTTGCCTTTAATCTAAGATAGATGCTTTAGGATGTTTAATTATGCTTGCCCTTATTTGCCTCCTCTTGCTTATTATATGTTGATTATTTGCTCTTTTGTTTATGTATATTGCCTAAGAAAATTGAACTTGCTTGAATTCTAATCCAAACACATAACCTTTCTGCAAATTTTCTGCCAAAAACCCAATTCTGGCAACCTGGAAATCACCAGATGGGCGGCCCCCTTAATTCTGTAAGGTGGCCCCCTTAATCATTAAGGGGACCGCCCCCTAATTAAGGGGACCGGCCATCTGATGGTCGGGTTTACAGAATCTTTTCTGCTTTTTAGCCCATTTGAACCTACATTTCCCATTTTTCACCAACACATTTTGTCCTAATCCCCCAAACAAACCTTATACATCCTTAAACACACAAATCCTACACTATAAATATCCCCAATCCTCAACACTCTCCATTCATCCCATCATGAACTCTCCAAACAAACCAAAATCAAAAGCCTCAAGGCTAGCAAGGATGACGGAAAAACCCGTTTGTGTTATTTTTATCAATATGCTTCAAGCATATTGAATGTTGTAATGCTTATCATTTTTATAATGCTTGAATGAATCTATGTTTAGTTGCAAAATTGTTGGCTTGCATATATGTGTATCTTGCTCTCTTCAAATATTTTTGTAGCAAAGATCTCCATTGCTAGTTCCCTTGATGCTCTCAAATGAAGGGGAGCATACATCGAGGGGGAGCATTCTACCCGTTTAAACTTCCCTCGCGAAGCTTACTCGGCTTAACCTTTTTAATTATACAAAAAGGGGGAGAAGAGAAATGTAAACTCTATAATACTTGTCTAAAAACAAGTTTTAGATATATTGAGTTTAAGGTTTTGTAATAATCAAAAAGGGGGAGATTGTTGACATAAATAATGCCTAAAAACATTATTAACATGTTATCAATATCTCTATGTTTTAATTATCACAAAATATAAACTCATAGAACTAAAACTTGTGACATAAACAAGTATTTAGTGATTAATATTGCACTTTACATCCAAATCACTTAAGGTATGAATAAACAAAGTGTTTAGTGCATTTTATGATCAAAGGGGTATTTAATTAACTAATGCAAAGTTTATTTAATTATATAAACATATTATATATTTTTGAAAAACACTTTTGGTAATTAAGAAAAATGTTTTATTCATACTAAATATATGAATTCAAATTTTTAACCAAAATCAGTTAGTTTTTCACCAAATAAACTTTCCCCACTAAAAGACAAAGAATCTGGCCGTTTCAGCTGGGTGGCCCCCTTAATTATAAAGGGCGGTCCCCTTAATTTTAAGGGGGCCGGCCATGATTTAAGGGGACCGGCCATGCTCCTATGTCAGATTCTGTTGCCTATAAATACCACATTAAACCTGGATTTTTTCCTCACCTTTTGCACTACTAAACTTTCTGATCTAGATCCAATTCTCCATTCTTTTATCCTTTGATCATAAGTATATAAATTCTTTGTTTCAAAGTGATCCAACCTTCATCCTCTCAAGTGCAAGAGAAGAATACTTCTATCCCTCAAGACAAGAAGTATTACAACTTGTTGTGATCTCCACATCCAAGTTGTTGGTGTATCATCAAAGATCATTTACATTATTTTTTGTGAAGATTGTTGTGAATATTTGATTGTTGTTAGTTGTGTTAGATATTGATTGTGTGATTAGTTAGTAGCTTGGTGTGAAGAAGATAAGATAGGTATTAGATTGGTGTGAAGAAGATAGGTGTGAAGTAGTTAGTTGTGAAGTAGATAGATTTGTAGAAGTTGTGTAGAAGGTGTGACTTAGGTGTGACGAAGTTGTGGTGTGAGAAGGGGTGTGTAGATTGGTGTGTATATTGGTGTGTACGGTTTTCTCCGCCATAAGGGAGCTTGGTGATATAGTGAAGAAAACTCTCGAGTTAGGTGCTCGGGGAGTGGAGTAGGGCAAGGAAGGTGTCCTTGTAGCCGAACCACTATAAATCTCTTGTCTCGCGGTTCGATCTTTCCATCTCTTACTTATTTCATTACTTATCATTATTATACTTTGTGTAGCATTAATTGTTTATATTGTACAAGACTTGAGATCACATATTTTCGAATCTAATTTTTTAAAAACGCTAAGCAAAACTCTAAAACTAATTTTTATAACTAAGTAAAAAGACGTAAAACTATTCAACCCCCCTTCTAGTTTTCCACAGGGTACTTCGAATACCATGGACAAAAGGGCCATACCACCAATGAGTGTGTCCAATTACGCCAACTAATCGATAAATTGGTGAAAGAAGGAAAAATGGATCACCTCATCAAGAACATCAAGGAGGGAAAAGACAAACAGAAGAATGGGGGCAAGAAAGAGACAGTTAAAGATAAGGCTGACACCATTTACATGATACAATCATGGCAGCGAAAGACGAGGCAAAAAGTCAGCCAAAAGTTTTCCTTTGGGAACGAAATCTCTTTCCCACTCTGTCTGCGGACAATGTAGTAGTGGAGCCGCTCACCATTGAGATACATACGGGGGGTCACGATATCCACCGCATGTATGTTGATGGAGGAGCATCTGCTGACATTCTGTATGAACATTGTTTCAAGAGGCTGCGACCTGAGATACGAAGTCAGTTAATTCCAGCCACAACGTCGCTGACTGGCTTCACAGGAGAGAAGATATGGCCCATAGGGCAATTGCGCTTACTTGTGGTCGTTGGTGATAATCAACACTCTACAGCAGCTTTGATGAACTTTATGGTAATCAGATCTCCTTCGCCATACAATGGCATTATTGGAAGAGCAGGAATGTCAGCCATGCGCGCGGTACCATCTACGGCACATGGGATGCTCAAATTCCCGGTAGACGGAGGTATTGTTACCCTCTACAATACCGCCATGTCACCTAAAGAATGCAACACGGTGACGAGTGAACAGAGAATATTCCAGAACAGCGCGCAGCCAAAGGGTCAAACCTAAAGGTCACAATTCACCCTGACTACCCAGATCAAGAGGTATCAATTGGAGGGTCGCTGTTTGACAAAGGCATAGCGGCTATATGCACACTTTTGCAAAGGATCCTAGATATCTTTGCGTGGGAACCAAAGCTCATGATTGGAGTGCCACGATCTATTATAGAGCACAAGCTAAAAATCCGACAAGAATATCCTCTAATACGCCAGAAAAAGCGCGGCCAAGCTCCAGATCGCGCAAAAGCCATCCTAGAGGAAGTACACAAGCTTATAGACGCAGGCATCATGTAGGAGGTCTATTACCATGAATGGCTTTCCAATCCAGTGATGGTAAAAAAAAAGCGATGGCAGCTGGAGAATGTGCGTGGACTTCACTGATCTTAACAAAGCATGTCCACAAGACTGTTACCCGCTACCAGAGATAGACTGGAAGGTAGAATCTTTGTGCGGATACCCCTTTAAATGCTTCCTAGAAGCCTACAAAGGGTACCACCAAATTCAGATGGCTGAGGAAGACGAAGAGAAAACAGCCTTCCACACAAGTCAAGGGGTCTACTGTTACACAAAAATGCCCTTTGGCCTAAAGAACGCGGGAGCAACATACCAGCAGTTGGTGGACAACGCGTTTGAGAAGCAAGTGGGTCGCAACCTGGAGGTTTATGTTGATGACCTTGTCATAAAGAGTCATACTGAAGAAGAATTGGTGCGTGACATTGAGGAAACATTCAAAACACTGGGAAGGATCAACATGAAGTTAAATCCCAAGAAATGCACTTTTGGCACTACAAAAGGCATGTTTCTCGGATATTTGATAGAGTCTGATGGCATTAAGCCCTGCCCAGAAAAAACAAAAGCTGTCATCCAACTCCCTTCACCACGTACATTGAAAGAGGTCCAGTCATTGAATGGAAAATTAGCTGGGCTAAATCGATTCTTGTCCAAATCAGTGGATAAGTCACTACCTCTCTTTAAAACACTCACGAAGTGTACAAAAAAGGGAGATTTTCGTTGGACGGTGGAAGCGGAAGAAGCTTTTCAACAGCTTAAGCAACATATAGCAGTGCTTCCCACACTTGTCGCACCCCGACCAGGGGAAGAATTGAATGTACTTGTCTGCAACCCATGGAGCAGTTAGCGCAGTGCTATTGACAGATAGGAACTCCGTTCAAACAACAATATACTTTGTCAGTAAAGCACTCAAGAAGACGGAGATTAACTATACCGCTATGGAGAAGCTGGTCCTAGCTTTAGTATTCGCAGCTAAAAGATTGCGCAGATACTTTCAAGCACACCCAATAGCAGTGATTACGGACCAACCTATCAAACAAGTGATCTCTAAACCCGACGCATCGGGGTGGCTACAAAAATGGAGTGTGATATTGAGCGAGCATAACATCTCTTATAGACCACGCACTACGATCAAGGGGCAGATATTAGCCGACTTCATCATTGTGAAACCAGATACGGATACTCCACCTTCAAAAAGCAAGATAAAACTACAAGAACCATGGGTTCTATTCACGGATGGATCTTCGTGCGTGGATGGGTCAGGCGCAGGCCTTATCCTCACCAGCCCAGATGGAATGGAATTCACTTACGCACTGCGTTTTGAATTCACAGCCACAAACAATGAGGCAGAATATGAAGCCGTAATTGCTGGATTACGCATTGCAAATCAAACGGGTGTACGCAACCTAGAAGCAAATGTCGATTCCCGATTAGTAGCCAATCATGTGTTGGGCGAATACGTGGCTAAAGAGCATAACATGATCCAATACCTCGATAAGACCAAATCTCTAATCCAGAATTTTGACAGGTTCACCATTAAACAAGTTCCTAGAGGAGAAAACAGCAAAGCAGATGCGCTGAGCAAGATCACATCTACAAGCTTTGCGCACCTGTCAAAACAACTATTGGTGGAGACCTTGAAGCATAAATCAATCTTGGAGATGGAAATATCCACGGTGATAGAAGAGCAGGATCCTACATGGATGACACCTATCATCAAATTTATAAGCAATGGGACACTACCCCAGGAGCAGAAGGACGCTCGACGGATACGACGTACAGCGTAGAAGTTCGAACTTCGAGACGGTATCCTATATCGGCGCTCATTTCTACAACCATGGTTGCGGTGCGTTGGACCTCTTCAAGCAGATTACGTACTCAGAGAGATCTACGCCGGTTCATGCAGTATGCACTCACGACCACTGTCCGTAGTAGCACGAGCCTTGCGGTCAGGGTACTACTGGCCCACTATGCACCGCGATGCACGTGACATGATAAAGAAATGTAGCAGTTGCCAAGTTCATTGACCCATCCCACGCCGACCATAGTAAGAGCTAATGCCTATCATTTCACCATGGCCATTCTATAAGTGGGGCAATGATATTGCGGGCCCTTTCCCTGTGGCAGCGGGAGGACTAAAATTCCTTATTGTGGCTATTGACTACTTCACCAAGTGGATTGAAGCAAAAGCAGTAGTGACAATCACGGGCAATCAGGTAAAAAGATTTGTGTGGGAAAACATCATATGCCATTTTGGACTACTGTAGAAATTATTTCAGACAACGGAAAACAATTCTGTGATAACCCATTCAAAGACTGGTGCGCGCAGCTAAACATTACACAACACTTCGCGTCAGTTAAGTACCCACAAACCAATGGTTTGGTCGAGCGCGCGAATCGTAGTCTGGGCGAAGGAATTAAGGCGCGTTTGAACAGACACATAAGGAGATGGATGGAGGAATTGTCACACGTCTTATGGGCGCACCGCACGGTAATCAAGGTTAGAAATGGAGACACTCCCTTTGCTCTCGTCTATGGGACAGAAGCTGTTATAACAGCTGAAATTGGAATGTCACACCTCGTAATTTCATGTCCTTTTTCAAACGTCGAAATTTCATTTTTATTTCAGAAAGTTACTATTCATTTCTACTATTCACTATTACTATTCACTTTCACTATTCATTTACGAAATTTTTATTTCATATTCTCGTAAGTTAAACTATTTTAATGATAATCCGAGAGTTTGGGACTCGTCGGATCATTTCTGCAAAAATCACGAAGCCGTGTTCGAGATTTACTTTTAGGTTTAAACGTCATTCCAGCATCCTGATATGTCCATAAAACACTATATACAATAGAAATATGATTTTCTCTCATTTTACGACAATTCTAAAAGTTTTGGAATTTTACGTTTTCCAGTTCAGCGTTTTACGCAATTACGCGTTTTAGACCCGCGTTTCCAGTTTTAACAGCGTTTAAGCAACCCGATGGAACTTACCATTCATTTTATATTTTATTATGGAGTATATTGACAATTTTAGTCATTCTTTCAAGTTTCATATTTTTACGATACCCGGATTTACGTTTCGTGGCTTAACAATTTACATTTAGCAATTAACGGAACCAAAACTGACTCCGTGAACTAGATAATACCAAGCTTCCTACACACTCATCCTACCCTTCCATGTGCCGCCGCCCCCCCCCCCCCCCCCCCCCCCACCCCCTTGTCCCTAGTTACTTGTACCATTTTGCTTCTTAACAAAATATCTATATTTATTTTACACATTTTTATTTTACTAACTTATAAACTAAAGCAAAAGCTCTCATCTCTTCCATTTCTCTCTACCATTCGGCCAAGACAAGATCATCAACAATGATCCATCATTTTTTCAAGATCAAGTATTGAACAAGTTCCATTTACACTCCTAGTTAGGGTTTTGAAAGAAAAACCTAGGTTTCTTAATCAAATCATCTCCAAACTCCATATATATCAAGTAAGCATCAAATAATATTTTTCATCATCTCATACTTTCATTTAACTAGTAACATGATGTATTTTCAAGTTATATTGGCAAAACATACAAGTATTTATGTTATTTATACCACTTTACAAGATTTATGGTTTTTATAAGTATATATAAAGCCTATAATCATTCCCTTGAAATCCTACAATATTTTGTGAGGTTTAGGAACCCATGACACCCTAAGAAGGTGTGTGGTAGGTTAAGAATTGTTTTGAAGTTGATTGGAGTGGATTTCGACAAGTTGTAAACTAGAAAATCTGTTTTTCTCACTATTAGAAAAGTTGCTGTCCATTTTTGTAAAATACAGAAAACTCATGGGTTTCTGGGTAACATTGGGCTAGAGATTCAGAAAATACTTTCAAAAATGAAGCTTTGGGCGAAAGAACGGATTAAAACGAGTTTATAACGAAGGAGATATGATTTTTTACAAGTTTAACGACGAAAACTATTTTCTGAAAATTATACTTGCTGTTGGACGAATTTCGACGGACAAAAAGAGGTGTTAGACGTATTCTATAGGAGCCAACCTACTAAAAATATATTATCATATGTTAATACGAAACCGTGGATATAAAGAACGTAGAAAACAAGTTCATAACGACCAAAATATACACGTTTCATAACGACCAAAATATACACGTTTCAAAATCGACGAAACTCTATTTATTCCATCAGCTTTTAACAGCAAAATATTTTTAAGTATATAAAAACTGTTTTTGTAATACGTCATGTTAAGAGCCGTTTATCTTATTGATAAACCCATTTCTGGAAAATTTACATCATTGACAAAAAGTTAGTTCACCCATCCTAGTTTTCAAAACATCCAACCGTTTGTCAAAAGGATTTATAACGAACAATTTATGGTCTTCCAAACTTTCCCGAAAACTGCCCAGAATCTGCCAAAACAGCCCAAACACCTTATTTCGTGGCAATTTTTCTTTATGATCGAGACCCGTATGGACAAACTTCAGTTTTATGACTTTTTAGATAAGGTGAAAATCTTCCTAAACCTACTGAGCTTCTTTTCTAACTCTCAATATTCACTAATTCGCGACTAGTTTTGCGAGACCATTTTGGTCATATTTTCAAGTTTTGAAAAGTGTCATTTTACGACGAAAATACTATATTTACCGATAAAACACCAAATGAGGATCGTGGAGTACCATTTCAACGTATTTACATGAAAAGTGGTTATTAACTTAAAGAGACGTCAAAAATGTATTTTTTGACGATAAACATTATTTTCAAATTTACGAGTGGTATCGATAACATACGTATTTGCATGTCTAGCATCATTTCATTTCTTACATTAGATCATATCATTCATATTAGGTTGTGGTTAGAGATCGTGCCTTATTTCAGTGTATCCATTGTTGTCATCGTAGCTATCGCACCAGGTGAGTCATAGCCCCTACTATTTTAATTGTTTGATAAACTCTTTGGGTGAGATACATGCTTAAATACTTGATTTATACTTTCACAAGTCCTCTTAACTATTTACATATTTCTGTGAGTTTTCATAGCTCCGTTTTCAATTCAATATTTTGATTTCAAATCCCACGGGGGAAGAATACATAGTATCAATTATTTTTGTACATGCCAAAGTATTAAATTCCATACATTGCTTAAGTTATCTTCTTATCAATCTAAGTCCCCTTTATTATCATGGACCGTTAAATAATTTACAAGTGAGAGTGAGTGGATAGATCAATTGGGAGAGACACCCCCGTCCGTGTTTGGTCGCTCCAACGGAATTATGGATGCATTCATTTTGAGACAGACTTTGAGTGCCTGATAAACACTCATGCGAGCCCTTTCCCTGTGGCAGCGGGAGGACTAAAATTCGTTATTGTGGCTATTGACTACTTCACCAAGTGGATTGAAGCAGAAGCAGTAGTGACAATCATGGGCAATCAGGTAAAAATATTTGTGTGGGAAAACATCGTATGCCGTTTTGGACTACCTGGAGAAATTAATTCAGACAACGGAAAACAATTCTGTGATAACCCGTTCAAAGGCTGGTGCGCGCAGCTAAACATTTCACAACACTTCGCGTCAGTTAAGTACCCATAAACCAATGGTTTGGTCGAGCGCGCGAATCGTAGTCTGGGCGAAGTAATTAAGGCGCGTTTGGACAGACACAAAGGGAGATGGGTGGAGGAATTGTCACACGTCTTATGGGCGCACCGTACGAAAATCAAGGTTAGCAATGGAGACACTCCCTTTGCTGTCGTCTATGGGATAGAAGCTCTGTCACACCCCCAATTTACCTGACTTGCAGCGGAATGGAATACCTGGGGGTGTCTGTCATAGCACCACAGTTACAGTTACATTGAACGACCTAAAGTGTCGTTTGGAAAATACTGCATTTGATCATTGAAATAATCCAGAGTTTACAAAATGAGGTCCCCAAAATATGTTGCACGTTTATGAAAAACAAGTCATACTAGATCAAACGTTTACATAAGTGCATGAAATAATGATGAGACGCGTCGACTCCGCGACTCCATGAAGGTCCAAATGCATGTCACATGAGCTACCTTAATAACCTGAAATACATTGCTAAAACGTCAACATGAATGTTGGTGAATTCCATAGGTTTGTAAAATGTAATGATGTACGGCCACCACAAGTAAAAGTGCAAGATAAAAATCTCATGAAAATTGTACATTAGCCTTAAGCTCATGACACCGAAGCTATGACTGATGAAATTCTATGCCCCTCCCGAATGTTCTGCCGAAACACTCAAATGTAAAAGACATGACATGCATCCGCTTACTGTTGGTAATCACTACCACAGATGGAGGCGTCACCCTCGATAGATCTATCCACTCACTCTCGCTTAGCGGTAAATTAACGGTTCATGATGTTACAGGGGACTTATCACATGGCAAGGTAACTTAAGCTATGTACATGTTAGAATATTAGAATCATGACAATCATAAAATAGGTAAACACATATGCGGAAGCGTAGGAACATCTATAACACATAAAAGATTAACATAAATTAAATTGAAACGTACCGTGGTGATTCTAGCCCGAACAAGAATCAAAAGCAATTGTCTTTAACAATATGAAGAACCCTAATTAGGGTTTATATGGATCAATGATTAACCCCTTACCGTTTTGTTAATCGATCCCTTGATAACAACAAAAGTATGTTGTTACCTCGTTCTTGTACACACGAATTAAACCGTATTAAGGTGATGCTAGTAACAACACAAGAAACCAATTTTGTATAAAACAAAATCGATCCAACCCTTGGAGGTGTTGGTCGATTGGTTTAAGCAAGAGGAAAAGAAAAAGAAAACTTAGGGATAATTGTGTGCACAAAAGTTATGAAAACAATTGACCCTAAGGTTTGTATTTATAGTGTTTAACAATCTTTGGGAACAAGTTAGGGTTAGGGATACCCCTACCCTTTGTGTGGCCGGTTCTAGCACCCCAAAAAAGGGTTCTAGATCCTTCTCTTGTTTCCATATTGTACAAACACATCTTTTCCTTATTTACGTCTAACGGTCGTTAGTCATTAACGGTCAATACCAACGATCGTTACATACTTGTGTATAATAATAAATATATAAATATATTAATTATTATTTCTTAATACTCATTCGTAACGTGTGCAATCCCTAGGTCTCGAGTTCGATTCTAGACATACGTTTATTAATTTTTATCCATAAATTCCAACAGCTCCCACTTGGATATCTATTAATAACATAATGACATTGGTAAGCGTCTAGCAACACGCCAATGCCCCTAGATCAACTCGAGGAAGGTTTCCTGGAAAAACCTATAATGATTCATCATTACTATTATCATCCTTTTGTTTCTAATACCACGTTAATAAAGATATGGATCTTAGTCATTCTTTAATTAACAATTCTGTTTCTCGTTGTTTATGATTGAGCAAGATTACCAAAACATCTGAACGTATTCCAGATAGACTTTGGGCGTGCGCACGCAAACATCTTGTCAACCCTACGAGGGGCCCAGCAGTATTAAACTTCTGAACAAATCAGAAGGAACAAATTCTTTCTTGACTACAAGAATAACCCATGAACTTTGCAACACTTCTGAAAACAACCCTTATAACTCCCTGTTACGGTGAGCGGTAGATTGCTTCACAAAAATGCACTACATCCATGACTCTTATCTGGTATCTCAAGTCTGAGGATAATAAATTCATGATTTACTTACTGACAAGATCCATAAAGTAAAATCATGTAGTTGGGATGAGTCCTATATTCAATTCATCGAATATCATGTGAAATTGATATGTCAACGCATCAATATACTTTCAAGTATATTCTTAACCAATACTCAGATTTGTCTTAGTTTAATGATATTCCCATATCATTAATCGACAATGGACAATTTAGAATAATATTAGTTATTCACGGATTTTAAACATGCAAATATAGGACACAATATATTATTAATGAAAACAAACGTACTAAGTACTTTAATTCATTATAAATAATAATTGCTTAATGTCCTTTATCCAAATACCAAACTAGATCAATGCATGATAATTCTAGTTAATGAATCTTGTCTCAAGTAATATCTTAAAGACAACTATGCCTCAAGTAATGACAATCATACTTGTTGACAAGGCATTATTTCAACTAACTTTGATCTATCCGAATTTTGAGAATACTTCTTTCAAGAATTCAATTAAAATTCTTGTATGTGTAAATCCAACTATAACCACATAATTTTTCATAAATAGTGTGATATCCTCAATCACCAACTTATGACAATCAAACTTTCAAACCTTTTAAAGTTTAGAGTATTCTAATTCTTTAATGTTTAATGCAACTATGCTCTTAGTTGAGCACAACTAGTTCTCATGAAATCCTTCATAACTAGTTATTGAGTGTCATCTCAATTAAACCAGCATCATTGTATATTAAACACAATATGCTCTTTAAAATTTTCGTAAACTTAATATCCATAGTGTAATGTTTAGGAGCTATTCCAGGTTGAGGATCATTATTCTAATTTCAAACATTTTCCATTAGAATATCTATTACACAAGTTATATAATAACCTTTTTAATTGGATATCAAATATTGTCAAATCATTTAAGCACTTAATCATGATACAACAATAATACAATGCACATGAAAATCCTTCAGTCAAACTTAGATTTTTATTCATGTACTATCTTTACAAATATGTATATCCATTTTCTAAATAATATATCATATTCTATTAGAATCATTTACCGCACATGTTTATTAAATAATAAACTTTGTTTCAAGGTTGTATGTTGTATTTCCTAAATCTTTCAAGTAACGTTTCATTCCAAATTAAGTCTAACCTTTTACTTATATGGAATGTTACTCTTATATGTTATACAACATATATGATTTAGTAAATCAAACATAATACTCCCACTAGCTTTCAGGAATACTTAGAAATTACCTTATTGTAATTATAAACCTAAACATAGATTTAATAATTTATCATAAGAATAATTTCCTAGATGCATGCATTTATCCATTCATGGATTATTGCACTATGTACACTTCCAAAGATTTTCTTGAATTCACAAACTCCTTTTGATTACTTATCGTCCTTGCTGAAGTAATTATTCAAGAAAGAGTTTTTGATATTCATTGTCAAATTTCATATTCATATAAATATGACAATTTACCATCTTTATATCTTTAATGTACTTAAGAAAGAGTATTCAATCATAGTTAATTGCTTAAGTATGATTAATAATCTTGTCATAAGATATTCATTAAGATATGTGTACAATTTTGTCCATATGATTATTTCACAAAGATTTAAACCACTAGGGTTACATTATCTTTGAATAAACTCATCATCATTCTCTAACTATTAAGAATTAAGATAAACCAAATTTTCTAAATTTGAATATCTTTATGAACAGCATCTATAACATTCATATTATGAGTAATTTACCCAATTCATTATTCTTGGTAATACTACATCATATGATCATCAGCATATTATTTAAATACCTGAGATATCCAAGTGGATCTATGAATGATAATTCCATCATGTTGAGGTTTATCATTTACATGTTAAGCCTCGTCATGATTTTAACTAGTGTGGTTTTAGAAGATTATGTATCTTGTAAATCTATCTTTTCAAGATAAAATACTCCCACTTGCCTTTAGCATTATATAGAATATAAGTAATTAGCAATTAGAGCAACAATCCAGCGTTCTCTTTTAGGACATTACAAATACATATTGATAGTTCCTGATGTTCTTTTGTTAACAACCTTCTTATAAGTAGCTTAACAAATTCAGAACTTCAATTTAAGACTTAATGTGATTCATCACATTTCATAGTTCAACAATGTCTTATTAATCTTCTAGGAGTCTAATTGGGTATATTCAAGCCATACTCAATTTCTAACCTTGATATACTTTTAGAAGAATAGAAATCATAGTTATTTCCAATCAAACAATCTAACAAGAGTTTGATTCCCTAACTGAACATACCATCTTAATGTGGTATTTCAATTAGAATTAATATTGTAAGAAGATCTAACAATATATATAAGATAACCATATTCCTGTTGGCATACTAAATCAACTTAATGGTATAATAGTATTTTCAAGCCAATTACATGCTTTATAACAAGTACTTATTAATCAAGTCACTTCATGTTTATGTCTTATAAAACATAAACTTGTTATAATCCCACTATACGTTATTAATCATTGATCAACTCAATGACTTCTTGTATATGTCTTAATTAAAAGACCATAACAAGCTAACGTCTTACTTAATTATAAGTCTTGTAATACTTAGAAGACTTCATATTTATAACTATACAATAAAGTATAAACATGTATAATTAAAGTAATCTTTGAACACCATCATTTGGTTTCAATAATATTTTCAAGTTAACACACTGCTTCATTTATTTATGTCATTCTAAGAATACATAATTATTGAAGTAGTATTATGTTACTTCATGCATTTATGTCATTCCAATAATACATAAATATTATAGTTGAAGTTGTCTTGTTATCATATTGACACATGTTCTAATAGATGTCTAATTTAGAAACTGTAAATTATCCATGTTGGTCTCACGCATACATGGAAATTCACCTTGTTGTTAATATTTAGCCTGCGTCTCACGTTTACTAAATAATAACTTCAAGTGTTTCTTATAGTTAGATGTATTAATCTAATTAGAATTATAATTTCTTACTTGCAGTTAAGAGAATTCTTTAAATCATATTCTTATGTGTTGTACTTTGCACATAATGAAGATTTCTCCCACTTGTGCATGGTACAACACCATGTATCATATAAACAACACGCACGCGTTTGTTAATGTGAATAATATGATTTGTGTCATTAACATAACTTAGTAGATATAGAGTTTACTCAATCAATCAAGGAAACGCACATGACTATCCTTGAAAATATTAGTGTCTATATTTGGAAAGTAATTACCTTGAGATATTCAAAAGATAATCTAAGTTACAATCAAGACAGTAAGTCTTGTAACTCCCACTGAATTAGAGAACATAATAATAATCCCTTATTCATTCATAAGAACACAATACTCCCACTGAATTTGACAACATTGTAAATGTTTCATTAATCAGTTAAAGAAGTAGTGTACTATTTACTTTCCTACATCTTTTAAGAAAACCCATTCAAACAATTATATAGGTTATAAAAGAATGTAATCTACTATATAAATGTGATTCATCACATTCCAAATTATTAACTTGAAAAGGCTTGGGCATGCAATTTCTTCCTGTATAGATCTACCATTCCAACAATTGTATGTAGTATCTTTAAATGGTCAAATCAAAACAACTAGATAAAATAATCTAATTTGTCTTTTACCATTATGCAGTAATCAATCTAGCTTCTACTTTAACAACTCATAAGGTGCATATACTCTTACTATTAAAGTTTGCTATGAGTTATGTATTTAGAATTTAGACAATTCTAATCATCCTATTATACCTTTCTCATTCATGGAAAGGAATAGGATTTAATTCTCACACTTCTCTTAATGGAAAGAAGACTATATTTATTCTTTTGTAACATTGACTCTAACCAAAAACCCTAACGGGTGTAGATCAATTAAAAGAATAACTTACGTTTACGGTTTTGAGTTGCATTAATACATTTAAAGAATTTACAAAATTCAATTTTAGTATTTTCGATAATTTATATTTCCAAGAAAATATAATACCCAAGGTTATATTCATATAACCAACTAATTTCTTGAAAATCTAGGATCCAACTTTACATAGATTCCACCACATCAGTTGATCTGCTAGTGGTGAAAGTATAAAAGATGGTAATCTGTCGAACAATAATTGGCAAACACTTTTCCAATTCCTAGATCATTATGGGATTTACATCAAATTGATTCATCAATTTGTCATGTAAGCATGTTTCATCCCATCTCATGCCTTAAGCTCTAGGTCTCACGCATCAACTTAATTAAGTCGTCTAACTTAGAAACTGCAAATTCTCCATGTGTGGTCTCACGCACACTCGGAAATTTACCTTGTCATTAAAATTTAGCCTAGGTCTCACGTTTACTAAATTAAAATTCCAAGTGTTTCTTATAGGTAGATGGCACGTAACTTAAATTTTAAGGGTATTAATTTTTGATATGTCAATCAAAATTATGTACAAAGATGCATGCACTCATCTTTATAACATAAGTTTTCATAAAAACTTTTTATGTCCGATTCCTGAAATTAATACACAAAGTTTTACTTGAGGTTTATGCCAAAACCCTAAGATGACTTTCTACAACATATAATTTTAAAAGTAATTCGTTTAAGATATATTCAAGATTGTGATAACCAAGGCAGACTCTAAGGCTCTTTTCTAAGCCTTCAAATCACGGTTATGAATATCATCTTAAAAGACTTAATTTTAAAAGTATATTTGCACAAAACATCATTCAAGCAAAAGTTTATGGATTCAATCTCAAAATAGTAATAAAGTTTGAATTTTGCTAGTCTCGACTGGGAGCTGATTACCGTGCGAATCGGACCACGATTGTCATAAGACCTTTGCAAGATTCTTACTTTATCACTTTAGGGTTTCACAATTATTAGTCCGTATTAATTTTCTTTATAAAAACCACCCTTTTATTGCTTACAACAAGTCCAACCGAAAAACAATAAAACAAGTATCAAAGAAAATCAAAACAACCAATAATAATAAGTGAAACAATTAGCCACATGCAATCCGTATTAGAAAAGATCCTAATAAAATCAATTCTAGGTATAATAATGCATGTAATCAACTAAGGCCTTCCCCTCTTAATGGAGGTGAGTCACATACATTGACGAATCAATTGCGTAGGCCAAAGCTAAGAACACACCACATAGCATATATTAATTGATTTTAATAATTATGGGGTCTTCCCCAATATTAGATCTATCTAAATATGTGAAAAGCTAAACAATTAATAAACAATTAATAACCCATGACTAACATGCATGTTTCGTCATGGATCAAAGCATAACAATTACCAATTAGGTCAAGGATACGCCCAAATAACACATAAACATGTAGGCAACCTAGGGTTTCTAATCCAATTAATAATAAAAACCACAAACCCTAATTAGGGTTCATGGATAAATCGACCCCCCCCCCAAAATAAGGGTTAGGGTAAAAAAAAACAAAACCCTAGATCCAAAACATGTATCTAAAACAATCAAAAATCGTTTTTTATGTGTTTTATGTAATCAATTACATGTTATAGCAAGCTCGTGATACCACTGTTAGAATATTAGAATCATGACAATCATAAAATAGGTAAACACATATGCGGAAGCGTAGGAACATCTATAACACATAAAAGATTAACATAAATTAAATTGAAACGTACCGTGGTGATTCTAGCCCGAACAAGAATCAAAAGCAATTGTCTTTAACAATATGAAGAACCCTAATTAGGGTTTATATGGATCAATGATTAACCCCTTACCGTTTTGTTAATCGATCCCTTGATAACAACAAAAGTATGTTGTTACCTCGTTCTTGTACACACGAATTAAACCGTATTAAGGTGATGCTAGTAACAACACAAGAAACCAATTTTGTATAAAACAAAATCGATCCAACCCTTGGAGGTGTTGGTCGATTGGTTTAAGCAAGAGGAAAAGAAAAAGAAAACTTAGGGATAATTGTGTGCACAAAAGTTATGAAAACAATTGACCCTAAGGTTTGTATTTATAGTGTTTAACAATCTTTGGGAACAAGTTAGGGTTAGGGATACCCCTACCCTTTGTGTGGCCGGTTCTAGCACCCCAAAAAAGGGTTCTAGATCCTTCTCTTGTTTCCATATTGTACAAACACATCTTTTCCTTATTTACGTCTAACGGTCGTTAGTCATTAACAGTCAATACCAACGATCGTTACATACTTGTGTATAATAATAAATATATAAATATATTAATTATTATTTTTTAATACTCATTCGTAACGTGTGCAATCCCGAGGTCTCGAGTTCGATTCTAGACATACGTTTATTAATTTTTATCCATAAATTCCAACAGTACATGTGTTTGAATACTTGGGCTCGTACTAAAATGATTGATGCAATGTATTCCCCCCGTGGGATTTGAAAACAATCAAAAATGTTGAATTGAAAACGGGGCTATGAAAACTCACCTTAACTGATGAAACTGTGATGAAATAAAATGAACACCAATGAACAATTTGCTGCCGCAACCCAATATGATGGTACCATGAACATGTAATGAGCTGAAAAACAAGGCGCGCACACTAGCCGCAACCTAATATGAATAATGAATGATCTCATTTAGATCACCAAATGATGTTATGAATGTCCATGCTCATGTTCCTATACCACTCTACTCTTTGGAAAAACACTTGTGTTATCAAAATATATAATCCAAGAATTTGGAAAAATATTGCTTATTAGAAAATATAATAAGCTAGTTGTAATATATATATACTTATATATATATCGTATGTTTCCATGTTAATGTTGAAATCCTCGGGTTGTAATCCTTGAAATATCGCCTTGAAATGATGAAAATATACTTGTAATAACTAATACTTCATTAGTTATAAAATTTGGTACTTGATATTATTTCTAGCTTATAAAAGTACTTCGTAGTTTTTTTGTGCCAATTTTTATTAAAAGCTGTCAAATAAAAATGGGTTTAGCCGATATTCAAACGTGAATATCTTTGTCGTTACTTGTCCGTTTTACTTGTTCTTTATATCCACGGTTACGTCTTAGTATGTAGTAATATATTTTGGAAAGCTCGGCACCTCCGGGTTACGTCTAAAGCCTCTTTTTGACCAATGAAAAACGTCCAACAGCAACTATTTTCCAGAAAATACTTTTCGTCAACAATCTTGCAAAAATCATAACTTCTTCGTTATAAACTCGTTTTAATCCATTCTTTCGCCCACGGCTTCGTTTTTGAAAGTATTTTCTAAATCTTTAGCCCAAAGTTACCCGGAATCCCCTGATTTTTCTGGATTTACAAAAATGGGACAGCATGTATATATACTTGTTAGAAATCCATTTTTCATGTCCAAAACTAGTTTCTACTTCAACCAAATCTCTTGTAATCACCACATAGCTAATCTAATCCTACCATACACCTTCTTAGGGTGCCATGGGCTCCAAACCAAGTTATTATAGCAAGGGGATTCATAAATAAAAAGTTAGGGTTTGTATGTTCCATTTTTGACAAAATAAATGGTGGTATAGCTAGTTGTACATGGTTTTTAGCATGGAACTCATGAAATACAAGTAAATATAAGATGATTCATGTAAAAATAAAGTTGATAACTTACTTGATAAAATGAGATGATTAAATGATGAGTATGCTTGGATTACTTGTGTTTTTCTTGATTGATTCTTGATTAGGCAAGTATAAGGAACAACTTTGGTGCTTTAGCTTTTGAAAAACCTTCACTTGATCTTGTGATTCATGTTGGGTCGTGGGTTTGCAAGAGAGGAAGAGGGTGAGATGGTTTTCTTTCTTATCTAAAAAGTGTAAGTTATGATTTTAGGTTTTTAGTTAAAGTATATAATTAGAGGTTTATTAGTTTTATAATAGGAAATCAATGCATAAGGTTAAGGGGTGTTTCATGTGGCCGGTTATGGTGAGCCAAGGGGGGGGGGGTAGGGGTACTTGGTATTTATTTAGAAATCTTGCATGAATTATGTGCTATTTTGTGTTTTTAGTTACAATCGGGTACCGGGTTTAATAGAAATAAACGTTCACGAAGTTAACCGAGACAAAATAAAGTCATAATAATGATAAAAATATATTAAAAATATGTTGGGTACATTTACTGAGTGATCGGGTGATTATTGTTTAGTTTTCACGAAAACCGTCGTTATATTCATAAGCGTACGTTATAAATAAAATAAATTTCCAAAATACTGGGTAACTGAATGTTATAACTTTTATGATGTTAAAATGGATATAAAAATATGTCGGGACCATTGTGGGAATATTTAGATATATTCGTCGTGTATAAACCGGGTGTTAACGTTTACTATAAATACTTATACGTAAAAACGTTAAATGTACTGAATATAGAAATTTGAAAATCCTGAGAGTGGTATAACATGAAAATGCTGTTATGATGATATGCAGACTATCTCCAGTCCGTATGAAAAGTCATTACTGATAATGCATGAATTCGCACCTGAACCAATACGGTTACGCGAATTTGAATACCCGTAAACTAAATTTACGATGAAATGTGTAATGCACGTGAATGATGAAATCTTTTCCCGCAGTGAATAGTGTTCCGTGAATAGTAAAATTGCTGAATGCTTCTCGGAATGTCAAACTGACACTAAAAATGATGAATAGTAAACTAATGAATAGTGTTTGATGAATAGTGTTTTTCCAAAGTTCGGGAAATGACCTGAAATGACTTGAAATGGTGAGTTGTGACATTCTTCCCCTCTAAAAGGAACTTCGTCCCGAAGTTCAGTTTATGTTGGTTTCTGAAAACATATTGGTGAAAAGGTGATGACATTCGAGAATTCCAGCGAACTCTAACGATAAGAATTCGACTCTGTTTCAACTGTTTGACCACACGGTCCATGATTTCTGTTGGTTCTCTTACAAGGTCTGAGATTGTCATTTGGGTTGGATCCCTTCCAATGGAATCATGAGTGACTCATCTGAAAGTCATTTCTGGGGATCTGAAAATGTGAAATATGTTTGTGTAATCCTGTTGTTCTCTGACAATGTTCAAGTCTAACGGCCACTAGGCCTACCCTGTCTGAAATATAAATGGTCCAGTGTATATTGGTGTAACTTTCCAAGTTTTCTGAACGATAACATGCCTTTCCTAGGCAGAACTTACAACATAATTCTGCCTACCAACTTGAAGTTTTAATGGTTTACAACTTATTGAACTTGTAACTGATTCTTGACTTGTAGGAAATTTATGGTTATCTCATGAATGCCTACTGAACTAGTGAGTTGAGCTTTTTCCGAGTTTGGCCCATCAATAGATGGTCTGCGCTTCTTAATGTTTTAAATGTGATACTGGTAATATATATTGCTGAATTCTGCCAGAACTCAAGTTTGTATGCTAGTTGGTCGATTCTAAAATGAATCTTAAATGGTCCAATATGCTAAAGGTTCAACCTTTCTTGTTATCCAATTTGTATCATGCCAATCCAAGGCAATGCTTTTAACTTAGTTTGTTCTCTCACTTGAATCCGGATGGTTTGTTGTTCAGGATACTCAATCCAAATGATGTGTGTTACGTACCAACCTAACTTCTGCCAGTTTCTCGCTGTTGGTGTGATAACCATTGTTGTAGATGAATTTGATTTATGTTAAACGATTAGTCCAACCATTTCTAAGGTCAATCACTCATGCTCTGAGCATACTTTCCTATGTTTGAATTGTTCTCTCGCTTTGACCATCGGCCTGAGGATGATAGTGATGTTCACATCTAAATGGGTTTCTGAAGGGAATTCTGAAATGATTACCTGAAGTCCAAGGTGAATCGGTTTCCTTAACAGGAAAAACTGAAATGGGTACAATAAACCTTTGTGACTAATTCCACAACGTTCGGTCCTTCGAACTTGGCGTTATCTAAAAGGGATAGAATATAGGTAACAATTTGATTCCTTGTGTTTTGTTCCAACGGATGATAAGACATATGCTTTTCTTTGCCTAGTGGGTTTGGTCTCAACTACTGAAGTTCGTGATTAATTTGTGATGTTCCTCCTAATTCCTTCATCACATATTCCAAATATTCTCTATTGTCAAGTCACAATTCCTAAATGCATAAGCGATGTTGTAGGGAAAGTGGTTCTGGAAATTTGTCTTGCGATTGTGAGTTTTAGTTGAAATCCTTTTCTGAATAAACGAATTTAGAAAATGGAGCAGATGATTTACTAAGTAATATTTTTCCTGATGATTCAAAATCCAGTAGTTATGAAATAGGAACTGTTTTCAAACATGTTGTGATTAAGACTGCTTACCAAAGTTTGATGTCTATGTATATTTCTCATTGTACAATAGTGTTGCTAAAGATTGACCAAAAAGGATCGTACTTGTTCAAAATAGGAATTTCAGAAATCATTTTTCCACAAGGTATGTGATTTATGTAAACGCATCAACTTTATTTAAAAGTGAAAACACTAACAAGGATAAAATGGTAGAATAGGAAATGTTCGCTTAAATGCATAGATGTCTAACACTTAGTTCCTGAAGTTGGATAATGTCTATTGATGGTTATCTGGCATAACTACAAGCATAGGTATTTAGACTAACTTAAGTCCTGAAATAGTTTATCATTGTAATTGGCAAGACGAAGGTATCACTTGATGTTGTGTCGATGAATGTCTATTCTGTTTTCCCATGTAGATGAGGAGATATGTTCTAGTTTGATCCCTTGCTTGGTATGAAGGTGAGGTTATCTGAAATTTCTAGACATAATGCCTTAGAGGAATCTACATCGATATTCTTGATTCAAACAATTGTCCTTTGTGAAAATTTACTGCAGGAAAGTTTATGTATGGATGAGGCCATGTTTAAATGAAATGCTCTACAGTCTCAATTAGAAGCTTGGTTTATTTCTATTGTGTTGTCCTGCGGACATCTATATTGAGTTCAATCCTGTAGCTCAGTCTAGCTAGTACCTTTAAATGATAGAATTTGACAACTAAGTCAGAGATGGTGATTCAGATGGTCTCGCAGTATCTTAGGATTTGTTGTTGAGTTATGAATTCTCTCTCTATATACTTCTAGTTCTGGTTAGTAGTTCTGTAATCCTTTCATTGCTTTTATTGTATAAAGGAATCCTGCATGTAATTGATATGGAAAGTCTCTTCTAGGGAAGTCAATGGGAAAATCCAACTTAATGTCTGAATGAGTGACTGGTGGGGTAAGTATCCAGGGATAGTTCGGCAAAAGGGATGTTTATGAAAGAGTTCCTTTGTTTACAAAGCTTTTGGATGAAGATTGTTATTAACAATCCTTTGAAAAGGTAATTATTTCCTTCATGGCATAATCCTTCCTGAATTTTACATAGGTGATCAGGCTATGTATAATTGAGGACTAATGATGCGATGTTGGATTTTGTCAAAATATCATAACTTTTATCAAAAGTTTTAGATGGTGTTCAACGCATTGTTATAAAAATGGTGTCCTGATATTTTCTTTCAAGTAACATGAAAATTGCTTCGCGTAACAATAGTAAATACTTGATGTAATGACAGAAAATCAATTTATAGGATGTTAATAAAATAGCTTACTTCAGAAATTTTTCTGTAAAGCAGTTTCCCCATATGATAGTAAAATAGCTTGAATGGTGTATTGGATACGTGGGTGAATCTTGTCGAATGGTAATAGTCTACTAATTCGTCAAAAACGAAATCAACCTAATTCCTGATGAGACAATGCTAAAATGTTGCGAAACGATTGAAGTCTGAGCAATTGGGATAGAAAATGGAGTAAACGAAGGTTATGATTATCACCTAGGTAACAAAGGATAGATACTACATTGGATAGGAAAGTACTTAATGCCCCTAGGTCATGTCATCGTACCAACGGTAAGTACAAAAGGAAAGATACAACCCTAAAGGGCTCGAACTACGGTTTTTATATTGAAACAAAGCTCCTCCTGCTGAAGCATTGTTGTTATCCTTGATGTTTCTAATATCCTGACGGTTCTCTTTCAACAACTCACGCTATTCCTCGAGCGATTCAGTCTTGATTCCAAGTTCCTTAGCTCCGGGCAGTCATTATTGAAATGCCCTAACTTTCCACATTAGAAGCAACTCCCTGGGATCTTCTGATTTGTGATATTCCTATAGTCTTCAGTCCAATGACCCCGCTTCTTGCACACTCCACACATTTTACTGCAATGACCTCGGTGATGTTGATTACACAGGTTGTAGTAAGGTAACTTTCCAATATACCTTCTCTTTGTGTGCGGTTCTGCAGCAAAGGCTCTATTCATTTCTTGTCCTTTGGGTGATTGTTGAGCAGCATTGCAACCTAGATTGTTGTTCCACACCTTCTGTGGCTAGGATAATAGTAAAAGCTAGTGAGGATATAAATCTGGTCTAGGGACTTCCTGGTGTCCCTCTGTGTGAAATCAGGTTTGTGGCATCATAAGGTCGAGATAGTCCTGAAGTGGTGTCTGAAGTTGCGCATCTATCAAATCTTAGATAATGTAGGTTCTGAACCATTCCTGAAGAATCTGCGGATGTTTCTGTTGAGTCCGTGTTATTGGTATTATCTACTAGATGTCATCTAGTTCATGGCAAGTGGGAATGGAAAAGGAAATAACAATGATGGTACTAGTGAATGGAATACTACCCTCTTTCGCGCTACCTCGCGACATCCAAAAGGTAAAACTAAAGTACACACTGTGGGAAGGCCAATAGTGTAATAAGTAACTGATGGTGGTGATAGTACCTGAGTAGTAAGTGCCCTACTAGTGATGGAAAGAAAACACACTATCTTCCTTGCAATAAGCATCCTAATAAGTCCATTAAGATTAATTCTGAATACACTACCAAAAGGCATTCTATGTACGGGCTGAATGATAGGAAAACCCTGTTCCTATGGCAAATCAATAGTACTAATGGTGGTGTAAATTCAACTGGTGGTATAATGGTAGTGGAAGATGACAAGGCATCTTCAATGTCGGAATCCGATAATAGGATGTCAGGGTGAGTATCTGAAGACATGTCACTTGTGAACCAGGTCAATAAAATGATGTACATATACGGATATGAGTATAAATAACTCGCACAGGGTATGTATGAAACAACATGTATCATGATTATGCACTTATGATGAAATGATGAGATGCTATGCTGATGTGGTTATAGTCTAGGGTCCAAGATACATCCTAGTTCGCTATAACCTTAGCTCTGATGCCAATCTGTCACACCCCCAATTTACCTGACTTGCAGCGGAATGGAATACCTGGGGGTGTCTGTCATAGCACCACAGTTACAGTTACATTGAACGACCTAAAGTGTCGTTTGGAAAATACTGCATTTGATCATTGAAATAATCCAGAGTTTACAAAATGAGGTCCCCAAAATGTGTTGCACGTTTATGAAAAACAAGTCATACTAGATCAAACGTTTACATAAGTGCATGAAATAATGATGAGACGCGTCGACTCCGCGACTCCATGAAGGTCCAAATGCATGTCACATGAGCTACCTTAATAACCTGAAATACATTGCTAAAACGTCAACACGAATGTTGGTGAATTCCATAGGTTTGTAAAATGTAATGATGTACGGCCACCACAAGTAAAAGTGCAAGATAAAAATCTCATGAAAATTGTACATTAGCCTTAAGCTCATGACACCGAAGCTATGACTGATGAAATTCTATGCCCCTCCCGAATGTTCTGCCGAAACACTCAAATGTAAAAGACATGACATGCATCCGCTTACTGTTGGTAATCACTACCACAGATGGAGGCGTCACCCTCGATAGATCTATCCACTCACTCTCGCTTAGCGGTAAATTAACGGTTCATGATGTTACAGGGGACTTATCACATGGCAAGGTAACTTAAGCTATGTACATGTGTTTGAATACTTGGGCTCGTACTAAAATGATTGATGCAATGTATTCCCCCCGTGGGATTTGAAAACAATCAAAAATGTTGAATTGAAAACGGGGCTATGAAAACTCACCTTAACTGATGAAACTGTGATGAAATAAAATGAACACCAATGAACAATTTGTTGCCGCAACCCAATATGATGGTACCATGAACATGTAATGAGCTGAAAAACAAAGCGCGCACACTAGCCGCAACCTAATATGAATAATGAATGATCTCATTTAGATCACCAAATGATGTTATGAATGTCCATGCTCATGTTCCTATACCACTCTACTCTTTGGAAAAACACTTGTGTTATCAAAATATATAATCCAAGAATTTGGAAAAATATTGCTTATTAGAAAATATAATAAGCTAGTTGTAATATATATATACTTATATATATATCGTATGTTTCCATGTTAATGTTGAAATCCTCGGGTTGTAATCCTTGAAATATCGCCTTGAAATGATGAAAATATACTTGTAATAACTAATATTTCATTAGTTATAAAATTTGGTACTTGATATTATTTCTAGCTTATAAAAGTACTTCGTAGTTTTTTTGTGCCAATTTTTATTAAAAGCTGTCAAATAAAAATGGGTTTAGCCGATATTCAAACGTGAATATCTTTGTCGTTACTTGTCCGTTTTACTTGTTCTTTATATCCACGGTTACGTCTTAGTATGTAGTAATATATTTTGGAAAGCTCGGCTCCTCCGGGTTACGTCTAAAGCCTCTTTTTGACCAATGAAAAACGTCCAACAGCAACTATTTTCCAGAAAATACTTTTCGTCAACAATCTTGCAAAAATCATAACTTCTTCGTTATAAACTCGTTTTAATCCATTCTTTCGCCCACGGCTTCGTTTTTGAAAGTATTTTCTAAATCTTTAGCCCAAAGTTACCCGGAATCCCCTGATTTTTCTGGATTTACAAAAATGGGACAGCATGTATATATACTTGTTAGAAATCCATTTTTCATGTCCAAAACTAGTTTCTACTTCAACCAAATCTCTTGTAATCACCACATAGCTAATCTAATCCTACCATACACCTTCTTAGGGTGCCATGGGCTCCTAACCAAGTTATTATAGCAAGGGGATTCATAAATAAAAAGTTAGGGTTTGTATGTTCCATTTTTGACAAAATAAATGGTGGTATAGCTAGTTGTACATGGTTTTTAGCATGGAACTCATGAAATACAAGTAAATATAAGATGATTCATGTAAAAATAAAGTTGATAACTTACTTGATAAAATGAGATGATTAAATGATGAGTATGCTTGGATTACTTGTGTTTTTCTTGATTGATTCTTGATTAGGCAAGTATAAGGAACAACTTTGGTGCTTTAGCTTTTGAAAAACCTTCACTTGATCTTGTGATTCATGTTGGGTCGTGGGTTTGCAAGAGAGGAAGAGGGTGAGATGGTTTTCTTTCTTATCTAAAAAGTGTAAGTTATGATTTTAGGTTTTTAGTTAAAGTATATAATTAGAGGTTTATTAGTTTTATAATAGGAAATCAATGCATAAGGTTAAGGGGTGTTTCATGTGGCCGGTTATGGTGAGCCAAGGGGGGGGGGGGGGTAGGGGTACTTGGTATTTATTTAGAAATCTTGCATGAATTATGTGCTATTTTGTGTTTTTAGTTACAATCGGGTACCGGGTTTAATAGAAATAAACGTTCACGAAGTTAACCGGGACAAAATAAAGTCATAATAATGATAAAAATATATTAAAAATATGTTGGGTACATTTACTGAGTGATCGGGTGATTATTGTTTAGTTTTCACGAAAACCGTCGTTATATTCATAAGCGTACGTTATAAATAAAATAAATTTCCAAAATACTGGGTAACTGAATGTTATAACTTTTATGATGTTAAAATGGAAATAAAAATATGTCGGGACCATTGTGGGAATATTTAGATATATTCGTCGTGTATAAACCGGGTGTTAACGTTTACTATAAATACTTATACGTAAAAACGTTAAATGTACTGAATATATAAATTTGAAAATCCTGAGAGTGGTATAACATGAAAATGCTGTTATGATAATATGCAGACTATCTCCAGTCCGTATGAAAAGTCATTACTGATAATGCATGAATTCGCACCTGAACCAATACGGTTACGCGAATTTGAATACCCGTAAACTAAATTTACGATGAAATGTGTAATGCACGTGAATGATGAAATCTTTTCCCGCAGTGAATAGTGTTCCGTGAATAGTAAAATTTCTGAATGCTTCTCGGAATGTCAAACTGACACTAAAAATGATGAATAGTAAACTGATGAATAGTGTTTTGATGAATAGTGTTTGATGAATAGTGTTTTCCAAAGTTCGGGAAATGACCTGAAATGACTTGAAATAGTGAGTTGTGACAAGCAGTTATACCAGCTGAAATTGGAATGCCAACTATCCGTACTGCGGAAGTTACTGTTTGTCACAACTCGTAATTTCATGTCCTTTTTCAAACGTCGAAATTTCATTTTTATTTCGGAAAGTTACTATTCATTTCTACTATTCACTTTCACTATTCATTTCCAAAATTTTTATTTCATATTCTCGTAAGTTAAACTATTTTAATGATAATCCAAGAGTTTGGCACTCGTCAGATCATTTCTGCAAAAATCACGAAGCCGTGTGCGAGATTTACTTTTAGGTTTAAACGTTATTCCAGCATCCCGATATGTCCATAAAACACTATAAACAATAGAAATATGATTTTCTCTCATTTTACGACAATTCTGACAGTTTTGGAATTTTACGTTTTCCAGTTCAGCGTTTTACGCGAATTACGCGTTTTAGACCCGCGTTTCCAGTTTTAACAGCGTTTAAGCAACCCGATGGAACTTACCATTGATTTTATATTTTATTATGGAGTATATTGACAAGTTTAGTCATTCTTTCAAGTTTCATATTTTTACAGTACCTGAATTTACGTTTCGTGGCTTAACAATTTACGTTTAGCAATTAACGGAACCGAAACTGACTCCGTGAACTAGATAATACTAAGATTCCTACACACTCATCCTACCCTTCCATGTGCCCCCCCCCCCCCCTTGTCCCTAGTTACTTGTACCATTTTGCTTCTTAACAAAATATCTATATTTATTTTACACATTTTTATTTTACTAACTTATAAACTAAAGCAAAAGCTCTCAGCTCTTCCATTTCTCTCTACCATTCGGCCAAGACAAGATCATCAACAAGGATCCATCATTTTTTCAAAGATCAAGTATCTAACAAGTTCCATTTACACTCCTAGTTAGGGTTTTGAAAGAAAAACCTAGGTTTCTTAATCAAATCATCTCCAAACTCCATATATATCAAGTAAGCTTCAAATAATATTTTTCATCATCTCATACTTTCATTTAACTAGTAACATGATGTATTTTCAAGTTATATTGGCAAAACATACAAGTATTTATGTTATTTATACCACTTTACAAGATTTATGGTTTTTATAAGTATATATAAAGCCTATAATCATTCCCTTGAAATCCTATAATATTTTGTGAGGTTTAGGAACCCATGACACCCTAAGAAGGTGTATGGTAGGTTAAGAATTGTTTTGAAGTTGATTGGAGTGGATTTCGACAAGTTGTAAACTAGAAAATCTATTTTTCTCACTATTAGAAAAGTTGCTGTCCATTTTTGTAAAATACAGAAAACTCATGGGTTTCTGGGTAATATTGGGCTAGAGATTCAGAAAATACTTTCAAAAATGAAGCTTTGGGCGAAAGAACGGATTAAAACGAGTTTATAACGAAGGAGATATGATTTTTTACAAGTTTAACGACGAAAACTATTTTCTGAAAATTATACTTGCTGTTGGACGAATTTCGACGGACAAAAAGAGGTGTTAGACGTATTCTATAGGAGCCAACCTACTAAAAATATATTAGCATATGTTAATACGAAACCGTGGATATAAAGAACGTAGAAAACAAGTTCATAACGACCAAAATATACACGTTTCATAACGACAAAAATATACACGTTTCAAAATCGACAAAACTCTATTTATTCCATCAGCTTTTAACAGCAAAATATTTTTAAGTATATAAAAACTGTTTTTGTAATACATCATGTTAAGAGCCGTTTATCTTATTGATAAACCCATTTCTGGAAAATTTACATCATTGACAAAAAGTTAGCTCACCCATCCTAGTTTTCAAAACATCCAACCGTTTGTCAAAAGGATTTATAACGAACAATTTATGGTCTTCCAAACTTTCCCAAAAACTGCCCAGAATCTGCCAAAACAGCCCAAACACCTTATTTTGTGGCAATTTTTCTTTATGATCGAGACCCGTATGGGCAACTTCAGTTTTATGACTTTTTAGATAAGGTGAAAATCTTCCTAAACCTACTGAGCTTCTTTTCTAACTCTCAATATTCACTAATTCGCGACTAGTTTTGCGAGACCATTTTGGTCATATTTTCAAGTTTTGAAAAGTGTCATTTTACGACGAAAATACTATATTTACCGATAAAACACCAAACGAGGATCGTGGAGTACCATTTCAACGTATTTACATGAAAAGTGGTTATTAACTTAAAGAGACGTCAAAAATGTATTTTTTGACGATAAACATTATTTTCAAATTTACGAGTGGTATCGATAACATACGTATTTGCATGTCTAGCATCATTTCATTTCTTATATTAGATCATATCATTCATATTAGGTTGTGGTTAGAGATCGTGCCTTATTTCAGTGTATCCATTGTTGTCATCGTAGCTATCGCACCAGGTGAGTTATAGCCCCTACTATTTTAATTGTTTGATAAACTCTTTGGGTGAGATACATGCTTAAATACTTGATTTATACTTTCACAAGTCCTCTTAACTATTTACATATTTCTGTGAGTTTTCATAGCTCCGTTTTCAATTCAATATTTTGATTTCAAATCCCACGGGGGAAGAATACATAGTATCAATTATTTTCGTACATGCCAAAGTATTAAATTCCATACATTGCTTAAGTTATCTTCTTATCAATCTAAGTACCCTTTATTATCATGGACCGTTAAATAATTTACAAGCGAGAGTGAGTGGATAGATCAATTGGGAGAGACACCCCCGTCCGTGTTTGGTCGCTCCAACGGAATTATGGATGCATTCATTTTGAGACAGACTTTGAGTGCCTGATAAACACTCATGCGAGCCCTTTCCCTGTGGCAGCGGGAGGACTAAAATTCGTTATTGTGGCTATTGACTACTTCACCAAGTGGATTGAAGCAAAAGCAGTAGTGACAATCATGGGCAATAAGGTAAAAATATTTGTGTGGGAAAACATCGTATGCCGTTTTGGACTACCTGGAGAAATTAATTCAGACAACGGAAAACAATTCTGTGATAACCCGTTCAAAGGCTGGTGCGCGCAGCTAAACATTTCACAACACTTCGCGTCAGTTAAGTACCCATAAACCAATGGTTTGGTCGAGCGCGCGAATCGTAGTCTGGGCGAAGTAATTAAGGCGCCTTTGGACAGACATAAAGGGAGATGGGTGGAGGAATTGTCACACGTCTTATGGACGCACCGTACGAAAATCAAGGTTAGCAATGGAGACACTCCCTTTGCTCTCGTCTATGGGATAGAAGCTGTTATACCAGCTGAAATTGGAATGCCAACTATCCGTACTGCGGAAGTTACTGTTTGTCACAACTCGTAATTTCATGTCCTTTTTCAAACGTCGAAATTTCATTTTTATTTCGGAAAGTTACTATTCATTTCTACTATTCACTTTCACTATTCATTTCCAAAATTTTTATTTCATATTCTCGTAAGTTAAACTATTTTAATGATAATCCAAGAGTTTGGCACTCGTCAGATCATTTCTGCAAAAATCACGAAGCCGTGTTCGAGATTTACATTTAGGTTTAAACGTTATTCCAGCATCCCGATATGTCCATAAAACACTATAAACAATAGAAATATGATTTTCTCTCATTTTACGACAATTCTGAAAGTTTTGGAATTTTACGTTTTCCAGTTCAGCGTTTTACGCGAATTACGCGTTTTAGACCCGCGTTTCCAGTTTTAACAGCGTTTAAGCAACCCGATGGAACTTACCATTGATTTTATATTTTATTATGGAGTATATTGACAAGTTTAGTCATTCTTTCAAGTTTCATATTTTTACGGTACCTGAATTTACGTTTCGTGGCTTAACAATTTACGTTTAGCAATTAACGGAACCGAAACTGACTCCGTGAACTAGATAATACTAAGATTCCTACACACTCATCCTACCCTTCCATGTGCCCCCCCCCCCTTGTCCCTTGTTACTTGTACCATTTTGCTTCTTAACAAAATATCTATATTTATTTTACACATTTTTATTTTACTAACTTATAAACTAAAGCAAAAGCTCTCAGCTCTTCCATTTCTCTCTACCATTCGGCCAAGACAAGATCATCAACAAGGATCCATCATTTTTTCAAAGATCAAGTATCTAACAAGTTCCATTTACACTCCTAGTTAAGGTTTTGAAAGAAAAACCTAGGTTTCTTAATCAAATCATCTCCAAACTCCATATATATCAAGTAAGCTTCAAATAATATTTTTCATCATCTCATACTTTCATTTAACTAGTAACATGATGTATTTTCAAGTTATATTGGCAAAACATACAAGTATTTATGTTATTTATACCACTTTACAAGATTTATGGTTTTTATAAGTATATATAAAGCCTATAATCATTCCCTTGAAATCCTACAATATTTTGTGAGGTTTAGGAACCCATGACACCCTAAGAAGGTGTATGGTAGGTTAAGAATTGTTTTGAAGTTGATTGGAGTGGATTTCGACAAGTTGTAAACTAGAAAATCTATTTTTCTCACTATTAGAAAAGTTGCTGTCCATTTTTGTAAAATACAGAAAACTCATGGGTTTCTGGGTAACATTGGGCTAGAGATTCAGAAAATACTTTCAAAAATGAAGCTTTGGGCGAAAGAACGGATTAAAACGAGTTTATAACGAAGGAGATATGATTTTTTACAAGTTTAACGACGAAAACTATTTTCTGAAAATTATACTTGCTGTTGGACGAATTTCGACGGACAAAAAGAGGTGTTAGACGTATTCTATAGGAGCCAACCTACTAAAAATATATTAGCATATGTTAATACGAAACCGTGGATATAAAGAACGTAGAAAACAAGTTCATAATGACCAAAATATACACGTTTCATAACGACCAAAATATACACGTTTCAAAATCGACGAAACTCTATTTATTCCACCAGCTTTTAACAGCAAAATATTTTCAAGTATATAAAAACTGTTTTTGTAATACGTCATGTTAAGAGCCGTTTATCTTATTGATAAACCCATTTCTGGAAAATTTACATCATTGACAAAAAGTTAGCTCACCCATCCTAGTTTTCAAAACATCCAACCGTTTGTCAAAAGGATTTATAACGAACAATTTATGGTCTTCCAAACTTTCCCGAAAACTGCCCAGAATCTGCCAAAACAGCCCAAACACCTTATTTCGTGGCAATTTTTCTTTATGATCGAGACCCGTATGGACAAACTTCAGTTTTATGACTTTTTAGATAAGGTGAAAATCTTCCTAAACCTACTGAGCTTCTTTTCTAACTCTCAATATTCACTAATTCGCGACTAGTTTTGCGAGACCATTTTGGTCATATTTTCAAGTTTTGAAAAGTGTCATTTTACGACGAAAATACTATATTTACCGATAAAACACCAAACGAGGATCGTGGAGTACCATTTCAACGTATTTACATGAAAAGTGGTTATTAACTTAAAGAGACGTCAAAAATGTATTTTTTGACGATAAACATTATTTTCAAATTTACGAGTAGTATCGATAACATACGTATTTGCATGTCTAGCATCATTTCATTTCTTACATTAGATCATATCATTCATATTAGGTTGTGGTTAGAGATCGTGCCTTATTTCAGTGTATCCATTGTTGTCATCGTAGCTATCGCACCAGGTGAGTCATAGCCCCTACTATTTTAATTGTTTGATAAACTCTTTGGGTGAGATACATGCTTAAATACTTGATTTATACTTTCACAAGTCCTCTTAACTATTTACATATTTCTGTGAGTTTTCATAGCTCCGTTTTCAATTCAATATTTTGATTTCAAATCCCACGGGGGAAGAATACATAGTATCAATTATTTTTGTACATGCCAAAGTATTAAATTCCATACATTGCTTAAGTTATCTTCTTATCAATCTAAGTCCCCTTTATTATCATGGACCGTTAAATAATTTACAAGCGAGAGTGAGTGGATAGATCAATTGGGAGAGACACCCCCGTCCGTGTTTGGTCGCTCCAACGGAATTATGGATGCATTCATTTTGAGACAGACTTTGAGTGCCTGATAAACACTCATGCGAGCCCTTTCCCTGTGGCAGCGGGAGGACTAAAATTCGTTATTGTGGCTATTGACTACTTCACCAAGTGGATTGAAGCAGAAGCAGTAGTGACAATCATGGGCAATCAGGTAAAAATATTTGTGTGGGAAAACATCGTATGCCGTTTTGGACTACCTGGAGAAATTAATTCAGACAACGGAAAACAATTCTGTGATAACCCGTTCAAAGGCTGGTGCGCGCAGCTAAACATTTCACAACACTTCGCGTCAGTTAAGTACCCATAAACCAATGGTTTGGTCGAGCGCGCGAATCGTAGTCTGGGCGAAGTAATTAAGGCGCCTTTGGACAGACATAAAGGGAGATGGGTGGAGGAATTGTCACACGTCTTATGGACGCACCGTACGAAAATCAAGGTTAGCAATGGAGACACTCCCTTTGCTCTCGTCTATGGGATAGAAGCTGTTATACCAGCTGAAATTGGAATGCCAACTATCCGTACTGCGGAAGTTACTGTTTGTCACAACTCGTAATTTCATGTCCTTTTTCAAACGTCGAAATTTCATTTTTATTTCGGAAAGTTACTATTCATTTCTACTATTCACTTTCACTATTCATTTCCAAAATTTTTATTTCATATTCTCGTAAGTTAAACTATTTTAATGATAATCCAAGAGTTTGGCACTCGTCAGATCATTTCTGCAAAAATCACGAAGCCGTGTTCGAGATTTACTTTTAGGTTTAAACGTTATTCCAGCATCCCGATATGTCCATAAAACACTATAAACAATAGAAATATGATTTTCTCTCATTTTACGACAATTCTGAAAGTTTTGGAATTTTACGTTTTCCAGTTCAGCGTTTTACGCGAATTACGCGTTTTAGACCCGCGTTTCCAGTTTTAACAGCGTTTAAGCAACCCGATGGAACTTACCATTGATTTTATATTTTATTATGGAGTATATTGACAAGTTTAGTCATTCTTTCAAGTTTCATATTTTTACAGTACCTGAATTTACGTTTCGTGGCTTAACAATTTACGTTTAGCAATTAACGGAACCGAAACTGACTCCGTGAACTAGATAATACTAAGATTCCTACACACTCATCCTACCCTTCCATGTGCCCCCCCCCCCCCCCCTTGTCCCTAGTTACTTGTACAATTTTGCTTCTTAACAAAATATCTATATTTATTTTACACATTTTTATTTTACTAACTTATAAACTAAAGCAAAAGCTCTCAGCTCTTCCATTTCTCTCTACCATTCGGCCAAGACAAGATCATCAACAAGGATCCATCATTTTTTCAAAGATCAAGTATCTAACAAGTTCCATTTACACTCCTAGTTAGGGTTTTGAAAGAAAAACCTAGGTTTCTTAATCAAATCATCTCCAAACTCCATATATATCAAGTAAGCTTCAAATAATATTTTTCATCATCTCATACTTTCATTTAACTAGTAACATGATGTATTTTCAAGTTATATTGGCAAAACATACAAGTATTTATGTTATTTATACCACTTTACAAGATTTATGGTTTTTATAAGTATATATAAAGCCTATAATCATTCCCTTGAAATCCTACAATATTTTGTGAGGTTTAGGAACCCATGACACCCTAAGAAGGTGTATGGTAGGTTAAGAATTGTTTTGAAGTTGATTGGAGTGGATTTCGACAAGTTGTAAACTAGAAAATCTATTTTTCTCACTATTAGAAAAGTTGCTGTCCATTTTTGTAAAATACAGAAAACTCATGGGTTTCTGGGTAATATTGGGCTAGAGATTCAGAAAATACTTTCAAAAATGAAGCTTTGGGCGAAAGAACGGATTAAAACGAGTTTATAACGAAGGAGATATGATTTTTTACAAGTTTAACGACGAAAACTATTTTCTGAAAATTATACTTGCTGTTGGACGAATTTCGACGGACAAAAAGAGGTGTTAGACGTATTCTATAGGAGCCAACCTACTAAAAATATATTAGCATATGTTAATACGAAACCGTGGATATAAAGAACGTAGAAAACAAGTTCATAACGACCAAAATATACACGTTTCATAACGACAAAAATATACACGTTTCAAAATCGACAAAACTCTATTTATTCCATCAGCTTTTAACAGCAAAATATTTTTAAGTATATAAAAACTGTTTTTGTAATACATCATGTTAAGAGCCGTTTATCTTATTGATAAACCCATTTCTGGAAAATTTACATCATTGACAAAAAGTTAGCTCACCCATCCTAGTTTTCAAAACATCCAACCGTTTGTCAAAAGGATTTATAACGAACAATTTATGGTCTTCCAAACTTTCCCAAAAACTGCCCAGAATCTGCCAAAACAGCCCAAACACCTTATTTTGTGGCAATTTTTCTTTATGATCGAGACCCGTATGGGCAACTTCAGTTTTATGACTTTTTAGATAAGGTGAAAATCTTCCTAAACCTACTGAGCTTCTTTTCTAACTCTCAATATTCACTAATTCGCGACTAGTTTTGCGAGACCATTTTGGTCATATTTTCAAGTTTTGAAAAGTGTCATTTTACGACGAAAATACTATATTTACCGATAAAACACCAAACGAGGATCGTGGAGTACCATTTCAACGTATTTACATGAAAAGTGGTTATTAACTTAAAGAGACGTCAAAAATGTATTTTTTGACGATAAACATTATTTTCAAATTTACGAGTGGTATCGATAACATACGTATTTGCATGTCTAGCATCATTTCATTTCTTACATTAGATCATATCATTCATATTAGGTTGTGGTTAGAGATCGTGCCTTATTTCAGTGTATCCATTGTTGTCATCGTAGCTATCGCACCAGGTGAGTCATAGCCCCTACTATTTTAATTGTTTGATAAACTCTTTGGGTGAGATACATGCTTAAATACTTGATTTATACTTTCACAAGTCCTCTTAACTATTTACATATTTCTGTGAGTTTTCATAGCTCCGTTTTCAATTCAATATTTTGATTTCAAATCCCACGGGGGAAGAATACATAGTATCAATTATTTTCGTACATGCCAAAGTATTAAATTCCATACATTGCTTAAGTTATCTTCTTATCAATCTAAGTACCCTTTATTATCATGGACCGTTAAATAATTTACAAGCGAGAGTGAGTGGATAGATCAATTGGGAGAGACACCCCCGTCCGTGTTTGGTCGCTCCAACGGAATTATGGATGCATTCATTTTGAGACAGACTTTGAGTGCCTGATAAACACTCATGCGAGCCCTTTCCCTGTGGCAGCGGGAGGACTAAAATTCGTTATTGTGGCTATTGACTACTTCACCAAGTGGATTGAAGCAAAAGCAGTAGTGACAATCATGGGCAATAAGGTAAAAATATTTGTGTGGGAAAACATCGTATGCCGTTTTGGACTACCTGGAGAAATTAATTCAGACAACGGAAAACAATTCTGTGATAACCCGTTCAAAGGCTGGTGCGCGCAGCTAAACATTTCACAACACTTCGCGTCAGTTAAGTACCCATAAACCAATGGTTTGGTCGAGCGCGCGAATCGTAGTCTGGGCGAAGTAATTAAGGCGCCTTTGGACAGACATAAAGGGAGATGGGTGGAGGAATTGTCACACGTCTTATGGACGCACCGTACTAAAATCAAGGTTAGCAATGGAGACACTCCCTTTGCTCTCGTCTATGGGATAGAAGCTGTTATACCAGCTGAAATTGGAATGCCAACTATCCGTACTGCGGAAGTTACTGTTTGTCACAACTCGTAATTTCATGTCCTTTTTCAAACGTCGAAATTTCATTTTTATTTCGGAAAGTTACTATTCATTTCTACTATTCACTTTCACTATTCATTTCCAAAATTTTTATTTCATATTCTCGTAAGTTAAACTATTTTAATGATAATCCAAGAGTTTGGCACTCGTCAGATCATTTCTGCAAAAATCACGAAGCCGTGTTCGAGATTTACTTTTAGGTTTAAACGTTATTCCAGCATCCCGATATGTCCATAAAACACTATAAACAATAGAAATATGATTTTCTCTCATTTTACGACAATTCTGAAAGTTTTGGAATTTTACGTTTTCCAGTTCAGCGTTTTACGCGAATTACGCGTTTTAGACCCGCGTTTCCAGTTTTAACAGCGTTTAAGCAACCCGATGGAACTTACCATTGATTTTATATTTTATTATGGAGTATATTGACAAGTTTAGTCATTCTTTCAAGTTTCATATTTTTACGGTACCTGAATTTACGTTTCGTGGCTTAACAATTTACGTTTAGCAATTAACGGAACCGAAACTGACTCCGTGAACTAGATAATACTAAGATTCCTACACACTCATCCTACCCTTCCATGTGCCCCCCCCCCCCCTTGTCCCTAGTTACTTGTACCATTTTGCTTCTTAACAAAATATCTATATTTATTTTACACATTTTTATTTTACTAACTTATAAACTAAAGCAAAAGCTCTCAGCTCTTCCATTTCTCTCTACCATTCGGCCAAGACAAGATCATCAACAAGGATCCATCATTTTTTCAAAGATCAAGTATCTAACAAGTTCCATTTACACTCCTAGTTAAGGTTTTGAAAGAAAAACCTAGGTTTCTTAATCAAATCATCTCCAAACTCCATATATATCAAGTAAGCTTCAAATAATATTTTTCATCATCTCATACTTTCATTTAACTAGTAACATGATGTATTTTCAAGTTATATTGGCAAAACATACAAGTATTTATGTTATTTATACCACTTTACAAGATTTATGGTTTTTATAAGTATATATAAAGCCTATAATCATTCCCTTGAAATCCTACAATATTTTGTGAGGTTTAGGAACCCATGACACCCTAAGAAGGTGTATGGTAGGTTAAGAATTGTTTTGAAGTTGATTGGAGTGGATTTCGACAAGTTGTAAACTAGAAAATCTATTTTTCTCACTATTAGAAAAGTTGCTGTCCATTTTTGTAAAATACAGAAAACTCATGGGTTTCTGGGTAACATTGGGCTAGAGATTCAGAAAATACTTTCAAAAATGAAGCTTTGGGCGAAAGAACGGATTAAAACGAGTTTATAACGAAGGAGATATGATTTTTTACAAGTTTAACGACGAAAACTATTTTCTGAAAATTATACTTGCTGTTGGACGAATTTCGACGGACAAAAAGAGGTGTTAGACGTATTCTATAGGAGCCAACCTACTAAAAATATATTAGCATATGTTAATACGAAACCGTGGATATAAAGAACGTAGAAAACAAGTTCATAATGACCAAAATATACACGTTTCATAACGACCAAAATATACACGTTTCAAAATCGACGAAACTCTATTTATTCCACCAGCTTTTAACAGCAAAATATTTTCAAGTATATAAAAACTGTTTTTGTAATACGTCATGTTAAGAGCCGTTTATCTTATTGATAAACCCATTTCTGGAAAATTTACATCATTGACAAAAAGTTAGTTCACCCATCCTAGTTTTCAAAACATCCAACCGTTTGTCAAAAGGATTTATAACGAACAATTTATGGTCTTCCAAACTTTCCCGAAAACTGCCCAGAACCTGCCAAAACAGCCCAAACACCTTATTTCGTGGCAATTTTTCTTTATGATCGAGACCCGTATGGACAAACTTCAATTTTATGACTTTTTAGATAAGGTGAAAATCTTCCTAAACCTACTGAGCTTCTTTTCTAACTCTCAATATTCACTAATTCGCGACTAGTTTTGCGAGACCATTTTGGTCATATTTTCAAGTTTTGAAAAGTGTCATTTTACGACGAAAATACTATATTTACCGATAAAACACCAAACGAGGATCGTGGAGTACCATTTCAACGTATTTACATGAAAAGTGGTTATTAACTTAAAGAGACGTCAAAAATGTATTTTTTGACGATAAACATTATTTTCAAATTTACGAGTAGTATCGATAACATACGTATTTGCATGTCTAGCATCATTTCATTTCTTACATTAGATCATATCATTCATATTAGGTTGTGGTTAGAGATCGTGCCTTATTTCAGTGTATCCATTGTTGTCATCGTAGCTATCGCACCAGGTGAGTCATAGCCCCTACTATTTTAATTGTTTGATAAACTCTTTGGGTGAGATACATGCTTAAATACTTGATTTATACTTTCACAAGTCCTCTTAACTATTTACATATTTCTGTGAGTTTTCATAGCTCCGTTTTCAATTCAATATTTTGATTTCAAATCCCACGGGGGAAGAATACATAGTATCAATTATTTTCGTACATGCCAAAGTATTAAATTCCATACATTGCTTAAGTTATCTTCTTATCAATCTAAGTACCCTTTATTATCATGGACCGTTAAATAATTTACAAGCGAGAGTGAGTGGATAGATCAATTGGGAGAGACACCCCCGTCCGTGTTTGGTCGCTCCAACGGAATTATGGATGCATTCATTTTGAGACAGACTTTGAGTGCCTGATAAACACTCATGCGAGCCCTTTCCCTGTGGCAGCGGGAGGACTAAAATTCGTTATTGTGGCTATTGACTACTTCACCAAGTGGATTGAAGCAGAAGCAGTAGTGACAATCATGGGCAATCAGGTAAAAATATTTTGTGTGGGAAAACATCGTATGCCGTTTTGGACTACCTGGAGAAATTAATTCAGACAACGGAAAACAATTCTGTGATAACCCGTTCAAAGGCTGGTGCGCGCAGCTAAACATTTCACAACACTTCGCGTCAGTTAAGTACCCATAAACCAATGGTTTGGTCGAGCGCGCGAATCGTAGTCTGGGCGAAGTAATTAAGGCGCCTTTGGACAGACATAAAGGGAGATGGGTGGAGGAATTGTCACACGTCTTATGGACGCACCGTACGAAAATCAAGGTTAGCAATGGAGACACTCCCTTTGCTCTCGTCTATGGGATAGAAGCTGTTATACCAGCTGAAATTGGAATGCCAACTATCCGTACTGCGGAAGTTACTGTTTGTCACAACTCGTAATTTCATGTCCTTTTTCAAACGTCGAAATTTCATTTTTATTTCGGAAAGTTACTATTCATTTCTACTATTCACTTTCACTATTCATTTCCAAAATTTTTATTTCATATTCTCGTAAGTTAAACTATTTTAATGATAATCCAAGAGTTTGGCACTCGTCAGATCATTTCTGCAAAAATCACGAAGCCGTGTTCGAGATTTACTTTTAGGTTTAAACGTTATTCCAGCATCCCGATATGTCCATAAAACACTATAAACAATAGAAATATGATTTTCTCTCATTTTACGACAATTCTGAAAGTTTTGGAATTTTACGTTTTCCAGTTCAGCGTTTTACGCGAATTACGCGTTTTAGACCCGCGTTTCCAGTTTTAACAGCGTTTAAGCAACCCGATGGAACTTACCATTGATTTTATATTTTATTATGGAGTATATTGACAAGTTTAGTCATTCTTTCAAGTTTCATATTTTTACAGTACCTGAATTTACGTTTCGTGGCTTAACAATTTACATTTAGCAATTAACGGAACCGAAACTGACTCCGTGAACTAGATAATACTAAGATTCCTACACACTCATCCTACCCTTCCATGTGCCCCCCCCCCCCCCCTTGTCCCTAGTTACTTGTACCATTTTGCTTCTTAACAAAGTATCTATATTTATTTTACACATTTTTATTTTACTAACTTATAAACTAAAGCAAAAGCTCTCAGCTCTTCCATTTCTCTCTACCATTCGGCCAAGACAAGATCATCAACAAGGATCCATCATTTTTTCAAAGATCAAGTATCTAACAAGTTCCATTTACACTCCTAGTTAGGGTTTTGAAAGAAAAACCTAGGTTTCTTAATCAAATCATCTCCAAACTCCATATATATCAAGTAAGCTTCAAATAATATTTTTCATCATCTCATACTTTCATTTAACTAGTAACATGATGTATTTTCAAGTTATATTGGCAAAACATACAAGTATTTATGTTATTTATACCACTTTACAAGATTTATGGTTTTTATAAGTATATATAAAGCCTATAATCATTCCCTTGAAATCCTACAATATTTTGTGAGGTTTAGGAACCCATGACACCCTAAGAAGGTGTATGGTAGGTTAAGAATTGTTTTGAAGTTGATTGGAGTGGATTTCGACAAGTTGTAAACTAGAAAATCTATTTTTCTCACTATTAGAAAAGTTGCTGTCCATTTTTGTAAAATACAGAAAACTCATGGGTTTCTGGGTAATATTGGGCTAGAGATTCAGAAAATACTTTCAAAAATGAAGCTTTGGGCGAAAGAACGGATTAAAACGAGTTTATAACGAAGGAGATATGATTTTTTACAAGTTTAACGACGAAAACTATTTTCTGAAAATTATACTTGCTGTTGGACGAATTTCGACGGACCAAAAGAGGTGTTAGACGTATTCTATAGGAGCCAACCTACTAAAAATATATTAGCATATGTTAATACGAAACCGTGGAAATAAAGAACGTAGAAAACAAGTTCATAACGACCAAAATATACACGTTTCATAACGACAAAAATATACACGTTTCAAAATCGACAAAACTCTATTTATTCCATCAGCTTTTAACAGCAAAATATTTTTAAGTATATAAAAACTGTTTTTGTAATACATCATGTTAAGAGCCGTTTATCTTATTGATAAACCCATTTCTGGAAAATTTACATCATTGACAAAAAGTTAGCTCACCCATCCTAGTTTTCAAAACATCCAACCGTTTGTCAAAAGGATTTATAACGAACAATTTATGGTCTTCCAAACTTTCCCAAAAACTGCCCAGAATCTGCCAAAACAGCCCAAACACCTTATTTTGTGGCAATTTTTCTTTATGATCGAGACCCGTATGGGCAACTTCAGTTTTATGACTTTTTAGATAAGGTGAAAATCTTCCTAAACCTACTGAGCTTCTTTTCTAACTCTCAATATTCACTAATTCGCGACTAGTTTTGCGAGACCATTTTGGTCATATTTTCAAGTTTTGAAAAGTGTCATTTTACGACGAAAATACTATATTTACCGATAAAACACCAAACGAGGATCGTGGAGTACCATTTCAACGTATTTACATGAAAAGTGGTTATTAACTTAAAGAGACGTCAAAAATGTATTTTTTGACGATAAACATTATTTTCAAATTTACGAGTGGTATCGATAACATACGTATTTGCATGTCTAGCATCATTTCATTTCTTACATTAGATCATATCATTCATATTAGGTTGTGGTTAGAGATCGTGCCTTATTTCAGTGTATCCATTGTTGTCATCGTAGCTATCGCACCAGGTGAGTCATAGCCCCTACTATTTTAATTGTTTGATAAACTCTTTGGGTGAGATACATGCTTAAATACTTGATTTATACTTTCACAAGTCTTCTTAACTATTTACATATTTCTGTGAGTTTTCATAGCTCCGTTTTCAATTCAATATTTTGATTTCAAATCCCACGGGGGAAGAATACATAGTATCAATTATTTTCGTACATGCCAAAGTATTAAATTCCATACATTGCTTAAGTTATCTTCTTATCAATCTAAGTACCCTTTATTATCATGGACCGTTAAATAATTTACAAGCGAGAGTGAGTGGATAGATCAATTGGGAGAGACACCCCCGTCCGTGTTTGGTCGCTCCAACGGAATTATGGATGCATTCATTTTGAGACAGACTTTGAATGCCTGATAAACACTCATGCGAGCCCTTTCCCTGTGGCAGCGGGAGGACTAAAATTCGTTATTGTGGCTATTGACTACTTCACCAAGTGGATTGAAGCAAAAGCAGTAGTGACAATCATGGGCAATAAGGTAAAAATATTTGTGTGGGAAAACATCGTATGCCGTTTTGGACTACCTGGAGAAATTAATTCAGACAACGGAAAACAATTCTGTGATAACCCGTTCAAAGGCTGGTGCGCGCAGCTAAACATTTCACAACACTTCGCGTCAGTTAAGTACCCATAAACCAATGGTTTGGTCGAGCGCGCGAATCGTAGTCTGGGCGAAGTAATTAAGGCGCCTTTGGACAGACATAAAGGGAGATGGGTGGAGGAATTGTCACACGTCTTATGGACGCACCGTACTAAAATCAAGGTTAGCAATGGAGACACTCCCTTTGCTCTCGTCTATGGGATAGAAGCTGTTATACCAGCTGAAATTGGAATGCCAACTATCCGTACTGCGGAAGTTACTATTTGTCACAACTCGTAATTTCATGTCCTTTTCAAACGTCGAAATTTCATTTTTATTTCGGAAAGTTACTATTCATTTCTACTATTCACTTTCACTATTCATTTCCAAAATTTTTATTTCATATTCTCGTAAGTTAAACTATTTTAATGATAATCCAAGAGTTTGGCACTCGTCAGATCATTTCTGCAAAAATCACGAAGCCGTGTTCGAGATTTACTTTTAGGTTTAAACGTTATTCCAGCATCCCGATATGTCCATAAAACACTATAAACAATAGAAATATGATTTTCTCTCATTTTACGACAATTCTGAAAGTTTTGGAATTTTACGTTTTCCAGTTCAGCGTTTTACGCGAATTACGCGTTTTAGACCCGCGTTTCCAGTTTTAACAGCGTTTAAGCAACCCGATGGAACTTACCATTGATTTTATATTTTATTATGGAGTATATTGACAAGTTTAGTCATTCTTTCAAGTTTCATATTTTTACGGTACCTGAATTTACGTTTCGTGGCTTAACAATTTACGTTTAGCAATTAACGGAACCGAAACTGACTCCGTGAACTAGATAATACTAAGATTCCTACACACTCATCCTACCCTTCCATGTGCCCCCCCCCCCCTTGTCCCTAGTTACTTGTACCATTTTGCTTCTTAACAAAATATCTATATTTATTTTACACATTTTTATTTTACTAACTTATAAACTAAAGCAAAAGCTCTCAGCTCTTCCATTTCTCTCTACCATTCGGCCAAGACAAGATCATCAACAAGGATCCATCATTTTTTCAAAGATCAAGTATCTAACAAGTTCCATTTACACTCCTAGTTAAGGTTTTGAAAGAAAAACCTAGGTTTCTTAATCAAATCATCTCCAAACTCCATATATATCAAGTAAGCTTCAAATAATATTTTTCATCATCTCATACTTTCATTTAACTAGTAACATGATGTATTTTCAAGTTATATTGGCAAAACATACAAGTATTTATGTTATTTATACCACTTTACAAGATTTATGGTTTTTATAAGTATATATAAAGCCTATAATCATTCCCTTGAAATCCTACAATATTTTGTGAGGTTTAGGAACCCATGACACCCTAAGAAGGTGTATGGTAGGTTAAGAATTGTTTTGAAGTTGATTGGAGTGGATTTCGACAAGTTGTAAACTAGAAAATCTATTTTTCTCACTATTAGAAAAGTTGCTGTCCATTTTTGTAAAATACAGAAAACTCATGGGTTTCTGGGTAACATTGGGCTAGAGATTCAGAAAATACTTTCAAAAATGAAGCTTTGGGCGAAAGAACGGATTAAAACGAGTTTATAACGAAGGAGATATGATTTTTTACAAGTTTAACGACGAAAACTATTTTCTGAAAATTATACTTGCTGTTGGACGAATTTCGACGGACAAAAAGAGGTGTTAGACGTATTCTATAGGAGCCAACCTACTAAAAATATATTAGCATATGTTAATACGAAACCGTGGATATAAAGAACGTAGAAAACAAGTTCATAATGACCAAAATATACACGTTTCATAACGACCAAAATATACACGTTTCAAAATCGACGAAACTCTATTTATTCCACCAGCTTTTAACAGCAAAATATTTTCAAGTATATAAAAACTGTTTTTGTAATACGTCATGTTAAGAGCCGTTTATCTTATTGATAAACCCATTTCTGGAAAATTTACATCATTGACAAAAAGTTAGTTCACCCATCCTAGTTTTCAAAACATCCAACCGTTTGTCAAAAGGATTTATAACGAACAATTTATGGTCTTCCAAACTTTCCCGAAAACTGCCCAGAATCTGCCAAAACAGCCCAAACACCTTATTTCGTGGCAATTTTTCTTTATGATCGAGACCCGTATGGACAAACTTCAGTTTTATGACTTTTTAGATAAGGTGAAAATCTTCCTAAACCTACTGAGCTTCTTTTCTAACTCTCAATATTCACTAATTCGCGACTAGTTTTGCGAGACCATTTTGGTCATATTTTCAAGTTTTGAAAAGTGTCATTTTACGACGAAAATACTATATTTACCGATAAAACACCAAACGAGGATCGTGGAGTACCATTTCAACGTATTTACATGAAAAGTGGTTATTAACTTAAAGAGACGTCAAAAATGTATTTTTTGACGATAAACATTATTTTCAAATTTACGAGTAGTATCGATAACATACGTATTTGCATGTCTAGCATCATTTCATTTCTTACAATAGATCATATCATTCATATTAGGTTGTGGTTAGAGATCGTGCCTTATTTCAGTGTATCCATTGTTGTCATCGTAGCTATCGCACCAGGTGAGTCATAGCCCCTACTATTTTAATTGTTTGATAAACTCTTTGGGTGAGATACATGCTTAAATACTTGATTTATACTTTCACAAGTCCTCTTAACTATTTACATATTTCTGTGAGTTTTCATAGCTCCGTTTTCAATTCAATATTTTGATTTCAAATCCCACGGGGGAAGAATACATAGTATCAATTATTTTTGTACATGCCAAAGTATTAAATTCCATACATTGCTTAAGTTATCTTCTTATCAATCTAAGTCCCCTTTATTATCATGGACCGTTAAATAATTTACAAGCGAGAGTGAGTGGATAGATCAATTGGGAGAGACACCCCCGTCCGTGTTTGGTCGCTCCAACGGAATTATGGATGCATTCATTTTGAGACAGACTTTGAGTGCCTGATAAACACTCATGCGAGCCCTTTCCCTGTGGCAGCGGGAGGACTAAAATTCGTTATTGTGGCTATTGACTACTTCACCAAGTGGATTGAAGCAGAAGCAGTAGTGACAATCATGGGCAATCAGGTAAAAATATTTGTGTGGGAAAACATCGTATGCAGTTTTGGACTACCTGGAGAAATTAATTCAGACAACGGAAAACAATTCTGTGATAACCCGTTCAAAGGCTGGTGCGCGCAGCTAAACATTTCACAACACTTCGCGTCAGTTAAGTACCCATAAACCAATGGTTTGGTCGAGCGCGCGAATCGTAGTCTGGGCGAAGTAATTAAGGCGCCTTTGGACAGACATAAAGGGAGATGGGTGGAGGAATTGTCACACGTCTTATGGACGCACCGTACGAAAATCAAGGTTAGCAATGGAGACACTCCCTTTGCTCTCGTCTATGGGATAGAAGCTGTTATACCAGCTGAAATTGGAATGCCAACTATCCGTACTGCGGAAGTTACTGTTTGTCACAACTCGTAATTTCATGTCCTTTTTCAAACGTCGAAATTTCATTTTTATTTCGGAAAGTTACTATTCATTTCTACTATTCACTTTCACTATTCATTTCCAAAATTTTTATTTCATATTCTCGTAAGTTAAACTATTTTAATGATAATCCAAGAGTTTGGCACTCGTCAGATCATTTCTGCAAAAATCACGAAGCCGTGTTCGAGATTTACTTTTAGGTTTAAACGTTATTCCAGCATCCCGATATGTCCATAAAACACTATAAACAATAGAAATATGATTTTCTCTCATTTTACGACAATTCTGAAAGTTTTGGAATTTTACGTTTTCCAGTTCAGCGTTTTACGCGAATTACGCGTTTTAGACCCGCGTTTCCAGTTTTAACAGCGTTTAAGCAACCCGATGGAACTTACCATTGATTTTATATTTTATTATGGAGTATATTGACAAGTTTAGTCATTCTTTCAAGTTTCATATTTTTACGGTACCTGAATTTACGTTTCGTGGCTTAACAATTTACGTTTAGCAATTAACGGAACCAAAACTGACTCCGTGAACTAGATAATACTAAGATTCCTACACACTCATCCTACCCTTCCATGTGCCCCCCCCCCCCCTTGTCCCTAGTTACTTGTACCATTTTGCTTCTTAACAAAATATCTATATTTATTTTACACATTTTTATTTTACTAACTTATAAACTAAAGCAAAAGCTCTCAGCTCTTCCATTTCTCTCTACCATTCGGCCAAGACAAGATCATCAACAAGGATCCATCATTTTTTCAAAGATCAAGTATCTAACAAGTTCCATTTACACTCCTAGTTAGGGTTTTGAAAGAAAAACCTAGGTTTCTTAATCAAATCATCTCCAAACTCCATATATATCAAGTAAGCTTCAAATAATATTTTTCATCATCTCATACTTTCATTTAACTAGTAACATGATGTATTTTCAAGTTATATTGGCAAAACATACAAGTATTTATGTTATTTATACCACTTTACAAGTTTTATTTTTTTTATAAGTATATACCGGTTTACACATGGCTCGAACATCTTGGTATCGATCTTAACTCCACTCTTTGTCCACATTGTGGAAATGATATTGAAACGATGGATCATTGCTTCTTAGGGTGCTCTCGGGTAAGAGATTCGTGGGGTAAACTTTTTAAGTGGTGGAATATGGGTACTTTTAATATTGGGTCACTTCAAGATATTGTTGAACACAAAGGCTTGCCAAATTTCATAAAAAACAAAGAATGGTTTGGCAAGCTGTTTGTTGGGTGATGTTATATATAATTTGGAATGCTTGAAATAAGAGAGTTTTTGAAAATAAAGCCTTCAATATGTCGACAATTTGTGATGAGGTACAAGTTCTCTCATTTCATTAGATCTCTAATAGAGCAAAGGATGTATTTCATCATGGATAGAGTGGTGTTCGGACCCGATCAAGGCTTGCAAATTCTAAATTTGTTTGTGTTGTTGTGGCGTCAGTCTGCAAGTTTGCAATTTGTGTGGTCAAAGTCTCTCTAAATGTCATATAGTCAGTGTGTATTGCCAGATAGAGGGGTTGTTTGTTGTCGGTAACTTTGGGTCTTTGCTTCCTCAATTGTCTTGATTGAGGAGTTGGGATGCCATTTTGATGTACTAGTTTGGATCGTTGTGAATTTATTTCTTGTTGCCTTTCAAAAAAAATAAACTATAAAATTTATTTTTCTTTCTATTAGAAAAGTTTCTGTCCATTTTTGTTAAATACAGAAAACTCAGGGGTTTTCGGGTAACATTGGGCTAGAGATTCAGAAAATACTTTCAAAAATGAAGCTTTGGGCGAAAGAACGGATTAAAACGAGTTTATAACGAAGGAGATATGATTTTTTACAAGTTTAACAACGAAAACTATTTTCTGAAAATTATACTTGCTGTTGGACGAATTTCAACGGACAAAAAGAGGTGTTAGACGTATTCTATAGGAGCCAACCTACTAAAAATATATTAGTATATGTTAATACGAAACCATGGATATAAAGAACGTAGAAAACAAGCTCATAACGACCAAGATATCTTATTGATAAACCCATTTCTGGAAAATTTACACCATTGACAAAAAGTTAGTTCACCCATCCTAGTTTTCAAAACATCCAACCATTTTCCAAACTTTCCCGAAAACTGCCCAGAATCTGCCAAAACAGCCCAAACACCTTACTTCGTGGCTATTTTTCTTTATGATCGAGACCCGTATGGACAAACTTCATTTCTATGACTTTTTAGATAAGGTGAAAATTTTCCTAAACCTACTGAGCTTCTTTTCTAACTCTTAATATTCACTAATTAGCGACTAGTTTTGCGAGACCATTTTGGTCATATTTTCAAGTTATGAAAAGTGTCATTTTACGACGAAAATACTATATTTACCAATAAAATACCAAACGAGGATCGTGGAGTACCGTTTCAACGTATTTACATGAAAAGTGGTTATTAACTTAAAGAGACGTCAAAAATGTATTTTTCGACGATAAACGTTATTTTCAAATTTACGAGTGGTATCGATAACATACGTATTTGCATGTGTTGCATCATTTCATTTCTTACATTAGATCATATCATTCATATTAGGTTGCGGTTAGAGATCGTGCCTTATTTCAGTGTATCCATTGTTGTCATCGTAGCTATCGAATCAGGTGAGTCATAGCCCCTACTATTTTAATTCTTTGATAAACTCTTTGGGGGAGATACATGCTTAAATACTTGATTTATACTTTCACAAGTCCTCTTAACTATTTACATATTTCTGTGAGTTTTCATAGCTCCGTTTTCAATTCAATATTTTGATTTCAAATCCCACGGGGGAAGAATACATAGTATCAATTATTTTTGTACATGTCAAAGTATTAAATTCCATACATTGCTTAAGTTATCTTCTTATCTATTTAAGTCCCCTTTATTATCATGGACCGTTAAATAATTTACAAGCGAGAGTGAGTGGATAGATCTATTGGGAGTGACACCCCCGTCCGTGTTTGGTCGCTCCAACAGAATTACGGACGCATTCATTTTGAGACCGGCTTTGAGTGCCTGATAAACACTCATGTGGGGCCAATTTAATCACGTCTAGCTTCGGGGTCATGAGCTTAAGAGCCAATGTAGTTTTATTACTGACATCATGACTTTTTACTTTATACTTGGGCTATTGTAGATACGAATTTACTGATTTACGATGCCTTTGCATCAACCTTATTACTGATTTACGATGCCTTTGCAAAAACCTTATTACGGATTTACGATGCCTTTACTGGGAAATCTTCTTTCAAATGTTTTACATTACATACTTGTTCACTAAACTCTATGAACTCACCAACCTCGTGTTGACACTTTAGCATGTATTTTCAGGTATTAAGGAATGGCACGCTACTGGAGGTTTTGGCAGGGCATGGCATGGTTATAGAAGACTCTGATATTCATTTGGGGACCAGTTTAAAAGTATTTTAAGGGCCTATTTCCGCACTACTTTTAACAATGTAAATTCAATACTTTTGGTTAAATGATTTTAGTCTAAATGATTGAAGTGAAAACCATTTTGTACTTGTGTTGTGGTACCAATTGAGTTACACCCCAGCTACATGTATGCTTCCGCTGGACCCGATTCTGGGGTGTGACAATGTTGCAACCAATGATGACGAGCGCCGCATAGACTTGGACCTATTGGAAGAAAGACGAGAACGCGCAGCTATACGTGAAGCAAAAGCCAAGTCAAAAATGAAAGGATACTACGATGCTAAAGTTTGAAGCACCTCATTCAGACCTGGTGACTTCGTGTATCGCGCCAATGATGCAAGCCACGCAGAAGATACAAGAAAACTTGGACCAAAGTGAGAAGGACCCTATGAGGTCATTGAAGCACTAGGACAAGGAGCGTACAAGCTGCGTGACATGGATGGCCCTGAGCTACAACGCACATGGAATATTTGCAATCTCAAGAGATGCTATATTTAGGAAAGGCTACGGCCCTGCGCACGGATACTCTTGCACCTTAGTGAGTGCCCAATAAACACCCGTGTTTTTACATTCTTGTTTTGTCTAGACAAATGTTTTTTTTTCTTTTCGAAAACTTGCAAGTATTAATTAAAATGTCGTGGTTTCTGGCTAACTCCACGACACATTTAACTTTATTGCTTACATTTTATTTATGTCTCAATATTGTTAATTTATAATTTTGCCTACATGGCGTGCATGCATTTATTAAGACCCACGATGGCAGAAAGGATGAGTAAACCTAATAAATAACTCGTTGAGTAAGAGGGTTGCAAACCCATCAACATTGGATCACGCATCCTTGCTAAACACCTTACTATCAAGACATTGAAGTAAGTTTAATGCGCATCCCACGAAGGATACGCAAACAACGCACATTGTGCATGTTTGGCAATTTAGGAGCCAAGACTCTTGGTTCCTTGATATGGTATTTGCAGCACGCTGCAAGTTAATCCATATACTTATGAATTTTTTATTCACATATATTTATTAAGTTATGGACTTAATACAATTTTTCTAAGTACGTTTTGGTCACAATTTGACTCTTGGAAAGTCTTTCACGAAAAGACAAATATTCTAAGTACAAACAAGATGATACAAACATGCGTACAGAAACTAATATTATTATTCATCAACTACGAGTTTATACAAGTTATAGATTCAACATATACAACGAAAAAGGTGAATCTATAGCAGTCTATATACTGCGAGTACGTCTATGTCCTGAACTACTAGCAGTAGACACTACATGCCCAGCCTCCTCAAGCCTTTTCAATAGGCTACTATCTTCCTACGACACTATCGGCACGCTGACAGGAATCCCATCAGACCTAGGAAGATGCGCTGAACTAACACCGCACAAGATCGCCTTCCCTTTCACACCCTTCTTCCTTGCAAGCCTAGTAGCATGGGCTTCCAAGGACTCCTTCAAGGATACTTCTTTCTCCAAAGTGAAAGGGTTCAACACATCACGTAGGTGCACAAAAACGGGTACATGTAGCTGAGACTCATGCGGCTTCAAAAAGAAGTCAGGCTGCGCCTCAGCATCCTCCGCTATGTGCCTCGCCAGAACTAACCCATCCATAATTACACTAATGGGGTAGTCCTGGTCACGCTCCAGTTGAGCGATGCGGGGGAACTCGAAGATCTTTATCTTCTCCATGGCCGCAACAAGCTCCGCATAACCATCCCCAGCATAGCCTAGCACTTCTGCGAGAGGCACCGTCAGCATCTTCCCCTTGTGCAGCTCTTCCACTGCTTCAGCCTTGCCATGCGCCAAGGCACACTGCACGACGTTCCCAAAAGCTTCAAGAACTTCTGGGGACTCTAGCGTGCCCATAGCAGCCAAGCGAAGACCATGACTGATCAGCCACCTACGAATAAACAACACATGCATTACAAGACAATCATTTCAAGAAAGTTAAATATAGAAAGCTAAACAAGAATTAAGTACCTGCGCTCAGCCATAGCAGACACTAAGTGAGGGTACAGCTCCTCATCATACTCGATGCTAAGCTTGCGCAGCTTACCCTCCTGTCGCTCCAATGCGTCCTCCACAGCCTTGCGGAAGTCATCCAATTGCGCAAAGTGTTTACTCCTATTCTGCTCCAGGTACTTCAACCCCCACAAGCAGGAAGACTTGTACTGGTCAAACACAGTACGCTCATGTCTCAATTGGGCCAGCAGTGATACCCTCTCATCAGCGAGCTTCTTGGAATGCGCATTTATCGACTCCACTGCTACTTGCGCACTCGCCAACTGTGCCTTCAGCAGTGCAATTTCTGCATCCTTGATAGCATTGCTGCTACCTTCACCAGCGTATTGCGCCTTTAGTTGAGCGACCAATGCAGCCTGGCGTGCAGCAGCCATGCTCAACTCCTCTATCAATGCCTCCGCAGACATCTCCTCACTAGCCTTGGGAGGCTTCTCCACCTGTGGTTGACTCACATTAGGAGGCGATGGCTCCATATGCGCTGCATCAACCCCTGCAGCTTCGTTACTACATACAACGAGCAAGAAGTCAAGACATTACACTAAGGATACATATATAAAAAAAACAAACAAACAAGACATTGTTACTCACTTGGGAGAGGATGTCTCAGTAGTATCCAGCGCAGTCGCAGATAAGGACGCGTCCTCATCGGAGGACACGTGCACAATGATGACGTAGCGCCTTTGCTTAGAGGTACCCACGTCGCCATCGCCAGGAATCTTGCGCTTCAATCCCTTGCTCACCTCCTCCTGATCACTATCAACTCTCAAGATCCCTATACCCCCCGTAGAATCAGTATGCGAAGGCTCTGGGGATTGGACTTCCTCGGTTGGAACACTGCGCACAGGTGTCGCCTCAACTACGGGTTGGGCGACGTCAGCTAGTTCCTCCTGCGCATACTCCACGATGCGTCCTGCTGTGGCTTCCAGAATGGATGTCTCACCCTCCCTCAACGGACACACCCCCACTGTCACCTGAACAGGCTTCGACAGCTTCGCCACACTGAACACGTCCATCTCTGCAACAACATGTAACAAACAACAAAAAAAAATGGAGTTATTAAAGATGCAATATAAAAGAATGCTTACACTATAGATGCGAAGGAAAGGAAGGACAAGAACCCACCCCGGCCGCTCTCATCCAGAAATGTTGGCACCTAAAACTCCTCGGGGTGGGAGTTGTTGGGAATGCGGTTCGCATTGATGGTCTCCGCATCATCTGTGTTGTACGTCCCGGGGTCTGGGCACTCATCCTTTGGCAGGGTCCCCTGAGTATACAACTCAAAGAGCCTGGGGAACACCGTATCATCCACCCAGAAGAATCTCGTCCTCCAATTCCTGAGGGCGTCTACTTTCTCAGTATAATATTGAAGACGCCCTGCGCGCTTCGAAAAAGACACCCACCCGTTTGACCACGTTGTGTGGTAAAACGCGCGGAAGAGGTTGATGGTTGGGTTTACGGTGAGTAAACGACAGTTTACTTCAAAATTGGTTATTTTCGCCGCACCTATACAGTGCAGCTGGGATATATGTAGACGGTAAAAATTGAGCACGTCGCTCAAGAATAGGGATATGGGCACGTGCTGATTCGCAAACTCGAAAAAGCGCGTGTATACCCCTACCTTCCCCTCAGGGAAGTCTGCAATAGATGTGTCCGCCTCTGGTTATGCTTTTATATCATTATATGTTATCATTTATAAAACAAACAAGTAAACTAGTAGGTTATGCTATGATAAATGACTAGAAATATATACTTATAGACTTGAAAAATCTTATAAAATTATAGAGGATCTTACAACGAAAACGTAGCAATTTGAATCACCTAAACCGAGTACACGAGTCAAAAGATATGATCAAAAGAAGTTAATTAGACCAAAACGCCGAAAGTGTCATTTACAAACTGTTAAGAAGCTGTCCATTTTGAACGAGGCCCTTCAAGTCCGTTTCATCAAAAAGTTAAAATACGAAAGTTGTCCAGAACGACGTTTTCCTTCGTTTTTAAAGAAGCTCAAGTCCTGAAAATGCATAATGAATGCTATTTTTCTTCAAATTCTTAACAGCCTCTTTATTACCTATAAGACTATACCTTTTTGTCACGGCTAAGCAAAACCAAAAGGCCAAAAGGCCTATAGCTGAGATCACAAATGGGTCTAAGGCCAAGGTTGAGATCTCAAGGCCATGGTAGCAAAGACCAAAGCCATGGCAAGGCCACGGCTAAGACCTAAAGGCTTTCTAAACCGAAATCATTATAACTATTATACATGTTTTACATATTGAATACTACAACACTAGGGAACTTCATGTGAGGGGTTCATTAGAGTAAACCATCGAGATGAGTTGTGGATTGATGATTTAAAGTGTCCTAGCTCCTTGAACGTTTATTGCATGACCTCTGGATTGTGATGGCCCGAACGGTAGTACAAAATATACAAACTAAAACTGTTTCATAAACAAACATACACAAAAACTACCAAGTACTATGTTGAGGCAACATGATCAAGATTTCTTTATATTTTAATGATGACAAATAAAATTGAAACACATAAAATAACAAACGTTAGCCAAAATTCCCCGATTCACATGTCTGCTCCTGGCGCGTCTCCCAGGCGTCAACACGTGGGTAACGCGCCAGGCGTCTGTGAATTTCGGGACGAATTTTGAAAGTCGGCTTTCCCTTTACCCGACAAATGTGGATCTTTCAATACAGGTATGAATATGTTATGTGTTTAATTGAGAACACTCGAAATGAGTTTTGGGATTAGAGAGATCCAACCACCTATTTACGGGAAAATGCCAACTCATGTTTTCTAGCTATCGCCTCTAGCCAAGGCTTTTCTAAACTTAGGGAGCCTACATATTTCACGTAACATCATGTGAAAGCATTCATATGCTCATATCCCGTGCTTACGTCTTCTCTAATTACGTAACGGGTTTACTCCCTTATTGGTCAAACTAAGTCAAAGGTCACTTTGCGTAAACGCATCCTTTCCCACTTGGGTTATGCTTTATATTAAGGCAAAGCACTTAACTTGTTTGAACCAAGGTATTAGTTGAGAACGTCGAGTCGTGAAAAGTCACAAGGTATGAAATTATGGATTCTCGACATTGTGTTACTTGAACTAATAAGTAACTTATGATTTTCTCAACTTATAATCTTAATTGTCTAAACCTTTTCTTCTTAATGACAATTAGATTATTTTTCTTTTAATTACTATTCTTAATTATCTTCTTCATCAAAATACCACTTACCTCAAAACCATCAAACCCAATACCACTAAATCTCCCACAATATTTCCCAAATATTCCTTTCCAACATTCCCTTACACCACTTACACAAAAGTGTACCTTTGTCCCCTACATCTTTGATCCTAGCCATACATTTCAAGTCCAACCCATCTCAACCATCTATTCCCTTACAACATCACATCTCTTACACACCTCTTACACATCTCTTATATTCCTTACACATCTTCAATCTCAACCATCCAATTCAAATTAAACACATCTCAACCATCCATCCAATCTCTTCTCTATTTCAACACATGTGTTTAATCACAACCATCCATTTCAAACCCAACTCAATCTCAACCATTCGATCACCCTTCCTCTCCAAGCAAAAGGCTCCTTTGATCTCCACCATTCATTTCAAACCAAAACCATCTCAACCATCCAATCTCTTACAACACATCTTAACCATCTATTTCAAACCAAAACAATCTCAACCCTCCATTTACCCTTTCCCCCCAAGCAAAGGAATATACCTTTGGAATATTCCCTTCTTAACCCAACCATGATTCACCTCTTTCAACCATGGTTAGTTCTCAACACACAACTCTAACCCAACCATTGGTTAACCTAACCAACATACAACCTAACCCAACTATGGTTACCTCTCTACACCCAACCATGGTTAACTCTTAACCACACCAAGGATGGAACATTCCCTTGGGTAAACCCTTTAACCTAACCATGGTTCATTCTCTATACACTTCTCTCTTAAACCTAACCATGGTTACTTCTATACACTTAACCTTTCTTTACCTAACCATGGTTAACCTCTAAACCTTTAACCTAACCATAGTTACACATTAACCCTTCCCTTGTGGAATATCCCATGGCATATTCTCTTCTCTATTATGCCATGTGAGGAATACCGTTTGTACCCCTACCAAACTACCCTTTCTACTCTTCTACCTTTGGTATTTGGTTTTCTTATATACACTTCACAAATGATTTTCCAAATTGGCTATTTGAGTTGGTAAACCTTAGATTGATTAATGTTAAGGTTTAGTGTGAAGTACAATTGGGGGTTTAGCAAGGTAAGGCATTTATAACGCCAAACACCCAAAACCTCGGAAATATTTTCCCTGGGTATCTGGCGCGCCACCCACGCGTCAACGCGTGGGTGACGCGCCGGCCTCGGTAAAATATTCCCAAGTTTGGGTTTTGACTATAAATACCATGCCTTGCCTCTTGTATTCCTCACCCCTTGCCATTATTCTTTCTCTCTACATTCTTTCTCTCTAATCTCTATATCTCTAATCTTGTGTTCTTGATTTTCACATAACATCTATTGAAAGAACACTTCTTCTTTGCAAGGGAAGAATCACAAGAACCTAATCCACTCTTGTGATTGTGTTAAGGGTCTTCTTATCTTTACCCTTTCTACTACAATCGAGTCTCTAGGTTAGGTTAGGACTTGATTGAACAATCATTCATTCATTCAATTGTTTGTAAGGGAAGTCTTGTATCTTGGTGACCAAGCCTAGATCATTGGGGATCTAGTTGGGGTTTGATACTTCCGTGGGAAGTTTTGGTAGTGGTCTTGGTGACCCTTAGGTGAAGTCGAATCACGAGATTCTTTAGGGTGGTTTTTGAGGGCGGAATACCGTAGGAGTAACTCCTTCTTTGTGAGCATAGATATTGCTGAATATCGGTGGAGTGAATTGTAACGGTTTATAGTCCACCGAAAGGATTATACTAGTTGAATAGTATCATGTCGTGGATTCACAACTGGACGTACGGATGGTATAAACCCCCTATCCCGAACCAGTATATATCGCGGTGTCTCTCTTTACTCGCTTTATATACTTTGGTTGTGTTTGTGGTTGTTTCGATTGATTATACAACCACTTGGTTCTCTTTGAGGCTTAAAGGTTTTAAACGTCTTAAAAGCCTAAGAAACCGTATTCACCCCCCCCCCCCTCTACGGTTCTACATACTACATCATGATCAATATAAAGACGTATATAGGCTTGTTTATACTTTAGCATCGTTATTCCAAACCTAAGACAAGACATCATATTCTAGGTTACGCATAGAGACTTCCCAGCTTATCCATTGATTCCATTATACGTTATCATTAGTTCAAAGTGAGGCATAGCCCCACTCTTTCTCTTTAATACTTTTTTTAAACTCTTTGGGGGAGATACATGCTTAAACTATTTGCTATTACTCAAGACAAATTTTACTCATATGCTACGCTATACTTTTATACTCTTAAACATGATGTGTAATTTTATTACGATATGTGCCTTAATGTGTGAAAACTATTCTATACGCTATATTCTTTAACAACTGTTTAACTCCTGGAAGGAGACGACAGAGAGGTATTGATAGTACTATCGGGTTGACACCCCCATCCTTGGTCAGCGATTCTTGGCCTTGGTTGAATATAATCCAAGCTATTGTGGAACTTACTTATACTTGTCATGAGGTTAAGTAGGCTATTATTCTATACATTAAGTACTTGCATATATTGTATACACACATGTCTTACTTGTAACACCCCCAATTCATGGATGCAGCGAAATTTAAACTGGGTGTTACTCGACGGCACAATAGTCACTATGATAGAAAACGAACTCTAATTGAGTCGTTTTAAAAGATTTATCATTCAAATTATATAAATATCAGAGATTACAAAATGAGGTCCCAGATGGTTCCATGTTTACAATTTGCATTAAATGAGTTTTCGAATGATAATAAAATTTATAGCCCGCTTGAATATCCGTGCCCTTCCGTGCCATCCTTGATCATCATGGACCTGAAATACATGCTTAAAACAGTCAACACAAAGGTTGAGTGGAATTCGTAGAGTTTGTAGTTAAATCGTTGAAAACAATAATCGTAATGTGAGGTAATTAATCACACATTCATAGTTAGAAAACAAAAGTCGTTATTATTTCACTAAGCTCATGCAACCAAAGCATTAACATCGAACCAAAAATTGGCATTGTGGAAGCCCTACCAAGGTAATATTGCCATTATACCTCTAAATCTCAAATATAGTGCATTTGTTTGAACTCGTAGTTGTTCAACACAAATGGGATTCGTCAATCCCAATAGATCTATTCACAATATTCGCGCTCACGATAGCTAGTGACTAATGGTTCATGATATAGGGACTTCGAACATGGCAATCGTTACTTAGTGACAATAAAACATAGTCGGGTAGCATACAGTAGAAAGCATTGTGTTCGAGTAGAAAAATAATAGCATGTATCCCCCCCATGGGTTTGTAAAATAGTTAAACAATAGAAAGTGGGGCTACGAACTCACCTTAAGTAAGATAGCAAGTAGTGAAGGTAATGGTTGGATCGTGAAGGTTTCTACGAGCAACCTATAATAGAATGTTGCGACTTAGGATTGGAGTAAAGAATATGAAGAAGTGCCTATATATATGTCTTGCATTTAGTCCATGATGTGGTACAAAGTGTAGTGTAAGTCTTTGAAAAGAAATGGTTCATGAAACATGTATAGTTTATATATCGTTTACTACCGTTCGGGCCGACATAATTCAGAAGTCATGTAGTAAACATTCGAGGAGTCAGGACACTTTAATTCGTAAATCCACAACTCATCTCGACGGCTTACTTAATGAACTCCTCACATGAGGCTCCCTACTATTGTAGTATTTGATAATATATATATATATATATATATATATATATATATATATATATATATATATATACATATATATATATATATATATATATATATATATAAGTTTTGATCCGAAAAGTTACATGTACAATATTTGAATAAACTTAGGAAAGTTTACTTTTCATGAAGATTGTTATTAGGATGAGTTTCTTAAATCTTGTATGACAATTACTTGTAAGATCTCATGGTCTTTTAGATGAAGTAGATCCAAATTGTATGTTTAAGTTATCGCTAACTCTTTAGCTCATGTTTTCGCCTAAGTAAGTTTATATGGTCATTTAGTCATGGCCTTGCCATGACCTTTGGTCATTGTTCCATGGTCTTGAGACTCAACCTTGGCTCTAGCCATGGTTGTGGTCTTGAATCTAGGTCATTAGACCTCTTGTTCTTTTTAAACAATAACAATTATATAGTGACTTATATATATAGAATAGCTGTTAAGAAACTGAAGAAAATCTCATTCATTATAGGTTTTCTGGAGACGTGCTCCTGAGTTTTTGAAGAAAACGTGATTCCGGACAACTTTCGTGCATTAACTTTTTCATGAAACGGACCAGAAGGGCCTCTTTTTGCGTGTTTTATGTTCTGTCACAGAAGCTATTTTGGCAGTTTTGCCGCAAAGTTTTGGTAACTTCAAATGGTCATAACTTTTGACTCGTGTACTCGTTTTAGGTGGTTCAAATTGCTATGGTTTCCTTGTTAAGTCCTCTTTAACAGTAAGTAAGTGTCCAATATCATAGTTATACTATTTTGGTCTAAGTTCTCCAAGAAAGTTACTAGTTTACTTGTTTACTTATCATAAGTTAACATATATATATACCAATACTTGTGTTACCCCTTTTTATACATCATGGACATGATCACAAGACAGAATATAGCATGAATGATATGTAAATAACATGAATATGATATTTAACAAGAAGTATGTTAGGGTTTGCTTACAACTTTTGGCTTTCACTTAAGAAAGGGAATCAAGTATGGAACTAGGACACTAAACCTAAGCTTTCAACCAATCACCACAACCCTTGCTAACCATTGATCTAACCCTTGTGAAAACCCTTTAACCTCAGCCCCTAACACCTTGTGTAGCTCCTAATTTAACCATGGAATCACCAAACAAACTAGAGATTCATGTAGGGAATCGCTTGGCCTTTAACATTGGTATGTAACTTGTAACTAGGAAATGAAAGGATCATGAGCTTGTGAATTGAAGTTGGGTGTTTGAATGATGAATAAAAGAAGAGGATGAGCTCTCTTTTATACTTAAAATGAGAAGGTTTAAGGAAGGTGTGAGGATGGTGCATGAGGAGGTGCAAGTTAGGATATTATCTAAGACTTAAGTCTTAAGTTTAAGACTTAAGACTTAAGTAACTAGCACATGGTTTAGCTTCCTTGGTAAGCTTCAATTAGTTGACTTATTTGGCTAGGAAAAATGCCACATATGGCTAGTGGATGAGATTGGTGATTTTTTGAAGTTATCTTGCTTTTACGGTGTGAGTTTAGGTCCCCGTTAATCACTAACTGTAAGTCGTTAAGTCACGAAACTTAAAACCGGGTATCCTATAATTACAAAACTTATAAATATGTTAAGACTTGTTAATATACTCCACTTTAGCATATTAAATGAGTGATAAGTTCTATTGGATGCTTAAAGTCATGAAAACCTAGAAACGCAGGTTTAAAACGCGTAATACGCAAAACGTACGAATTCTACGTATAGTTAAGAAAAGTAAAATGTAACTTTTCTAGTATGATTATTATGTACTTAAAAGGTTTATAATGTCTAGGCGAGGCCTTATCTAGTGTCGGTTGGTGTTAAACGTTTGCCAAACTTATAACCAGAAGTGATAAAAATCAAAGGATGATTTTTATGGTCAAAGGAGGGGGAAAAATATGTTGACTTTTTCCAAAAATGTGAAAAATCAAATTGTCTTAGAAACGCGGTGCAGGTATAGGCTAAGGTTATGGCTGAGTAAAAACGCTTAAAAATGAAAATTCCTGTTTTTCACGGCCGAGGTTTATTTGGTCATGTTTTTCTCAGTCATGATTTATTCTCAAATAAATCATGAGTGTATCAAACATTTTTCTGATACGGGGAAAATTAACGCGGTCGAGTTTCGTTGTGCGTAGAATTTTTGAATGACGTTTTACCCTAAAACGTGTAATTCCTTAATAACTTTCGCGAAAATGATCTGATGAGTGTCAAACTTTTAATTTGCCATGAAAATGATTTATCATACGAGAATATGAAATAAAAATCAAATTTTGGGAAAATGAATAGTAAAAAGTGAATAGTAAAAATGAATAGTGAAATTTTCGGGAATAAAAGTTAACCTGAAAATGTGAATTGTTACAGTCTCTACCCCTTATGGGGAACTTTGTCCCGAAGTTCTATGTGTGTTATATGTTGGAGTGGTGTCGATGAAAAGGTGTGGTTACTTATGAGGACTAGAGTCTGTGATTACTAGTGATGTAGTTTGATTTGTCTCAGAATACGGTGTGTCAATAGAGATTGATAACATAGTTGAATATCAGTAGAGATCCATATAATAGTCGAATATCAAAGGAAATTGATATAGCAGTCGAATATTAATAGAAATTGATATAGTAGTTGCAATCATAGTTTAGTAGGTAATCTGTTGTTGTACCTAGTGTTTATTGACTTCATACTTATGTTATTTTGGATACAAATAAGCCCACTTGTTTATAATTCTTTATTTACATAGAGAGGCATCCCAAACAATGTAAATAGGGAAATATAAACTTATGGTTCGGTGATTTACAATTTCTTTATTTAAACGAAAAGGCATCCCAATCCATTCAAATAATTATAAATCATCCTACTTAAGAATCCCAACACAACATTCATACTTAGCCGGTGAGTTACAAGGTAGTGTATTACGAGATGATACTGGTGTTCCAAAAGTACAAGATGAATATTCAATCTTGTAAAGCTGATGAGGGTGCTTGTGGTGTAACTAAGGATGATTTGAGCTTTAAAAGTGCATCAAGATCTGTTAATGAGCTTGTGGTTTCAACGGTTGTGAAGATAATGATGTGATATTTTGATGAACAAAAGTGTGTAGTGTATGCTTAACGTTAATATTGGTAGAGATGTCAAGTTTGCTTTAAAATTTTAAGAAATTTTAAAGGTTTATGACGGAATGGTATCCTTAGGACCTAAACAAGATAGTACTTCTACAGGATGAAGAGAAGAATTGATAACTATCCCAAGATAGTAGTTCGGATTATCTCATAAATGAAAACTTTCAAGAATGAAATTAGGTAGTACAAATAAGGTGTTAAGATTTCGTTGAGTGGTAAGGCACTATCGTGTCTCTAGATCGTTTTAAAGTATTCTGGTGGTTTATTGAGTTCAAGTAGGAAATTAATCTGAACATAACCCTAGTACAACTATTCTCAGTATTTGAAAATTTTAAGTCAAACATAGTTAGTCAGACTATGTTCCACTGTCCCTAGATTAAATATAGGTGACTAGTCTATATTTAGCCGAGGTTCGATAAAATTTTCAAATACCTAAATTAGGTATACTTGTGATATGTCCGTTACTTTTGAGAAACTGTCCACTAAACAAAGGCGATGTCAAACCATTCAGTTGCAAGTCCCGCCCATACAAGACATGTAACCTATGTTTTCACATTCCATTGCATAGAGGATAGTACGGGTAGATATGTGTGGAAAGGAAGTTTTAAGTAATTCTAAAACAGTCCATACTTGGCTAGGATCACGAACTTTTAACAATGAAGGTTTCGGAAGAAAACTTTGATGGATGTAGAGAAACTTCAGCTTTTGTAGATGATGGATTAGTTTATCCTTTAGAAACCTCATATTTCTATTTTGAAATCGATAGGTTGTGATGGGTTTTTGATATCATATGAAATGATATTGATGATGTGATGGAATAATTCCAGAGACCATTGCGCAAATCACAATGTCTCGGAAGTAGATTAGACCATTGTGCAATTCACAATGTCTGGGAAGTAAGTTAGACCATTGTGTGACTCAAAACATTTGAGAAATGATTAAGACCATTGTATAATACAATGTCTTGGAAAATAGACGAGACCATTGTATCATACAATGTCTTGGAAATAGCAAAGACCATTGCAATTAGTTACAATATCTTGGACATAAAATGTTGGAGTAGGAACATGATTGGGAGGATGTGGTTGTGTCGAAATGCCCTAGAATAGGCATACGCAGATATGTTTAGTCCATTGTTTAGATAAATGATTGAAAATAAATCGAGTTTATATATCAATATACTAATATGTTCATGTAGTATAAAATGCTTACGGGGAAATGCTCAATTATGTTAAGGGTACATATATCCATGTGCTAACATGTTTGTGTAGTATAAAATGCTTAATAAGTCCATAATCGTCTGGAGGATGGAAGGCACGAAGAGCGGAAAGCTATAAAAATGTTTTTGCTTGTAATTGTAGTTATAGTTTAGGTCTCAATTAGACCCGTTTCTCTATAACCATGGCTCTGGTACCAATCTGTAACACCCCCAATTCATGGATGCAGCGGAATTCAAACTGGGTGTTACTCGACGGCACAATAGTCACAATGATAGAAAACGAACTCTAATTGAGCCGTTTTAAAAGATTTATCAGAGATTACAAAATGAGGTCCCAGATGGTTCCATGTTTACAATTTGCATTAAATGAGTTTTCGAATGATAATAAAATTTATAGCCCACTTGAATATCCGTGCCATCCGTGATCATCATGGACCTGAAATACATGCTTAAAACAGTCAACACAAAGGTTGAGTGGAATTCGTAGAGTTTGTAGTTAAATCGTTGAACACAATAATCGTAATGTGAGGTAATTAATCACACATTCATAGTTAGAAAACAAAAGTCGTTATTATTTCACTAAGCTCATGCAACCAAAGCATTAACATCGAACCAAAAATTGGCATTGTAGAAGCCCTACCAAGGTAATATTGCCATTATACCTCTAAATCTCAAATATAGTGCATTTGTTTGAACTCGTAGTTGTTCAACACAAATGGGATTCGTCAATCCCAATAGATCTATTCACAATATTCGCGCTCACTATAGCTAGTGACTAATGGTTCATGATATAGGGACTTCGAACATGGCAATCGTTACTTAGTGACAATAAAACATAGTCGGGTAGCATACAGTAGAAAGCATTGTGTTCGAGTAGAAAAATAATAGCATGTATCCCCCCCATGGGTTTGTAAAATAGTTAAACAATAGAAAGTGGGGCTACGAACTCACCTTAAGTAAGATAGCAAGTAGTGAAGGTAATGGTTGGATCGTAAAGGTTTCTACGAGCAACCTATAATAGAATGTTGCGACTTAGGATTGGAGTAAAGAATATGAAGAAGTGCCTATATATATGTCTTGCATTTAGTCCATGATGTGGTACAAAGTGTAGTGTAAGTCTTTGAAAAGAAATGGTTCATGAAACATGTATACTTTATATATCGTTTACTACCGTTCGGGCCGACATAATTCAGAAGTCATGTAGTAAACGTTCGAGGAGCCAGGACACTTTAATTCGTAAATCCACAACTCATCTCGACGGCTTACTTAATGAACTCCTCACATGAGGCTCCCTACTATTGTAGTATTTGATAATATATATATATATATATATATATATATATATATATATATATATATATATATATATATATATATATATATATATATATATATATATATATAAGTTTTGATCCGAAAAGTTACATGTACAATATTTGAATAAACTTAGGAAAGTTTACTTTTACATGAAGATTGTTATTAGGATGAGTTTCTTAAATCTTGTATGACAATTACTTGTAAGATCTCATGGTCTTTTAGATGAAGTAGATCCAAATTGTATGTTTAAGTTATCGCTAACTCTTTAGCTCATGTTTTCGCCTAAGTAAGTTTATATGGTCATTTAGTCATGGCCTTGCCATGACCTTTGGTCATTGTTCCATGGTCTTGAGACTCAACCTTGGCTCTAGCCATAGTTGTGGTCTTGAATCTAGGTCATTAGACCTCTTGTTCTTTTTAAACAATAACAATTATATAGTGACTTATATATATAAAATAGCTGTTAAGAAACTGAAGAAAATCTCATTCGTTATAGGTTTTCTGGAGATGTGCTCCTGAGTTTTTGAAGAAAACGTGATTCCGGACAACTTTCGTGCTTTGACTTTTTCATGAAACGGACCAGAAGGGCCTCTTTTTGCGTGTTTTATGTTCTGTCACAGAAGCTATTTTGGCAGTTTTGCCGCAAAGTTTTGGTAACTTCAAATGGTCATAACTTTTGACTCGTGTACTCGTTTTAGGTGGTTCAAATTGCTATGGTTTCCTTGTTAAGTCCTCTTTAACAGTAAGTAAGTGTCCAATATCATAGTTGTACTATTTTGGTCATAGTTCTCCAAGAAAGTTACTAGTTTACTTGTTTACTTATCATAAGTTAACATATATATACCAATACTTGTTTTACCCATTTTTATACATCATGGACATGATCACAAGACAAAATATAGCATGAATGATATGTAAATAACATGAATATGATATTTAACAAGAAGTATGTTAGGGTTTGCTTACAACTTTTGGCTTTCACTTAAGAAAGGGAATCAAGTATGGAACTAGGACACTAAACCTAAGCTTTCAACCAATCACCACAACCCTTGCTAACCATTGATCTAACCCTTGTGAAAACCCTTTAACCTCAGCCCCTAACACCTTGTGTAGCTCCTAATTTAACCATGGAATCACCAAACAAACTTGAGATTCATGTAGGGAATCACTAGGCCTTTAACATTGGTATGTAACTTGTAACTAGGAAATGAAAGGATCATGAGCTTGTGAATTGAAGTTGGGCGTTTGAATGATGAATAAATGAAGAGGATGAGCTCTCTTTTATACTTAAAATGAGGAGGTTTAAGGAAGGTGTGAGGATGGTGCATGAGGAGGTGCAAGTTAGGATATTATCTAAGACTTAAGTCTTAAGTTTGAGACTTAAGACTTAAGTAACTAGCACATGGTTTAGCTTCCTTGGTAAGCTTCAATTACTTGACTTATTTGGCTAGGAAAAACGCCACATATGGCTAGTGGATGAGATTGGTGAGTTTTTGAATTTATCTTGCTTTTACGGTGTGAGTTTAGGTCCCGTTAATCACTAACTGTAAGTCGTTAAGTCACGAAACTTAAAACCGGGTTTCCTATAATTACAAAACTTATAAATATGTTAAGACTTGTTAATATACTCCACTTTAGCATATTAAATGAGTGATAAGTTCTATTGGATGCTTAAAGTCATGAAAACCTAGAAACGTAGGTTTAAAATGCGTAATACGCAAAACGTACAAATTCTACGTATATGATGCGTGGGGATCGCACCAGGCTTTACCTCTCAAGGGATCTTGAGAAGCTTACAACCCCCACCAGGCAATGTACCTGATCATTGTAGTATAGTATAGTGACAAGTACCGGGGGATTGATCGTTCAGCTAGGAATAGTGTCGCTAGGATTAGAAAACCTAAATACTAGTTCTAAAGGTGAGGGATGATTATTTTTGTATTTTTATATTTTTTAGAAAGCAAGTAAAAATCTCGGGTTTGAAGGATTTAGGGCGGAATTAGTTGCTAGTCAACTAACCCAATACTAAGATGCAATCAAAATAAAATACTAAAAATGAAATTAAGCTAAATTATACTAAGGTTGTGAGCAATAAGTGGAGAAAATGTGTTTACTTAGATTTCACTACTCCCTAGACATCTTTTACACGTTAATTACTTGTTATAGTTGTATGGATGACGGATTGTATTCCTTAATACCATTCATGGGGTGACGCACTTAACTCCCCAATTCTATGAGCTCTTATCTCCTCCTATACCATGCCCAGCACAACTATAGGGATTATAAACAGTGGCTCATGCATTAAATACAACCAATAAAGACCTAGTGCATATCGGTTCATGTTTCTTAAGACGTTCAAGCATGTTACCATTTGGAGATCTGCCAGTTTTCTTAAGCCTAACATATAAATTCATTCATCCAAAACAAACTATAAACAAGTAATCAACATATAATTAACATCTAGGTTTCATTAGATCCAAGCAAACACAAGATAGATCTAGCCTAGCATGATGGAATTAAGACAAGAACAAGATATAGACAACCAACACATAGACATATTGATTGAATTAAAAGAACACTTATCTCAATTACACATGAAAGGTATCAAGGGCTTGGAACCCTTGAAAAACCTGTAAAATTCGCACCAAGTTCGTACTTAGGGTTTCTCCAAAACTTCTCTCTTTTTTGTGTAAAAATTAGAAAACTATATATAGGAAATAGGGTCTAACGGCGTCAAGACCAAATAGGTGACGCCGTCACCTCGCCGCCAAAATAATTCTCGGACTGCCTTGATCTACTTTTGATGCCGTCATGTGTTATGCATTTCCAGGCCGTCATGCATTTTCCTCTTGACGCCCTTCCTTGTGACGCCGTCAAATCTGTTCTGGATCGTCATGGAAATTGCTCTTGACGCCGTCAGGATGTTACTCTTGACGCCGTCACCTACTGTTCCCAGCAAGGAAAATTAAGACTTTGGCGTTTTCTTCACTTTTATGCTCCAAAAACGTCCGAATTGCTTCATTTTCCAGATTTCTCTCCCAAAGTACCTAAAATCACAAAAGGAACGATTTAGGGCAATATTTGATCAAATAAATTCGAATTGCGGCTTAAATGACCCTCTAAAAGTGGTTCATTTTTCGCCTCATCATATACCCTTACACTTGAGATTTGCTTGTCCTCAAGCAAATGCGCTTTTATTCTACTCAAAATACAAGTTAGGGGTCATTTAACACTAATATAAAAGTAATTACAACGAGTAATCGTTCCACTAAAGACCAATAGACAAGCACGGAGGTCATACACAAGCACCTCACAAATAGTGTTTAGATACTCACATCTCTCGGGTGTAATAAAGTATAAATTACAATATGGAAACAGAAGATATCTCTCACTACCTGTCATATCAAAATAGATTACCATAGGCTTGGGAAAGGATCAAACCTCCACCACATGGCGTAAGCACCTAGGATAAACTATCAAAGAGGTCTTTTAAAGGGTTGTAACGTTAGGTGTAGGGATATGAAATACACGGTTTTGTTGGATAAAGGAAGTTTTACTGGTGACGAGTTAACAATCTTGGTTAATTACATGTACAATATGGCGTTGCTAAGCCAAGACTAGACTCGACTTAAGCTAATAAATGAAAAATAACAAAAACATAAAATAAACATAGAATGAAAAGGGATGGTAGTCCGTATGTTTTTTTTTTTTTTTCTTTTCTTTTTTTTTTTTTTTTTTTTTTTTTTTTTTTTTTTTTTTTCATACACTCTTACCCTACCATCCAAAATAATACATCATAGGGAATGGGAATTCCCCTTACACTTGAATCTTTACATACTTTACAATAAACTAAAGTAATGACTCGAATTAAGATAATCAAAACACTTGGAGCACTTTTAAGATTAACGTACATATGGGGGTAATAATATTATGTTCTTCCCCATTACTCCATAAAATAAGTACTTTACCCATGAGTCCCAATCGTCCCAAAACAATATGTACAAGGATATGACTCGACTTAGCAACCATGTAATCAATTAGATAGTTAACTTAGGGTTTAACAAATAACAATAATGCACTAAAAATGAGCGCATACACGGAAGGCTAAGGCGATTTAGGTGTACATTTAAGTGGGGTGTAACAAATTCTTCTTTTAAGTAAAATGCTTAAAGTTAGAAACGAAAAGATAGGCTCGGAGTGTACTAAAAATGAGTACAACGCTAAGGGTTTGGGAAAAATTAGTTGACTTAACTAGCCAAGTAATATGACTTAAATGGTCAAGTAATTATGATACGGGTTTAACACAAGGGTGATCCTAATGCCTCTTATCTTGTAGTAAATCCTACCACACGAATGTAGTCTCACTAGCGGTCTCGGGATGCATCACTAACGCAAGTTCTAGAATCTAAATGCCACCGGTACACTCATAAGCACTAATAGTGAATGCTTTTCCTATCAAATCTAAAGGCGAACCTCACATATTTGGGTGGAAAATTTTTCTGGATATACAGTTATGTGCTAGTCATACAATCTCCTATCCATGAGACGCTTGCTATAACAAGTATTTCTCATAGTTTTATTACACATCTACCATCAAACAAAACAAACTCAAGCGAAAGTGCATATGTAAGGTATCATCATTTTACTCCCCCCTTACACTTAAGATGAACATTGTCCCCAATGTTCAAGTAAAGAATGTAAAAGTTAAAAAGTAAAAAGAATGAAATCAAATACTCCCCTGATTCGCTCTGTATGGATAATAAGGTGGCCAGGTTAAATTTTCCTCCAAGAAAATGAACAATCAAAGCTTCCCTTCTAGAATATAAATCATCTTCTTGTCAAACATAACCTGTAAATCTTGAGAAAATAGACAAAACAACCTCGCGTAAAATCGGCGGCATCCTATATAAGTTACTAAATCCTAGAAAACAAGATAAGATATAATGCTTGTGGAATGAAGTTTGCAGATCTCCTGGAGATTATAAAACTTAATAACTCACAAAAACCATAAGACTCCGTTAGAAAAACAAAACCGGTAAAATTTCCAGATTTTTACACTTGACGCCGTCAAGAGTTAACTCTTGACACCGTCAGGATTGACCTGCAGAAATTCTTATGTTAAGTTTCTGGAAAATTTCTGGAAAAACTTGGTCCTACTTCCTGGAAAATCCTGCAAAACTTCATTATGACTCAATACAAGCATTTGACTCTAACAAATACGAATATACATGTTCATTTAATATTGTGGAGAATCATGATCGGTTTGTTTCTTAAAAACATATTTGGGGTTTCCCCTTACACTTATCTTTTGCAAAAATACTTTTAGGTGGAGTTAAGACTAGGCCAAAACAACAAAGTAAAGTATTTCCACTATTTAGTTTAGAAACATGATCAACCAACAATAAAAACTAAGCATGCATACGGAAGCAAATAACAAACAAACAAAAATAAAATCACACAAAACATAGGTTGCCTCCCAAGAAGCGCTTTTCTTTATTTACGAGTCTTGTAGCTAGACTCAAGGTCATGGGTTACTACGTGATGCGGGTGAGTTCCTCGTTGAGGACATCCTTGGGATCAAACTTAGGTTTCAACTTCCTATCTGTTTCCTTAGTATGGTATGACCTTTCAAACTTTTCTCCATCCGGATCATACAAAGTCATTCTCATATGCCATGATCCGTCACCTTCTTTAGGTGGCTTGTCCCACCTCCATTCACACTTGTCTCCCTCTCTTTTCCACTTATTTATCTCTATATTAATAGGCATTACGCTCAAGAACTCAATCATCTTCCTAAAGACTAAGGGGTCCTCAAAGGGATCTAGCTCTTCATCTCTAGCTATGAGTTGTTCTACCGAATGTGTCTTTTCAACGAAATCTTTTTCTAGATAAAATGGGCATTGAGGTCCTATAAAGTTCCTTTCTATCCAAGGTCCATATCTAGACGGTCTCCTATTCATCTCTACCCAATGCGGTGTCGGTTCATCATCATAATCATAACTATGCTTCTTTACATCGTACACCGACCAAGTATCACCTTCACCTACCGCTATCTTAGACTCCTTACAATCTATCATGGCGCTAGTGGTTGCTAAAAATCCTCTCCCTACCAATAATGGGCATGTAGTGTCACTAACCATGTCTAGGACGTGAAAATCCGCTAATATAGTTAACTTTCCTACGTGAACAACTACATCCTTAATCATTCCAACCGGGTGGGCAATACTCCCATTCACTAGCCCTATCAATACCTCTGTTTCCTCTAGCTTTCCTAACTTAAGAGCGGTGAATAAGGATAAGGGAATCAAGTTGAGGCTTGACCCTAAATCGGCTAGTGTGTCGAAAGCTTTGGATCTTCCTATCTTACAAGGCAAAACAAATATACCCGGATCATCAAGCTTTTTAGGCAACTTGTTTTGAACGAAGGCGGTCCCATTTTTACCTAGTTTAAACTTCTCATATTTTTCTAGGAGGGCACTATAGTATGGAGCACGCGCTAAGACATCAATGACGGGGCATTCAAGGTGAAGTTCTTTGAATTCATCGTCAAGGTCTTGCGTAGGAGGTGTTTCAACTATACTTTTGACCGGTTCTATATTGGGTGTTTTATTTGATTGGTCCTTTTGAGGAATTTGGTTTTGTTTGAAACACGTGCTCGTTGATTTAACCGAGTAGTATTGTGGACACGAAGTGGGTGACGAAACTGAAGATATGGAATTAACGTTTAGTTTCGGATTCTTGACCGTGTCGCTTGGGAGTGCTCCCATTTCTCGGTCATTGAGAACTTTCAACAATGCGTCAATTCTACTGGTCATCTCGCTTTGCTTTTGTTTGAAATCAGCTTCAAACTTAGATATGCGATCTTCTTGAGATGCCATAAACTTAGACACCAATCCTTCAAGATTGTTGGTACTACCATAGTTGTTAGAAGGATTGTTGTTGAAAGTACGGTTGGATGGTGGACCGTTTGGTTGGTAACGATTAGGCGGATTGGAAGAATTGGGTTGATTTTGTTTCCACCTAAGGTTTGGGTGATTTTTCCGAGAGGGGTTGTATGAATCACCGTAAGTGTTTGGCTAGGGCTTGAAAGTGTACCACTTATCTCCCGCTTCGTCGGTACGCGTGGATGCGTAGTCTGCAAAAGCTGTTCCGGGGAGTTCCACACAATCACGAGTGTCATGGGGACCTGATGAGTGCTCAAACACTCATCATTTTTGGTCTAATCTGAACTGCAAAACATACAAAAACACTCAGTAATGCATCAAAATACTGAAAATATTTCAAAATCGTGTTTTATATGTTTTAGATGCAAAACGAGTAAAAACAGTTGAAAAACGTACAAAGTTTGCAAAATTGGCAGTTTCAGTCCCTCAACTTTCAAAAATTGACAAAACTAGTCCCTGGATATTCAAAATATAGAAAATTATCACCAAAGGTCCTTTTTAAATCATAAGTGGTCATATTTAGTCCTTTGGTGAAAAATTGGAAAAGTTTTGGAAATTTACAATTTAGCCCCTGGAGTTACAAATTTTGGCAGATTTAGTCCCTGGTGGGAATTTTTGGATGAAAAATCATTTTTGGTTCTTGGAAAATCATAAGTTATCACAAACAGCCCTTGGATCATAAGTTTGGGAAATTTACAGAAAAAGTCCCTCAACTTTTAAATTTTACAAAAATGGTCCTCGGGTATTTTTAAATGAAAAATATTATTTGTGGTCTTTGTACAATTGACAAATGGCAGGTTTGATCCTTATGGTTACTTGGGTAAAACACCACAGCACCCCCCCAACTTTCACTAAATTACAAATTTGGTCCTTGTGATGTTTTGCAAATTTATCAAACGGACCCTTATTGTTATTTAATCCCAACATCCCAAACACCAACCCACCAATCCAGTCCAATCCAAAACATCCCCAGCCCACCAAGCAACCCGGCCCATCCACCCTTTAATAATCCCTGGGCGTTGACCCTGGTCAAAATCCGACACCCCCGCCACTATTCACCTTTCCTCAACCTCCACAAAACCCGCTTCCATGTTTCCCCCCCTCCTCCAAAGTCCTCACCAACCACACCTTTTCATTAATATCTATCACCTACACCCTCACCTTCCCCCCTCCTCATTTAATGCTCCCACCAACACCACAACTGCCAATCCCATATTTCCCGCCAAAATGGAATTTAAATGGCTGGGATCAAAGAAGCTAATCCAACGGCTATAATGAAGTGGGAAAAGTCAAGTAACTCTCCAGGGTTTATAAAAAGAAAAGAAAAAGAAGAGAAAGAGTATTAGAGTAGGAGTAGTGTAATTTTACTTTCACATGTCATTTTTAGCTTAATTTATTTCTCAGTCCTGTTTTTAAGTTTAAGAATATTGTACCAAGTTTAATTTGTATAATTTAAGCTATCTTTGTAATTTAATTCAAGTTCTCTCTTATAAATTTGAATTTGGCATTTTCTAAGTTAAATTGACAACTTAACTTGAATATTGTTAAATGGTTGTTTCTGTGTCCTTGTGAGCTTACATAAGTCATAAGTAAGCTTCTACAAAGTTTAATTAGCACTGTGAACCAGTCCCTTTTATAAACTCAAAAATAAAAAATATAGAGTAAATGCAAAAAAATCAGTTTTCAAGGTGAGACAGCTTGAAGCAGGAGGGATTATGGATGGAATCTGGTTTTAGAGTCCCAAGGGGGGGGGGGGGGCATTAGGTTGTGGTATTGTTCCTGATTTCATCAGCATTCCACACTTGCACTTTCTGTAAGAACAAATTTCCATATTTAATCTCTTGATCTGTGTTCCTTTGTTCCTGGTGTTCATTGTTACTTATTTATATTCCTTTGTGTTTATTTTAACTTAGATTAAGTCCACTTTTCAGTTTCATTGGTTAAGTCATTTGTTTGCTTTATAAAACTTCAAAACTGCCATTATAAGGGGTGTTTGGTTATGGTATGTTCTGCATATGCTTGTTGTTTATCTGTCTTGTCTTTGGCATTTTTAGTCCACAATAGGGTAGAATAGAACATAGCAATCATAATATTAGTGGGTTATTAAGCCAAAAGTCAAATTAATCTTTTGTTGGTTCTAGTTGTTCACTGTTTTGATCCTAGGTTGCATCACCTAGCATTTTAGTTAGATTGTTGTTAAAGTAGCTTAATATAGTTTTATTGCACCTAAATACATCATTCTCAGTCATTAGTTTAGGATTGAATCTCATTTTAGTCAACATAAGCTCATTTTCTGAAAAGTCAAATTGTGCATTCTCAGGTTTTTCCAAAACTTCAAGTAATTTTAATGATTTTTGTGTTTGCTCTCTGGGCTTAAAACTTGTTTGTAGTTGTTCTCTACCATCTCAACTCTGGATTCCCATTGTTCTTGCATTTTTATGATTTTTGTTTTGGGCCTCACTTGGCTTGAAACACACTAGCAGGGCAAACCCCTGCTCTGCACACAGATAAGCAGTCCGCCACCACCACTTTGTGGTGGTGTTCTGGCCACCTCAGTGGGCCCCATGCCACAAACCTTGTTTCCTTCAACCCCCCTCCTACCACACTTTCTATTTTGACCATAGTTTTGACCTGGGAATCCAATAAGCAACAGCTTATTTGTGATTATTGGCTTATCCAAGCCACTTAATTGTTTAAATCTTGCTTAATCTTGCTCAACCAACTCAGAGGAACCAGATTTTACCCTTGTGGGTCCCACTGTAGCCCAATTCAGCTCATTTTACCACCTGGTCAACTGTGGTCAACTGTCTCCCTTAATAGCTTATATTTTGCTTATTTTTAAGTTCCACTAAACTTGTTTTCACAAAAAGTTTTCATTTTTAGTTGTAAAGTATTCCAAAAGAAAAATCCAGAAAGTCAAAAGTATTTTTAAGTGATAGTTTCTATTTAATTTTATTTAATTTTAATTTTCATTTTTATATTTTTAATAAGAACTTAGCTTTTTTATATTTTTCTTAATTTCCTCTTAAGTTAAAGTATTTATAGTAATTTTCTCAGATTTTTATTTTATCTTTTAGTATTTATTAGAATTAATCTTAGTTTTCTTAATAATTAATTAATAATTAGTTTTATATAGCATAATTAGTTTTTACTAAGTAAAACTTAGTTTTTATATTTTTTATAGCTTTTATATGTTGTAAAATAATTTTAAAAATTTTCTTGTGATTTTTACTGTTCATTTCCTAATTTTTATAATTTAAAATAGTTTAATTAGGTAATTAATGTTTAATTAGTAATTAATTAATAGAAAATCCACAAAAAGACAAAAACACTTATTTTTATTTTTAAAACTTGTTTTTAGTTATTTTATAATTTTAGAAATTTTATTTTCACCTTTTTAGTATTTAATTAGTATTAAATTATATTTAAGTGTTTTTAATATTAATAATAAGTAATAATTAGTAATTAATTAATAATAAATAATTAAATAGTGTAAAAATTTATTTTCTTTTTCTAAAAATTTTCTTTTACCTTTAAGTTTGTAAAAAAATCATTTTCACCCCCTGGGTGTTTTCAGATTTCCGTTTTCACTTTTTATTTCGTACGTTTACATTTTATTTAAACGTAACGTACGCGTTTTTAGGTTTAAATTGTTTCTGGTTTTTCTTACTTTCCTGTCTTATTCATATAGCTTATTTAAGCTATTCTCTTATAGATTCCTTAGTTAAATCAATCTCAAAACCCCTTCTCCATCCAAATTCACCCGATCACGAAACCATTTTATAACCATTCACACCTCGTCGGGACATAACGACCCGGGGAAACCTTATACTTCCGCGGAGCATTGATCTAGGCTATTTGACTTTGTTGACCATTCCTTGGTCAATATAAGTTAGGTGGTTTAGCCTCAATCAGGACCACTACATAATTCGCATGAAGTGATTTTGTTCACTTGGCTTGAAGGCTTAGGAGCATCGTAAGATTTCATGAGAAACTTGACTTGGTCCTCAAGTTCCATGATCCTATGGTCGGGAGTGCTAGAATTGTTCGAAGGCAAAGATATTGCCTTGACCGTTTTGTTCAAATCACGGGGATCATTCCAACTTTCGTTGTCACAGAGAGCAAGATCTTCTATGAGTTCCCATGATTGTTCCGCACTTAGATCACGTAGCTTACCACCGGCCGATTGGTCAATGGCTCGCCTCGTGGAGATATCGATATGGTCATCAAAGATTTGGACTTGGAGCCAAAGATCTATGCTATGATGAGGGACTTTTTGGAGTAAGTCCTTGAAACGAGTCCATGCTTCATAAAGAGATTCATTTTGACGTTGTTGGAACATCAAGATGTCATTTCTAAGCTTAGTACTTCTCCCCGGTGGGAAAAATTGAGCAAGGAAACGAGTGGTGAGATCATCCCATGTGGTGATGGATCCCGCGGGTAAACGCTCAAGCCATTGACTAGCTTGATCCCGTAGAGAGAATTGGAATAGGCGTAATCGGGTTGTCTCTCTAGTTTCAACACCTAGGTCTATGGAATCTACGATTTTGAGAAAGTCCTTAAGATGTTGGTTTGGATCTTCGGAACGAAGTCCATGGAATGCACATCCGCTTTGCACCAACCGGATGGTGTCGGATCGCAAGGGGGTCACATTGTCTCCGGTGAGCTCAATGGTGTTTCGGTAGCCTTGGTGGCTAGGTCGGGAATACTCTCCTAAGGTTCGGGGCCTAAGGTGTTCTAGTGGTGGGTTTTGTTGTGGTGGGATGACGGGTTCAAAGATGTTCCCATCGTCCATGATGTCGGGTGGTGAAGAGTTACGAACAAAGACACAAAGAAATAAGATAGACTAAAGAAAACCTAAGAATAAAAAATAAAATCTTACTAGAAGGGAATCTAGCAAGTAGACCTAATAAAAAGAAATTCTAACCTAGACAATAACTATTCCCCGGGCTGCGGCGCCAAAAACTTGATGCGTGGGGATCGCACCAGGCTTTACCTCTCAAGGGATCTTGAGAAGCTTACAACCCCCACCAGGCAGTGTACCTGATCGTTGTAGTATAGTATTGTGACAAGTACCGGGGGATTGATCGTTCAGCTAGAAATAGTGTCGCTAGAATTAGAAAACCTAAATACTAGTTCTAAAGGTGAGGGATGATTATTTTTGTATTTTTATATTTTTTAGAAAGCAAGTAAAAATCTCGGGTTTGAAGGATTTAGGGTGGAATTAGTTGCTAGTCAACTAACCCAATACTAAGATGCAATCAAAATAAAATACTAAAAATGAAATTAAGCTAAGTTATACTAAGGTTGTGAGCAATAAGTGGAGAAAATGTGTTTACTTAGATTTCACTACTCCCTAGACATCTTTTACACGTTAATTACTTGTTATAGTTGTATGGATGACGGATTGTATTCCTTAATACCATTCATGGGGTGACGCACTTAACTCCCCAATTCTATGAGCTCTTATCTCCTCCTATACCATGCCCAGCACAACTATAGGGATTATAAACAGTGGCTCATGCATTAAATACAACCAATAAAGACCTAGTGCATATCGGTTATTGTTTCTTAAGACGTTCAAGTATGTTACCATTTGGAGATCTGCCAGTTTTCTTAAGCCTAACATATAAATTCATTCATCCAAAACAAACTATAAACAAGTAATCAACATATAATTAACATCTAGGTTTCATTAGATCCAAGTAAACACAAGATAGATCTAGCCTAGCATGATGGAATTAAGACAAGAACAAGATATAGACAACCAACACATAGACATATTGATTGAATTAAAAGAACACTTATCTCAATTACACATGAAAGGTATCAAGGGCTTGGAACCCTTGAAAAACCTGTAAAATTTGCACCAAGTTCGTACTTAGGGTTTCTCCAAAACTTCTCTCTTTTTTGTGTAAAAATTAGAAAACTATATATAGGAAATAGGGTCTGACGGCGTCAAGACCAAATAGGTGACGCCGTCACCTCGCCGCCAAAATAATTCTCGGACTGCCTTGATCTACTTCTGACGCCGTCATGTGTTATGCATTTCCAGGCTGTCATGCATTTTCCTCTTGACGCCCTTCCTTGTGACGCCGTCAAATCTGTTCTGGATCGTCATGGAAATTGCTCTTGACGTCGTCACCTACTGTTCCCAGCAAGGAAAATTAAGACTTTGGCGTTTTCTTCACTTTTATGCTCCAAAAACGTCCGAATTGCTTCCTTTTCCAGATTTCTCTCCCAAAGTACCGAAAATCACAAAAGGAACGATTTAGGGCAATATTTGATCAAATAAATTCGAATTCCGGCTTAAATGACCCCCTAAAAGTGGTTTATTTTTCGCCTCATCAGTGTAATTAGGAAAAGTAAAATGTAACTTTTCTACTATGATTATTATGTACTTAAAAGGTTTATAATGTCTAGGCGAGGCCTTATCTAGTGTCGGTTGGTGTTAAACGTTTGCCAAACTTAAAACCGGAAGTGATAAAAATCAAAGGATGATTTTTATGGTCAAAGGAGGGGGAAAAATATGTTGACTTTTTCCAAAAATGTGAAAACTCAAATTGTCTTAGAAACGCGGTGCAGGTATAGGCTAAGGTTACGGCTGAGTAAAAACGCTTAAAAATGAAATTCCTGTTTTTCACGGCCGAGGTTTATTTGGTCATGTTTTTCTCAGTCATGATTTATTCTCAAATAAATCATGAGTGTATCAAACATTTTTCTGATACGGGGAAAATTAACGCGGTCGAGTTTCGTTGTGCGTAGAATTTTTGAATGACGTTTTACCCTAAAACGTGTAATTCCTTAATAACTTTCGCGAAAATGATCTGATGAGTGTCAAACTTTTAATTTGCCATGGAAATGATTTATCATACGAGAATATGAAATAAAAATCAAATTTCGGGAAAATGAATAGTAAAAAGTGATTAGTAAAAATGAATAGTGAAATTTTCGGGAATAAAAGTTAACCTGAAAATGTGAATTGTTACATTACTCATACTATATTTTTAGCAGTGGGTTGTGAACACACATGTTGCAAGTTTTGTATGGGCGGGATTTGCAATTGAGTGGATTCACAATGCCTTTGCTTTGGGAATATTTTCTATAGGCTCTTCAACTTATTTAAAACAAACTCTATGAACTCACCAACCATTGTGTTGACACTTTAGCATGTTTATCTCTGGTTAGTAAGGCGGTAGCTAGTGCGTGGAACATAGAGTCAAGCTGCACATTCTGAAGACTTACTTTTTTATCATTTATCATTCAAAACATTTTGCATACATTTATGTATCATACTTTGGAATCTTATGTTTGTAACTTTGAATTCATTAATCGAATGGTAACGTTTCAAAACGTCTCATTTAGAGGTCGTTTTCTATAACTTTTACTTTGTATTATGAAGTAGTGCCCTGTTGATGCATAATCTAGCGCGGGCTAGATTTGACGACTCTTCCTGGGCCGTTAGTCGTCTTCTCGAGCCCTGGGTAGACCTGTCAACAAAGAGAACCCGTTAGGAGTGGGCCCGAGGTCGTAGCCCCGGGATCCACCTCCGACGGTCAAGTTAGTATTTATGCGATATGGCTTATAAGAGTTAGGTTTAGAGTAACCTGTTATCTTGTATCGTACTGTCCCCAAGAAGGGAATCCTAACCCTATATTTATAGGGCATGGATTAGGGTTTAGGCATAGAGTGGGCCGCTGTCTGCCGGGCCTGGCCCATTCCAGACTATAAGTCCACATGCCCCAAGTGACACAGTCTTCCGCTGCAATATTTTGGGGGTGTTAGAGATTGGTATTAGAGCATTGGTTATAGAGAACTAGGTTGCATTTAGTACCTAGACTATAACTGCTATATACGTTAAGACTCTCCTCTTTATTTGCCTTACATACGCATATGCTTTTTTTTAGTTGTTTGTTTAGTTACACGTTGTTCGATCATAGGACTTTAATCTTAATAAAAAACCCTAGAATTTAGTCGAGTTATTAAAAATATGGAGCTCAGTAATAACTAATTATTTAGCTTGATCTTGTGACAGTTCTGGTTTGATGAGACATAAGGTTTGACTTATATAATATTATTACTTAGCTTTAGGGATTTGATAACTTGGTTATCTTACTATCTGTCACAGAAAGCGAGTTTTGTGTCGGAAATTCTGAAGTAGGATGATTTAGAATCTCCTTATTTAAATGGATTGGGACGCCTCTTTATTTAAATAAAGAAATTGTAAATCACCAAACCATATGTTTATGATCCTTTACTTACATAAATTTGGACGCTTCTTTATGTAAGTAATGAGTTATAAATAAGTGGGTTTATTTGTATCTTATACGACTCCTTAACCACAATCTTAGATGAATCAGAGTGAGCACCACTATTTTAGAGATCCTGAGACCCTGAATTATCTTAGACACACCGTAAGTATTTAACATAAATAGAACTTCGGGACGAAGTTCCCTTTAAGGGGTAGGTACTATAACAATTCGCATTTTTGGGTTACTATTCATTTTCACAATTCACTTTTACTATTCACTCCCGATACCCACACCACCTTTTGACTAGTACATTTTAAATTACCTTGCCTAATTGATAAGGCGAAAATTGAACCGTTTTTAGGGGGTCATTTAAGCTCGAATTCGAATTTATTTGATCAAATATTGCCCTAAATCGTTCCTTTTATGATTTTAGGTACTTGGAGAGTGAATTCTGAAAAAGAAGCCATTTTGGACGTTTTTGGAGCATAAAAGTGAAGAAAACGGCAAAGTCTCAATTTTCCATGCTGGGAACAGTAGGTGACGGCATCAAGAGTAATTTCCTGATGGCGTCAAACCTCAATAATAAAATCCGAGAGTTCATGAAGGCGTCAAGATTTTTCCTGACGGCGTCAAACCCCAAGAATTAAAATCCGTAGTTGATGACGGCGTCACACACAGGGCGTCAAGAGTAATTTGTGTGACGGCCTAGGCCTTGACGGCGTCAGAAGTAGATCAAGGCCGTCATGTGTTAACTGGTCAAAACTTGCGCGCGTGGTCGCTGACACCGTTTTGGCCATAACTTTTGCATACGAACTCGGATTTGAGCGATTCAAAAAAAGAAAACGAAGAGGACGAAGAGATCTACAATTTGGTGAAAAAATGGTCTTGACGGCGTCAAGAGAAACGAGGTGATGCCGTCAAGAAGGGCCGACAGAAAACATGCCTATAAATATAAGTTCATAACTTCACTTTTGGTAAGCCCTAAACCCTAAAGTCGATTCCTGGGTTTAGGTGGGTGTTTTTCCAGCAACTTAGAGGGTTTCAATCACTCCATAAACATCATATATTGGTTTGATGATTCTATCTTAATCATGTCTTTCATTATTCTTGTTTGCTTTTCCTTGATCATGATTTGCTAATTCACCTTGTGTCTACTTATGATTATGTGAAACTTGTATATAATTGATTGGATCTCATTGATTTCTTGTTGATGTTGTGTCTATCTTCATCAATGAGGGGCTTGTTGATGTGTGTGTCTATCTCCATCAATTAAGGCGTGACAACTTCAATAGATCTAGTTGGTTTAGTTTATAATTCTTGTTTCCTATTGATTCTTGTTTTGATTGAATGATTTATATGTTAGGCTTAAGAAAACTGGCAGATCTCCAAATGGTAACATGCTTGAACGTCTTAAGAAACATGAACCGAGGCGCACTAGGTCTTTATTGGTTGTATTTAATGCATGAGCCACTGTTTACAATCCCTATAGTTGTGTTGGGCATGGTGTAGGAGGAGATAAGAGCTCATAGAATTGGGGAGTTATGTGTGCCACCCCATGAATGGTATTAAGGAATACAATCTGTCAATTAAAACAAGGTTACAATTCAATAGGTAGAATTGGATAGCTAGCAAGGAATAACATATCATAGGTAGACATGCTTCACTTATCTTGTAGAACCTTAGTTTAGTTTTCTTGTTAATTAGTTTAATTAGTTGCTTTTGGGTTAGTTGATTACCAACTAATTCCGCCCACTCTCCCAATACCCGAGATTTTTACTTGCTTTTCATAAAATATAAAAATACAAAAAGAATCATCCTTCACCTTTAGACCTAGTTAGATTAATTTCAATCCTAACGACACTATTCCTAGCTGAACGATCAATCCCCCGGTACTTGTCACTATACTATACTACAACGATCAGGTACACTGCCTGGTGGGGGTTGTAAGCTTCTCAAGATCCCTTGAGAGGTAAAGCCTGGTGCAATTCCCACGCATCAAGTTTTTGGCGCCGCAACCCGGGGAATAGTTATTGTTTAGGTTGAAATTTATTTTGATTAGGTCTACTCATTAGATTCCGTTTTAGTGAGATTTTTATTTTCTTTTTATTATTAGCTTTCTCGTAGTCTATCTTTTCTTTGTGTATTTGTTCGTAGAAACCTTTCCATTGACTCTTTCGTTCACCACTATGGAGAACGCGAATCCACCATACTACCGACCACGAAACCCATTCACTCCTAATGACATCTTGATGTTCAAACAATATCGAGATGAACCTATTTATGATGCATGGACTCGTTTTAAAAATTTACTACGAATAGTCCCTCATCATGGTTTCAATCTATGGTACCTAACTCAAATCTTTTACTATAGTGTCCACCCGTATGACCAAAGGTACATTGACGATTTTACCAACGGGGACCTTAGGGAATTAAATGCTGAAGAAGCATAGGATGCCATAGAAGATTGTGCCCAATATTATTATAGAGTAGACAGCCCGACAAACAACATCACAAATCAATCAATAACAAGTTTGAAGGAGCAAACAGGAAGTTTGTCTGGGGATGATTACTTCGGGATACCTGCGTGGATGTCACCTAAAATCATAGTACAAAACAAACACATAGGTAATCTAGGTACAATGGAGGATGAGGTGGATAATCCAAGCCCACAAAGTACCCCACAAGTCCTACCATCATTTGAGGCACATACAACGCCCGTGCCTTACCCGGAAGAAGTAGAAGAGACTATAGGAACCCCAATTGAGGTAGAACCCTTGGACCAAGCACCACAAGAGGATATAGGTTTGAATACTTGTAGTGATAACCTTGCTCCTAGTTCTAGGGAATTTCCTAATGTTGATGAACCGGAACCTCAACCTTTACAAAACTTCCCATCCTTAGATATATTTCTAGGAGACAAAAGAGGAACCGACCCACCCATCAACCAATATTATCCGGGTAGTTTTAGGATGAAGGAAGCCATTCACTCACCACCTTCACCTCACGTAGCATATTCACACCCTAAGGGTGTGTATCGCTACTTTCACCCACACTTGATCCTAAGTGTAGGGAGAACCTCCCCTATTTCCATTAAATAAGGGTAGAGTCAGGCTCGTGACTCGAACAAAAACAAGCGCTTCTTGGGAGGCAACCCATGTTTTGTGTGATTTTATTTGTTTGTTTATTATTTGCTTCCGTATCCATGCTTTATTTTTATTGTTGGTTGATCATGTTTCTCAATTAAAGTGTGGAAATACTTTACTTTGTTGTTTAGCCTAGTCTTAACTCCACCTAAAAGTATTTTTGCAAAAGATAAGTGTAAGGGGAAACCCCAAATATGTTTTTAAGAAACAAACCGATCATGATTCTCCACAATATTAAATGAACATGTATATTCGTATTTGTTAGAGTCAAATGCTTGTATTGAGTCATAATGAAGTTTTGCAGGATTTTCCAGGAAGTAGGACCAAGTTTTTCCAGAAATTTTCCGGAAACTTAACATAAGAATTTCTGCAGGTCCATTCTGACGGCGTCATAGTTTTACTCTTGACGGCGTCAGGAGTTAAAATCTGGAAATTTTACCGGTTTTGTTTTTCTAACGGAGTCTTATGGTTTTTGTGAATTATTAAGTTTTATAATCTCCAAGAAATCTGCAAACTTCATTCCACAAGCATTATATCTTACTTTGTTTTCTAGGATTTAGTAACTTATATAGGATGCCGCCGATTTTACGCGAGGTTGTCTTGTCTATTTTTTGTCAGGATTTACAGGTTATGTATGACAAGAAGATGATTTATATTTAGGAAGGGAAGCTTTGATTGTTCATTTTCTTGGAGGAAGATTTAACCTGGCAACCTATAATCCATACCGAGCGAATCAGGGGAGTATTTGATTTCATTCTCTTTACTTTTTCACTTTTACATTCTTTACTTGAACATTGGGGACAATGTTCATCTTAAGTGTAAGGGGAGGGTAAAAAGATGATACCTTACATATGCACTTTCGCTTGAGTTTGTTTTGTTTAATGGTAGATGTGTAATAAAACTATGAGAAATACTTGTTAGTGCAATTCTAGCGCCAAATTTAAAATTTTTTACAACATTTAGGAGTGAAACTTTAGCCATAGTAAGCGTCTCGTGGATAGGAGATTGTATGACTAGCACATAACCGTATATTCAGAAAAATTTTCCACCCAAATATGTGAGGTTCGCCTTTAGATTTGATAGGAAAAGCATTCATTATTAGTGCTTATGAGTGTACCGGTAGCATTTAGATTCTAGAACTTGCGTTAGTGATGCATCCCGAGACCGCTAGTGAGACTACATTCGTGTGGTAGGATTTACTACATGATAAGAGGCATTAGGATCACCCTTGTGTTAAATCCGTATTATGATTACTTGACCATTTAAGTCATATTACTTGACTAGTTAAGTCAACTAATTTTTCCCACACCCTTAGCGTTGTACTCATTTTTAGTACACGAAACCCCTAGTACACCCCTCCGAGCCTATCTTTTCGTTTCTAACTTTAAGCATTTTACTTAAAGGAAGAATTTGTTACACCCCACTTAAATGTACAACCAAATCGCCTTAGCCTTCCGTGTATGCGCTCATCTTTAGTGCATTATTGTTATTTGTTAAACCCTAAGTTAGTTGTCTAATTGATTACATGGTTGCTAAGTCGAGTCATATCTTGTACATATTGTTTTGGGACGATTGGGACTCATGGGTAAAGTACTATTGTAATGGAGTAATGGGGATGATGTCAATTATTACCCCCATATGTGCGTTAATATTTAAAAATACTCCAAGTGTTTTGATTATCTTGATTCGAGTCATTAGAATAGTTGATTGTAAAGTATGTAAAAGCTCAAGTGTAGGGAGGAAACGAGCTCCCTTTGATGTATTATTTTGGATGGTAGAGTAAGAGTGTATGATAAAAAAAAAATAATAAATAAATAAAAAAAATAAAAAAAAAAAGAGAAAAAGAAAAGAGAAAAACATACGGGCTACCATCCGTTTCTTTTATTTATGTTTAAGTCAAATAGTGTCTTGAAAATCCAAAAAGAGTTGTGGTTAGTTTAAGTTGAGTCGAGTCTTGGCTTAGCAACGCCTCATTGTACATGTAGTTAACTAAGACAATTGACTTGCCACCAGTATAATATCCGTTTATCCAACAAAACCGTGTTTTCCATATCCCCTACACCTAACGTTATAACCCTTTAAAAGACCTCTTTGATAGTTTATCCTAGGTGCTTACGCCAAGTGGTGGAAGTTTGATCCTTTCCCAAGCCTATGGTAATCTATTTGCTATGACAGGTAGAGAGTGATATTTCTCCATTTCCAATTATGACATATAAATTTACAACACCCGAGAGATGAGAGTATCCAAATACTTAATGTGAGGTGCTAGTGTATAATTTCCGTGCTTGTTTTGACTAAGGTGGAACGATCATTTGTTGTAATTACTTGTATATTAGTGTTAAATGACCCCTAACTTGTATTTTGATTGGTGGAAAAGCTCATTTGCTTGAGGACAAGCAAAATCCCAAGTGTAGGGATATATGATAAGGCGAAAAATGAACCGTTTTTAGGGGGTCATTTAAGCTCGAATACGAATTTATTTGATCAAATATTGCCCTAAATCGTTCCTTTTATGATTTTAGGTACTTGGAGAGTGAATTCTAGAAAAGAAGCCATTTTGGACGTTTTTGGAGCATAAAAGTGAAGAAAACGGCAAAGTCTCAATTTTCCATGCTGGGAACAGTAGGTGACGGCGTCAAGAGTAATTTCCTGACGGCGTCAAACCTCAATAATAAAATCCGAGAGTTCATGAAGGCGTCAAGAGTTTTCCAGACAGCGTCAAACCCCAAGAATTAAAATCCGTAGTTGATGACGGCGTCACACACAGGGCGTCAAGAGTAATTTGTGTGACGGCCTAGGCCTTGACGGCGTCAGAAGTAGATCAAGGCCGTCATGTGTTAACTGGTCAAAACTTGCGCGCGTGGTAGCTGACAACGTTTTGGCCATAACTTTTGCATACGAACTTGGATTTCAGCGATTCAAAAAAAGAAAACGAAGAGGACGAAGAGATCTACAATTTGGTGAAAAAATGGTCTTGACGGCGTTAAGAGAAACGAGGTGACACTGTCAAGAAGGGCCGACAGAAAACATGCCTATAAATATAAGTTCATAACTTCACTTTTGGTAAGCCCTAAACCCTAAAGTCGATTCCTGGGTTTAGGTGGGTGTTTTTCCAGCAACTTAGAGGGTTTCAATCACTCCATAAACATCATATATTGGTTTGATGATTCTATCTTAATCATGTCTTTCATTATTCTTGTTTGCTTTTCCTTGATCATGATTTGCTAATTCACCTTGTAGCTACTTATGATTATGTGAAACTTGTATATAATTGATTGGATCTCATTGATTTCTTGTTGATGTTGTGTCTATCTTCATCAATGAGGGGCTTGTTGATGTGTGTGTCTATCTCCATCAATTAAGGCGTGACAACTTCAATAGATCTAGTTGGTTTAGTTTATAATTCTTGTTTCCTATTGATTCTTGTTTTGATTGAATGATTTATATGTTAGGCTTAAGAAAACTGGCAGATCTCCAAATGGTAACATGCTTGAACGTCTTAAGAAACATGAACCGAGGCGCACTAGGTCTTTATTGGTTGTATTTAATGCATGAGCCACTGTTTACAATCCCTATAGTTGTGCTGGGCATGGTGTAGGAGGAGATAAGAGCTCATAGAATTGGGGAGTTATGTATGCCACCCCATGAATGGTATTAAGGAATACAATCTGTCAATTAAAACAAGGTTACAATTCAATAGGTAGAATTGGATAGCTAGCAAGGAATAACATATCATAGGTAGACATGCTTCACTTATCTTGTAGAACCTTAGTTTAGTTTTCTTGTTAATTAGTTTAATTAGTAGCTTTTGGGTTAGTTGATTACCAACTAATTCCGCTCACTCTCCCAATACCCGAGATTTTTAGTTGCTTTTCATAAAATATAAAAATACAAAAAGAATCATCCTTCACCTTTAGACCTAGTTAGATTAATTTCAATCCTAACGACACTATTCCTAGCTGAACGATCAATCCCCCGGTACTTGTCACTATACTATACTACAACGATCAGGTACACTGCCTGGTGGGGGTTGTAAGCTTCTCAAGATCCCTTGAGAGGTAAAGCCTGGTGCAATTCCCACACATCACTAATCATATACCTAGTCATCAACTAGATATTATTTAGATAATATCTTACAAAATATCTCACTAAGAGAAGTCAAGTTAAAATTATCTTCTTAAATATCTTAACTAGATATTAAACACTTCCGGTTTTAGGTTTATACGATGATTAAGCACCCCGATAAAACTTATCACTCATTTAATATGCTAAGATAGGTTATATTAACAATTTCTTACATTTTTATAAGTTTCATATTTTTAGGATACCCGGTTTTAAGTTTCATGACCTTACGATTTACTGTTAGCGATTAACGGGACCAAAACTCACTCCGTAACTTATGTAAAGCCAAGATTCATCCACCTAGTCCCTCCCACTTAAGTATGAACGTGTATTTAGTGATTCACCAAGGCCTTGGTGGCTTGGTGAGAGCCATGGAACCATTAAGTACTCATGTGTTACTTTAGGAGCCTTAGAAAGACTTATGGCCTAAAAACTTCCAAGTATGCATCATGTGTTTAATTTTAGACCATACCTTAGTGTAAACTAACCTCCTCAAGGTCCTATAAATACCCACCCCCTCATTTAGACGTTCACAACACAAAACAAACACAAACACTCTTCTTTTGATTTCAATCTTCAAGTTATACTACAAAGTTGAAGGCCTAGTTATTCTCTTCAAGAAACTAGTGTTTATTTGGTGATTCCATGGTTGAATTAGGAGCTACACAAGGGTACTAGGGCTGAGCTAAGAAGGTTTTTCACAAGGGTTATATCAAGGTTATCAAGGGTTCGCAAGAATTGTGTTGAAGGATTGGAAGCTAGGGTTTTTAGTTGAAGAATTAAGCTAGTGTTCTTCTTCTTAGTTTCCCTTGTATAAGGCCAAAAATTGTAAGGAAACCTATGTTGATCATCCTTACTATGTTTTCATAAGCTCTATATGCTATATATGTCTTGTTATATTGATCACATGATGTACAAATCCTTAAAACAAGTCTAAACTTATATATCATTATAAGTTATCATTTATAAAACAAACAAGTAAACTAGCATGTTATGCTATGATAAATGACTAGAAATATATACTCATAGACTTGAAAAAAGATTATAGAATTATAGAGGATCTTACAATGAAAACTTAGAAATTTGAATCACCTAAAACGAGTACACGAGTCAAAAGATATGATCAAAAGAAGTTAACAAGACCAAAACGCCGAAACTGCTATTTACAAACTGTTAAGAAGCTGTCCATTTTGAACAAGGCCCTTCTGGTCCATTTCATCAAAAAGTTAAAACATAAAAGTTATCCAGAACGACGTTTTTCTTCGGTATCAATGAAGCTCGAGTCTTGAAAATGCATAACGAATGCTATTTTTCTTCAAATTCTTAATAGCCCCTTTATTACCTATAAGACTATGCCTTTTTGTCACGACTAAGGAAAACCAAAAGGCCAAAAGGCCTAGAGCTGAGAGCACAAACGCGGCTAAGGCCAAGGTTGAGATCTAAAGGCCATGGTAGCCAAGACCAAAGCCACGGCTAAGACCTCAAGGCTTTCTAAACTGAAATCATTATAACTATTATACATGTTTTACATATTGAATACTACAACACTAAGGAACTCCATGTGAGGGGTTCATTAGAGTAAACTGTCGAGATGAGTTGTGGATTGACGATTTAAAGTGTCCTGGATCCTCGAACGTTTACTACATGACCTTTGGATTGTGATGGCCCGAACGGTATTACGAAATATACAAACTAAAATTGTTTCATAAAACTTACCCTTTAATTTTCAAGAAATAATTGTAATGGTACATTTAGTATAGATTTCGAGACAAAAACAAGCTCATTTTTAGAGGAGACCGTACAAGGTTTTTACAAGGTTCCTGATAATTTTGCCAGGTTGTCTTTTATAGGTTCAGACTAGAGGTCGTAAGCTATTGTGGTTTGGTCGCAATTAATTTCCAAAGTTGGGTGTCTAAAACTGTTTTTACGTAAAATAAACTGTGTATTTCTTTTGCTTTCAACATGCAATGGGTCAGAAAAGAAGTTGAATAAAATTGTAACGACTTGGTCTTTTTCCTACGTTCTTGATCCTGCTTAATCTATGATAGGTGTACTTCATTTCGCCCCTGAGTTTAGGTTTTTAGATGCTCGTTTTATAGGTGAAACAATTGCTCGAAGTTGGGTACCTTGAGCAACCCCTCGATATAAAACAGGATGGAAACACAACCTGGGTTCGATTATAAAGCTTATAAACTGGCTTGCTAAGTATTCTAGCATGTTATTCATCATTTCCAAGTTATCTTTGAGGAGTCCTAGGGTTTCCTTGATTAGAAAAGTATAAAAGAGTTGGAAAAGGGTTAGGGAATACTTACTTTAATAGAAGTCGATTATAGAAGTTATTGGACAAAAAGGGACTTGAACTTGCAACACTACTTTTCCTTCTATCTTAGGCTGCTACCACTCCTCTTTGGCTTCTCTTAGACTTCTAGGATAAGTAGGAAACTAAGTGTATGTTGGTTTATGTGTTTCGAGCAGAATGTGAGCCAAAGACCAACCTATGGCTCATTATTTATGGAAGAGTTATCATGGGGCTTCTAGAGAGGTGCTAGGTCATCAAAATAGGACATGTTGATGTAGCTAAACCCTGGTTCGACACTTGTATGGAGTGGAAGTGATATTGTGTTGTGGATTTACTCTAACCATGAAACTTAACTAACCTATTTTACTTATGGTAAATCTTCTAGAGAAATGGTCATGTGGAGGCTTATGAGACCAAGTGAGGGTTCTTGTGGTGTAGGGAATGTACATGAGTCTTTTTAGAACAAGCTTGATTTACTTATGCTAAGTTTCGAACTAAATCTGATTTAGGATCGATCATGCTTAAGTTCCTTGTACATAAGGCTTAATGACTTGTGCCTAGGGTTTATTTGATATAGGTAACTTAGTCTAGGGCTTAGGTTAAATTACATCTAGGTATAAATGTATTTTAGGGTTTGTTTAACTAGTTTTTATGTCGAATTATATAAAATAAAAGGGTTAGGTCGAATTGTGTTACAAGGAGTAGTATTCTATGCTTAGGAGACTGGTACTAAGGTCTAAGAATTATGGAAAATATATTTGAAGTATTTAGTATGTTTAAAATAAATATAAGTTAGTGTGTTTATTAGGGTTGTACTAGGGTTTACTAGGGTTGTACATTATGTTTAGGAATATAGCAAATGTATTTTTATTGCTTGGTAAGTTTAAAGTAAGTATAAGTTAAATTTATGATGTGTATATATATAAAAATGTAATTTTTTAGGTTTCATGCATCAAGTGCTTGTACACTAGGTTTAGGGACTTGTACTTTTAGTTTAACATTTATAAAAATACTAGGGTTAGGGTTTGTGCAAAATATTATTGTATTGTAAGCTTAAAGATAAGTACACTGAGGTTTATAATAAATTATATTAATATTATGATTTCATGCATTATTGACTTGTACCCTAGATTGATAAACTTGTACTCTTGTATTTCTTTTTAAAAAATAGCATACATACTACCTAGGGTTTTATGATTTGATTTTGTTAAATTATAGTTTTTAATAATTTTTAGATTTTCGTAAATACTTTAATAAATAGAAAATGTTAAATTTGAACGTTAAGTATAAATGACGTAAAGTGGTAAATAAGAAATTGAAAACCTTGGTACTTTACATATAAAGATATTTATTCGAAACTAACCTAAATGATCTCGTTTATTTAGAATGTGAGTTATGTGACTTTAGTTGGTTGTTGTGATAACGTTTAAAAATAATTTAGACGTGAAAAATAAATAAGTATTAGTTTAATTTAAGTGAAAATTTACTGGTGGTTACACATGTGAATCATGACAAAGAAACTGTTGTACCTTGTGGAGAATCTTCTGATATACCTGATATTACTGTGGTGCATGAACAAAAGATTCCTTACGAAGTACAACCAACAAATGTTGATGATTCAAATAATGTAAATATGGGAAATAGTGTAGGTCCAAAGTTCTGGATCTAAGTAGCCTTTGTAAGACAATTAACACCTTGAATAAATCCAAAGTATTTATATGAGAAACTCTTAAGAACAATGTATACTTGATGTTAACGCGGAATATTAACACAAGCAGTAAGAATAACACATGGATTTACTAACTTTATATTCTATTAAACTTTTTAAAACTTGTCATAGAACCCAATGCCGTAGGGTTCCTTTTATACTACAAGGAAACCCTAATTCTATAAAACGTGTGAAAGGATGTATGCATATCTTCTCCTAAGATATCTAACCGTGTGCATATCCTTTCCTATAATATCTCCTAAGATATCTAACTTGTTAAGCAAAACAGACTTAATAGTCTAAATATAAACAGGCTTAACTAGTATCTGCTAGACTTAACTTAGTACTGGCAGACTTAACTATCTACCGGACTTAACTAACTATTTCAGACTTAAGTCTGGTTACAAATAATTCCCAACAATCCTCCCCTAACTTGATCTTCATGCTCCATGATCTTCAAGTTCCTTTCTTCAGAAATGCATTGAGGATTTTAAACATGAACTTCTTTGGAATTATTGTAGAGCTGCAACCTTTTGTTGAATCTTCAAATTTGTCTAGCATTCTATATCAGCAACCACTTGATCTTTTCAGCAACATTGACAATATGTACATCAAATCAAAAAGTTTCATACTATTCTCATCACATCCAGGTGTGTTAACACATGTGAGAGGTGAATCATTGAAAATTTAATGGATTTGATGTCTCTTTACCAGTTAGCCATTAACTCTAGAGTAGCCAATGTTTTAGTACAAGACCATGGTACATTGATAACCATATGATTTTTAGCAAACCATCAGCTATCAACGGATTTGATTTGTCTTTACCAAAAGCCGTTTGCTTTTAGACTAGCCAACTCTTTGATGGAAAGCAGTCATCAATTGGTGAGTTGATTACCAATTATGGTTTTCCACGGCCTTTACCACAAGCCATAATCTTTTGGGCTACTCAACTCTTCACTATCATAGATATGGTGAGTTGAATACCATACAATTTTTGGCAAATTGTCAGCCATAAACGGATTTGAGATATCTTTACCTAGAGTTGTTTGCTCTTGGATTAGCCAGTCCTTATGTGGGTTAGACATGGTGGACTGATAACCATTTGTTGTGTTAGTGCAAAGCACCTTCACCAAGTATTACTTATCTCAAACCCATTGAAAATTCTTTCAAACACCCCAAATAGCCTCCTTTTGAGACTGTCTCTCAATCAATTTCAAAAGTTGAAAGCATACATCATTCTTTGTATCACCCAACAGTCTCTTTACAAGCATCTCCTTGCAGACTTTGGGATGTAATGGATAGTCTACTTCAGTCAACATATATATGTGTGCAGTTTTTAAAGTTAAACAATGAACTGCACAACTATTAAAGTACCTACAATTCACTATAGGTTGTTGATAAGGTAATTTCCATACCTCATCTATCTTGGATGGTGGATCAAACATGGTCTTTAGATCTCTCCATAGCACTCTCTCATTCTCATTCTCAGGTCTTTTATCCCCATGTTTAAGCATCATCAACCTGTACATCTATTTGAGATCATCTCTGGAGACATCATTAAGTAGCCCTTGGAAATTTACATACACAGTATCAGTGTTGTCTTCCCTTATGATTTGCTAGACTGCCTTGGATCCTTGCTTAATAATTTCCCATTTCACAACTTTGGGAGTTTGAGTTAAGCTTTCAAGAATGGAATCCATAGTGAATGAGTCAGATGAGGGTGTTGCTACATCATCATCCAAGAAGTCTTGCATATCTGACTTCGATGATTTATTCACTCCCTTTCTTCCAACTTGTTTTCTTCTACTCCATTTGATGATAGGTTTCTTTTCCTCTTCTTCCTTCTTTACTGACTTCTTAGAAGCAACATCAGGAATATTTTCAACCTCTACAGATCTCTGTTTCTTAACATTATGAGGTTTAAGTGTTGGACCAGATCTTTTGAGAGAAGTTCTTTCTATCTCAAGCTCTCTTTCAATCTCAGAGTTTATTGGAAAAAATCTTTGAACGGACCTCATGGTTTTTTTTAAATTCAGACTTGAGTTGGTCACGAGTCAATTTCCTCAGCTGATTTAGCTTCCAATTATTACCCTGATGCTTTACATAAGTGATCATGTATTCTCTCTGTTCACCCAAAGTCATAGGATTGTTCCTCCTTTCCCATTCTCTTTGTTCCTTCATCTGCTTTTGCTTTTCTTTTACCATTTGAACCATTTTCTGAGCAAAATCTTATCCTTCTAAATCAGGAAAAACTTCCTTATTAGCTTCTATCTTTGATCTTATCAGATCCCAGTCATCTTCAGTGTAAAACATGGCAGCCTTTTGCACTTCAGCCATTCTTTTCTTTTTGGCTTCAGATGGTTCAAGCACTTCCTGCATTTTCCTTGCAATTTCTGCATCATTTGCTTCTAACTCAGCTAGCCTTGCTGCATCAGCTTCTTCTTGAGCTTTAATCCATGCAATTTCTTCCATACTAGCTAGATCTTCTGTGATTTGTCTCTTGCTTCTCTTGGATTGCAAGGGTTCTTCAAGTATCTGTTTTCCTTCTCTTTGAGCTGGAACAGACTTATCTTCATGAAAATATTAATTTGGTTATTGCCAGACTTAATTTCTTCTGCACCAGACTTAACTTGCTCATCACCCTAATTAAGTTGGTCACCCAAGTCAATCTTCTTAGCAAATCCTATATTGGCTTTTCTCTTCTTCGGACTTAAAGTATGAACCTGGATATCAGCAGCTTCCATGCCTTGCGAGCTTAAATCCCCAGAAGATTTTGGTGGTGTAGGAGTCTTTAATTGTATTTCATGTAAATTCCTCCTCTGTTTGGAAGAATTTTCTACACCCTGTTCTGTATTTGAATCAATGAACACCACACCTTTCTGTTTCAAGATACTTTCTTGTTTCTTCACCTTGCTTACCAGCTTAATGATGGCATCACCCATGGTCTCTTTAGTCCTTTTAAGATCCTTCTCCAAGACTGCTATTCTTGTAAGCAATGTTAGAACAACTTGAAGAAGTGTCTCATTTGTCATAGGAACTTGTTCCTTCTCAAGAGGTGGAGTGGAAAGCTGGTCCTGAGGAATGGGAGATGGATGTGGAGGTGATGGAGTTAGGGAAGGATGTTGTTGTGGTGATGACTGTTGTTGATGTTCAGAGAAGCTAGGGGATCCAGGCTCATGTGTAGAGTCCTCCTCCTCATTAACATATTTGGAGGGAGCTTCACTTGTAGAGGATGATGATGATGATGAACCTGCAATGTTAGCACCAGCAGGAAACATAGCATCTAAAAGTGGCTTATTCTTCCCTTTAAAACCCCTTTGCATGTTACGGAAAACTTTCTTGATAAATGCTACATCCAAGTATGGTGTTTTGCTATGGGTCTCTACATTCAGAACCATTTGTAGAAATCTTGGGTACATCAAAAACTTCTTCTTATTTTTGAATTTCCAACCATTGCCTCAAAAATATATCTTGAAAACATGTAAATCCTATTAGTGGATAGACAGACCAAAGCAGAAGCAATGTTGCTTCCAAATTGATCCCATCCACCACTTTTAGAACTTAAACAATGAAGCAAATGGTGAATCAAAAACCTCCAGTTAGGAGTGAAATGGCTTTTCCAAAATGTAAATGTCCCATCTACAGGATATCCAATATCTTTCAACCCCCAATCATTTCTTCATTAGATAGCATGACAGGGCCTGAGGCATCATCCAATTGAAGACTACTCCTAATGGATGCCTCAGTAATTGAGTACTCAAGAGTATCAATAGTAGCCGTTAATTCTATGGTCCCATTATCAAGAGTAAAAACTTCGGCAGTCTGCCAAAATTGTTTGACCATCGAATCATAAACGGTAGGGTTATAAAGTAAGGAATACCTGATATGAGTCCCTTTGATGAAGTCAATTATTTGATGAAAATCATCACTTTTATCTGGTTTCTTGAGAAAACCCACTTGATTGTGCTTGTCACAAAATTTCATTCGTGCCATTTGAGTATAGAGAAAGTTTTGAAAAGCTTTTGAAACTTACTGAGATGAAAGTCGTAGTAGGGATTAAATACTGGTTGTGCAAAACAGAGTATGCGATTTAGTTTCCGTAAATAAATGATTTTGTTTTTGAAGTTTAAAGAGAGATAAATAAAAGATAAGAAAAAATCTTATCCTTATATACCTTTTAGTTCTGTAAAAGAAGTAACGGCACTATTTTCACAGTGAAAATCATTTAACGTCTGACCAGTACTAACGGTAACATGAATTACACTACCAGACTTAAAAATGGTCAACCAGACTTAAAACTGAAACACCAGAATTAACTGATGGTCAACCTTAATTTTGATTATCAGCAAGGCTTACATGTATCTCCAATCCATATGCTTCCTAGAAAGATTAGTCCAAAACAAACAAAAGATATCTATAGATGCGACCAAACTTAATGCATATCTATCACTTGAAACACTTCAAAATTTTACCAGTTTGAACCTAGTAAATTATACATTTAACCTCCCCTTAAATGTAGCTATGGGATATTATTATGCTAAATAAATTTTAAGAAGCCAAAGAAAATTTTGTTAAAAGAAGAAATTTGTATGGAAATCTCAAGAACCAAGACAAGGAACATAACATAGAACTTAGTTTCTGCAGAACTAAAAATCAAGTATCCATGAGCAAACATGCCAAAATTCAAGACTTATTCAAACACAATGCAAGTCACTTAAATGATGCAAAATTCATGGCTTCATTGTCAAACACCTCATGCATCCTTTTGAGCAGTTTATCATCTATGCTGAGAATTAAATTGTTAATAACTCAAACCTAGTCACAGGAGCAAAGACTTTATCATAATTAATGTCTTCTTCCTGCTTGTACCCTTGACCCACCAATCTAGCTCTGTTTCTGATCACTACTCCTCTTTTATTTTTGAAGACCTACTTTGTCCCAATGGTTATAGCGCCATTTAGTGGGTCTGCAATCTTCAAATCTTCAACTCTTGCTGGGAATAGATCGCCATTCATTTCTTTTTCAAATATAGCCAAGGGTTCTTTAGAACCCAGATCGTGCTTTGAACACCCACTATCAAATATACCTCTATTACCCATGTTCTTGAGTGGATGATACTGCACATACAGAATAAGAGATTAGTTTCTCTTAATGACCCAGGCCTGTGCAGGCTTGGGTCCATTTTGTGGATCTAAATATTTGTATGTCTTGTAAGAACAAGATCCACTTATATTGCTTTGGGACTTATAGGTGAGTTCATTTTTGAATGGATCCCATTTCCAATAGTCCAAATCCTTAGTAGGAGCCCCCCCCCCCCTCTTTACCCTTTGTAACATAAGAGTTTGAAGTCTTTGCTACATTTTGTACAATAGGTCTTCTCACAAGTGATTTTGATTTTGAGAAGTTTCTTCATTGATTAAATTGTTTTACCTTTGGAATAGATCTCCTCACAGGTGAATGAGATTTAGCAAAATGACTTCTGAAATTAGCTTGATTCACCTGTGGTTTTACTGGTTGTTTAGGTCTATAATACCAAGAAGTACCCATGGGTTGAACAAAATTAACCTTATGCCCAACAGGTTTAACATTGTTTTTACCAATATAAAAATTTGGTCTACCAGACTTAACTTTGGAATGACCCATATTAACTCTTAACCCAGCAGAATTAACATTTGTCTTACCAGCATTGAGTTGCACTTGTCTAGGTACAAACTCATTTGCATAGTTAACTCTATTCACAGCATTCCAGACAGGTTTCACCTCAACATTACTAGTAGTTGCCATTCTTTGTTTCTTTAGTTCATTTTCTTTAGCCATCTTTTTATCATGAAAATCACAGTCTTTTATTAGATGATTAGGACTATAACAAACAAAGCATCTCTTTTGAGTAAAAACATAACCTCCTCCTAACACCCTATCCTTTTTCACATCCTTTTCATTTTCAGATGTTTCTGGTTTGTTTTCTTGTTGCCTAGGAGATTTTAAAGGAGATTCACAGCTAGGCTCAACTAGTTTAACTTCAGATATAATAGACTTATCACTTTTAACTGATTTTGACTCTATACTAGGGTTACTTTCTGGTTCTGAGTCAGAGAGTTCAGAGATATTAGCACTAGACCCTGCATTGTCATTAAATTGACAGTTAGAGTATTCACTGACTTTGTCATCTGAAACACTTGTTTCAGGCACCTGTGGTCCTCTTTTTCCATATACAAATAAAGAGTCATCAATTTCAGGCCCTGGATTAGGAATATAATTCCCACTTAAAGGTGGTGGAACTCCTTTAAAGTTATAAGTCTTAGCAAATCTATTATATACTGGTTTATCCACAGAGTCCTCTTCTTTACACATAAAAACAGTGTTATACATTTCCTCTTCATAACTTAAGACTTCACTGTTTGATTTTATTTCATACCCTAAACCTATTTTGCTGGTTGAACTCATTCCAGAATCAATAAGTCTAAATAGGTTTTTATTTGAGTTCTCCCATTTATCAACTATACTCTGTAGATTTTCTTAATCTTTTATAGCTTTCAAACCAATTCTTCTATACCTTTTTAGCTTCTCATCCTTTTCATAGATCTTATTTGCTTGAAAAGTAAGTTTCTCATTCAAATTAGCTTGCTGTTTTTGATAGTTTTTAACCTGAGCCTCTAAGGTTTTAACTGCATTTTCATAAGCAAGTATTTTGACATCTAGCTCTTCTATTTGATTCATTTGTACGTCACACCTAGCTTTAATACTATTGTAAGAATCAATACATAGCTTAGAACACAATGATACCTTAGAGTTGCCTTGTCCAACAAATGCAACATTGGCTGCACTAGAAGATGTCTTTAACCCCCCCCCCCCCCTTTAATGTCTTTGATACGTAGGAATTGCACCCTGGCAACAGGTTTGACCTCTCAAGGGATCTTGAGAAGCTTACAACCCCCACCAGGCAGTGTACCTGATCATTGTAGTATAGTATAGTGACAAGTACCGGGGGATTGATCGTTCAACTCAGGAATAGTGTCGCTAGGATTAGAAAGCTTACTAAACTAGGTCTACAGGTGAAGGATGATTCTTTTTGTATTTTTTATATTTAATGGAAAGCAAGTAAAATCTCGGGTTTTGAAGGAGTGGGCGGAATTAGTTGCTAGCCAAGTAACCCAATAAACTACAAATGAAATCAAAATAAAATAAAAGAAATGAAAATTAAACTAATTTACTAATGTGGTGGAAACAATAATGAGAAAAGTTGTGTTTACTTAGATTTCATTACTCCCTAGATATCTTTTATCGGTTGATTAGCTTGTTACAATTGCATGGATGACGGGTTATATTCCTTAATACTAGTCGTAGGGCCGTGTACAATATTCCCTAACTCTATAAGATCCTACTTCACTCCTATGTCGAGCCGTTAAAAGCTCCTAACATGGGATCATTAGAATTCTCTTATGCATTAAATATAACCAAAAATCGTAGTACACCTCCGATCATGTTTCTTAAGACGTTCAAGCAAGTTACCAATGGAAGTCTGCCAGTTTTCTTAAGCCTAACATCGAATACAATCATCCGTAACAATTATAGACAAACAATCAACCAATAATCAACATCTAGGTTTCACTACATCTAAGCAAACACAATAAAAAGCCTAGCCTAACATGTTAAAAGAAAGATAGACATAAGATAGAATCAAACAATACATAGACATATTGGATGATTATTGGAGTACTTATCTTTATTCAAACATGGAAGAAAGAAGGGTTTGAAACCCCTTCTAGATGCAGGAAATTCGACCTAGGGTTTTTACAAAACTTGTTCTACAAAAGTTCTACACTTACAATGAAAAATTGGAAAAATATATATATAGATATAGCATCCTGACGGCGTCATGTATTAACCTCTGATGCCATCAACTCGCCGCCAAAGTCAAATTCATATTGCCTAGATCCAGTCTTGACGCCTTCTTGTGCAAATCATCTCTAGGCCGTCACGTGTATTTGGACCCTGATAGCCTTGGTGACGCCGTCATGCCAATAACAAAGAAAGTGTTCTGGCCCGTCACGTTATAAGCTCCACATCCACCTCTTTTGTCACTCTTGACGCCGTTACGTGTTAAGGCTTGACGTCGTCAGGTACTGTTCCCAGCAAGGAATTTGAGACTTTGCCATTTTCTTCACTTTGATGCTCCAAAGACTTCCAAAATGCTACCTTTTCAAGATTTCTCTCCAAAAGTACCTAAAATGACAAAAGGAACGATTTAGGGCAATATTTGATCAAATAAACACGGATTCGGGCTTAAATGACCCCTTAAAAGTGGTACACTTTTCGCCTCATCAGTCTTGTTCAAAAACCCTAAGGTTATTGAATAGGTCATCAATTGACCAAGTATCCACATCTTCTTTTATTCTCATAGACATGGCCACAGTTGACCATTCAGTAGGCAAAGATCTAAGAAACTTGTGATTTTCATCTTCAGTAGATACAGGGGAACCATGTGCTTCCAATTGAGAGAGTAGATGTTGGAATCTATCATAACCTTTCTCCAAACCTTCAGAACTAGAAATGGTGAATCCTTCAATTTGCTGCTAGAGAACAGCCTTCTACATCTTTTTAGAGTTTGCATTCCCCCCAAATCGAGTTCTAATGGCTTCCCAGATATCTATAGCATCATCCATACCATGGAACCTTCTTAGGTGTTCCTTTGGAATGGCCATCAGAAGAATGGTCCTTGCTTTCCTCTCTTTCTCCACAGCATGGATCTTGTTAGCCTCGCTTTTTTATAAAGATAACGTCACACAAGTGAAATGGACTAGATTAGATACTACAAGGACTACTATTGTCAAGTAGGAAAACATGTAGTGTTAGGAGCCTATAAATACCCCTCATGACTCTCCATGAGGATTGTGGGAAAGTGTGTGTGTAAACTTCATATTGTCATTTTAATATAAACCCTTTTCTCCACCTTTCTCTCTCTACTTTCTCTCTCTAGAACCATGATGTATTTCCATCAACCTCGACCTCCGAAACGTGTTTTTTGGTCATAACAAGTGGCATAAGAGCTAACCGGGGGCGAATCGTGGTGTTTTTGGGTGAAAAATCGTGTTTTTTGGTGTTTTTTCTCGGAAAAATGACGATCTTATCGAGTTAGGATCATATTTTATCGAGTTAAGTATGAAGTTTATCGAGTTAGGATTGCAACTATCGAGTTAGAATCTGTTTTTTAGCGAGTTAGAACATTATTCTATCGAGTTAAGTTGATATTGCGAGTTACACAGGTTGCTATCGGGTTAAGGTTGATTTTTTTTAGCGAGTTAGCTTCATAATTTTATCGAGTTAGCTTAATTTTTGGCGAGTTAGCCTTTATACCTTATCGTTTATCGAGTAAGGATATCAATTGGGCTTACCTAAACGAAACTCTGCCAAAATTTCTCTAGCTTATCGAGTTAGAAGTTGCTTACCGAGTTAGCAGATACTTATCGAGTTAGATAAGTATCGAGTTAGATAAGTAAGGAGAAGTTATCGAGTTAGATGAAGCTATCGAGTATGGAAAGGAGGAGTAGTTAACGAGTTAGGAAGCTTTACCAACTTACAAAGGTTACCGAGTTAGTAAAAAAAAAATATATATATATATATATATATATATTGGCGGGAAAATTTGAGTAAAATTTATTTTTGAGAGGAGACTAAACGTTTAATTTTTACGCGAAATTCAAATTTTGGTATAACGTTGAAAATTTTGGCCCGAAATTCAAATTTTTTCGGTGAATTTTTGCGTAAAAATTTCCAAAACTCAAATTTTTCTGGTAACCTTAGAATTGCATTTCATTGTGATTTCCAAATTATGGGCGTGAAAAATTTCCAATTCTATTTCTGGAGGGAAAATCCGAAATCACTATGAATCAACGAGATAGAATTTCATGCTACACCAAAAACACACCACGACTTGCTTAAAAGATCCTGATCAAGAATCACAATCAAATGACAACGGCTAGTATCAAATTTTTGTGACTACGGAGTTTTTGTACGATATTGCTTATTTGGGTTTAAAGTTCATTTCACGGGCATGTGTACTTATTTATCTCAAAGTCTAGGGGTGGATGGATGCATGACTTTCGGAGATACTTGTTTGCGCAAACACTGGTAGAGATAGTGATTAAGACTTGGATTATCTAGTTATACCCGATGTAAGGAGTTACATTGTAGTACTCACGGGTTATAGCTATCACTTTAAGGAGTTACGTTGTAGTACTAAGTGTCACATGAAGTTGTGGAGATTCCAAGAGGTGGATATTTCATATAATGTTTGTTGGTTTGGGTATATGGCACTACCTATGATTTAAGGAGTTACGTTGTAGTGCTCAGTATAGGTTCTTAGTCACACTATCGTACAAGATTAAGTCCCGTATCTATGTGTAGTATTCTCATAATGATAACATGTATGGTTTATGTGTTATGGATTGAATCAAGTAAGAAAGTTTAGAGAGAGAAAGTAGAGAATTGGGAGGAATTCCTAGAGAGAGAAAGAGATGAGAGAAAAATGGAAAGATTAGATTAAGTGAAAGGAAGCTCCAACCCTCTCCACATGTGGAGAGGGGTATATATAGTTTTCTACAAACGCCCACACCCGGGCTGTGGATCAGGCATACAATGGGTGAAGACCCGTCCTTCTTCCACGGTGTTACTTAAACTACTACTAACTAACTAATATATAAACTAACTACGAGCTAACTTAATGCTGTTACAATAATCAGGTGACCGAGACTTTTATAGGAATATTTGTATTCCTAACAATCTCCCCCTAAGCGAGGTCACCTTTGAAATTAAGCTCTTTGCTCTTTAAGCATTCTTTCGTCTCTGTAGCTCGTAGGATCGGATTCTTCACTTTACTTCACACTTTGAACTTCAAGCAACGAACTTGTGATTTGGATTCCTTTGAGATCTGTGATCCTTGAGCTTCTTTGAGATCATCAGCCATAGTAAATCTCCAAGCTCATCCATAGCAGTATCGCCTTCATGTGATGTAGTGACTTTAGGACCATCATGCTCACACCCTTCTAGATTAGGAGACTTGACTAAAGAGTTGTGGATCAGGAGACTTTTTATCAAATTTGCGGAAACGTTGTTGGTAGTCTCTCAACATTTGTTGTAGCAAGTCTCTCATCGTCATTGATAATGTGGAGGATGTGTGAGCATGAGGTATGGATTGACCCGATTCAGCTGGAAATAGGAGCTATCAACGCCATCTTTATATGTGTCCCTGAAATAAAACAGTTAGCAATAAAGATAGAGAACGAATATGGCTTTGTCATTCGTTCTGCGAGGACAGATTACCCTCCGGTTTTGTGAAAACCGACCTGTGTTCAGGTAGAGTCTCTTTTAAAGAAGACTCTCCTTGACAGGAATTTCCAGCTTATAGTATTGAATTTTCCAAAGAATCCACTTCGTAATCTTCATACTTAGCATGTTCTCATACCGGAACGTCTCAAAGCAGACAGCACGATAGAGTGAATCGGTGAATTGATATTCACGGATTGATGAGAAATTGATTTATAGAAATCACTCGCGTGTCATATGATAAACATTTTTGAGACACGGCGTGAGTTTTATACTTTGAATCACATTTCCATCAAAAATACTTTTGTTTGAACAGTTATACACAATCAATGTGCTCAAAGAAATTAGTTTGTGAGCACACTGAAGGGTTTTAGCAAAAGTATCCGTCAATCCATATCCCGGAACAAGTTTGATTCAATGTTGAATCGCACCATTGTTGCTTTCCAGTTGTCACTTGATCATTGATCCAAGATGGATCTCACATGTCACCTACCAAGAGCTTGAAAGATGTTCGCTCTAGAAGGATTTCCATCGTCATTGTGAATATTTTCATATCACTCGGATTTTCTGGCAATACCACAAGGATAATGCGTAGGACTCTAAATATTTTATCTTATTTTCCACATTGTGTGAAACAATAAGCATATTTGGAATGTGTCCTATCGAGATTTATGGATGATCTCATGGCTCTAGACTCAATAGTGCATTTTGATCCGCTCCTGGAGACTGGGGAGGCGTCTCCTGTTTTAGGTATCAACATAGCTCGCAATGAGCGGTCGATACATTGCACAGGGTTCCCTGTGAGATTGAAACAAGCTCTTTTAAGAGAACTTGAGTGGTTGGGAAGTTTTAGTGCAGTGCGTCACTGGGTCCATGACGTCTTGTCTTCAATACCGGTGTTACCTTAGTAACCGCCAGTAGATTATGCATTGAACCCGGTTTCTGCCCTAAGGTTGAATATATCAAGGGCTATTTCTTTTCACCCTTTCTCATTTCAATTCTTTTTAATTCTTCAACCCCTTCAGTGCTTACCAAGACTTCACTACTAGAACATTGTTGGGTTTGTTCCAGTCCTAGCTCTATCTCAGTCTGGACTCTTCCCTTTCTCACTTTTCTCCTTTTTTCAATCATTCCTAAGGACTTCTAATCTATCTAGAGGATTGTCCCTGGGAAGATCCTTCCGGTTTTGGTGGATCATGGGAATTCATACCTAACCTTAACCAACCTTATAACTCCATGCATAAAGATAAATGGTCGGTCTTTGGTATAACTTCCACAAACGCCTTTTGCTCCCCCTCAATATGTGCATCGATATTCGAAAGTGTTTAGCACATATGCGGGAGCCTTTTATTGAGTCTTAAAGATCACATTTGATTATCATATTTCATATTTAAATCACATTCTCTCCCCTGATCAAAAATTTCAAATCTTTCGAGATTTTTGATCTCAATTGATTTAAATAAGTTAGAAAGCTTTTGGGAGAGAAATGCGGTCAATTTTAGTATTTTCTGATAAAAAGGAACCTTTTCTGCTCCCCCTCAATCTGTGAGGGAGGTTGTTATGTGTCAGATTTGAAGAGTTTGAAAAAGATTTGAAGTTTTAACGAAAAACTCTTTGAAAATTTACTCATTCTGACACATAACTATCACAAATCGTTTTATTGCAAGGTATTGTACAAAGTGTGGGGAGTTTTGATGATACATAAAATTTTGAGAAATCACTCTCCCCCTCATTCAATTATGGATGTTAAAACTGAAATATTTTCATAGAATATTAAAGTCATTGATTGAGTGAAAATTTTATCAAACTTTTGAGTTCAATTTGATTTTCAATCAAAATCTCATGGTACCACCAAGTTTTGCACAAATACTTTCCGGAAAAATCATAGAAGGGAAAGTATTTGGCGATAAAAAGAAGACTTCTCTTCTTTATCAAGAAATAATGCACTGAAACGTACATTAGATCGAGGGTGCATGAATATAAAGTAATTCACGCTCGGATGAACTGCACCCTTTGCTAGGAACAACCGTCTTTTTGGCGACGTGTTTTCCTCATTTTTGAAAATCGGGTTGCTATCTGAAGTAATAGCAAGCCATAATTTTTTGAAGCGCGGGTTGCAGCCGGAAATGACTACAAGCCATAGTTTGAAGTTCGGGTTACAGCCTGAAGTGACTGTAAGCCATTGTTTTAAGACCGGGTTACAGCCTAAAATGACTGTAAGCCATAAAGGCATGTTTTGAAAACATTTTGAACTTCTGTTCGAACTTCATTTAAAGACCCGTGTCATTATTGAATGAGATTTCTAGGACCGTAAATGTTATCGATGCCAGAAGACAAGCCTTAAAAAGAAACTATTTTTGGTATTTTCTGATTTTTATGGGTTTTTTGTTGATTTTATATATCTATTTACAATTTAGTATAATATATGTACAAAGGATACAAATCAGTTTAAGAAGATGTTGACATGAGAACCAAAATGATAGTATCGTTCAGCTCGTTGTAGAAATAGGTAGTCAACATCTCTTAAACTTTCACCACCAAAGCTTTCGAGGCTCCTGAATAATCGTTTGAAGCGGTAGATGCCATGACATAATCTTAAACGGGATTTTACAACTCTTGTGACTTAAACCGAGAGGTCGAATCTTTCCCTGGATTTTACTAAAGTCAACAAAAGAAACCGAAAGATGTAATATGCGAGTTAAACTTAGAGAGAGATCTTGGATAAGTGACAATTAGCATTAAGTGTCAAGTCGCGACAAGTCAAGTTACAATAGATCCGATTGTAAAAAGTCAAGTCGTAAAGATTAACTCACAACGTCAAATTACAATTAGACTAATCGAGACGACTTAAGTCACACCAATTAACCAAACACAAGTAGTTAACAAATCACTAGAATCTCACAACTGAGTTAATCGCTAGACACCCACCAAATTTCTGAAAATTTTTTTTATTGCCTCCTCAATGTGAAGCTTTGGTAGCTTCCCCCCAAACCAACAATCATCTTCATGAGACCACTTCCCCCAAGTAGTTGAAGTGATGCAAAAGGTCTCATTATATGAAGCTTGAAAACCCCGAAGAAAACGAAAACACCGAAGTAACAAGGTGAACCGCGGATCATCTCTGCGGTAATCAATCCCGGAATGTAAGATGAAGCCCGATCACATGACCCTGTTGTACGTCCCCGATGTACACACTACTTCATGGTTTGGAGCAGTTGTCTATTCGGGGGAATAAGATATCAACATCTTCATTTCACCAAATGATTTCCAGTTATCTTACACATACCAACTCAATCCCTATTGTACGCATGTATCCAACACAAGAAGAAATGATGACACCAAAGTAACAGGTTGAAGCACGGATCATCTCTACAGATATCATCTCTAGAATATATGATTAAGCCCGATCACGTGAACCTATTGCGCGTCCTTGATGTACACAAATCTCTCCCCTGATGGTTGCGATCTCATCGGAATCATCATACCATTGTGTACATGAAGCATTAACCAGAAGCATTCTACCATAAACCATATCAGCTCCTATGAAGATGTCGATAAGCAATATCATCTCACGCTCCAAATATTCTTCTCAATATTTCGTCCTACTGAAAGCTGAAGTAATACATACCACAAGTATTAGAAGACCACTTCCCCCACGTAGTTGGAATGATACACCAAACGCCACAAGTTAATACACTGATATTCTCTGCGGTTATGACATTTGTCTTCCCGGGATAACTTCAATAAAGAAGAAGTATTAAGTTCATCACGTGTACTCTTAATGCATTCAGATGTATGTCTCCTTCCCCCTTGCTGGTTTTGATACCTCAGAATCAGCAACACATTATAGGCACATCAACTTGAAATCTTGTGAGAAGAACAACATTGGTTTAACAGGATCTGGTGAGAATCAACTGCTTCAAAAAAACTCTCTCTGACTATCTTTACCAACCCTTTTGTAGGCTATTTGAAGTGACTACTGATGAAGTAAATCCGATATACCAAATTTGAAACTGAAGTAGAATTCCCCGTTCTTGTGACTTAATCTTGCACTAGTGTGTGACTAAGAGCGGTGTAGAGAGTTTGTGCAACATCGAATCCCTAAGTACTCCATACTTTTCAACCAACCAACCATCAAGTATAAGACGTACATCACCTCTTGACTACCGAAAACTTCGTGTAAGTTGTGACACTCCTTAAAGTGATAGTTATTTTGTGGTAATAAATAAGAAGAATCGCCAAAATAACTAGATATCCAAGTCTTCGTCATTCTAAAGATAAAAGCTCAAGCAAGGATCTCGAAGAATCTTCATCCAACCAATCCCCGACTTCAAGATAACATAAGATCACGCCTTTGTGAAACTAAACTTCAATCTCAAATAGGGGATACCAAATAAACTCCGTGATCACTTGACATTTCATGTCCAAATTGTTAGCCGTTTTGACATTTTAACCGACATTTTCCATAATGTACTTCGGGTTGATTTACAAAGTGCACATTGGTAGGAACAACAATCCTTGATTTAAGAACGAAAAGACGGATCATTATTCATGTGTGCAACTTCATACTCATGATAGTCATCATCAACACCTTGAGGAATAACTAAAGATTGGATTACTTGAACAAGTGATCAATCATCATTCTTAATACTTCTAGATGGTGCATCTTGATCAATCATCATTCATTGAAGCTTGGAAGTAATCATCAAACATAAATCCCAGTCATCCTTAGTTAATGGAACATTAGGTGTTGGAGGAGAGTCGTAAGACGAGTCGTATGACCATTCTACAATCATTAATCACCATGTGGTATATTCACACTTCTCCCCCTCAAAAGTTGCAAGCGAGGTTTGCCATTTTTGATTCAGCAAGTGAATAATAATACAATCAATCATGTATTTTATTCACAATTCTCCCCCTCAAAAATTGCATACAAGGTTGCAATTTTTGATTGAGCATGTGAATAAGAATACACTCAATCATGTAGTTTATTCACTCTTCTCCCCCTCAAAAATTGCATACGATGTTTGCCATTTTTGAATGAGCAAGTGAATGTGAATTCAAACAAAGATGAGTAGATCCACTTGATGACTGAACGAATCATGGAGGAAGCATGAACCGTATTGTTGAGAATGGTCAAAGTTAAGAAGATTTCTCTTCTTCCGAAGATAAAGCGCACTGAATCTTACACCTTTCTTTTCTTTGATGAACGGGGCCTGAAGTGTTGTCAGCAGACACCATAATGATGACATTTGAGGATCGAGGCTTGAACAGAAGTGTTCAAACGTCATAATGATGAAGAGCGAGGCCTGAACTGATGTGAACAGACGTCATAATGATGAAGAACGAGGCTTGAACTGAAGTATTCAGACGTCATTGTGAGCATACATCAACATTGACCTTCTATACCTCCTGAAGTAGGAGATATGCTTGCTTTAGGCCTCCAGACTTTGAGTCTTCTCATGTGGTGAATGATTGATGTACCTGCAACTGAGTAAGGACTACCTGCACTAACATTACAAACTTGATTGCATATATATGGGTTAGTGACAAAAGTATCCAAACCCTTGGGGGTTTCACGGTCAACCAAGGTATTGCCATTGGTAAGTATCTTTCCGGTAGGTATCCACTTAAGTCCAACATCCTTAAAAATTCTACCAGTTGGAATCCACTTATGGCCAGGTCTAGGATTGTTAAGCTTCTTATGCACAGTGAAAGGCTTATCGATATTCCTAGTCTCAGAAGATTTTGCAGTTTGAATCCACTTAGGAGAAGTTATAGGTTTATTTTCCTTCTTATGCATTGTGGATGACTTACTATAGATCCTTGACTTAACAGGTTGAACCTTAGCATTGTTCCTCAATATCCTAGGAGGGATCATATAAGGTTGTGAACCTAAGATTCCATCCTTATGAAGTAGTGCCTTTTTCCTAGCCTTTTCTAGATCATAGTTCTTGTGCAAGTCAGTTATATCATAAGTGTTTTGAACCTTAATGCAAGGTTTCGACACTGTTTTCGAACCAATCCTAGAAGAGCTGGGTGTAGGAGTAACTACTTGTTGAGGTTTAGCAGAACTAGAAGCAGTAATCTTAGGCAAATAATGTGTAGTGACTGGTTTTGTCAAAACTTGTTCCGCATCAACTTGGGAGGCAAACCGTGTTTTTGAAAGTTTTGGTCGTTCAGATCTAAACGCAGTTGGTTGCCTAACAATGGATTGGTTTCTATTAGATTGAAAACCTGGTTTCCCCAAGATTGATGGTTTTGCAAACTTAGTGTTCACACTATCCCCTGTTGCTTTTCTTAGCTCGTTCTTTAATGCGGTTATTGTGAACCCCTTTTCAAGAAGTTGAGCTTTGAATTCATCATTTATGGCAATCAAAGAGGTTGTTTGATCTATCGACTTAGTTCTCATTTCTTTGTTTGAGTCACCTAAAACCTTTTGATGCTTTTTCAAAGACTCATTTTCCTTAAGTAATTCAGCCACATATATTGACAGTTCATTAATTCTTGTCTTGGCTGCATCAATGTCCTTGTTTGTTTCGACAAAACTACATTTCACATTCATAGCAGAGATATGTTTCTTCAAGTTGGTGATTGTCAAGTTTTTGGCTACCAGCTGGGCTTTTAAATCATTAATCATAAAGAATTCACGGAAATCAGGAAGTTCCGGATTTTTACTTGGTTGGTTTGTTTGAAAACTTTCTTTCTGTTGTTGCATTGCGATTTCAAGTGAAATGCAATGTTTTTCAAGTTGTAAAAATCTGTTTGAAAGTTCATTAAAAACTTATTTATCAACCATGTCATTTGATTTAAACATCTCAGCCGTAAACACAGAACTTGACTCATCATCACATTCAGCATCCTGATCACTTTCTCCCCCTTATGACTCATATTTGTTGGATTAGAAATGGTATTGCTGTCACTCTTTTCTAACAAATTTGTGTCATAAGTGGGCTTAATTTGATCAGTATGTTGCCGTTCATTAGAAAGCACATTATGTTGATTCTGTTGATCTGTGAGGGGTACCTCAGCACTTGACACCTGTACTTTTACGGGTCTGAAATCAGCATCCATATCATGTGTAATAAGAGTCTCTGAAGTGTTGGTAGTGTCAAGCTTATCAGTCTTTGATCCTTTGCATTCAGTGACAGCTGACCCAACATCCGATGCTTTACCCGAATCAACAATACCCTCACATGATTGCACTCGAGATGCCTTCACCTTGTCATCATATGCAGGTATATGTTGTGCCTTTTCGTTAATGAATCTTTTCACTTTATCCATAAGTTGGACAAGTGTATCTCTGAACGTGTCAACCTCAATTCCCGTGTGATCAGCAAAGCACTTTTTCGTCATCTCACTATAATGGTCATACTCCAGGGTGAATTTCGAATCAAAGAACACTTGGAGTTGTTTGTTGATCACACAAAAGGCAGCCATGGATCCCAACTTGGAAAATTCTCCTTGGTCAAGTTGTTGTTGTAGTTGATCTAAGTTAAGAATCATTGTGCATGTGAAAGTCTGAACATCTTGACCAAAGAGTGTTACAAATGCGCGTTCGAATCCCATCTTGAATCCAGTTCCCTCTAAGAGTGCTGAGAGATGTGAGTGAAGTTGTCGAAAACATTCTATGCAGCAATCTTTTGCATTATCGAGCAATTTTTGCGGCTGATGAAGTTCTCTCTCAGAAATGACAGAGTCTGAAGTGGTAGACATGATGTAAACGTACACGGGATTTTACAATTCTATGATTTAAACCGAGAAATAAATTCTTTCGTGGGATTTTACAAAATCAAGAATAAACCGTGAAATGATGAGAAACCTTTGGAACGGCAAATGATGAGATGATTTTTTTGATGAACGTGATGGTTGTAAGATTGAAGTCCGAACAACCCCGTACATATCCAATAAGCCCGGAAATAACTCAATCCAACATAAATCTCAATCTCGGGTTCTTGAAGCTCAAGTAAAACCGTAGACGAAAAGTTATCTTAACGATTTAGCACCAAACTTATACCAATAAACAATCGCCAATTTTTTTTTTTTTTTTTTTTTTTTTTTTTTTTTTTTTTTTTAAGTCCAACGAATATGATATACTACTACAAAAATTCAGACCAACTCAAGTTTAAGTGCTATACTTCGCTAAAAAAAACGTCCCTTGTAGAAATATTAGTCCAAGCGTGAAGCAACCAGCAGTAGCCCAATACACACGATCTCAATAGATGGCCCAAAGACAAATCTGGTTCAAGCCCAATCCAAAGCCTATCAACCCTAATAATCCGTGTATAAAACACACACTTAACCACTCACTTAACCCTAATCACACAAACAATGTGCAGTCACAAAGAAATAACGACTCATAGAATATGCTAATCCAAAATCCACACGAACTCAACTACTTTGATTCACAAAGCACGAACACACTTTCCTTTTTGATTTTTTTTTTTTTTTGAAAGAAGTACGAATCACAGACTTTGTTTCTTGTCCATCCAACGAACACACAAGGACCTGAAAAATGGTATTAAGGTCTTGCAAACAAGGTCACAGGTAGGTTTTGTTTGATTTGTTTTGTGTCCCGTTAATCGAACTAAAGAGGAAATGATAACATACTTGTTATTGTTTTCTTCTTAAATTTTCGGATATAGAAACTGAAGCAATGTCTTCGATATGGATCTGTGATGGTAAATCTTTTGTGTTAATGATGTATGAACAAATCTACCTTAACACAACTAGATAGATTGAGATCTCCCCACCCCATTTTTTTTTTATTTAAATATGTGTCGATTGTGATTTAAGATCTATGATGAGTTCTTCGTGTGACCTTGAATGGTTTGAAATATCGGTTGATAGTCACGAATGGATCTGAGATGCAAGAGGTTAAGTGATTGTTTAATTAACGAAAATAAGGATCAATGATGTCTTCTTTGTTCACACGTTGAAGTCACAAAAATCGTGATAAAGTGAACAGAACTGAAATCCCTGTTGAAGTTGTGTTATTAAGCCTTTCCCATTTATTATTTTTATTTCATTTACAACCGAAGCAAATGAGAGAAGATAGCACTTTTGCTATTAATTCTTCAAAAGCATTCAAATATTAAAGAAGCCTTGCCACTCAAAGGTCCATGACGGATGTAACTGGGTTTGTTGTTGTAGCCTAGAGTTGAGGTGATAGAGTAGGTTTAGATGATTTGGATCTTGTTGTTCACGGTTTTGATTAATGATGTTTGTATAATCGAATGAAAAAGAAGGATGAAGCCGATTGGTCTTTGTTCTATCCTTGAGATTTGAATATTCAAGAGTATAGTTAAGTTGAGCGAGACCCTATAAAGTGGTAATCAGAGCTAAACGCAATGAAGAAAGTCTGGCTAATCGCAAACAAGAAGTGTAGTTAACCGCAAACAAGAATACCAAAGCTAACCGCTACCAAAGCTGAACGCAATCAGTAGTTAATCGCAACAAAATCTTTTGGGACTAAACGCAATGAAAACCAGATAAACGCTAAGTTCCAAAGCTGTCACTTTCTAATTTTTGTCTTTACTCCTCTATGAGAAAAGCGCCAAATCAGTGTCCATTAACCACAAAACGCAACAATGAAAGTTTCAACCAAAAAGAACTAATCGCTAATAAGAAAACAACTTAAACAAACCCACGAATTTCACCCAAACTTCCACTAGCCACGTGAAACAACCTATCCAAACACCAAACTAAGTTAATCTAACACTCCTTAACATAAAAGTAGAACCATAAAACAAATCTAGCCACCAAATAAGATCAAACCAAGGTATTTTCAATGAATACCATTCGAACCATAAATGAACACAAGACCATACACAAATCCGAGTATGCTAAGTCCTAAGATGAAACCTTGGCTCTTGATACCAATTGTAGTATTCTCATAATGATAACATGTATGGTTTATGTGTTATGGATTGAATCAAGTAAGAAAGTTTAGAGAGAGAAAGTAGAGAATTGGGAGGAATTCCTAGAGAGAGAAAGAGATGAGAGAAAAATGGAAAGATTAGATTAAGTGAAAGGAAGCTCCAACCCTCTCCACATGTGGAGAGGGGTATATATAGTTTTCTATAAACGCCCACACCCGGGCTGTGGATCAGGCATACAGTGGGTGAAGACCCGTCCTTCTTCCACGGTGTTACTTAAACTACTACTAACTAACTAATATATAAACTAACTACGAGCTAACTTAATTCTGTTACAATAATCAGGTGACCGAGACTTTTATAGGAATATTTGTATTCCTAACACTATGAGATGTCTACTTCATTCTCAGATTGGTTATATTGGGTTCTCTCCATACAGTGGTCATTTACTAGCTGGTTGGAATTTGAAGAGGTCGCTTATAGGTTGAAGAGAAGAGATGAGATTGTAGAATAAGAGAGTCATATCTTAGTGACATATACTCACAGAATGTTCTTCAAAAAGCTGTTATGGCTTCTAAATTGCATCAGAAGTGTAAAGTACAGGTAATTGTATGGTATGTACACAAGATTATGATGATTCCGATAACTCGCAACCATCAGGAGGGAGAAGAACATGCCAAAAGAAGTAGTGTTTCATCTTCAGTACGTTGGTTGATCGAGGGAACTGTGCTTAATACCAGAGAAGTACCATGAGGTACCAAGTATGTGTACATCAGAGCTTATTACCAACCTTCTATGAAATGTTATGTGAGTTTTGTTGTTATGCTGCTACCCGAACAACAACCATGTTCCTACACTTTTGAATCTACTTTATCCGCTGCAAGATGAAAAGAGAGTTGTCGGTTCAGGAGGGAGCAGGAAAAAGAATAAAGGCTCACTAGTTAGGAGGGAGTAATAACCTAACTAGACCATTACAGTTGAAGTTCAGAGCTACAAAGACCTTTGCCGTCAGTGTCAAAGATCATACGCCGAGATCGTCGGAAGAGAGAACTTCAAGTCTGCCTCAGTATCTAGACTACAGAGACTCTGCGCTTCAACAACGTCAACATAGTTTACTATTGTTGTAATGTAATGTACATTGTTTATGTATTTATAGGTTTCATGTAACCATTCACGTGTGACGATATCTTGGAGGGAGATTGTTAGCCTCGCTTTTTTATAAAGATAACGTCACACAAGTGAAATGGACTAGATTAGATACTACAGGGACTACTATTGTCAAGTAGGCAAACATGTAGTGTTAGGAGCCTATAAATACCCCTCATGACTCTCCATGAGGGGTGTGGGAAAGTGTGTGTGTAAACTTCATATTGTCATTTTAATATAAACCCTTTTCTCCACCTTTCTCTCTTTACTCTCTCTCTAGAACCATAATGTATTTCCATCAACCTCGACCTCCGGAACGTGTTTTTTGGTCATAACAGATCTCTTCAACAAAGATTGCTGGAAGTACCCTGACAGTACCATCCTTGCCTACAGAGATCCTCTTCTTTGAGTTTCCATTCTGAATCACCTTCCATACATCATTATCAACATATTGCAAATAGTGCTCCATCTCCATGGCCCAGATATCATACTCCTTCTTGAGAATTAGGAGTTTGATATTGGATATGGTAGTGGATTATGACACCACTTGTTGTTGCTACTTAGGTTTGGTATTCTCTGATGCAGCCTTAGTGTGTTATGATTCTTCATAATCACTGTGTGAAGAGAATTCATCAGCAGAAGCAAACATCTTATGTGATTGGTGAGTGTTTGAGTGTTTGTAGTTATGGTTTCTGTGTTTCTTCTTACTCAGAGTCCCTCTACCGGCTCTGATACCACTTATAGGTCCAAAGTTCTGGATCTAAGTAGCCTTTGTAAGACAATAAACACCTTGAATAAATCCAAAGTATTTATATGAGAAACTCTTAAGAAGAATGTATACTTGATGTTAACGCGGAATATTAACACAAGCAGTAAGAATAACACAGGGATTTACTAACTTCATATTCTATTAAACTTTTTAAAACTTGGCATAGAACACAATGTTGTAGGGTTACTTTTATACTACAAGGAAAACCTAATTTTACAAAACATGTGGAAGGATGTATGCATATCTTCTCCTAAGATATATAACCATGTGCATATCCTTTCCTATAATACCTCCTAAGATATCTAACTTGTTAAGCAAAACAGACTTAATAGTCTAAACATAATCAGAATTAACTAGTATCTGCCAGACTTAACTTAGTACTGGCAGACTTAACTATCTACCCGACTTAACTAACTATTTCAGACTTAAGTCTGGTTACAAATAATTCCCAACAAATAGTAATGTTATTCCATATGAACAATATATGAAACATAGCGATGTGTTGGTTGTACCGAGTAGTGCATCTTTTGTTGTAGATAATAATTATGAGTTGCATGAAAACACTTTGTTTGTCCCTGAGGACACTACGATCACTAGAATTAACATCCTTAAGGATCAGGTTACTATATATGAACAACATGCAAAATTTGAGCTTACCGAATGTGAGCAAAAAATGGATTTGCAGATGCGTGCATTTATAACAAAACGTAATTTAAGGGAAGAAACTTTAAAAAAGGAGTTATGTTCTTTACAAAAACGACTTGATCAAACTGTTAAACAAAAACAGGAGATCCAAGAAAATGTAATTACATTCAAACATGATTTCAAAGAAAAAGAATCAAAGCTCTTAAATGATTTCTCCAGACTTAAAACGTTAAAAAATAAGCTTGAAAACAAACTATACGCACAAGGCCAAACCATTCAAACCGCCTAAATGATGCATAAACACAAAAACTTGCGTGATGAACATAGTGAGACTAAGGTAGGTGAACCTAAAACGGCCTTCCTTAGGAACGCTAAAACTGCCCACCTGCCTTATATGATAGTAATGAATTGTTTAAGCCTGGTCATGCCCCTCCTGAAGTGTCATCTTTTGAAGAGAGTGATGAAATATAAGTGATAAATAGAGAGAGATTAGCTGGAAAAAATGAAGGATCCCAAGTGCATAAAACATCGTGTCGATATCAAACCACATGACTCTGAAAAATTAAAGGCAAAAGCACTTCAAGACAACACTCCTCCCTTTAGGAAAATAGATGCGGCAATGGTGTATCCTCCCAATACACCAATGCACTTAGTGCCTTTAACTCTTCCCACCAAATGCAACACTCTTATTAGTATATATGTCCTTTGTCAAATGTTTGCCGATTTTGATAAAACATGTAAGAAGAGATTTACACCAACAGGGATTATTGAAGGGGAAAGGGGATTTGAACTAACAAAAGAGTGCTACTTAACAGAGGTCATACCATTTTTTAAACTCATTAAAGAACATTTTGAGGGTATGCAAAAAACCCTTGAAACTGAACAGAAATAGACGTAAGAAGTGTTTAAAAATGTGGAAAATGAGGGAAAACAAATTGCAATTGATCTTAAATGCTGTGAAATTGAAAAGAAAAATATTCTCATCACGAATGAGAATTTGATTGCTAGATGCATTGCACAAGATGTATTTTATACTGCTACTGATTCTGCATTATCTGCTTGTCAATTTCATGAGATGTCTGTTGCATTGAATGTTTTCCTGAATCGTGTTGTTGAGCTTGAGGGGAGAATTTAAAATTGTATGAAAAAATTCAAAATGATGACCATGATAACATGGTTAGGCACTTTTCAAAACTAGAGGTTGATAATCTTAATTTGCAACTAAAGTATCAACATTTAGAAGAAAGAATTGAAATCTTAAATGCCAAAACATCTTCGGGTGCTCCTGAATTTTATGCATATTTTGAATTAACCAAACGAGATGAAAAAATTCAAGCTCACACTAACACGATTCGAAAGTTGAGGGTTTAAATTGCCCAATTAAAGTCTAACTTGAGTGAAGTAACTGACACCAATAATCCTAAGTCGTCAGATTCTTAGAATTTTAACTATCAAGACACCATTAATAAATTACAATATGATAATGAGTGGCTTCAAGCTGAAATGTGAAATGGTAAGCAACGTTACAAAGAGTTATTTGATTCAATTAAAATCACACGTGAGAAAAACAATGAAAAAATAACTTCTTTACTGAATGAGATTGAGAATCTAAAGACCAAGGTGAAAGGGAAAATGCCAGTTACTACATGTGATTATGTCGTTCAAAAGGTTTCTACTTGTAAGAAATATGCAATTGATATTGTTACTATTCCGCTTCCTCTTTGGAACAATAGGTCAGCTCATCATGATTATCTCACATATCTTAAAGATAGCCAAGATTCTCTTTGTGAGATTATAGAAGATGATAGAGTAGAGAAATGATGAGTGTGTAAATACTCATCATTTTTATCGTATCTGAACTGCCAAAACTTCCAAAAACACTCAGAAACGCATCAAAATACAGAAATTATCCCAAAATTGTGCTTTATATGTTTTATATGCAAAATGTTTAAAAACTAATGAAAAACGAACAAAGTTTGCATAATTGGCAGTTTCAGTCCCTCAAGTTTCACATATTGACAAAACTAGTCCCTGAAGGTTTAAAGCGAAAGAAAAGTCAACCCAAGGCATTTTAAAGTCAAAAATTATCAAGTCAAGTCCTCGGGTGAAAAGTTTGGGAAAATTACACATTTGGTCCCTGTACTTTCAAAAATGGCAAAACTAGTCCTCGGGAATTTAAAAATTGGAATTTGTCAAATATTTCCCTTGTACTAATATAACTTGGCAAATCAGGTCCCTTTGATATCTTTGGAAAATTGTCACTTCAGGTCCCCCAAATTGAGCAAAGTACAAAATTGGTCCTTGGGATTTATTTGCTACAAACCAAACGGGTACCCTTTGTATTATCCAAAACCAAACACAACACAACCCAATCCATTACCCCTCCCAAGCCCACTCATGAACTTGGCCCAAACCAACCATCAGCCCACCAATACCCCATCCGTTTTTAATAATATTACCCCCCTCCCCTCGTTGACCACAGTCAAACAACTCCAACTCCCCTTCCACCTCACCTCCCACTACCCTGTTACCCTCCAAACACCACCATCATCACCCCTAGCCTGTCTCCTCCCTGATTACACTCAACCCCCCCCTACTCTCCTGGCTAACCAAAGAAACACTAGCCTCCAAAATCTCACCTCTGGCTTCAATAATCTAAGGAAAAGGCCAAACTCAATTTGGACGCCAAATTCAAACAATGGCTAGGATTGAATTCTACTAATCCAATGGTGAAGATGAGTGCTGGGATAAGACAAGGGTACATCCAGAAACCCTAATTGGAGATTATAAAAAGAAAAGAGAAGCTGTGAAAGGAGGTGGTAGTTTTTAGCTTAATTTTATTTATGTAAAAGTCATGTTTAATCTTTTCTGTCTAAACTAAGTTGTAATTTCAGTTTCAATAGTGTAATGTTGAAGTATTCAAGCAATGAAATTAAAGTTTTTAGCAATTCTCAGTTTATGAACTCCATTGTAGTCTAAAAATCTCAAAAGCTTAATAGTTGTTTCTAACTGTTAAACTGAACTCATAGGGTCACTTAGGTCCCTCATTAAGCTTACTTGAGCTTGTAGAAACTTTAAAAATTCAGCTTAGAAGTAAAACTCAAAAATAAAAAAAAAAATAGAAATTGATTGATGCTAAACCGTCAACCAAAGTCAACCACGGATGTGGTCGAGATGGTCAAATAGCCTAGAGTCAATGCTCCACGGAATATAGTGGCTTCCCCGGGTCGTTATGTCCCAACGATGTCACACCCCCAAAATCGGGTCCAGCGGAAGCACACGTGTAGCTGGGGTGTAACTCAATTGGTATTACAACACAAGTTCAAAAATGGTTTTCACTTCAATCATTTAGAATAAAATAGTTAAATCAAAAATATTGAATTTACATCGTTAAAAGTAGTGCTGAAGTAGGCCCTTAAAATGGTTTAAAACGGTCCCCATATAAATAATCAGAGTCTTCTATGACCATGCCATGCCCCGCCAAAACCTCCTGTAGCGTGCCATAGATTAAAACCTGAAAATACATGCTAAAGTGTCAACACGAGGTTGGTGAGTTCATAGAGTTTGCTTAACAAATAAAGCCTAAAGAGAAATGATTGCCCAGCAAAGGCATTGTAAATCCACTCAGTTGCAAGTCCCGCCATAAGAGACTTGTAACCTGTGTGTTTACAACCCACTGCCAAATGTGTTAAAGTCTACGTGAACAAAAGTAATACTAGTATCCAAATTCCCAGATAAATATAGCAAAACGGCTATATAACAAATAATTCAGTCAATGAGGTTATCTAAACAATACTGACAATGTCGCCAGATAAATAATGCTGACAATGTCGCCAGATAAATAATGCTGACAATGTCGCCAGATAAATAATAATTACAATGAGGTCATATAAAATCAGTCAAGTAGGAAAACAGCAGTATTACGTTTGACTTAGGAACAATTGGTGACCATGAGATCATATAAACAAGGATGACAAATCCCATGAAATGCAGGTGATCAAACATACCAAAGAAATACAGGTAATCAAACATACCAATGAAATACAGGTAATCAACCATGTAATACGAGTAATGCGTTTAAGTAAAACGAGCATGTATTCTCCCCCAAAGAGTTTACCAAAACAATTGAAAAAGTAGGGGCTATGACTCACCTGGTGCGATAGCTATGATGACAAAAGTGGATACACTGAAGTGAGGCACGATCTCTAACCGCAACCTAATATGAACGATATGATCTAATGTAAGCAATGAAATGATGCTACACATGCAAATACGTATGTTATCGATACCACTCGTTAGTTTTGAAAATAGCGTTTATCGTCGAAAAATATATTTTTGACGTCTCGTTAGTTAATAATCACTTTCCATGTAAATATGTTGAAACGGTACTCCACGATCCTTGTTTGGCGTTCTATCTGCAAATATAAGGTTTTCGTCGCAAAATAGCATTTTCGTTACTTGAAAATATGCCCAATATGGCCTCGTAAAACTAGTCGCGAAATATTGTACGTTAAGTGTTAATGGTCAAGCTCGGCGTTTTTGAAAACCTTGTAACACTATTTTGAAGTCGTGTTATTTAACTTTTGGCTATACGGGTCTTGATTGATGAGGAAATCGACTCTCATTGTTGTTACTTGAAAGTATTATGTTCAACACTCAGAAAATTTCATTATAGTAAAAGCTGTCAAAATATATATAGTTTATCGAGTATATAGACGAGGTCGTAGTTTATTCGTTATAAGTCTATTCGACGAACGGCCAATTGATTTGAAAAGCTTATTGGAAGATCTTGATTTCATAAAACTACGGCTCGGACTCAAATTGATCCGATCATAAAGAAAAACAGCCAAGAAAGTGGTGTCTCGCAAAGACAGTATTGCGGCAAAATAATAATAGAAAAGCTGATGGAAATTTGTAAAAATCGTCTAAGTTCAAACGCTTGTATCTTTTTCGTTATAAGCTCGTTTTCTACGTTCTTTATATCCCCGGAATCGTGGGACAACATCCTAATATATTTTTGATAAGTCGGGACGGCTAGATCAAGTTTTAGGCCTCAAAACAGTCCATGAAATCTGCTCAACAGCAAGGTATTTTTCAGAAAATAATTTTCGTCGTTAAAATTGAAAATAGTATATCTTTTTCGTCGTAACTCGGATTTTAGTGATTCAAGCGGCCACGGTTTCGTTTTTGAAAGTATTTTCTGAATATCTAACCCAATGTTACCCGGAAACCCCTGAGTTTTCTGAAATTGGCGATTTGGGACAGAACCTATATTTGAAAGTATTTTTCGTTGTTAATATTCGGAAAATCATATCTCCTTCGTTATTAACTCGTTTTTATCCCCGTTTTCGGCCATAGTTTCGTCTCAGAATGTATTTTCTAAATCTTTGGTCAAAAGTTACACCCTTGCCCCTGATCTTTCCACGTTTGCCAAAAAGGGACAGCAACATTTTGAAAGTGTCAAAAATAGATTTTCCTAGTTTCTAACTTGTTCCAACTTCAACCAAACCACTTTCAATCACCACAAAACTAGTCTAATCCTACCATACACCTTCTTAGGGTGTCATGGGTTCCTAAACATCATAAACCAAGTGGATCTAACAAGGATCTAACAATAATTACTTTCTAGGGTTCAAAAGTTTGGTATGTTTAAAATAAAGTGGTATAAGTAACATATGCATGTAGATCTAGTATAAAAACCATATGGATCTTGTATAAACTTGGAAAAATTATAAAAATGAGTTTGTTATACTTACTTGAAGGATGGTGTGATTAGATGATGAAAACCTTAGTATTCTTAAGTTTGTATTTCAAAACCTTACAAGAATAACTTAACTACACTAGGGTAACACTTGATCTTGAGGAAATATTTGGTCTTGCCTTGTTCTTCTTGTTTTCTTGGGTGGGTCGATTTGTACCAAGGGAGGAAGAGAAAATGATAAAAGTTTGCTAGTGTGTGTTGTTTATTGAATGAGAAATGAAGGATGAGATGAAGTATATATTTGATTAGTATAAGTCTTGGTCAAAATATCTTTGGTCTTGGTCCAAGGGGGGGGGGGGGCAAAGGGGGCGGCAAAAGGAGGGAAACAAGGGTTTATGTTGGTGGCTAATAAATAAGTTTGTCTATTTGTTGGATGAGCTTGTGTATTGTGCATATACTTTGGGTGTTATCGGGTACCGAGTTAACTAAAAATAATTGTTACCGAGATAAAATAAAATATGACGGAGTTGTAAAAGTTGTAAAATAATATTCCTGATGAGAATCGGGTGTTAGAAAAATTATTGAATTGAAATAACGCAAACCGACGGAGTAATAAGCTCTGACCGTAAAATGTAGCCATTGGTTTCAAAACACCGGGTAAATTAATAATATAATTTTTATATTATTATTATGAGTATGTAAATATGTTAGGATCATAGTCGGGAGTACTGGGTATACGTTAGTAGTAAAACTGAGTGGTATCGTTAATTACAAATTAAGCATACGTAAATTGAAGTAATGCATATCCGTGTAGGTTCTCAAGTGATGATAATGTGTAGACTAATCCAGTCTATATGAAGTGTCATTAATGAATGCTGCATGAATTCACAACTAAACCACATTGGTTACGCGAATTTGAAGACTCGTAAACTCAGTTTACGAAATGACGAACGATGATCATGAATAGTGATTTCCCTTCGGGAATGAATAGTGTCACATGAATAGTAAAATTTTTGAACGTTTCTCGGAATCACAAACTGACTCCGAAAATGATGAATAGTAAAATGATGAATAGTGACCGGTGAATAGTAATCAATGAATAGTAACTGATGAATAGTGAATAAGAGAAGTGTCCCGAAAATGCGGGTTGTTATAGACGAGGTGTGGATGGTTATAAAACGGTTCTGTGATCGGGTGAATTTGGATGAAAAGGGGTTTGAGATTGGTTAAACTAAGGAACCTACAATGAAATAGCTTAAATAAGCTATATGAATAAGACGGGAAAGTTACAAAAACCAGAAACGTTCAAAACTTAAAAACGCGTACGTTCACGTTTTAATTAACGCGAACGTACAAAATAAAACGTGAAAAGTGAAATCTGAAAACACCCAGGGGGTGAAAATGACTTTTTTACAAACTAAAAGATAAAAGAAAATTTTTAGAAAAAGAAAATAAATTTTTACACTATTTAATTACTTAATATTAATTAAATACTATTTAATACTTATTATTAATATTTAAAATACTTAAATAAAATATAATATTAATTAAATACTAAAAAGGTGAAAATGAAATTCCTAAAATTATAAAATAACTAAAAACAACTTTTAAAATTAAAAATAAGTATTTTTGTCTTTTTGTGATTTTTCTATAAATTAATTACTAATTAATTATTAATTACCTAATTAAACTATTTTAAATTAAGAAAAATAGAAAATGAACAGTAAAAAGTCTAATAAAATTTCTAAAATTATTTTACATTATATAAAAGCTAGGAAAAATATAAAAACTAGGTTTTGCTTTATAAAAACTCATTATGCTATTTAATACTTAATATTAATTAATTATTAATAAAACTAAGATTAATTCTAATAAATACTAAATGATAAAATAAAAATCTGAGAAAATTATTATAAATACTTTAATATAAGAGGAATTTAATAAAAATATAAAATAGCTAAGTACTTAATAAAAATCTAAAAATGAAAAATAAAATTTAAATTACATTAAATAGAAACTATCACTTACAAATAAATTGTTTTTTCTTGATTTTTCTTTTACCAACCTATTTTGTAACTAAAAAGAAAAACTTTTTGTGAAAACAACTTTTTTGTAAATCAAAATTAAGCACTTTGAAAGCTTAATGGATCAACAATTGACATTTGTTTACCAATAGGCAAAATAAACTAAAATGGGCATAAGTGGGACCCACTATGATGAAATTTGGTCTAAATAAGTTAAATGAACATACTTGATCCAGAAAAATCAAAAGGGAATCACAAAATAAGCAAAAAAAGCCACAAATAAGCACTTTGAAACCAACTGCCACACAGAATTTGGGACAAAGTTAAGAGCTAAATCCAAGTAGGACCCAGGGGGTTTCTGGTCAAACAAAGGGTCAATGTCCCAAGCCTACCAGGAGGGGGGTTGGGAGGAACCAAGTTTTGGATGTGGGGCCTACTATGGAGGCCAGAAACCACCACCAAAGGTGGTGGTGTGGCCACTGATCTGATGCAGCAGTGGATTCACCCCCCCTGCAGCCCACTTTGGGGGTTTGTGGGGCCCGGCATAAAATTTGAAAAATAAAAGGACTATGGAAACTTGAAGTTGAGCTGATAGAAAATAAATAGGAACAAGTTTCAACCTCTGAAAGTAAACATAAAATTCAAAACAATTCCCTCGATATTTGGAAAAAACCGAGTTCATACCAATTTGACTTTTGTAAAAACTTGAACTTTTGACTTTTTCCAACTTTTGATGATCCTAATGGACTTAATCTGATATATTATGCAATGATGAAGCTAAATTAAGCTACTTTAACAAGTTTCAAAGCTGTGGTGAGGAATTGGACACCCACAAGTCCAACAGTGGACTGTCATGGTAATTGGGGTGGGATTTTGACTTTGGCTATTTGAAACTTGTATTTAATGGTACATTATACTTGTTTAAACCTAAACAAACCTACTGCAATCACAATGAACAACAATTGTATCCATAACCATCCCTGAAACAGTTAATCCAAACACCCCTATTGAAACAGATATGGTGATTTTTGTTAAGTAAACCTACAATCTAAATCATGAACTTGAATTTAAAACTTAAACTAACATTGAGCAAGCATAAATGAGCTTAAATGAACACAGTTGAGACACATGAACAATGAATTCCAAAAAAATTAAAAAGTGCTTACACTAGTTTCCAACTGAGATAAGTGACCAAGGTACCACACCACAATCTATTTGTCTCCTTGAGACATCACAACCACCATGTGGTTCCAAAACAACCAGAATCCAATTCTTCTTCCTTCTTTATCTTCTTTCACATTGATTTTTTTTATTTTTCTTCTATTTAATTTTATTTTTCTGAATTTTTGTGTTTATACACTGAATCTTTTTCAAATGCTTGGAATACATCAAAAACTTATAAGTTGACTAAAATAAGCTTAAACATGCAGTAAACAATAGCTTTTAACAACTTGAGAGCTAAATTGAGATTTTGAAGATTTTTAGTAAAAACTGAAAATTGAAAATGAAAGCTTAATTAAATAATTAAAACAACTTTAAATTACAATAAATAAGTTTGGAATTACACTTGGAAAGGAAAAAGAACAACTTGAATTTAAATTATACTAAATTCGTACAAAACCAAACTATCACTACACTACTACTACTCTAATAATAATTCTTCTGGCCTCCTTCTTGACTTTTATAGATCTTTGGGTCATTCTCTGACTTTCCCACATCTTTTCAGGCCATTGGATGGGCTCCTTTTCATCTGAGCCGTTGAGACTTTTTTTGGCGGGAAATTGTATTTTTGGCAGATAATGGGGTTTGGTTAGGGCATTTATGAGGAGGGGGGATTGGAGTGGTGTGGTTGAGTGTTTGGTGAGGAAAATGGGGAAGTGGGGTGGACAAAACATGCTGGAAACCAGGGATTAAGGGGGGGAATTAGAGGTTAGGGATGAACAGTGGTACGGGGGTTGGGGGTTGACTGATTTTGACCGGGTAATATTATAAAAGGGTTGGGCTAGTTTTGGTTTTGGGCTTGGGTGGGATGTTTGTTTGGATCAGGTTATGGTTTTTGGGTTAATAATACCAAAGGGTCCATTTGGTAACTAGTAAACAACAAGGACCAATAATGTAAATTACCCAAAAGTTTAGGGACCTGAATTGCAACTTTCCAACATTTATTATAAGGACCAATATTGAAAAGTTTGAAAATTATAAGGACCAAAATTACAATTTTCCAAAATTTAAACCCCGAGGACCAAAATTGTCATTTTCCAAAGTTTAGGGGTTAAACTTGCCATTTTGTAAAAACTTTTATCCAAGGATCATTATTGAACATTTTTAAGTTTCCAAGGACTTAAGTTGACTTTTCATCCAAAAATATCCCACCAGGGACCAAATCTGCCAAAGTTTGAAACTCCAGGGACCAATTTTGTAAATTTCCAAAACTTTTGAAATTTTTCACCAATGGACTAAATATGACAACTTATGATTTCAAAAGGACCTTTGGTGATAATTTTCCATATTTTGAATGACCAGGGACTAGTTTTGTCATTTTATGAAAGTTGGGGGACTGAAACTACCAATTTTGCCAACTTTGTACGTTTTTCGTCTGTTTTTACTCTTTTTGCATCTAAAACATATAAAACACAATTTTGAAATATTTTCAGTATTTTGATGCATTTCTGAGTGTTTTTATATGTTTTGCAGTTCAGATTTGACCAAAAATGATGAGTGTTTGAGCACTCATCAATCCCCCACACTAAACTATTGCTAGTCCCTAGCAATAACTGTTTTGAAAACTTGATGGATTTTAAACTCTTTACCAAAAGCCATCACTTCTGGAGTAGCCAGGTGTAAGAACTGTGGCACACCTGATAACCGTGTGATTTTGAGCAAACCACCACCTGTCAACGGATTTGATTAGTCTTTACCAAAAGCCGTTTGCTTCTGGACTAGCCAACTCTTGATGGAATTGTCAACATCTTGGTGAGCTGATAACCAATTATGGATTTTCCACTGCCTTTACCACAAGCCATAATCTTGCGGTCTAGCCAACTCATTCGCTTTATGGGATATGGCAAGTTGAGGTACTATACAATTTTTGGCAAATTGCAAGCCATAAACGGATTTGAGATGTCTTTACCAAGAGCCGTTTGCTCCTGGACTAGCCAATCCCTTTTGTCGGTTAGACAAGGCGGACTGATAACCACAAAAATTTTGAAGCACCAGTGAAAAAAATTTTTAAATTTTTTGAAATTTTGGCAAAAACGGGGGTATAAGATAGTAAAATGTGATAAAATTCGCTAGAATAGCGAATACCCCCCCACACTTAGGATGAATATTGTCCTCAATATTCAAAGTCCCGGCTATTATGCCGACATTTTGAACGTAAAAAGGCAACATTACAAGCTAAGCGTGGAAAACACCATTTTGTTTTTTCACTTCATTTGTAACCATTGTGTGGGTAACTCCCCCACACTTAGGGTGAAAACCCTATAAGCATGCTACTATTTTTGTTTACCGAGTCGCTAGCTTGACTCGACCCCGAATTCATTTGTCCTTGGGGAAGCATGATGTGGAAGAAACAATCTCAATCGGACTTTCATTCAAGATGTTTGGACAAACATTTGAAGCACGTGAAAGTTCCACACCGATGAGATAAGTATCCGGCTCAAGATAATGATACATGAAAATGCAGGGATCAAAGATGGTATCTTCATTCCCGAAGGAGTGAAGAAGAGAGGAAGGCACCTCGAGAGCAGGCTCATTAGCCTGAGTTTGGATTTTAAGGGTTAAGCTCAAAAACATCCCTGGAGGGTGGGTGGGAATTTGCAAATCCTCAAGATTGAGTGTATCTCCCCCCGGGCTATCATACTCCAGAGGATTCATGATAAGGTGATCAATGATGGGCTCAGAAGGTATTTCATCAACGTCACTGATGTCTCCATAAGATAAAGACTTTGCATCAGTGGGTGAATCACTAAACCCGATATTGAGATAAGAATTGAGTGATGGATCATCATCATTCAATAAGCTTTCAAGAAAAAGAATATCCCCCTCTGAATCAAGATAGTTATCATCAACTTCATGCGAAGTTGAACTATCTAGAGCAAGGAATGCTTCGACTTCCTCCATATCATCTTTGAAATCAAAGAGATCATCATCACCTCCTGATGGAAGTGGATTGGTGTGAGTAAGTTCATCGGTGAACTCCTCGAGAAGAAAGTCAACATTAGAGTGGGGAAGGGATGCATCAACATACTCAATGTCTCCATAAGATAAACAATCATCACTAGAATCAGAGACAGTCTCAATTTGATCATTTGGATTATTAGGGTGAGAAGGAATATCACACTCTTGATCAAAAGTCCCCTGTGACTCTCTCGGGATTAGGACAAGGATCTCAACACTAGACTTTATTAATTCGTCCGATTCCTTATTAGGAATAGTGCTAAGATGCTCATCCCCCATGTTTAGAGAGTGAGTGTGAACTTCGGGTGTGATAACAACAGACTGGGGGAGATGAGAGGAGCTAGCATTCATGGATTGTACAATTTCCATTTGATCTTCTGTTAGTAAATTCTCCGTCTCATTATTTTCTCCCTGATTTTCAATAGGAGGAATCACAAAATGATGAATCTGACGAACCCTTATAAAATTCAAGGACATCAAGGGTATCTTCATTATCACTATCATCATCACAGTCTAGAAGAGCAGCTTGACGAAATTTGGCACGTGTTATAGCTGCTTGTTCTAAGACAAGTAATTCTTCCATGCTCAATTCGTTTTTAGCCTCTCGTTCTTCAGCAAGTAATTCTGCCATAAATTTCTCACGAGAGTCTCGAAACGGTGTAGTAACCAACTCCTCCTTAAGTTCTTTTAAAATATCAAGAGCCTTTAGTAAAAGGTCTTGCTCAGTATCATGAGGAGTTGTGTGAATCATTTGGTACTGTGGAGGTGGGTCTGAAAACGAATAGTCGTAATTGTTACAAGGAAATGGATTCCTTGTTTGACAATCCGAGCTAGAGTGTGGACCTCCACAGTAATCACAATAGTGAAACTGATGTGGCTGTGGGTTGTAAGTGTTTAAGTTATAATTGTTATCAGGAAACTGCTCATAGACAAGCGTGTTTCCTGATTGACAATCGGAACTGTAATGTGAACCACCACAGTACTCACAACAGTAAAACTGCTGAGTCTCATGGTGTGGTAACTGATGGAATGAATCAGTCGTGTCATGGTAGGAATAGGAATTCTGGTTATAGACAGACCCGTTTCCCGACTCTACCATGCCACAGCTGGGGCAATTGCCACCATTATAAGGATTACCACACCACTGGCAAATCAGAAAGTGTGGATGAGACATAGAAAGAATCGAATGTGTATAGAGGGTGAGGAAATGAGAATCAAAAGGGTAGAAGGGAGAAGGAGAATGTTTTTGGGTTTTTGGAAATACATTTTGTACAAATGATAAAGAAAATGTTTTTGTGTTTTTGTGTTCGTTGAAAACTGAGTTTAAAATGTTTTCGGGAACGTTTTTGTTTTGAAAATAAGAAAATATGAACAAAGGATGGATAAATATACAATGGAACGAATTCCAAAATCACTAATCAGAAAAACCGTGTAGAATAGCGCGCACACCTCCCCGGCAGCGGCGCCAAAATTTGATTGATGCTAAACCGTCAACCAATGTCAACCACAAATGTGGTCGAGATGGTCAAACAGCCTAGAGTCAATGCTCCGCGGAATATAGTGGCTTCCCCGGGTCGTTATGTCCCGACGAGGTGTGGATGGTTGTAAAACGGTTCTGTGATCGGGTGAATTTGGATGAAAAGGGGTTTGAGATTGGTTAAACTAAGGAATCTACAACGAAATTGCTTAAACAAGCTATATGAATAAGACGGGAAAGTTACAAAAACCAGAAACGTTCAAAACTTAAAAACGCGTACGTTCACGTTTTAATTAACACGAACGTACAAAATAAAACGTGAAAAGTGAAATCTGAAAACACCCAGGGGGTGAAAATGACTTTTTTACAAACTAAAAGATAAAAGAAAATTTTTAGAAAAAGAAAATAAATTTTTACACTATTTAATTACTTAATATTAATTAAATACTATTTAATACTTATTATTAATATTTAAAATACTTAAATAAAATATATTATTAATTAAATACTAAAAAGGTGAAAATAAAATTCCTAAAATTATAAAATAACTAAAAACAACTTTTAAAATTAAAAATAATTATTTTTGTCTTTTTGTGATTTTTCTATAAATTAATTACTAATTAATTATTAATTACCTAATTAAACTACTTTAAATTACGAAAAATAGAAAATGAACAGTAAAAAGTCTAATAAAATTTCTAAAATTATTTTACATTATATAAAAGCTAGGAAAAATATAAAAACTAGGTTTTGCTTTATAAAAACTCATTATGCTATTTAATACTTAATATTAATTAATTATTAATAAAACTAAGATTAATTCTAATAAATACTAAATGATAAAATAAAAATCTGAGAAAATTATTATAAATACTTTAATATAAGAGGAATTTAAGAAAAATATAAAATAGCTAAGTACTTAATAAAAATCTAAAAATGAAAAATAAAATTTAAATTACATTAAATAGAAACTATCACTTACAAATAAATTGTTTTTTCTTGATTTTTCTTTTACCAACCTATTTTGTAACTAAAAAGAAAAACTTTTTGTGAAAACAACTTTTTTGTAAATCAAAATTAAGCACTTTGAAAGCTTAATGGATCAACAATTGACTTTTGTTGACCAATAGGCAAAATAAACTAAAATGGGCATAAGTGGGACCCACTATGATGAAATCTGGTCTAAATAAGTTAAATGAACATGCTTGAGCCAGAAAAATCAAAAGGGAATCACAAAATAAGCAAATAAGCCACAAATAAGCACTTTGAAACAAACTGCCACACAGAATTTGGGACAAAGTTAAGAGCTAAATCCAAGTAGGACCCAGGGGGTTTCAGGAGGGGGTTGGGAGGAACCAAGTTTTGGATGTGGGGCCCACTATGGAGGCCAGAAACCACCACCAAAGGTGGTGGTGTGGCCACTGATCTGATGCAGCAGGGGATTCACCCCCCCCCCTGCAGCCCACTTTGGGGGTTTGTGGGGCCCAGCATAAAATTTGCAAAAATAAAAGGACTATGGAAACTTGAAGTTGAGCTGATGGAAAATAAATAGGAACAAGTTTCAACCTCTAAAAGCAAACATAAAATTCAAAACAATTCCCTCAATATTTGGAAAAAACTGAGTTCATACCAATTTGACTTTTGTAAAAACTTGAACTTTTGACTTTTTCCAACTTTTGATGATCCTAATGGACTTAATCTGATATATTATGCAATGATGAAGCTAAATTAAGCTACTTTAACAAGTTTCAAAGCTTTGGTGAGGAATTGGACACCCACAAGTCCAACAGTGGACTGTCATGGTAATTGGGGTGGGATTTTGACTTTGGCTTTTTGAAACTTGTATTTAATGGTACATTATACTTGTTTAAACCTAAACAAACCTATTGCAATCACAATGAACAACAATTGTATTCATAACCATCCCTGAAACAGTTAATCCAAACACCCCTATTGAAACAGATATGGTGAATTTTGTTAAGTAAACCTACAATCTAAATCATGAACATGAATTTAAAACTTAAACTAACATTGAGCAAGCATAAATGAGCTTAAATGAACACAGTTGAGACACATGAACAATGAATACCAAAAAAATTGAAAAGTGCTTACACTAGTTTCCAACTGAGGTAAGTGACCAAGGTACCACACCACAATCTATTTGTCTCCTTGAGACATCACAACCACCATGTGGTTCCAAAACAACCAGAATCCAATTCTTCTTCCTTCTTTATCTTCTTTCACATTGATTTTTTTTTTTTTTTTCTTCTATTTAATTTTATTTTTCTGAATTTTTGTGTTTATACACTGAATCTTTTTCAAATGCTTGGAATACTTCAAACACTTATAAGTGGACTAAAATAAGCTTAAACAAGCAGTAAACAACAGCTTTTAACAACTTGAGAGCTAAATTGAGATTTTGAAGATTTTTAGTAAAAACTGAAAATTGAAAATGGAAGCTTAATTAAATAATTAAAACAACTTTAAATTACAATAAATAAGTTTGGAATTACACTTGGAAAGGAAAAAGAACAACTTGAATTTAAATGATACTAAATTCGTACAAAACCAAACTATCACTACACTACTACTACTCTAATAATAATTCTTCTGGCCTCCTTCTTGACTTTTATAGATCTTTGGGTCATTCTCTGACTTTCCCACATCTTTTCAGGCAATTGGATGGGCTCCTTTTCATCTGAGCCGCTGAGACTTTTTTTGGAGGGAAATTGTATTTTTGGCAGATAATGGGGTTTGGTTAGGGCATTTATGAGGAGGGGGATTGGAGTGGTGTGGTTGAGTGTTTGGTGAGGAAAATGGGGAAGTGGGGTGGACAGAACATGCTGGAAACCAGGGATTAAGGGGGGGAATTAGAGGTTAGGGATGAACAGTGGTACGGGGGTTGGGGGTTGACTGATTTTGACCAGGTAATATTATAAAAGGGTTGGGCTAGTTTTGGTTTTGGGCTTGGGTGGGCTGTTTGTTTGGATCAGGTTATGGTTTTTGGGTTAATAATACCAAAGGGTCCATTTGGTAACTAGTAAACAACAAGGACCAATAATGTAAATTACCCAAAAGTTTAGGGACCTGAATTGCAACTTTCCAACATTTATTATAAAGACCAATATTGACAAGTTTGAAAATTATAAGGAACAAAATTACAATTTTCCAAAATTTGAACCCCGAGGACCAAAATTGTCATTTTCCAAAGTTTAGGGGTTAAACTTGCCATTTTGTAAAAACTTTTATCCAAGGATCATTATTGAACATTTTTAAGTTTCCAAGGACTTAAGTTGACTTTTCATCCAAAAATATCCCACCAGGGACCAAATCTACCAAAGTTTGAAACTCCAAGGACCAATTTTGTAAATTTCCAAAACTTTTGAAATTTTTCACCAAAGGACTAAATATGACAACTTATGATTTCAAAAGGACCTTTGGTGATAATTTTCCATATTTTGAATGACCAGGGACTAGTTTTGTCATTTTATGAAAGTTGGGGGACTGAAACTGCCAATTTTGCAAACTTTGTACGTTTTTCGTCTGTTTTTACTCTTTTTGCATCTAAAACATATAAAACACAATTTTGAAATATTTTCAGTATTTTGATGCATTTCTGAGTGTTTTTATATGTTTTGCAGTTCAGATTTGACCAAAAATGATGAGTGTTTGAGCACTCATCAAAATAAAATAAAAAAGTTGCAAGTTCATGGTGAAGATGCTTGGAGCATTGCAAATTAAGGATGGCAATGGGTTAGAGGTTCTATGGAGAACCATTAGGAAGTGATCTGTGGTCTTGATTCCTGGTTGTGGCTGGATTGCACAGTGTAAGATTCTTGCACAATTTCTCATTTGATTGTATATCTCTCTTTCAACACTCATCTCTATGTTTTATGTGTTCATTAAGGTGTGCTTAAGTGAGTTTGTGCTTAATATTGAATGATTGTTGGCTTAGTTACTTTGAGCACATTTCACCATATTTTTTTTTATTAAAAATTAGTAGTTGAGTAATCTTGGCTAGTTGTTGTTCTTGTTGGTGATTACCTGCTAAATTCAGCTCATCTCACCTTATTTAATACTTGTGAATCTGAATTATGGCCTGAAACATTCATGTGCTTCATTAATCTCATAACAGTCTAGTTTAAAGGGTGTTTGGATCATGCTGATTTACTGAGTTGTAGTTGTTTGTTGGTATACCACTGGGTTCTAACTAGTTGCTTAGGGTCATATAAAGTCACATTGATCATCAATTTGGTCACAGACTTGCCAATAGTCAAAATCACCTCTCACCTTAGAATTTTCATTAACTGTCATGTCATTAGATTGCATAATCATATCATAAGTTGTACAAGTAGTTATAGTAGCATAAATTAGTTTTACATTAACTTATTTCAACTCATTAAGTAAGCCAGAATCAACAAAAACTACAAAAGTCAAAGTTTTTCAAAAACAGAAAAGTCAAATTGCATATTGATTGTCAGAAAGTCATTTTTTGGTCAAATTTTCTAGAATTTTGTGGGAGGCTTTAGAACTTGAAATTTTGAAAGCTTAAAGTATCCCACCTAAATTACAAAAGCCCATAATCAGATTATTTTTGGGATTTTTCTCTGGGCTTCTCTAAGGGCTTAAAACAACCTGCAGGGGAAGCAACCTCCCATGAACCACCAGCTTGACCAGTGTTTCCCATGACTAGATCTTGATCACTTTTTGAGCATTTTTCCTGATTCTTGTTGTTTTGTGAAGGAAATAGTTCTAACTTGTTTGGTCTACTTTTAGTTTTTGTAACACCCCCAAATTTGGGATACGCAGCGGAATTAAAGCTGGGTGTTACTCGACGGCACAACAGTTATAATAATAGAAAACAATCTCTAATTGCGTTATTTTAGAAATTTTATTATTCAAATATCAGAGTTTACAAAATGAGGTCCCAGTAGTGTTACAATTTGTCAAATAAGTTATCAAAGAATAATAAAATCTTAGCCTTCCTTCCGTATCCATGCCCTTCCATGCCATCCTTGCTTGTTATGGACCTGAGATAAACATGCTAAAAAGTCAACACAACGGTTGAGTGAATTCACAGCGTTTGTAATTAAGTAATAGTTTGAACACAAGTCATATAGTTATAAAACGTAGTAACGCAGCGTATTGCACTAAGCCTCATGAACTCAAACCTTAACAGTTTGGACATTATAGTAATGAGCTATAACGTAATGGTGCCCTCGAGTAGGAAGCTTGCCAACTTCCTAGTAGTTCTCAAATAAAGTGCATTTGGCCACCTATCCGGCAACACAAATGGGGCGTCAACTGCCAATAGATCTATTCACTATATTCGCGTTCACTCGCAAGTGATTAATGGTTCATGATATGAGGGACTTTCAGTGGCAACACAGTTAACTTAGGCAATACCAGATCAGGATAGCATACAGAAAATACTTGTGTTCGATTTAGTAGCATGTATCTCCCCACAAGTTTGAAAAACAGTATAAAATGTAAAAGTGGGACTATGAACTCACCTGGGCAGTCTGGATGGAAAACAAAGTTAAATGAAGTTGATAAACGTCTCCGACTTGAAACCTGAGTTATTAGATTAAGTTCTCAGTAATTATTGCTGATTATATTAGTTTTTAAATGTTCGTTTTGTTTTAGTTTAATGGTTAAATATTTTATTGAACCAATATGTAGTTTCAAAAGTATTATTTTATTATATTTTCTTATCTGTAAGATTTGGTTCCGTCCGTTCGTTAAATGGATACTTCGTTTGTTAGTTATAGTACAAAACGTATATTAAGTTTAAATAAAACTTAATAATAATAAATAATAATAATAATAATAATAATAATAATAATAATAATAATAATAATATTAAATATTAATTAGGGTTTATAATATTTTCATTTTAGACCTTCAAGTTTCTAAAGTTGACAAATTTTACCCTCGAACTATATAAAAATGGCAACTTTTACCCTTGAACTTTGGTCAATTGACACTTTCTACCCTTAACCTTAAGTTTATTTTATTTCTAGTCCAAAATATAAAATTATTTATAGTTTTGTCAATATATACTCCTCATGCAAATATAACTTACACCCGATGTCCTTTTTCAATAAAAACGCGTTTTTAGCAACGAAAATAAATCCAACTTTCTATGACTCATTTATATAAGTTTAAAACAGGTTTATAAATACTTTTCATCAGCTTATTTACTTATAATGTTAGCTTATTTGTTCTAAATAATCAAAAGAAAAGTTTATAAAACAGATTTTTCGACCAAAAGTGAGCTTAATTATACACGAGACATGAAGAGGTTTCTACTACGTTATTGTTCCTTTTAGTAGTCTACTAGGAGGTCTTCTTATAGGTTCAAACTAGAGGTTCTAACGTATTACGGTTTGCTCACAACGAGTCACTAAAGTGGAGCGTATAAAACTGTTTTTTACATTAGAAAAACTAAGTATTTAAAAGCTGATTTTTTTTCAGGTTCGACACCCATAAGTAAGGCTGAATAAAAACAAGGCTACTCCATATTATTCCTATGTTTTTGATTCTTGTAAAATGTTATGGCCTGAATCGAACCCACGACTTCAAAATAAATAACAGAAACTTGCGATCCAATATATACTTGACACAGAAAAACACCAATTTTAAACGCCCCGTTCTCCCTCGTTTCTCAATGAAAATGGCTGATTCTTTTTCCTATGTTTAGACCTTCTAGTGTACTTTAACCATGTCGAAAACTAGAGTTTTACAAGCTCGTTTACTATTCGAAATTAAGCACACAAAACTGAGGTCTGCTGTTGTCTTTTCTAAAAATTAGTTCTGAATTTAAATAAAAACATCGTTCGTTATACGTTTTTATGACTCGAGGTCTAAAGAGTTTTTGAAGAAAACGATGATCCGGACAACTTTCATGTTTTACGTTTTTTATGAAACGGACCAGAAAGGCCTCGTTTTGCGTGATTCTGCCTGCTGTAACAGTAGGCATGTTTTAGTTTTTATATAACTTCAAATCGACATAACTTTTGACTCGTTTGCTCATTTTTGATGATTCAAATTGCTACGTTCTTCTAAAAATATTCTCTTCAACAATATGTGAGTGTCCTATAGTCTAGTGTTCTTAAAATATCAACAAGAAAAACAATAGAGGGTGTTTGTTTGCTCGACCAAAACAGAAAAAGAAAAGAAAGTGTGAGTTTTGATATAGGTTTTTATTAAGACTTTTATAACAATAAGTTAAGGACTAATGGAATGTATAAAAGAGTTGGAAAAGGGTTGTGAGTTCTTACCTTGGTAGAAGTCGATTTATACAGGTTCTTGGACACAAAGAAACTTGAACTTGCAACACTAATCTTTCTTCTATCTTATGCTGCTACTACTTTATTTTTGGCTTTGCTTGGACTTACAACACTAGTGTTACTCGGTTTGGAAGGAAAACTTGACAAATGGACTCTAAGGTGGGACGAGGCTCTTCTAAACTCCTTCTTAGCTGCTACAGGAACTTCTATATCAATAAATAACTGAGTTTGTGTTTGTTTGATGTATGTTCGATTGAGTGTGGGTGAGAATGGGGAAAAAGGTGTAGGTATTTATAGGAGAAAGGGTGAAAGGGTTCATGAATGTGTTTAGATCATCATGTTGTATTGGAGGGGACATGGTGAGGTGCATTGGTCCATTGGCAGCCACATATAACGTGAGGGAGTATGTTATGGTGTGGTAAATTTGTAGCCATAACCTCTAACTAACCATGAATATTTCTAGAAATAAAGCTATGTGGTTCGATTGTGGACTCAACCGTGAGTCAAGACCAACTACTAGTCGGCTTGTGCACGATCTAAATCCCTTGGAATGGCCTAGCTTCTCTCGTACAACACCAAGGAGGAATTGATTTTGAAAATATTGAAGTATGGAGTTTCTGTGTATATGTACGTAGTAGGAAAATTGAGAAGCTTTTGACATGTATTACTTGGATAAAACATAATGATGTGTAAGTGTTCTTAATCACCAATATCGAATGGATTAAGAAGGAGCACATAGTAGCTTGATATCCTTGACTCATTGTCGAACAATTTAAAGGGACTAGGCGATGTGGAACTCTTGGAGTCCAAGAGTTATAAAGTAGTTATTCATGGAGATGGCTGCTAGTTGACGTGGTGGTAATAGGTGATAAACAAATGAATTTTATGATCAAATATATGCTACGTATGATACAATATGCCTACACATCTTAACGATTTCCATGCAATGCTAACGTGTATGTGACGATTGTGACCCTATATGAAACATGCGAAACTTATTGATCCAACATGCCATGCATAAAACTTAAATACTATGACAAGTTTATATTGTTAATAAGTATTTTATTGCTTTAGTTTAGTTTAGGCATGGCATGATATGATGAAGTGGAGGATGTTGTGTTATAATATTGTGTTATAATTATAGTTTAGTAATTATTGAGTATAGTTTGATCTCGGTAATTACTAGCGTTAAATCCTTAAATCACGAAACTTAAAATTTGGGGAACATAAAAATGTAATGCTTATAAAGATGTTAAAACTTATCAATATACTTTGTATTAATGTGAGCGATAAATTTAACGGAAAACGTAGTAGTTGATAAAATCTAATATAATAAAAAGTACAAAGTTTATGTAAAAATGATAAGATATCAATAGTTCATATAAAATATGACTATTAGAAAAATAAAGTAAAGTTACATTTCCGTCCTTTAAAATAGGTACACTGAGGTTCATAATGAATTTTATTAATATCATGATTTCATGTATTACTGACTTGTACCTAAGCTTTAAGGACTTGTACTTTAACATTTAAGAATTAGATATTTATATAATCATATATAATAACTTAGGGTTTTATGAAAATTGACAAACATTAAGTTTATTAATGAAGTAACGTAAAGTGGTAAATGAAAATTGAAAATATTTATACTTAACATATAAAGATATTTAAGTGCACATGTTTATTCAGAAGATGAGTTACATCATATTAGTTAGTTGTTGTGATTAGTTAAACTGATAATGTTTTAAAAAAAAAATTGACGTTGAAAAATGGATAAGTATTAGTTTAATTTAAGTGGAAATTTACCGGTGGTTACAGTCTCACCCCCTTAATGAAATCTCGTCCCGAGATTCAGTCTATGTTAGGTGTCAAAATGATAACGACAAAATGCTTAGTTTATGAAAACATATTATTTAGATTTACATGTACAAATATTATTCCAAAGGTCATATGAACTTAAGAAGATTTATTTTAAATGAAGATTGTTATTTATAAAATTTTATCCTGTTTCAGTAATTATCCTTGAAAATATCCTGATTTCAAATTTCCCGTTTTGTAAAAATCATTTTTTTTTTTTTTTTTTTTTTTTTTTTTTTTTTTTAAAGAAAACTTTCGGATGAAAACTTTGATGAATGTAAAGAAAAATTTTTTAAATTTAACTTTTGTAGATGATGAATCCGTTTGTTCCTTAGTAAAAATTTTAAATTTTCAAACGTTCATGAATAGTAATCCCAACGGTCATGAACAGTGATTTCCAACGGCTATGAATAGTGTCCAACGGATAGTTTTTGATTTTATAAATACCCCATTTCAATCCTCATTCTTTCCTACTAACATTTCCATCTATAATTCTTACAAAATGCCGCACCCCATTACCATTATCGCGATTATCTACACCGTTGCTGCTGCGATTTATTTCGCCTATGTTCCGGAGGAAGACTATGAGTTCTTGGCTATAGTCTTAGCAGTTCTCGTACCCCTAGTGGTCCTAGCTATTGGAGTGGATAAAATATGGGGGTAGGAATGTCGAAGCAACTTTTATTTCATTTGTATTTTCTTGTAATCGTTTATGAATAAGATTATGCGTATGGTTATTTCTTTTATTATCGCGTTTGTAATTCGTTTACGTTTTTCGTTACAGAGTTTTCAAGATTTTACATCCAGTTGTGATTCTTGCTCTTGTAGGCGTAGTGTTGTTCTTCATTAGCATAGCGGATCAACCTATTGGCGATTCTATCGTTTACTTAGTTATATTTGTAATATTAGCACTACCGATGCTAATTATTTCGTTATGTATTAATATTTATGGATTTTAATGGAATTTTACGTTATTTGTGTTTTATGAATTTTTGTGATTCTCGGATTTATACTTTCATTTTTATAATTTATAAGGAGACGTTCTAAACAATATGAATAGAGAAATATAAACTTATGGTTTGGCGATTTATAATAAAATGTAAGTACCTAGGAGATGTGGACGTTAGGAGTATTTACTAAGATTTTATCTTGATACAAGGTTTTGATTTTAAATAAAGTTTGTTTTGGAAACATACAAAGATAACTGTTTCCCCCATGACATAATCTTTCCTGAATTAGACATAGGTGATCAGGCTATGTATAATTCAGGACCAATGATGTAATGCGTGATTCAGTCAAATTTTGATATTAGATTTCACAAGTTTTAGATGGTGTTCAACGTTTTATTTTTATAAAATAGCATCCTGAATACTTTTTAGAGTAATAAGGAATCGATTCGGATAATGATAGTATACAATTGGTAAGATGGCAGGATATCAACCTTTAGGGTGATAGGAAAATAGTTTGTAGAAATTCTTAGGAATATATTTGCAGAAGAACCTCATAGAATAGATATAGTTAGGTATGAAATGGCGGTACATTATTATGAAATGGCTATGAATAATATGAGAGGAAAGTGAAATGGACGATGGTTATAGTAGTAGTGAGATTATTAAAAGATAGATATGACATTAGATAGGAAAGTACTAGTTATAATTTGGTTACATCATTGTACCCAAGGTAAAGTACAGAGAAATAATTACAACCCTAAAGAGCTGAGTTATGGTTTATTGTTATAACAGAAATTTCTTATTTTTATTTAAACGTTGTTGTTGTCTTCTGACGATTGTTAGGATCCTGATGATTTTCTAGGGTAATCTTTGGTATGAATTGTGTAGTGATGGGAAGACGTTATTCAAGATTTATGAGTTAATTATCCTTCTTGGGAATTTCTAATTTAATATTAGTAATTAGTTAATGAATTAGGTATTCTGGGAGTACGGAGAGAGTATTTATACCCATTTTTGGATATGAGAGTAGGTAATCAAGGTGAGTTGACATAGTTTTTAAAATAGTGGAGAGTATATTTTTAACGTAAATAGGATAAGAATTGTGGAAATCACAATGTCTTAGGAAAGTTTTGTAAATTTATGGAAATATTGAAGTAGATACATGCTCAGGAAGATAGGATTAAAAAGTAATGCCTTAGAATAAGCATTTGCAGTTATGTTTATTTGTATAAAGTGATCAGAAGTATATCATAAATGTATATACCAGTTTACTAAAGTTTTTGAGTAACATAATTACCTGAAAGTCACATAATCATCTGGAGGATGGAAGGCACGGACAACGAAAGGCTATAAAACATTTTTGTGGAAAAGTGGTTATAGTTCGGATCTCAATTAGACCCATTTCTCTATAACTATAGCTCTGATACCAATCTGTAACACCCCCAAATTTGGGATACGCAGCGGAATTAAAGCTGGGTGTTACTCGACGGCACAACAGTTATAATAATAGAAAACAATCTCTAATTGCGTTATTTTAGAAATTTTATTATTCAAATATCAGAGTTTACAAAATGAGGTCCCAGTAGTGTTACAATTTGTCAAATAAGTTATCAAAGAATAATAAAATCTTAGCCTTCCTTCCGTATCCATGCCCTTCCATGCCATCCTTGCTTGTTATGGACCTGAGATAAACATGCTAAAAAGTCAACACAACGGTTGAGTGAATTCACAGCGTTTGTAATTAAGTAATAGTTTGAACACAAGTCATATAGTTATAAAACGTAGTAACGCAGCGTATTGCACTAAGCCTCATGAACTCAAACCTTAACAGTTTGGACATTATAGTAATGAGCTATAACGTAATGGTGCCCTCGAGTAGGAAGCTTGCCAACTTCCTAGTAGTTCTCAAATAAAGTGCATTTGGCCACCTATCCGGCAACACAAATGGGGCGTCAACTGCCAATAGATCTATTCACTATATTCGCGTTCACTCGCAAGTGATTAATGGTTCATGATATGAGGGACTTTCAGTGGTAACACAGTTAACTTAGGCAATACCAGATCAGGATAGCATACAGAAAATACTTGTGTTCGATTTAGTAGCATGTATCTCCCCACAAGTTTGAAAAACAGTATAAAATGTAAAAGTGGGACTATGAACTCACCTGGGCAGTCTGGATGGAAAACAAAGTTAAATGAAGTTGATAAACGTCTCCGACTTGAAACCTGAGTTATTAGATTAAGTTCTCAGTAATTATTGCTGATTATATTAGTTTTTAAATGTTCGTTTTGTTTTAGTTTAATGGTTAAATATTTTATTGAACCAATATGTAGTTTCAAAAGTATTATTTTATTATATTTTCTTATCTGTAAGATTTGGTTCCGTCCGTTCGTTAAATGGATACTTCGTTTGTTAGTTATAGTACAAAACGTATATTAAGTTTAAATAAAACTTAATAATAATAAATAATAATAATAATAATAATAATAATAATAATAATAATAATAATAATAATAATAATAATAATAATATTAAATATTAATTAGGGTTTATAATATTTTCATTTTAGACCTTCAAGTTTCTAAAGTTGACAAATTTTACCCTCGAACTATATAAAAATGGCAACTTTTACCCTTGAACTTTGGTCAATTGACACTTTCTACCCTTAACCTTAAGTTTATTTTATTTCTAGTCCAAAATATAAAATTATTTATAGTTTTGTCAATATATACTCCTCATGCAAATATAACTTACACCCGATGTCCTTTTTCAATAAAAACGCGTTTTTAGCAACGAAAATAAATCCAACTTTCTACGACTCATTTATATAAGTTTAAAACAGGTTTATAAATACTTTTCATCAGCTTATTTACTTATAATGTTAGCTTATTTGTTCTAAATAATCAAAAGAAAAGTTTATAAAACAGATTTTTCGACCAAAAGTGAGCTTAATTATACACGAGACATGAAGAGGTTTCTACTACGTTATTGTTCCTTTTAGTAGTCTACTAGGAGGTCTTCTTATAGGTTCAAACTAGAGGTTCTAACGTATTACGGTTTGCTCACAACGAGTCACTAAAGTGGAGCGTATAAAACTGTTTTTTACATTAGAAAAACTAAGTATTTAAAAGCTGATTTTTTTTCAGGTTCGACACCCATAAGTAAGGCTGAATAAAAACGAGGCTACTCCATATTATTCCTATGTTTTTGATTCTTGTAAAATGTTATGGCCTGAATTGAACCCACGACTTCAAAATAAATAACAGAAACTTGCGATCCAATATATACTTGACACAGAAAAACACCAATTTTAAACGCCCCGTTCTCCCTCGTTTCTCAATGAAAATGGCTGATTCTTTTTCCTATGTTTAGACCTTCTAGTGTACTTTAACCATGTCGAAAACTAGAGTTTTACAAGCTCGTTTACTATTCGAAATTAAGCACACAAAACTGAGGTCTGCTGTTGTCTTTTCTAAAAATTAGTTCTGAATTTAAATAAAAACATCGTTCGTTATACGTTTTTATGACTCGAGGTCTAAAGAGTTTTTGAAGAAAACGATGATCCGGACAACTTTCATGTTTTACGTTTTTGATGAAACGGACCAGAAAGGCCTCGTTTTGCGTGATTCTGCCTGCTGTAACAGTAGGCATGTTTTAGTTTTTATATAACTTCAAATCGACATAACTTTTGACTCGTTTGCTCATTTTTGATGATTCAAATTGCTACGTTCTTCTAAAAATATTCTCTTCAACAATATGTGAGTGTCCTATAGTCTAGTGTTCTTAAAATATCAACAAGAAAAACAATAGAGGGTGTTTGTTTGCTCGACCAAAACAGAAAAAGAAAAGAAAGTGTGAGTTTTGATATAGGTTTTTATTAAGACTTTTATAACAATAAGTTAAGGACTAATGGAATGTATAAAAGAGTTGGAAAAGGGTTGTGAGTTCTTACCTTGGTAGAAGTCGATTTATACAGGTTCTTGGACACAAAGAAACTTGAACTTGCAACACTAATCTTTCTTCTATCTTATGCTGCTACTACTTTATTTTTGGCTTTGCTTGGACTTACAACACTAGTGTTACTCGGTTTGGAAGGAAAACTTGACAAATGGACTCTAAGGTGGGACGAGGCTCTTCTAAACTCCTTCTTAGCTGCTACAGGAACTTCTATATCAATAAATAACTGAGTTTGTGTTTGTTTGATGTATGTTCGATTGAGTGTGGGTGAGAATGGGGAAAAAGGTGTAGGTATTTATAGGAGAAAGGGTGAAAGGGTTCTTGAATGTGTTTAGATTATCATGTTGTATTGGAGGGGACATGGTGAGGTGCATTGGTCCATTGGCAGCCACATATAACGTGAGGGAGTATGTTATGGTGTGGTAAATTTGTAGCCATAACCTCTAACTAACCATGAATATTTCTAGAAATAAAGCTATGTGGTTCGATTGTGGACTCAACCGTGAGTCAAGACCAACTACTAGTCGGCTTGTGCACGATCTAAATCCCTTGGAATGGCCTAGCTTCTCTCGTACAACACCAAGGAGGAATTGATTTTGAAAATATTGAAGTATGGAGTTTCTGTGTATATGTACGTAGTAGGAAAATTGAGAAGCTTTTGACATGTATTACTTGGATAAAACATAATGATGTGTAAGTGTTCTTAATCACCAATATCGAATGGATTAAGAAGGAGCACATAGTAGCTTGATATCCTTGACTCATTGTCGAACAATTTAAAGGGACTAGGCGATGTGGAACTCTTGGAGTCCAAGAGTTATAAAGTAGTTATTCATGGAGATGGCTGCTAGTTGACGTGGTGGTAATAGGTGATAAACAAATGAATTTTATGATCAAATATATGCTACGTATGATACAATATGCCTACACATCTTAACGATTTCCATGCAATGCTAACGTGTATGTGACGATTGTGACCCTATATGAAACATGCGAAACTTATTGATCCAACATGGCATGCATAAAACTTAAATACTATGACAAGTTTATATTGTTAATAAGTATTTTATTGCTTTAGTTTAGTTTAGGCATGGCATGATATGATGAAGTGGAGGATGTTGTGTTATAATATTGTGTTATAATTATAGTTTAGTAATTATTGAGTATAGTTTGATCTCGGTAATTACTAGCGTTAAATCCTTAAATCACGAAACTTAAAATTTGGGGAACATAAAAATGTAATGCTTATAAAGATGTTAAAACTTATCAATATACTTTGTATTAATGTGAGCGATAAATTTAACGGAAAACGTAGTAGTTGATAAAATCTAATATAATAAAAAGTACAAAGTTTATGTAAAAATGATAAGATATCAATAGTTCATATAAAATATGACTATTAGAAAAATAAAGTAAAGTTACATTTCCGTCCTTTAAAATAGGTACACTGAGGTTCATAATGAATTTTATTAATATCATGATTTCATGTATTACTGACTTGTACCTAAGCTTTAAGGACTTGTACTTTAACATTTAAGAATTAGATATTTATATAATCATATATAATAACTTAGGGTTTTATGAAAATTGACAAACATTAAGTTTATTAATGAAGTAACGTAAAGTGGTAAATGAAAATTGAAAATATTTATACTTAACATATAAAGATATTTAAGTGCACATGTTTATTCAGAAGATGAGTTACATCATATTAGTTAGTCGTTGTGATTAGTTAAACTGATAATGTTTAAAAAAAAAATTGACGTTGAAAAATGGATAAGTATTAGTTTAATTTAAATGGAAATTTACCGGTGGTTACAGTTTTGCCCTTTCAGCTTACTTGTTCAGCTTATATTAAGCTTGTTAGTTGCCTTTTAAGGACTGTGGATGTGCATAATTTGGAATATGTGTATTTAAGCTTATTAGCCCCTCTCAGTGGGATGACATAGTTGTTTTAGACTTGTTTCAACTTTGCTTAGCATAATTTTAAGTAGCTTAACAGGTTTGTAAAAGAAAATTTGGAAAAAACCAAAAATAAATAAAGTGATAGCTTCTATTTAAGCCATTTGGCTTATTTTTCTGCTTATTTATAAGCACTTTTCATTTTTAAATTTTTCTCAGGTTCCTTTTTAGTTAAAATAATTTTAGGAATTTTTTCAGATTTTTCCTTGTTCATTTAGTATTTTTTATACTTTATTTTAGTTTAAATCAATTAAATAATTAGTTTTAATTAATAATAAATAATTAAAAAGTAGAAAAAAATAGGTTTTCTGTTTTAAAATTAGTTTTATAATATTTTAGATTTTTCTAATTTTAATTTTCATTTTTCTAGGTAATTTTCATAATTAATTAATAATTAGTGTAATTTAGTTAATTAAAAAGTAATTAATAATTAGTAATTAATTAAATAGTGGTAAAAATAATTTTAATTTTCTAAAAAATTTCTTATAAATTGAGGATTGTAAAAATATAATTTTCACGTTCGTAGGACTTTATTTGCTCTCGTTTCAGTTTTTATTTTGCGCGTTCGCGTTTATTTTAAATTCAAACGCACGTTTTTAGGTTAACTTACGTTTCTAGGTAATCTGATTATCAGTAATTGTTCCAATAGTGTTTATAAGCTATTCTCAATCATAATCTCGTAGTTTAATCATAATAATCAAATTCCTGATCCTCCTGTTAAATCACCCGATCACTTAAAACGTTTTTAATTACAATTGCTTACCTCGCTGGGACATAACGACCCGGGAATACCCTGTACTCCTTAGTTAGTTGGTTTTAGACGTTTGACTTGGTTGACCATCACCTGTTCAACTTAGCTGACCGTTTGGGACCAATCAAAATTTGGCGCCGATGCCGGGGAGGTTGCTGCGTAATCAAAACGTTTTTTTAGAGATTAGCGGTTTTTCATTCGTCACTGTATAGACACCACCAACTTTTTGTAAATTTAAATCATAAAACAAAAACGTCATTAACACTTTTCCTAAAGTGTTAACAACACCAAAAAAATCAAAAACAAACAAAACAGATCATTGCGTTTTCTATATCGTGTTTCTTTTAAGGTGATTCTTAAAGAAATACGATTTTGGTAAACGAAACGATACCAAAAATATTTTCCAAAAGTTTTTAAACCCATACACAAACACCCAAAAACATTCATCTTTTCTTGTGAATAATAATCTAAATAAAAATAAACCGTCGCAAACCAAGACAGAACACCTACCAACTGGGGGTGTGGACATAATAAGTTCCAAAACCAAAGATTTAAAACTTGCCTTTGTATCCCTGTGAGTGGTGTACCTTTCTTAAAGAAGCCACTTGCTTGTGATTATTGGTTTAAGTTCACTGTTGATTTGCCTCGATTTTGTTTTGATTGGTTTTTATCCCTAGTGCATGCGCACTCGTTCTTCTAGGTCTACTAGCCCATTACGTGAGCTTGTAAGAAAACCTAGAAGACCTCGTAGACGTTCAGCACCAACAGTCGGATCTGAGATCCGTACTGTTTCTACTCCAGCTGTCACCATGGCGGAAGACTGCCCCATGTGTGAGCTTCTCCAAGCACCCATCGAGGGTTACGGAGATGCCATTGTTGTTCCAGCCATCGTGGCTGATAGTTTTGAGCTCAAAACCGGGTTACTCAATCTTGTAACCTCAAGTCAGTTCTACGGTTTTGAGAGGGACGATCCTCATGCTCACATTCGATGGTTCAATAAAATCACATCGACCATCAAGTACAAAAATGTCCCTTGTGAAGCAATAAAACTTCTTCTCTTCCCATTCTCCCTAGAGGGTCAAGCCCGTATTTGGCTTGAGAAACAACCCCCTCGCTCAATTGAGACATGGGAAGACTTGGTAAAAAAGTTTGTGAATAAATTCTTCCCACCTTCAAAGACCACGAGTCTTATGAATGAAATCACCAAGTTCACTGATTGGTGTCAGACAGTCAGATAATATCAACCAAGTAATGGTCAACAAGTCAAACAGCTTAGGCCAATACTCTGTGGAGTTTAGTGTTTCCCCGTATCGTTAAATCCCAACGAGGCGTGAAATCTTAAAGAAAACGACTTTGAGATCAGGTTATTTGAACAGGAAAAGGGTTAAAGTGATTGTACTACTGAAATATAAGTGTGGATAGCTTTAATAAGCTATATCAACGATTACGTGAAATCAGATAAGTACAAATGAAAAGAGACTGGAAAACGTAAACGTTTAATATTTAAACGTAAACAAAAACAACTTTAACTATAGTAGGAGTTTGCAAGCCTTAGGGGCTTAAATGCAAATTAAATAAACTTGAAATATTTATTTTATAATTATTAATTTATTTAAAATTTAATAAAACCTAAAAAATGTAAAAAGAGATAAAATATACGTTTATATTTAAGTAAACGTAATCGTACAAAAGTTAAACGTGAATTCTGTAAAATACAACTTCCACAAATATGAAAATTATATTTTTGGAATCCTAAACTTATTAGAAAATTATTAGAAAATTAAAATTATTTTTATAACTATTTAATTAATTATTATTATTTAATAACTATTTTTAATTATTTAATAATTCACTAATAAATAGAAAAATGTAAAATAAGTCTAGAAATATAAAATTAAAATTTCTAAAAGTCTAAAATATTATAAAACTTATTTTAAAACTAAAATTATATTTTTCACACTATTTATCTATTTATTACTAATTAATTATTATTTAATTATTATTTAACTAATTATATTGATTTAAATTATTATAAATACTAAAAAGACTTAGATAATTATGAAAAATTTTATATCTCTAATTAACCATCACAGGAATCCTAAAAAATTATAAAAATTTTATATTATGTATTTTTAATCTAATTTACTAATTATTATTTTATTTATTAATTAATTATTAATTAAACTAATTATATTATAAAAAATAGAAAATGAACAGTATAAATTCTAGAAAAATTTCTAAAAATGTTTTACCTTATATAAAAAGCTATAAAAATTATAAAAACTAGGTGGTACTTTATAAAATATAATTATGCTATTTAATCCTTATTTATTAATTAATTATTAATTAAACTAATATTAATTCTAAATATTACCAAATGACAAAGGAAAATTCTGGAAAAATTTATAAAAATACTTTAATATTAGTGAGATTTATTAAAAATATAAAAATACAGAAGTGCTTATAAATAAGCTAAAAAGAAAATTAAATAGATAATTTCTATTAAATAGAAGCTATCACTATAATTAAGTTTGGTTTTTTCTGGTTTTTCTTTTATAAAACTAACAAAATACTTAAAATAAGAAACTTTTATAAAGGAAAATAATTTATAAACTCAGAATAAGCACTAAGAGTGCTTATTACCCAAACAGTTGACCAAGTTTGACTAGATTAAGAAATAAGCTCAACTGAGCTTGTGTGGGGTCCACAAGGTGTATTCTGGTTCCTCTGACTTAGTTGAACAATGATAAGCAAGTTTTACTCAAATAAGGTGGCTGATTAAGCCACAAGACACAAATAAGCAGTTGGCTTATTGTGATCTGAGACAGAGTTGGGGAGCAAAACTAAGTGGGGTCCACTGGTCTAGAGGTCAAACAAAAGGTCAACCCTTAATTCCTGGCAGGAGGGGTGTTGGGAGAACCCAAGTATTAGGTGTGGGACCCACTGGGTTAGCCACAAACAACCACCAAAGTTGGGTGGGTTGCTGGGGGTCTGAGTGCACAGGGCAATGGGTTGCCCTGCAGGTCAGTTCAAGGGGTGCTTTAGTCCACTAAAAAAATCACAAAAATATAACAACAATGGAAATCACAAGTTCTACTGGTAGGTTATACACACAAGAAATTTCAGACCCTAGATCATAACACAAAAATCACAAATATTCATGCCATTTTGGAGATTTTCTACACAAGCACTTTTTGACTTTTTGACTAAAGTGAGATTCTAGCTTGATTTGTTGATTGATTATGATATGTTAAGCTATAATACAACTTGATTGATCTAATCCAATTACTTTTAAGCTGTTTTGGTGGTTTATGGATCACAAAACATTAACAGTTAACTATTTTGAAGATCAAAAGGCTATCTTGACTTTTTGTAACTTGAGACTAAGATTTTAAGTTAGATTACACTATCTTGGGTCTAAACTAACATGCTGCAATAACAATAGAACACAATAACAACCCTGGACCTAGGCTAACAGGTTATCCCAAACACCCCTATTAACAACTGTTAATATGATTTTCAAAAAGATAATAAGATTTAAACCCCTAGACTGAAATATGAGTAGATATTATGATTATAGAATACTAATTAAGTAATAAAATTCACATATAAACAACTAATGAATACTTGTACTTATAAAAGCAAAAATTGAAAATAAAGCTTACAAATAGATCATAGCTGAGATAGAGAGAACCAAGGACCAATAAGCACTCCTATAGGCTTACCACTAAGCCTCTAACCCAGGGCAATCCATAAGCCACCCTGCTCCAGCTTCTTTGCCATTGATCACTCAATAAGCACTCCTATAGGCTTACCACTATTACTTGATTTTCTTTCTTCTAATAGCTTACAGAAGCTATATAAGGAGCTTATATGAGCTTATTTGTCCAAACTCAACACTAACAACAACAATTAAGACTTATGAGATTTTGAAACATAAAAACTTGCATAAACTGACATACATTTTTCTTAATTAAACTAGATGATCTTCCACACAGCTTTATTCTTCATATTTATTGACCTTTTGGACTCCTTGCATCCTTCTGACACTTTCCCACTCCTCAATTCAACCATTGGATGAGTCAAACTCATCCAAGCCGTTTAAATCACTTTTGGCGCCAAAAGTCACATAGGGTAGCTTGGGGCTGTTTCAGTTTAATTAAAGAATTTTGGGGGTATTAGGAGGTGGCAGGGAGACAATTGAGATAGTTCTGACCAACTTGGGGTGATATGGAAGAAAAACTAGGAGAGTGGGTGCTACAGTGGTGGACTTGGTGGAAAAAGGGTGGGAAATGCATTTATTGTGATGTGTGGTGTAGTTGGTGAGGTGGAAGGTATATGATGGAGAGGACAGGTGGTGGAATACCATGGTGGTTTGGAGTTGCAGGTGTGGGAGAGGGAAGTGTACAGTGGTGGTGGTATTGGGGAAGGAGGGTCAACGGGTCAAACCCCGTTTTATTTAAAAGGGATGTGGACTGGGCTTGTTTTGTTTTGGGCCTAGGATAAGGGTGGGGCTGGGTAAAGGTTTTGGGTTGGATTGGTTTTGGGGTTTTAATAAATTTAAGGGTCAGGTTGGTTTAGGGTAGTAAACAAGGACCAAATTTGTAATTTGACAAAATTGAGGGACTGAATTTGCAATTTTCCCAAAGTAGTTACAAGTACTATTTATGTCATTTATGAAAAACCCAAGGACCAAAAATGTGATTTTTCCATTTTCAAAACCCAGGGACCTTTTCTGCCAATTCCTCAAATTCCAGGGACCAAACTTGTAATTTTTTAAAATCTGAAGGGTTGATGTTGTAATTTCTCAAAAGTTATCATAAGGTCCATTTTTGTCATTTAATAATAGTGCAAGGTTTATTTTTCATATTTTTCCATTTACAAAACCTTAGGGACTATTTTTAACATTTTTGAAACTTGAGGGACTAAAGTTGTCATTTTGCAATTTTTAACTTTAAAGGACTATACTTTACAACTTATGAATCCCTAAGGACCTTTGATGATATTTTTCATGTTTTGATTTACCAGGGACTAGTTTTGCCAATTTTTCAAAGTTCAGGGACTGAAACTGTAAATTATGTGAAATGTTTTGTTTTTCATCATTTTTCAATCCTTTTGCATAAAAACACAATCCAGGGATATTTTATGTATTTTAAGGCATTCCTGTGTGTTTTCATATGTTTTTGCAGTTTAAATATAACAGAAATGATGAGTATTTACACACTCATCAATCCCCCACACTAAACTATTGCTAGTCCCTAGCAATCTTTTGAGAAAATTTTAATGGATTTTTACTCTTTACCAAAAGCCATCACTTCTGGAGTAGCCAAATGTTAGAACTGTGGCACACCTGATAACCGTGTGATTTTTAGCAAACCACCAGCTGTCAACGGATTTGATTTGTCTTTACCAAAAGCCGTTTGCTAACTCTTGATGGAATAGTCAACATCTTGGTGAGCTGATTACCAATTATGGTTTTTCCACTGCCTTTACCACAAGCCATAATCTTGCGGGCTAGCCAACTCATTCGCTTTTTAGGATATGGCGAGTTGAGGTACCATACAATTTTGGGCAAATTGCAAGCCATAAACGGATTTGAGATATCTTTACCAAGAGTCGTTTGCTCCTGGATTAGCCAATCCTTATGTGGGTTAGACATGGCGGACTGATAAACATTTATTGCATTTCTAAGTGTGAAAAAACTTTAAATTTTGATCAAATGAGGGTGCTTGATGGAACATGTGTTTGAATTCGTGAGAATCCCCCCCCCCCCCCCCCCCCACACTTAGAAATGAATATTGCCTCAATATTCAAAACATCGGGTGTTAAACCGATACTTAGAACGTAAGAAGGAAATATTAATAACCTTTATTTTAGGCTATTTACATCTTTTTTTTTCTTTTTTTTTTCTTTTTTTTTTTTTTTTTTTTTTGAAACATATACATATATACAACATGTGGGGCATCTCCCCCACACTAGGGTGGTAGAAAAGAGAAAGAAATCAGAAATATGAGTGAAAACCCATATTGCTACTGTTTTTGATTACCGAGTCGCTAGCTTGACTCGACCTCGAATTGAATTGTCCATGAGGAAGCTACTGTTTTTGTTAACCGAGTCGCTAGCTTGACTCGACCCCGAATTTAATTGTCCTTGGGGAAAGTTTGGAGATCCGGGACAACCATGTTTGGTATGTCCTATCCAAAGTAGTGTTTCACACGATGGCCATTCACTTTAAAACATGGACCGTCATTTTGAGATAACTCAACGGTACCATATGGATAAACCTTAGTGATAGTGAATGGACCAGTCCAACGGGTTTTTAATTTACCCGAGAAGATCTTTAATCTAGAATTAAAGAGAAGTACTCGATCACCAACGTTAAAAACACGGTTCTTTATTTTTGAGTCATGAATTCTCTTTGTTTTTTCTTTATAGATTAAAGAGTTCTCGTAAGCTTGATCACGTAGTTCATTTAATTCATTCATTTGAACTTTTCTGTGATCACCCGCAGTTTTGAGGTCAAAGTTGGCATGTTTCAATGCCCAGTAGGCTTTGTGCTCAAGTTCCATCGGTAGATGACATGTCTTTCCGTACACAAGCTTGTAAGGTGTACACCCAATGGGTGTTTTATAAGCTGTACGAAAGGCCCATAGTGCGTCATCTAATTTATCCGACCAGGCAGCACGGTTTTCACCAACAGTCCTCTCAAGTATCCTTTTGATACCACGGTTTGAAACCTCCACTTGCCCACTTGTTTGTGGGTGATACGCGGTAGAAAGACGGTGAGTTACACCATACTTTTGCATGACTTTGTCAAATTTGTCATTGCAGAAATGCGTACCACGATCACTTATGATAGCACGTGGAGTTCCAAAACGGGCAAAAAGAGATTTCAGGAATTTTACTACAACTCTGGCATCATTTGTGGGTAAAGCTTTCGCTTCAACCCACTTTGATAAATAATCAACAGCCACAAGTATGTACTTGTTTCCTCTAGATGATGGAAATGGTCCCATAAAGTCAATGCCCCAGATATCAAATATCTCACATACTTGAATAGCATTTTGTGGCATCTCATTTCTTTATGAAATGTTCCCGTGACGTTGACAAGCATCACAGGTTTTAATGAGATCCTGGGCATCTTTATAAATTGTGGGCTAGAAGAATCCGGAATCAAACACCTTTTTGGCAGTGTAATTGGGATTATGATGTCCCCCTGTGGGTCCAGCATGGCAAGCCTTGAAAATTTCAGTGGCTTCCTGTCCATATACACACCGTCGGATGACTTGATCTGCACAGATTTTGAATAAGTAGGGGTCATCCCAGAAGTAATGTTTAACACCCTTAAAGAATTTATTCTTCTGTTGGGTTGACATCCCTTTCACAACAAAGTTACCCGCATGGTAGTTTGCGAAGTCGGCAAACCATGGGGTAGTAGAATCTCCATGAAAAGCAACCGCATTGAGTGTTTCGAGAGGAAATGTTTCATTTATTTCCTTTTTCTCATACACATCTTGATGAGGGTTCTCTAATCGGGACAAATGATCAGCAGCCAGGTTCTCAGCTCCTTTTTTATCACGAATAATGATATCAAATTCCTGGAGGAGGAGAACCCAACGGAGCAATCTCGGCTTTGCATCTTGTTTTGCAAATAGATATTTTAGATCCGAATGATCCGTATACACTACGAATTTAGTCAAGATTAAGTACGTCCGAAATTTCTCAAAAGCATACACCACGGCTAATAATTCTTTTTCCGTAGTGGTGTAATGAGTTTGAGCTTCGTTCATAGTTTTGCTTGCGTAGTGGATAGGCTGAAAGTGCTTCGTTTTGCGTTGCCCCAAGACTACACCGATAGCAAAATCACTTGCATCGCACATAAGCTCAAAGGGTAAATCCCAGTCGGGAGCAATAAGAATGGGTGCCTCAGTAAGCTTTTTCTTTAATGTTTCAAAAGCTTCGATGCACTCTGGTGAGAAGATAAAAGGAGTATCCTTTTCAAGGAGATGAGTCATAGGCCGTGAGATTTTAGAAAAATCTTGTATGAATCGACGATAAAAACCGGCATGACCCAAGAAACTCCTAATACCTTTGACGGTAGTAGGGTGAGGCAGTTTTGCAATGACATCAACCTTAGCTCTGTCAACCTCAATCCCATTCTTGGAAATCTTATGGCCGAGGACAATGCCCTCTTTGACCATAAAGTGACTCTTTTCCTAATTTAGACATAGATTGGTGTCTTCACACCTTTTCAACATTTTTTCTAAATTGGTGAGACATGTTTGAAATGAATCCCCAATGACCGAGAAGTCATCCATAAAGACCTCCATGGTTTTACCGATCATGTTGGTAAATATAGCCATCATGCACCTCTGGAACGTACCTTGAGCATTACATAAGCCAAAAGGCATACTTTTATAAGCAAAGGTTCCATAAGGGCATGTAAAGGTAGTCTTTTCTTGATCCGATGGATCAATGGGGATTTGAAAGTATCCTAAGAAACCATCAAGGAAACAATAGTACTCGTTCCCTGCTAATCTCTCAAGCATCTGGTCCATAAAGGGCAGCGGAAAGTGGCTTTTGCGGGTGGCGTCATTTAACTTACGATAGTCAATGCAAACACGCCATCAGGTAACCAGCCGAGTTGGAATCAACTCATTTTCCTCATTAGTGACAACAGTAATGCCACCCTTTTTTGGGACGCAATGAATGGGACTAACCCATGGACTGTCAGAGATAGGGTAAATCAATCCTGCATCAAGAAGTTTAAGAACCTCTTGTTTAATCACATCGTGGATTTTTGGATTCACCCTTCTTTGATGTTGCACAGCGGGCTTGAAGTCATCCTCCATCAAGATTTTGTGTGTACAAAAATCTGGGTTAATACCCTTAATATCGGAGAGTTTCCAACCAATTGCTTGCTTGTGTGACTTCAGGACCTTTATGAGAGCAATCTTCTCCTCATCACTTAAACCTTTAGCAATAATGACGGGTAATTTATCATCAACCTCCAGGAATGCGTATTCAAGATGAGGAGGTAAGTCCTTGAGTTCGACCTCAGGAAAATCATCAGCTTTCTCAACATATTTGATTTCCTGATTATGAAGTTGTACGGGAGGGAGTGGAGGAGAATTGTCTTGGTTTAGCAATCTCTCAAGGAGAAGAATATCTCCCTCCAGATCAATCTCAGTGTTATCAATTCCCGATGGAACTGAATCACTTTTGAGAAAAGCCTCGACCTCTTCCAAAAGGAAATCACTTCCCTCAAACAGAGTGAGAGAAGGGGAAGAGTCAGAAATGATAGGTTCAGATGATGGAGTGGAATCCCCACTCACAGAATTATGAGAATAACCAAGAAACTCTTGAGAGTACTCCTCTGAAGCAATGTCTATGATATCTATTTGATTAACTGCTTCAGAATCATAATTGGTGGAGTACCTCGAGGTTTGATCGAGGTTAAATGTAACAGCTTCATTACCCACACGCAGAGTGATTTCTTGCTCAAATACATCGATAAAAGCACGGCCCGTTCTAAGGAAACCCCTCCCAACAATGAGAGGGACCCTTTGATCAGCATCGAAATCAACCACTACAAAGTCAGCGGGGAGATGGAACTCTCCTACCTTCACAAACACGTCCTTGGGAATGCTGAGAGGACGAGATATCGATCGGTCTGCAAGCTCTAAAGTCATGCAGGTAGGAGTAAGATCAGGAAGAGAAAGTTTCTTCCAAACTGAATATGGCATTAAGTTGATACTTGCACCAAGATCGGCCAAGGCATAGCAATCAATCATTCCCGGAAATACACATGGTATTAGAAATTTTCCAGGATCTCCCAGCTTCTCAGGAAGCTTCTTTAAAAGAACTACTGAGCAGTTCTCATTCAAGGGAGACTTTGCCATTTCAAACAGTTTCTCCTTGTTGCTTAACAAGTGTTTGATTATTGATGCAAATTTGGGCATCAGAATAATAGCATCCGCAAAGCTAATGTCAAAATGCAAATCTTGGAAGATTTGAAAGAATTTATCCATCTGGTGACTAGCTTTTTCACGGAGCTTTTGCTTACTCAAGCGTGAGGGGTAAGGAATAGAGGAGGTAGAAGGTTTGTACTTTGGTGTTTCAACTGGGATATCATTGGGTTCAAAAACAACTCTAGGTTTTGGTTTGGGTTTCGGGACAACGTGAGGTGGGACGTCTTGGGTACCCCCATTATGAGTAGGAAGTACTTCGTCCTTATTTACCTCGGCGTTATTTTCCACTACCTTGGGAGAAGAAGAAGAAGGGGTAGTGGGAACAGTAGGTCCATCATATGAAACTCCGCTCCTGGTCGTGATCGCCTTTGCATCGCCCCTCGGGTTTGCGATCGTGTTGCTCGGAAGTTTTCCAGAGCCCGAGGGTTGTTTATTTAAAGATTTCTTAATTTCAGAAATCTGGCTGACCAACAACCTGTTTGTCTCTTCTTGAGTTTTCATGAACTGCTTCAACAACTCATCAGATGATGATTGTGGAGCTGGGAGAATGGCTTGTGTTTGGTTGGGGAGATTTTGGACACGGTTATTTTGATTATAACCTTGTTGTGGCTGAAAATTTCCCTGATTTGGATTACCATTTCCCTGAAAATGATTTTCGGGGTTGAAATTGTTTCTGTTAAAGTTTCCTTGATTATGGAAACCTTGATTCTGTCCAGGATTGAAATTCCCTTGGTTTTGATAACCTTGGTTCATTCGAGGTTGGTTCTGGTTTCTGTTTTGTAAATTTAGGTTTTGGTTAAACCCAGGTGGTCCCATATGTGTGTTAGCACGGTAACTTGGTTCCATTTGAGGATGGTATTGATTACCTCCCTGATTTGTAGTACCGGCTAAGGCATTGGCTTCAAAAGGACTACCATCGGTGGCAGTACAATTGTAGTAAGCATGTGGGCCACCACAAGTGACACAAACTTCCACCTTTTTTACTTCAGCATATGAAGGGTTTTGTGTGAAAGTGACTTTTTTCTGGTTTGAGAGAACCAAAGCTTGAATGGCGTCCGTGAGTTTGTCTATCTTAGCATCGGTGCTAGAAGTACTCACGGGTGATGAAGTAGAAGGACCAGCACTCACTTGGGAGTTATATGGCTTTGTGCGTGTAGTGCGGACCTTGGACTTATTTTCAATGATATCTAAAGCTTCTTTTGTGGTTTTGCTCAAAAACTTACCTCCCGCGGAGGCATTGAGAGAATCTTGGTCAGATTGACTCACACCATTATAAAACGTGTCAATTTGCATTAATTCAGTGAAACCATGATGAGGACATCGACGAAGCAATTCTTTGAAACGATCCCATGCGTCACCAAACGATTCATCAAACCTTTGAGTAAATTTGATGATTTCATTTTTTAGACTTGTCGTTTTGGACGGGGGAAAAAATTCGTTTACAAATTTGGTAACTAAATCTTCCCATGACGTTATTGAACGAGGAGGTTGTTTTTCCAGCCAAATCCGGGCTGCCCCCTCAAGAGAGAATGGGAAAAGAAGAAGTTTGACTGCTTCGGAAGGGACGTTCTTGTATTTGATGGTAGAGGTAATTTTATTAAACCATCGAATATGAGCATGAGGATCATCCCTCTCAAAACCATAAAATTGGCTTGGGGTTACTAGATTTAGTAACCCGGTTTTGAGCTCAAAGTATTCAGCCACAATGGCTGGGACAACAATAGCGTCTCCGTAACCCTCAATGGGTGCTTGGACAAGCTCATTCATCGGACGGTCTTCTGCCATGATAACTTTGTTTGGGGAAACAGCACGTACCTCAAATACGGCTGTTTGGGCAGAACGTCTACGGCGTCTTCGAGGATTTCTAACAAGCTCACGGAAAGGGCTTGTTGACCTAGAAGAACGAGTGCGCATGCACTAGAGACGACTCTAAGAATACTTAGAGTGACGGGAAATTAAAAATAGAAAAGAAATATAGACAAAAAGATGATATATAACAAAGTGTGATAATTCAAACTCACAGATATTTCAAAAAGTCGTAATACGCAGCACATCTCCCCGGCAGCGGCGCCAAATTTTGATTGGTGTCAGACAGTCAGATAATATCAACCAAGTAATGGTCAACAAGTCAAACAGCTTAGGCCAATACTCCGTGGAGTTTAGTGTTTCCCCGGATCGTTAAATCCCAACGAGGCGTGAAATCTGAAAGAAAACGACTTTGAGATCAGGTGATTTGAACAGGAAAAGGGTTAAAGTGATGTACTACTGAAATATAAGTGTGAATAGCTTTAAGAAGCTATATCAACGAATACGTGAAATCAGATAAGTACAAATGAAAAGGGACTGGAAAACGTAAACGTTTAATATTTAAACGTAAACAAAAACAACTTTAACTATAGTAGGAGTTTGCATGCCTTAAGGGCTTAAATGCAAATTAAATAAACTTGAAATATTTATTTTATAATTATTAATTTATTTAAAATTTAATAAAACCTAAAAAATGTAAAAAGATATAAAATATACGTTTATATTTAAGTAAACGTAATCGTACAAAAGTTAAACGCGAATTCTGTAAAATACAACTTCCACAAATATGAAAATTATATTTTTGGAATCCGAAACTTATTAGAAAATTATTAGAAAATTAAAATTATTTTTATAACTATTTAATTAATTATTATTATTTAATAACTATTTTTAATTATTTAATAATTCACTAATAAATAAAAAATGTAAAATAAGTCTAGAAATATAAAATTAAAATTTCTAAAAGTCTAAAATATTATAAAACTTATTTTAAAACTAAAATTATATTTTTCACACTATTTATCTATTTATTATAAATTAATTATTATTTAATTATTATTTAACTAATTATATTGATTTAAATTATTATAAATACTAAAAAGACTTAGATAATTATGAAAATTTTTATATATCTAATTAACCATCACAAGAATCCTAAAAAATTATAAAAAGTTTATATTATGTATTTTTAATCTAATTTACTAATTATTATTTTATTTATTAATTAATTATTAATTAAACTAATTATATTATAAAAAATAGAAAATGAACAGTATAAATTCTAGAAAAATTTCTAAAAATGTTTTACCTTATATAAAAGCTATAAAAATTATAAAAACTAGGTGGTACTTTATAAAATATAATTATGCTATTTAATCCTTATTTATTAATTAATTATTAATTAAATTAATATTAATTCTAAATATTACCAAATGACAAAGGAAAATTCTGGAAAAATTTATAAAAATACTTTAATATTAGAGAGATTTATTAAAAATATAAAAATACAGAAGTGCTTATAAATAAGCTAAAAAGAAAATTAAATAGATAATTTCTTTTAAATAGAAGCTATCACTATAATTAAGTTTGGTTTTTTCTGGTTTTTCTTTTATAAAACTAACAAAATACTTAAAATAAGAAACTTTTATAAAGGAAAATAATTTATAAACTCAGAATAAGCACTAAGAGTGCTTATTACCCAAACAGTTGACCAAGTTTGACTAGATTAAGAAATAAGCTCAACTGAGCTTGTGTGGGGTCCACAAGGTGTATTCTGGTTCCTCTGACTTAGTTGAACAATGATAAGCAAGTTTTACTCAAATAAGGTGGCTGATTAAGCCACAAGACACAAATAAGCAGTTGGCTTATTGTGATCTGAGACAGATTTGGGACAGAGTTGGGGAGCAAAACTAAGTGGGGTCCACTGGTCTAGAGGTCAAACAAAAGGTCAACCCTTAATTCCTGGTAGGAGGGGGTTGGGATAACCCAAGTATTAGGTGTGGGACCCACTGGATTAGCCACAAACAACCACCAAAGTTGGGTGGGTTGCTGGGGGTCTGAGTGCACAGGGCAATGGGTTGCCCTGCAGGTCAGTTCAAGGGGTGTTTTAGTCCACTAAAAAAATCACAAAAATATAACAACAATGGAAATCACAAGTTCTACTGGTAGGTTATACACACAAGAAATTTCAGACCCTAGATCATAATACAAAAATCACAAATATTCATGCCATTTTGGAGATTTTCTGCACAAGCACTTTTTGACTTTTTCTAATTTTAAGCTCAGTTGACTAAAGTGAGATTCTAGATTGATTTGTTGATTGATTATGATATGTTAAGCTATAATACAACTAGATTGATCTAATCCAATTACTTTTAAGCTGTTTTGATGGTTTATGGATCACAAAACATTAACAGTTAACTGTTATGAAGATCAAAAGGCTATCTTGACTTTTTGTAACTTGAGACTAAGATTTTAAGTTAGATTACACTATCTTGGGTCTAAACTAACATGCTTCAATAACAATAGAACACAATAACAACCCTGGACCTAGGCTAACAGGTTATCCCAAACACCCCTATTAACAACTGTTAATATGATTTTCAAAGAGATAATAAGATTTAAACCCCTAGACTGAAATATGAGTAGATATTATGATTATAGAATACTAATTAAGTAATAAAATTCACATATAAACAACTAATGAATACTTGTACTTATAAAAGCAAAAATTGAAAATAAAGCTTACAAATAGATCACAGCTGAGATAGAGAGAACCGAGGACCAATAAGCACTCCTATAGGCTTACCACTAAGCCTCTAACCCAGGGCAATCCATAAGCCACCCTGCTCCAGCTTCTTTGCCATTGATCACTCAATTTTTTATTTTTACTCTTATTTAATTGTTTTTTTAGTGATTTTTATTTTCTAAGTATTACTTGATTTTCTTTCTTCTAATAGCTTACAGAAGCTATATAAGGAGCTTATATGAGCTTATTTGTCCAAAATCAACACTAATAACAACAATTAAGACTTATGAGATTTTGAAACATAAAAACTTGCATAAACTGATATTGAGGTTAACAATGTAATTCAGAACTTGAAATAGCTTTATTACAAGATAAAAACACTTACTAAAGTACTTTGAAACTTAATACAATACTGGAAATACAAAGATTAAAAATTCGACATACATTTTTCTTAATTAAACTAGATGATATTCCACACAGCTTTATTCTTCATATTTATTGACCTTTTGGACTCCTTGCATCCTTCTGACACTTTCCCACTCCTCAATTCAACCATTGGATGAGTCAAACTCATCCAAGCCGTTTAAATCACTTTTGGCGCCAAAAGTCACATAGGGTAGCTTGGGGCTGTTTCAATTTAATTAAAGAATTTTGGTGGTATTAGGAGGTGGCAGGGAGACAATTGAGATAGTTCTGACCAACTTGGGGTGATATGGAAGAAAAACTAGGAGAGTGGGTGCTACAGTGGTGGACTTGGTGGAAAAAGGGTGGGAAATGCATTTATTGTGATGTGTGGTGTAGTTAGTGAGGTGGAAGGGATATGATGGAGAGGACAGGTGGTGGAATACCATGGTGGTTTGGAGTTACAGGTGTGGGAGAGGGAAGTGTACAATGGTGGTGGTATTGGGGAAGGAGGGTCAACGGGTCAAACCCCGTTTTATTTAAAAGGGATGTGGACTGGGCTTGTTTTGTTTTGGGCCTAGGATAAGGGTGGGGTTGGGTAAAGGTTTTGGGTTGGATTGGTTTTGGGGTTTTAATAAATTTAAGGGTCCGGTTGGTTTAGGGTAGTAAACAAGGACCAAATTTGTAATTTGACAAAATAGAGGGACTGAATTTACAATTTTCCCAAAGTAGTTACAAGTACTATTTATGTCATTTATGAAAAACCCAAGGACCAAAAATGTGATTTTTCCATTTTCAAAACCCAGGGACCTTTTCTGCCAATTCCTCAAATTCCAGGGACCAAACTTGTAATTTTCTAAAATTTGAAGGGTTGATGTTGTAATTTCTCAAAAGTTATCATAAGGTCCATTTTTGTCATTTAATAATAGTGCAAGGTTTATTTTTCATATTTTTCCATTTACAAAACCTTAGGGACTATTTTTGACATTTTTGAAACTTGAGGGACTAAAGTTGTCATTTTACAATTTTTAACTTTAAAGGACTATACTTGACAACTTATGAATCCCTAAGGACCTTTGATGATATTTTTCATGTTTTGATTTACCAGGGACTAGTTTTGCCAATTTTTCAAAGTTCAGGGACTGAAACTGTAAATTATGTGAAATGTTTTGTTTTTCATCAGTTTTCAATCCTTTTGCATAAAAACACAATCCAGGGATATTTTTATGTATTTTAAGGCATTCCTGTGTGTTTTCATATGTTTTTGCAGTTTAAATGTAGCAGAAATGATGAGTATTTACACACTCATCATTCACTCAAAAATATGATGAATCATTTGGTGAAGCGTGGGATCGTTTCAAAGAATTACTTCGCAAGTGTCCACATCATGGTTTCTCAGAGTTGATGCAACTCGATTCTTTTTACAATGGCGTGAGCCAAGCTGATCAGGATTCACTCAATGCCTCCGCGGGAGGTAATTTCTTGAGTAGAACCACCCAAGAGGCTTTTCAAATCATTGAAAATAAGTCCAAGGTCCGCTCTATAAGAAGCAAGCCGGTTGTTTCTCAAATTAATGCGGGTCCTTCCACTTCATCTTCTATGAGTCAATCTAGTACGGATGCTAAGATTGACAAGCTCACTGAAGCTATTCAAGCTTTGGTTCTCGCCCAAATAAAGAAAGTTTCATTTCCACAACATCCTCCACCTGCTGAGGTTAAAAAAGTGGAAGTCTGTGTGACTTGTGGTGGGCCGCATGCCTACTACAATTGCACAGCTACTGATGGTTCTCCGTTTAAAGCTTATGCTGTAGTCGAGTCATCTAATCAAGGAGGCAATCAATATCGCCCTCCTATGGCCCGAACTATCGTCCTAATCATTACCCTGGACCACCTGGTTTTAATCAAAACCAAAATGTCCAAAACCGTAACCAGAATCAAAATAGAATGAACCAAGGTTATCAAAACCAAGGCAATTTCAATCAGGGTCACGGTTTTCAAAGTCAAAACCAAGGTTTCCAAAATCAAGGTTTCCAAAATCAAGGAAACTTTAATCGAAACCAAGGTCAGGGTAACCCCAATCAAGGGTACTTTCATGAAAACAACAACCAGAATCAAAGGAATTTCCAACACCAAACTCAAGGAAATTTCCAAAATCAAGGTCCCAACCAAAACAATCGTGCTCCAAATGTTCCTAACAATCAAGCCATTGTTCCAACTGGGCCTTCATCTGACAAGTTGTTAAAACAATTCATGAAGTCCCAAGAAGAATTGAACAAGTTGTTGGTTAGCCAGATTTCTGACATCAAGAAGTCTTTAAATGATCAACCCTCGGGCTCAGGTACTACATTACCTAGCAACACGATCGCTAATCCGAGGGGCGATGCAAAAGCGATCACAACTCGTAGTGGTGCTTCATATAATGAACCCGCGATTCCTACCACCTCTTCTTCCTCTCCTCCAAAGGTAGTAGAACGTGAACCTGAGGTAACAAAGGACAAGGTGCAATCTAATAGTCCACGAAGTACCGCACATGTCCACCCTCAGGTTGTCCCAGAAACCATGCCAAAACTTGGAGTTGTCTTTGATCCACCTGAGACTCCAGCTGAGAACCCTAAATCCAAAACTTCTATTCCTTACCCATCACGCTTGAATAAGCAAAAGCTCCGCGAAAAGGCTAGTCACCAAATGAATAAGTTCTTCCAAATCTTTCAAGATTTGCACTTTGACATTAGCTTCGCGGATGCTATAATCTTGATGCCCAAATTTGCATCAACAATCAAGAATCTGTTAAGTAATAAGGAAAAACTCTTTGAGATGGCAAGAACTCCTCTAAATGAGAATTGCTCAGCAGTTCTTTTGAAAAAGCTTCCTGAAAAGCTTGGAGACCCGGGAAATTTCTCATTCCTTGTACTTTCCCGGGTATAGTTGAATGCTTTGCCTTGGCCGATCTAGGTGCTAGCATTAACCTGATGCCATATTCTGTGTGGAAGAAACTCTCTCTTCCCGAACTTACTCCCACGTGCATGACTTTAAAGCTTGCCGATCGTTCAATTTCCCGTCCCCTTGGCATTGCCGAGGACGTGTTTGTTAGAGTGGGAAACTTCCATTTTCCAGCAGATTTTGTGATTGTTGACTTTGATGCCGATTCAAGGGTCCCTCTAATTCTTGGAAGGGGATTCCTTAGAACTGGGCGTGCTCTCATCGATGTATTTGAGCAAGAGATCACATTGCGTGTTGGAACTGAAGCTGTCACCTTCAACCTCAATCAAACTTCGAGGTACTCCTCCAATTATGACTCTGAATCGGTAAACCAAATAGATGTCATTGATATTACTGCTGAGGAGTACGCTCAAGAGGTTTTAGGTTTGATTGATGATTCTTCGAGTGAAAACCTCACTCAATCTTCTCCCATCATTGCCAATTCTTCTCCTTCCCTCACTCCGTTTGAGGCAAGTGACTTCATCTTAGAAGAAATTGAGGCCTTTCTCAAAAGTGATTCGATTCCCGATGGAATCGATAACCAAGAGATTGCCCCTGAGAGGGATATTCTCTTACTTGATTAATTACTAAACGAAGATCCCTCTCCTCTTCCTGTTCTACCACAACAACTTCATAAAGAGGAAGTCAAAAATGTTGAGAAAACTGATGACTTTCCTGTGGTTTAGCTTAAGGACTTGCCGCCTCATCTTGAATACGCATTTCTGGAGGGTGATGATAAATTACCCGTCATAATTGCTAAGGATTTAAGTGCTGAGGAAAAGGCTGCTCTAATAAAGGTTTTGAAGTCACATAAACAAGCAATTGCTTGGCGACTCTCCGACATCAAGGGCATTGACCCTGAATTTTGTACTCACAAGATTTTAATGGAGGATGACTTCAAACCAGCAGTCCAACAACAAAGAAGGGTGAATCCCAAAATTCATGAGATTATCAAACAAGAAGTTTTAAAACTTCTTGATGCCGGATTGATTTACCCTATCTCGGACAGTCCTTGGGTTAGCCCAATACATTGTGTACCAAAAAAGGGTGGCATCACTGTTGTCACAAACGAGGAGAATGAGTTGATTCCAACTCGTTTGGTTACGGGTTGGCGTGTCTGCATTGACTATCGCAAGTTAAATGACGCCACCCGTAAAGATCATTTTCCTCTGCCCTTTATGGATCAGATGCTCGAGAGATTAGCGGGGAATGAGTACTATTGCTTCCTCGATGGTTTCTCGGGTTACTTTCAGATTCCCATTGATCCGCAAGATCAGGAAAAGACCACTTTTACGTGCCCCTATGGAACATTTGGTTATAAACGTATGCCATTTGGTTTATGTAATGCTCTGGGCACGTTTCAAAGATGTATGATGGCCATATTTTCCGACATGATCGGGAAAACTATGGAGGTCTTCATGGACGATTTTTCGGTCATTGGGGATTCGTTCCAATCATGTCTCTCCCATTTAGACAACATGCTCAAACGTTGTGAAGACACAAAGTTATGTCTAAATTGGGAGAAGAGTCACTTTATCGTCAAAGAGGGCATTGTCCTCGGCCATAAAATTTCAAAGAATGGGATTGAGGTTGACAAAGCCAAAATCGATGTCATTGCAAAATTACCTCATCCCACTACCGTCAAAGGTATTAGGATCTTTTTGGGTCATGCCGGTTTCTATCGTAGGTTTATTCAAGATTTTTCTAAGATCGCCCGGCCTATGACCCATCTCCTCGAAAAGGATGCTCCTTTTATCTTCTCACCTGAGTGCGTAGAAGCTTTTGAAACTCTAAAGAAAAAGCTTACTGAGACACCAATTCTTGTTGCCCCCGATTGGGACTTGCCCTTTGAACTTATGTGTGATGCTAGTGATTATGCAATAGGGGCAGTCTTGGGGCAACGCAGGTCTAAACACTTTCAGCCTATACACTATGCAAGCAAAACAATGACCGAGGCTCAAAGTCATTACACCACCACTGAAAAAGAATTATTAGCTGTGGTGTATGCCTTTGAAAAATTCCGGTCATATTTGATCTTGACCAAAAGCATAGTGTATACGGATCACTCGGCTTTGAAGTACCTTTTTGCAAAACAAGATGCAAAGCCGAGACTACTTCATTGGGTTCTCCTCCTGCAAGAATTTGATATCATAATTCGTGATAAAAAAGGAGCTGAGAACCTAGCTGTTGATCATCTCTCCCGTTTGGAAAACCCCCATCAAGATGTCTTCGAGAAGAAGGAAATTAATGAAACCTTCCCTCTCGAGACACTCAATGCGGTTGCCTTTCGTGGAGATTCTGTTACCCCATGGTTTGCCGATTTTGCAAACTACCGTGCGGGTGACTTTATTGTGAAAGGGATGTCGTCCCAACAGAAAAATAAATTCTTTAAGGATGTGAAACATTATTTCTGGGACGACCCCTACCTTTTCAAAATCTGTGCGGATCAAGTCATCCGGCGGTGTGTATATGGTCAAGAAGCCACTGAAATTCTCAAGGCTTGCCATGCTGGTCCCACGGGGGGCCACCACAATCCAAACTACACCGCCAAAAAGGCGTTTGATTTCGGTTTCTATTGGCCCACGATTTACAAGGATGCCCAAGAATTAGTCAAATCCTGTGACGCTTGTCAACGTCATGGGAATATTTCACAAAAGAATGAAATGCCACAAAATGCGATACAAGTTTGAAAAATCTTTGACGTATGGGGCATCGACTTTATGGGGCCATTTCCATCATCTCATGGAAACAAGTACATACTCGTGGCTGTTGACTATTTGTTAAAATGGGTTGAAGCGAAAGCTTTACCCACTAATGATGCCCGAGTTGTTGTGAAATTTTTAAAAGCTCTTTTTGCTTGATTTGGAACTCCACGTGCTATAATTAGTGATCGTGGTACGCATTTTTGCAATGAAAAATTTGACAAGGTCATGCAAAAGTATGGTGTTACTCACCATCTTTCTACTGTGTACCACCCTCAAACAAGTGGACAAGTAGAAGTTTCCAATCGAGGCATTAAGAGAATTTTGGAAAGAAACGTTGGTGAAAATCGTGCATCGTGGTCGGATAAATTAGATGATGCACTTTGGGCTTTCCGTACAGCTTACAAAACACCCATCGGGTGTACGCCTTACAAGCTTGTGTACGGGAAAGCGTGCCATCTTCCGATCGAGCTTGAGCACAAAGCCTATTGGGCCCTCAAGCATGCAAATTTTGACCTTAAAACTGCGGGTGATCATCGGAAAGTTCAATTGAATGAATTAAATGAACTTCATGATCAAGCTTACGAGAACTCTTTGATCTACAAAGAAAAGACAAAGAAGATTCATGACTCAAAAATCAAAAACCGCGTTTTCAACGTTGGTGATCGAGTCCTTCTTTTCAACTCTAGACTCAAGATCTTCTCTGGAAAGCTCAAAACCCGATGGACTGGTCCATTCACTATCGTTAAGGTTTATCCTTATGGCACCATCGAATTATCTCAAAATGACGGTCCTAATTTCAAAGTGAATGGACATCGTTTGAAACATTACTTTGGAGAGGACATACCATCCATGGTTGTCCCGGATCTCCAAACTTTCCCCAAGGACAACTGAATTCGGGGATCGAGTCAAGCTAGCGACTTGATAAACAAAAACAATAGCAACAACATGGGTTTTCACCCGTGTCTATGATTTCTTTCTACTTTCTAACACCCTAGTGTGGGGGAGTGGCCGTCCCCTGCAGCTATTTGAAATGTATATATCTTTGAAAAAAAAATGTGGGAGATTGTATGTACAGATAAATAAAGTGAAAAATACAAAACGATAATTTCCGCAGTTAGTTTAGAATATTATCTTTTTATGTTCAGAGATTCGGCATAATAGCCGGGACTTTGAATATTGAGGACAATATTCAATTCTAAGTGTGGGGGGGGGGGGGGAAGATTCTAGCGAATTTTATCACAAAATACTTTCAAGTACCCCCATTTTGGCCCAAAAGTTTCAAAAATTTTTCACTTTATTTCAAAATTTTTGTGGTTATCAGTCCGCCGTGTCTAAACGACAAAAGGATTGGCTAATCCAGGAGCAAACGGCTCTTGGTAAAGATATCTCAAACCCGTTGATGGCTTGCAATTTGCCCAAAATTGTATGGTAAATCAACTCGCCATATCCATAAAAAGTGAATGAGTTGGCTAGCCCGCAAGATTATGGCTTATGGTAAAGGCAGTGAAAAAACCATAATTGGTAATCAGCTCACCAAGATGTTGACTATTCCATCAAGAGTTGGCTAGTCCAGAAGCAAACGGCTTTTGGTAAAGACTAATCAAATCCGTTGACAGCTGGCGGTTTGCTCAAAATCACATGGTTATCAGGTGGACCATAGTTGATGGATCTAAACACCTTGAACTTGTGTTAGATTGATACTTTGAATTATATCACTAAGTATGCGGAATCTACTTAGTAACACTTAGAAGTTTGATTGTGAGTAAGACAGTAATATATGAACAATGTATATTAACAAACTATTAGCTCCAATATTATTAATGATAATAATACGAGTGATCTTGATATTACTAGGGCTACACCTTGAAGCTCTAGAAACGTATATGAGAGTTATATCTCAACTGATAACCTAGGATCTCTTTTTATAGAACAAGGAGTCCTCTTCTACAAGATAAGTATAATGCTAATAGAATAAGATATACAAAAAATCTATTCTATATAAATCTAGACGCGTTTTCTAACAGTTATCTAATAAGCAGTGGTAATATATTGTTCTTGCAGTGGTAATGAGTTTCCACTGCAAGTACAATCTTCTGCAGTTGTAACATCTTTACTATCCGTGGTAACTGTTAGTATAATTCCCAACAATCCTCCCCTAACTTATGATTAATACATAAATCAATAAGTTTCTTCAAGTATGCAGTAAACATGGGGATATGGGAATTCTTCCAAACACTTATCTTCTTCTTAACTCTCTATCAGCTCTCACACTTTGATCATAAATCCTTTGTAGAAAATTATCTATGACTTCAGTTCTTTCCCAGCACCTAAGCTTCTCTGACAACATCACTGTTAATACTCCAGCTCTCAACAGATATTCTTTCTCAGCCAGCATAAAGACATCAACTCCATCTTGAGTAGAAACATGATGCACAGAACTTAAATCATAGAATTTCCACAAAGTTCTTGTACCATGAGCTTCAAATCTCCAATACCTATCACTTGGGTCAGGTTCATATAGTCTTCTGAAGTGAACCCATAACTCCTTAGCTTTGACATCAACAAGTTCTTCTTTCTTAAACTGATCTTGAACAATTCCCCACAAAGTATCCAAATCTTCTCTATCACAACATCTAACAATATCTTCAAAGTCTCTGCAAATGTTTGTGACACTTCCAGTTCTGATGATCTTCCAAGCAACACCAAAACTATCAGAAAAGATCTCCCAACCAACAACTGGATATTTTGCTTGTAGAGGTTCAATATTAAGTACATCAGTCTCTATGAACACCATATTTATAACTTGCTCTTCAGTCAACTTGCTAGGACCCTCTATTGCTTGAGATGATTTCTGAGTCTTCAACTTCTTTGCATCTTTAGATTCAAGACTCACTCCAGTTCTTTTTGTCTTCATAGATAATGGTTCTTGATCCATTGGAATGAATTTACTATCTTGTCTTTTGATTCTATAGTAAATACCTTCAACCTGTTCATGTGACATTCCTTTGAATTGAGCCTTCTTCATGTTTCCAACATGACAACAAAAAGTCTTCATCTCTGCAATAATCTGTACCTTTGTAAGCTTTCTTGGCTTCTTTTGACCTTTGCTAGCATCCCCAATGATTTCATCAAGAGCCTGCTGATTCTGCATTTGAATGAAATCTTTAAGTTGAGCAGACCTTTGTTCTTCATTCAAGGTTGTATTTGCAATAAGTTCAATGGCCTTCTTCCTGATTATTTGATCATTATTAATCAAGAAATCAATCTCTTCTTCTGTAGGCACATGAGTGAATAATGGAGGTTTCTCATGTATGACAGTTGGTGAAATACTTGAAATAGGTTCTGCCATAACAGCTTCAAGTTTATCCAACCTAGTAGCTTGCATAAAGCTAGTAACTTCATCTTCCTTAATCTTTTTCTTTCTTTCATTCTCTTCAGCTTGTTGTTGCTCTGCTAATCTTGCATCAAAGTTGATCTGAGCTTGTTCTTTCTTAGAAATCTTTCTTATTTGCTCTTGATCTGATGCAACCACAATAGCTTTTCCTTTAACTAATCTTTTTCTGGCAGCTTCTTCCTCTGCAGTGGTAAGTTCATGAGTAGCAGTGGGAACTTTTTCACTTGCAGTGGTAATTGGTTGATCAGTGGGAACTTGTTCTGCTTCAGTGGAAATTGGTTGAGCAGTTCCAACTAAATCATCAAAATTAAAATCTGCATCAGCATCCATATCTTCAAAATCCAATTTCCTCCCCTCAGTCTCAGCATCATCATCTTTTGCTTGAGCATTATCAGAATCATTGAGCTCAGCAAACACCTTTTCAAAATTAGTACTCCTCCCCTTAAATTCTGCATCTGTTTTCCTCCCCTGTTTGGAAGAATCTCCCAAAACTTTAGTAGAACTTGCAGAAAACTCATCTGAAGGTGAAGAGGATGATAACATAACTTGAGATCTTTGCTTCTTGAGATTCTCAACTTCATTCTGCAATTTGTGAATCTCATCCTTCAATGTCTTCAGCTCTGTGGCATGTTGTTCTTTGGTCTGTGCCAGGTCTTTCTCCAGAGCTTGAACCTGCTTGACTAACTTGGTAAAAATGTCCATCAATTCAATTTGTTACACACTGCCTTCATCACTTCCAACTGTGTAACCTGCTAGGAGAGGTGAATCATAAGGCATTGGTCTAGGCTCTTCCCTAGTTGGACTAGGATGAAGCCTTGAACCACCACTGCTTGTGCCTACACCAAAAGGCTCAGCAACATGCAATGTTGAGATGAAAGAAGTTGGCTGTTTAGACCTTCTCTCATACGTGTGAGTTACAGCAGGGGTGTGTTAAATTTGTAGAACAACAATATTGGGTGTGTTTTGAGATGCAGCTGGGATTGGTGCATCCTCACCCTGTACTAAAGAAATTTTAGCAAGCATTTGAGGAAAAAGTGGATGAACCTGCCCATTCCAAAGTTCTGAAGCCTTAGTCATATTTTGAAAAACTTTTGGCTTAAGAGTGGAAGGTTCATAAATTCTATTGTGAGGTCGCAGTTGAAACTCATTTAACACTGCTTGCACAAACCTTGGATACATCAAAAATTTATATGTACTCTTTACATTGCCTTTCATATTATTAAAAATAAACTTTGACCAATTGAAAGTCCTATCTGTTGCCAAACAAACCAAAGGATAAGCCATGGTTGATGCAAATTGTTCATAAGAAGTTTTCTTAGGACTTAGGCAATGTAGAAGAGTATGAATCAAAAATCTCCAATGGGGACAAAAACATCCTTTTCTAAAAGTAACTTTTTGTTCTGATGTATCATACCCCATTAAAGCAATATTTGTAAAAATTTCTGAATTAGGTAATGTGATGATACCATTGAGATCATCCAATTGGAGAATTCTCCTCAAAGATGACTCAGTAACATCAATAGTTACCCCATCAATTGTGGCTCTTAGAGCATCCACAGATTCTTGTGTGTCTCCCTGTTCAAGAGTTATGGACTCCACAGTGTTCCAGAACTGTTTGCTATGAGAGTCATAGATTGTGGGATTAATAGTTAAGGCATACCTTATATGAGTTGTGTTTAGAAAATCCACAATCTGATGAAAAACAGGGCCACTCTTCTCGTTAGACTTTTGTAAGTAGGCCACTTGGTTGTGCTCCTCGACAAAGTTTAGAATTGCCATGATAATTGTGAAAAGAAAGAATAAAAGTGTTAGTAATTAAGATAAAAAGCAAGCCGTATGATGATCAATTTATACTAATAGGGTTTGAGGAGGTGCGCAATGTGAATTATCTTAAGAAAGAATTATCTTTAGAAAAAGAATAATTTATAATAAGTAAGTAGATAATTCACAAAAGATTTTACCCTATTAATAAGGAATGACAGTTATTTTTACAACGGCTAGTAAAAAAATGGATTACTGACACAACAGTTGTAACGGCTAGTCATCAGTGGAAAAATTACTCTTGCAGTGGTAACTGATGAACTAGCAGTGGTAAAATTTTCACAAAAATATCAAAGAGCAGTGATGAATAAAACATGAAAATATGCTGCTCTTATCATAGGTTTTAGCAAACTACCAGCTATCAACGGATTTGAGATGTCTTTACCATGAGCCGTTTGCTATGGACTAGCCAACTCTTGATCACATGGATGTATGGTGAGTTGATAACCTAGTTTTTGGTAAACTATCAACCATAAACGGATTTGATAAGTCTTTACCAGTAGCCGTTTGCTCTGGACTAGTTGATTCTTATGTGGATTAGACATGGTGAATCAATAACCATTTGTTGTGTGGTAAAGATACACACCTTATTACTCCAATGATATGGGTTGTAGACTGCAACATAAGATAAATCTTAACTTAACCCATAAAGATTAACCCAAAGTAACTTTTTAACCAAGTTACTATTCACAAAAATATCTTCTCAAAAAGTCAACCCGATAATAACCAAATTTACTCCTCCAACCTACCAAAACAAGTAGGAGTAAATATCCTTCATTAATTATAATTCGACCTTGACCTTGCATATAAAAGGGGGCTCAACATCTTTTATCTTGCATAAACAATCTTCTTCAATAACACAAACCTTATACATCATCATGAGTGGATTTCCAATAATTTACATCTCCTCTGATGATTCTGCAGATGAGGAAATCAATGACTACTCAGACTCTGAAGAACTTTCTTCTGGATGGAGTGGATATTTTCCACCAAGGGCTACAACTGCTACATCTTCAAACATGAAGCCCAAGAAGATATCACCTGATTCTGGTCCATCTCTTGAGTTTTATTCTAGCTCTTCATCTGATGATGACAATGATCCAACCTTTTATCTTTCCAAGGAACTCCCAAAAGCCCTTACCACAGCACTGACAACAGCAATAAACAACATGAAGTGGCCAGCTGTAGACAAGCATACTCAAGCACCAAGGCCTCCCAAACAAGTTCTGGGACTTGCTTGTCCAAGGAAACAACTCTCTTTTGATGACAAGAGAAAGAAAATTTCCAAAAGCAAGCATCAGTATGAGGGAAAAGGAAAGAAACCTATGGAGTAGGTGTTAGGTTGTAGGTTTATGTCAAATGTAATGGTTTTCTTGTTTGATGACAATATTTTGTGGATGGTTGTGATGTACTTCTTCTAAATAATCAATAAAAGTACTCTTTTCTGCTTGTTATTATCACCAATCTTTCCACTGTTGTATGTTAATTACCACTGTGCACTTGATAACTCTGCATACAAATTAGTAGAAAACCATGCATACAATACAAACAATATTAGTACCTAAAAAGTATCCTGCAACACTGAAAAATATTTAGACATCAAAAGTTTATGGATTGAGCATTCCAATGCCTGTTACCAAGTATTGAAACCTACCCACATCAAGTCCTTTTGTTAATAAATCAGCATAATTGTCATCAGTATGAATCTTGACAACATTAATAAGCTTTTTCTCAAAACAATCTTTAATAAAATGATGTCTAATTTCAATATGTTTAGTTTTAGTGTGTTGCACAGGATTTTTAATAATGCAAATGGTACTACTATTGTCTATATAGATAATGGTGTTCATGAAATTGTACCCATAGTCCAATAATTGATTCTGAAGCCAAAGGATCTGAGCACAACAACTAGCAGCTGCAACATATTCTGCTTCAGTGGTTGAAGTAGCCACCATAGTTTGCTTCTTGCACTGCCATGACACCAATCTACATCCAAGAAATTGACATCCTCCAGTAGTTGATCTTCTATCCAAACTAGCACCAGCATAGTCACTATCTGAGTATGTGATCAGTTCCATTGGAGAGTCTCTTGGATACCATAATCCAAGATTTGGATAAGTCTTCAAGTACCTAAAAATCTTTTCCACTGCTGTCATATGTGATGTCTTTGGAGTAACTTGAAATCTTGCACAAGCACAAACAGCAAACATAATATCTCGCCTTGATGAAGTAAGATACATCAAAGAACCAATCATAGATCTGTAAGTGTGAACATCAACATCAGCACCACTAGCATTCTTCAACAATAAGTGAGTGGTCTTGTCAGCAAGGGTATTGGAAGATTTTGCATCAGTGAACTCGAACTTCTTAATAATCTCAGCCACATACTTGTCTTGGCTGATAAATATGCCTTCCTTACCCTGTTGAACTTGCAGTCCCAAAAAGAATGTAAGTTCTCCCATAGAACTCATTTGAAATTCATCTTTCATCAGCTTCTCAAACTCTTTGCACATCTCTTGTTTAGTAGATCCAAATATAATATCATCAACATATACTTGCACAAGTAGGATATCACCCTTGTCTTTCTTGATGAACAGAGTTTGATCAATTTTACCTCTATGAAACCCATTATTCAATAAATAATTAGCTAAGGTTTCATACCACTTCCTTGGAGCCTGATATAAGCCATAAAGAGCCTTAACCACTTTGTAAACCTTATTTGGGTGTTGAGGATCTTCAAAGCCTGGAGGTTGAGAGACATATACCTCCTCATCAATAGTTCCATACAGAAAAGCACTCTTAACATCCATTTGATTGACTGTAAAGCCCATAAATGATGCATAGGCTAAGAACAATCTAATAGCCTCAAGCCTTGCAACAGGAGCAAACACTTCTTCATAATCAATACCCTCCTCTTGAGTGTATCCTTGAGCAACCAATCTAGCTTTGTTCCTGATTACAATGCCTCTTTCATCTTTCTTGTTTCTGAAAACTCATTTAGTACCAATGACCTTCATACCATCAGGCAAGTCACAAAGAACCTAAACCTTTTGAAGTTTAAACTGCAATAACTCTTCTTGCATAGCTTCAACCCAGCAAGATTCTCCTAGAGCCATGTACACATTCTTAGGCTCCACCTGTGAGAGAAAACAGAAAAACAAACACTCATTCTTCTTACTATGTTTCTTGGAGTCATATACTTCATTTATGAACCCATGAATATCATCTTTCTTTGTCTGTCTTCTAGTCTTCACACCTGATTGAAGTTCACCAATAACATTATCAAGTGGATGCACTTTGTGAATTGAGGACCGTGATGTGCTAGGAATATCATATGTTGTAGGCATGTTTGAGATCTCTACATCATCACTTGGTGATTCCTGAGAAGTATGGTCCACATTTGGGCTCACAGTGGAAGCTTCTGGTGTAGCAGTGGGAATTGAGTTACCACTGCTAGTAGGAATTTCTTTATTCACCCCATCTGCATCACTTGGTTTTTCAGAATTATCACCAAAGTCCCAAAGTGGCATAACAATTTGATCTTCATCATCTTTGCAAGCTTCATCTTCATCAATGAATTCTTCTGAATCTTCAAGATCTTTATCTCCGGTACTTGAAGTGAGAGGAACATAACTCATTGTATTTGATAATGTTTCAAGATCAAATAGCCAATCTGGTCCTGAACCTGCCATGTTTGCTTTATTTTCAAGAAACTGAACATGCAAGTTCTCTTCAATCTTCTTTGTTCTTAAATTGTAGACTCTAAAAGCCTTGCTAACCATAGAGTATCCAACAAAGAAGCCTTCATCTGACTTTTCTTCAAATTTACCCAGATGATCAATGGTATTGAGAATAGTAACATGACACCCAAATGGCCTCATAAACTCCAAAGTAGGAGGTCTTCCTCTAAACAACTCATAAGGGGTCTTGTTCTTTGTTTTGACCACTAAAACTCTATTCTGAATATAACAAGCAGTGTTAACTGCTTCAGCCCAAAAAGTCACTGGGAGCTTGGAATCAGCTAACATAGTTCTAGCAGCCTCAATTAGTGTTCTGTATCTTCTTTCTGCAACTCCATTTTGTTGAGGAGTGCTTGCAACACTAAATTCTCTTTTAATACCTTTGTCTCTGCAGAAATCATCCATAACTTTATTCTTGAACTCTGTCCCATTGTCACACCTGATGATCTTGATTTTCTTTTCAAATTGATTTTCAACTAGAGTGATGAATGTCTTAAGAATGCCTGTTGTTTCATCCTTAGTACTTAAAAAGAAAACCCATGTAAATCTACTGAAATCATCAGTTACAACTAGACAATGCTTCTTTAAATTGATGCTGCTTACTGAAGTAGGACCAAACAAGTCCATATGCAGCATAAAAAGTGGATGATTGATTGAATTGAATGCTTTGGTCTTGCATGAAGCTCTGTGTTGCTTTCCTTTGAGACAGGTAACACAAGTTTGATCATTTTCAAATCTTTTCTCTGGTAGTCCTCTGACAAGTCCATCTTTCACAATCTTGTTGATGGTCTTGAAGTTAACATGACCAAGTCTTCTATGCCAAAGCATTGATTCATCCAAAGTGGTTTTAGCAAGCAAACAAGTAACATCATTATTAGCCAGTATGTTCTGCATATCAATGCTATACAAATTTCCTTTTCTAGGGATTTTAAGCAAAATGTCACATTCATCTGGAAGCTTATAATCCTTAGATAAGATATAGCATTCATCTTCTGTGAATAGAACTCTATGCTTTTTGTCACACATCTGTGACACACTAAAGAGGTTATACTTGAGTTCTTTCACATACTGCACATTTTCAAAATCAATGTTTCCAGCCTTGATTGTTCCTTTGCCAGAAACTTTGCCACCAATTCCTCCTCCAAAGCTGACAAATTGTCCATCATAAGGTTGAAAGTCTGAAAGATAGGACTTATTGCCAGTCATGTGCCTGGAACATCCACTGTCTGAGTATCCTTGATCATTAGTAGTCTTTGAATGTCCCTGCACACAAAATAAAGGAATTAGTTCCTTTTGGGGACCCAAGCCACAAATGACTTGGATCTGCCTCGTGTATCAATATAATTAAATCTATCAAAGGTCATTGATACACCATTGGGATGGTCTGTGGTGATGATTCCTTTTGGTTTCCATTCCCAACGAGCTGAGGCCTTAACAGCATTTCCCATATTTACCCTTTTCTTGTTAACAGACCCACTAGTGGTAACCCTTGGCCTTGCAGTGGTAACTGCTGGCATAGCAGTGGAAACTGCTGGCTTAGAAATTTTAGGTACCCACTTCTGATTATTGTTAACTTTCTTTTCAAAATTGGTCTTTTTCCCTGTTTGAGTAGATTTAACAAAATTTGTAACAGGGGGCTTAGGGTAAACTCTGTTTTTATTTCTGGCTGTAGCAACTGCTGGTCTAGCAGTGGAAACTGCCGGTCTAGCAGTGGAAATTGGTTTAATGCCAGAGTGAAGCAAAACAGACCTGGGAATCATCTTGCTAAGTGGATTTGGGTGATTTAAGTTATTAGCATTGTGTCTATTCACCCAAGTATTCCCAAACACTTCCCTTCTTCCCAAGTGGTAGGTACAGCCTTTAGCTAAATGGTCAAAGCTACCACATATATGACAGGGCTTGTTATTGAACACAAAGTCACTACCAAATTGCCTAGATTTGACATGATTCCAACTCCTCATATTACCCCTAGGAGTTGGTGACCTACTTCTGTACATCTCTGCATATCTAGTAGTGGGCCTAGTGAAATTAGGTTGTGACCTAGGCTTCTCTTTGACAACATCAGGAATACTTCTTTTAACCTCCACATTAACATTTTCAGGTGTACTAGTTTTAGACTCCACATTCAAATTTTCATCTTTAAGATATGAGTCACTAGCACTATCAAATACATCAACCTCAACCTGAACCTTTTCAATTTCAACTGGTTTAACAAATTTTGGTCCATAGGTCATAGGTGGATCCTGAAATTCTTCTAAACCTGTGTGAGCTAAGTCAATGCCAGGAGGTGCTGGAACACCTCTTAGAGGTGGTGGAACAATTTTGTATCCAAGACCTGATTTAGCTTTGCTCACAATTTGGGCTTCCCAAATTTTATCAATACTCTTGGATTGATGATCCAGTGTTTGCTTAGTAATCATAATATTCTCACTAGCCACTTTAACCTTTTCTAGTTCTTCTCTAAGAGCCTTATTAATAGCAAACTGATAATCTAAGTCTCTTTTTAATACTACAATATCATCATTGAACTTAGATTCATTTGCCCTATAATGCTCTAATTGAGTTTCTAAAACACTTAGGCCTCTTTTATGATTTGATAAGTTATAATTAGTATGAGTTAACTCAATGTGTTGCTCATTAAATTGTGCTTTAAGTTTCTCATACTCTTTTAAGGCCTTACAAGATTTAGAACAAGCATTATCAATTTGTACCTCAGAGTCAGAAAAAGCCATTAGTGCCACCATTGCAGACTCTGAATCATCTTCTTCTTCCTTAGTCATAAAGCTCCAATCAAAGCTCACTTCATCAATGGCCAATAGCCCCTTTGGCTCATCAGTAGTAGGTTCCTTCTTCTTGTCCTGCTTGTACCAAATTGACCTATTGTCAGACTTCCTTGGCTTCCTACACTCCCTGGCAAAGTGCCCCTTCTTATGACAATTGTAGCACTCCACCTTCTTTTTGTCAAAACCTACTGTTTCATTGCCACTGATGTTGATTTTTCTTCCAGTCTTCTTCCAAAACTTCTTTGTCCTTAAGCTTAATAATGCTACTTGCCATTTAATGTCCATCTCCTCCATATCATCTTCATCAATTTGATCCAGATCCTCATGATTGAGGATTGAACCACCCACTTGACTTGATATAAAGGCATAAAAAGTAGTATCACTAAGCCCTGCAATCTGTCTCTTTGAGCTACCAGTGGAAACACTTCCACTACCAGTGGAAACCACAATGATAGCACTGTCATCATCACTATCACTTTCTTCATCTGAACTATCATCAAGAGATGATGATATAAGTGCTACACTTCCTGAACTTGAGCTTATTTTGCCAGCTTTCTTCAGTCTTTGTTCAATAACCTTGAAGTTATTGTACAAGTCATTAAGTTTCATGGTCTCCATCTCTGGCTTATCTTCCCACACAGCAACATTTGTTCCAAACTCAGAGGGTAAGCTTCTTAAGAACTTTAGATTGAGGTCTTCCTTTTCCACCTCAATTCCAAAAACAGTGAGTTGAGAAACAATCTTTTGTAGCCTTGTGAAGATGCTATCAAGAGATTCATTACTTGTTGAACCAAAGTTTTCATAAGTTTGCTTCAGCAGGGTCTTTTGAGTCTTCTTGGTGGAATCATTACCACCAAAAACTTCACAGATCTCATCAAAGAGAGTCTTTGCAGTCTTGAACTTGCTGAATGCAACAACTTGGTCTCTGGGAAGTGTCATCAGCAACAGACCTCTTGCCTTGAGATCATTCTTCAACTGAAGTCTTTCATCATTAGTAACAGGTCCAGTGTTGACCTTAATTACTTCCTTGCCACCAATTGTCTCTGTAGTAGAGCTTGGTTTGAAAGAATTACCAACAATAATGATCTCCCAGAGTGTGTAATCTTGGACCATAAAGAATTGTTCTATCATTAGCCTCCACATCTCAAAGTCATTCAATTTAAGCTTTGGAAGCTTAGCAGCAATGTTTGAGTTATTGGTTTCTGTCTCCATTGATTCTTCTGAGTGAACTTGAGTCTTCTAAATCAAAGTATCAAAACTTGTCTCTGATACCACTTGATGGATCTAAACACCTTGAACTTGTGTTAGATTGATACTTTGAATTATATCACTAAGTATGCGGAATCTACTTAGTAACACTTAGAAGTTTGATTGTGAGTAAGACAGTAATATATGAACAATGTATATTAACAAACTATTAGCTCCAATATTATTAATGATAATAATACGAGTGATCTTGATATCACTAGGGTTACACCTTGAAGCTCTAGAAACGTATATAAGAGTTATATCTCAACTGATAACCTAGGATCTCCTTTTATAGAACAAGGAGTCCTCTTCTACAAGATAAGTATAATGCTAATAGAATAAGATATACACAAAATCTATTCTATATAAATCTAGACGCGTTTCCTAACAGTTATCTAATAAGCAGTGGTAATATATTGTTCTTGCAGTGGTAATGAGTTTCCACTGCAAGTACAATCTTCTGTAGTTGTAACATCTTTACTATCCGTGGTAACTGTTAGTATAATTCCCAACAATAGTTCTTACTTGAATAGATACGCCTGGCTACTCCAGAAGTGATGGCTTTTGGTAAAGAGTTTCAAATCCATTAAGTTTTCTCAAAATATTGCTAGGGACTAGCAATAGTTTAGTGTGGGGGATTGATGAGTGTGTAAATACTCATCATTTTTATCGTATCTGAACTGCCAAAACTTCCAAAAACACTCAGAAACGCATCAAAATACAAAAATTATCCCAAAATTGTGTTTTATATGTTTTAGATGCAAAATGTTTAAAAACCAATGAAAAACGAACAAAGTTTGCATAATTGGCAGTTTCAGTCCCTCAAGTTTCACATATTGACAAAACTAGTCCCTGAAGGTTTAAAACGAAAGAAAAGTCAACCCAAGGCATTTTAAAGTCAAAAATTATCAAATCAAGTCCTTGGGTGAAAAGTTTGTGAAAATTACACATTTGGTCCCTGTACTTTCAAAAATGGCAAAACTAGTCCTCGGGAATTTAAAAATTGGAATTTGTCAAATATTTCCCTTGTACTAATATAACTTGGCAAATCAGGTCCCTTTGATATCTTTGGAAAATTGTCACTTCAGGTCCCCCAAATTGAGCAAAGTACAAAATTGGTCCTTGGGATTTATTTGCTACAAACCAAACGGGTACCCTTTGTATTATCCAAAACCAAACACAACACAACCCAATCCATTACCCCTCCCAAGCCCACTCATAAACCTGGCCCAAACCCACCATCAGCCCACCAACACCCCATCCGTTTTTAATAATATTACCCCCCCCCTTGTTGACCACAGTCAAACAACTCCAACTCCCCTTCCACCTCACCACCCACTACCCTGCTACCCTCCAAACACCACCATCATCACCCCTAGCCTGTCTCCTCCCTGATTACACTCAACCCCCCTCCTCTCCTGGCTAACCAAACAAACACTAGCCTCCAAAATCTCACCTCTGGCTTCAATAATCTAAGGAAAAGGCCAAATTCAATTTGGGCGCCAAATTCAAACAATGGCTAGGATTGAATTCTACTAATCAAATGGTGAAGATGAGTGCTGGGATAAGACAAGGGTACATCCAGAAACCCTAATTGGAGATTATAAAAAGAAAAGAGAAGCTGTGAAAGGAGGTGGTAGTTTTTACCTTAATTTTATTTATGTAAAAGTCATGTTTAATCTCTTCTGTCTAAACTAAGTTGTAATTTCAGTTTCAATAGTGTAATGTTGAAGTATTCAAGCAATGAAATTAAAGTTTTTAGCAATTCTCAGTTTATGAACTCCATTGTAGTCTAAAAATCTCAAAAGCTTAATAGTTGTTTCTAACTGTTAAACTGAACTCATAGGGTCACTTAGGTCCCTCATTAAGCTTACTTGAGCTTGTAGAAACTTTAAAAATTCAGCTTAGAAGTAAAACTCAAAAAAAAAAAAAAAAATACAAAAAAAAAAAATAGAAATAAAATAAAAAACTTGCAAGTTCATGGTGAAGATGCTTGGAGCATTGCAAATTAAGGATGGCAATGGGTTAGAGGTTCTATGGAGAACCATTAGGAAGTGATCTGTGGTCTTGATTCCTGGTTGTGGCTGGATTGCACAGTGTAAGATTCTTGCACAATTTCTCATTTGATTGTATATCTCTCTTTCAACACTTATCTCTGTGTTTTCTGTGTTCATTAAGGTGTGCTTAAGTGAGTTTGTGCTTAATATTGAATGATTGTTGGCTTAGTTACTTTGAGCACATTTCACCATATTTTTTTTATTAAAAATTAGTAGTTGAGTAATCTTGGCTAGTTGTTGTTCTTGTTGGTGATTACCTGCTAAATTCAGCTCATCTCACCTTATTTAATACTTGTGAATCTGAATTATGGCCTGAAACATTCATGTGCTTCATTAATCTCATAACAGTCTAGTTTAAAGGGTGTTTGGATCATGCTGATTTACTGAGTTGTAGTTGTTTTTTGGTATACCACTGGGTTCTAACTAGTTGCTTAGGGTCATATAAAGTCACATTGATCATCAATTTGGTCACAGACTTGCCAATAGTCAAAATCACCTCTCACCTTAGAATTTTCATTAACTGTCATGTCATTAGATTGCATAATCATATCATAAGTTGTACAAGTAGTTATAGTAGCATAAATTAGTTTTACATTAACTTATTTCAACACATTAAGTAAGCCAGAATCAACCAAAAACCACAAAAGTCAAAGTTTTTCAAAAACAGAAAAGTCAAATTGCATATTGATTGTCAGAAAGTCATTTTTTGGTCAAATTTTCTAGAATTTTGTGGGAGGCTTTAGAACTTGAAATTTTCAGAGCTTAAAGTATCACACCTAAATTACAAAAGCCCATAATCAGATTATTTTTTGGATTTTTCTCTGGGCTTCTCTAAGGGCTTAAAACAACCTGCAGGGGAAGCAACCTCCCCTGAACCACCAGCTTGACCAGTGTTTCCCATGATTAGATCTTGATCACTTTTTGAGCATTTTTCCTGATTCTTGTTGTTTTATGAAGGTAATAGTTCTAACTTGTTTGGTCTACTTTTAGTTTTGCCCTTTCAGCTTACTTGTTCAGCTTATATTAAGCTTGTTAGTTGCCTTTTAAGGACTATGGATGTGCATAATTTGGAATTTGTGTATTTAAGCTTATTAGCCCCTCTCAGTGGGATGACATAGTTGTTTTAGACTTGTTTCAACTGTGCTTAGCATAATCCACCCTAAGTTTTGCTAGTGAGCTTATTAGATCAGCTTTTGATTTGTTGCTACCACACTGATTGGTATTACCAGCCAGTGTTTGAGCCTGAATTCACAAGCCCCTTGCTCCCTCACCACTTAAGCTCAAGCTGAGCTTGTGGGCTCTTTTGAAAGCCCCTCAGGTCCCCTTTCCATATTTACATTTGGTTTGGACCTTAAGTCACTCTGGGGGGCCCCACTTTGGGCTGCAGTTGCTCCTCAAAGCCTGTTTGAATCTGAGTGAGTTTGGAATAGCTTATTTGTAATTTTAAGCTTGTTCTGTGGGCTTTTCTGGTTGATCAAGCTTATTTTTAGTACATTTCACTTAGTTGCACCTTATTTTCTAGCTCTTGTTCACTGCATAGCTTATTTGAGCCTCAAACCTTCACAATCAAGCTAATAAGCTCACTGTTTGGCTTATTTGAGTGCACACTACTTATTTCTAAGCTTAAGCTAAAGTCCCTTCACAAAAGTCTCTTATTTTAAGTATTTTAACAGGTTTGTAAAAGAAAATTTAGAAAAAACCAAAAATAAATAAAGTGTAGTTTCTATTTAAGCCGTTTGGCTTATTTTTCTGCTTATTTATAAGCACTTTTCATTTTTAAATTTTTCTCAGGTTCCTTTTTAGTTAAAATAATTTTAGGAATTTTTTCAGATTTTTCCTTGTTCCTTTAGTATTTTTTTATACTTTATTTTAGTTTAAATCAATTAAATAATTAGTTTTAATTAATAATAAATAATTAAAAAGTAGAAAAAAATAGGTTTTCTGTTTTAAAATTAGTTTTATAATATTTTAGATTTTTCTAAATTTAATTTTCATTTTTCTAGGTAATTTTCATAATTAATTAATAATTAGTGTAATTTAGTTAATTAAAAAGTAATTAATAATTAGTAATTAATTAATAGTAATTAATTAAATAGTGGTAAAAATAATTTTAAATTTCTAAAAATTTTCTTATAACTTTAGGATTGTAAAAATATAATTTTCACGTTCGTAGGACTTTATTTGCTCTCGTTTCACTTTTTATTTTGCGCGTTCGCGTTTATTTTAAATTCAAACGCGCCTTTTTAGGTTAACTTACGTTTCTAGGTAACCTGATTATCAGTAATTGTTCCAATAGTGTTTCTAAGCTATTCTCAATCATAATCTCGTAGTTTAATCATAATAATCAAATTCCTGATCCTCCTGTTAAATCACCCGATCACTTAAAACGTTTTTAATTACAATTGCTTACCTCGCTGGGACATAACGACCCGGGAATACCCTGTACTCCTTGGTTAGTTGGTTTTAGACGTTTGACTTGGTTGACCATCACCTGTTCAACTTAGTTGACCGTTTGGGACCAATCAAGAAACCTCTAGATAGTGTTGTTGCCTATGCTTGCATGTACACTAAGCGATCTCATGAACTCTTAGAATATGCAATTGGTACATGTACTAAGTCTGATAACAAGCGAGATAGGTTTACTGCTTCATCATGTATGACTAAGAACAAGCATGTTACCTTCGATGTACCTTTGAAAACATCTGAACCTAACATATCAATACCAGAAAACCAAATGGCAAATAAAACAAACTAATGTTCCCATCATTCCTTCTACAGGAGTAAACAGTGTCACTAAAGCTAGCGGGTCAAAGCCTAGTCGCAATACAAAAAATGATAGGACTTCGCCAGCTAAGAGTACAAATGAGAAGAAAGTAGAAGACCCCATTAGGAATAATAAGTTTATGTTGAATGAAAAGAATCGTGTTGATTCTAGTATCAGCTATAAGCGTACTGTAATTAATTCGAATTCTGATGCTATCTGTAAGACATGTAATGACTGCTTAATTTTTGGTAATCATGATGATTGTGTTATGTCATTTTTAATGTCCTCTAAACGATCCCCAGTAGTTAGGAAGCCTAAACTGAAAAAACAAGTTTGGAGAGCAACAGGAAAGATGTTTACCAATGTCGGTTATCAACGGAGACCCACAGGAAAAATATTTGCTAATGTTGGTTATCAATGGAGACCCACTGGAAGAAAATTCTCTTTAGGAAATCAGTGCCCCTTAACTAGAATGACCAATCCTAAGTTAGAAATTGTTAAGGAATGGAAGCCAACTGGTAGAATTTTTCCTTCAGAGACACAATGCCCTGTTACTAGGACCACTGCATCTAATAGTGAAGTTTCCATTGAGAATATCATTGCATTTATGAACCATGTTATTCCTGAATTTGTATGTGCTAACCAAACGGACCCCAATTGCACATGGGGATCCACGTTTTTCAGTTATCCATCCTTGTCTGTTTTCAAATGCAGGTCGTACAAATCGTCCTTTGGTAAAACATATGACCGAGGATCGCTCACGACTCAGGAATTTCATGAAAAATTTTACCGAGACAGTTAGATTCGGGAGTGACCATTTTGGAGCGATTATAGGTTATGGAGACTATGTGTTTGGTGACAGCGTGATCTCCAGGGTGTACTATGGGGAAGGACTTGGGCACACTCTCTTTTTTGTTGGTCAATTTTGTGAATCCGATCTTGAAGTTGCCTTTAGAAAACATACATGCTTTGTTAGAGAATTGGATGGAATAGATCTTCTTAAAGGCAGTCGTGGCACAAATCTTTACACCATCTCTATTGAAGACATGATGCGGTCCTCTCCTATTTGCTTGCTATCTAAGGCTTCAAAGAACAAATCTTGGTTATGGCATCGCCGCTTAAATCACTTGAACTTCAGTACCATAAATGAACTTACTTGCAAGGATCTTGTTCGAGGCATGCCCAGGTTGAAATATGAAAAGGATCACCTTTGTTTTGCATGTCAACTGGGCAAAAGCAAGAAACACACTCGCAAACCCAAAACCGTCAACACTATTATGGAAGTTCGTCACACCTTTCACATGGATCTGTGTGGACTAATGAGGGTACAAAGCATTAATGGAAAGAGATACGTTCTAGTTATTGTAGATGATTACTCACGGTTTACATGGGTGAAGTTTTTGAGATCCAAGGATGAGACTCCAGAGATCATCATAAAACTTATCAAGCAACTGCAAGTTAGACTCAACAAAACTGTCAGAATCATCCGCACAGACAATGGAACAGAGTTTGTTAACAAACAACTTACTCATTTCTATGAAAGTATTGGCATCGGTCACAAGAAAAGTGTTCCACGCACGCCTCAACAGAATGGAGTAGTTGAAAGACGAAACCGCACCCTGGTTGAAGCTGCACGAACCATGCTGATATTTTCTAGAACTCCAATGTTCCTTTGGGTGGAGGCTATCGCAATTGCTTGCTACACTCAAAACCGATCCTTGATACATCCTCTCCACAACAAAACTCCATATGAGCCGGTGCATCTTAGGAAACTTGACCTCTCCTTTCTACGTGTGTTTGGTGCACTATACTACCCAACCAACGATAGTGAAGATTTGGGTAAACTTAAGGCTAAAGCAGACATTGGAGTTTTTGTTGGATATGCACCAGATCGGAAGGGTTACTGAATCTAAAACAAACGAACCCGATAAATCATGGAAACTATTCACGTTACATTTGATGAGCTGACTGAGTAGATGGTTCCTGGACACACTAGTTTTTGGCCCGCACCTAATCTTTTATTTCCTGGACCATTCATTTTAGGTCTTGTACAACATTCCACTCCTGCATCTCCTTATGTACCACCAACTTGTGAAGAATTGAAGAGTTTGTTTGACCCCATGTTTGATGAATATTTTGAGCCTCCAACAGTTGATACTATCACTGAAGTTCCCCCTTTGGCTCCAGTGGCAGAAGCTCCAGTTCCACAAAACTCAAATGGTCCATCTATGTCTGTTTCAGCCATTCAAGATGCACCATCTGTAACACCCCCAATTCATGATGCAGCGGAATTCAACTTGGGTGTTACTCGACGGCACAACAGTCATAATAATAGAAAACGATCTCTAACCGAGTCGTATTAAAAAGATTTATCATTCAAATTATATAAATATCAGAGGTTACAAAATGAGGTCCCAATTGGTTCCGTGTTTACAAATCACATTAAGTGAGTTTTCGAATGATAATAAAATTTATAGCCCTCTTGAGTATCCGTGCCCTTCCGTGCCATCCTTGATCGTCATGAACCTGAAATACATGCTTGAGAGGTCAACACAAAGGTTGAGTGATATTCATAGAGTTTGTTTAATGTTTGAACACAATATGTTGGTAGTGTGAGCTATAGACTCACACCAATGTTTGGAAAACAAAACAGGCAGGCTACGTTATTATACGCCCATAAAATGTATTATACACTAAGCTTATGACACCAAAACGTTAACGTGTACCAATATCGATCGGCAGATTTATCCCGGTAGGTACTTTACTAACATACCTAAATCTCAAATATTAGTGCATTTGTTTGAACTTAGTCAATACAAATGGGATTCGTCAATCCAATAGGCCTATTCACAATATTTGCGCTCACTATTGCTAGTGATTAAATGGTTCATAATAAGGGATCTCGGTTTAGCAAGGCTGGTACTTAGTGATAATAAAACAATCAGGCAAGCATACAATTTGAAAGCATTGTGTTCGGTTAAAATAGCATGTATTCCCCCCAAGGGTTTGTAAAACAATTAAGTAATGGAAAATGGGGCTATGAACTCACCTTGAGTTGGATGATGTATATTGGGAATGATGGATATGCCGTAAGAACTTCTACGAGCAACCTAGAATAATTGTTGTAACTTAGGTTTGGAATAATGTCTAAGGAAACATAAACATGCCAATATATATCTTGCACTTAGTCCATGATGTGGTACAATGTATAGTGTAAGTTTTTGAAAAGAAATGATTCATGAAACATGTATAGTTTATATATCGTTTACTACCATTCGGGCCGACATAATTCAGAAGTCATGTGGTAAACATTCGAGGAGCCAGGACACTTTAATTCGTAAATCCACAACTCATCTCGACGGCTTACATAATGAACTCCTCACATGAGGCTCCCTACTATTGTAGTAGTTGATAAAGTATATATATATATATATATATATATATATATATATATATATATATATATAAATTTTGATCCGAAAAGTTACATGTCCAATATTTGAATAAACTTAGGAAAGTTTATTATTACATGAAGATTGTTATTAGGGTATGTTTCATATAACTTGTATGACCATTTTTCTTTGTATTATCTCATGGTTCTTTTAAGTGAAGTAGATCCAAATTGTTTGTTCAAGTTATCGCCAATTCCTTGTTTCATGTTTACGCCTGAGTAAGCTTGTATGGTCATTTAGTCATGGCCTTGCCATGACCTTTGGTCCTTGTTCCATAGTCATGAGACTTCAACCTTGGCTCTAGCCATGGTGGTGGTCTTGATTATAGGTCATAAGACCTCTTGTTCCTTTTAAAACATAACCAATATATAGTGACTTATATGTATGTAAATAGCTGTTAAGAAACCGAGAAATATCTCATTCGTTATTGATTTTCTGGAGACGTGCTCCTGAGTTTTTGAAGAAAACGTGATTCCGGACAACTTTCGTGCTTTAACTTTTTCATGAAACAGACCAGAAATGCCTCTTTTTGCGTGTTTTAAGTTTCTGTAATAGAAAGTTTTGGCAAGTCATAAAACTCCCATTACTAGGGATGACATACGCGTAGTACAACATAGTGCATAAATAAATATGACTGCTAAGTTCTAAACTTCATTGTTCTGCAGTGTTTGAGATTCTGATAAGCTTCTTCTTCTCTTATCATATATGCTTTCCATTGGATGTCTTCAACTTGTGTGCCTTGGCTTTTAGGGACATCTGTTCCTGTAATGACCACTTTCTCCACACCCGAAGCATATAACTATTGGTTGTGCGTTGCTACCGGTAGCTACAGTCTTGGCTCTACAATTCTGGGCAAAGTGTCCGGTGTTTTGACAGTTGCGACACTTAGCCGGGCAAGGACCAGAGTGATGGAAATTGCACTTAGTACACTGTGGTTGAGTCCCAGTATATCCACCTCTGGTTGGTGCAGCAACATAAGTCGTTGCAGCCCCTTGTCTTTTGTTTTGCTGGTTATGATGGTTGTTGTTGTTGTTACTCCCATGGTTACCATCCTCAATTCATGGAATCGGCGGTTGTAACTCAGGATGTCGGTTCCTTTAACAACATGGTTCCAGAATTCTACTTCTGGATGACAACATGGTTCCTTTAATGGCATTTCACTGTGAGGGCAATACTCTTTCTTCATGTTATCCCCAGAAAGCTTATAATCATTTTGGATGTCCATTGGTTGAGATACTAAATTCCACCATGATAATGCTTCATCCAATAGTGGTTAAACCAGGTTATGGAAGTGTTTTGATAACCTAAGATCAAACTAGGGTTTCTACTTTGAAGAAGTACTCTTGATTCTTGCTTGAAACTAGAAGGAATTAGCTAAGTGTGAGATGATTTGGTGTGTGATGTGTGGCGTTTAAATGAGGGGGAGGGGGTATTTATATGGGCTTGAGGAGGTTAGAACACAAGACTTGTCAAAGCTTCTCAAGTAAGCTTTAACACATGTAAACCATCCAAGCTAACATTGCATAAGATTAAGCCACATGAAGGTGTGACTCCCCCCCCCCCTATGGCGGTTCACAAGCCTTGGGGAGGAAGTGTTGGACTTTGTTGATATTATCCAAGATACTTGGTTAGTTTTGACTCCGGGAAATGCCAACCGTAAATGATTAAGCCTCAAAACGTAAAACCGGGTGTCGTAAAATTATGGAATTTGAAAGTATTGTTAAACATGTCCATATGTTCCATAATAAAATATAAAATGAGTGGTAGGTTCCATTTGGGTGGTAAAACCCTGCTAAAACTGGAAACACGGGTCTAAAACGCGTAATACGTAAAACGTACGAATATTGCGTAAAATTGAGAAAAGTAAAATGTTACTTTTCTAATAGGATAAAAATGATTTAAAATGACTTATAATGTCTAGACTGGGCTCAGTCTAGTGTCGGTTGGTATTAAATGTCTTTTAGACATCAAACCGTAAGCCTAAAAATCTAGGAATGACTTATAAAATCAAAGGATGATTTTTGGTCAATGGAGGAGGGAAAAATATGTTGACTTTTTCTAATAAGTTGAAAACTTAAATCGTCTTAGAAATGCGGTGCAGGTATAGGCTAAGGTTACGGCTGAGTAAAAACGCTTAAAACTGAAAATTCCAGTTTTTTTCCACGACCGAGGCTTATTTTGGTCATGTTTTTCTCAGTCACGATTAATTCTCAAATAAATCATGAGTGTGTCAAACATTTTTCCGATGCGGGGTCACTTAACGCGGTCGAGTTTCGTTGTGCGTAGAATTTCTGAATGACGTTTTACCCTAAAACGTGTAATTCCTTAATAACTTTCGCGAAAATGATCTGACGAATGTCAAACATTTAATTTGCCATGAAAATGATTTATCACTAGAGAATATGAAATAAAAATCAACTTTCGGGTAAATTTCGGGAAAAATGAATAGTAAAAATGAATAGTAAAATGAATAGTAAAAGTGAATAGTAAATTTTCCGGAAATAGTAATTATCCTGAAAATGCGAATTGTTACACCATCTGCCAGTTATTCACCAACATCATCAAATATTCAATCTTCTTCTGTACATCAGGGCGTTGTAGTTGATAATTCCTCTAAAGTGAATCCTTTTGCTCCTCCTAAACATGCTCCATTTGAAAATATATTTGCTCCTGAATCATCTACAGAGACATCATATTTAGAGGAACTTAACACGGCTACTTCAGTTCCATATCCTCAACCGCATGAACATCTCAGAAAATGGACAAAGGATCATCCAATTGACAACATCATTGGAAACCCCTCTCATTCGGTATCCACACGAAAACAACTTTCCACCGATGCCTTGTGGTGTTTCTTTAATTTTGTACTTTCTAAAGCCGAACCCAAAGATTTCAAATATGCATTGTCTAAAGACTGCTGGTTCACTGCAATGCAAGAAGAAATTCATGAATTTGATTGATGTGCTATTTGTTAGTGCAAGTTTTAAATTTATAAGGATGAGTTACCAAATCTAGAAACAACACATACGAGCAAGTGTACTCGTCTGTTAGAGCAAGATATGATGGTAAGTCGGGATCGTTCGCAGGAATTTGTGAGTGAATCGAAATATAAGTCTAAAAGTAAATCTCTAATGTAACCAAATATGATAATAAGCAAATTCAATAAATTAAAAACTACACTTGCTTAGACTAGTTTTCTACTTAATGACACACATGATTGTGATAACTTTTGATAACATGTTGGTTGAGATAATTAGATGGTGATCTAATCTATTCTTTCTACAAGTTAAACTTCGGCCAAGAGTTTAGTTCATAAAAACAAGCTTTAGGTGTGAACCAATCAATTCAAGATCTATCCAAGGTTCATAAGGTATGGTGGATATCTTAAACACAAGACAAACTTTTATTACCAATCAAATACTCTCAGGAAATGGTCAATACAAAAGGTAACCTCTTCATAGACAAAAAGGTCACAATCGTTTATAAACATTTGAACTTTCGTCCTACTAAAGGTTTACAAACAATCCGATTTGATGTTATAAAAGAATTCTCATTACAATCATACTTCTTGTTTCTTTGTTTAGTCAAGAATAATTATGGTGAAAAACAATCATTCATAGACAAATGATTATAACTAGTTGAGTAATAACAAATCTTTCGACCTTTGAAACTATTATCAATTAGTTAACCTTGGCTAAACAAATGTCACAATGAAACTTAAGGTACAATTGGTTCTTAGGATTGACTTGAAATTGAATTAAAACATGTTATCACAATCATTTCTATCACTGAGTATAAAACATCATCAAAACAAGTGTAAAAAGATTACTAGCCACTCATGGCAAACATGCAAATAAACTCAGAATATTTAACATAAGAATCCATGGTTATAAGTCTTACAATGCTTTGAAATTGATAACAAATGACAAGGTATTGATAACCTAAGAGTTGGTGATGATTTCTTGAGATTTTCGGACTCCAAATGTTGCTTCCTTGGTCCTCCAAAGTTCCTGGTTCTTTCTGCACGAATTTTCCTCCTTAGAGAGCTAGAAGATGATAATAATTGTGTGTAGTAATGGGAGTAAATGGTATCTTCAATTGTGTGTTGAGTTATGCACTTTTGAGGTCCCTTATAGGCTTGTCCAACACTCTTGGTAATAAATAAGGACTTAAATGCTTGAACTTGGACAATAAGACACTAAAAAGAGCCTAGAACCATGGGACAAAAGACCAAGATTCGTGCACAAAATTTGGCAAAAACATACAGTCTTGACCATCTGATCGGTTGCGGGTTGGTACCGATCGGATGGCGAGAAGTCACTATGGCAATCTGATCGGTTTCACACCAACCGATCGGATGGTAATTTCTGGCAGATTTGGACTTTGACTTTTCCTTGTGTAGTTCTTTATGTACTATCCAAACTTGATTAGCTTCTGAACTTGGAAATTTGAGATGACAAAACTTAGGTTCTCATATGAATTACTTCATAGATTGGACCTTTGAGCGTGGGAATCTTCGTGTAATCACGTATACTTCATTTTCTTCACTTTTTCTCCATTTTTCCTGCATTTGGCTACATATGCTACAAAACATACTTTGATACGATTTAGTGGCAAAAGCATATAAAAACAACCAAATAACATACACAAAAACACTAATAACGCTTATAAAAACATGTTAACTTTGAGCGTTATCAAATCCCCCACACTTAAACTTTGCTTGTCCTCAAGCAAATCTAGGAGAAAACTAAATATCCACATGGTAACCAAAAATGATTAAAAAAATGTGATGCAAATCCACCAAGTACAAGTACAAGATAAGATTCATCCTTTTTAAGCTTTAGTGGTGAAAATTCGAGATGTTTGACAATACCCAATGATTTTCTTGCTTGATTAACATTTCTAAACACCTCACGAAAAAGGAACGAAGTATAATTCACTCAATCACTCATTTATTTAAGAAGTGGAGTATAAATAAGAGAAATCACACTCATTGCTCAGTCATGATCTAATTATTACCATAAGCTTGTACAAGAAACAAAACTACACCGCAATGGCGTAAGCACCAAGTCTACATATCAAAGAGGTCTTTTATTCGGGTTGTAATGTAAGGCTTAGGGTTGTACCAGGCTTATGTTTAAACATCTCATATAAAAACACAATAGATTACTGGCGCGAATTCTTGATTACTCAAAAACCGGATGGTCACTACAATATTCTTGCACTTGACATTCTCACAAAGCCATTACTATATCCATATAGATAAAGTAATTTGGTAAGGGTAGGGATAAGGCATGGGAATATTTATGAAATTGGTTTTAAATTAAAATAAAATAAAGTCTAAGTCCCATTGTTGCTAGTCACCAAACTAACCACGAACCCGTAAATGATTATAGTTACAATCTTCCTCTTTTTCAAATAACGATACATCGATTCGCCATAACAATATTCTTCATACGTAGCTCATTGGCTAACAACATATCACAAAATTTCCTTTATTCACATATATAGCACATTTGCTATAATTGTCACCTTATAGTTGCGATGACTTTTTTTTTTCAAATTAAACTCCCCCACACTTCGCATAAGCATCACCACAACAATACAAATAAGAAGTTGCAGTCTCCGTCTTTGTCGGAATGGCACACACATAATTGGTGAAGTGTGGCTAACTAATAATCATCAGAAACTATCTAACAACCAAGCAACAAGCAACCCACCATTTAGACTTTGACAAGGGTTAGGCTAAGGTTTAAAGTGTAAAATATTTTTGTATTTTTCTGGATTTATCAAAAACGAAAAGGATGGCTCAAAGGGTATAACTAAGGGTATCTAGCGTTAAAAATGAACGCTAACAAAAGGGTTAAAAATTGGAAATTAACTAATCAATGTGACTAGCTAAAAATCAATAATGAAGGCTATTTGGTTAAAATCCTAAGATTGCCTCTTATCACGTATGTATACTTATATTACAAAAATGTAATCTCACAACGGTCTTGTAATGATTTACAAGTACAAGTTCTAGAATAAATAAAATCACAGGCACACTCATAACAAGAGATTCAAGCATAAAAGATGTATGCTAGATATACTACACCAGAAAGTGGTTATAGGGACTACATTTGTCGTCCCTATAAGTCCAGAATGTAGTCACTAGAAGCTTTAGGGACTACGCGTAGTCCTTGTATCAATGGTCGGTTTTACTCGGTTGCTACATCTTTTAGGGACCACATTTTTTTCACTTTTAGCGACTACTTTAGTTGACTTGACTTTTTGACTTGTTGACTTTTTGACCAATGACTAATTTTAGTGACGCTTCGTTTAGTGACTACAAGTAGTCCCTAATAGTACATTGACTATTTGGCCAAAATATGTGACGCCTCATCTATAGCAACCACAAGTAGGTGTCTTTGACCAAAGGGTGTTGTAACGTTTAGGGACTACATGTAGCGGAATTATTTTGTGTCGTGTAGCGGAATTATAGTGACTACATGTAGTCCCTATATGTTTACATGTAGTCCCTAGAAACTCTGGTCAAAGATCGGGGAGATTTAGTTGAAAATTTCGTCTCCAATTTTATAGTGACTACATGTAGTCCCTATAAGCGGGTTTTTAGCGACTACACTCTGTAGTCCCTAGAAGTCTTGGTAGCGAGATCCCTGAATTGGTGTAGTGTATATATGAAATAGGCTCAAATCCTCACATTTTAGTAGAAAGGGTTATAATATGCGCTAGCAAATGTTATCGATCATAGAAATGGATTGCAATATTAATCGGGACACATCTCAAATTTTTCAAAAATTACTAATTTTACTAGTGGATAGATCCAGTTATTCTAATAAATTATTCCTAAAAGCGTGAATACAACTAGATCACAAGGACAAACAAAATTTAAAAATTAAATCGATATTAGACTTAATTTCTTATTTTACCTACTCACCCCACACACTTAAGTTAAACATTGTCCTCAATGTGATAAACAAAAAAACATGAAAGTAGGGAAAATGAGAAAATAAACCATGATATCCGGTGTTATCCAATCTTCTGTTTCTTGTAATCAACACCTGCATTATTAGAAACAAAAACAAACAAACAAAAAGCATTGCAGTTTTATTTATATTAGTGGCACACCCCCACACTTAAGTTCGACCAAGTAGTAAAACTTTGGGGTATAAACACTGAAAATCAACAACAAAAATAAAAAAACTAAAAATAAAACACACGGGTTGCCTCCTGAGAAGCGCTTGTTTTATTAACGAGTCCTCAGTCGGACTCACACTTCGAAATATATTATGAAGTTTTAGTGTTATGTTTCCTTTTAGGGATATACAACACATTTCCTATCACAATTCCCTCTCATGTTTCATCTATGTTTTCCAATTTAACATTTTCCCATGCTCTAGGAAGAGCATCATAGATAAAACCATTACTGTGTGCCCAAGGAACCATTTCCTTGTGTGGAGCCATGAATGTGATAGCTTCATATTCAAAGTCGGATGAAATTTCTTCATTAGAAATCACGTTTAATTGCTCCTTATCATAATAGAGTTTAATTCGGTGCCCATTTACAATGAAACTTCCACCATGTTTGTCATAAAGTTCAACATAACCTGATGGAAATCCAAGTTTCACTACATATGGTCCAAACCATTTTGGCTTGAGTTTCGGAGCTTTAAACTTGTATTTCATATTAAAAAGCAGAACTTTATCTCCAGCTTTGAATTGTTTTCGAATTCTTAGCTTCCTATCGTGATATGCTTTGGTTCTTGCTTTGTATAGCTTGGAGTTTTCATAAGCTTGAAGTCTTAACTCATCAAGTTCATGTAATTGCAAAAATCTCTTTTCTCCAGCTATTTTTAAATCAGGATTACAGCTTCTTAACGCCCAGTAAGCACGGTGTTCAAGTTCGAACGGTAGATGACATGTTTTCCCATACAAGAGTCTGTATGGTGTCGTACCAATTGGTGTCTTATATGCCGTACGAAATGCCCATAGAGCGTCATCTAATTTCCTTGACCAAACGGAAGGATTATCTTTAACCGTTTTTTCAAGTATTCTTTTTATAGCTCTATTGGTATTTTCGACTTGACCACTAGTTTGTGGATGATAAGCTGTAGCAAAACGATGATGAACTCCATATCGTTTCATTACTTTCTCCATTTGTTTATTACAGAAATGGGATCCTCTATCACTTATTAAAGATTTAGGAATTCCATAACGAGCAAATAGCTTTTTGAGAAAGTTGACAACAACTCGTGCATCGTTAGTAGGAAGAGCTTCAACTTCAACCCATTTGGAAACATAATCGATTGCAACGAGGATATATTCGTATTTGTGTGATTTAGGGAAGGGTCCCATAAAATCAATTCCCCAAATGTCAAATATTTCACAGACTTGAATGCTCTTTTGAGGCATTTCGTCTCTTCGAGAAAAGTTACCGGATTTTTGGCACGCATCACAGTTTTGAACAAGAGTATACGCTTCTTTGAAAATTGTAGGCCAATAGAATCCAGCATCAAAAACTTTTTTAGCTGTAGTGGAAGGACCATAATGTCCCCCAGTTGGGCCATGATGACATTCATCAAGAATTTTTCTTGTTTCGGCACCCGAAACACATCTTCGTATCATTCCATCCTTGCACATCTTAAAAAGGTAATGTTTCTCCCAATAATAGTGTTTTAGTTCTGAAAAGAACTTACTACGTTGGTAGTGACTCATCCCTTTTTTAAGAACATCTCCTGCAAGATAATTTGCGTAATTTGCAAACCATGGTATTTCCTCATCATCATCTTTATCTATCGTCATGAGAGTTTCTTCTGGAAAATAATCATTAATTTCATTTTCTTTTAATTCTTCCAAATTTGGATTCTCGAGACGTGATAAATGATCTGCTGCAAGATTTTCTGCTCCTTTCTTATCTTTTATTTCGATATCAAATTCTTGCAATAACAAAATCCATTTGATAAGACGTGGTTTTGCATCTTGTTTGGTAAACAAATATTTGAGTGCGGAATGATCGGTAAAAACTATCGTTTTTGAAAGCACAAGATAAGATCTGAATTTGTCGAATGCAAAAACTACGGCTAATAATTCTTTCTCCGTAACCGTATAGTTTTGTTGAGCATTGTTGAGTGTTTTACTAGCAAAGTAAATAGGACGAAAATATTTTCCTTCACGTTGTCCTAAAACAGCTCCAACAGCGAAATCGCTTGCATCACACATGATTTCAAATGGTAGTGACCAATTAGGTGCAACCATAATTGGGGCATTAGTCAATTGACTTTTCAATGTTTCGAAAGCTTTAATGCAGTCAGCATTGAAATCAAATACAGAATCTTTTTCTAAAAGTTTAGTCATAGGACGTGAACAGCTCCAACAGCGAAATCGCTTGCATCACACATGATTTCAAATGGTAGTGACCAATTAGGTGCAACCATAATTGCGGCATTAGTCAATTGACTTTTCAATGTTTCGAAAGCTTTAATGAAGTCAACATTGAAATCAAATACAGAATCTTTTTCTAAAAGTTTAGTCATAGGACGTGATATTTTTGAAAAATCTTTGATAAATCGTCGGTAAAAACCGGCAGGTCCTAGAAAACTTCTAACGGCTTTAACATTAGTTGGTGGTGGTAATTTGGTGATAACATCTATTTTAGCTTTGTCTACTTCCATCCCTGAACTTGATATCTTGTGTCCTAACACAATTCCTTCAGTTACCATGAAATGACATTTTTCCCAATTAAGTACTAGATGTGCAGCTTCACATCTTTTAAGCATTTTATCGAGATTGGAAAGACAAGTTTCAAAAGAATCACCAAAAACTGAAAAGTCATCCATGAAAACTTCCATAGATGTTTCAAGCATGTCTTGAAATAATGCGATCATACACCTTTGAAAAGTTGCAGGTGCATTACATAGACCAAAAGGCATACGCCGGTAAGCGTAGGTTCCAAAAGGACATGTAAATGTGGTTTTCTCTTGATCGGCTGGATCAATAAGAATTTGGAAATATCCAGAAAAACCATCAAGGAAGCAAAAGTATTTGTTTCCTGCTAATCTTTCGAGCATCTGATCCATGAAGGGTAAAGGAAAATGATCTTTCCTGGTGGCTTTGTTAAGTTTTCTGTAATCAATACATACTCGCCATCCAGTGACAGTTCTAGTAGGAACTAACTCATTCCTTTCGTTTGTCACTACAGTCATTCCTCCTTTCTTTGGAACACAATGAACTGGACTCACCCATGGGCTATCCTCAATAGGATAAATAATTCCTGCGTCAAGAAGTTTAATGATTTCCTTCTTAACAACCTCTTTCATATTCGGGTTGAGTCGATGTTGTCTTTCTACAACGGGTTTAGAACCTTCTTCACAATTGATTTTGTGTTTGCACAAATCAGGACTAATTCCTGGAATATCAGAAGTTTTCCACGCAAAAGCGCGTTTATGCTTCCTAAGAACAGAAACAAGTCTTTCCTTTTGATTTGTTTTGAGCAACGACGATATGACTACTGGAAGAAGTGAATTTTCTTCTAAGTAAGCATATTCGAGATTATTGGGAAGGGTTTTGAGTTCTAAATCAGTGGGTGGTTCTTCTAGAGATGATTTGATTTTCAATTGATCTTTCTCAATGATATCTTCAAATTTCTCTTCTTCCTCTTCTTTTAATTTTATTTCCATGAATTCCTCAAATTCTTTATCAGAATCTGTTTCACTGATCTTTTCTGAAGTGGTCATGAATGGTTTCGAATCGTCAAGTAATGCATCCAATTCTTCTTCAGTGACTTCACCAATTACATCGATATTATAGCATGTGTCATCACTGGAATTTGGATATTTCATTGCTTTATCGATTAAGAATGTGATTTGATCTTCTCCTACTCCGAGATTTAGTTCTTTACCTTTAACTTTAATCATTGCATCAGCAATGTTTAAGAAAGGTCTTCCTAAGATTAAGGGTACTCGACTATCTTCTTCCATTTCTAAGATAACAAAATCCACAGGAAAAACAAATTTACCAACTTGAATAAGCATATTTTCAGCAACCCCAACAGGATATTGGTATGTATGGTTGGCTAATCGTATACTCATTTTAGTAGGTTTCAATGTATTGATGGAAAGTTTAGAATACAACGAATAGGGCATCAAATTGATACTTGCACCTAAATCGGCTAAAGCATCACATGTGATGTTGTTTCCTAATGTACATGGTATAAGAAAACTTCCAGGATCTCCAAGTTTCGGTGGAATTTTGTTTTGAATTATAGCAGAGCATTCTTCATTAAGAACGGTAGCGGAAATTTGTTCTAACTTGTTTCGATTATTAAGAAGTTCTTTCAAAAATTTCCCATAATTGGGCATTCCAGCTAGAACATCAACGAGGGGTACGTTAATTCTAACTTCTTTGATCATCTCTAAAAACTTCTTATTTCGCTCCTCTCTTTTCTCTTTTCTTAGGGCTTGTGGATATGGTATTTTTGGTGTATAAGGCTTTATTGGTGGAACGGTTGGTTTTTGGGTTGGTTCTTTTTCAATTGCTTCTTCCTCAGCTTCTTGAATGAGAGTATTATCGGTAGGAATGGGTGGTGGATCATATGAGAGACCACTTCGAGTGAATACAGCATTGATATGCTCATTTCTGTTATGTGGTGGACGATAATTCTTATCGTTTGATCCAGATGGTTTTGGATTGGATTGGGTGTTACTTGGTAATGTACCAGGAATTCGAGAAGAAAATTAATCAGAAAGTCTACCAAATTTTTGTTCAAGATCCTGAATAGAAGCTTGATGATTTTTCTGACCTTGCTCAACTTTGGTTTTGAGATTGAAAAATTGAGTTTTTACAAACTCATTTGTGGTTCTTTGAGCATTTACGAATTCTCGCATCATTTTTTTGAAATCAGATTCTTCCTTTTTTTCTGAATTTGTGTGTTTAGATTTTCTGTTCGAGGTTGAAAATCATGATTGTTATCCCTTTGTTGGCGATCTTGCCAATTTCCAGAACTTCTTCCGTAATAATTACCACGAAAACCTCCTCCACGATATCCTCCTTGGACATAATTGGCTTCCCCTTCGTTGGGTCAATTCATAGGTTGGTCATCACATTCGGATGACGTGTGATTTCCTCCACAATTATTACAGCCATCTAGCATTTCTTTCATTTCTCCTTTTATATCTTTGTATTTCGGCAAAAGCAACGGTTTTCTGTAAGGGTTTGGTTTTGGAATCTTTTGATCAATCGAGTTTAAGAAGTACTCGTTCTTCAAGAAGTTGATATGCCTCATTTGGTGTTTTGTAAATTAAAATTCCTCCGGCATCAAGGATTGCTTGAGATGCTTCATCAAGACCATGATAAAAGATTTGGATTATTGTTCCTCGTCCTAAATTATGACCATGACAACTTCAAAGCAAATCTTTCATGCGAAGCCAAGCTTCAACAAGAGATTCATTAGGATTTTGTGAAAAAGCACGGATTTCTCTCATTAATCTATCATACATGGCAGGTGGAAAGAATCGGCTTACAAAAGCTTGCCTCATCTCCTCCCAAGTATTAATAGTTCCTGGGGTTAATTCGTTATACCATACTTTGGCATCTCCGGCGAGTGATGATGGAAAAAGTTTGAGCTTGATAGCATCGACATTAGTGTCTCCATAACGAAACATGCCACAAATTTCAATGAATTCGGCAATGTGTTTATGCGGATCGGCCCGCGAACGGCCATCAAATTGACGGTCTTTGATCATAGAAAGATGGTGACCTTTAACGGTAAAGTTTTCACCAAGGTCGGCGACAACAATAGCAGCTCCAGGAGTGGGTGCTACGGTTCTATTGGCGGCCCACATGGGTAAATCGTCAGCCATGGGTAATGGTTCAAAAAGATTAGAAATTGGGTGTTCTTCAGAAAGATTATCAAACCAATTAAGAATAGTTGAAGATCTCTTCTTACGAAACAAACTTCCGGGATCGGATAAAGGTGTACTAAGCTTTTTAGTAGTAGAACGAGTGTTCATACAACTATCAAGAGAATCGAATCAATTACCTAAACAAAAAAAACAAGAAAAATAAAAAATAATAAAAAAAAAATCAATCCGAATCGGTTGGACGCTACGGTAAAAATTAAAATGTGGGAAACCGAATCGGTTGGAAGAGAAACCGATCTGTTGGTTGCTACGGATTTTTTTTTTTTTTTTTTTTTTTTTTTTTTAGAAAACGAACACGAAAAGAAACGGACTTTTAAAACTTAAAGAAACACGATCAAAATCCCCGGTAGCGGCGCCAAAAACTTGATGTGCTATTTGTTAGTGCAAGTTTTAAATTTATAAGGATGAGTTACCAAATCTAGAAACAACACATACAAGCAAGTGTACTCGTCCGTTATAGCAAGATATGATGGTAAGTCGGGATCGTTCGCAGGGATTTGTGAGTGAATCGAAATATATGTCTTAAAGTAAATCTCTAATGTACGCAAATATGATAATAAGCAAATTCAATAAATTAAAAACTACACTTGTTTAGACTAGTTTTCTACTTAATGACACACATGATTGTGATAACTTTTGATAACATGTTGGTTGAGATATTTAGATGGTGATCTAATCTATTCTTTCTACAAGTTAAACTTCGGCCAAGAGTTTAGTTCATAAAAACAAGCTTTAGGTGTGAACCAATCAATTCAAGATCTATCCATGGTTCATAAGGTATGGTGGATATCTTAAACACAAGACAAACTTTTATTACCAATCAAATACTCTTAGGAAATGGTCAATACAAAAGATAACCTCTTTATAGACAAAAAGGTCACAATCGTTTATAAACATTTAAACTTTCGTCCTACTAAAGGTTTATAAACAATCCGATTTGATGTTATAAAAGAATTCTCATTACAATCAAACTTCTTGTTTCTTTGTTTAGTCAAGAATAATTATGGTGAAAAACAATCATTCATAGACAAATGATTATAACTAGTTGAGTAATAACAAATATTTCGACCTTTGAAACTATTATCAGTTAGTTAACCTTGGCTAAACAAATGTCACGATGAAACTTAAGGTACAATTGGTTCTTAGGATTGACTTGAAATTGAATTAAAACATGTTATCACAATCATTTCTATCACTAAGTATAAAACATCATCAAAACAAGTGTAAAAAGATTACTAGCCACTCATGGCAAACATGCAAATAAACTCAGAATATTTAACATAAGAATCCATGGTTATAAGTCTTACAATACTTTGAAATTGATAACAAATGACAAGGTATTGATAACCTAAGAGTTGGTGATGGTTTCTTGAGATTTTCGGACTCCAAATGTTGCTTCCTTGGTCCTCCAAAGTTCCTGGTTCTTTCTGCACGAATTTTCCTCCTTAGAGAGCTAGAAGATGATAATAATTGTGTGTAGTAATGAGAGTAAATGGTATCTTCAATTGTGTGTTGATTTATGCACTTTTGAGGTACCTTATAGGCTTGTCCAACACTCTTGGTAATAAATAAGGACTTAAATGCTTGAACTTGGACAATAAGACACTAAAAAGAGCCTAGAACCATGGGACAAAAGACCAAGATTCATGCACAAAATTTGGCAAAAACATGCAGTCTTGACCATCCGATCGGTTGCGGGTTGGTACCGATCGGATGGAGAGAAGTCACTATGGCAATCCGATCGGATGGTAATTTCTAGCATATTTGGACTTTGACTTTTCCTTGTGTAGTTCTTTATGTACTATCCAAACTTGATTAACTTCTGAACTTGGAACTTTGAGATGACAAAACTTAGGTTCTCATATGAATTACTTCATAGATTGGACCTTTGGGCTTGGGAATCTTCGTGTAATCACGTATACTTCATTTTCTTCACTTTTTCTCCATTTTTCCTGCATTTGGCTACATATGCTACAAAAACATACTTTCATACGATTTAGTGGCAAAAGCATATAAAAACAACCAAATAACATACACAAAAACACTAATAACGCTTATAAAAACATGTTAACTTTGAGCGTTATCATTGATCGAGTTGAAGTATGGGAGTTAGTACCACCTCCAGACTGTGGTATGATTATTGCTCTTAAGTGGATCTTCAAAGTGAAACTAGATGAGTATGGTGATGTCTTGAAAAATATGGCACAATTAGTGGCTAAGGAATATTGACAAGAAGAGGGCATAGACTTTGAAGAATCATTCGCACGAATTGAAGCCATAAGAATCTTTCTTGCTAATGCTGTCATTCAAAATATGATTGTCTACCAAATGGTTGTCAAGACAGGATTCTTAATGGGTGATTTGAAAGAGGTAGTCTATGTAAGTCAGCCAGAAGGATTTGTAGATTCTGAACGTCATAATCACGTCTATCAGTTGAAAAAGGCTCTCTATGGCCTTAAGCAGGCTCCTAGGGCATGGTATGACACGCTATCAAAGTTTCTTCTGGAAAACAAATTTTCCAAAGGTGTTGTTGATCCTACTTTGTTCACTAAGAAAATGGGCAGACATCTACTTCATGTTCAGATTTATGTAGATGACATTATATTTGCCTCCTCTGATCCCATGGAATGTAACCATTTATCCAATGAGATGAGTTCAAAGTTTCAAATGTCGATGATAGGATAAATGTCGTTCTTCTTGGGTTTACAGATCTCTCAAAATCCTTATGGCATTTGCATAAATCAATCCAAATATGCTAATGAAATTTTGAAGAAATTTGGATTCAAAGCAAGTGATCATGTTGATACACCCATGGTTGAAAGATCGAAATTGGATGATGACCTCTCTGGGATCCCTGTTGGTCAAACTAATTACAGAAGTATGATTGGATCCCTAATGTACCTCACTGCTAGCAGACCAGATCTTCTATTTGTTGTGTGCATGTGTGCTCGGTACCAGTCCAAACCTACCAAAAGCACATGTAAGTTGTCAAGAGGGTCTTTAGGTATCTCCAAGGAACTATTCACATGGGTCTCTTGTATCCTAAGGACACCGCCATGGCACTCACGGCTTACTCAGATGCAGACCATGCGGGGTGTCAAGATACTTGTCGAAGTACATCAGGAGGTGCTCAATTTCTGGAAGATAAGATTGTAAGCTGGTCATCTAAAAGGAAAATGAGTACATAGAAATCCTCCATAGAGGCTGAATACATTGCCATATCTTCGTGTTACACTCAAATATTGTGGATGAGATCTCAACTATCGGACTATGGCTTTTATTTCAACAAAATTCCGATGTACTATGATAACAAAAGTGCCATTGCTCTTTGCTGCAACAACGTCCAACACTCCCGATCTAAGCACATTGATATCCGACATCACTTCATCAAGGAATAGGTTGAGAAAGGTGTGGTGGAACTTTACTTTGTGAGGACAGAGTTTCAGCTGGTAGATATCTTTACTAAGGCACTCTCTAGAGAACGGTTTCAATTTATTCTCCCGCGTCTTGGAATGAAGAGTCTTACGCTATAATCACTAAAAATTCTTCAGGAAGAGAATGAGGAGTAATGGATTTGCTTATATATCCTTTGTAGATAGTTTAATCAAAAAGAAAAATAGAAAAATATAAAACCATCAAAAAACCATAAAAATCAAAAAATTCAAAAACTCCAAAAATATTCTTCTCATGACATGTCTCTCGTATAATCGATATTATGTACGTTTCTAGAAATGTCATTCAATAATGACACGGAAGCATACATATGCTTGAGCGGGAGTTTTTCTTATCATTTAATAATAATGTTTTCTAAAACATGTCGTCTCTTAAAAATCTCTTTCAAAACGGTTTGCTATTACTTCAGATAGCAACCCATTCTTCAAACTGAGGAAATCACATCACGAAAAAGGTGGTTGTTCCTATCAACGGGTGATTAAGTTCTCGCGGGCATGGATTACTTTACATCCATGCACCTTCGACTTGATGTACTTTTCAGTGTATCATTTCTTGTACAAGAAGAGAAGTCTTCTTTACATCGCAAATACTTTTCCATCTATGATTCTTCAGGAAAGTATTTGTGCTAAACTTGGTGGTACCATGTTTTTTGAAAATCAATCAAACTAGCAATTTTTCATAAAATTTGCTACTCAATCAATGACAAAAAGTTAAGTTTTTCATTAAAATGTTAAATAGAAAATGGGTCATCGATTGAGGGGGAGAGTGATTTCAAAACTCTATATCATCAAAACAAGTCACTTTGTACATAATAAGCAGTGAACAAAATGTGGTTGTTATGTGTCAGAATATGAATTTTTCATGAGTTTCTCGTTAAACTCCAAATAATTTATAAACTCATAATTTCTGACACTAACAGTCTCCCTCAATGATTGAGGGGGAGTATTGTATCATCTCATTATCAGAATATCTTTAATCAGACCACATTTTTCTCTCAAACTTTTCTAACTTATTTAAATCACTTGGGATCATAAAACTCAAATGGTTTGAAATTTTTGATCGGGGGAGAAAATATGATTTACATATGAAATTTGATAAAAAAAATATGATTGTTTGGACTTAAACTTAAGCTCTCCCATATGTGCTAAACTTTTTGGTATTTCAAGGCACATATTGAGGGGGAGCAAATGGATTGTGGTGACTAAAAAGGATGTGGCATATCATCAGATCGCGACGCAGACTTAACCAATGAATTGACGAAACAAAAATTGTCATTAATCGAAAGGACTTGTCCTGTACGGGTAATAACTCAATAGAATCATCATTAGGCCGATCTTAGGAAAAACCGCTTATGAAATTTTGAGAGGTAGGAAACCTACCCTAGAATATTTCAAGGTTTTTGGAAGTAAGTGCTACATTCTAAACACCAAAGATTATCTCACCAAGTTTGATCCAAAGTCTTACGAAGGTGTATTTCTAGGATATTCACAGAATAGTAAATCCTATACTGTTCTCAACAAGGAAATAATGGCCATCGAAGAATCACTCAATGTAACTTTTGATGAGAGTCCTTCCCCTCCTAAAATATCACCTTTGGTAGATGATGATTTAAATGAAGAAAATACCATAATTGAAAATATGAAAAACCTAGACATATCTCAAGTAAATGAAATCATCAAAATAGGCAAAACCACCAACATTAAGGAATCTAAAGATCATCCCTTGAAAAATATCATAGGAAACTTGAACCAAAGAACCCTTAGATCACAAGCTCAAGACAAAAGCAACTTCTTTTGCTTTGTCTCGATCATAGAACCTAAAAACGTTAATGAAGCATTGAAAGATGAAAGTTGGATCATCGCAATGCAAGAAGAATTAAATCAATTTAAGTCAAATGATGTTTGGATGTTAGTACCGAGACCAAAGAATGTTACCATAATAGGAACCAAGTGGGTGTTTAGGAACAAACTTGACGAACATGGTATTGTATCTAGGAACAAAGCAAGGTTAGTCACACAAGGCTATAATCAACAAGAGGGAATTGATTATGATGAAACCTATGCACATGTAGCAAGACTAGAGTCCATTAGGATATTACTTGCTTATGCTTGTGCATTAGACTTTAAGTTGTTCCAAATGGATGTGAAAAGTGCATTCCTAAATGGTCTCATCAGTGAGGAGGTATATGTAGCACAACCTCCAGGATTCATTGACTTTCAGTACCCTGAGCATGTTTATAAACTTAAGAAAGCTTTATATGGTCTAAAACAAGCTCCTAAGGCTTGCTATGATAGGTTGAAAGTTTTTCTTCTTAAGCATGAATCTCAATAGGAATGGTAGATAATACTCTTTTCACTAAGAAGAAAGATTCAAACATCATAATCGTCCAAATATATGTCGATAACATTATATTTGGTTCAACTTGTCGAGACATGTGTGATGAATTCTCCAAAATCATGCATGATGAGTTTGAAATGAGTATGATGGGTGAACTTAACTTCTTCCTTGGACTCCAAATAAAACAATTAGATGATGGAATTTTCTTTAATCAATCTAAGTATATTAAGGAAATGCTTAAGAAATTTGGATTAGAGGATGCTAAGCCTTTGAAAACCCCAATGGCTACGGACACAAAGCTCACCAAGGATGAAGAGGGTGAATCCATAAATAGTACTAAGTATAGAAGTATGATAGGAAGTTTATTGTACCTAATGGCAAGTAGGTCCAATATCATGTTTAGCGTCTGCCTCTGTGCTCGCTTCCAAGAAGATCCCAAAACTTCTCATCTAGAAGCGGTTAAGCGTATCTTCCGATACATTAAAGGCACTATGCATTTAGGATTATGGTATCCTAAGGGGACCGGCATAGAAACAATAGTTTATGCCGACTATGATCATGCGAGAGATTATGTGGATCGAAAAAGCACTAGTGGCATTTGTACATTCATGGGTTGTTGCTTAACTTCTTGGTTCTCCAAGAAACAAACGGCACTAGCTATCTCCATGACCGAAGCCGAATATGTAAGCGTCGGAAAAGCATGTCAACAAGCACTACGGAAATATTTGTTATGCTTTTAGGGGGTCATTTAAGCCCAAAATCATGATATTATGGTCAAATATTACCTCAAATCGTTCCTTTTGTCATTTTAGATACTTCGGACGAGAATTCTGGAAAATGGAGCAATTTGGACGTTTTTTGAGTTAAAAGTGAAGAAAACGACAAAGTCAAGAAACCATGCTGGAAACAGTACCTGACGGCGTCAGATGTCACAAGGTGATGTTGTCATTTGATGAATCAAGAGGAGGATAACTATTTGCACTTGATGCGCCAAAGAAGAATTTGATGATTACAACTTGATGGCGTCACGTTATATTTCAAGTAGGCTGTCACGTATAACCACAAAGAGAGACGGCCCAAAAGACAACAACAAGAGATGGCATCAAGAAGTTTAATTAGGCGTCAAGAAACCCTAATGATGGCATCAGGAACCAAAAGCTGATGTCGTCACCCTTGTATATCTATATATAGTTTTGGATTTTTCATTCATTAAGGTGGGACTTTTGTACAACAAACCCTAGCCAAAATTTACAGCCATTGTAAGGGTTTCATACCCTTCTTTCATCCATGTTCAATTAAAGATAAGTTAATCTTTTAATCATTCAATATGTCTATGTGTTTTTTGATTATCTTTTATGCTTGTCTTTCTTTTAACATGCTAGCTTAGGTTTTTTAGTGTTTGCTTTGATCTAATGAAACCTATTAATTATTGATTGTTGGTGTGTTTGATTGTTGTTGCGTGTGATATGTCAGTGTAGCATAGGGTGTTTAAGCCTTTTCATGTTTTACATTTATATTTAGCCGACTTATTACTAACACACACACTTAACGAGCAGTGTACCCGATCAATATGCATATAGTGGTAAGTAGAGTGTCGAACACTAAGAATGGAACGTAATATCTAGTTGATTTAATCAGTATTTTAATATCTAAGTTAGTTTTACAATCCTTGTAACACCCCAACCATAGAAGGGCTAAGGTGTAACATTATGGAGTCAAATCAGAACACAAGCGAAACGGAGATACATTTCCATACAAAGTTTACAATGGTTACAAATGAAAACTAAACAAAGTACAACTACAAAAGGGCAACAATACTAAACTAAGCCCAACATCAAATACTAAGCCCAAACACAAGTGCTTCTAAACATCTCTAAGTCCAGCAAGTAGCTAATCAGGTGAAGTCTTCTAAGCCCAAAAATAAGATCTCTTCATCCATAAACCCAACTTCTTACTAAACCTGCCGCAGGAGAAAAGAAATGTGGCTGAGCATAAAAAGCTCAGTGAACATATATCAAACGATTAACAAAGCAATACAAAAGAGATATGACAATCAAATGAATACGAAGATAGATTACATATGGTGTCAAATGGGTAATCAAAAGATATCAAGGTTAAGTTTAAGATGTAATGTATGTGGAATCAGTATTTACCCAAGCCCAATCAATATACAATCCAATCCAATAGTAACCCAATATGGAGTGATCAACTCCCAGTATGTGAATGGTTGCAATGCACGCACACCCAGTCACCAAACAATGTAGCATAATCAATGTAGTGAATATTGTAGTCACAATCAAACAATCAATCAATCAATCAAATCTAGGATGCATCCATACGCCCCTGCAGGCCAATCATAAGCATAGCAGTAGTCGATAACAAAATCAGGGATGGTGGGGGACATCTCTCCAGCCCCGCTAGAGTACATAACATTGGTGCATCAATGCTATGGTTGTGGCTATTCCACAACAAGTACTGAAGGGTCATGTAGTCAAGGTTCAATATCAAAGTATAAGTGCCAAGTCATAATCAAAGGTTCAATGCTAAAAGTTCAATATCAAAGGTTCAGTATCAAAGGTTTAGTATCAAAGGATCAATCAAAGATGTAATATCAACGGTTCAAAATGGAGAGGTCAAAGCCAAAGTTCCCAATCAACAAGGTTCACTATTCCAAGTTCCAAAGTCCCAAAGTTCATAAATCAAAGGGTCATAATGAGAGTTTAAAACAAAGTTCAATTTATCAGGTTCCCATCACTTGTTTAAAAAGGTTCGTGGTATAATCCCATTTAAAAGTTTTACAACAAAGGTTCATTTAGCAATTATTTTCCAAAAGATGACGTTTGTAAAAGTGATCTTTAATAAAGGTTTTCATAAAATCCTTCTTTAAAAATGCTCTTTATGGATTTATAAAATCCCATAGATAAGTAGTCTTAAATCATATTAAAAGTGCCGTTATAAAATAGTTTCTCCTTTAAGTGTGTCCATGTCATAATTAAGAAAAGAATTTTTTCACCTCCCTTTATATTATCCCAAAAGAACACCCAAAGTCTCACAAGGGTTTCACCTCTCGTTACAATATTCCAAAGGAAATCCAAGGTCTCACAAAGGTTCAAAGGTTAAGGTCACAAAAGGTCATCGAACGGATCATAAGAGTTCAAACGAATAACAATAAGATCACAATTACCGATGAAAACACATCAATCATAGAGCCAAGTACGAAGGATCATAACCAAGACCAAACAGAAGTCATAACACGATAATCAAGTCCAAGACAAAGTCAAGAGAGAGAAAGTGTGCACTCTTACTGAAAGAGTACGGAATATCTGTACATTAGTCCAAACACAAAAGCAAGGTCACAGATCAAACAAAGAGAGACGGATCACTCCCGCTTCACCTAGCCTAGAAGAGAATGGATACGAATCAAGAAGAGTCCAAATCACGTAAGTTGCCATTTTTAGTTATCTTTCCATTTTTAGTAGCTTTCCATATTTAGCAGCTTCCTATTTCAGGTAACTTTCCACTTTAAGTAGTTTAAGCATTTTAGAAGACTTTCTATTTTTAGTAAGTTTCCTTATTTAGAAAGTTTCCAATTTAAGAAGGTTTCCATAAATAGTACTTTCCAAAAATAGCAGGTTTCCATAATTAGCAGATTTCCAAAATTAGCAAGTTTCCAAATGTTAACATATTCTTATAGGTTAGTTTTATCATGTTATCAAGTTCCCATGTTCCTAAATGTCAAGGATTTCATTTTATTCAAGATTTCTGAAATTAGGGTTTCGTTATGTCACTTAATACATTTTAGGGTTAAAAGTGTAAATATAACAACAAATGAAGATAAACATAATACCACACATATACTTAAGTCACATAAGCCAAATATGTAACACCCCGCCTTATAGACCACAATATTGTCTGCTTTGCCCGAAGGCTCACGGCTTTGTTCTTGTGGCCCTCATGTGAAGACTTCCCGGCAGGTCACCCAAGCCAGTACTACTCTCACATGAGCACGCTTAACCGTATGGCCGATTAACCGTTCCACCACAAAACGCGTTGTGTCATATAAGGCGAATGTTAACATATATGTCCCAGCATCACTCCAAGTCACAGCCAATGTGGGATTTCACTGGGGTATTACATTCACCCCCCGTAGGGATTCATCGTTCCCGATGAAGTTTGCCCCACATCCCGAACGGCTTGGAGTGGCTCTGATACCATCTGTAACACCCCGCCTTATAGGCCACAATATTGTCCGCTTTGCCCGAAGGCTCACGGCTTTGTTCTTGTGGCCCTCATGTGAAGACTTCCCGGCAGGTCACCCAAGCCAGTACTACTCTCACATGAGCACGCTTAACCGTATGGCCGATTAACCGTTCCACCACAAAACGCGTTGTGTCATATAAGGCGAATGTTAACATATATGTCCCAGCATCACTCCAATTCACAGCCAATGTGGGATTTGACTGGGGTATTATAAAATATGCCAGATTTACACTTTATACCCCTTTAGTTTCAAAAGTTACAATTTAATCCTTTAATTATTCAATTTACCATAATTAAACCATTAACTAATATAATTAACACATAAGCATCACAACTATATAAAATTGACATAAACAGCCCCTATAGTCATTTTAGGTCGTGGAATGCACAATTAAACCATATTTACATTTTTAGTCCGTCTAGTTATCATATTTACAATTTAAACCTTTTAATTATCAAATTAACACATAAACCACATAATTAATCAAATAACCACATAAATCCACCAAGTATCACAAAATGACAATTTTAGTCCCTATATATTATATTTAGGTCGAGAATGTCATATTTACAATAATAGCCCTTTAGTTTTCAAATTAACAAAACTAACATATAACTTATAAAACAATTATCAAAAATCATCCAAAACCCTAACAAACATCCAATCATTACACCAATCATCATCATCATCATCATCATTACACAATCATTATGTCAATTACTATCACCAAACATCAGCCAAAACCCTAACCCTAAAACATTTGCACCATATTTTAATTATATTCGATCAGATCAAAACAAAATAATTCCCAACGATTTACATAGGCCTCTAATAATTGAAAACATATTTTATTCATGTCGAATATACATCATAACACATCAAAAAATTAGATCTAGCCCCCAAAAAAATCGTATGAGCCATTTAGAGTTTTTGCATGTTTTTAGGGTTTCTAATATATTTTAATTCGTGTGACTTATATAACATGAATGGATCATTTTTTATGATTTTATAAAGATAATATAGGATAGGAAGGACGATATAAAAATACCCAAATGTGTTGTATCGAAGGGGAAGAGCTGATTGAATTTTCCTTTTCTCGGCCATAAAATCGAGCAACAATAAATCAAAATTGAAACCCGACCACTCCACAGCCTTTAACACTATTTTTCCATCCTTCTAGGACCATAAACACGTCCAAGAAAAATGGTAGGGAGCCTCAGAAAAATTCCTAGCCATCATATGTATTTTAGATGTGTTTTAGGGTTTTTAATATGTTAAATGGAAGAAAATAAATTAAATTTGGCAAATATAGAGGAGGGGCAGTCAATTTCGGCCCAAATGGGATATGGAATTACAAAATTCCTGATTTTACAAAGTTACCAAATATATTATGAGATTATCCATTAATTTATATAATTTAATTAAATTGTAAACTAAATAAAAATGTAAATCGACCAAATACATAATTTTAAATGTGAAAGTTATTTTTAGGACATTTATAAATATTGTAATGCTCATAAAAAATTATCATATATCATATATTGCTAATTACTAAGTGTTTAGGATTTATTTGATATTTTATTCAAGTGTTTTGTAATAATTTTAAGCATCAGGGGCATTTTGGTCATTTTGCATATTTTGAAATTTTAGGTTTTACAACTGTTGGAACTCAAATGTTGTTTACTTGAAGTTACATGTCCATGTTTGTGATCGTACGATAATTATTTTTGAGTTAGGGCTTGTTTGGTAACCGAACACAATTCTTCTAAATTTCAAATTAGAGGGTATTTTGGTAATTTAAACATGTTATGGAAATGCGGGTTTTACAATCCTAATCTAATAAAAAGGGTTTTCAGCCTGAGAGGCTGGCACGGATTTAGTAAATAATAAAAAGTAAAACTAATGAGAACGAAACAGCGAATAGCAATCACGTACACAGATAGATAATAGAAACACGTAAGAAGACATGTCCTTATAATTAAGTAGCTTGTCACTTGTTATATTGCTAGTTTTATATAATGAGTATCGTAATCTAATCTGTCTTGTTGGATCCTATATATCGGCGAGTAAACCCTTAATGATTACTTATGTTTATCCTACCTTCTAGACACTATATAACTAGGCGAAGAACAGGTATGGTAGCCCAGAAGACTCAACTAAACACAGAGGTTATCAAAACACAAATATAATTCACCAAAAACATCAATCATATAAACTTTAACCGATGGGAAAACAATTTTAAGGGGAGCAGTATGGTGGCCACAAGCCCATCAATCCTGATGGATTAAAGCTTACTAATACAATAAACAAAACTACTTAATAAATTAAATACATGCAGGACCTTCTTACGGCTCTAAGATCTTTGTTTGGGGCATATCTTGTGAAGCATCTTTGACTGAATTTGTCTCCTTAGAGTTTCCTGTACACAAAACTCGTATCTGTCCTGGGGTATTTATAGGTTCTGTCTGAGGGGTCGATGCGGCGCATGTTGATGATAGATGCGGCGCATCTACTTAACTTCGTGTGGGGTCTAAGATTATTAAATTCTAGAATATTCGTACACCGCCTTTAGATGCGGCGTAACTTGTTTCTCTATGCGGCGCAAGTTCTTTAATGTCTTGGATAGTATCTGGTGAAGTCTTTAACTGATACGTCGTATGTTGTAAATAAGATGCGGCGTATTTTGGAGTAGATCATGTTGATTATTCTTCGTTGACCAAAGTTTCATATGCGGTGCATGTTGTAATTGGATGCGGCGCATTCTTCAAATTCAGGAAATGGTCTTCGAATTCATCTTAGTATGATGTTGCGACGTATCTGTTGAGAGAGATACGGCGCATCTCTTGAATTTCAGTAGACTTTACAAATCTTGATCATTTAGCTCCATAATTCGTCCAATATCATTAACTTTCATCTATTGCTTGTTTCTACCTGAGAATCACTGAAGTAAACATAAGGGCACCAATTCTCATACAAAATAATATAAAACAAGTCAATTAAATAGGATAAATGATGCTAATAAAATGTACTTATTTGATGTCATCAAATATCCCCCCACTTGAACTTTACTTGTCCTGAAGTAAACCTTTAGAATAAACAGAATGAAAATGTATCCTTGATAGGATATTTTTACATTTAAGAACTTATTCGTTTTATCATAATTGCACGGCCAAACACTTAACTAATTAGAAACAAAATATATATATTTATAAAAGCAAATCTAATCGTTTAACTGTCCGGACGTGACGAATATTCTATCATATGCTTGACAAGGATACACATCTCCCCCACTAAAGCTAAGGAGTAAAAAGTCGTAGGCGGTAAAAAGGGTTTTTGTTTCATTGGTTAAACCTAGCTCTGCTTGAACATTTCCTTCACAAACTTAGTAGATCGTTGGCGCGAGTCCTCGACGCTTTAACTAATGGATGGTCACTAGTATGCTTCATGGATCGCTGGCGCGAATTTTTTATCTTTTAAATAATGGATGGTCACTAATGTGTTCCTTGGATCACTGGCGCATTACTTTCATAAAGGATGGTCACCAAGTTACACACCAGATCATTAGCGCATCATTTAATCAATCTTAAACTCGGATGGTCACCAATTCACATACCAGATCGCTTGCGCGTTAGCTAATTAATCTAATACTCGGATGGTCACTACCTTATTCATACATTTAATATTCTTACTTGGCCATCATCATATCCGGATGCTCGAAAGCTAACAACGAATATAATAATACGGTTGGGTATGGATAACATTTAGAATATAAATTGGTGTAAAATAAAAATACAAAACAAGAAACAAATAAATTAAAGTCCTAAGTGTGGTTAGAATACTTCCCTACCATCCCATGAATAATACTCATATCATTGAATAACTCATGCTTTGACTCTTTTGTAACTCACGCTTTAGGTAGACACGAATTATACTCAATAAGATCTTAGACAAAGAATAAACAATCCTTAGTTGGCGTTCTCATAATGTCCAACTCCCTTTCAATCCATAAATATAATACAACAATAGTGGCGATATCTACCACTTAATACAAAACTTTACATTGTTGGTTTAAATAAACTACCAACTTCTTATTTCTTTTTCTTTTCTAATTTTTTCAATTTTTTTTAACTAAAGGTGTTAAATTTCACCACAATTCCATCACAATAAATCTGGATAATTTTTCTTATTCTTCAGACTTTCAGACATAATCTAATAGTAAAAGTAGTAAACACACGAAAAACTAACTAAAAATATACAATATGTACTTTCACTCCATTGCATTGTGCAATTTCCTGACCTAACCAAAGATAATGAATTTACGCACGCGAACACAAGTAATGCAAGGAAACACACTTTGCCAAAGCAACTAACCATGGACTTAAATCTACGGGGTAGGCTAAGGTGTAAGGTGTAACGAAACATAGTAACAAGGTGTAAAAATCCTAAAGGAATGGTTCTACGTGTTTTTCTAGGGGTATCTTACTCTAAAAATGAGAGTAAACAAAGGTTTATACGGGGTTAACTAACTAGTGTAGTTAGTTAATATCACAAAACATATAAAGGCTTTTTGGTGTAATCCTAAAGTTTTACCAATTTAGATAAGTCACTCCAATTATAAAATAATACTTATTATGGTGGTCTCGAATAGTATACAAGTCAAGTTCTAAAGTTTACAAGTCACCGACACACTCATAGATTTGTGAATTTTGAAATCACAATTTTAAAAATAAAGTCTTATGAGTAGCTATGCAACTTAGATTAAACAAAAACATGCTAAAAAATTTTAAATTTTGATATATTAAGCGCAAATTGAAGCATATTCTTGAAAAATAAGGACAAGTAAGAGTTAAGTAAAAGTTCTAATTCTCCATCCCCCTACTTGAGTTAAACAACGTCCTCGTTGTTTATTAAAATTAAAAACAAAGGAAATTAAAAAGAATTAGAACGAAAAACTCCCATGAGATTTGCTCGGTTTGATCCTCCATTATGCTTTTGCGAGCAATAACTATAAATACCACCAATTATACATCTGAGTTTAGAAAGGTCGAAACTTGTACGAAATTCATTAGTGGTTAGAAAATAAAAATAAAAATAAAACTGTAAATCATCAGGTCAGTCGATGCGCCGCATCTTATTGAGGAAGATGTGCCATATTGAGCCTGGAATTGGTACGGGTCAGAAAGATTAGATACGTCGTATCCTTAACCAGGGATGCGCCGTATTAAATAAACTGACAGAAAGTTCAAAGTTCAGAAAATATAATGCAGAAAAAATATAAACAGATATGACCTGTGCAGTAGATACGCCACATCTATTGATGGAGATGCACCGCATCTGCTACAGGTCTAACAGACTCGACAGCAAAAAATAGTAAAAATAAATCTGGGTTGTCTCCCAGTAAGCACTTTTCTTTATTCCAGAGTCTTCAAGTTAGACTCACGTTCAGCTCCTATTTTGTGTCATTAACGCCGTCAGCAGCATCGCGCTCTCTCATCCTTAATCCAGTAATATCAAGTGTATCTTTTCCCTCCTAGATTTCCAGGCCATTCCTTCTTAAAATATGCACAAGTAAACATCTATCCCTTTCGGGTAGTGATGACAAGATAATAGACGAAAAATTCTTATCCATGCGAAGGCATAAATATTCTAGATGAGGAGGTAACTCAACAAATATATCATTATGTTCCTTAACCCTTGTACATTTGCTAATAACATCACATTCATTAAGGTTAGGGTCCATACATTCATTTAATCCAATCATGTAAACAATCTTAATTATGCTCTTGACCGGATTTTCACACTCATAGACTAGTTTGTCTTTCCCTACTCGTAATGATATTTTTCTTTTAAACACATCAATTTTAGCATGAGCAGTAGACAAGAAAGGTCTTCCAAGGATCAAAGGAATCTTAATATCCTCAGGCATGTCTAGTATTATAAAGTCTACAGGGAATACAAACTTCTCGATCCTAACTAGAATATTTTCAGCAATCCCCACAGGTTGTTTTATTGTTCTATCTGCCAATTCAATAATCAACTTAGTTGGAGCTAATTTTCCTAAACCTAAAGAGGTAAAGGTTCTAAATGGCATGACATTAACACTGGCTCCTAAGTCAGCTAAAGCATTATTGAAAGACATGTTATTAATTGAACAAGGTAAGGTAAAACTTCGTGGATCTTTTTCTATATGAGGCAAGGCATTGTAATCTGTTGCAGAGCACTCTTCTTTCATTGCAGCCTTGATCTCCTCTTCAATCCTTGCTTTTTCCTTGAGTAATCTCTTGACAATAATTAAAGAGTTAAAGAAACATTGGGGTTTCAAAACATCACCATTCTTCAATCTTCCAGGAAAAGGTGCGTTAGGCATGACTTCTTCGGTAGTAGTGCTAGCCTTGACATGATCTCTTGGATTAGTTTCAGTTGAGCTTGGTAAACTTTCGTATCCCCTTTCTTGAAGTACTTTGCTCATCTGACCGAGTTGTTTATCAAGTGCTTTGATCGAAGCTCCTTGGTTCCTTATAGTAGCATCAGTAGAAGCTCGGATTTCTTTGATCATAGCAATATTCTCTTCATGTATCTTGGTAGCATCGGCCATCATTTGCTTTAAGGTATCATCCAAAGTCTGCCTCCTTTCTTGATATGAGGGATTCCCATTATTTCTTTGGAAATAACCTGGAGAAGTTTCCCTGTATCTTCCTGAAGGTTGGAATGGTTGTCCAAATTGTGTGTAGTAGGCCTCCTCAAATGTTTCATCATTCCTTGATGGATAATCTTTAGTGTAAGGGGGACCTTGGCACTTTTCACATCTAACTTGGGCAGCATAAGCTCTTTTATCTCTCTTCTTAATCTCTCTACTAAGCTTGTCCAATTGAGCTTGAATTGCAGCAAAACCATCAGAATTAGTGCTGATTTTAGACCTAGTAGAGGTTCCATTGTGCCATTTTTTAGAATGATCATCAGCCTCTTCAATAGCTCTTCTAGCATCAGCTGCACTCATTTGAGGTACAGCTCCCTTAGAATCGAACTGCTATCGAGTAGGCACGTCCAAAGCTTGATAGAATAATATTATCTCTTGCATAGGGGTTAGATAATGTTGAGGACATTTCAATAATAGTTCTTTTAATCGCTCCCAAGCAAGAAAAAGAGTTTCATCTGGCTCTTGCTTGAAGTTATTGATAGCCTCCATCTCTTTAGCAGTCTTCGCAGTTGGACAATATCGCTTGAGGAATTTGCTCTTCAAGTCTTCCCACTTGCCAATAAAACCAGCGGGTTCATTCTTTATCCACCTACTAGCAGCTCATGTAAGAGAAATAGGGAAAACATGAAGCATAACTTGGTCAATTTTTAGTAGTAAATAGATCTGCAATTTCAAGGATCTTTTCAACATGATCATTGGTATCTTCATTCTCTGATCCACTGAAAGCATTTTCTCTAAGTTCTTTGAGAAATTGACTCTTCAATTCAAATTTAGCATCATCATCAAACTTTGGTTTAGCAACTCCCGAACTATAATCTGCTCGGATCTTATTCATGTATTCCTCCATGGTAGTATTTTCTGCCATTGTTTCAGTTACTTCTTCACTAGCCTCCTCTTTTTCAGAAAAGTAATCGAGCTCAGTTGGGCTCGAATAATCTAAATCTCTTGTGTTGAAAAGCCTTTTGAGTGAATGAAAGACTTTCTCAGGTTCGTCAAAAGGTTTGGTGTGTTCTTTAACAGAGCTCCGGGTCAAGCACTTCCTGAAATCCAGCAAAAAAGCATCAGTAGGATAGGTTTTATGAAGTATAAAATCAAAAAACAAGTAATGAAAACGGAATATGAAAAATAAAAGAAGCTTATGTCTGCTGTTGATGCGCCGTATCCCAGAATTAGGATGCATCGTATCTTATTACGTTAAATATTAAATCAGTCTTTTATTCAAAAAAATGATACGTCGTATCTGTAAAACCAGATGCGTCATATCTGATGAGGCGAAAAATGATCCGTTTTTAGGGGGTCATTTAAGCCCGAATTCGAATTTATTTGATCAAATATTGCCCTAAATCGTTCCTTTTGTGATTTTAGGTACTTTTCGAGTGAATTCTGGAGAAGGAAGCATTTTGGACGTTTTTGGAGCATAAAAGTGAAGAAAACGGCAAAGTCTTAATTTTCCTTGCTGGGAACAGTACCTGACGGTGTCAAGAGCATTTAGATGACGGCGTCAAGAGCAAAAGTGGTGACGGTCCAGTAGATTTATGACGGCGTCAAAGCATGGCCGTCAAGAGTAAAAATGGTGACGGCCCAGAACAACATTACACATGACGGCGTCAGACTTGGATCTAGGCAATCCGATTTCACTATGGGCGGCGAGTTGACGGCGTCAGACATTTCTTCTTGACGCCGTCACCTTGTATAATCTATATCTAGTTTTGCAATTTTCATTCATTAGGGTGTTGAAATTCTAGTGGAACCCTAGCACGACTTTTACTACTTTTTCAAGGGTTTTTACCCTTTGAAACCTTTCATGCTTAATTGAGATAAGTATCCTTTCAATTCATTCAATATGTCTATGTGTTGTTTGAATATATCTTACGCTTGTCTTGATTTTAACATGCTAGGCTAGATCTCTTTTGTGTTTGCTTAGATGTAGTGAAACCTAGATGTTGATTATGGGTTGATTGTTTGTTTATAGTTGTTACGGATGAATGATTTCGATGTTAGGCTTAAGAAAACTGGCAGACTTCCATAGGGTAACATGGTTGAACGTCTTAAGAAACATGAACCAATGCGTACTAGGTTTTTATGGTTGTATTTAATGCATGAGCAAATTCTAATGATCCCATGTTAGGAGCTTCTTGCAGGCTCGACATAGGAGTGAAGTAGGAGCTTATAGAGTTGTGGAAGTACGTACGCCACCCCACAAATGATATTAAGGAATATAACCCATCATCCATGCAACTGTAACAAACTATCAACCCGTAAAAGATATCTAGGGAGTAATGAAACCTAAGTAAACACAATTTTACCCATTATTGTTCACACCACACTAGTTTAATTAGATTTATTTTCATTTTTGTTATTTTATTTTGATTGTATCTTAGTTATTGGGTTAGTTGATTAGCAAGTAATTCCGCCCACTCCTTCAAAACCCGAGATTTTTATTTGCTTTTATAAAAATACAAAAAGAATCATCCCTCACCTCTAGACCTAGTTTTTAGGCTTTCTAATCCTAGTGACACTATTCCTGAGTTGAACGATCAATCCCCCGGTACTTGTCACTATACTATACTACATCGATCAGGTACACTGCCTGGTGGGGGTTGTAAGCTTCTCGAGATCCCTCGAGAGGTAAAACCTGGTGCAATTCCCACGCATCAATATCTCAGTTTATAAATTTGAAAATTTGTTTTTAATAAATAAATAGATGCGCCGCAACTGTCGAAACAGATGCATCATATCTCGTTAGGATTTTGAAAATTTTCTGATTAGAAACATAATACGTCATATTTAGGGGATAGATGCGCCGTACATCGAATTTTAAGTTTACGCTGTATATAAAAATAAAAAACGCAATGCGCCGTATCTGATAAATCAGATGCATCGCATCGTTTAGATCAACAAAATACAGCAGAGAGCAGTAATACAGAAAAATATATAAACAAATAAAAATAAAAATATACAACTAAGTTAGTGGTTAGAATCTAATTAAATTACTAATCAAATAAACAGATATTAACAATTCATTTCCCAGCAGCGGTGCCAAAAACTTGATGCGTGTGATATGTCAGTGTAGCATAGGGTGTTTAAGCCTTTTCAAGTTTTACATTTATATTTTGCCGACTTATTACTAAAACACACACTTAACGAGCAGTGTACCCGATCAATATGCATATAGTGGTAAGTAGAGTGTCGAGCACTAAAAATGGAACGTAATATCTAGTTGATTTAATCAGTATTTTAATATCTAAGTTATTTTTACAATCCTAATCTATTAAAAAGGGTTTTCAGCCTGAGAGGCTGGCACGGATTTAGTAAATAATAAAAAGTAAAACTAATGAGAACGAAACAGTGAATAGCAATCACGTACATAGATAGATAATAGAAACACGTAAGAAGACATGTCCTTATAGTTAAGTAGCTTGTCACTTGTTATATTGCTAGTTTTATATGATGAGTATCGTAATCTAATCTGTCTCGTTGGATCCTATATATCGGCGAGTAAACCCTTAATGATTACTTATGTTTATCCTACCTTCGAGACACTAGATAAGTAGGCGAGGAACAGGTATGGTAGCCCAGAAGACTCAACTAAACATAGAGGTTATCAAAGCACAAATTTAATTTACGAAAAACATCAATCATATAAACTTTAACCGATGGGAAAGCAATTTTAACGTGAGCAGTATGGTGGCCACAATACCATCAATCCTGATGGATTAAAGCTTACTAATACAATAAACAAAACTACTTAATGAATTAAATACATGTAGGACCTTCTTACGGCTCTAAGATCTTTGTTTGGGGCGTGTCTTGTGAAGCTTCTTCGACTGAATTCATCTCCTTAGGGTTTTCTGTACACAAAACTCGTATCTGTCTTGGGGTATTTATAGGTTTTGTCTGAGGGGTCAATGCGGCGCATGTTGATGATAGATACGGCGCATCTACTTAACTTCACGTGGGGTCCAGGATTATTAAATTCTGGAATATTCGTACACCGCCTTTAGATGTAGCGTAACTTGTTTCTCTAAGCAGTGGATGTTCTTTAATGTCTTCGATAGTATCTGGTGAAGTCTTTAGCTGATACGTCGTATGTTGTAAATGAGATGCGGCGTATTTTGGAGTAGATCATGTTGATTATTCTTCGTTGACCAAAGTTTCATATGCGGCGCATGTTGTAATTGGATGTGGCGCATTCTTCAAAGTCAGCCAATGGTCTTTGAATTCATCTAAGTATGCTGTTGTTACGTATCTGTTGAGAGAGATATGGCGCATCTCTTGAATTTCAGTAGACTTTACAAATCTTGATCATTTAGCTCCATAATTCGTCCAATATCATTAAATTTCACCTATTGCTTGTTTTTACCTGAAAATCACAAAAGTAAACATAAGGGCACCAATTCTCATACAAAATAATATAAAACAAGTCAATTAAATAGGATAAATTATGCTAATAAAATGTACTTATTTGATGTCATTAATTGTATTGGGTAATTGATTTTGCGTTAGGCTCGGGAAAACTGGTCGAACTCCTATATGGTAACTAGCTTGAACGTCTTGAGAAACGTATTCGGCTGTGTACACCGATGTTATTGGTTGTTTTTAATGCATAAGTGACTATTAAGGAGGCCATGATAGGATACTAAACGTGTCGTCATAGGTTGAGATAGAAGCTTATAGAGTTGGGGAAGGATGTACACACTCCCACGACTGGTATTAAGGAAAACAACCCTTCATCCAAACAATTATAACAAACCAATTAATTAATAAGAGATATCTAAGTAAACACATTTTCTCACCATAAGAAGTTCACCACTTTTACTTTTCTTGTTATTTAATTTTATTTGCATTAGTAGTTATTTTGGGTTAGTTGACTAGCAACTAATTCGGCCCTCTCTTCCAATACCCGAGATATTTTACTTGCTTTCATAAAAATATAAAAAAAAATACACAAAGAATCATCTCTCATCTTTAGACCTAGTTTACGTAGCTTTCAATCCTAACAACACTATTCCCCTAGAGAACGATCAATCCCCCGGTACTTGCTACTTACTATACTACATCGGTCAGGTACACTTCCTGTTGGGATTGCAAGCTTCTAAAGATACCTTGAGAAGTAAAACCTTTTGCAAGGTTTCAAAACCACACATCAAGTTTTTGGTGCCGTTGCCAAGGAATAGTTATTGTTTAGGTTGAATTTTATTTTTATTAGGTCTACCCATTAGATTCCTATCTAGTGAGCTTTTTATTTTCTTTTTATTACGTTTTCTTTAGTCTATCTTTTTCTTCGTTTCTTTGTTCGTAAACATTACCTTCTGCCATTATGGAAGGTAGTAATATCTTTGATCCAGCCAACCCACCACAACCAAACCAACCACCCACGCACTTTAGGAGAATATTCCCGACCTAGCCACCAAGGCTATCGAAACACCATTGAGCTCGCCCAAGGAGCCAATGTGTCTCCCTTGCGATCCGACACCATCCAGTTGGTGCAAAGCGGATGTGCATTCCATGGACTTCGTTCCGAATATCCAAATCAACATCTCAAGGATTTCCTCAAAATCGTTGATTCCATAGACCTTGATGTTGACACTCGAGAGACGACCTGATTACGTCTCTTCCAATTCTCTCTACGTGACCAAGCTAGTCAATGGCTTGAGCATTTACCCGAGGGATCCATCACCTCTTGGGATGATCTCATCTCTCATTTCCTTGATCAATTTTTCCCACCGGGGAGAACTACCAAGTTAAGGAATAACATCTTGAATTTCTAACAACTTCATGGTGAAACTCTTTACGAAGACTCGTTTCAAGGACTTACTCCAAAAAGTCCCTCATCATGGCATAGATCTTTGGCTTCAAGTCCAAATCTTTTATGATCATGTCAATCAAGCTACAAGGCAAACCATTGACCAAGAGGCCGGTGGTAACCTACGTGACAAAAATGCGTAAGAATCGTCAGGAATCATGGAAGATCTTACTCTCTATGACAACGAATGTTAGAATGATCACCGTGACTTGAATAAAACGGTCAAGGCAATATCTTTGCCTTCAAATAATTTAAGCATTCCCAACCGTAGGATCATGTAACTAGAGGACCAAGTCAAGTTTCCCATAAAATCCTACAATGCTCCTAAACCTTCAAGCCAAGTGAACAAAATCATTTCTTCATGCGAATTATGTAGTGGTCCCATGACACTCGTGATTGCATGGAACTCCCCGAACAAGCTTTTACAGACTACTGATGAGTGTGTAAATACTCATCATTTTTACCATTTCTGAACTGCCAAAACATCCAAAAACACTTAATAATGAATCAAAATAGTGAAAATATCCCAGGAAAGTGTTTTACATGTCTCAAATGCAAAAATACCAAAAACAGATGAAAAACGCACAAAGTTTGCATAATTGGCAGTTTCAGTCCCCCAACTTTCAAAAGTTGTCAAATCTAGTCCCTGGTCATTCTAAAAACTTGAAAAAGTCACCAAAGGCCCTTATAAATCAAAAAGTTACATGATTAGTCCTTTGATGAAAAGTTTCACAAAATGTCAAGTTTAGTCCCTGAACTTTGAAAATTGTCAAAAATGGTCCCTGGGATATGAAAAGCTTTGAGAAAAACAAATTTTGTCCTTGCACTAATCTCTTATGGCAGGTTTGGTCCCTTGGTAGAAAGTTTGGAGAAATTACAAGGCAGGTCCCTGAAGTTTGGGGAATTGGCAGATTTAGTCCCTGGGGTTTTAAAAAGTGAAAAATTCAAAATAAAACCTCATACTATTCATCATTGGCATATTACACCCTTTTTAATCAAATTGAAAACATGCCAAAAACCAACCCCCAACTTTCCTAAAATTACAAAATAGGTCCTTGTGTTTAAAAAACCAAATCCGGATCCAAAGTTAACAAACCAAATCCAATCCAATAACTTTTATCCTTTGGGCCCAAAATGAATAACAGTCCACATCCAAGCCCAGTCCACCACCCAAGTTTGACTTCGGTCAAACCCACCAAACCGCCCTTTCTCCTTCTCCCTCACCACCCCCTCACAGACCAAACCACCCATGGTATTGCTCCACCACCCCAACTTGCTAAGTCATCATCACCCCCACCTCCCTACACCTACCCAAGCCACCCACAATAAATGCCCCTTCACCCTTACACGTTATCAGAAGCAATTTGAAGAAACATTTTTTGGTGCCAAAATACGTGTAAGCTTTTCATTGGACCAAAATGATCAGAGGATGGTGGGATATGCTCAGAACAGTTCAAGGAACCCTAATGGATGCTTATAAATAGAAGAGATGCAAGAAGAAGTAGTGTGTAGTTTATTTTTTTGTTTAAGTGTGTCGAATTTAAATTATTAAGCAAATTAGTGTAATTCTTTTCAATTCAAGTATTGTAACATCTTAATTAATGTATTAGAAGTCTTTTGAAGTTATAAAAATCAAGGTTTCAATCTGCATTGTGTTTTTTGCATTCTGAGTTTCCATTTGAGTTGCTGCATTACTTGTATTGCTGATTATGGACTGAAAATAGCTCACTTAAGTTCCATTAAGCTTTTTGAAGCTTGTAGAGATCCTAAAATCCAGTATTAGTAAGAAAATCAAAATAAGATAAAAAAGTCAATGGAGGTCAACTGTGTGCTTGATTGTTGTGTTTCAGGTTGAAGAAGGAAGTTGTGATCAACATTGGAGCTGGTTTTGCCTATCTAAAGATAGGCTAGCACAGTGAAATACTCCTTTTCATGCTGGAGTAAAGAAATTGGTAACTTGGTCTTTTCATATTTCTAAAATCTGCATAATCTTTTGATTCTGAGTAGGAAGTAGTTTTAATTATATTAGATTATTAATTCAGCTTTATTTTTAGTTAATATAACTAGCTTAATCAGTAATTTGGTAGTTGGTAGTGGATTGCATAGTTTCTTAGTATAAATATTTACTTAAAGTAGTGTTTGGATGTGGTTAATGCACTGAGTTGTGGTATTTGTTGCTTGTTATAATCCATTTAGACACTCAGTATATGCCATAACTAGGTCTTTGTAACCCAGAACCTGGTCACTTTAAGCTTAAAAGTCAAAATACAATGTTTTCCACCACCACAGTCAACTGTGGTGGAAATCTAGGTCCATAACCTCATCATTTCTATTCATAAATAGTTATTATAGCTTAAAGTTGTAAAATTATAGCTTAATACAACTATTTGAATTAGTTCTAAGTGTTGGAAATCAAAAATAGTCAAAGTAACAAGTTCTTGTCAAAAGTCAAAAGTTACACTATCAGATTTTTACTAAAATTCCAAGTTTAATTGTGAGCTGTGTAATGGATATTAAGGTTTGAAACTTTGTGTGATTAAAGTCTACCAGCTGATCTTTGTCCCCTAATTTTTGCTTAATTTGTTTGGAAGCTTAAGTGGGTCCCACAGACCCTCAAAGTGAGTTGCAGGGCAAGAAGTGTGCCCTGCTCACTCAGACCCAGTCTATCACCACCACTTTGGTGGTGATTTGTGATCATCACAGTAGGCCCCAGACTCCCTAGTTAGCATTTTTCAACCCCCCTCCTACCAGGGATCAGGGATTGACCCTTTGTTTGACCTGGTACCCAGTGGACCCCACAATAAGTTGCCACAAAGTTTGTCATGTCTGAGTTGTTTTAGAACTGCATAAGTGCTTATTTGGATTGTAACAGCTTAATTGTGCTTAATTCTTGTTAATCTTGGCTTATTCAAGTTTGTTAATCTTATTTGCACCTGATTTAACCATTGTGGACCCCACCCAAAGCCATTTGACCCAGATTGACCAAACAGTCAACCAAAGTCAACTGTTTAAGACAAGGGGGTGTGTACAGCTTATTAATAAGCTAATTTTAAAAGTGTTTTCATAAAAGTTTGTCATTTTAGGGTATAAAGTAGTTCTGTAAAAGAAAAATCCAAAAAAATCAAAGTTAAAGTAAGTGATAGTTTCTATTTAATTCAAGTTAATTTTAATTTTCATTTTTATATTTTAATTAAGTAACTAGTGTTTTTATATTTTTATTAAATACCTTATATAGTAAAGTAATTTTGATAATTTTTTCAGATTTTTATTTTGTCATTTAGTGCTAATTAGATTTAATTTTAATTTTCTTTATTATTAATTAATATCAAGTATTAAATAGCTTAATTAGTTTTTATAAGGTTAAATCTAGTTTTTATAATTTTCCTAGTTCTAATATAGTATAATAAGTTTTTAGAAAATATATTTTGAGATTCTACTGTTCATTTTCTATTTTTTTTTATTTAATTTGTTTAAATTAGTATTAAGTTAATTAAAAGGTAAATAATTAGTGGATTAATCTTAAAACTTAATTTTTAGAGTTTTTATAATTTTTTAGGATTCCAGTGATGGTTAAGTAATTTTATAAATTTTATCTTAATTTTCTAAGTTAATTTAGTATTAATATAAATTAGAAGTAGTTTAATTAAGTTAAATAGTTTTTAATTAATAACAAAACCACAAAAAGACAAAAATATTTATTTTTATTTTTTATACTTTCTTCAAGTTCTAATTTAGGTTTAAAAAAATATTTTTGTTAATTTTTAGTTTAATTTAAATCATTTGTCATTTTTAGTTTATTTAAATTAGATTTTAATTTAGATTTTAAATAGTTTAATTAATTAAATAATAGTTTAATAGTATTTTAATCACTTTTATAATTTCTTTTTCATTTTTAATTTTAAGTTTTGGAAAGTGTCAAAAGCACCCCCTGTAGTTTGATAAATACCAAAAACCCACTTTTCCAGTCCGATACGTGATCTTAATTGTGAATTTGTGCATATATCTGGTATCTGATTTTTGTGAATATTATATCTGTGTACCAATACCAAAATAAACAGTAGCAAAATCAATTCCATATCATCTGGGTTACTGTCCTCAGTCCCACTCACTCATAAATGATTCCAAAAGCACCATTTCAATCTCGTCGGGACTTTAACAACCCGGGGAAACACTACACTATCACCGGAGTATTGATTCTAGGCTGTCTTTGACTTGTTGACCTTGGTCAATAATAATCTGATGGTTCGGGCTCAATCAAAATTTGGCGCCGCTGCCGGGGAGGTTGTTGCGTGTTTTATAAAATCGTTTTAAGTTTAGTGGTTTTCAAAACCCTCCCTGTACAAATTTCACACAAATTTGTAAAAAGTTTTTGTAAAAACTCAATCATATCAGAAAAATGTTCATTAACACTTCTCCTGAAGTGTTGAAAAACACCAAAAAAATTAAAAACAATCAAAAACAAACTGTGAAGTTAAATTACTTCGTGTTCTTTAAGATTACAACCTGAAACAGTTGGTTTAAGGTAAGTTCTGACATTAAATTGCGAACTGAAGAGGAATCCATTCTTTCCTCCCGCCAGCCTGCGAGTAATCTTAAAGGGACGATTTCGGTTAACGAATCAGTTCCAAAAATATTTCCCAAGTTTTCTGCACACACACCCATAAGCCTAAAGCAGTTTTTCAAAAAATTAATTAATAAACCCATAATAAGTTCCCAAACTTAAGATTAAAACTTGCCTTTATATCCCTGTGAGTGGTGTACCTTTTTTTAAAGAAGCCATTCACTTGTGATTGCTGGTTTAAGTTCACTGTGGTTTTGCCTCGATCTTGTTTTGAAAAATTGTTTTTAGTGCATGCGCACTCGGTCACAAACAAAACGTAAACATCAGAAAAACGTACACGAGCTACGTTCTGATACACAAGAACCAAAAACCGAAATGGCCGCTGGGCCACCACCACCTTTACCACCCCCTGACCCTCCTAGGGATGAGCCAGCTCCCGATCTCCGAACGATGGAGGAGCTGTGCCAGCCTACCATGCAAGGGCGGGGTGGGCCTATTGCACCACTCACTATTGAGGCTACGGACTTTGGCCTCAAGCACCACATGATCCAACAAGTCCAGAATTCGTGTCAATTTCACGGATTACCGGGTGACGTTGCCAATAAGCATCTTGACAAATATCTCACGGTCACCCAAAGTATGAAACAGCATGGTGTCACGGATGATGCCCTTCGGCTGTACCTCTTCCCCTATTCTCTCACTCATCATGCCACTGCATGGTTTGACCGACTCCCAAGGAATTCTATTCGTACCTTTGATGACATGGTAACCAAGTTTTTAGCAAAATATTTTCCACCTTCCATGGTCACCAAGTTACGAAATGATATCAGCAACTTCCGGCAACGTCCCGATGAGTCTCTTTTTGAGGCTTGGGAACGTTATAAGCTAGCCATTGATCGGTGCCCTAACCACAATATGTTGCAAGTTACCATCATAGATACCTTCTATAATGGTCTAACATTGAGGCACCGAGACATTCTCAATGCTGCTGCTGGTGGGACCTTTATGAAAAGGCGTCCCGAGGAGTGCTATGACCTAATCGAGAACATGACTGCCCATCATAACTTTTGGGATTCCTCTGCGGAGAGGGATGCGTCATGTCATTCAGTTACTCCCTCATCATCATCTCCTGAAATAATAGCTCTTACCAAAAAGATGGACGATATTTCTACGGCTGTGTTGAGAATAAGCCAATCGATGCAAAATCAGGTTCAAAATCAACAAGTGAAAGCCGTGGCCCGAAGTTGTGAAACTTGTGGGGGCCCTCATCTGTATTCCGAGTGTCCAGCTACTGCTAACTTTCCTCCAGAGAACGTATATGCTGCTCACGGTTCCTACAATACGGGGGGTAATTCTTACCAACCGCAAGGGGACCGTAATCTCTTAAGCTATCGTTCCAACAATTTTCTCGGACCTCCCGGTTTTAACCAAAATCAAAACCGTAACTCGAATCAGAATTTTAACCAAGGTCAAAACTCAAATTTCCAAAACCCGAATCAAAATCAAGGCCAGTTTAATCAAAACAATTTTCAAAATGGCAATCAAAACCAAGGTTTTCAAGGAAATTTTCAAAGAAACCAGAATCAAGGGAATTACAATCAGGGTAATTTCAATCAGAGAAACACTTTTCAGGGTAACAACAATCAAAATCAAGGAAATTTTCAAAACAACCGTGTTCAAAATCCCCCGGTTCAAAATCAAAACGTTGTTCCACCCCCGTCTTCCTCCGATGCTGAGATTAAACAATTCATGAAAGCACAAGAGGAAACGAATCGGTTATTGATCAAGACGATCTCTGAACTTCAGAAGTCTTTAAATGATCGACCCTCGGGCCCGGGTACATTACCGAGCAACACGATCGCTAACCCGAGGGGTGATGTCAAAGCGATCACCACCTGAAGTGGGACATCTTACAATGGACCCTCGATTCCTTCTACCTCTTCTTCTCCTCCTAAGGTAGCAGAACGTGGACCTGAGGTCACTACGGACAAGTTACTTCCTACTAATAACGGAGGTACCAACAACGTCCACCCTCAAGTTGTCCCGGTCCCGGCTCGTAAGCCGAAAGTTGTATTTGATCCCCCTGTGAGTTCTGATGAAATCCCAAAGAATGATCCTAAGCCATCAATTCCATATCCTTCACGGTTGAGTGAGCAAAAGAACCGCGAAAAAGCTAACCATCAGATGGAAAAATTTTATCAATTTTTCCAAGAATTACACTTTGATATTAGCTTCGCGGACGCTCTTCTTCTCATGCCTAAGTTTGCTTCGACAATCAAAAATCTGATAAGCAACAAAGAAAAACTTTGTGAGATGGCAAAAACTCCTCTTAATGAGCATTGCTCAGCAGTGCTCTTGAAAAAGCTTCCCGAGAAGCTTGGGGATCCCGGGAAATTTCTCATTCCTTGTATTTTCCCGGGGATGGTTGAATGCTTTGCCTTGGCCGATCTTGGCGCAAGCATTAACCTGATGCCTTACACAGTCTGGAAAAGACTCTCACTTCCTGCTCTCACTCCGACCTGCATGACACTCGAGCTTGCAGACCGTACTATATCCCGTCCTCTCGGCATTGCCGAAGATATCTTCGTGAAAGTAGGAAAGTTCCATTTTCCGGCAGATTTCGTGATTGTTGATTTCGATGCTGACCCACGAGTCCCTCTCGTTCTCGGGAGGGGATTCTTAAGAACGGGTCATGCTTTAATCGATGTATTCGAAGAAGAAATCACTCTACGTGTTGGTGGCGAGGCCATCACATTCAATCTTGATCAGACTTCAAGATACTCCTCCAACTATGACGCAGAAACGGTTAACCGAATTGACATCATCGATGTTGCGTCTGAGGAGTATTCTCAAGAGGTCCTTGGTTTCTCATCCAGTGGCAGTCTTTCTACTGACCCTATCATTTCCGACTCTTCCCCTTCCCTCACTCCGTTTGAGGGAGGTGACTTCCTTCTGGAAGAGATCGAGGCTTTTCTTGCTCAGGATAGCTCAATCCCCGATGGGGTTGATGAAAACTATCTTGACCCGGAGGGGGACATTCTTCTCCTTGAAAGATTGTTAAATGACGATCCTTCACCCTCTCCGTCTCCACAAATACTTCATAAAGCGGAAGTCAAAAATGTTGAAATAACTGAAGACTTTCCCGAGGTTGAGCTCAAGGACTTGCCTCCTCATCTGGAATATGCATTTCTGGAGGGTGATAATAAATTACCCGTCATTATTGCTAAGGACTTAAAAGATGAGGAAAAGGCTGCACTCCTAAAGGTTCTTAAGTCAAACAAGCAAGCAATTGCTTGGAAACTCTCTGACATTAAAGGCATAAGCCCGAACTTCTGTACTCATAAAATCTTAATGGAGGATGACTTTAAGCCAGCGGTGCAACAACAGAGAAAGGTAAATCCAAAAATCCACGAAGTGATCAAACAAGAAGTTCTTAAACTTCTTGATGCTGGATTGATTTACCCCATATCTGACAGTCCTTGGGTTAGCCCAGTTCATTGTGTCCCTAAAAAGGGTGGCATTACCGTTGTCACCAACGAGGATAACGAGTTGATTCCAACTCGTTTGGTCACGGGTTGGCGAGTATGTATTGACTATCGAAAGTTAAATGAAGCCACCCGTAAAGACCATTTTCCTCTTCCTTTTATGGACCAAATGCTCGAAAGACTTGCGGGGAATGAATACTACTGCTTCCTCGATGGCTTCTCGGGTTACTTTCAAATCCCCATTGATCCCCAGGATCAAGAGAAGACTACCTTCACATGCCCCTACGGAACTTTTGCTTACAGACGTATGCCTTTCGGCTTATGTAATGCACCAGGCACGTTCCAGAGGTGCATGATGTCTATTTTTTCCGACATGATCGGGAAAACTATGGAGGTATTCATGGATGACTTTTCAGTCATCGGGGATTCATTTCAGACCTGTCTCTCCCACTTGGAACAAATGCTTAAACGTTGCAAAGAAACGAATTTGAGTCTCAACTGGGAGAAGAGTCACCTTATGGTTAAAGAGGGCATAGTCCTCGGCCATAAAATTTCAAAGAACGGGATTGAGGTTGATAAAGCCAAAATCGATGTCATTGCTAAATTACCTCATCCCACCACCGTAAAAGGTGTTAGGAGCTTTTTGGGTCATGCCGGCTTCTACCGTAGGTTTATCCAAGATTTTTCTAAGATTGCCCGGCCTATGACCCATCTCCTCAAGAAGGATGCTCCTTTCATCTTCTCTCCTGAGTGCATCGAAGCTTTTGAAACATTAAAGAAAAAGCTTACCGAGGCACCAATTCTTGTTGCCCCCGATTGGGACCTACCTTTTGAGCTTATGTGCGATGCTAGTGATTTTGCCATAGGTGCGGTCTTGGGGCAACGTAAAGCAAAATACTTTCAGCCTATACACTACGCAAGTAAGACTATGACCGAGGCTCAAGGTCATTACACCACCACTGAAAAAGAACTCCTAGCCGTGGTGTATGCCTTTGAGAAATTCCGGTCATACTTGATCCTGACCAAATGCGTGGTGTATACGGATCACTCGGCTTTGAAGTACCTATTTGCAAAGCAAGATGCAAAGTCGAGGCTTCTCCGTTGGGTTCTCCTCCTTCAGGAATTTGATATCATTATTCGTGATAAAAAAGGAGCCGAGAACCTTGTTGCTGATCATCTCTCACGATTAGAGAACCCACATCAAGATGTGTCCGAGAAACAAGAAATAAATGAATCATTCCCTCTCGAGACACTCAGTGCGGTTACTTTTCGTGGTGACTCTACTACCCCATGGTTTGCCGACTTTGCAAATTACCGTGCGGGTAACTTCATCGTGTAGGGGATGACGTCCCAACAGAAAAACAAATTTTTTAAAGACGTCAAACATTATTTCTGGGACGACCCCTTCCTCTTCAAAATCTGTGCCGATCAAGTCATCAGGCGATGTGTATACGGACAGGAAGCCACTGATATTCTCAAGGCTTGCCATGCTGGACCCACCGGGGGCCACCATAGTCCTAACTACACCGCCAAAAAGGTGTTTGATTCCGGTTTCTATTGGCCCACGATCTATAAGGATGCCCACGAGTTAGTCAAAACTTGTGATGCTTGTCAGCGTCATGGGAATATTTCAGAAAAGAACGAAATGCCACAAAATGCTATTCAAGTTTGTGAAATCTTTGACGTCTGGGGCATTGATTTTATGGGGCCATTCCCATATTCTCGTGGAAACAAATACATACTCGTGGCTGTTGACTACTTGTCAAAATGGGTTGAGGCTAAGGCCTTACCCACTAATGATGCCCGAGTAGTTGTGAAATTCTTGAAATCCCTCTTTGCTCATTTTGGAACCCCACGTGCCATCATTAGTGATCGCGGTACTCACTTTTGCAATGATCAATTTGCAAAAGTCATGCTTAAGTACGGTGTTACTCATCGTCTTTCCACCGCATATCACCCCCAAACAAGTGGGCAGGTGGAGGTTTCCAACCGTGGTATTAAACGGATTCTTGAGAGGACAGTAGGAGAAAATCGTGCTTCCTGGTCGGATAAACTAGATGATGCACTCTGGGCCTTCCGTACAGCTTACAAAACACCCATCGGGTGTACTCCATACAAGCTTGTATACGGGAATGTCAGAGGGTCATCTACAAGCAGTAACATCTCCATGTGATGTAAACATCTTTGTGTTGGCATGCTCACACTTTATCAGGATCATGATCTTCTTCATCAGAGTTGTGGAAGCATATGTGTGGCCCAGTCAATGATCATGAATACTTAGATTGTGATGTTGAAGTGTGAGCATGTGTTGATGGATCAGCATCTTTTCGGCAATCGACTGCAACCGTCAGAAATTCCTGCAAGTAGACAGTTAGCAACAAATCATCCGGTACTTATAGGTTTGGAATTCGAGATCGTCAACAGCATAGTGTGGAGACTCCTTCTAACCCTTACCATGACCGTTCCCAATTGGCAAGTCCTGAAAGGATTTGCATGACCTACCTAAGTAGATCAGCGATTGGGTGAGTCACTGGAGATCACTCCACGACTGTTGACCGTTATTAACCATCGCGACCACTAAGCGTAATCCACAAGGAATTACCTAAGTGACCTGCTTTCAGGGCGGCTTGATGTTGACCCTGGCAGGAATTTCCATTCAATCACTGGGAGTTACTAAAGCAACATCCCTCATAAATGTTCTGGCAGATTGCTAAGAGATCTTTTTATGCATCTCGAGGCTCTAGACTCAATAAGTGCATTTGGTTTTCCTATGCGGAGATTAGGGAGAGGTCTCCTGCTTCAATATCAACTATCTCTAAGAGATAAGTCGATAGATTACACCGGTTTACCGTGAGAATGAAACAAGTTCTTTTAAGAGAACTTGAGTGGCTAGAAGGTTTGGTGCATTGCGTCACTGGGTCCATGACGTCTTGTCTTCAATACCGATGTCGCCTTAGCAACCATCAGTAGATTATGAATTGAACCCGGTTTCTGCCCTAAGGTTGAATAATTGGAGGGCTATTTCTTTTTACCCTTTCTCATTTCATTTCTTTTTAATTCTTCAACCCCTTCTTTCTCCATTCTCACATTTCTCCTTTTTACTTAATCATACCTACGGACTTTCTAATAGTATCTATTTGGTATTGTCCATGGGTAGATCCCTCCGGCTCTGGCGGATCGTAGGACGGTTTTCCTAACCATAGCCACCTTATAACTTCATGACTATCCTATGTTGCCATACACCAAATCATTGAAAATTCTCTCAATGTGTTTATGATTAAGAGACACATTTTGTTAACACATTGAGAGTTTTGTCATTTTCAAATGCTCCCCCTTAACATGTGCTCATAAGTATTGATTTGAAAATTTGCACATGTCGGGAAGAGTTGCACTTTTGAATTGATCTACCTTGAGTGAACGTGACCGGGCATTCGAGACACGCTTACATCACTAGTTCAACTAGCTTGAAGTTTTTACCCGGCCCGATCAGATTCACCCAAGGTTTCTCGAAACGGTACATTCTACTTAAACTAGTCCTCTTCGAGACACGCTTACATCACTGGTTAAACCATCTTGAAGTTATTACCCGTCCAGGACTAGTCCTTTCGATTCAGGACAATTGTGTTTCGTTAATTCATGAGTCAAGAGTGATATGCACTCATATGAGATGCAAGGATCCTTTTACACAAACCATTTTGCTCCCCCTCAATATGTGCATAGATATACGAAAGAGTTTGGCACATAGGAAAGAGCATATTTTTGTTTTCGGGTTCAAAACATCACTTTAATCAGTTTTTCATATTTAAATCACATCTTCTCCCCCGATCAAAAATTTCAAACCAATTGAGATTTGTGATCCCAAGTGATTTAAATAAGTTTAAAGTTTTTGGAGAAAGATATGATATTTTTAAGAATGACTGACTTTGAGACGACATTATAGCTCCCCCTCAAACCTTGAGGGAGTATGTTATGTGTTAGAGATGATGAGTTTATAATTAATTTTGAGTTTAGCGAGAAACTCATGAAAGATATATATACTAACACACAACAATTACACTTAATCCACTGTAATTATGCACAAAGATCTTGTTTTGATGATATATAGTTTTTGAAATCGTTCTCCCCCTCAATCGATGCCACGTTTAAAATTAAACATTTTGCATAAAGTATTAATTCTTTTAGCATCGATTGATTGGCAAATTTTAAACCACATTTCGAGTTTGTTTGATCTTCAAAAACCATGGTACCACCAAGTTTGGAACAAACATTTTCGTGAAGAATCATTAAAGGAAAAATATTTGAGATGCAAAGAAGACTTCTCTTCTTTTACCAGAAATGATGCACTTAAGCGTACATCATATTGGAAAGGCACAATTATAAAGTAATTCGTGCCTTTGTTAGGAACAGTCGTCTTTTTGGGGACGAACTTTCCCCAATACTAAGACCGGGTTGCTATCTGAAGTAATAGCAAACCATTTTGAAAGAATAATGTTAGAGACGGCATGTTTTAGAAGACATTATTAAGAAAAAGAGCTCTTGCTCAAGCATATGTATGTTTCCGTGTCATTATTAAGTGACATTTCTAGAAGCGTACATAATATTGATTAGACAAGAGATATGTCGTGAGAAGAATATTTTTGGTTTTTATGATTTTTATGGTTTTTGAAGGTTTTATATTTTTCTATTTTCGTTATGTTTTTTTTAATACTATATACAAAGGATATGTGAAGCAGCCCCTCTACTCCTCCTGATCTTCCTGAAGACTTACGAGATCCTCAGGAGTGAGACTCTTCATACCAAGGCGAGGGAGGATGAATTGAAATCGGTCCCTAGAGAGTGCTTTGGTAAAGATATCAGCTAGCTGGAACTCAGTCCATACGAAGTAAAGTTCCACAATTCCTTTCTCAACCTGCTCCCTCATGAAGTGATGTCGAATGTCAATGTGCTTAGTTCTTGAGTGCTGGACATTGTTGCAGCAGAGTGCAATTGCACTTTTGTTGTCACAATACATGGGAATCTTGTTGCATATGAAGCCATAGTCAGAAAGTTGAGATCTCATCCATAATATCTGAGCACAACACGAGGGCATGGCAATGTATTCAGCCTCTGTGGAGGATATTGATGTACTCATTTGTTTCTTTGAAGACCAACTGACTAGCTTATTACCCAAGAACTGAGCACCACCAGATGTACTTCGACGAGTATCTTGACATCCCACATGGTCAGCATCCGAATAGGTTGTGAGTGCCATAGAAGTGTCCTTTGGGTACCATAGGCCCATGTGGATTGTTCCTTTAAGATACCGAAAGACTCTCTTGACAGCTTCCAGGTGTTTCTTGGTAGGTTTGGATTGATACCGAGCATACATGCAAACTGCAAATAGTCGATCCGGTCTGCTAGCAGTAAGATACATTAAGGAATCAATCATGCTTCGATACTTGGTTTGTTCAACAGGGATCCCAACATCATCTTCATCAAGTTTTGATCTTTCAATCATAGGAGTATCAACTGCGTCACAGGAATCGAATCCAAATTTCTTCAAAATTTCATTAGCATACTTGGATTGATTGATGAAGATGCCATTGGGATTCTGAGATATTTGCAAGCCTAGAAAGAAGGACATTTGACCCATCATGGACATCTGGAACTCAGAACTCATCTCTTGGGAGAAACGATCACACTTTTTGGGATCACAGGAGGCAAATATGATATCATCTACGTAGATTTGTACATGAATAAAGGTTTTGCCCGTTTTTCTGGTAAAGAGTGTAGGATCAACAGCCCATTTGGAAAACTTGTTGGCAAGAAGGAATTTTGACAAGGTGTCGTACCACGCCCTAGGAGCTTGCTTAAGTCCATAAAGAGCCTTCTTCAAGCGATACACATAGTTAGGACGTTCAGGATCCACGAATCCTTCGGGCTGGCTTACATACACCACCTCTTTAAGATCGCCATTTAATAATGCAGTCTTAACATCCATCTGATAAACCACCATATTCTGACTTGCAGCATTTGCTAGAAATATTCTTATGGCTTCAATTCTAGCAACAGGTGCGAAAGATTCTTCAAAGTCTATGCCTTCTTCTTGACGATATCTGATTCGTGTGAAAACCAATTATAATAATTATAGTATAGTATCGAAGTGATCCGCGTAAAATACGGATCACCCGAATCGTTTTCCAACGAAGGCGAATGGAATAGAGAATATCGATTCGTGAAATCGTGATTTGAAAAATGAGAAAGTGAAAAATAGCAATCAAATAGTTCACGTAATCACAAACAAGTATGAAATATGCAAAGATTACAAGCTAATTATGCACCGAAATGAAAAACGTAAAAACGGAAACGCAACCGTAAAATTTAAAACGTAACGTATATCGAAAAATGATCCTACGAACTTGAAAATATTTTCTAAAATTCTAAAACTAATAAAAAGAATTTTAAGAAAAAGAAAAATATTTTTTTGAGTTTTTATTTATTTTCTAGAATTTATTTTCTATTTTTTGGAATTAAAAATGAATTAAAAATAAGGAAAAATAGAAAAAAAACTTGGAAAAATTAAAATTAAAATCTAAAAATTCTAAAATATTATAAAAGAAATTGTAAAATTATTTTTGTATTTTTCAGAACTTTTTCTAATTTTTTATTGATTTTTGGTATTTAAAAATGATTTAAAAAAATAAATAAAATCAAAAGAAATTAAGAAAAATAGTAAAAATGGTTGGAAAAATCTGGAAAAATTCCAGAAATTCTAAAATATTAAAAAAACTCTAAGAAAAATTTTGGAATTAAAATAAGCTGATTAAGTGCTTAATTTGCTAAACTGCTTATTCACAAGTGCTTATTTTTAAGCACTTGTGAACAAAACTTTATGAACTCTAAAACACAGACTAATGATGATGAACTGAACTCAGAAATGCAAGAATATGACCAAGATCTAGCTCATATACCACAGATGCAACAATTACGAGTAAACAAGCTCAAATTAAGCTCACAATCAATAAGCTGAAAAGGCATAAGCAGTACAGAAACCAAGCAATGAATTCAATTAACTAAAACTACACAAATGAAGCTCAAATATTAACTCTAAAAAACTGAAACAAGCTCAGATTCAAACTTGCAGGCCTTGTTTTTGAAAACAGATCTAAGGTTCAAAATGACCAACTGATAAGCATTTAAACAGTAGCAAAGAAGCTCAGATAAGCAAACTAGTGGGACTAATCTACTTACTACTCAGCTGAGAACACAAGTCAACCAAGAATATTGAATTAAAATCCAATATACTACCCCAAAACTGCCTAGAAAATTGACCAAAGACTGAGTGTGCGGGGCACTTTTGGCTCAAACAAGCAATTTCCAAATGCTTTTCAGATAAGCAAATGATTTTCAAAACTCAAATTTCTTTTTGTTTATGATTCTCAAGCTGCCAAAGTGTTCAAAACAACTTTCCAAATAAATTTTGAATACAAAATTAGCACTGTGCACTTCCTTGAAAGTTTAACCAAAACAGACAACCAAATACTTTTTGACTTTTTGAATTAACTATCTAATTTGACTTTTATGAAATAAAACTGATTCTAGATGCTGAATTATGTTATATTAAGCTATAATGTAACTGAATTAAGCAGCCTTTAACTAATTTGTACCTACAATGCAATCTATTTTATCTATAATCTGATTATTGAGACTGAAAATTAATGAATAAGCTAATTTAGACTTTAGTTGAACTTCTTATCAATTTTATGATTTACTAATGCTACAAATAACCTATGTAAGCTGTTTATGCAATAAACTCTTACCTATTAACTCTAAAGCTTATCAAAGCTGCTACAGCCAAACACTCCTAATAGAATGACTATATGAAGCAATTTATCAATTTACAATACCTATCTACTCACTATTGTTCTGAATCACATCCAATAATTGCACAAATGTTATAACCACAACTCACTATCACAGGTATCAATCAATACTCAGAATCTCTCTTCCACAAGTTATGACAGATGATGAACTCAGAGTATGAAATAGCTACTCAGTACAACACTTACTCAAACATCCAACTCAGATCCACAATTAATGATCAAATCAGGTCCACAAAATGATAGTATCACAGATCTAATGTCAACCACTACAACAATAACTAGTATTCAAGCTGATATGACAGATGATCAACTATCAAGTATACTACTCAGATACACAATCTCAATCTACTAACTAGAAAATCTCAAAGATAAAATCGATATATAATGCTAATATGCTATACTAAAACAGATTCATACAATGATATCTACTAGTAATCAAGACTAAACTATGATCAATTAAACTCAATTATTCAGATAAGCTACTAAAAATTAAACAAATAGATACTACAACTTTAAAGCTAACTCTAAGCTACAAATTAGAAATGAGATCAAAAGTTACCACAAGCTCTCCCTCAGCTTGAACAGAGGGAGTTCACAGAGGCCTATCTTTTTGATAGGCTGATGTCATACTGTCTGTATCAACTATCATTCACCTCAGCAACCATATAAACACCTCTTGAATGTAATGGAACAGTAACACTTACACCACAAGCTTCTTGAGCTTGAATACACTAAGTATTCACTGATTTTAACTAATTGAAGATCTAAAACTGATTTAGAAACTAATTTTTTTATTTTTTTTTTATTTTTCTGATGATTTTTTTTATATTTTTTGAATTTCTAAAACTTGTTACAGGATTGAAAAGGAAACTTGAATTAACTATATTTGATAACAAAAGAGATTTAAGAAGAGAAAATAAGCTGAGACTAATTGATATAAGCTAGTAATAATCTAAGTGAAAAACAGAATAAGCAATTGAAATTGATTAATGAGCTGAGATTATAAGAAGAAAACTCAAATTTTATTAAAAACTAATATGAAACTATTACAAATTCTAGTCTAGATACATTTCTGCAGCATAACTCTACTTAAATTCTACATACAAAGAGCTTAAAATGACACCTATTTATAGATGAGGTGAGAGGGTTGGGTCTTCAAATGCCAAGCTGGCAATCCGCAACTCAATGTGTTTCTTTCAATCATTCACAGCCCTATGATCATTTTGTGCTTCTTCAAATTGATGTAAACCCTCAGATCATGATCAATGATGTGGCTTTTCCACTTAGCAAACGCCATCTGTCCCGTTTGTGTGTAAGTACTATCTCTTCGTGTCAGATATGAGTCAGAGACTTCTAGAAGGGATCCCAATGATTGGAATGACGTGCATCATCCAATATGTATCTGACACGTGACCGTTAATAGATCCTCTTACACACTCTGACATGTGCAAGGTCACGTGTGGTTCTAGAAGGCTTAATTATTGGCTTAATTGATGGCTAGGTGTAGTGGTTTGAACCAATTGATCCATGTGATGACTAGGGTTCATATATTTCTAGGTTAGGGTGAATTGGGGAAGAAAAATGGCGCTTTTGGATTATTTATTATTATTTAACCGATGGGATTTTGGGCTCGGGTCAAAGTTTAGGATTGGGCCTTGGTATATTTTATTGGTGGACTTGGATTTTGGGTTTTGTGAAATAGTGGATTTGGACCAGGTTTGTTATCATTTTCAGAATATGTAATGAAAATTACAAGGACCAAGTGTGTAACTTCCAAACTTCAAGGGTAAATTCTGCCATTCTTTGAAAAATATATCCAAGGGCTAATCTTGCCAAGTCTGTATAAATGAAGGACTGAAACTGAATCTTGGATCCTCGGCTTTGACTTTTTGACCAACTTCTACTCTCGTGCCCGTTTTACCGATAATCGTGTGATTTTTCGTCTTTTATTGATAAGTCCGTTCCTGCACATTCACAACACAAAAACAAGTGTTTTCTTGGCATTTGTTAGCTCAAATAGTCGTTTTGGGTCGGTTTTTGGCCATAAAATAGTAAGTGAATAAGCACTCACCAAAATCCCCCCGACTAAGGTATTGCCGTGTCCTCACGCAATGTGATCAATTCACGCTCTTAGGATAAATAATTTCAAAACTCTTCCTACTAACTTTGTAAAGTAGCAAGGAGGTTCGAAAGAAGTAATAAAATCATTTATTCCCGAAAATGCTCCGTTTTCCAAAATGTTTCTTTATTCCTTTATTCCACTTACACTTTCTATTTTTGGACTTTTTCATACTTCAAACTTGTGACGGTTTGTTGAACTTTCATTATTTTGCAATAATTATTAGGGTCAAAGAGTAGAAACACTTCTATTTAAGAAGCGACCAAATGGATAAAAATCGTCATCCTTGATTTTTCACGAGTCCCCAAACTAAGCGTACAAACGAGATCACAGCTTATCTACAAATTAGATGCTAACACTACTCATAACAGTTACTTGTGGAAACGTCTTACTCCCATTTCCTAGGTTTTGTATCTCAATATTTTATTTTGTTGAGAAATGAATTGCTTCATATTTTCTCGTTTCGATAATTTTTAGTCCGATAGTGATACCTAAGTTAAAACGATAAGTAGTTATTCATTTTCTCTTAACAACCACTGCAATAGAAATTCGGTCCACATCAAGGAATTTGGGGTACATATAATATCAAGGTTATAAGTTGCGGAGTACGATCACGTGCACCTCATGTGACTGATTACTAATCACTTATCACATGCACCTCACGTGCCAACAACTTATTGATACATACATAGCTCTTATTCAACAATACTACAACTTTCACTTTTTTTCATTTTTCACTTTTTTCATACTTTTGATACTTTTTTCTTTCTTGACTTTTTTCTCAATACATCAATGGAAGCTTAACGGGTAGCTCCAAAACCACATAGATAATCAACTTTTGACTTTTGATTTTTTCACTTTTTGCTCTTATTTTTGATGTTCCTTGATATCTACCCAACTTCTAAAGCAAAAATTCTCTTAAGAAAACAAAGAACTAAATATTATTCAAACCGAAATACCACTAATTAACCTAGAACATCTATTATATATGGGTGACGTATCTGATGGGAGTAAAAAGCCACAAGTACCTCTTATGAGCTCTAAAGAGAACCACTACTCCACGTTTAGCATCTAACTTCTAAATAAACTCTATCATATCTCGCTCTTCGCAATTTAAGATTCCAAATAATGAAACCCGCGAATACTTAGCCGATAATCAGCCACGCATATATAAAGTCAGATACGGAAACTTGCAAATTCTAGAAGAAGAATTCGCGTTTTCTAGCTCCTGATGTAAAAGACTAGCGAAAGCTTTTAAGCTGCGCATGTATAAAGTCAAGTACGGGAACTTGCAGATTCTTAAGAAAGAATTCGCATTTTATAGCTCCTTGTGTACAAAACTAGCACAAGCTTATGTGATCATCATTGGTTAAGGGAACAAGCTAGGGCTCAACACGCCCGGTCAAGTCAAAATATTTATTCCTACTCTCGCCAGCAAGAAAGTCAACAAGGTGTCAAAACACTTATTCAAACTTTATTATATTTTTGTACAACTTTTTCAACTTTTATCATTTTTTTTTTGTGCTTTTCCATGACATTTTCTTCAAAATTTTTGAAATTTTCAATTTTTTCAATTTTTTGTGGAAAAACGGAGTTGCAAGAGTACACGACATGTGAAAAATGCAAGGTCAAATCGAATCGAAGATTCACCCTCCCCCCGACTAGAATGAAACATTGTCCTCAATGTTTTGTGGGTTAAGGTAATCCTAACAATAATCTAGGGCCGTTTATTAATTATGCCAAAGAAAACGTTAGTCGATAAGATTTTCGGATATAGGATTTCCAAAAGCACCGATGAATGAGACTCCGAGCGGTGAAATAACGAGCACGAGAGTCATCATAAATCGCGGACAATCCTGAACAAACATCACAAACAACCATGGAACACAAGAGTAGAAGAGGCACCCCCTCCTCACATTAGTTGTTAGAAAATAGAAAATAAAGAAGATGAAAAGGATAAGCATGGTTTGCCACCCACGAAGCGCTTGTTTTTGTTCACCGAGTCACATGAGCTTGACTCGATCCCCGAATTCAATTGTCCTTGGGGAAAGTTTGGAGATCCGGGACTACCATAGTCGGTACATCCCCTCCAAAGTAGTGTTTTAAACGGTGACCATTCACCTTAAAATTGGGACCATCTTGTTGAGCTAACTCAATGGTTCCATAAGGGAAAACTTGGGTTATTGTGAATGGTCCAGACCAATGGGTTTTAAGCTTACCCGAGAATATCTTTAACCGAGAATTAAAAAGTAGCACTTGATCACCAACGTTAAAAACGCGGTCTTTGATCTTGGCATCATGAAGTCTTTTTGTTTTCTCTTTATAAATCAAAGAATTCTCGTCAGCTTGATCACGAAGTTCTACTAACTCATTCAATTGAATTTTTCTGTGATCACCTGCGGTTTTCAAGTCAAAGTTGGCATGTTTTAAGGCCCAGTAGGCCTTGTGCTCTAGTTCGATGGGCAAATGACAAGCTTTCCCGTAAACCAGCTTATATGGTGTACACCCAATCGGGGTTTTGTAAGCGGTCCGGAAAGCCCAAAGTGCATCTTCTAATTTATCGGCCCAAGAGGCACGGTGTTCTCCTACTGTCCTTTCAAGTATACGTTTTAAACCACGATTGGAGACCTCAACTTGACCACTCGTTTGTGGATGATAAGCCGCGGAAAGACGATGTCTGACACCATATTTTAGCATAACTTTCGCAAATTGATCATTGCAAAAATAGGTCCCACGATCGCTTATGATGGCTCGAGGTGCACCAAATCGGGCAAACAGACTCTTTAAAAACTTAACAACCACTCGGGCGTCATTGGTGGGGAGCGCCTTCGCTTCAACCCATTTTGATAAGTAATCGACGGCCATGAGAATGTATTTGTTACCCCTAGACGACGGTAATGGCCCCATGAAATCGATGCCCCAAACATCAAAGATCTCACAAACTTGCATTTTGCGGCATTTCATCCTTTTGGGAGATTTTCCCTTGACGTTGGCAAGAATCACATGTTTTCACCAATTCATGGGCATCCCGATATATCGTCGGCCAATAGAAGCCGGAATCGAAAACCTTCTTAGCGGTGAAATTGGCACCATGATGTCCCCCCGTGGGTCCACTATGACATGCCTTAAGTATTTCAACGGCATCCGTACCGTGAACACACCGCCGGATCACTTGATCCGCACAGACTTTGAACAAGTAGGGGTCGTCCCAAAAATAATGTTGTACATCTTTAAAGAATTTCTTCTTTTGCTGTGACGTCATCCCTTTCCTAATGAAATTCCCCGCATGGTAATTCGCAAAATCGGTGAACCATGGGGTACTTTGGTCAATTTTGGTCACACTCCCAAGTGTCTCGAGAGGAAAAGCATCATTAATTTCCTTATTCTCGAGAACACTTTGATGGGGGTTCTCAAGTCGTGAAAGGTGATCGGCAGCAAGATTCTCAGCTCCTTTCTTGTCTCGTATTTCGACATTAAATTCTTGGAGCAAAAGAACCCACCGCATTAAACGTGGCTTCGTATCTTGTTTAGCCATTAAGTACTTTAGGGCTGAGTGGTCCGTATACACTATGCATTTTTTAAGTAGTAAATAAGACCTAAATTTCTCAAAAGCATAGACAACCGCTAACATTTCCTTTTCGGTAGTTGTGTAGTGATGTTGGGCGTCATTCATGGTCTTGCTTGCATAGTGTATAGGCTAAAAATACTTGTTCTTACGTTGCCCCAGAACCGCACCAATAGCATAATCGCTAGCATCACACATTAGCTCAAATGGTAAGTTCCAATCAGGGACAACTAATATTGGTGCCTCCGTTAACTTCTTCTTTAAAACATTAAATGCATCGACGCATTCATTCGGGAAGTTAAACGGAGCGTCTTTTTCTAAAAGGTGGGTCAGAGGCCGGGCTATTTTGGAGAAATCTTGAATAAAACGTCGGTAAAAGCCGGCATGACCAAGGAAACTTCGGATTCCTTTGACGGTAGTCGGGTGTGGTAATTTAGCAATAACATCGACTTTTGCCCGATCCACCTCAATCCCAGATTTGGATATTTTATGGCCGAGGACTATTCCCTCTTTAACCATGAAGTGGCACTTCTCCCAATTTAGAACTAAATTAGTGTTTTCGCACCGAATTAGCATATTTTCCAAATGGGAAAGGCAAGAGTCGAAAGAATTTCCATAGACGGAGAAGTCGTCCATGAACACTTCCATGGTTTTTTCAATCATATCGGAGAAAATGGCCATCATACACCGTTGAAACGTGCCTGGAGCGTTACATAAGCCAAAGGGCATTCTACGATAGGCAAACGTTCCATACGGGCAAGTAAAAGTGGTCTTTTCTTGATCCTGGGGATCAATGGGAATTTGAAAGTACCCAGAAAAGCCATCTAGAAAACAATAGAACTCATTTCCCGCTAAACGTTCAAGCATCTGGTCCATAAAAGGAAGCGGGAAATGGTCTTTACGTGTCGCATCATTCAACTTGCGGTAGTCGATACAAAGTCTCCATCCGGTCACAAGTCGAGTCGGTATAAGCTCATTATCGTCATTCTTCACAACAGTAATTCCGCCCTTCTTTGGCACACAATGAACCGGGCTAACCCATGAACTATCCGAGATTGGATAAATCATTCCAGCGTCAAGGAGTTTTATAACTTCCTTTTTGATCACTTCATGGATTTGTGGATTAACCCGTCGTTGTTGCTGGACAGAAGCTTTGTGATTATCCTCAAGAAGAATCTTATGAGTACAAAATCGAGGGTCGATTCCCTTAATGTCGGATATTTGCCAAGCAATCGCACTTTTATGCTTCCGAAGCACATCTAAGAGTTGTGTCTTCTCCTCATCTTTTAAACCTTTTGATATTATAACCGGTAATTTTTCATTTTTTTCCAAGTATGCGTATTCGAGATGAGGAGGCAAATCCTTGAGCTCGAGCTCCGGAGGATTCTCAATAGACGGCTTTACTTCTTTTACGTATGCCATTTTTAAATCAACCGGAGGGGAAGAAACAATTGGTTTTTCGTTTAACAATTTTTCAATTACTAAAATGTCCCCTTCTGGATCAAAATTATTATTATCAATTTCCGGTGAAAATGATTCATTTGCAAAACAAGCATTGATTTCTTCCCAAGCGAGATCACTTCCCTCAAACGGAGTGAGGGAAGGGGAAGAATCGGAGACGATCGGTTCAAAAGAAGGAGTGGGATTGCCACTTGAAGCATTATCGGTAAAACCAAGAAATTCTTGAGCATACTCCTCCATAAGTTCATCAATAACATCGATACGGTTGACGGAAGAAACATCGTAATCGGAGGAGTATCTCGCGGTTTGATCAAGGTTAAAAGTGACGGCTTCGTTTCCAACACGTAAAGTAATCTCCTCGTCATAAACATCAATCCAAGCACGACCGGTCCTTAGGAAACCTCTCCCGAGAATGAGAGGAACCCGTGGATCGGCATCGAAATCAACAACCACAAAATCCGCAGGGAAATGAAATTTCCCAACATTGACAAAAATATCCTCAGCTATGCCAATTGGACGAGACGTAGATCGGTCGGCAAGCTCGAGGGTCATAAGCGTCGGTGTCAAGTTAGGAAGAGACAACTTTTTCCATATCGACAATGGCATAAGGTTAATGCTAGCACCAAGATCGGCCAAGGCGAAGCATTGAACCATACCCGGAAAATTACATGGTATAAGAAACTTGCCAGGGTCTTCAAGCTTTTCGGGTAGCTTTTTAAGAAGAACCGCTGAGCAATTCTCGTTCATTTGAGTCATTGACATTTCAAAAAGCTTTTCTTTGTTATTCAAAAGACCTTTTAGCATTGAAGAAAATTTGGGCATCAAAAGTATAGCATCCGCGAGAGTTATATCAAAGTGTAACTCTTGAAAAATCTGATAAAATTTCTCCATTTGGTTTTTATCCTTCTCGCGGTGCTTTTGTTCATTTAAGCGTGACGGATATGGCAACTTTGTTTTAACGGGTGTTTCATTTTCATTATCATTAACAACCTTTTCCTTTCCTTTAGACGTCGGGATCACCGAAGGTTGGATGTCTTCGGTCCTTCCATTATTAATAGGAATTTCCGTATCCGTTGTCACCTCGGGTTCATGGGCGACTACCTTGGGAGGTAGAGAAGAAGAGGTAGTCGGAGCCGTCGGTCCATCATAAGTAACACCACTCCTCGTTATGATCGCTTTTGCATCGCCCCTCAGGTTAGCGATCGTGTTGCTAGGCAAAGTTCCAGAGCCCGAGGGTCGATCATTTAAACGCTTGTTAAGATCATTGATTTGATTTGCTAACAACCTTGTTGTTTCCTCTTGTTTTGTCATAAAAGCTTGTTGGTTTTGAAGCAATTGTTTAATCAAATCTTTCGTGGGCGACGGATTTGGAACAGCAGCTTGATTTTGATTATTGAAATTTTGCCCACGGTTTTGAAAATTGCCATTATTCTGATTTCCATGATTATTATTCTGAAAATTCCCATTGTTTTGAAAATTATTCCCTTGAGGTGGGCCTTGGTGGTAATTTCCCCGGTTTTGATTTTGTTGAAAATTTTGATTTTGTCCTTGAAAACCATTATTTCCACGGTTGTGATTTTGATTGTTATTGTATTGATGATTACGGTTTTGCACATTGTTATTCTGATTCACTTGATTAGGTTGATTAAACCCGGGTGGTCCATGATGTTGGCTCGGACGGTAGCTGAGGAGATTACGGTCTCCTTGAAGAGGTGGGTAACTGTTGCCACCCATATTCGCAGCATACACGTTCTCTTGAGCAAAAGAGCCGGTCGTCGGACATTCATAATACGGGTGTGGACCACCACAAGTAGTACAACCTTGATTAACGACATTGACTTGATGACTTGATTTTTCCATAGACATTGCATCGACTTTCTTTGTTAAAGCTAATATCATACTTTTCACTTCATCATTATTTTTCTCATTATTTGGCATTTGAAGCTTATTTCTTGACATTCTAACACGAGCCTTATTTTCAATTATCGTGAAGGCATCATTTGTGTTCCTAGCCAACAAGTTACCACCCGCAGCAGAGTTGAGTGAATCTTGATCAATATAAAACAACCCATTATAGAAAGTGTCAATCTGCTGAAGGTCGGTGAACCCATGGTTAGGACATTTTTCCAACAAATCTTTGAAACGATCCCAAGCTTCACTAAACGATTCATCAAAAGCTTGTTGGAATCGAAAGATTTGGGAACGGAGATTAGAAGTTTTAGAGGGAGGATAGAAATGATTCACAAACTTGGAAGCAAGGTCATTCCAAGTGTGAATTGAGTTAGGCGGTTCCTTTTCCAGCCAACTCCTGGCTGCTCCTTTTAAAGATAAAGGAAACAACTTCAATTTCACCACATCGTGAGGCACTTGGTTCATTCTAATCGTCTCAGCGATGTCGGTGAAATTTCGGATGTGTGCATAGGGGTCTTCGTTATCGAACCCGTGAAAGGATATACCCGTGATTAAATTGAGTAATCCGTGATTGATCTCAAAATTGGCATTGATGTCCGGAATCACAATAGCTCTCCTCACACCATTGAATGGTGATTGGAGTTGTTCTTCCATCGGACGTGGATCAAATGCCTGTTGTTGTCCCACCGGAGGGATAACATTGTGCTGCGGACCACCCATCGGCGGGGGTCCGTTGTGTTCGTTTTGGTTCATCTCCTCGTCGTCAAGGAAATGAACCCGACTAGTATGTCGTAAAACCCGCTCGGGGTTAGAGAACGGAGACGTAAGACTCTCAAACGAAGATCGGGTGTGCATACACCACGAGCAAAATTAAAAAGAAAATGAAAAAGAAAATAGAAAAGAAAATCTTTTTGTTTGTTTTTTTTTTTTTTTATATTTATCACAAAAACTTATTATTTCTTTTGTTTTTCTTTTCTTAAAACGTAATGTTAATCAAAAACCGTTTCTTTCAAAACCACGCGCGACAGGACGGGAGAGAAGAATGGATCTCTCTTCAGCTAGCAATTTAATGTCTTAGCTATCCGTATTTCCCGCTTATTCGGTTGTAGTAATGGAAATAGTCCGATAAACAACTAAATTACGTTTTCGTTATATTGCGAGACTTTTTTGGTTTACAACGCCCTTTCTTTCGATCGAGTCGAGGCTGTAACTTTTATTATTTTTTTGGTATTTTTGTAAACACTTTAGGAAAAGTGTTTTGAATTTTTCAATTTTTATAGAGATATATATACAAAGTAGAGGAAGGCTTAACAAAACACGATTTTTCAAAAAGATATTCAAAAATTCACTTCGGCCTTCCCCGGCAGCGGCGCCAAAAATTGATTCGTGTGAAAACCAATTATAATAATTATAGTATAGTATTGAAGTGATCCGCGTAAAATACGGATCACCCGAGTCGTTTTCCAACGAAGGCGAATGGAATCGAGAATATCGATTCGTGAAATCGTGATTTGAAAAATGAGAAAGTGAAAAATAGCAATCAAATAGTTCACGTAATCACAAACAAGTATGAAATATGCAAAGATTACAAGCTAATTATGCACCGAAATGGAAAACGTAAAAACGGAAACGCAACCGTAAAATTTAAAACGTAACGTATATTGAAAAATGATCCTACGAACTTGAAAATATTTTCTAAAATTCTAAAACTAATAAAAAGAATTTTGAGAAAAAGAAAAATATTTTTTTGAGTTTTTATTTATTTTCTAGAATTTATTTTCTATTTTTTGGAATTAAAAATGAATTAAATATAAGGAAAAATAGAAAAATAAATTGGAAAAATTAAAATTAAAATCTAAAAATTCTAAAATATTATAAAAGAAATTGTAAAATTATTTTTGTATTTTTCAGAACTTTTTCTAATTTTTTAATGATTTTTGGTATTTAAAAATGATTTAAAAAAATGAATAAAATCAAAAGAAATTAAGAAAAATAGTAAAAATGGTTGGAAAAATCTGGAAAAATTTCAGAAATTCTAAAATATTAAAATAACTCTAAGAAAAATTTTGGAATTAAAATAAGCTGATTAAGTGCTTAATTTGCCAAACTGCTTATTCACAAGTGCTTATTTTTAAGCACTTGTGAACAAAACTTTATGAACTCTAAAACACAGACTAATGATGATGAACTGAACTCAGAAATGCAAGAATATGACCAAGATCTAGCTCATATACCACAGATGCAACAATTACGAGTAAACAAGCTCAAATTAAGCTCACAATCAATAAGCTGAAAAGGCATAAGCAGTACAGAAACCAAGCAATGAATTCAATTAACTAAAACTACACAAATGAAGCTCAAATATTAACTCTAAAAAACTGAAACAAGCTCAGATTCAAACTTGCAGGCCTTGTTTTTGAAAACAGATCTAAGGTTCAAAATGACCAACTGATAAGCATTTAAACAGTAGCAAAGAAGCTCAGATAAGCAAACTAGTGGGACTAATCTACTTACTACTCAGCTGAGAACACAAATCAACCAAGAAAATTGAATTAAAATCCAATATACTACCCCAAAACTGCCTAGAAAATTGACCAAAGACTGAGTGTGCAGGGCACTTTTGGCTCAAACAAGCAATTTCCAAATGCTTTTCAGATAAGCAAATGATTTTCAAAACTCAAATTTCTTTTTGTTTATGATTCTTAAGCTGCCAAAGTGTTCAAAACAACTTTCCAAATAAATTTTGAATACAAAATTAGCACTGTACAATTCCTTCAAAGTTTAACCAAAATAGACAACCAAATACTTTTTGACTTTTTGAATTAACTATCTAATTTGACTTTTATGAAATAAAACTGATTCTAGATGCTGAATTATGTTATATTAAGCTATAATGTAACTGAATTAAGCTACCTTTAACTAATTTGTACCTACAATGCAATCTATTTTATCTATAATCTGATTATTGTGACTGAAAATTAATGAATAAGCTAATTTAGACTTTAGTTGAACTTCTTATCAATTTTATGATTTACTAATGCGACAAATAACCTATGTAAGCTGTTTATGCAATAAACTCTTACCTATTAACTCTAAAGCTTATCAAAGCTGCTACAGCCAAACACTCCTAATAGAATGACTATATGAAGCAATTTATCAATTTACACTACCTATCTACTCACTACTGTTCTGAATCACATCCAATAATTGCACAAATGTTATAACCACAACTCACTATCACAGGTATCAATCAATACTCAGAATCTCTCTTCCACAAGTTATGACAGATGATGAACTCAGAGTATGAAATAGCTACTCAGTACAACACTTACTCAAACATCCAACTCAGATCCACAATTAATGATCAAATCAGGTCCACAAAATGATAGTATCACAGATCTAATGTCAACCACTACAACAATAACTAGTATTCAAGCTGATATGACAGATGATCAACTATCAAGTATACTACTCAGATACACAATCTTAATCTACTAACTAGCAAATCTCAAAGATAAAATCCATATATAATGCTAATATGCTATACTAAAACAGATTCAAACAATGATATATACTAGTAATCAAGACTAAACTATGATCAATTAAACTCAATTATTCAGATAAGCTACTAAAAGTTAAACAAATAGATACTACAACTTTAAAGCTAACTCTAAGCTACAAATTAGAAATGAGATCAAAAGTTACCACAAGCTCTCCCTCAGCTTGAACAGAGGGAGTTCACAGAGGCCTATCTTTTTGATAGGCTGATGACATACTGTCTGTATCAACTATCATTCACCTCAGCAACCATATAAACACCTCTTGAATGTAATGGAACAGTAACACTTACACCACAGGCTTCTTGAGCTTGAATACACTAAGTATTCACTGATTTTAACTAATTAAAGATCTAAAACTGAATTAGAAACTATTTTTTTTATTTTTTTTTATATTTTTCTGATGATTTTTTTTATATTTTCTGAATTTCTAAAACTTATTACAAGATTGAAAAGGAAACTTGAATTAACTATATTTGATAACAAAAGAGATTTAAGAAGAGAAAATAAGCTGAGACTAATTGATATAAGCTAGTAATAAGCTAAGTGAAAAACAGAATAAGCAATTGAAATTGATTAATGAGCTGAGATTATAAGAAGAAAACTCAAATTTTATTAAAAACTAATATGAAACTATTACAAATTCTAGTCTAGATACATTTCTGCAGCATAACTCTACTTAAATTCTACATACAAAGAGCTTAAAATGACACCTATTTATAGATGAGGTGAGAGGGTTGGGTCTTCAAATGCCAAGCTGGCAATCCGCAACTCAATGTGTTTCTTTCAATCATTCACAGCCCTATGATCATTTTGTGCTTCTTCAAATTGATGTGAACCCTCAGATCATGATCAATGATGTGGCTTCTCCACTTAGCATACGCCATCTGTCCCGTTTGTGTGTAAGTACTATCTCTTCGTGTCAGATATGAGTCAAAGGCTTCTAGAAGGGATCCCAATGATTGGAATGACGTGCATCATCCAATATGTATCTGACACGTGACCGTTAATAGATCCTCTTACACTCTCTGACATGTGCAGGGTCACGTGTGGTTCTAGAAGGCTTAATTATTGGCTTAATTGATGGCTAGGTGTAGTGGTTTGAACCAATTGATCCATGTGATGACTAGGGTTCATATATTTCTGGGTTAGGGTTAATTGGGGAAGAAAAATGGCGCTTTTGGATTATTTATTATTATTTAACCGATGGGATTTTGGGCTCGGGTCAAAGTTTAGGATTGGCCCTTGGTATATTTTATTGGTGGACTTGGATTTTGGGTTTTGTGAAATAGTTGATTTGGACCAGGTTTGTTATCATTTTCAGAATTTGTAATGAAAATTACAAGGACCAAGTGTGTAACTTCCAAACTTCAAGGGTAAATTCTGCCATTCTTTGAAAAATATATCCAAGGGCTAATCTTGCCAAGTCTGTATAAATGAAGGACTGAAACTAAATCTTGGATCCTCGGCTTTGACTTTTTGTCCAACTTCTACTCTCGTGCCCGTTTTACCGATAATCGTGTGATTTTTCGTCTTTTATTGATAAGTCCGTTCCTGCACATTCACAACATAAAAACAAGTGTTTTCTTGGCATTTGTTAGCTCAAATAGTCATTTTGGGTCGGTTTTTGGCCATAAAACAGTGAGTGAATAAGCACTCACCAATATCCTTTTGCAACAAGCCTAGCCTTGTTCTTCAATACATCTCCATACTCATCAAGTTTAACCTTAAATATCCATTTGAGAGCAATGATCATAGCACACTCTGGAGGCGGTACTAATTCCCATACATCAAGACGATCAAACTCATGAATCTCGTCCACCATAGCAGTGAACCATGAGTGTTTAGAAATTGCATCCTTGAAATCTTTTGGCTCAACTTTAGAGAGGACAGAATTGAAGAAGCACCACAATGCGTCGGTAGCAAGTTGCTTACGAGTTGATACCGGACGTGAAGGGTTACCAATAATGTTGTCAATTGGGTGATCATTTGTCCATTTCCTAAGGTGTTCATGAGGTTGAGGGTAGGGAACTGAGGTAGCCGTGTTAGATTCATCTGAGGATGTAGCATCATTTGACGATTCAAGAGCAAAGATGTTAACAAACGGCTCATTATCAGGTGGAGAGAAAGGATTAACTTCAAAAGAATTATCAACAGCCGCTACTCGTTGTACAGATGAAGATTGACCATTAGATGTGGTAATTGAACGACTGATGGTGGGGGCTTCAGGATCCCATGACAACGAAGTGGATGGTCCAGCATTATCATCTGGGACATTTGCTACCTCAGCTGGTTGTGGAACGACTGTGACTTCTAGAGCATCCACATTTTGAGGTTCAAAGTATTCATCAAACATGGGGTCAAACAGCTTCTTCCAATCTTCACGTGTGGGAGGTACAAAAGGAGTAGTAGGAGTGGGATTCTGTACAAGCCTGGAGCTTATAGGTCCAGGAGACAAAAGGTTAGGTACGGGTCTAGAACTTGATTGTCCAGGAACCAGTAGCTCAGTCAGCTCATCGAAAGTAACGTGGATTGTTTCCATTATGTCTCTGGTACATTTGTTGTAGATTCGGTACCCCTTTCGCTCTGGAGCATAGCCAACGAAGAAAACAATGTCGGCCTTGGCCTTGAGTTTCCCAAGCTCTTCACTGTCATTTGTTGGATAGCACAATGCACCAAATACTCGAAGAAACGAAAGATCAGGTTTTCTGCCATGAACCAGTTCATATGGAGTCTTGCAGTAGAGAGGATGTATCAAGGATCGGTTCTCTGTTTAACATGCAGTAGCAATTGCCTCAGCCCAAAGAAACATAGGAGCTTTGGAGAAGCTGAGCATAGTCCTAGCAGCTTCAACCAAGGTGCGATTACGTCTTTCTACAACTCCATGTTGTTGAGGAGTACGTGGAATGCTCTTTTGATGACTAATGCCGACACCTTCATAAAACTGAGTAAGTTGTTTGTTCACAAACTCCGTTCCATTATCAGTACGAATGAACCGAACCATTTTGTTGAGTCGAACTTGCAATTGCTTAATGAGTTTGATGATGATTTCCGGAGTATCATCTTTTGATCGTAAAAACTTTACCCACGTGAAACGAGAGTGATCATCAACAATAACAAGCACATATTTCTTTCCGTTGATACTTTGAATCCTCATTGGTCCACAGATATCCATGTGAAGAGTATGCAGGACTTCCATGATGGAATTGACAGTTTTTGGTTTATGGGTGTGCTTTTTGCTCTTGCCCAGTTGACATGCGGAACATAGATGATCTTTTTCATACTTAAGTCTGGGCAAGCCTCGAACAAGATCCTTACGAGTGAGTTCATTGATGGTACCGAAATTCAAGTGGTTTAAACGACGATGCCATAGCCATGATTTGTTCTTAGAGGCTTTTGAGAGTAAGCAAATCGGAGAGGACCGCAACATGTCTTCAATAGAGATGGTTTAAAGGTTAGTCCCCCGACTCCCTTTGAGGAGATCTACACCATCTAATTCTATAACAAAACAAGTGTGCTTTCTGAAGGCAACTTCAAGATCAGAGTCACAGAATTGACCAATAGAGAATAGATTGTGTCCAAGTCCCTCCACGTAGTATACTCTGGATATCACACTGTCACCAAAGATGTAATCACCATAACCCATTATAGATCCAAAATGGTCGTTCCCGAATCTGACAGTACCAATGAACTTTTCCACGAAATTCTTGAGCCGCGAGCGATCTCCAGTCATATGTTTTGAGCAGCCTGAGTCCAAATACCAAAGGACGATTTGTACGACCTGCATTTGAAACCAGACAATGGTGGATAACTGAAAAAGCTGGAGCCCCACAAACAGTTGGGGTCCGTTTGGTTAGCACACACAAATATTGGATTATCATATGTCACTGATATATCACTGGAATTTACACATTTTGATGCACTAGACCTAGGAGTGGTACTAAATGCTTCTAATGGGAACTTTCAACCAGTAGGTCTCCATTTCTTAATTGGCACAGCTTTGGAGTTAGTGATCCTAGTCAACGGGGCACTGTACTCCTAAGGTGAATTTCCTTCCAGTAGGTCTCCATTGATAACCAACATTTGTGAACACCTTTCCTATTTTATTCCAAACTTGTTTAACCCTTTTAGCACTTGAAACATTCATGACCGGTGATTGCATAGTGGATTTTAAGAATGACACAACACAAGCATCATGATTACCAAAAAATAAACATACGTTACAAGTCTTACAAATAGCACCAGAATTCGAATTAATTACATCATTGTTAACACAAATGTTTGATTTAACTCGATTCTTTTCATTAAGCATAACTTTATTGTTCCTAGATGATTCTTCTACTTCCTTCATAAGTGTACTCTTAGCCGGCAAAGTCCTATCATTCTTTGTATTGCATCTAGGCTGTGACTTGCTAGCTTTAGATACACCTTTTACTCCTGTAGAAGCAATGACGGGAACATTAGTATGATTAGTTACTACTTGTTTACCGGTGATCATGATGGTGGATTGTGACATGGTTTGGGGATAATCAAATGTAACATGTTTGTTGCTACTATTAGAGTGCGACGCAAATGACCTATCCGGCTTGTTATCATTCTTGGGGCATGATCCTATAGCATATTCTAATAATTCCTGGGCTCTATTAGTGAGGAAGCATGCAGCAACAATAACATCATCCTGTGGTTTAGGTATCCTCTCATCCTCAATGGTTTCTCTAAGTATGACCAGGCAATCCTTAAGATATCTAAGATAGTTGCTATGAACTAACTTATTGTTCCTAAGGGGAAGAGAGACATTCACAGTATCGCACGCATATTTCTTACAAGCATGTACATTGGAAATTGCATGATCACATGAAACGATGGGCATTTTACCCTTCACCATAGTCTTTAGATTCTCAATTTCGTTTAACAAAGAAGTGACTCTTTCATTGTTTTGGTCACGTGTTATTTTAATTGACTCAAATAACTCTTTGTAACGTTGTTTAGCGTTTGACATTTCAGCACGAAGCCACTCATTTTTATGTTGTAATTCATTGATAATGCCTTGTTTCTGACAGTTTTGAGAATCTATCGACTTCTGGTAATTGGTATTGGTTACGTCGCCTTTGTTCGACTTTAATTGTGCAATTTGGGCCCTCAACTTCCGAATCGTGTTTGAGTGAGCTTGAATTACTTCATCCTTTTTGGCTAATTCAAAACATGTATCAAACTCAGGAGCATCCGAAGATATCTTGGCATTTGATATTTTTATGCTTTCTTCTAGATGTTGGTATTTTAGTTGCAAGTTAAGATTATCAACTTCTAGTTTTGAGAAATTCCTGACCATGTTGTCATGGTCGTCGTTTTGAATTTTATTATTTAGTTTGTAATTCTCCCCCTCAAGCTCAATCACACGATTCTGGAATACATTTAAAGTGATCGACATTTCATGAAATTGCCGAGCAGATAGTGCTGAGCCGGTAACAGTGTAAAAAACATCCTGTGCAATGCAATTAGCAATCAAGTTTTCATTCATGATGAGAATGTTTTTCTGTCAATTTCACTGTATTTGAGATCAATAGCTAATTGGTTACCCTCATTTCCCACCTCTTTAAAGACCTTTTTCATTTGAGTCACATCATTATTAATGGTATTTTTAAGGCCCTCAAAATGTTCTTTGAGAAGATCGAAAAATGGCATGACTTCAGTTAGGTAACACTGTTTTGTTTGCTCAAAACCCCTTTCCCCTTCTGTGATCCCCGTTGTTGTAATTCTTGTTTTACATGTTTTTTCAAAGTCCTTAAACAATTGACCTAGAACATATAACCCAATTAGGGTATTACACTGTGTGGGAAGAGTATATGGTACTAGATGCCTGGGTGTGTTCAGAGGATAGATGGTTGGGTCAGCAATCCTAAAGATGGTACGTGTGTTACCTACAATTCTTTCAGCTTTCATTTTTTCCATGTCAATATTCCAAAACACTTTGTCAGGGAGGATTTTCTTTTGAGGAACAAAAATGGCTGAATGATTGTCATTAGTATAATCATGGTGAAACACAATATTTTTAGCTATGCACAGGGGATCCTTTAGTCGCTCAGCAAGCTTTTCCCTAGTTCTATCCTCAGCCTCATCAATCTCGTCATAGGATTTCACATCAGGAGGGGCATGGTTAGGTCAAGCATAGTGTTTGCATCATATAACGCAGGTTGAGCACCTATACCATTTCTAAGAAATTTGGCTTTAGTCTTAGAGGCATCTAGTTCACTAAATTCATCACTTAGTTTCCTATGGTTTTGCATCATTTGAGCAGATTGAATGGTTTAGCCTTGCGTGTACAACTTATCTTCCAATTTGTTTTTCAACATTTTAAGTTTTGAGAAATCATTTAGAAGTTTAGTTTCTTTATCTTTGTATTCGAGTTTGATTGAAGTCAACCACTTTTGAATTTCCTGTCTTTGTTTGACAGTTTGATCCAATTGTTTTTTTTAAAGATACTAACTCCCTTTTCAATGTTTCTTGTTTGGAATTGTTTTCAGATATGTAAGCACGCATTTGCCATTCCATTTTCTGCTCACGTTCATTAAGCTCAAATTTAGCACGCTGCTCGTATATGGTCACCTGATCCTTAAGGATGTTAACTCTAGTGATCAAGGAGTCATCAGGGTTGTATATAGTGTGCTCATGCAACTCAAGTTCTCTAGAATCAACCGCCGGCATGTCACTTGGTACAACTAACAGTTTATTGTCATTCACATAACGTTCATATGGGATATTATTGGTATTTCCCATATTAGTGGTGTCTGTGTTGTCAATATTCTTGGGTTGTACCGAGTCACATGCCCCCTGTGGATTGGTAAAGTAATTCAGATTAGAATTTAGTGACGTTGGTACCTCAGAGATACCAGATGTGATGGAAGAGCCAGACTGCTGTAGGGATGATGCAGCTGCAGACAGATTAGCCATGATGATGGTCTGAGCTATGGGTTCGTCATCAACATCTGAATCAAAAGCATCACAGTCTTCAACTTGAAAGATGTTCGGATCATTTAGTGCCATGTCCAGAACAGGTTGATCATCCACATCAGCATCAAACGTATTCTTGTCATCACCAGCCAGAAAGAGCAAAGCTTCTTCATCCAGAGCAGTTCCATTCTCTTGCGCCTGCATTAGCAACATCTTGTCCTTGAAGTACTCAGAGTTTTGAGGACGCTGTGGGAGAGTGCAATTCCTAACTATATGGCCCAACCCTCCACAGTTATAACACTTAGGCTGCCTAGCTTGTACTTGAAGTGCATTCCCGACTCTATACTGCCCATTTTCTCTACCAGCATTTCTTGGATTGAGGTTTTGTCTTCCTTGTACATTCTGCACCACCACCCTTCCATCTTCTATGACTGTCTGATTTCGTGGGTTAGACGAAGTCCTGAGTTGGTTATTGGTTGGTGGAAGTACAGCTCTGAACTATTGGACTAATAAGGAGACTTGATTGGAGAGATTATCAATCATCATGTCAGTGTGAGAGTACCCAGAGTCAAGGTGGGTGTTTAAAGCAGGTGGTGAGGGAGTTGTGGATTGACCATTAGTTGGAGTAGACCTGGATGAAGATGATTGAGATTGATCATTTGAAGGTTGAGTGAGTTGTTGAACGTTAGAGACAAAGGTAAGGGACTCATTTGTTGTTGAAAGATTGAGCTTTTCTCGCATTAACCGATCATAAGCTGCATGTTTCTCATGTTGTTGGAAATATGCATAGAGTTGTTCATGATTAGTATGTCTGAGACCTTTGTTGAGTTTAACAGCTGTGACAAACCTATCTCATTCCGGTGCCATGTTATTCACGAATTTTGAGTTAAGCTGAATGTTGAGCATTGTCATCTTGATGGCTCTCATGTCATTGACCAGCTTGTGAAATCTGACATAGTAGTCAGTAATGCTTTCACCTGGGTTCATTTTGAAGTGCTCAAATTCATCATATAGCTGAGACTCCCGATCTTCTTTGGTTAACTCAGACCCTGCAAGAAGCATCTTCACATTATCCCAAACAGCTTTGGCTTCTGTGTTGAAATTGATGAGTTTGTAGACATCTTTAGGAAGCCCTTGAATGACAATATTCGATGCTCTAATGTCGGCATCATAGCGTTTCTTTTCTTCGTCTGACAGCTCATTGTAGGTGCGGGGTCTATCTGGACCGACTGCAGCAGGTTGGTCATGAGTGGCTGCGATTGTGTCTCTAGTGGTGCCCATTCGAAAAGGTCTTTCATCAATGGATTTCAGGATGTTAACACCGTTTTCCTTTCCTAAGCAGTAGAGACGAATCCTTTGTGCCCATGATTCATAATCAGTTCTGTCCAGCATAGGAGGACGAGTATCCGACCCTGCGGCCTGAATGTCATCAGTGGAAGTACTTGCCATGCTATTGAAAGTGAGTAAGTCCAAATGTCACGTTGTAAACACAAGTGTGTTTCGTGTTTTGTTGCAACAAGTCGAATTACAACCGCTCCACAGAACACAAGTCAAGTCGTAAGTTTAGTCTCACAATGTCAAGTTACTATTAAAATAACAAGTCAAGTCATAAGATTAGCCTCACAACGTCAAGTTACTGTAGAGATGGTAGTAACAACTCAAGTCGTAACAGCACACAACTTACACTAATGCACCCAAACCAACTCACTAAGAATCCCACAACTCGCTAGATTTGAACAACTCACTAGAACATATCAACCCTCTGACAATATCAACACGCTGAACACTGGACCTAACTCGCTAGCTGACAACTCGCTAAATGGAAGCAAATCGCTGGTAGACAAATTGCCAATCTGACAACCCAGTGACTGCTCAACTCGCTACTACCAACTCGCTAGTTTCAAAACCTGACAACTCGCTAACTGCTCAACTCGCTACTACCAATTCGCTAGTACCAAAGCCTGACAACTCGCTAGTAATGAGACAAAACTGTCACAATCGTTGACAAAACGCCAACACGCTGGTGTCAACTCGCTGGTACTATACGCTTTTGCCACAACTCGCTAACACCAACTCGCTATTTCTAGAACCTGACAACTCGCTAGTAATGAGACAAAAGTGTCACTTTCGTAGCGATTTGTCCGTATGTCCCAAAATAGCAAACCGCCAACCCTCTATACCAACTTGCTACTAAAGCTGTCAACTCTCTACAAGGAAAAATATCAACTCGCTTACAAGAATAGAGCCACGAAACTCCACCAATGTCCACACAAACGATGAAATGACTACACCAAAGTCACTGGAAGGTGTCTACACTACTTCTAAGCAAGAAAGTACAAGAAGAATGCCATGGAAAATGCCTAACGAGATCAATAAGGTGAGGAAACCACTAAACCCATTCGAAACCAAGCTAAGCATACAAACCTATCAATAAATCCGAGCATACCATGTATCCTAGGATAGAACCATGGCTCTTGATACCAATTGTAGTATACTCTAATATGAGAACATGGATGGTTTGGTGATTAGGTTGATTTTATGTAGGGATTTCTAGTGAGAAGTTAGAGAGAGAAAGTAATGAGGTTGGGAGCCTTGAGAGAAAATAGTGAAATGTTAGATTGCAAATGAAGGTCCAACCCTTTCCCATGGGTGGGAAAGGGTATATATAGTTAAAATAGAAACGCCCCTTGAAACGGGCTGTAGAGCGGGCTGACAGTGGGTAAAGACCCGACCCGACTCCACAAATACTAACTAATACTACACTCCATACTAACTAATATGATAACTACTACGAGCTACATAATGCTAAACTACACCCGGGGTGACCGAGTCTTCATATGAATAATCGTATTCCTAACAAAAAATCACCCAAACTTTAGGAGGAAACAAAACCAAAACCCGCCTCAAAACAATTCTTCCAATCTGCCTAATCGTTTTCAACCAAACGGTTCAACCTCGAATTGTACTTTCAACAACAATCCTTCCAACAACTATAGTAGTACCAATAATTTTGAAGGATTGATGTCCAATTTTATGGCATCTCAAGAAGCTCGTATCTCTTAGTTTGAATGCGCCGTCGCAACAGGTTTACCTCTCAAGGGATCTCAAGAGGCTTTCAATCCCCGCCAGGCAGTGTACCTGATCGTTGTAGTATAGTATAGTGACAAGTACCGGGGGACTGGTTGTTCAACTCTAGGAACAGTGTTCGCTAGGATTAAAAATCTACTAAACTAGGTCTAAAGGTGAGGGATGATTCTTTTTTTATTTTTTTTATTTTATAGGAAAGCAAGTAAATATCTCGGGTTTTGGAAGATTGGGTGGAATTAGTTGCTAGTCAACTAACCCAAATTACTTCAAATTAAATAAAACAAAATAAAATGAAATAAAACTAAGATAAATGTGTGGTGGAAACAATAATAAGAGAAAATTGTGTTTGCTTAGATTTCATTACTCCCTAGATATCTTTTACCGGTTGATTAGCTTGTTACAATTGCACGGATGACGGGTTATATTCCTTAATACTAGTCGTAGGGCCGTGTACGATCTTCCCTAACTCTATAAGCTTCTACTTCATTCTAGGTCGAGCCGACTACTAGCTCCTAACATAGTATCATTAGTAGTTACTTATGCATTAAATATAACCAATAAATCGTAGAACACCTCCGATCATGTTTCTTAAGACGTTCAAGCAAGTTACCAATTGGAAGTCTGCCAGTTTTCTTAAGCCTAACATCGAATTCATTCATCCACAACAATTATAAACAAACAATCAACCAATAATCAACATCTAGGTTTCATTACATCTAAGCAAACACGATGAAAACCTAGCCTAGCATGTTAGAAGGAAGACAAGCATAAGATAGAATAAAACAACACATAGACATATTGAATCATTATTGAAAACTTATCTTCAAATGAACATGGATGAATCAAGGGGATTGAACCGTTGAAAAACACTGGAAATTCGTGCACCCAAATTCTTCAACAAACTTACCCTAATGTTCCACACTTAATGAATGAAAATTAGAAAAGTATATATAGATTTTACATCTTGACGGCGTCACGTTATAGCGTGTGACGCCGTCAACTCGCCGCCAAAACAAACTCGTATTGCCTAGATCCACTTCTAACGCCGTCATGTTGAAGTTTAGCTCTGGGCCATCACGTATAATTTGACCCTGACGGCCTTGGTGATGCCGTCAGGACAAATTGCCTTGAAATAGTTCTGGGCCGTCATGTGTATTTTCCATATCCACCTCTTTTGCCAAGCTTGACGCCGTCACATGTAAACCTTTGACGCCGTCAGGTACTGTTCCCAGCAAGAATTTTGAGACTTTGTCGTTTTCTTCACTTTTTCGCTCCAAAAACGTCCAAAATGCTTCCTTTTCCAGATTTCTCTCCAAAAGTACCTAAAATGACAAAAGGAACGATTTAGGGCGATATTTGATCAAATAATCTTGGATTTGGGCTTAAATGACCCCCTAAAAGCGGTACACTTTTCGTCTCATCAAATACCCTTACACTTGAGATTTGCTTATCCTCAAGCAAATGCGCTTTTATTCTAATCAAAATAAAAGTTAGGGGTCATTTAACATTAATATAAAAGTAATTACAACAAATAATCGTTCCACTTCAACCAAAAACAAATACAGAAATCATACAGTAGCACCTCACAATTAGTGTTTAGATACTCACATCTCTCGGGTGCAATAAAGTATATATCACAATATGGAAATGGAAAATATCTCTCACTACCTGTCATAGTACATAGATTACCATAGGCTTGGGAAAGGATCAAACCTCCACCACATGGCGTAAGCACCTAGGATAAACTACCAAAAAGGTCTTTTAAAGGGTTATAACGTTAGGTGTAGGGATATGGTAAACACGGTTTTGTTTGATAAAGGCAATATTTACTAGTGATGAGTTAATTATCTTGGTCAATTACATGTACAATGTGGCGTTGCTAAGCCAAGACTCGACTCGACTTAAGCTAATCAAAATCTAATAAACTATAAAACAAACATAAAATGAAACGGGATGGTAGTCCGTATGTTTTTCTCTCTTTTTTATTTATTTATTTTTTTTATTTATTTATTTATTTTTTTTTTGCATACACTCTTGCCCTACCATCCAAAATAATACATCATAGGGAATTTACATTCCCCTTACACTTGAACTTTTACATACTTTACAATCAACTATTCTAATGACTCGAATTAAGATAATCAAAACACTTGGAGGTCTTTTTAAGATTAACGCACATATGGGGGTAATAAATGTTGTTCTTCCCCATTACTCCATAACAATAGTACTTTACCCATGAGTCCCAATCGTCCCAAAATAATATGTACAAGATATAACTCGACTTAGCAACCATGTAATCAATTATACAATTAACAAAGGGTTTAAACAAATAACAATAATGCACTAAAGATGAGTGCACACACAAAAGGCTAAGGCAATTTGGTTGCATATTTGGGTGGATTGTTAACAAATTCTTCTTTTAAGTAAGATGTTTAAAGTTAGAAACGAAAAAGATAGGCTCGGAGGGGTGTACTAGGGGTATCGTGTACTAAAAATGAGTACAACGTTAAGGTGTGGGAAAAATTAATTGACTTTACTACTCAAGTAATATGACTTTAATGGTCAAGTAATCATGATACGGGTTTAAACACAAGTGTGATCCTAATGCCTCTTATCATGTAGTAAATCCTAACTACATGAATGTAGTCTCACTAGCGGTCTCGGGATGCATCACTAACGCAAGTTCTAGAATCTAAGTACTACCGGTAGACTCATAAGCACTAATAATGAATGCTTTTCCTATCAAATCTAAAGGCGAACCTCACATATTTGGGTGGAAAATTTTTTTGAGTGGTACGGTTTTGTGCTAGTCATACAACTCTTATCCATGAGACGTTTGTTAAGGCTAAAGCTTCACTCCTAAATGTTGTAAAAAAATTTAAATTTGGCGCTAAAATTGCCCTAACAAGTATTTCTCTTAGTTTTATTACACACCTACTATCATACAAACAAACTCAAGTGCAATTGTATTGTCTAAGGTATCATCAGTTACCCTCCCCTTACACTTAGGATGAACATTGTCCCCAATGTTCAATTAAAGGATGTAAAAGTAATGCAGGTAAAAGAATGAAAACAAATACTCCCCAGATTCGTTCGGCGTGGATAATGTGGAAACAAGGTTAGATCTTCCTCCAAGAAAATGAACGTTGAAAGCTTCCCTCTAGAAATATAAATCATCTTCTTGTCTAATATAACCTGTTAAACCTGAGAAAACAATCAAGGCAAACATCGCTTAAAATCGGCGGCAATCTATATATATAAGGATATAATGCTTGTGGAATAAATGTTTGCAGATTTCCTGTAGTTTATAAAACTTAAGAATTAACAAAATCTTTTATGACTCCAGCAGAAAAACAAAACTCGCAAAATTTCCAGAATTTTACACATGACGCCGTCAGGTGTTAATCCTGACGCCGTCAGAAGTGACCTACAAAAATCTTATGTTAAGTTTCCGGAAAATTTCTGGAAAAACTTATGCCTTAATTCCTGGAAAATCCTGCAAAACATCATTATGACTCGATACAAGCAATTGACTCTAACAATTACTAATATACATGTTCATTTAATTTTGTAGTGGTTCATGCTCAATCTTGTTCTTATAAACAAATTTGAATTTCCCTTACACTTATCTTTTGCAAAATACCTTTATATGTATTTAAGACGAAGTTAAAAATAAAATAAAGCATTTCCACAATTTACCTTGAAACATGATCCACCAACAATATAAATAAAACACGCATACGGAAACAAATAAAATCAAACAAACAAACAATCAAACACATAAAACACACAAAACTTGGGTTGCCTCCCAAGAAGCGCTTTTCTTTATTTACGAGTCTTGTAGCTAGACTTAAGGTCACGGGCTATCCTATATGAGTGAGCTTCTCATCGAGGACATCTTTGGGATCAAACTTAGGTTTCAATTTCCTGTCTGTTCTCTTAGTTCGGTATGACTTCTCGAATTTTTCTCCATCCGGATCAGATAGAATCATCTTCAAATGCCATGATCCGTCTCCTTCCTTAGGTGGCTTGTCCCAATTCCATTGTCACAACTCACCATTTCAGGTCATTTCCCAAACTTTAGAAAAACACTATTCATCAAACACTATTCATCAAAACACTATTCATCATTTTACTATTCATCATTTTCGAGGTTAATTTGATATTCTGAGAAACATTTGAAAATTTTACTATTCACTAAACACTATTCATTTCCGGAAAAATTTTCACTATTCACTTCCATTACTCATTTTATCGTAAATTTAGTTTACGGGTATTCAAATTCGCGTAACCGGATTGGTTTAGGTGCGAATTCATTTCATTATCAGTAAGGACATTGCATACGGACTAGAGACAGTCTGCATATCATCATAATAGCATTTTCATGTTATACCACTCTTAGGATTTTCAAATTTATATATTTGATATATTTAACATTTTACGTATAATTATTTATAAATAAACGTTAACACCCGGTTAATAAACACGACGAATATATCTAAATATTCCTACAATGGTCCCGACATATTTTTATATCCATTATATCATCATAAAAGTTATAATATTCATTTACCCAGTATTTTGGAAATTTATTTTTATTTATAACGTAAGTTTATAAATATTACAATTTTTATAACTTTATTTTGACCCGAACAACTTCGTTAATATTTATTTCTAGCTAACCCGGTACCCGATTATAACTAAACTAATTAAACACTACAAAATATCTAACTAGCTTTCCAAACAAGCTTCATTATATTCTAGTAGCAAAATTGGTATTCTCTTCCTCCTCCCTCATCTCAAACCCACGGCTAAAAACCAAACCAACCAAGATCCATTTATTTTTCAAAGTTCAAGTCTAAATCAAGTTTATATAGTGATTATTGTTGGGGTTTTGCTATATAAACTCAAGAATCACAAGGTTTTCATCATCTAATCACCTAAAATCATTCCAAGTAAGTTTACCAAATTTATTTTCATCATTTCTTCAAGTATTTACTATGATCATATTATTTTCATACAATATTTCATGCTTATGCTAGCTTATACCACTTTATTTTGTAAACTTTTAAACTTTGAAACCCTAAAAATATTTATTTTGATTTCCTTGTTAAATTAACATGATTAGTGATGATTAGGAACCCATGACACCCTAAGAAGGTGTATGGTAAGATTAGATTAGCTTTGTGGTGTTTGCAAGAGATTTGGTTATGTTAGAAACTAGTTTAGAACCTTGGAAATGGTTTTGTAACAAGTATATATACCTACTGTCCCATATTGGCCAACCCAGAAAAATCAGGAAATATAAAGTAAACTTTGGCAAAAATTTTAGAAAATACTTTCAAAACCGAAGCCGTAGGCGAAAGAACGGATTAAAAAGAGTTTATAACGAAGAAGTTATGATTTTTGCAAGTTTATTGACGAAAAGTATTTTTCTGAAAAATTGTTGCTGTTGGATGTTTTTCGTCGGACAAAACGAGGCTTTAGACGTAACCCGGAGGAACCAAGCTTTCCAAAATTTACTACTACATACTAAGACGTAACCATGGATATAAAGAACAAGTAAAACGGACTTATAACGACAAAGATATTCATGTTTCAATATCGACAAAACATATATTATTTTGACAGCTTTGACAAAAATAATATTACAACTACGTAGTAACTCTAGATTTCTAGAAATATTAACCAAGTACCCAAAATCATAACTAATGAAGTATTAGTGAATACAAGTGTATTTTTATGTCTACAAGACGTTATTTCAAGGATTTCAAATCGAGGATTTCAACACTAACACTTATATATACGATATATATACATTTCGACTAGTTTTATTTTCTAGTTGCCTTATTTTCCTAAGTTTTGGAAAATGTATTAATTTGATATCAACAAGTATTTTTCAAGTTAAGAGTGGTATAGGAAACATGTGCATGGAAAGTTTCAACACCATTTCATAATCTAAATTAGATCATCATCATGCATATTAGGTTGCGGCTAGTGTGCGCGCCTTGTTTTTCAGCTCATTACATGTTCATGGTATCATCAGCTAGAGGTGAGTTTTCATAGCCCCGTTTTCAATTCAATATTTTGATTTCAAATCCCACGGGGGAATACATTGCTTCAATCATTTAAGTACGAGCCCAAGTACCAAAACATATGTACATTGCTTAAGTTGCCATACCAACATGTTAAAGTCCCCTATTTATTATCATGGACCGTTAATTTGCCGATTAAGAGAGAGTGAGTGGATAGATCTATTGAGGGTGACGCCTCCATCCGTGATAGTTATTACCAACAGTAAGCGGATGCATTTCATGTCTATCATTTTGGGAGTGTTCTGGTAAAACATTCAGGAGGGGCATATATTTCATCAGTCTAGCTTCGGGGTCATGATCTTAAGGTCTATTGTACTATTTTACGTGACTTTTGTTATGCACTTATACTTGTGGTGGCCGTACAACATTACATTTTATAAACCTATGGAATTCACCAACATTCGTGTTGACGTTTTAGCAATGTATTTCAGGTTATTAAGGTAGCTCATGTGACATGCATTTGGACCTTCATGGAGTCGCGGAGTCGACGCGTCTCACCATTATTTCATGCACTTATGTAAACGTTTGATCTAGCAGGACTTGTTTTCATAAACTTGCAACACCTTTTGGGGACCTCATTTTGTAAACTCTGGATTATTTCAATGATCAAACGAAGTATTTTCCAAACGACACTTTAGGTCGTTCAATGTAACTGTAACTGTGATGCTATGACAGACACCCCCAGGCATTCCATTCCGCCGCAAGTTAGGTAAATTGGGGGTGTGACATCCACTTACATTTATCACCTTCCCTTTTCCACTTGTTCATTCCTAAGTTGATAGGTATTACTCCTAGGAATTCAATCATTTTCCTAAAGAATAAGGGATCCTCGAATGGGTTTAGTTCTTCATCCCTAGCTATGAGTTGCTCCACCGAATGCGTTTTGTTTATAAACTCCTCTTCTAAATAAAAAGGGCGTTGAGATCCTATGAAGTCTCTATTAACCCAAGGTTTGTATCTAGATGGTCTCCTATTCAAATCTACCCAATGAGGTTTTGGTTCCTCATGAGTATCATAGGCATGCTTCTTAACATCATAGACCGACCAAGTTTCTCCTTCTCCTACCCCTATCCTAGATTGCTTACAATCAATCATCTCACTTGCGGTAGCTAAGAATCCTCTTCCTATTAACAAAGGGCATGTAGTTTCACTAACCATATCAAGGACGTGGAAATCGGCTAGCATTGTCAATCTCCCTATATGTACTAGTACGTCCTTCACTACTCCTACTGGATATGCTACACTACCATCTGCAAGACCTATAATTACCTCCGTGTCATCCAATTTTCCCGGCTTAAGAGTGGTGTAAAGGGACAACGGAAGTAGATTAAGGCTTGACCCAAGATCGGCTAACGTGTCAAAAGCTTAGGAGTTCCCGATCCTACAAGGTAAAACAAATATGCCCGGATCATCTAATTTCTTACGTAACTTATTTTGAACGAAGGCGGTCCCACTCTTGCCCAACTTAAGTTTCTCTTCATATTTCTCTAAAAGGGAGTTGTAGTAGGGAGCTCGAGCTAAAACTTCAATAACCGGACGTTCAAGGCGAAGTTCCTTGAATTCATCGTCAAGTTTTTGTGTAGGAGGTGTTTCAATTATGCTTTTGACCGGTTTAATATCGGATGTTTTATTCGATTGGTCCTTTTGCATAATTTGGGTTTGCTTGAAACACGTGCTCATTGCTTTGACCGAATAGTAATGTGGACAAGTAGTAGGTGACGAAACCGATGATATGGCATTAATGTTTAGTTTTGGGTTCTTGACCGTGTTGCTTGGGAGTGCTCCCATTTCTCGGTCATTGAGAACTTTCAACAATGTGTCAATTTTATTGGTCGTCTCACTTTGCTTTTGTTTGAAATCGGCTTCAAACTTAGCTATGCAAGCTTCTTGAGATGCCATAAACTTGGACATCAATCCTTCAAGATTATTGGTACTACCATAGTTATTGGAAGGATTGTTGTTGAAAGTACGGTTAGAGGGTGATCCGTTTGGTTGGTAACGATTAGGAGGATTGGAAGAATTGTTTTGGGGCATGTTTTGGTTTTGTTTCCACCTAAGGTTCGGGTGATTTTTCCAAGAAGGGTTGTATGAATCACCGTAAGGGTTTGGCTCGGGTTTGAAAGTGTACCACTTGTCTCCCGCTTTGTCGGTACGCGAGGATGCGTAATCCGCAAAAGCTTGTTCGTAGAGTTCCACGCAATCACGAGTGTAATGGGGACCACTACATAATTCACATGAAGAAGTGATTTTGTTCACTTGGGTTGAAGCTTTAGGAGCTTCGTAGGATTTCATGAAAAACTTGACTTGGTCTTCAAGTTCCATGATCCTACGGTCGGGAGTGCTAGAATTGTTCGAAAGCAAAGATATTGCCTTGACCTTTTTGTTCAAATCACGGGGATCATTCCAACTTTCATTGTCATAGAGAGGAAGATCTTCTATGAATTCCCATGATTCTTCTGCACTTAGATCACGTAGCTTTCCGCCGGCCGATTGGTCAATGGTTCGCCTTGTGGAGAGGTCAATATGGTCGTAGAAAATTTGGACTTGGAGCCAAAGATCTATGCCATGATGAGGGACTTTTTGGAGTAAGTCCTTGAAACGAGTCCATGCTTCATAGAGAGTTTCACCTTGACGTTGTTGGAACATCAAGATGTCATTTCTAAGCTTGGTAGTTCTCCCCGGTGGGAAAAATTGAGCAAGGAAACGAGTGGTGAGATCATCCCAAGAGGTGATGGATCCCGCGGGTAAACGCTTAAGCCATTGACTAGCTTGGTCACGTAGAGAGAATTGGAAGAGACACAATTTGGTCGTCTCTCGAGTTTCAACATCAAGGTCTATGGAATCAACGATTTCAAGGAAATTCTTGAGATGTTGATTAGGATCTTCAGAACGAAGTCCATGGAATGCACATCCGCTTTGCACCAACCGGATGGTGTCGGATCGCAAGGGAGACACATTGGCTCTTTGAGTGAACTCAATAGTGTTTCGATAGCCTTGGTGGCGAGGACGGGAATACTCTCCTAAGGTTCGGGGTCTAGGAGGTTGGTTTGGTTGTGGTAGGTTTTGTGGGTGGTTTTTGTTGTAGTGGGTTGATGGGGTCAAAGATATTACCACCTTCCATGATGGCGGATGGTAATGGTTATGAACAAAGAAATGAAGAAATAAAATAGACTAAAGAAACCTATAAAAATAAAAAATAAAAATCTTACTAGAAAGGAATCTAGCAAGTAGACCTAATAAAAGAAATGTTAACCTAGACAATAACTATTTCCTGGGCTGCGGCGCCAAAAACTTGATACGCGGGATTGCGCCGTCGCAACAGGTTTTACCTCTCAAGGGATCTCAAGAGGCTTGCAATCCCCGCCAGGTAGTGTACCTGATCATTGTAGTATAGTATAGTGACAAGTACAGGGGGATTGATCGTTCAACTCTAGGAATAGTTTTCGCTAAGATTAAAAATCTACTAAACTAGGTCTAAAGGTGAGGGATGATTTTTTTTTTTTTTTTTTTTTTTTTTTTTTTTTTTTTTTTTTTTTTTTTTTTAGGAAAGCAAGTAAATATCTCGTGTTTTGGAAGATTGGGCGGAATTAGTTGCTAGTCAACTAACCCAAATTACTACAAATTCAAATAAAACAAAATAAAATGAAATAAAACTAAGATAAATATGTGGTGGAAACAATAATAAGAGAAAATTGTGTTTACTTAGATTTCATTACTCCCTAGATATCTTTTACCGATTGATTAGCTTGTTACAATTGCATGGATGACGGGTTATATTCCTTAATACTAGTCGTAGGGCCGTGTACGATCTTCCCTAACTCTATAAGTTTCTACTTCATTCTAGGTCGAGCCGACTACTAGCTCCTAACGTAGTAACATTAGTAGTTACTTATGCATTAAATATAACAAATAAATCGTAGTACACCTCCGATCATGTTTCTTAAGACGTTCAAGCAAGTTACCAATTGGAAGTCTGCCATTTTTCTTAAGCCTAACATCGAATTCATTCATCCACAACAATTATAAACAAACAATCAACCAATAATCAACATCTAGGTTTCATTACATCTAAGCAAACACGAAGAAAACCTACCCTAGCAAGGAAGACAAGCATAAGTTAGAATCAAACAACACATAGACATATTGAATGATTATTGAAAACTTATCTTCAATTGAACATGGATGAATCAAGAGGATTGAACCCTTGAAAAACACTGGAAATTCGTGCACCAAAAGTCTTCTACAAAGTTACCCTAATGTTCCACACTTAATGAATGAAAATTATAAAAGTATATATAGATTTACATCTTGACGGCGTCACGTTATAGTGTGTGACGCCATCAACTCGCCACCAAAACAAACTCGTATTGCCTAGATCCACTTCTGACGCCGTCATGTTGAAGTTTAGCTCTGGGCCGTCACTTATAATTTGACCCTGACGGCCTTGGTGACGCCATCAGGAAAAATTTCCTTGAAATAGTTCAGGGCCGTCATGTGTATTTTCCATATCCACCTCTTTTGCCAAGCTTGACGCCGTCACATGTAAACCTTTGACGACGTCAGGTACTATTTCCAGCAAGAATTTTGAGACTTTGTCACTTTCTTCACTTTTTCGCTCCAAAAACGTCCAAAATGCTTCCTTTTCCAGATTTCTCTCCAACAGTACCTAAAATGACAAAAGGAACGATTTAGGGCGATATTTGATCAAATAATCTCGGATTTGGGCTTAAATGACCCCCTAAAAGTGGTACGCTTTTCGTCTCATCAGAAGCCGATTTCAACCAACAACAAAATGAGATGAACAATAAAATTGATAATTTAATCAAAGATTTTAATAACCAAGGAATGACCCCATCTACCAAAGCTGTAAGAAACCCTAATGGGGTAAATGAGGTTAAGGATCATTCATCATCCAAATACGTACATTTTGTCAACTTAGTTACTATTAAACCACTTAATAGTAGTTGCAAGGATGATAATGAAGGTAAGGTTGAGGTAGGAGGAAGTTCTGAGAAAGATGTCAAAAATGGGATAGAAAAGGAAGAGGAATACTTCAACAAGTTTCCCACTAAGGAGGAGCTCGCATACCACAAAAATTTGTTGGATGATCCTAACCCATTAATCTATAGAAATCTAACGATCATCCGAGCTAGCAAACCAACCAACATAAACATACCATACAATATTGGGCATTTGCATGTGTGGAAAGCTTACATCGATCTTGAGTCACCCATAAACATCTTGTTTAGGACGTTTTACAATTGGATTGTGAAAAAGTAATTAGCTCCTAGGATTGATCCCATGACGTGAAGAACAAGTAATTTTGTAGGAAGAGTTAGAGGGTTGCCCGTTTGCGTAGGAAATTTCACCTATTTATTAGATTTTGTGATCTTAGAAGATGTTAACCCCGTAGTCGACATCAATTTATCAAATGTTGTGTTAGGAAAACCATTCGTTGAGGTCTCTAAAATGAATTATGATCCATCATTAGGGATAGTTAAGTTTAAGGATGAGACCGACGAAATTGCCTACCAAATGCGTCATAAGCTAGAACAATTCCGACTCATTTCAAGCCTAGAAAAAGAATTCAAGCAGTCGGTATACTTTAGGAGTGATGAGGATAAGAAGTAGGGAGTTGACTACGTAGTGAGGAAAATATTTGGGTTCTACAAGGAATGCCTACAACTGGGTCTAGAATATAAAACCAAACAAAAGGATGACCTAGAGAACGTGACAAATGATGGAGTCACGTAATAGGGCACGACTTTGAGTCTAGCTAAAAGACTCGTAAATAAAGAAAAGCGCTTCTTGGGAGGCAACCCAAGCTTTTTATTTGTTTGTTTGTTTATTTATTTGCTTTTATTTGTTTCCGTACGCATATTTCATTCTTATTGTTTATTGTTCATGTCTCAAATAGAAATTGTGAAAATGCTTAATTTTGTTTTTAACCTCTTCTTAATTACATATAAAGGTATTTTGCAAAAGATAAGTGTAAGGGAAATCCAAATTTGTTTAAAGAACGAATTGAATATGAGTGATAACAAAAAGATATAAACATGCGTACTAGTATTTGTTTGAGTCAAATGCTTGTATCGAGTCACAATGAATGTTTTTGCAGGATTCCAGGAATTAAAACATAGGTTTTTCTAGAAATTTTCTGGAAACAAAATATAAAGAATTCTGTCAGATCACTTCTGACGGCGTCAGGGGTTATAATCTGACGACGTCAGATGTTATTTTCTGCAAAATTTTCCAGGTTTTATTTTTCTGTTGGAATTGTAAAGTTTCGTAAAATCTATAATTTATAAACTCCAGGAATCTGCAAACATTCATTTTACAAGCATTATATCTTTACTTGCTTTCTAGGATTTACTATTATATAGATTTTACCACCGATTTTATGCGAGGTTTCGTGTTGCTTTTCTTAGTTGTTTAAAAGTTTATATTGGACAAGAAGATTATTACATTTCAGGAGTGAAGCTTTGCATGCTCATTTTCTTGGTGGAGGATTTAACCTTGTTACCACATCATCCACACCGAGCTAATCAGGGGAGTATTTGTTTCATTAATTTTTATTTATCTTTACTTTATTACTTTTTAAGAACATTGGGGACGATGTTCAACTTAAGTGTAAGGGGGTAAATGAGGATACCTTAGAAACTACAATTGCACTTGATCTTTTGTTTTGTTTAATAGTAGATGTGTAATAAAACTAAGATAAATACTTGTTAGGGAAATTTTAGCACCAAATTTTAAAAAATTTTGCAATATTTAGGAGTGAAACTTTAGTCTTAATAAGTGTATCATGGATAGGAGTTATATGACTAGCACAAAAACTGTACCACTCAAAAATTTCCACCGCAAATATGTGAGGTTCGCCCCTAGATTTGTTAGGAAAAGCATTCATTATTAGTGCTTGTGAGTGTACCGGTAGTATTTAGATTCTAGAACTTGCGTTAGCGATGCATTCCGAGACCACAAGTGAGACTACATTCGTGTAGTTAGGACTCACTACATGATAAGAGGCATTAAGATAACCCATGTTTTAAGCCTGTTTCTTTTTATAATTACATTGACTTCATTGGTCAAGTAATTCTCCCACACCTTCGCGATGTACTCATTTTTAGTACACGATACCCCTAGTACAACCCTCAGAGCCTATCCTTTTTCGTTTCTAACTTTATTAGGAATACAAATATTCCTATAAAAGACTCGGTCACCTAAATGATGTATTAGCATTAAGATAGCTCGTAGTTAGTTTATTACTTAGTTAGTATTAGTTTAAGTAACATCGTGGAAGAAGGACGGGTCTTTACCCACTGTATGCCTGATCCACAGCCCGGGTGTGGGCGTTTTATTACTTTGTATAAATACCCCTCTCCCTCCAAGGGAGAGGGTTGGACCTTTGATTTGCATCAATCTAATATTCTCTTATTTTCTCTCAAGGTTCCATTCTTTTCTATTTCTTCTTCCTCTTCTAACTTAAACGCCACACTATCACTATGATTTACAAGTTTGGGACTTGGTGCTTATCCTACAATTGGTATCAAGAGCCAGGGTTTCATCTTAGGGCCTTGAATAATCGGATTTGGTGTGGTATTTTGTGGTTTGTGTGAGTTAGAAGAGTTTTTCTTTGAAAACATCTTACTTTAATCTTTCTAGTGTTATATGATGTGTTATGGGTGTACTTTTGTGATTAGTGGTGTTATTACTACATAGTTTTTCAGTTGGATAAGCTATATCATACGTTGAGTTGAAGTTGTGAGTGATTTTGGGTCGAATTCTTGTTAGCGATTAACTATTCTGTGGTGTTGTTCTTCATAGTGGTTTGCTCCAGAATTTAGCGGTTAACTCTTTAGCGATTACTAGTTTGGGACATACGGACAAAACGCTAGATAGCGACGTGTTTGGACTATTGTGATTAGCGGATTGATCTAGCATTTAGAGTTAGCAGTTAGTGTTAGTGGTTTGCTCCAGCGTTTTCCTCTGTTCAGCGTTTACCTACTAGCGATTAACTCATCTAGCAGTTTGTCAAGATTAGCGGTTACCTCATTAGTGATTACCTCTTCCAGGGTTTTGCTCTTTTTAGTGATTTGCTACTTTTAGCGGTTACCTTGTCAGGTCCAGTGGTTAACTTATTTCAGTGATTACCTCAGAATAGTGATTACCTGAAGATAGTGGTTTGCTCCTACTAGCGATTACCTCTACTTTTTAGCGTTTAACTAAGTGGTGAGGTTCTTGTGATTGGTTAATCATTTGTATTTAGTGAATTGTTGTAACTTAAGTCGTTTCGACTAATCTGATTGTGATCTGACGTTGTGAGTTAATTCTTACGACTTGACTAATTTCAATCGGATATATTGTAACTTGACTTGTCACGACTTGACACTTAGCGCAAACTGTGACCCATCCGATATCTCTCTCTAAGTCTAATTCGTTGAGTACATCTTCCGGTTTCTTTAATTAACTTTAGTAAAATCCCTAGAAAGAATCATTTCTTGGTTTAAGTCACAAGAGTTGTTAAATCCCATTTGAGGACTTTGTCATGGCAACTATCTCTGACGACATTCAAGCTACAGGGTCCGATACTCGACCTCCCATGCTCGATAGGACTGATTATGAATCATGGGCACTAAGAATCAGACTCTACTGTCGGGGCAAGGAAAATGGTGAGAACATTCTGCGAGCAATTGATGAAGGTCCCCTGCAGATGGGTACAAAAAGGGATGTCATATCCACAGCTGATGACGGAACTGTTACCCATGGAATTGACAGGCCACGTACTTACAATGACCTTAGTGATGCTGAAAAGAAGCGCTATGATGCAGACATTCGAGCCTCCAACATTGTGATACAAGGTTTACCCAAAGATGTCTACAAGCTAACTTCAACACTGAAGCAAAGGCTGTGTGGGACAATGTCAAAATGCTTCTATCTGGCTCTGACCTAACCAAAGAAGACCGTGAATCTCAGTTGTATGATGAATTTGAGCACTTCAAGATGAATCCTGGTGAAAACATTACCAACTACTATGTCAGATTTCATAAGCTTGTTAATGACATGAGAATGATCAGAATGGCAATGCCTAACATCCAACTCAACTCTAAATTTGTCAACAACATGTCACCTGAGTGGGATCGTTTTGTCACAGCAGTGAAACTCAACAAAGGTCTGAGGAATACCAACTATGAACAGTTGTTTGCCTACTTACAACAACATGAGAAACATGCTGCTTTTGATCGTCAATTAAGAAAAAAGCTCAATCCAACTACTACTAATGAACCACTTGCTTTCATGTCTAGTACGTTGCCTATCAATCAGCCTTTGTCATCAGTGGATCACTCATCTCTACAATTACCAATTGCTATGAACACCCAGCTTGACTCAGGTTATTCTCATACTGAAAAGATGATTGACAATCTTTCCAACCAATTCAGGGCTGCTCTTCCACCAACCAACAACCAACTCAGAGCTTCCTCAAATCCAAGAAATCAGGCTGTTGTGGAAGATTGAAGAGTGATGGTACAAAATGTTCAGGGCTGACAAAATGTGAATCAGAGGAATGCTGCACGAGGCAATTTGCAGAACAGGGTTGGAAACGTTAATCAGGGACAAGGAAGGCAACCCAAATGTTACAACCGGGGGTTTGGGTCACATTGCAAGAAACTACACTCAGCTAAAGCATCCTCAGAACTCTGACTACTTCAAGGACAAAATGTTGCTCATGCAAGCTCAAGAGAATGGAGTTATGTTGAATGAGGAAGAAATGGCAATTCTTGCAGGGGATGAAGGAAAGACATTTGATGCTGATGTGGATGAACAACCTATCCAGGATTTAGCTCTTAATGATCCAAACATCTTCCAAGCTGATGATTGTGATGCCTTCGATTCGTACATTGATGACTAACCCACTGCTCAGACTATCTTCATGGCCAATTTATCATCAACTGTCTCAGCACCACAACAATCCAGTCCCTCCTAATCATCCATCATATCTGAGGTACTAAAGTTATATGATGAATGCAATATTGATGGTGAATCGAAGAGTTTCTACAATATATGACAAATTGATGTTGGTGTAACGAATGAGGCTGAATTGGAGATCAATAATGTTACTTCAACTGAGCAACAATCGGATCACAACATTAATTCTGACGTATCTAGTGGAACTTCTTCTGATGTCTGTGACAATAATGAGATGCATGAATAGAGGATTTATAACGAAATACAACAAACAAACATTGCAGAATTAGATATTGCCAATATGGGAAATAGCAATGTTGTCCCATATGAACAATATGTAAAGCACAACACCGAATTTGTTGTATCAAGTGATATACCCTCTGTTGATGATAATGTGTATGATTTAGATGAATACACTGCTGCTGCACCTAATGACACTCTGACCACTAGGATTAATATTCTTAAGGAACAAGTAATGTGTTATGAACAACGTGCAAAATTTGAGCTAACCGAACGTGAACAAAAAATGGATTGGCAAATGAAGGCATATATAACTGAACATAATTTAAAGGAAGAAGCATTAAAACAAGAAATAAAATATGTTCATAATCAACTTGATCAAGTTGATAAGGAAAAACTGGCAATTCAGGAGAGTTTAGGTGTACTAAAAGGCAAATTTAAAGAAAAAGAAACTAAACTACTAAATGAATTTTCCAACCTTAAGGAGTTGAAGAACAAGCTTGAAAATAAGTTATACATGCAAGGCCAAACCATACAAGCAGCTCAAATGGTTCAAAAGCACATGAAACTAAGAGATAAGCATAGTGACAAAGATTTAGGTGTGCCTAAAACAAATTTCCTTAAGAGCGTCAGTGCCTCTCAACCTGCCTTGTATGATGCCAATGTTATTCTCATACTGAAAAGATGATTGACAATCTTTCCAACCAAGTGTCTCTATTCGTTCAACAATTCAGGGCTACTCTTCCACCAACCAATAACCAACTCAGAGCTTCCTCAAATCCACGAAATCAGGCTGTTGTGGAAGATGGAAGAGTGATGGTACAAAATGTTCAGGGCTGACAAAATGTGAATCAGAGGAATGCTGCACGAGGCAATTTGTAGAACAGGGTTGGAAACGTTAATCAAGGACAAGGAAGGCAACCCAAATGTTACAACCGGGGGTTTGGGTCACATTGCAAGAAGCTGCACTCAGCCAAAGCGTCCTCAGAACTCTGACTACTTCAAGGACAAAATGTTGCTCATGCAAGCTTAAGAGAATGGAGTTATGTTGAATGAGGAAGAAATGGCAATTCTTGCTGGGGATGAAGGAAAGACATTTGATGCTGATGTGGATGAACAACCTATCCAGGATTTAGCTCTTAATGATCCAAACATCTTCCAAGCTGATGATTGTGATGCCTTCGATTCGTACATTGATGACTAACCCACTGCTCAGACTATCTTCATGGCCAATTTATCATCAACTGTCTCAGCACCACAACAATCCAGTCCCTCCTAATCATCCATCATATCTGAGGTACTAAAGTTATATGATGAATGCAATATTGATGGTGAATCGAAGAGTTTCTACAATATACGACAAATTGATTTTGGTGTAACGAATGAGGCTGAATTGGAGATCAATAATGTTACTTCAACTGAGCAACAATCGGATCACAACATTAATTCTGACGTATCTAGTGGAACTTCTTCTGATGTCTGTGACAATAATGAGATGCATGAATAGAGGATTTATAACGAAATACAACAAACAAACATTGCAGAATTAGATATTGCCAATATGGGAAATAGCAATGTTGTCCCATATGAACAATATGTAAAGCACAGCACCGAATTTGTTGTATCATGTGATATACCCTCTGTTGATGATAATGTGTATGATTTAGATGAATACACTGCTGCTGCACCTAATGACACTCTGACCACTAGGATTAATATTTTTGAGGAACAAGTAATGTGTTATGAACAACGTGCAAAATTTGAGCTAACCGAACGTGAACAAAAAATGGATTGGCAAATGAAGGCATATATAACTGAACATAATTTAAAGGAAGAAGCATTAAAACAAGAAATAAAATCTGTTCAGAATCAACTTGATCAAGTTGATAAGAAAAAACTGGAAATTCAGGAGAGTTTAGGTGTACTAAAAGGCAAATTTAAAGAAAAAGAAACTAAACTACTAAATGAATTTTCCAACCTTAAGGAGTTGAAGAACAAGCTTGAAAATAAGTTATACATGCAAGGCCAAACCAAACAAACAGCTCAAATGGTTCAAAAGCACATGAAACTAAGAGATAAGCATAGTGACAAGGATTTAGGTGTGCCTAAAACAAATTTCCTTAAGAGTGTTAGTGCTTCTCAACCTGCCATGTATGATGCCAATGTTATTCTCATACTGAAAAGATGATTGACAATCTTTCCAACCAAGTGTCTCTATTCGTTCAACAATTCAGGGCTACTCTTCCACCAACCAACAACCAACTCAGAGCTTCCTCAAATCCACGAAATCAGGCTGTTGTGGAAGATGGAAGAGTGATGGTACAAAATGTTCAGGGCTGACAAAATGTGAATCAGAGGAATGCTGCACGAGGCAATTTGTAGAACAGGGTTGGCAACGTTAATCAGGGACAAGGAAGGCAACCCAAATGTTACAACCGGGGGTTTGGGTCACATTGCAAGAAACTGCACTCAGCCAAAGCGTCCTCAGAACTCTGACTACTTCAAGGACAAAATGTTGCTCATGCAAGCTCAAGAGAATGGAGTTATGTTGAATGAGGAAGAAATGGCAATTCTTGCTGGGGATGAAGGAAATACATTTGATGCTGATGTGGATGAACAACCTATCCAGGATTTAGCTCTTAATGATCCAAACATCTTCCAAGCTGATGATTGTGATGCCTTCGATTCGTACATTGATGACTAACCCACTGCTCAGACTATCTTCATGGCCAATTTATCATCAACTGTCTCAGCACCACAACAATCCAGTCCCTCCTAATCATCCATCATATCTGAGGTACTAAAGTTATATGATGAATGCAATATTGATGGTGAATCGAAGAGTTTCTACAATATACGACAAATTGATTTTGGTGTAACGAATGAGGCTGAATTGGAGATCAATAATGTTACTTCAACTGAGCAACAATCGGATCACAACATTAATTCTGACGTATCTAGTGGAACTTCTTCTGATGTCTGTGACAATAATGAGATGCATGAATAGAGGATTTATAACGAAATACAACAAACAAACATTGCAGAATTAGATATTGCCAATATGGGAAATAGCAATGTTGTCCCATATGAACAATATGTAAAGCACAGCACCGAATTTGTTGTATCAAGTGATATACCCTCTGTTGATGATAATGTGTATGATTTAGATGAATACACTGCTGCTGCACCTAATGACACTCTGACCACTAGGATTAATATTCTTAAGGAACAAGTAATGTGTTATGAAAAACGTGCAAAATTTGAGCTAACCGAATGTGAACAAAAAATGGATTGGCAAATGAAGGCATATATAACTGAACATAATTTAAAGGAAGAAGCATTAAAACAAGAAATAAAATCTGTTCAGAATCAACTTGATCAAGTTGATAAGGAAAAACTGGAAATTCAGGAGAGTTTAGGTGTACTAAAAGGCAAATTTAAAGAAAAAGAAACTAAACTACTAAATGAATTTTCCAACCTTAAGGAGTTGAAGAACAAGCTTGAAAATAAGTTATACATGCAAGGCCAAACCATACAAACAGCTCAAATGGTTCAAAAGCACATGAAACTAAGAGATAAGCATAGTGACAAGGATTTAGGTGTGCCTAAAACAAATTTCCTTAAGAGCGTTAGTGCCTCTCAACCTGCCTTGTATGATGCCAATGTTATGCTTACTCCTAATCATGCCCCCCCCCCCCCCAATAATTGGTCTGATAAAGAAATGGATGATCTTGAATCAGCAAATAGAGAGAGATTTGATAATAAAATGAAGGATCCCAAGTGCATTAAACATCGTGTCATTGTGAAACCCCACAATTATTATGAACAAAACCGTGTGACTATTTTTGCACCCCAAACTAAGTTAGCACCAGAGCAGGTATTTTGGCCATTAGATGTTGAGAAAATAAAAGCTGGTGAACTTAAGGCTAAAAGTCCTCATAAGTTTGCTACCCCAACGGTGTATCCCCCCAATACACGTATGCACCTAGTTCAGCTGTCACTTCCCACACAATGTAAAACTCTTATTAGCATATATGTCCTTTGTCAAATGTTCACTGTTTTTGATAAAACATGCAAAAAGAGAATCACGCCAACGGGAATCACTGAGTGTTAGTTAACTGAAGTTATCCCATTTTTTAAACAAATCAAAGAACATTTTGAGGGCTTGCAACAGTCTCTTAAAATTGAACTGAACGAAATGAAAGAGGTGTTTAAAAATGTGGAAAATAAGGAAAAACAAAGTGCAATAGACCTTCAGCATAGTGAAATAGCCAGGAAAAATATTCTCACCATGAATGACAATTTGATTGCTAAATTCAGCATAGTGAAATAGCCAGAAAAAATATTCTCATCATGAATGACAATTTGATTGCTAAATGTATTGCTCAAGATGTGTTCTACACTGCTACAGATTCTTCATTAAATGCTTGTCAATTTCATGAAATGTCTATTGCTTTGAATGATCTCCAAAATCGTGTTGTTGAGCTTGAGGAGGAGAATTTAAAACTGCATGAAAAAATTCAAAATGATGATCATGACAACATGGTCAAGCACTTTTCTAAACTAGAAGTTGATAACCTTAACTTACAATTAAAATATCAACATTTAGAAGAAAGAATAAAAATAGCAAAGGCCAAGACATCTTCTGATCTTCCTGAATTTGATGCATATTTTGAATTAGCAAAAAGGGATAAAAAAATTCATGCTCACACGAACACGATTCGGTTAATGAGGGCTCAAATTGCCCAATTGAAATCTCCCATGAATGTTGTGATCGACACCCATAAACCATAGTCTGCGGATTCTCATAATTTTCAACTTCAGGACATAATCAACAAACTCAAATTTGAAAATGAGTGTTTTCAAGCTGAAAATTCTAAAGTCAAACAACATTACAAAGAGTTATACGATTCAATTAAGATCACTCGTGACAAAACCAATGAAAAAATAACTTCTTTGATAAATGAAATTGAGAATCTAAAGACCAAGGTGAAAGGGAAGATGTCTGTCAGTGCAGGTGACAATGTCAATTCAAAGGTCTGTGAATGTAAAAAATATGCATGTGAGGTGGTGTTCATACCACTTCCCCTTAAGAACAATGAGTTAGTCCATAATGATTATCTTAGACATCTTAAGAATTGCCTCGACATGACTCGTGAGACCCTTGAAGAAGAGAGAATGGTGAGACCATCTGATAACACACTATCAGACATTAATTTTCTCACCAAACGGTCACAAGTATTGTTAGAATATGCCATAGGTACGTGCCCCAAGATTCTCAAAATGCAAAATAAACAGGTCACATCCTCATCTAAGAGTTTAAAAAAGCATGTAACCTTTGATATACCTTTGGCTTGTTCTGATCATAACAGATCACCACCTAGAAACCAAACAACTATGCAACAATCTAATGTTCCCATCGTCAATTCTACAGGAGTAAGCCATGACAATAAAGCTAGCGGGTCAAAGCCTAGGAGCAATACAAGGAACGATAGGACTTCGCCGGCTAAGAGTGTTCAAGAGGAGAAAGTAGAAGACCACCTTAGGAACAATAAGATTGATTTGAGTGAAAAGAATCGTGTTGATTCTAGTATTTGCATTAAGCGTACTGTAATTAATTTGAATTCTAATGCTACTTGTAAGACTTGTAATGGTTGTTTAATTTCTGGTAATCATGATGATTGTGTTGTGTCATTTTTGAAATCTTCTTACATGTCCTCAATCAAGATTGCTAAAATACATAAACTGGAAAACCATACTTGGAAAGCTACATGAAAGGTCTTTAACAATGTGGGATATCAGTGGAGAGCTACTGGGAGAAAATTCACTTTAGGAAGCCAGTGTCCAGTAACTAGAATGCCCTATCCCAAGTCTTTAGCTGTTAAGAAATGGAAGGCAACTGGTAGAGAATTCCCTTTAGGGACACAATGCTTTGATGATAAGTCAGTAGCACCCACTAGTATCATTTCCTCTGTGAAAGCCATTGCAATCACTAATCCTGATTCTCTTAAGTATGCTTGTGCTAACCAATCGGATCCCAACTACACTTAAGGATCCACGTTTTTTAGTTATCCATATTTGTCTTGTTTCAAATGCAGGTCGTACAAATCGTCCTGTGGTATTTGGACTCAAGCTGCTCAAAACATATGACTGGGGATCGCTCTCGGCTCAGAAATTTCATGAAAAAGTTTATCGAGGCTGTCAGATTCGGTAACGACCATTTTGGAGCCATTATGGAGTATGGTGATTATGTGTTTGGTGACAGTATAATCTCTAGAGTCTACTATGTGGAAGGACTTGGGCATAATTTATTCTCTGTTGGACAATTTTGTGACTCTGATCTCGAAGAGGCCTTCAGAAAGCATACTTGTTTTGTTAGAGAATTGGATGGAATTGATCTTCTCAAGGGAAGTCGTGGCACAAATTTGTATACTATCTCTATCCAATACATGATGCGGTCCTCTCCTATTTGCTTGCTCTCTAAGGCCTCTAAGATCAAATCGTGGTTATGGCACTGTCGTTTAAACCACTTGAACTTCGGCACCATTAACAAACTTTCTCGCAAAGATCTTGTTCGAGGCATGCCCAGATTGAAGTATGAAAAGGACCAACTTTGCTCAGCATGTCAATTGGGTAAAAGCAAGAAGCACACTCATAAACTGAAACCCACCAACTTCAACACTGAAGTACTCCATACCCTTCACATGGATATGTGCGGACCCATGAGAGTGCAGAGCTTCAATGGGAATAGATATATTCTTGTAATAGTGGATGACTACTCCTGATTTACATGGGTGAAGTTTTTAAGATCCAAGGATGAAACTCTCGAAATCATCATCAAAATCATTAAGCAGTTGCAAGTAAGGCTTAACAAGACCGTTAGAATCATTCGCACTGACAATGGAACTGAGTTTGTTAACCAACATCTCACTCAATTTTATGAAAGTATCGGCATCAGTCACCAAAAGAGTATTCCTCGAACTCCTCAACTAAATGGAGTTGTTGAAAGAAGGAATCGTACACTAGTTGAAGCTGCTCGCACTATGCTGATATTCTCTAAAACCCCAATGTTTCTATGGGTTGAAGCTGTCGCTACTGCATGTTACACTCAAAATCGGTCTCTGTTACATCCTCTCCACAATAAGACACCTTATGAGCTGGTGCATCTCAAAAAGCCTGATCTCTCCTTTCTTTGTGTGTTTGTAGCCTTGTGTTATCCAACTAACGATAGTGAAGACTTAGGGAAGCTCAAGGCTAAGGCTGTTATTGGGGTATTCGTTGGATATGCGCCAGATCAAAAGGGGTACCGAATCTACAACAAAAGAACCCGACAAATCATGGAAACAATCCATGTCACGTTTCATGAGCTGACAGAGCATACGGTTTCAGGACATACTAGTTCTGGACCCTCACCTAATCTTTTATCTCCTAGACCAATAGTTCGGGACTTGTACAGAATACCAACCCTGTCACTCCTTATGTTCCTCCCACTTGTGAAGAATTGAAGAAGTTATTTTACCCCATGTTTGATGAGTACTTTGAGTTACAACAACCTTTTGAACCTGAACAGCAGGCTGTAGATCCAAATGTTATGGCTGTAGATGCTCCACATGCTACCAATGGTCCATCCATTTCCATCTCTCTTGATCCAGATGCTCCAGAATCTAGTCGCTCTCAACATGCGTCCAATGCACAATCATCTTCAGAACATCAAGGAACGACAGTAGATAATTTTTGTGAAGTTAATCCTTTTGCTCCACCTCATGATGAACCATTTGAAAATGTATTCGCTCCTGAACTCTCCAATGAAGCATCATCCTTAGGAGAATCCAACACAGCTATATCGGTTCACTACCCTCTACCTCATGAACATCTCCATAAATGGACCAATGATCATCCTATTGACAACATCATAGGAAATCCCTCACGACTGGTGTCCACCAGAAAACAACTTGTTACCGATGCCTTGTGGTGCTTCTTCAATTCCATTTTATCCAAAACCGAACCCAAAGATTTCAAGGATGCTTTATCTAAAGAATGCTGGTTCACAGCCATGCAAGAAGAAATCCATGAGTTTGATCGACTTGATGTATGGGAATTAGTGCCGCCACCAGAATGTGCAATGATCATCGCTCTCAAGTGGATCTTCAAAGTAAAACTTGATGAGCATGGTGATGTCTTGAAAAACAAGGCTCGGCTAGTTGCAAAAGGTTACAGTCAACAAGAGGGAATTGACTTTGAAGAATCATTTGCACCGGTTGCACGTATCGAAGCCATTAGAATCTTCCTTGCCAATGCTGCTAGCAGTAACATGATTGTTTACCAGATGGATGTTAAGACTGCTTTCTTGAATGGAGATTTAAAAGAAGTGGTCTATGTTACTCAACCTGATGGCTTCGTGGACCCTGAACATCCAAATCACGTGTATCGGTTGAAGAAAGCACTTTATGGCCTAAAACAAGCTCCTAAAGCTTGGTACCACACCTTGTCCAAGTTTCTTCTTGTAAACCGGTTCACCAAGGGTGTTGTTGATCCTACCTTGTTCACTAGGATGACCGGAAACCATCTGCTTCATGTTCAAATTTATGTAGATGATATCATCTTTGCATCGTCTGACTCCAATGAATGTGACCGATTTGCAAAAGAAATGAGCTCCAAGTTTCAAATGTCTATGATGGGACAAATGTCTTTCTTCTTGGGGTTACAAATCTCACAAAATCCTAGCGGCATCTTCATTAACCAAGCCAAATATGCTAATGACATTCTGAAGAAATTTGGTTTTGATTCTAGTGACTCAGTAGACACTCCAATGGTTGAAAGATCCAAACTTGATGACGATCCATCAGGCTCACCTGTTGATCAAACCAAATACAGAAGCATGATTGGATCTCTCATGTATCTCACAGCAAGCAGGCCAGATCTTCTATTTGCAGTTTGTATGTGTGCTCGGTATCAATCCAAGCCTACCAAAAAGCACTTGGAAGCAGTAAAGAGAATATTTAGGTATCTCTAAGGGACCATTTACATGGGTCTCTGGTACCCTAAAGACAATTCAATGGCTCTCACGGCTTACTCAGATGCTGACCATGCGGGGTGTCAAGATACTCGTAGAAGTACGTCAGGAGGTGCTCAATTTTAGGGTGAGAAACTTGTAAGCTGGTCATCTAAAAAGCAAATGTGCACATCGATATCATCCACAGAGGCTGAATACATTGCCATGTCCTCGTGTTATGCCCAAATTTTATGGATGAGATCTCAATTATCAGATTATGGGTTTGATTTCAACAAAATCCCGATGTACTGTGATAACAAAAGTGCCATTGCTTTGTGCTGCAACAATGTCCAGCATTCCAGATCCAAGCATATTGACATCCGTCATCACTTCATCAGAGAACAAGTGGAGAAAGGGGTAGTAGAACTCTACTTCGTGAGGACAGAGTTTCAACTGGCTGATATCTTTACAAAGGCTCTTTCTCGAGAAAGATTCCAGTTCATTCTTCCACGACTTGGGATGAAGAGCCTCACACCAGAAACTCTTAAGTGTCTTTAGGAAGAGAATGAGGAGTGAAGGACTACTTCCACATATCCTTTCTACATAGTTTATCTCAAAAAGAAAATGCAAAATCATAAAACCTATAAAAACCATAAAAATCTAAAAAACTACAAAAAATCCAAAAATATTCCTCTCACGACATGTCTCTTGTGTAATCAATATTATGTACGTTTCTAGAAATGTCATTCAATAATTACACGGAAACATACATATGCTTGAGCAAGAGTTTTACTTTTAATTTCAAATAATGTTTTTCTAAAACATGTCGTTTCTCAAAACATTCTTAAAAGTATGGCTTGTAGTCATTTCAGGCTGCAACCCGGACTTAAAATTTTGGCATGCTATTACTTCAGATAGCAACCCGTTTTTCAAAATAGGGAAAACACGTCACCAAAAAGACGGTTGTTCCTTTTATCGGGTGATGTTCACCTGGGCATGGATTACTTTATATCCATGTTTCTTCGGAATAATGTACGCCTCAGTGCATTATTTCTTGATAAAGAAGAGAAGTCTTCTTTTTATCGCAAATACTTTCCCTTCTATGATTTTTCCGGGAAATATTTGTGCAAAACTTGGTGTTACCATGAAATTTTCGGAAATCAAAATGAAATGTTTCATAAAATTCATCGCTCAATCAATGCCAACAATTTTTCTTCAAAAATATAAATGGGTCATTGATTGAGGGGGAGAGTGATTTCAAAATGTTATGTTTCATCAAAACTCTCCACTTTGTACAAAATAAGCAATAATACAATTTGTGATGGTTATGTGTCAGTATGAGAATTTTTCAAAGAGCTTTCGTTAAAACTTCAAATCTTTTGTAAACTCATCTATTCTGACACATAACAACCTCCCTCACAGATTGAGGGAAAGCAGAATAAGGTTCCTTTTTATCAGAAAATATTAAAACTGACCGCACTTCTCTGCCAAACGTTTTCTAACTTATTTAAATCAATTGAGATCCAAAATCTCGAAAGGTTTGAAATTTTTGATAGGGGGAGAGAATGTGATTTAAATATGAAATCTGATAATCAAATGTGATCTTTTGGACTCAATAATAAGCTCCCACATATGTGCCAAACTCTTTCGAATACCGATGTTCATATTAAGGGGGAGCAAAAGGCGTTTGTGGAAGTAATACCAAAGACCGACCATTTACCTTTATGCACGAAGTTATAAGGATGGTTCAGGTTAGGAATGATTGAAAAAAAAAGGAGAAAACTGAGAAAGGGAAGAGTGCCGACTGAGATAGAGCTAGGACCGGAACAAACCAAACAAGGTTCTAGTGGCGAAGTCTTGGTAAGCACTGAAGGGATTGAAGAATTAAAAAGAAATGAAATGAGAAAGGGTGAAAAGAAATAGCCCTCCATTTATTCAAACTTAGGGCAGAAACCGGGTTCAACTTCATATGCTACTGGTGGTTACTAAGATAACACCAGTATTGAAGACAAGACGTCATGGACCCAGTGACGCACTGCGCTAAACTTCCTAGCCACTCAAGTTCTCTTAAAAGAGCTTGTTTCATTCTCATGGGGAACCCTGTACAATGTATCGACCGCTCATTGCGAGCTATGTTGATACTTAAACAGGAGACGCCTCCCCAGTCTCCAGGAGCGGATCAAAACGTACTATTGAGTCTAGAGCCAAGAGATCATCCATAAATCTCACTACGACACACTCCTAATATGCTTATTGTTTCACACTTTGTGGAAAGTAAGATAAAATATTTAGAGTCCTACGCATTATCCTTGTGGTATTGCCAGAACATCCGAGTGATATGAAAATATTCACGATGAAGATGGAAATCCTTCTAGAGCGAACTTCACACAAGCTCTTGGAAGGTGACATGTGAGATCCGTCTTGGATCAATGATCAAGTGACAACTGGAAAGCAACGATGGGGCGATTCAACTTTGAATCAACCTTGTTCCAGGAAATGGATTGATGGATACTTTTGCAGAAACCTATCAATGTGCTCACAAACTAATTTTCAAGCACATTGATTATGTATAATCTTTCAAACAAAAGAACATGCTTAGTATGATGATTCTGAAGTAGATTCTTCGGAAAAGTCATTACTACGAGCTGGAAATTCCTGTCAAGGAGAGTCTTCTTTAAAAGAGATTCTACCTGATCACAGGTCGGTTCTCATAGAACCGGAGGGTAGTTTGTCCTCACAGAATGAATGACAAAGCCATATTCATTCTCTATCTTTATTGCTAACTGTTTCATTTTAGGAACATATAAAGATGACAATGGTGATACCCAACTCCAGCTGAATCGTGTCATTCCATACCTCATGCTCGCACATCCTACTCAATATCAATGAAGATCATGAATGATGAGAGACTCACTACAATGAATGTTGAGAGACTACCAACAACGTTTCCACAACTCTTATATAAAGTCTCCTGATCTTGTGAGCATGATGGTCCAAAAGTCACTACATCACATGAAGGCGATACAACAAAGGATGAGCTTGGAGATTTACGGTGGCTGATGATCTCAAAGAAATCTCAAAGATCACACTTATGACAAAGGAACCTCAAATCACAAGATCATTGCTTGAAGTACAAAGTGTGCTGAATAGTGAAGAATCAGAATCTATGAGCTACAAGATCTAAAGAATGTTTGATGAACAAAGAGCTTAATTTCTAAGGTGACCTCGCTTAGGGGGAGATTGTTAGGAATACAAATATTCCTATAAAAGACTCGGTCACCTAAATGATGTATTAGCATTAAGATAGCTCGTAGTTAGTTTATTACTTAGTTAGTATTAGTTTAAGTAACATCGTGGAAGAAGGACGGGTCTTTACCCAATGTATTCCTGATCCACAGCCTGGGTGTGGGCGTTTTATTTCTTTGTATAAATACCCCTCTCCCTCCAAGGGAGAGGGTTGGACCTTTGATTTGCATCAATCTAATATTCTCTTATTTTCTCTCAAGGTTCCATTCTTTTCTATTTCTTCTTCCTCTTCTAACTTAAACGCCACACTATCACTATGATTTACAAGTTTGGGACTGAGTGCTTATCCTACAAACTTTAAGCATTTTACTTAAAGGAATAATTTGTTTACAATCCACCCTTAAATGTACACCCAAATCGCCTTAGCCTACCTTGTATGCACTCATCTTTAGTGCATTATTGTTATTTGTTTAAACCCTTTGTTAATTGTCTAATTGATTACATGGTTTCTAAGTCGAGTCATATCTTGTACATATTGTTTTAGGATGATTGGGACTTATGGGTAAAGTACTAGTGTTATGGAGTAATGGGAAAGAATATCATTTATTACTCCCATATATGCGTTAATGTTTTAAAGTACTCCAATTGTTTCGATTATCTTGATTCGAGTCTTTATTTTGATATATGTAAAAGTTCAAGTGTAAGGGGACAACGAGCCCCCTTGATGTATTATTTTGGATGGTAGGGCAAGAATGTGTGAAAAAAATTGGAAAAAGACAAGTGAAAAAACATACAGACTACCATCCCATTCCTTTTATTTTATTTATATTTATGTTATTTCGTAATTAGCTCAAGTCGAGTCGAGTCTTGGCTTAGCAATGACATATTGTACATGTAATTAACTAAGACAATTGACTTGCCACCAGTTAAATATCCCTTATCCAACAAAGCGTGTTTTCCATATCCCTACACCTATTATTATAACCCTTGAAAAGACCTCTTTGATAGTTATCCTAGGTGCTTACGCCAAGTGGTGGAGGTTTTTGATCCTTTCCCAAGTATATGTGATGAAGCGAAAAGTGTACCACTTTTAGGGGGTCATTTAAGCCCTAAATCATTATTATTTGATCAAATATTGCCTAAAATCGTTCCTTTTGTCATTTTAGGTACTTTTGGAGAGAAATCTGGAAAAGGGAGCATTTTGGACATTTTTTGAGCATAAAAGTGAAGAAAATGACAAAGTCTCAAAATCCTTGTTGGGAACAGTAACTGACGGCGTCTAGGCCTTACAAGTGACGGCGTCAAGCTTGGCAAAAGAGGTGGATATGGAAAATACACATGACGGCCCAGAACTATTTCAAGACTAATTGTCCTGACGGCGTCACCAAGGCCGTCATGGTCAAAATGCAAGTGACGGCCCAGAGTGAAGTTACAACATGATGGCGTCAAGATTAGATCTAGGCAATACGACTTTTTTTTTGGCGGCGAGTTGACGGCGTCACACACTACAACGTGACGCCGTCTAGATGTAAAATCTATATATACCTTTCTAATTTTCATTCATTAAGTGTGGAACAAGTAGGGAACATTAGGGTAACTTTGGTGCACGAATTTTCAGAGTTTTCCAAGGATTCAACCCCCTTGATTCATCCATGTTCAATTGAATATAACTTCTCAATAATCATTCAATATGTCTATGTGTTGTTTGATTCTATCTTATGCTTGTCTTCCTTTTAACATGCTAGGCAAGGTTTCTTTCGTGTTTGCTTAGATGTAATGAAACCTATCAGTTGATTATTGGTTGATTGTTTGCTTATAATTCTTATGGATGAATGAATTCGATGTTAGGCTTAAGAAAACTGGCAGACTTCCAATTGGTAACTTGCTTGAACGTCTTAAGAAACATGATCGGAGGTGTACTACGATTTATTGGTTATATTTAATGCATAAGTAACTACTAATGATACTACGTTAGGAGCTAGTAGTCGGCTCGACCTAGAATGAAGTAGAAGCTTATAGAGTTAGGGAAGATCGTACACGGCCCTACGACTAGTATTAAGGAATATAACCCGTCATCCATGCAATTGTAACAAGCTATCAACCGGTAAAAGATATATAGGGAGTAATGAAATCTAAGTAAACACATTTTCTCTTATTATTGTTCACACCACAATTATCTTAGTTTCATTTCATTTTATTTTGTTTTATTTGAATTTGTAGTAATTTGGGTTAGTTGGCTAGCAACTAATTCCGCCCATCTTCCAAAACCCGAGATTTTACCTGCTTTCCTATAAAATATAAAAAATACAAAAAGAATCATCCATCACCTTTAGACCTAGTTTAGTAGATTTTTAATCCTAACGAACACTATTCCTGAGTTGAACGATCAATCCCCCGGTACTTGTCACTATACTATACTACAACGATCAGGTATACTGCCTGGCGGGGATTGCAAGTGTAACACCCCCAATTCATGATGCAGCGGAATTCAACTTGGGTGTTACTTGACGGCACAACAGTCATAATAATAGAAAACGATCTCTAACCGAGTCGTAATAAAAAGAGTTGTCATTCATATTATTCAAATATATCAAAGTTTACATAGTAAGGTCCCAAAATGATCCATTGTTTCAAAACACATCAATATAAAGTCTATGATGTTTTTATTGAATGACATAATAGTTTATAGCCTTCTTCCTTCGGTACGTGCCCTTCCGCTCCATTCTTGATTATCATGGACCTGAAATACATGCTTAAGAGGTCAACACAAAGGTTGAGTGAAATTCATAGAGTTTGTTTAACGGTTGAACACAATATGTTGGTAGTAAGAGTTAATTAGACTCATACTCATGTTAGAAAACAAAACAGTTATTATTATGTACTAAGCTCATGCAACCAATACGTTAACGGGTACCAATATCAATCGGCGGTTATGTTGCCCCGGTAAGTACTTTGCCGTCATACTTAATGTTCAAATATAGTGCATTTGTTGAACTAATCTGCTCAAACAAATGGGATTCGTCAATCCCAATAGGCCTATTCACAATACTCGCGCTCACTAATACTAGTGATTAAATGGTTCATGATGGGGCCTAGGATTGGCAAGGTAGGTACTTAGTAATAATAAAACAATCAGGCAGCATACAGTTTCAAAGCATTGTGTTCAGTTTAAAAGTAGCATGTATTCCCCCCAAGGGTTTGTAAAACATTGAAATAATGTAAAGTGGGGCTATGAACTCACCTTAAGTAGGATAGCAAGTAATGAAGGTGATGATTGGATCGTGTAGGTTTCTACGAGCAACCTATAATAGAATGTCGCGACTTAGGATTTGTGTAAAGAATATAACGGAGTGCCTATATATATATCTTGCATTTAGTCCATGATGTGGTATGGTGTATATTGTAAGTCTTTGAAAGAAAAATTCATGAAACATGTATGTTTTGGTATATCGTTTACTACCGTTCGGGCCGACATAATTCAGAAGTCGTGTTAGTAAGCGTTCGAGGAGCCAGGACACTTTAACTCGTAAATCCACAACTCATCTCGACGGCTTACATAATGAACTCCTCACATGAGGCTCCCTACTATTGTAGTAGTTGATAAAATATATAGATATAGGTTTTGATCCGAAAAGTTACATGTCCGATATTTGTATAAACTTAGGAAAGTTTATTTGTACATGAAGATTGTTATTAGGGGTAGCTTCATAAGTCTTGAATGACCATTTTCTCTTGGTAAAATCTCATGGTTTCCTTTTAAGTGAAGTAGATCCAAATTGCTTGTTCAAGTTATCGGCTAATTCATTGTTTCATGTTTACGCCTATGTAAGTTGGTATGGTCATTTCGTCATGGCCTAGCCATGACCTTTGGTCCTTGTTCCATGGTCATGAGACACAACCTTGGCTCTAGCCATGATGGTGGTCTTGATTATAGGTCATAATAACTCTTGTTCCTTTGAAAGTATAACAATAGTATAGTGACTTAAAATATGTAAATAGCTGTTAAGAAACTGAGAAATATCTCACTCAGAAAGCGTTTTCAAGGCTCGAGCCTCTTTATTCCTGAAGGAAAACGTGATTCCGGACAACTTTCGTGTTTTAACTTTTTCATGAATCGGAGCAGAAAGGCCTCTTTTTGCGTGTTTTAAGTTCTGTCACAGAAACTTTTAGGCAGTTTTGCCGGAAATCTTTGGTAACTTCAAATCGCCATAACTTTTGACTCGTATACTCTTTTTAGGTGGTTCAAATTGCTACGGTTTGCTTGTTAGGTCCTCTACTGTAATATGTAATAATCGAACATCATATTTTTACCATTTTGATCAGGTCTTACCAAGAAAGTCACTAGTTTGCTTGTTTTAGTAACTTATTGTAACAATCCATTATAACAACATCTTTTACTCATTTTTATACACCATGGACATTCATACAAGACATAATATAGCAAGAATAACATGTAAATGATATGAACATGAGAAATTAACAAGAAGCATGTTAGGTTTAGGCTTACAACTTTTGGCTTTATAATTAAAGATGAATGATGAAGATTGAGGTGAATTGAGTGGATTTAAACTCAAGATAAATCACCAAGTATGTTAGGGTTTGGAAGAGTTTTGGTAACTTAAGATCAACTAGGGTTTCTATACTTGAACTTCACTTGAATCTTGCTAGAACTTTGAAGGAAATTAAGCTATGGAGAGAGTGTTGTGGTGTGTGTTGATGGCCGGCCAAGGAAGGGGGGAAGAGGGAGTATTTATACTCTCAAGAGGAGGTTACTTACTTAAGATATTTTTGGACAAAACTACACATGTAACACATCTAAGCCACAAGACACAAGATCAAGCCACCTCAAGGGTGACTCCCCCCCCCCCCTTATGGCGGTTCACCAAGGATAAGGGGTGAGTTGGCTTGGTCTTGATATTATCCTAAGATATTAGGATGAAACTTGACTCCGGGAAATGCCAACCGTAACTGATTAGGCCTCAAAACGTAAAACCGGGTGTCGTAAAATTATGAAACTTTAAAGTATTGTTAGACATGTCCATATGTCCCATAATAAAATATAAAATGAGTGGTAGGTTCCATTTGGGTGGTAAACCCTGCTAAAAACTGGAAACACGGGTCTAAAACGCGTAATACGTAAATTGTACGAATATTGCGTAAAATTGAGAAAAGTAAAATGTTACTTTTCTAATATGATAAAAATGATTTAAAATAATTTATAATGTCTAGACTGGGCTCAGTCTAGTGTCGGTTGGTATTAAATGTCTTTTAGACATCAAACCGTAAGCCTAAAAATCACGAAATGACTTATAACATCAAGGGATGATTTTTGGTCAATGGAGGAGGGAAGAATATGTTGACTTATTTTAATAAGTTGAAAGCTCAAATCATCTTAGAAACGCGGTGCAGGTAAAGGCTAGGGTTACGGCTGAGTAAAAACGCTTAAAACTGAAAATTCCAGTTTTTCACGGCCGAAGTTTATTTTGGCCATGATTTTTCTCAGTCATGATTTATTCTCAAATAAATCATGAATGTGTTAAACATTTTTCTGATGTGGGGTCACCTGACGGGGTCAAATTTCGTTGTGCGTAGAATTTCTGATTGCCGTTTTACCCTAAAACGTGTAATTCTGTGTAATTCCTTAATAACTTTCACGAAAATGATCTAACGAGTGTCAAACATTTAATTTGCCATGGAAATGATTTATCACTCGAGAATATGAAATAAAAATCAACTTTCGGGAAAATTTCAGAAAGAAATGAATAGTAAAAATGAATAGTAACATGAATAGTAAAATTTTCCGAAAATAGAAATTAACCTGAAATTGTGAATTGTTACAGTCTCCACCCCATATGAGAGCTCCGTCCCGGAGATCAATTTGCGTTGGGAGTAGAAGCTTCGTTGGTAAAAAGATGTGGGTATTTCTTACGTATCTGGTCCTCTCGTTCCCATGTGTATTCAGGACCACGTCGTGAGTTCCAACGAACCTTGACAATTGGAATACGGCTTTGTTTGAGTTGTTTGACCTCTCGGTCCATGATTTCTACGGGTTCCTCAACAAATTGAAGATCGTCATTGAGTTGAATTTCATCGAGTGGAATCACAAGTGATTCATCCGATAAGCATTTCTTTAGGTTAGATACATGGAAAGTGGGGTATACACTACTGAGTTCTGATGGAAGCTCAAGTCTGTACGCCACAGGGCCAACCCTGGCTAGGATTTTGAATGGTCCAATGTATCTTGGGTTTAGTTTTCCTCGTTTACCGAATCGTATCAAGCCCTTCCAAGGCGATACCTTTAGCATAACCCTATCTCCGACTTGGAATTCTAGGGGTCTGCGTCGTATGTCGGCATAACTTTTCTGTCGATCTCTTGCGGCTTGTAGTCGATTTCTGATTTGTACAATCTTATCTATTGTTTCACGGATGAGTTCTGGTCCAGTGAGTTGAACTTCTCCCACTTCAGCCCAACAAGCAGGTGAACGACACTTTCGACCGTAAAGTGCTTCAAATGGAGCTGCTTTAATACTTGTATGATAGCTGTTGTTGTAGGAAAATTCGACTAATGGTAAATGAGTATCCCATCCTTTTCCAAAGTCTATTATACAAGCTCGAAGCATGTCTTCAAGTGTTTGAATGGTTCGTTCACTCTGACCATCGGTCTGAGGATGGTACGCTGTACTCATGTCTAGATTTGTTCCAAAGGCATCTTGGAGTGATTGCCAGAAATTGGAAGTAAATCTACCATCTCTGTCGGATATAATGGATATTGGTGCACCATGTCTTGAGACTATTTCTTTGACGTACAGTTGGGTTAGTTGTTCCATTTTGTAAGTCTCTTTGATTGGTATAAAGTGTGCAGATTTTGTGAGACGATCAACTATGACCCAGATGGAGTCATAACCGCTTGATGTCTTTGGGAGCTTGGTAATGAAGTCCATAGTAATTCTTTCCCATTTCCAGGTAGGAATTTCTGGTTGTTGCAATGGACCAGATGGTTTTTGATGTTCGGCTTTTACTTTGGAGCAGGTAAGACATTTGCTAACATATGTTGCAATGTCAGCTTTCATGTTCGGCCACCAATAAAGTAACTTAAGATCATGATACATTTTATCAGATCCTGGATGTATGGAGTATTTGGACTTGTGTGATTCATGCATGATCAAGTCTCGTAGGCCACCATAAAGTGGTAACCAACTTCGACCTTGGAAGCATAGAGTTCCATCTGAACGGGTTTCGAATTTCTTTTGTATCATGCCATCCAACTTTTCCTTTTGGATGTCTTCTTGTTTCACCGCCTCAGTTTGAGCGTGAAGGATTTGAGTAGGAAAGTTTGAATTTATGGTTAAAACTAAGGCTCGGACTCGTAGTGGTTTAACCCGTTCCTTTCGGCTTAGGGCGTCGGCTACTACGTTTGCCTTTCCTGGGTGATAAGGAATGTCGCAGTCATAATCACTTAGTAATTCCAACCAACGACGTTGTCGCATGTTTAGTTCTTTTTGGTTCAAAATGTGTTGTAGGCTTTTATGATCGGTGTACACAGTACATCTAGTACCGTATAGATAGTGCCTCCAGATTTTTAGTGAAAAGACTACGGCTCCTAACTCTAAGTCATGAGTGGTGTAATTTTCCTCATGAACCTTGAGTTGTCTTGATGCATAAGCCATGACCTTATCGCGTTGCATCAACACGGCACCTAGCCCTTGGTGTGATGCATCACAATAGACTACAAAATCTTCGATCCCATCTGGCAATGCTAGGATAGGAGCACTACAAAGTTTCTGTTTGAGGGTTTGGAAAGCTTTTTCTTCGTTTTCATCCCACACATATTTCTTGTCTTTCTGAGTTAGTTTAGTCAAAGACTTTGCTATTGAGGAAAATCCTTCAATAAACCTTCGGTAATACCCGGCTAAACCCAGAAATTGACGAATTTCTGTAGGTGTGGTAGGTGTTGGCCAATTTTTGATAGCTTCAATTTTAGCGGGATCGACATGTAAACCGGTCTTGTCAATCACATGCCCAAGGAATTGTACTGATTGAATCCAAAATTCACATTTGGAAAACTTTGCATACAATTTCTCTTCCTTGAGTAGTCCTAAAATTGTTCTCAGGTGTTCTTTGTGTTCCTCTTCGTTTTTGGAATATATGAGAATGTCGTCTATGAATACGATCACGAATTTGTCCAAATATGGTTTACACACTCGATTCATGAGATCCATGAATACTGCCGGTGCATTAGTTAACCCAAAGGGCATCACTTGGAATTCATGGTGACCATATCGTGTCCTAAAGGCTATTTTTGAAATGTCTTCATCACGAACTCTAACTTGGTGGTAACCTGATCGTAGGTCAATTTTTGAGTAATAGGTTGAACCTTGTAATTGATCGAATAAGTCATCAATTCTTGGTAGTGGGTATCGGTTCTTTATGGTTAATTTGTTTAGCTCACGATAGTCAATACACATTCGTAATGACCCGTCTTTCTTCTTCACGAACAAAACTGGAGCTCCCCAAGGTGAGGAACTGGGTCGAATAAATCCCTTGTCCGAAAGTTCTTGTAATTGATTTGATAGCTCTTGCATCTCTGAAGGTGCTAGCCGATATGGTGCGCGGGCAACTGGCGCCGCTCCTGGTACTAAATCAATTCTGAACTCTATTTGACGATTTGGTGGTAGTCCGGGTAAGTCTTCTGGAAAGACTTCAGGAAACTCACGGGCAATAGGAACATCTTCGAGACGTTTTTCATCGGTTTTCATTTCTGTTACATGGGCTAAGAAAGCATAACATCCTTTCTCAATGTACTTCATGGTTTTGATACATGAGATGATGTTTATTCGAGTTCCACTTTGATCACCACGAATGATCAAAGTTTCATTGTCACATGGAATGTGCACAACTCTTTCACCACAAATAATGTTAGCTTGATGTTTAGACAACCAATCCATGCCAATAACTACATCAAAACTTCCGAGTTCAATTGGCATAAGATTGATGTCAAAGGGGTGGTCTAAGAGATTAAGGGTACAGTTTGGGATTACGGTATTGGTATTTACTACGTCACCGATAGCTAGCTCAATATTATAACTAGTGGTTAAAGTGATTGATGGAATATCAAGTAAAGGCGCAATTCTAGTAGATATAAAGCTCATATCAGCACGAGAATCGAATAAGACTTTAACAGGAATATTATTGAGTAAGAACGTACCGGTAACCACGTTCGGGTCCTGGTGTGGTTCTTCTTTTCCCATGACATAGGCTCTACCACGAGCACCTCCGCCTTGGGGTCCTTGGTTTTGAGGACAGTTGTTTTTGTAGTGTCCCCTTTCACCACACCCGAAACATGTAACTATGGGCTGTGTGTTAGCCCCAGTAGCTATACCCTTGCCCCTACAATCCTTGGCAAGATGTCCGGGCTTTTGGCACTTGTGGCATTTGGCGGGGCAAGGACCTTCGTGATGGTAGTTACACTTGGTACATTGTGGTAGATTACCAACGTACTTACCACCAGCTGGTGCAGCAACATAAGCCGTCGCGGCTTCTTGTCTCTTGTTCTGTTGATTGTGATGGTTGTTGTTTCGGGTTTGGTTGTTGTTGTTGTTTTTGTTGATGTTATTCCCACGGTTACCATCATATGGTCGTTTGTTGTTGTTGTTCTTGTTGTTGTTGTTATTACGGTAGTTGGAGTTGTTGGGGTTGTTGGCATTGCTGTTGTTGGTGTTGTTGGTGTTGTTGTTGGTGTTGAGGTTGTTTTGCTTGCGGGTTTCCGACATACGTACCACTTGATCCATGAGGCTACGGGACATCCGCATAGCCTCATCAAGTTCCTTTGGATTTGCCGAAGTCACATTCCCCTGTATGCTTGAGGGAAGTCCCCAAATATACCTTTCCAACAATTTTTCCTTTGTGGAAACCATTGTTGGACAAAGTATCCTCAGTTCCTGGAATCTACGGTTATAGGTTATGATATCATTTCCGCTAACCGCGTGATCCCAGAATTCAACTTCCAACTTTTGCATCTCACTGCATGGACAATATTCCTTGATCATCATTTGTTTCAAATTAGCCCAAGTAATTTTGTAGGCATTCTCAATGCCCATGGGTTGAGCAATTGAGTTCCACCAGGACCAGGCCTCATTCAACAGAGTACTTGTGGCATACTCAACTTTATCCCCCTCGATACATTTACTAACCATGAACACCGACTCTGCCTTTTCAAACCAACGGGTCAAACCTACAGCCCCTTCAGTACCTTTGAATTTGATGGGTTCACATTTCAGGTTGGAAATGAACGAGCAACCCTTTGGTACTGTAGTAACATTGGTCACCGGAGGGGTAGGTCCTCCAAGGTTAAGACTGGCAATCCTGGCAGCCTCCGCAGCTATTGCAGCTTCCGCAGCAGTGGCGGCTTCTGCGGCTGCTGCAGCATCAGCAGCGGCTGCAGCATCAGCAGCACCAGCAGCTGTGGTGGCATCGGCAGCTGCTGCAGCTGCTGCAGCTACGGCTGCTCGTTCCGTGATAAGTGCTGCATTGACACTATCCTTTACCAGTTTGCGGATGGCGGCTTGTGTCATCGTTGGTGGGGTCTTTTTCTTTGGCGCCATGATTCTATTGTTCAAAAGATACATTGTAATTAGAGAGTTGTGAGATGAGCACAATGTTTGATAAGAATGATAGGATGATAATGTTTGAAACTTAAAAGCATAACACATGATAGTATATAAAACAAGAGTTTTATTAATATAACGTTGATTACAAAATCGAACTTATTACAAGTTCATTCAAAACTTACTAACTGATACTTTCAGTTAGTAATTACAACGTTGTACTAAAGATAACTAGTACAATAACACTAGTCTAATGTCGGTTGGGAGGTTGTTGTGGTCCGGTCGGATTATTATTTCCGCGTGTTGCTAACACATCTACACTTTCGTTTGGACGGTATTCTTTGACATCCTTTCGGTATAGCCTTTGTTGTATGGAACTCATTTGAGTTTGCATCCAACACAAATCATTCTTAAGTTGATACCTGTCAAAGTTTCCAACATCTAACCGGATTTCGGCGGTATTTAGGCGGTTAAGTAGTTTATGAATTTGAACCGCATCCTGTTCTTGGGCCCTCTCAACCAAAGTGAGTCTATCCTTGACATTATCCAAGCCCGTCAAAGGATTTAAGACTACTTCCCCAACATGAGTCGAGTCACTCTTCACGTAGCTCATGTCAAGCTTAAACCAATATAGGTCGTCTCGAGCATTCATGGCGTCCATTCTGGCAGAATTTACCTTGGATATGTAGTCGTGCATTTGACTTGCCATACTTTGAACTTTGAGTTGGGTTAGGTTGAGAGCTTGTTTCAAAGAGTAGATTTCGTATTGAGCTGAGTTCACGAACATGTATGTAGATGTAGATGTTCCGCCGGTTTGGTGAGTAGAATTCGGAACTTGAGCTGGAGTGGTACGGTTAGATTCGGATGAAATTGGTGAAACCGGAGGTGGAGATGTTAATGGTGATAGATGTGGCACCACTAATAGTTCCTCCGCTTCCTCATCGATGCCTTCGATGTCAACATCCATTTCAGGATCCTCTTCGTACTCATCGATGTTTATCTCCTTATCCATTTCAGGATCTTCGTCCAAATCTATTTCATTGTCTAGATCCTCGAAAGGTATTTCCTCATCGTCATAATCAATTGCTGCAAAGTAAGGATCACCGGGTCCTGGAAGAATTGGTAAATATTCAGGCATAGCAGGAAGATGATCGGGAGATGGAGGTGCGGACATGATGTCTACAATTAGTATTATGATGTCAAAAATAATCAAATGTTTATGGAAAATGCTCAAACTAAGGAAATGTGCATATGACACTATACAAATATGTTCATGTAGCATAACATGCGTGATAAGTCCATAATCTTCTGGAGGACGGAAGGCACGAAGAGCGGAAGGCTATAAAAATGTTTTTGCTTGTTATTGTAGTTATAGTTTAGGTCTCACTTAGACCCGTTTCTCTATAACCATGGCTCTAGTACCAATCTGTAACACCCCCAATTCATGATGCAGCGGAATTCAACTTGGGTGTTACTTGACGGCACAACAGTCATAATAATAGAAAACGATCTCTAACCGAGTCGTAATAAAAAGAGTTGTCATTCATATTATTCAAATATATCAAAGTTTACATAGTAAGGTCCCAAAATGATCCATTGTTTCAAAACACATCAATATAAAGTCTATGATGTTTTTATTGAATGACATAATAGTTTATAGCCTTCTTCCTTCGGTACGTGCCCTTCCGCTCCATTCTTGATTATCATGGACCTGAAATACATGCTTAAGAGGTCAACACAAAGGTTGAGTGAAATTCATAGAGTTTGTTTAACGGTTGAACACAATATGTTGGTAGTAAGAGTTAATTAGACTCATACTCATGTTAGAAAACAAAACAGTTATTATTATGTACTAAGCTCATGCAACCAATACGTTAACGGGTACCAATATCAATCGGCGGTTATGTTGCCCCGGTAAGTACTTTGCCGTCATACTTAATGTTCAAATATAGTGCATTTGTTGAACTAATCTGCTCAAACAAATGGGATTCGTCAATCCCAATAGGCCTATTCACAATACTCGCGCTCACTAATACTAGTGATTAAATGGTTCATGATGGGGCCTAGGATTGGCAAGGTAGGTACTTAGTAATAATAAAACAATCAGGCAGCATACAGTTTCAAAGCATTGTGTTCGGTTTAAAAGTAGCATGTATTCCCCCCAAGGGTTTGTAAAACATTGAAATAATGTAAAGTGGGGCTATGAACTCACCTTAAGTAGGATAGCAAGTAATGAAGGTGATGATTGGATCGTGTAGGTTTCTACGAGCAACCTATAATAGAATGTCGCGACTTAGGATTTGTGTAAAGAATATAACGGAGTGCCTATATATATATATATATATATATATATATATATATATATATATCTTGCATTTAGTCCATGATGTGGTATGGTGTATATTGTAAGTCTTTGAAAGAAAAATTCATGAAACATGTATGTTTTGGTATATCGTTTACTACCGTTCGGGCCGACATAATTCAGAAGTCATGTTAGTAAGCGTTCGAGGAGCCAGAACACTTTAACTCGTAAATCCACAACTCATCTCGACGGCTTACATAATGAACTCCTCACATGAGGCTCCCTACTATTGTAGTAGTTGATAAAATATATAGATATAGGTTTTGATCCGAAAAGTTACATGTCCGATATTTGTATAAACTTAGGAAAGTTTATTTGTACATGAAGATTGTTATTAGGGGTAGCTTCATAAGTCTTGAATGACCATTTTCTCTTGGTAAAATCTCATGGTTTCCTTTTAAGTGAAGTAGATCCAAATTGCTTGTTCAAGTTATCGGCTAATTCATTGTTTCATGTTTACGCCTATGTAAGTTGGTATGGTCATTTCGTCATGGCCTAGCCATGACCTTTGGTCCTTTTTCCATGGTCATGAGACACAACCTTGGCTCTAGCCATGATGGTGGTCTTGATTATAGGTCATAATAACTCTTGTTCCTTTGAAAGTATAACAATAGTATAGTGACTTAAAATATGTAAATAGCTGTTAAGAAACAGAGAAATATCTCACTCAGAAGCGTTTTCAAGGCTCGAGCCTCCTTATTCCTGAAGGAAAACGTGATTCCGGACAACTTTCGTGTTTTAACTTTTTCATGAGTCGGACCAGAAAGGCCTCTTTTTGCGTGTTTTAAGTTCTGTCACAGAAACTTTTAGGCAGTTTTGCCGGAAATCTTTGGTAACTTTAAATCGCCATAACTTTTGACTCGTATACTCTTTTTAGGTGGTTCAAATTGCTAAGGTTTGCTTGTTAGGTCCTCTACTGTAATATGTAATAATCCAACATTATATGTTTACCATTTTGATCAGGTCTTACCAAGAAAGTCACTAGTTTGCTTGTTTTAGTAACTTATTGTAACAATCCATTATAACAACATCTTTTACTCATTTTTATACACCATGGACATTCATACAAGACATAATATAGCAAGAATAACATGTAAATGATATGAACATGAGAAAATAACAAGAAGCATGTTAGGGTTAGGCTTACAACTTTTGGCTTTCTAATTAAAGAAAGGAGTAACAAGTAAGGAAATGGACTTTGATAGACTTGCTTCAACCCTTTTCACTTCATGCAACCTTTCTACCCTTGGTATTCTTGAAAGATGAATGATGAAGATTGAGGTGAATTGAGTGGATTTAAACTCAAGATAAATCACCAAGTATGTTAGGGTTTGGAAGAGTTTTGGTAACTTAAGATCAACTAGGGTTTCTATACTTGAACTTCACTTGAATCTTGCTAGAACTTTGAAGGAAATTAAGCTATGGAGAGAGTGTTGTGGTGTGTGTTGATGGCCGGCGAAGGAAGGGGGGAAGAGGGAGTATTTATACTCTCAAGAGGAGGTTACTTACTTAAGATATTTTTGGCCAAAACTACACATGTAACACATCTAAGCCACAAGACACAAGATCAAGCCACCTCAAGGGTGACTCCCCCCCCCCTTATGGCGGTTCACCAAGGATAAGGGGTGAGTTGGCTTGGTCTTGATATTATCCTAAGATATTAGGATGAAACTTGACTCCGGGAAATGCCAACCGTAACTGATTAGGCCTCAAAACGTAAAACCGGGTGTCGTAAAATTATGAAACTTTAAAGTATTGTTAGACATGTCCATATGTCCCATAATAAAATATAAAATGAGTGGTAGGTTCCATTTGGGTGGTAAACCCTGCTAAAAACTGGAAACACGGGTCTAAAACGCGTAATACGTAAATTGTACGAATATTGCGTAAAATTGAGAAAAGTAAAATGTTACTTTTCTAATATGATAAAAATGATTTAAAATGATTTATAATGTCTAGACTGGGCTCAGTCTAGTGTCGGTTGGTATTAAATGTCTTTTAGACATCAAACCGTAAGCCTAAAAATCACGAAATGACTTATAACATCAAGGGATGATTTTTGGTCAATGGAGGAGGGAAGAATATGTTGACTTATTTTAATAAGTTGAAAGCTCAAATCATCTTAGAAATGCGGTGCAGGTAAAGGCTAGGGTTACGGCTGAGTAAAAACGCTTAAAACTGAAAATTCCAGTTTTTCACGGCCGAAGTTTATTTTGGCCATGATTTTTCTCAGTCATGATTTATTCTCAAATAAATCATGAATGTGTTAAACATTTTTTTGATGTGGGGTCACCTGACGGGGTCAAATTTCGTTGTGCGTAGAATTTCTGATTGCCGTTTTACCCTAAAACGTGTAATTCTGTGTAATTCCTTAATAACTTTCACGAAAATGATCTGACGAGTGTCAAACATTTAATTTGCCATGGAAATGATTTATCACTTGAGAATATGAAATAAAAATCAACTTTCGGGAAAATTTCAGAAAGAAATGAATAGTAAAAATGAATAGTAACATGAATAGTAAAATTTTCCGAAAATAGAAATTAACCTGAAATTGCGAATTGTTACAGCAAGCCTCTTGAGATCCCTTGAGAGGTAAAACCTGTTGCGAGGGCGCAATCCCGCGTATCAAGTTTTTAGCGCTGCTGCCAGGGAAATAGTTATTGCCTAGGTTGAAATTTATTTTGATTAGGTCTACTCATTAGATTCTTATGAAGTAAGATTTTTAGTTTTCCTTTTATTAGCTTTCTCGTATTCTATCTTTTCTTTGTGTCTTTGTTCGTAAAAACCTTTCCATTGACTCTTTCATTCACAATTATGGAGAACGCGAATCCACCATACTACCGACCACGAAACCCATTCACTCCTAATGACATCTTGATGTTCATACAATATCGAGATGAACCCATATATGATGCATGGACTCGTTTTAAAAAATTACTCCGAATAGTCCCTCATCATAGTTTCGATTTATGGTCCCTAGCTAAAATCTTTTACGATCGTGTCAACCGATATGACCAAAGGTACATTGACGATTTTGCCAATGCGGACCTTAGGGAATTAAATGTTGAAGAAGCATGGGATGCCATAGAAGATTGTGCCCAATATTATTATAGAGTAGACAACCCAACAAACAACATCACAAATCAATTAATAACAAGTTTAAAGGATCAAACAGGAAGTTTGTCTAGGGATGACTATTCAGGGATACCTAAATGGATGTCGCCTAATATCATAGTACAAAACAAACACATAGGTAACCTAGATACAATGGAGGATGAGGCGGACAATCCAAGTCACAAAGTACCCCACAAGTCCTACCATCATTTGAGGCACACACACCGCCTGTGCCTTACCCGGAAGAAGTAGAAGAGACTATAGAAACCCCAATAGAGGTAGAGCCCTTAGATCAAGCACCACTTGAGGATATAGGTTTGAATACTTGTAATGATAACCTTACTCCTAAGTCTAGGGCATTTCCAAGTGTTGATGAACCGGAACCTCAATCTTTACACAACTTTCCATCCTTAGATATACATCTAGGAGATAAAAGAGGAACTGACCCACCCATCAACCAATATTATCCGGGTAATTTTAGGATAAAGGAAGCCATTCACTCACCCACTTCACCTCACGTGGCATATTTCCACCCTAAGGGTGTGTATCGCTACTTCCACCCGAACTTAATCTTAAGTGTAGGGAAAACCTCCCCTATTTCCGTTAAATAAGGGTAGAGTCAGGCTCGTGACTCAAACAAAAACAAGCGCTTGTTGGGAGGCAACCCAACCCATGTTTTTAATTGTTTGATGTTTTTATTTTGTTTGTTTGCTTATGTTATATATGCTTAATCATAATTGTTTAATTTTCATGTTTCGAAGAATTTGTTAAAATGCTTTATTTTGTTTTTAACCTCGTCTTAATTGCATATAAAGGTATTTTGCAAAAAGATAAGTGTAGGGAAGTTTATATTTTATTAAAAAGAACGAAATTCGAACATGAAAAATTCACAATCCATGATTAGCATATATTCTATCTTGTTTGTGTGTCAATACTTGTGGATATGTTTTATGAGTTCCTATTTTTAATTCATTCCACAAGTATCCTATCCGTTTATTGTTTTGTTTTGTTTCTATTTCTAAGTTTGGAATTACATCTAGTTGCGATTTTTGTTTGGTTTGATGCTTTGGTTTTTGTGTTTGTTGATTACAGGTTATATTGGTCAAGAAGATGATTACATTTTTAGAGTGGAGCTTATCATGTTCATTCTCTTGGAGGAAGATTTAACCATGTTATCACATCGTCCATACCACGCGAATCAGGGGAGTATTAGTTTCTTTCATTCTCATTTATTTTTACTTTTACATCTTTTATTTAGAACATTGGGGACAATGTTCAGTTTAAGTTTAGGGAGGGTAAATTAGGATGACTTAGAAACTATAACTCCACTTGATTTTTGTTTTGTTTGAAAGTGAATGTGTAATAAAGCTAAGAGGAATACTTGTTAGGGCAATTTTAGCACCAAATTTAAAATTTTTTGCAACATGCAGGAGTGAAACATTAGTCTTAATAAGCGTCCCATGGATAGGAGTTATATGACTAGCACAAAAACCATACTACTCAAAAATTTCCAACCCAAAAATGTGAGGTTCGCCTTTAGATCTTTAGGAAAAAGCATTCATTCTTAATGCTTGTGAGTGTACCGGTAGTATTTAGATTCTAGAACTTGTGATAGCGATGCATCCCGAGACCGCTACTGAGACTACATTCGTGTAGTTAGGATTTACTACATGATAAGAGGCATTAGGATAACCCTTGTTTTACACCTATGATATAATTACATTGACTTCATAGGTTAAGTAATTCTCCCATACCTTTGCGTTGTACTCATTTTTAGTACACGATATCCCTAGTACACCCCTCAGAGCCTATCTTTTTCGTTTCTAACTTTAAGCATCTTACTTAAAGATAGAATTTGTTTACAATCCACCCCCAAATGTACACCCAAATCGCCTTAGCCTTCCTTGTATGCACTCATCTTTAGTGCATTATTGTTACAACAATCGTTTAAACCCTTAGTTAGTTGTCTAATTGATTACATGGTTGCTAAGTCGAGTCATATCTTGTACATATTGTTTTGGGATGATTGGGACTTATGGGTAAAGTACCAGTGTAATGGAGTAATGAGGAAGAACATCATTTATTACCCCCCATATATGCGTTAGTGTTTTAAAGTACTCCAAATGTTTCGATTCTGTTAATTCGAGTCTTTATTTGATTATGTAAAAGTTCAAGTGTAGGGAGGAAACGAGCTCCCTTTGATGTATTATTTTGGATGGTAGAGTAAAAGTGTACGCAAAAAAATGAAAAAAAAAAAGAAAAAAAATAGAAAAAAGAAAAGAAAAGAGAAAAACATACGGGCTACCATCCGTTTCTTTAATTTATGTTTAAGTCAAATAGTGTCTTGAAAAAAAAATCCAAAAAGAGTCGTAGTTAGTTCAAGTTGAGTCGAGTCTTGGCTTAGCAACGCCTCATTGTACATGTAGTTAACTAAGACAATTGACTTGCCACCAGTAAAAAATCCGTTTATCCAACAAAACCGTGTTTTCCATATCCCCTACACCTAACGTTATAACCCTTTAAAAAGACCTCTTTGATAGTTTTCCTAGGTGCTTACGCCAAGTGGTGGAGGTTTTGATCCTGTCCCAAGCCTATGGTAATCTATTTGCTATGACAGGTAGTGAGGGATATTTCTCCATTTCCAATTATGATATAAATTTGTAAGAACCGAGAGATGAGAGTATCCAAATACTTAATGTGAGGTGCTAGTGTATAATTTCCGTGCTTATTTTGACTAAGGTAGAACGATCATTTGTTGTAATTACTTTTATATTAGTGTTAAATGACCCCTAACTTGTATTTTTATTGGTGGAAATGCTCATTTGCTTGAGGACAAGCAAATCCCAAGTGTAGGGATATTTGATGAATCGAAAAGTGTACTGCTTTTAGGGGGTCATTTAAGCCCTAAATCGTGATTATTTGATCAAATATTGCCTAAAATCGTTCCTTTTGTCATTTTAGGTACTTTTGGAGAGAAATCTGGAAAAGGAAGCATTTTGGACGTTTTTGGAGCATAAAAGTGAAGAAAACGACAAAGTCTCAAAATCCTTGTTGGGAACAGTACCTGACGGCGTCAAGGCCTTACAAGTGACGGCGTCAAGCTTGGCAAAAGAGGTGGATATGGAAAATACACATGACGGCCCAGAACTATTTCAAGCCTAATTGTCCTGACGGCGTCACCAAGGCCTGCAGGGTCAAAATGCAAGTGACGGTCCAGAGTGAAGTTACAACATGACGGCGTCAAGATTGGATCTAGGCAATACGACTTTTTTTTTGGCGGCGAGTTGACGGCGTTACACACTACAACGTGACGCCGTCAGGATGTAAAATCTATATATACTTTTCTAATTTTCATTCACTAAGTGTGGAACAAGTAGGGAACATTAGGGTAACTTTGGTGCACGAATTTTTAGAGTTTTTCAAGGGTTCAACCCCCTTGATTCATCCATGTTCAATTGAAGATAAGTTATCAATAATCATTCAATATGTCTATGTGTTGTTTGATTCTATCTTATGCTTGTCTTCCTTTTAGCATTCTAGGCTAGGTTACTTTCGTGTTTGCTTAGATGTAATGAAACCTAGATGTTAATTATTGGTTGATTGTTTTCTTATAATTGTTATGGATGAATGAATTCGATGTTAGGCTTAAGAAAACTGGCAGACTTCCAATTGATAAATTGCTTGAAGGTCTTAAGAAACATGATCGAAGGTGTACTACGATTTATTGGTTATATTTAATGCATAGGTAACTACTAATGATACTACGTTAGGAGCTAGTAGTCGGCTTGACCTAGAATGAAGTAGAAGCTTATAGAGTTAGGGAAGATCGTACACGGCCCTACAACTAGTATTAAGGAATATAACCCGTCATCCGTGCAATTATAACAAGTTATCAACCGGTAAAAGATATCTAGGGAGTAATGAAATCTAAGTAAACACATTTTATCTTATTATAGTTCACACCACAATTATCTTAGTTTCATTTCACTTTATTTTGTTTTATTTGAATTTGTAGTAATTTGGGTTAGTTGGCTAGCAACTAATTCCGCCCATCTTCCAAAACCCGAGATTTTACCTGCTTTCCTATAAAATATAAAAAATACAAAAAGAATCATCCCTCACCTTTAGACCTAGTTTAGTAGATTTTTAATCCTAGCGAGCACTATTCCTGAGTTGAACGATCAATCCCCCGGTACTTGTCACTATACTATACTACAACGATTAGGTATACTGCCTGGCGGGGATTGCAAGCCTCTTGAGATCCCTTGAGAGGTAAAACCTGTTGCGAGGGCGCAATCCCGCGTATCAATATGGTAATCTATTTGCTATGACAGGTAGTGAGAGATATTTTTCCATTTCCATTTGTGATATATATGTTTATAACACCCGAGAGATGAGAGTATCCAAACACTAAATGTAAGGTGCTAGTGTATAATTTCCATGCTTATTTTGATTAAGGTAGAATGATCATTTGTTGTAATTACTTTTATATTAATGTTAAATGGCCCCTAACTTGTATTTTGATTCGTATAAAAGCTCATTTACTTGAGGACAAGCAAATCTCATGTGTAAGGGTATTTGATAAGGAAATATTTGTTACGCTTTTAGGGGGTCGTTTAAGCCCTAAATCGTGATATTATGGTCAAATATTCACTCAAATCGTTCCTTTTATCATTTTAGGTATTTTGGACGAGAATTCTGGAAAATGGATCATTTCGGACGATTTTGGAGTTAAAAGTGAAGAAAACGACAAGGTCAAGAAACCATACTGGAAATAGTACCTGACGGCGTCAAATTTCACAAGGTGACGCCGTCATTTGATGAATCAAGAGGTTGATAACTATTTGCACTTGACGTGCCAGAGAAGAATTTGATGATTACAACGTGACGGCGTCACATTATATTTCAAGTAGGCTATTATGTATTACTACAAAGAGAGACGGACCAGAAGACAACAACAAGAGACGGCGTCAAGAAGATTAATTAGGCGTCAAAAAACCCTAATGACGGCGACTTAACGGCATCAGGATCCAAAAGCTGATGATGTCACCCTTGTATATCTATATATAGTTTTGGATTTTTCATTCATTAGGGTGGAACTTTTGTGCAACAAACCCTAGCCGAATTTTACAGCCATTGTAAGGGTTTCATACCCTTCTTTCATCCATGTTCAATTAAAGATAAGTTAATCTTTTAATCATTCAATATGTATATGTGTTGTTTGATTATCTTTTATGCTTGTCTTTCTTTTAACATGCTAGCTTAGGTTTTTTAGTGCTTGCTTAGATCTAATGAAACCTAGCTATTAATTATTGATTGTTGGTTTGTTTGATTGTATTGGGTGATTGATTTCGCGTTAGGCTCGAGAAAACTGGCCGAACTCCTATATGGTAACTGGCTTGAACGTCTTGAGAAACGTATTCGGCTGTGTACACCGATGTTATTGGTTGTTTTTAATGCATAAGTGACTATTAAGGAGACCATGATAGGATACTAAACGTGTCGTCATAGGAAGAGATAGAAGCTTATAGAGTTGGGGAAGGACGTACATGCCTTCATGACTGGTATTAAGGAAAACAACCCTTCATCCAAACAATTATAGTAAACCAATTAATTAATAAGAGATAGCTAGGGAGTAGTGAAATCTAAGTAAACACATTTTCTCATCATAAGAAGTTCACCACTTTTACTTTTCTTGTTATTTAATTTTATTTGCATTAGTAGTTATTTTAGGTTAGTTGACTAGCAACTAATTCCGCCCTCTCTTTCAATACCCGAGATATTTTACTTGCTTTCATAAAAATATAAAAAAAAATACAAAAATAATCATCCCTCACCTTTAGACCTACTTTACGTAGCTTTCAACCCTAACGACACTATTCCCCTTGAGAACGATCAATCCGCCGGTACTTGCCACTCACTATACTACATCGATCAGGTACACTGCCTGGTGGGGATTGCAACCTTCTCAAGATCCCTTGAAAAGTAAAACCTTTTGCGAGGTTGCAAAACCACGTATCACTTGGCGAACCCTTTTTTATTCTACAAAAAGGGGGAGAAGAAAACGAAACTCATTTAAAAACTCATTAATGCCTAGTTTTATCTAAAATGAGTTTATATTTTGTAATCATCAAAAAGAGGAGATTGTTAATACAAATAATGTCAAAAACGTCATTTGCATTATTCGGTCTCTACTAGTTTTGATAATCATAAAATATAAATACACGTTACGTAAAACTACGACTAATAAGTTTTTGATCGAGAAAACTCGTTTTCGTCTTCAACATCACTTAAGGTATGTACAAACATCTACCAACTTGTGTATGTGATCAAAGGATTTATTTTTCATCAAAACATCACATTTTCATGTCACAAAATATTTTTACAAAAGTATTTTTGTATAATTAAAAGAAATTTTTTATTAAGAAAATGATTTCAAATTTCAATTGTATAACAGCCATATTTCCCGCTCAAAACCGACAGAAATTTTGAACCAGATAAATTTTCACCACGTCAGGACAAAAAGAGGAGCGTCTGTTGGGACGGTCCTTCAAATGGTCAGACGGTCTCTTAGCGATAAAGGACCATCCATATTTAAGGGACCGTCCCTCTCTTTCCTGGCGCGTATAAATACAGAACTGTTCCCTTTTAGAAAATTGACCTCTTGAGCACTAAAACTTTCTGTATTCCCAAAATTATTGCAAACTATCTTCTTTGATCACATTATCGGGTTCTAAATTGTTTACAAGTGATCACTCTTATCATTCCTCTAAAGTGAATGAGAAGAACACTCATTGTTGTCAATAAGCGAAGTGTTGAAGAAAAGTCTTTCTCATCTCATACCGTTCTTGTGGATCTCTTCCAAACCTCCACTCTATTATTGGATTCTTGTATGTGATTGGACTTGTGTGCAAGTATTATATTGTGTTGTGTTGTATCGTGCCATCGTGTTGGTTGAGGTGTGTAGCCACGTGGGCTTTGGTAGATTGGTTCTAGCTAGGATTAGGACTCGACATTCGGCTTAGTATCGTTAAACTTGGTGTAAGCTTGTGTAAGGTTTGTTCTGCCATAAGACAGCGTGTTGATATAGTGTGGAGTTTGTTAGACTCATTGGACCGTTTAGAGCACTAAGGTTAAACAATAACATAGACAAACATGTATTGATATGCAGCGGAATAAGTAAACTTCATATGTTATTGACAACAAGGTTTTTCATTATCATCTCTAATAACTATTATAATCATCTACAGCCCCAATTCTACTTGATCAAGGTAGAACTTGTTACACACCTTGTAACAGGGATCAAGGACTTGACCTTGAGGCTGAACTTAACTAACTGACCACTAACCAACTAACCCTAGACGTTTATAACCTACGTCTAGGTTACACACACACACCTTTAGTCGACCACATTATGGAAGGCATAATAAAAACTTGTACCCTTGATCTATTTATATAATAGAGCTTTAGGGTTTACAAATTACTACGAAGGACTAAAACATAAATCTTCTTTTGCAAGCAAGTCCTTCTCCATCTTTTGTAAAATTCATTCTTGTCATATTAAGTCCCTATTGTTTCATTCTTTCTTGTTATGTATCATCAAATCTAATATGATGGATCTAAACACCTTGAACTTGTGTTAGATTGATACTTTGAATTATATCACTAAGTATGCGGAATCTACTTAGTAACACTTAGAAGTTTGATTGTGAGTAAGACAATAATATATGAACAATGTATATAAACAAACTATTAGCTCCAATATTATTAATGATAATAATACGAGTGATCTTGATATCACTAGGGTTACACCTTGAAGCTCTAGAAACGTATATGAGAGTTATCTCACAACTGATAACCTAGGATCTCCTTTTATACAACAAGGAGTCCTCTTCTACAAGATAAGTATAATGCTAATAGAATAAGATATACACAAGATCTATTCTATATAAATCTAGACGCGTTTCCTAACAGTTATCTAATAAGCAGTGGTAATATATTGTTCTTGCAGTGGTAATGAGTTTCCACTGCAAGTACAATCTTCTGCAGTTGTAACTTCTTCTCTTAGCCGTGGTAACTGTTAGTATAATTCCCAACAATCCTCCCCTAATGTGACACCCCCAAAATTTACAACGCAGCGGAATACCAATTTGGGTGTCACTTTATAATTCATAAAAACAAGTTACATAAAATGACCTCAAAATAGACGTTTAATAAAATGTCACATTCGATTTGATAAATCAGAGTACAAAGGTCCCAAAAATTTTTATTCAAAACTTTAAGTTACAAGAGTTCAAACATGACTCATTTGCATATTTAAAAATAATATTAATAATAATCGAATGTGAAGAAAACAAGTCCTTCAATATTTGATATCCACGCGACTCCGATTGCTCCCAATGCTCAGCTAGCAAAATAATACCTAAGAAAATACATGCTAAAAAGTCAACATAAAGTTGAGTGAATTCATAGAGTTTAATATGTAAGCAGTTGAATACAAGCATAAATCATAGTTAGACATGTAAAGGCCTTTTACAAGTCAAGAAAAATCAAATTTATAGCATCGAGCTCATGACACCGAACCTTGGCCAGTTTAAATGCCCCTCACAAGGTATTCAATTGCCATTTACCTCAATTCTTAATATTATATGTCCGTTTGACCCACAGTTGTCAAATGAGCGCTACTCACCCAGATAGGCCTGCCTGGCCAAATATGCATATCTATAATACTAGCGTTTACGCACGTAATTAACGGTTCATGAAATTAGGGACTTGTTGGCAAGGTACTCAATGTCTATAATCAGGTAATCGGGTCAAGCATACCCAAAAAGTACTTGTATTCAGTTTGTAAAACTAGCATGTATCCCCCTCGCGAGGTTTATAAAACATTTGAAGTAAGTAAAAGCGAGGCTATGAACTCACCGTGAACAAAGAGGAATAATCACAATCAAGCAAGCGAAGAAAGATAGCCGCGAAGCTCTACGAAGAACCTAAACATATATACGTTGTCTTAGGTTTTGAAAATAAATATTTATGTCATATGGCTATATGCTACATAAATTATGATCTTAATTATGCTTGGTACACTTATACTAAATACATATAACAAGTTTTAGTTTGACATTAAAGAGTTATTTATAAATATGAGTTTATATTCTTTATAAAAGTCAAGTGTCAAATTTATATTTGTTTCTAAGTCCAAAATATGTTATGAAGGTCCAATGATGAGTCTAAGGTTCAAATTTAGTCCAAGGGTCCCATTTTTAATCAAAAAGGTTCAAATTAAGCCTAAGAGTTCAAAATATAGGAGGTGGTTCAAAATATATTTAAAGTCCAAAAGTTTTATAAAATGTAAACATTTTTATACTTTTTATTCCAATGCTGATGGAAATTTTTATAACTTGCTCATCTTAGAAATTCCGTTACTTGTAAACCGTAAGTCAAAAATTTACGTTATTTATATCCCCGGAAAGGTATTTGTCTGTACTAACAAACTTTGTGGGTCCCACTATGTCAAAAATTTGATTACATTAGTAAAACTATTTATTTACCCATACTACTCAGTCCATCAGTTTTCAAATTTACAACTGTCCGGCGAAAAGTGCGATATATAGAGTTTTACTAACCTGATTAATTCTCCGCTTTCGGTCACGTTTAAGTTAAGATGTTATCTAAAACTTTTATGTTTTGAGTAATAGTGGGTTATTCACAAAAAAAATGACTTATACACGTTTCAAATCTGTTACTTAGAATGTGACATGTTTCACGAAAATAATTCTAGTTTAATCATCGTAATAAGTTATTCGATGAAATACCCGTCAAAATGACCACAAGACATAGGGCTATAACTACATATTTTTAGTTTAGGGCCAATGTTTACTGATTAAATCAGTTTATTCCGATTTTACCCCTGAATCAGATTCACAGTTTGCATGTCTAGTCCTTTAGGGTTTTTAATGATTAAACTTATGTACCAAGCCTAACCAAGCAACATAATTTATATAAGGTTCAAATACATCAAAATATACTCTTTATACAGTAGTGAAAATAAAAATAAAATAGAAATTGAGTAGAGAGTTTCCTTACAAAACTGATGAACAAGAAGGAACAACAAGAACAAGGACTATAACCTAAATCACCAACAACTCTTGCACCCTTCCTACAAATCTTTTACCCAAGACTTATCCCTTGATTTACCCTTGAAAATATCTTAAAATCACAGCTCCTAAACCATCTTGAACAAAACTTGAAAGAACTTCCCAAAGAAACCAAGAAATGATGAGATTTGATGATGTTTTGAGTGAAGTAAACCAAGAACAAGACTAGGGCCTCAAGATATTTAATCTATGATTAAGATATTAGTAAATTTTTGGATGGAATTTGTGTTTGAGGGCTGAATAGGGTCGTTCATATAGAGAGAGGGTGAGCAAAAATGGTGAAAATATTATGGTGATATAAACAAGAATGGTATTGTTTACTTTAAATACAATTGTAGTTAGTGGATTACAAGTGTGATGTTATTAGTTAAAATGAAATGCCATAAGGATAAGTGTCTTGTGGTGTGTCATTTGTGTGTGTAGTGGGATGCGGAGTAAGTTTTGTTATAACTTTGAGCTACGGGGTGTAGTTTGATCCCGGTAATTGAAAACGTAAAGTTTTTAAGGCGCGTAAAGTAATACCGGGTAATAATAAAATGTAAAACATATAAAAAAGTTAAAAATTATTAACAATACTTTTTTGAGTAATTTAGATGAGTGGTGAGTTCATCGAAGGGTTTAAACATCGTGAAAACTGAAACCGTTAGTTGAAAACGAGTTTGGTGACACCGATTTTTGATAAAAGTGACATAAACTATAAAAATAAAACGACAAGTATAAAACTCACTTGTAAACATGAAAAGAGGTTAAAATGCATAACATATGTAAAATTATCATAGTCTAAGGTTGGTCATGTTGTTAAAACCATAAATCGTAAATTTAAATTGCGTAAAATGTAAAAGGTGCAAGGTTTACGTAAAAATTAAAAAATTAAACTATGACTTTTAAAATAGGATTGTAAGGAAACAAAAATGCATAAAAAGTGTAGAGTAGACATAGTATAGTAGTGGTTGAATAAATTGAACGCGTTATGACGTACGCGGATAACTTCCGACGAAATTAATTATTATAAAAAAAAGAATTGTTAAATAATAAGAATATTAAAATTAGTGACATGAAATTTTGGAAATGTCACAGCACGTACCCCTTAAGCGAGCGATGTCCCGGCGCTCAATTCTTCTTAATCATTTTTGGTCGTTTTTTTTTTTTTTTTTTTTTTTTTTTTGGGATAGAAGCATGTACCATGTTGAACTCAGGTTTATGGTTGTGATTGTAGAATGTCTATTTCCAAATTTTTAGGAATCATTAGTTGAAACGAAGTTTAAATCAGTTATATCCTCAAGACGTGATTAAAATATGATGTATAAAAAGTGTAATTTGAAAGATAGGGCATGGTGTCATTATAATTATTAGTTATGGTTTTTACAAAAGAGGGTGGTTAGAACCGACTCTTTAACTTAAGAAGGTCATTTTGGTAATTTAAACACTCGTGAAATATTTGTATAATTTTCATAAAGACGCATAAAAATTTTATAGAAGCCCATGGAGGTGTAATGCATTTTGTGCTCGGGATTTTGACAAAGTAAAAAGGTAGCAACGAAGTTAGAACAAGTGATAGAAATCACCTAATGTGTAAGCAATGGTATGCGGGAACGAATAGAATGTCATGAGGGTCCTTAAAGGAAAGGATAGAATAAAAGTGTTGGCGATAAGACAGTAGGAGAAAATGAATTTATCAAGTCGTCAATTCATGGAAGCGAATAATAGTACATTACTATTAGCTTATAAGGCTCGCAGCGGTCGATACAAAAACGGGAAAATCAACATAACAAATTACGAGTCGAGAGGAGTTCATAGCTCATAGAATGATTCGTACACACGCTATGGTGGATACACATAAGCCCACTCATTCATAACTCGTCAATTACATAAAGAGGCGTCCCAATCCATGTAAGTGATGATTTATGAATTTATAGTTCGGCGGTTTATAATTTCCTTATTCAAATGAAGAAGCGTCCCAATTCATTTCAATAAGACGATTATAAATCATCCTACTTATGTATGTCCGTCACAAAATAAAATACACAATAAGATCAAGTGTTACAATAAATAAGAGGATGCCTAATTAACGACATGATTCATCAAAATCATAAGAAGAAGTAACGAGAATAATAATATGACATTAGTCAATCGCATTACCAAAGGTAAGTGCCAAATGATGGCATGATTCGAGATGACAAGTTAAGGTCGTACTCTCATCAATTGGAAGATTTCAAAATAATGGATAACGAAAACAACATACGTGATTCAAAAGCATAAGAAGAATGTTCACACTCAGAGTTGAATAATAAAATAGCTAGTGGAATTGACAAAGTACACCGAATGTTAATATCATCAAAAGGAAATAAAGTAAAGTAGCGAAAATGTTTCAGAGATCACCACATCGTTCATAAGAGGTTAAAGTAAACGAGTAATTTAGTTTATAGATGATGGTAAAGTAGTTTGTAAGAGAGTGGAAAGCATTGTATTAAAATTTTAGCGAAAATGGTTTAAAAGATGGTAGTAAACTAGTTTTACAAGGTAATTTACCAAATAATTTGTAAAGGGGTGACAAAATAGTCAATTCTGAACTAGTTAGAGCTAAAATAGTGGTGCATCACATTATTAGTTTGTAAGTTAGTAGTGGGGTAATTTATTGACATGGTGCTATAGAGACTGAGTGTAAAGAGTCGGATAAAACGTTTATAATAAATATCCTTATACAAATAAAAAGTAACGCTCTTGTAAATAGGTATAAATAGTCAAGAGAAAATCAAGTGTATATAGATAGTCTTCTATATAATTTGTATCAATTTGAAAAAAAAAATGCAGAAATGCTTAGGAAACATAAGTTTACGGGGAGTAAAGAAATCAAGAGGAATTCATAAATTGTAACGAGTTTCGCCATTAGATGTAATGATAGTATATAAGGTTATGAAAGAGTTTATAGACCATTGTAATCACCTACAATGTCTGACAAATAAAAGAAACCATTGTGCAACTCACAATGTTAATGAAGTAAATGAGACCATTGTGTAACCCACAATGTCTAAAAAAAAAGTTTCATAGATCACAAGAATGTAAGAGTAGGCATGAGAGAAAAAAATCATGACTAGGGGATATATTCATTAGTCATAAAATAGAATTATAGATGCAAAATAGAGCATATAAGTTACCTGGGAGCAAGCGTACGCGGATATCGAACAACGGTGAAAGACTTTAAAAAAATTTCGAAAATCAGTTATAGTTTAGGTTTTGAAAACGACCTAATTCGCTATAACTAATGCTCTGATGCCATTCTATGACACCCCCAAAATTTACAACGCAGCGGAATACCAATTTGGGTGTCACTTCATAATTCATAAAAACAAGTTACATAAAACCACCTCAAAATAGACGTTTAATAAAATGTCACATTCGATTTGATAAATCAGAGTACAAAGGTCCCAAAAATTTTTATTCAAAACTTTAAGTTACAAGAGTTCAAACATGACTCATTTGCATATTTAAAAATAATATTAATAATAATCGAATGTGAAGAAAACAAGTCCTTCAATATTTGATATCCACGCGACTCCGATTGCTCCCAATGCTCAGCTAGCAAAATAATACCTGAGAAAATACATGCTAAAAAGTCAACATAAAGTTGAGTGAATTCATAGAGTTTAATATGTAAGCAGTTGAATACAAGCATAAATCATAGTTAGACATGTAAAGGCCTTTTACAAGTCAAGAAAAATCAAATTTATAGCATCGAGCTCATGACACCGAACCTTGGCCAGTTTAAATGCCCCTCACAAGGTATTCAATTGCCATTTACCTCAATTCTCAATATTATATGTCCGTTTGACCCACAGTTGTCAAATGAGCGCTACTCACCCGGACAGGCCTGCCTGGCCAAATATGCATATCTATAATACTAGTGTTTACGCACGTAATTAACGGTTCATGAAATTAGGGACTTGTTGGCAAGGTACTCAATGTCGATAATCAGGTAATCAGGTCAAGCATACCCAAAAAGTACTTGTATTCAGTTTGTAAAACTAGCATGTATCCCCCTCGCGAGGTTTATAAAACATTTGAAGTAAGTAAAAGCGAGGCTATGAACTCACCGTGAACAAAGAGGAATAATCACAATCAAGCAAGCGAAGAAAGATAGCCGCGAAGCTCTACGAAGAACCTAAACATATATACATTGTCTTAGGTTTTGAAAATAAATATTTATGTCATATGACTATATGCTACATAAATTATGATCTTAATTGTGCTTGGTACACTTATACTAAATACATATATAACAAGTTTTAGTTTGACATTAAAGAGTTATTTATAAATATGAGTTTATATTCTTTATAAAAGTCAAGTGTCAAATTTATATTTGTTTCTAAGTCCAAAATATGTTATGAAGGTCCAATGATGAGTCTAAGGTTCAAATTTAGTCCAAGGGTCCCATTTTTAATCAAAAAGGTTCAAATAAAGCCTAAGAGTTCAAAATATAGGAGGTGGTTCAAAATATATTTAAAGTCCAAAAGTTTTATAAAATGTAAACATTTTTATACTTTTTATTCCAATGCTGATGGAAATTTTTATAACTTGCTCATCTTAGAAATTCCGTTACTTGTAAACCGTAAGTCAAAAATTTACGTTATTTATATCCCCGGAAAGGTATTTGTCTGTACTAACAAACTTTTTGGGTCCCACTATGTCAAAAATTTGATTACATTAGTAAAACTATTTATTTACCCATACTACTCAGTCCATCAGTTTTCAAATTTACAACTGTCCCGCGAAAAGTGCGATATATAGAGTTTTACTAACCTGATTAATTCTCCGCTTTCGGTCACGTTTAAGTTAAGATGTTATCTAAAACTTTTATGTTTTGAGTAATAGTGGGTTATTCACAAAAAAAATGACTTATACACGTTTCAAATCTGTTACTCAGAATGTGACATGTTTCACGAAAATAATTTTAGTTTAATCATCGTAATGAGTTATTCGATGAAATACCCGTCAAAATGACCACAAGACATAGGGATATAACTACATATTTTTAGTTTAGGTCCAATGTTTACTGATTAAATCAGTTTATTCCGTTTTTACCCATGAATCAGATTCACAGTTTGCATGTCTAGTCCTTTAGGGTTTTTAGTGATTAAACTTATGTACCAAGCCTAACCAAGCAACATAATTTATATAAGGTTCAAATACATCAAAATATACTCTTTATACAGTAGTGAAAATAAAAATAAAATGGAAATTGAGTGGAGAGTTTCCTTACAAAACTGATGAACAAGAAGGAACAACAAGAACAAGGACTATAACCTAAATCACCAACAACTCTTGCACCCTTCCTACAAATCTTTTACCCAAGACTTATCCCTTGATTTACCCTTGAAAATATCTTAAAATCACAGCCCCTAAACCATCTTGAACAAAACTTGAAAGAACTTCCCAAAGAAACCAAGAAATGATGAGATTTGATGATGTTTTGAGTGAAGTAAACCAAGAACAAGACTAGGGCCTCAAGATATTTAATCTATGATTAAGATATTAGTAAATTTTTGGATGGAATTTGTGTTTGAGGGCTGAATAGGGTCGTTCATATAGAGAGAGGGTGAGCAAAAATGGTGAAAATATTATGGTGATATAAACAAGAATGGTATTGTTTACTTTAAATACAATTGTAGTTAGTGGATTACAAGTGTGATGTTATTAGTTAAAATGAAATGCCATAAGGATAAGTGTCTTGTGCTGTTTCATTTGTGTGTGTAGTGGGATGCGGAGTAAGTTTTGTTATAACTTTGAGCTACGGGGTGTAGTTTGATCCCGGTAATTGAAAACGTAAAGTTTTTAAGGCGCGTAAAGTAATACCGGGTAATAATAAAATGTAAAACATATAAAAAAGTTAAAAATTATTAACAATACTTGTTTGAGTAATTTAGATGAGTGGTGAGTTCATCGAAGGGTTTAAACATCGTGAAAACTGAAACCGTTAGTTGAAAACGAGTTTGGTGACACCGATTTTTGATAAAAGTGACATAAACTATAAAAATAAAACGACAAGTATAAAACTCACTTGTAAACATGAAAAGAGGTTAAAATGCATAACATATGTAAAATTATCATAGTCTAAGGTTGGTCATGTTGTTAAAACCATAAATCGTAAATTTAAATTGCGTAAAATGTAAAAGGTGCAAGGTTTACGTAAAAATTGAAAAATTGAACTATGACTTTTTAAGTAGGATTGTATGGAACAAAAATGCATAAAAAGTGTAGAGTAGACATAGTATAGTAGTGGTTGAATAAATTGAACGCGTTATGACGTACGCGGATAACTTCCGACGAAATTAATTATTATAAAAAAAATTGTTAAATAATAAGAATATTAAAATTAGTGACATGAAATTTTGGAAATGCACACCTAACTTATGATTAATACATAAATCAATAAGTTTCTTCAAGTATGCAGTAAACATGAGGATATGGGAATTCTTCCAAACACTTATCTTCTTCTTAACTCTCTATCAGCTCTCACACTTTGATCATAAATCCTTTGTAGCAAATTATCTATGACTTCAGTTCTTTCCCAACACCTAAGTTTTTCTGACAACATCACTGTCAATACTCCAGCTCTCAATGGATATTCTTTCTCAGCCAGCATAAAGACATCAACTCCATCTTGAGTAGAAACATGATGCACAGAACTTAAATCATAGAATTTCCACAAAGTTCTTGTACCATGAGCTTCAAATCTCCAATATCTATCACTTGGGTCAGGTTCATATAATCTTCTGAAGTGAACCCATAACTCCTTAGCTTTGACATCAACAAGTTCTTCCTTCTTAAACTGATCTTGAACAATTCTCCACAAAATATCCAAATCTTCTCTATCACAACATCTAACAATATCTTCAAAGTCTCTGCAAATGTTTGTGACACTTCCAGTTCTGATGATCTTCCAAGCAACACCAAAACTATCAGAAAAGATCTCCCAACCAACAACTGGATAGTTTGCTTGTAGAGGTTCAATATTAAGTACATCAGTCTCTATGAACACCATATTCATAACTTGCTCTTCAGTCAACTTGCTAGGACCCTCTATTGCTTGAGATGATTTCTGAGTCTTCAACTTCTTTGCATCTTTAGATTCAAGACTCACTCCAGTTCTTTTTGTCTTCATAGATAATGGTTCTTGATCCATTGGAATGAATTTACTATCTTGTCTTTTGATTCAATAGTAAATACCTTCAACCTGTTCATGTGACATTCCTTTGAATTGAGCCTTCTTCATGTTTCCAACATGACAACAAAAAGTCTTCATCTCTGCAATAATTTGTACCTTTGTAAGCTTTCTTGGCTTCTTTTGACCTTTGCTAGCATCCCCAATGATTTCATCAAGAGCCTGCTGATTCTGCATTTGAATGAAATCTTTAAGTTGAGCAGACCTTTGTTCTTCATTCAAGGTTGTATTTGCAATAAGTTCAATGGCCTTCTTCCTGATTATTTGATCATTATTAATCAAGAAATCAATCTCTTCTTCTGTAGGCACATGAGTGAATAATGGAGGTTTCTCATGTATGACAGTTGGTGAAATACTTGAAATAGGTTCTGCCATAACAGCTTCAAGTTTATCCAACCTAGTTGCTTCCATAAAGCTAGCAACTTCATCTTCCTTAATCTTTTTCTTTCTTTCATTCTCTTCAGCTTGTTGTTGCTCTGCTAATCTTGCATCAAAGTTGATATGAGCTTGTTCTTTCTTAGAAATCTTTCTTATTTGCTCTTGATCTGATGCAACCACAATAGCTTTTCCTTTAACAGATCTTATTCTGGCAGCTTCTTCCTCTGCAGTGGTAAGTTCATGAGTAGCAGTGGAAACTTTTTCACTTGCAGTGGTAATTGGTTGATCAGTGGGAACTTGTTCTGCTTCAGTGGAAATTGGTTGAGCAGTTCCAACTAAATCATCAAAATTAAAACCTGCATCTGCATCCATATCTTCACAAGCCAATTTCCTCCCCTCAGTCTCAGCATCATCATCTTTTGCATGAGCATCATCAGAATCACTTAGCTCAGCAAAATCTTTATCAAAATTTTTACTCCTCCCCTTAATCTCTGCATCTATTTTCCTCTCCTGTTTGGAAGAATCTCCCAAAACTTTAGTAGAACTTGCAGAAAACTCATCTGAAGGTGAAGAGGATGATAACATAACTTGAGATCTTTGCTTCTTGAGATTCTCAACTTCATTCTGCAATTTGTGAATCTCATCCTTCAATGTCTTTAGCTCTGTGGCATGTTGTTCTTTGGTCTGTGCCAGGTCTTTCTCCAGAGCTTGAACCTGCTTGACTAACTTGGTACAAATGTCCATCAATTCAATTTGTTGCACACTGCCTTCATCACTTCCAACTGTGTAACCTGCTGGGAGAGGTGAATCATAAGGCATTGGTCTAGGCTCTTCCCTAGTTGGACTAGGAGGAAGCCTTGAACCACCACTGCTTGTGCCTACACCAAAAGGCTCAGCAACATGCAATGTTGAGATGAAAGAAGTTGGTTGTTTAGACCTTCTCTCATAAGTGTGAGTTACAGCAGGGGTGTGTTGAATTTGTGGAACAACAATATTGGGTGTGTTTTGAGATACAACTGGGATTGGTGCATCCTCACCCTGTACTAGAGAAATTTTAGCAAGCATTTGAGGAAAAAGTGGATGAACCTGCCCATTCCAAAGTTCTGAAGCCTTAGTCATATTTTGAAAAACTTTTGGCTTAAGAGTGGAAGGTTCATAAATTCTATTGTGAGGTCGCAGTTGAAACTCATTTAACACTGCTTACACAAACCTTGGATACATCAAAAATTTATATGTACTCTTTACATTGCCTTTCATATTATTAAAAATAAACTTTGACCAATTGAAAGTCCTATCTGTTGCCAAACAAACCAAAGGATAAGCCATTGTTGATGCAAATTGTTCATAAGATGTTTTCTTAGGACTTAGGCAATGTAGAAGAGTATGAATCAAAAATCTCCAATGGGGACAAAAACATCCTTTTCTAAAAGTAACTTTTTGTTCTGATGTATCATACCCCATTAAAGCAATATTTGTAAAAATTTCTGAATTAGGTAATGTAATGATACCATTGAGATCATCCAATTGGAGAATTCTCCTCAAAGATAACTCAGTAACATCAATAGTTACCCTATCAATTGTGGCTCTTAGAGTATCCACAGATTCTTGTGTGTCTCCCTGTTCAAGAGTTATGGACTCCACAGTGTTCCAGAACTGTTTGATATGAGAGACATAGATTGTGGGATTAATAGTTAAGGCATACCTTATATGAGTAGTATTTAGAAAATCCACAATCTGATGAAAAACTGGGCCACTCTTCTCGTTTGACTTTTGTAAGTAGGCCACTTGGTTGTGCTCCTCGACAAAGTTTAGAATTGCCATGATAATTGTGAAAAGAAAGAATAAAAGTGTTAGTAATCAAGATAAAAAGCAAGCCGTATGATGATCAATTTATACTAATAGGGTTTGAGGAGGTGCGCAATGTGAATTTTCTTAAGAAAGAATTATCTTTAGAAAAAGAATAATTTATAATAAGTAAGTAGATAAGTCACAAAAGATTTTACCCTATTAATAAGGAATGACAGTTATTTTTTACAACGGCTAGTAAAAAATGGATTACTGACACAACAGTTGTAACGGCTAGTCATCAGTGGAAAAATTACTCTTGCAGTGGTAACTGATGAACTAGCAGTGGTAAAATTTTCACAAAAATATCAAAGAGCAGTGGTGAATAAAACATGAAAATATGCTGCTCTTCTCATAGTTTTTAGCAAACTACCAGCTATCAACGGATTTGATATGTCTTTACCATGAGCCGTTTGCTTATGGACTAGCCAACTCTTGATCACATGGATGTATGGTGAGTTGATAACCTAGTTTTTGGTAAACTATCAACCATAAACGGATTTGATAAGTCTTTACCAGTAGCCGTTTGCTCTGGACTAGTTGATTCTTATGTGGATTAGACATGGTGAATCAATAACCATTTGTTGTGTGTTAAAGATACACACCTTATTACTCCAATGATATGGGTTGTAGACTGCAACATAAGATAAATCTTAACTTAACCCATAAAGATTAACCCAAAGTAACTTTTTAACCAAGTTACTATTCACAAAAATATCTTCTCAAAAAGTCAACCCGATAATAACCAAATTTACTCCTCCAACCTACCAAAACAAGTAGGAGTAAATATCCTTCATTAATTATAATTCGACCTTGACCTTGCATATAAAAGGGGGTTCAACATCTTTTATCTTGCATAAACAATCTTCTTCAATAACACAAACCTTATACATCATCATGAGTGGATTTCCAATAATTTACATCTCCTCTGATGATTCTGCAGATGAGGAAATCAATGACTACTCAGACTCTAAAGAACTTTCTTCAGGATGGAATGGATATTTTCCACCAAGTGCTACAACTGATACATCTTCAAACATGAAGCCCAAGAAGATATCAGCTGATTCTGGTCCATCTCTTGAGTTTTATTCTAGCTCTTCATCTGATGATGACAATGATCCAACCTTTTATCTTTCCAAGGAACTCCCAAAAGCCCTTACCACAGCACTGACAACAGCAATAAACAACATGAAGTGGCCAGCTGTAGACAAGCATACTCAAGCACCAAGGCCTCCCAAACAAGTTCTGGGACTTGCTTGTCCAAGGAAACAACTCTCTTTTGATGACAAGAGAAAGAAAATTTCCAAAAGCAAGCATCAGTATGAGGGAAAGGGAAAGAAACCTATGGAGTAGGTGTTAGGTTGTAGGTTTATGTCAAATGTAATGGTTTTCTTGTTTGATGACAATATTTTGTGGATGGTTGTGATGTACTTCTTCTAAATAATCAATAAAAGTACTCTTTTCTGCTTGTTATTATCACCAATCTTTCCACTGTTGTATATTAATTACCACTGTGCACTTGATAACTCTGCATACAAATTAGTAGAAAACCATACATACAATACAAACAATATTAGTACCTAAAAAGTATCCTGCAACACTGAAAAATATTTAGACATCAAAAGTTTATGGATTGAGCATTCCAATGCCTGTTACCAAGTATTGAAACCTACCCACATCAAGTCCTTTTGTTAATAAATCAGCATAATTGTCATCAGTATGAATCTTGACAACATTAATAAGCTTTTTCTCAAAACAATCTTGTAGGACCTTAGATATATCAACTTTAGCACAAATACAATGACTAGATGAAGTAAAGATGGTGACTTGGTATAGTATGTGTGGCGTTAACTAGTATGAAATAGAGATAAGAGATGAAGAGAACTTTTATTAAAAACACACACAATACACACACAAGCACACACCTCAAATGAGCCTTTGAGGTGTTTAAATAGTAAGATACATGAGATGCCCTATGGGCTTTCTATGGGCTTGGGCTTGGACTTGGTTACATGGTAGATAACTAGGCTTATGAAACATAGCATATAACATATTAGCTTGACAAGTCTAAGGCCCAATGACTAAACTATTATAATCTACGAGACATTACAGAGTTACATGTATGAGAATGACCATCACTTCTAAATACATATTTTTAATGCTAACAATCTCCCCCTAAGGGTTGGTCATTCGAATGATGCTCCACGTGAGTGGGTCTTCCGTGTTCTTTGTCTTTAACTTTGTGTGTCGTTGTAGAATAGTCTTTAGTCTTTGTTCCTTCATGCTTTGTGATCTTTGATAACTGATTTATCATCGTTCTTTGTTCCTTTGTGATGTGGAGTTATCTGCCTTACGTCACTTCTGCGTCTGAGGTGGTTGTTTGCCATTCCAACATGCTCATACATCTTTGGATTTTGATATTCATATGCACGTAGTTCCCTTTCTTACACTTTGATCTTTAGTCTTTATACTTTGTAGATTCTTCTTATTGGCATAGAATCTTCCTTTGAACTTTGTGTTGAATAGATCTTTGAGGGAGCTTTCTTTAACTTCCAGATGTATGTATGAGCACGTGAAATCTGTCGCCATGGAGATGAAGTGTCCCTGCATATAAACAGTTAGCAATAAATCAACCGGTACTTACAGATAAGAATTAGAGATCGTCAACAGCATAGTGTGAAGACTCCTTCTAACCCTTACCAAGGCCGTTCCCATGTCAGATACTCTCGAGAGAGCTTACAAGACCTACTTAGTAGCTCAATGACTAGGTGAGTCGCTGGGTATCACTCCACGACTGTAGACCGTTTGAAACCACCGCGAACACTAAGCGTAACCCATAAAGAATTACCGAAGTGACCTGCTGTCAGGGCTGTTTGATGTTGACCCTGGCAGGAATTTCCATTCAATCATTGAGAATCACAAAAGTGAATCCTCTCATAAATGTTCTGGCAGATTGCTAAGATCTGCGTAGGACTCTTAAGTTTACATCTGGCGTCCTTAATGATGAACAACCAGTGTAGAAATATCATGTGTTCCTATGAGATCTTTTGATGAATCTCGGGGCTCTAGACTTGATAAGTGCACATTTGGTTTCCTATGCGGAGATTAGGGAGAGGTCTCCTGCTTCAATATCAACCATCTCTAAGAGACAGGTCGATAGATTATGCCGGTTCCCCGTGAGAATGAAACAAGCTCTTTTAAGAGAACTTGAGTGGTTAAGAAGGTTTAGTGCAGTGCGTCACTGGGTCCATGACGTCTTTGTCTTCAATACCGGTGTCACCTTAGTAACAACCAGTAGCATATGAATTGTACCCGGTGTCTGCCCTAAGGTTGAACATTTGGAGGGCTATTTCTTTTCACCCTTTTTCATAACTTTTCTTTTTAATTCTTCAACCCCTTCTTTCTCCTTTCTCATTTTCTCCTTTTTTCAATCATACCTAAGGACTTCTAATTCTAATCTATTGGATTTGTCCTTGGGTAGATCCCTCCGGCTCTGGCGGATCATAGGACGGTTTTTCCTAACCTTAGTCACCTTATAACTCCATGACTATCCTATAATTGCCATGAAACCATTTATTTGAAAATCTCTCAAAGTGTTTATGATAATAAAACACATTGTTGTTACCACTTTGAGAGTTTTGCATTTCTTTTGAAGGACTCCCCCTTCACATGTGCTCATGAATATTTAAGAAATTTGCACATGCGTGAGGAGTTTGCACTTTTTGAATTGATCCACTTTCAGTGAACATGACCGATTCGAGACACGCTTACATCACTAGTTAGACTAGCTTGAAATTATTACCCGTCCTGGTCAAGTCCAAAGAAAGTTTCTCGATATGGTACATTCTACTCAGACAAGTCCTATTCGAGACACGCTTACATCACTAGTTAGACTAGCTTGAAATTATTACCCGTCCAGGACAAGTCTTTTCGAGTACTGACATTTTAAGCTTCGTCAATTCATAGGTAATATCTGAGTCGAGCTCTTTTGAGATTCAGCCACAATCTTTAAACATCTTTGATCACATTTTAATCATGTCTTCTCCCCCTCAAAAATAGCATATCGTGATATTTTTGATATCAACTGATTAATAAAAAGCTTTTTGGAGAGAAAGACAGATTTTGCATGAATTTGGAACATTTTGAGTTTGTACTCCCCCTTAATGATAGCATATTTAAAATTACTGAAGGGTTTTGAGGGAATTATCTTGAGCACTAATTTTGAGAGATTTTGAAAAAATCTTTTGAACAATCTTGAAAAAGTGCTCAAGAATTTTGTTTGAAAACGAGTTTATGCTTGAAATCTTTTTCGTTTGTTTAGACTCGAACTTTTTTGAAAAAGAGTTCGTCATTGAACGTACGAGTCCTTGATTTGAAATATAATCAGAAGTCATCATTTAACGTACGGGTTTCGTACTGATGTATACGAAAGCCATCGTGAAGAAAATTTTGAGAAACGACATGTTTTAGAAAAACATTAAATAGAACTCCCGCTCAAGCATCTGTACATGTCCGTATCATTGTTGAATGACATTTCTAGAAACGTACAGAATATTGATTTATACGAGAGACATGTCGTGAGAAGAATATTTTTGGATTTTTTGATTTTATATTGTTTTTTGATTTTTGAAAATTTTATATTTTTGTATTTTGTTTTTGTTGGTTTTTCAAATTTTGTATTTTGTTTTTCAAAAATATTTACAGCGAAGCGATTTTGAAAACATTTTTCAAGAAGATTCGAGAAGACGTTCTAGCTCCTCAGGAGTTAGGCTTCGCATGCCAATTCGTCGAACTAAATAGTCAAACCTTTCTTTTGGAAGGGCTTTAGTAAATAGATCGGCGAGTTGATAATCAGTCTTAACGAAAAATAATTCAACAGTACCCTCTTCCACGTGTTCTTTGATGAAATGGTAGCGGACTTTGATATGCTTCGTCTTAGAGTGATGTACGGGATTGCACGAGATGGGTATGGCACTTTTTGAGTCACAATACATAGGTATTCTGTCAAAAGTAAAGCCATAATCTGTGAGCTGTGTCCGCATCCACAGAACTTGGGCACAACACGCAGATAGAGACACATACTCGGCTTCGGCGGTTGATAGCGCAGTACAATCCTGTTTCTTTGACGACCAGCTTACTAGCTTTTCACCCAAAAATTGTGCTCCACCTGATGTACTCTTTGCTGTAACTTGATCACCAGCATGGTCTGCATCTGAAAATGCTGTTAGATTAAACCCCGAATCCTTCGGATACCAAAGTCCCATGTTAATGGTGCTTCGTAGGTACCGAAAGATCCGTTTAACCTCTTTGAGGTGAAGTTCGGTAGGCTTTGCCTGAAACCGTGCTAATAAACATACAGCAAATTGAATATCTGGTCGACTAGCAGTCAGGTACATGAGAGAACCGATCATGCTCCGATATTTTTTTGGATCGATGGGTTTTCCAGACAAATCAGCACCTATTTTTGGTGAAGTGACCATTGGTGTACCAGCAGAATCACAGTTTTCCATACCATGTTTTTTCAAAATCTCTATTGTATATTTAGCTTGATTGATAAAAATTCCACGAGGGGATTGATGTATTTGTAAACCAAGAAAGTATTTTAGTTCCCCCATCATGGACATTTCAAATTTGCTTTTCATGAGATTTTCAAAATGTTTTGAATGGTTAGGATTGGTTGATCCAAAAATAATGTCATCCACGTAAATTTGAACGATCAAAATGTCATCTTTGAACTTTTTGATAAACAAGGTGTCATCAACCGTTCCTTTTGTGAAATTGTTTTTAAGCAAGAAAGATGATAGTTCGTCATACCACGCTCTTGGAGCTTGTTTTAGACCATAAATGGCTTTCTTAAGCTTGTAGACGTAGTCTGGATGATCTCTGTCGATGAATCCTTCTGGCTGACTCACATACACTTCTTCTTTCAGAGTTCCATTCAAGAAAGCTGTCTTAATATCCATCTGATAGACTGTGATGTTTTTGTGAGCGGCATAGGCTAAGAAAATCCGGACTGCTTCTAGTCTAGCTACAGGCGCGAATGATTCCTCGAAATCTATCCCTTCTTCTTGTGGATATCCTTTAGCCACGAGACGAGCTTTGTTACGAATAACAGTCATTTCCTCATCCAGTTTGTTCTTCCACAACCACTTGAGATCAAGAACACGTTTATCAAGTGGTCGTTCAACAAGTTCCCAACTATCATGTAACAGGTATTGAAGAAATTCCTCCTGCATCGCTTCAATCCAAGGGTTTTCTGCCATTGCTTCTCGAATGTTCTTTGGTACTTTGGTGCTTATTGAGCAAATGTAAATGTACAATTCGAGATCGGTGGCAAGTTGTCTCCTCGTCTGAACTGGCATTGAAGGATCACCAATAACATGTACTAACGGATGGTCTTTTGTCCATTGAAACGTAGAAGGGTACCTTTGGTTGAACGAATGTGTGTTAGATGGTTCTTGTAACCTTGAAGAAGATTCAGCAGAGTCTGATGCAAACGGGTTTTCAAATACTTCTTCTTCTTCTTCTAACGCAACATCGTTTGAATTATTTGTTGGTTCTTCTTGAAAATTTGTGTTTTGGTTTTGCTCATCAATGTTTGGTAGAACAGTTGCAAGTACTGGAGGTGCTTGAGTAGATGTAGATGACGTTGATGTAGTTGGTGCTTCAGCTTCGATTGTTGTGGATGCATCTTGTGGTGGTGGTGGTTGATGGTTTTGAGCGGGTGCAGCGGAATGTTGTGGAGATGCATTTGTCGAAGTTCCACCATAGTATTCATCAAACATTAACTCGAAGAAATTTTCCAGTTCTTGTTCTGAAGGTTTATCCGTGTTTGTTGACTGAGCTCCTCGAGGTACGAGTCCTGAACTGATGTGTCCAGAAGTCTGCTGGTTTTGTGCGGGTCCTAATCTGTTTTGATTAGAAGCCATCGGATTAAGCGCGGGTTCTAGAGCGTATCTCTCAGAAGCCAACAAATATAACTATCAACTTGGTTGAATGGAATAGATGAATTTGATATAAGTTTGAGAGATTTTTGACTACCAAACTTATATTTATCAACTTAAAATATAAAATTTTAAAATACAAAAATATAAAATTTTTAAAATACAACTTTATAAATACAAATTTTGTATAAATTTTTAAAATATAAATTTTAAGTTATATTTTAAAATAGTCGTAACAAATATAACTATCAATTGTAATACAAATTCATCTAGCTCTGATACCACTTGTAGGACCTTAGATATATCAACTTTAGCACAAATACAATGACTAGATGAAGTAAAGATGGTGACTTGGTATAGTATGTGTGGCGTTAACTAGTATGAAATAGAGATAAGAGATGAAGAGAACTTTTATTAAAAACACACACAATACACACACAAGCACACACCTCAAATGAGCCTTTGAGGTGTTTAAATAGTAAGATACATGAGATGCCCTATGGGCTTTCTATGGGCTTGGGCTTGGACTTGGTTACATGGTAGATAACTAGGCTTATGAAACATAGCATATAACATATTAGCTTGCCAAGTCTAAGGCCCAATGACTAAACTATTATAATCTACGAGACATTACAGAGTTACATGTATGAGAATGACCATCACTTCTAAATACATATTTTTAATGCTAACAAATCTCTAATAAAATGATGTCTAATTTCAATATGTTTAGTTTTAGTGTGTTGCACAGGATTTTTAATAATGCAAATGGTACTACTATTGTCTATATAGATAATGGTGTTCATGAAATTGTACCCATAGTCCAATAATTTATTCTGAAGCCAAAGGATCTGAGCACAACAACTAGCAGCTGCAACATATTCTACTTCAGTGGTTGAAGTAGCCACCATAGTTTGCTTCTTGCACTGCCATGACACCAATCTACATCCAAGAAATTGACATCCTCCAGTAGTTGATCTTCTATCCAAACTAGCACCAGCATAGTCACTATCTGAGTATGTGATCAATTCCATTGGAGAGTCTCTTGGATACCATAATCCAAGATTTGGATAAGTCTTCAAGTACCTAAAAATCTTTTCCACTGCTATCATATGTGATGTCTTTGGAGTAACTTGAAATCTTGCACAAGCACAAACAGCAAACATAATATCTGGCCTTGATAAAGTAAGATACATCAAAGAACCAATCATAGATCTGTAAGTGTGAACATCAACATCAGCACCACTAGCATTCTTCAACAATAAGTGAGTGGTCTTGTCAGCAGGGGTATTGGAAGATTTTGCATCAGTGAACTTGAACTTCTTAATAATCTCAGCCACATACTTGTCTTGGCTGATAAATATGCCTTCCTTACTCTGTTGAACTTGCAGCCCCAAAAAGAATGTAAGTTCTCCCGTAGAACTCATTTGAAATTCATCTTTCATCAGCTTCTCAAACTCTTTGCACATCTCTTGTTTAGTAGATCCAAAGATAATATCATCAACATATACTTGCACCAGTAGGATATCACCCTTGTGTTTCTTGATGAACAGAGTTTGATCAATTTTACCTCTATGAAACCCATTATTCAATAAATAATTAGCTAAGGTTTCATACCACTTTCTTGGAGCCTGATGTAAGCCATAAAGAGCCTTAACCACTTTGTAAACCTTATTTGGGTGTTGAGGATCTTCAAAGCCTGGAGGTTGAGAGACATATACCTCCTCATCAATAGTTCCATACAGAAAAGCACTCTTAACATCCATTTGATAGACTGTAAAGCCCATAAATGATGCATAGGCTAAGAACAATCTAATAGCCTCAAGCCTTGCAACAGGAGCAAACACTTCTTCATAATCAATACCCTCCTCTTGAGTGTATCCTTGAGCAACCAATCTAGCTTTGTTCCTGATTACAATGCCTCTTTCATCTTTCTTGTTTCTGAAAACCCATTTAGTACCAATGACCTTCATACCATCAGGCAAGTCACAAAGAACCCAAACCTTTTGAAGTTTAAACTGCAATAACTCTTCTTGCATAGCTTCAACCCAGCTAGATTCTCCTAGAGCCATATACACATTCTTAGGCTCCACCTGTGAGAGAAAACAGAAAAACAAACACTCATTCTTCTGACTATGTTTCTTGGACTCATATACTTCACTTATGAACCCATGAATATCATCTTTCTTTGTCTGTCTTCTAGTCTTCACACCTGATTGAAGTTCACCAATAACATTATCAAGTGGATGCACTTTATGAATTGAGGACTGTGATGTGCTAGGAATATCATATGTTGTAGGCATGTTTGAGATCTCTACATCATCACTTGGTGATTCCTGAGAAGTATGGTCCACATTTGGGCTCACAGTGGAAACTTCTGGTGTAGCAGTGGGAATTGAGTTACCACTGCTAGTAGGAATTTCTTTATTCACCCCATCTGCATCACTTGGTATTTCAGAATTATCACCAAAGTCCCAAAGTGGCATAACAATTTGATCTTCATCATCTTTGCAAGCTTCATCTTCATCAATGAATTCTTCTGAATCTTCAAGATCTTTATCTCCAGTACTTGAAGTAAGAGGAACATAATTCATTGTATTTGATAATGTTTCAAGATCAAATAGCCAATCTGGTCCTGAACCTGCCATGTTTGCTTTATTTTCAAGAAACTGAACATGCAAGTTCTCTTCAATCTTCTTTGTTCTTAAATTGTAGACTCTAAAAGCCTTGCTAACCATAGAGTATCCAACAAAGAAGCCTTCATCTGACTTTTCTTCAAATTTACCCAGATGATCAATGGTATTGAGAATAGTAACATGACACCCAAATGGCCTCATAAACTCCAAAGTAGGAGGTCTTCCTCTGAACAACTCATAAGGGGTCTTGTTTTTTGTTTTGACCACTAAAACTTTGTTCTGAATATAGCAAGCAGTGTTAACTGCTTCAGCCCAAAAAGTCACTGGAAGCTTGGAATCAGCTAACATAGTTCTAGCAGCCTCAATTAGTGTTCTGTTTCTTCTTTCCGCAACTCCATTTTGTTGAGGAGTTTTTGCAACACTAAATTCTCTTTTAATACCTTTGTCTCTGCAGAAATCATCCATAACTTTATTCTTGAACTCTGTCCCATTGTCACACCTGATGATCTTGATTTTCTTTTCAAATTGATTTTCAACTTGAGTGATGAATGTCTTAAGAATGCCCGTTGTTTCATCCTTAGTACTTAAAAAGAAAACCCATGTAAATCTACTGAAATCATCAGTTACAACTAGACAATACTTCTTTAAATTGATGCTGCTTACTGAAGTAGGACCAAACAAGTCCATATGCAGCATAAAAAGTGGATGATTGATTGAATTGAATGCTTTGGTCTTGCATGAAGCTCTGTGTTGCTTTCCTTTGAGACAGGCAACACAAGTTTGATCATTTTCAAATCTTTTCTCTGGTAGTCCTCTGACAAGTCCATCTTTCACAATCTTGTTGATGGTCTTGAAGTTAACATGACCAAGTCTTCTATGCCAAAGCATTGATTCATCCAAAGTGGCTTTAGCAAGCAAACAAGTAACATCATTATTAGCCACTATGTTCTGCATATCAATGCTATACAAATTTCCTTTTCTAGGGATTTTAAGCAAAATGTCACATTCATCTAGAAGCTTATAATCCTTAGATAAGATATAGCATTCATCTTCTGTGAATAGAACTCTATGCTTTTTGTCACACATCTGTGACACACTAAAGAGGTTATACTTGAGTTCTTTCACATACTGCACATCTTCAAAATCAATGTTTCCAGCCTTGATTGTTCCTTTGCCAGAAACTTTGCCACCAATTCCTCCTCCAAAGCTGACAAATTGTCCATCATAAGGTTGAAAGTCTGAAAGATAGGACTTATTGCCAGTCATGTGCCTGGAACATCCACTGTCTGAGTATCCTTGATCATTAGTAGTCTTTGAATGTCCCTGCACACAAAATAAAGGAATTAGTTCCTTTTGGGGACCCAAGCCACAAATGACTTGGATCTGCCTCGTGTATCAATATAATTAAATCTATCAAAGGTCATTGATACACCATTGGGATGGTCTGTGGTGATGGTTCCTTTTGGTTTCCATTCCCAACGAGCTGAGGCCTTAACAGCATTTCCCATATTTACCCTTTTCTTGTTAACAGACCCACCAGTGGTAACCCTTGGCCTTGCAGTGGTAACTGCTGGCATAGCAGTGGAAACTGCTGGCTTAGAAATTTTAGGTACCCACTTCTGATTATTGTTAACTTTCTTTTCAAAATTGGTATTTTTCCCTGTTTGAGTAGATTTAACAAAATTTGTAACAGGGGGCTTAGGGTAAACTCTGTTTTTATTTCTGGCTGTAGCAACTGCTGGTCTAGCAGTGGAAACTGCTGGTCTAGCAGTGGAAATTGGTTTAATGCCAGAGTGAAGCAAAACAGACCTGGGAATCATCTTGCTAAGTGGATTTGGGTGAGTTAAGTTATTAGCATTGTGTCTATTCACCCAAGTATTCCCAAAAACTTCCCTTCTTCCCATGTGGTAGGTACAGCCTTTAGCTAAATGGTCAAAGCTACCACATATATGACAGGGTTTGTTATTGAACACAAAGTCACTACCAAATTGCCTAGATTTGACATGATTCCAACTCCTCATATTACCCCTAGGAGTTGGTGACCTACTTCTGTACATCTCTGCATATCTAGTTGTAGGCCTAGTGAAATTAGGTTGTGACCTAGGCTTCTCTTTGACTACTTCAGGAATACTTTTCTTAACCTCCACTTTAACATTCTCAGAAACACTAGGTTTAGACTCAACATTTAGATTTTCATCTTTAAGAGATGAGTCACTAGCACTATCAAATACATCAACCTCAACCTGAACCTTTTCAGTTTCAACTGGTTTAACAAATTTTGGTCCATAGGTCATAGGTGGTTCCTGGAATTCTTCTAAACCTGTGTGAGCTAAGTCAATGCCAGGAGGTGCTGGAACACCTCTTAGAGGTGGTGGAACAGTTTTGTATCCAAGACCTGATTTAGCTTTGCTCACAATTTGGGCATCCCAAATTTTATCAATACTCTTGGATTGATGATCCAGTGTTTGCTTAGTAATCATAATATTCTCACTAGCCACTTTAACCTTTTCTAGTTCTTCTTTAAGAACCTTATTAACAGCAACCTGATAATCTAAGTCTCTTCTTAATACAGCAATATCATCATTGAACTTAGATTCATTTCCCTATAATGCTCTAATTGTGTTTCTAAAACTCCTAGGCCTCTTTTATGATTTGATAAGTTGTAATTAGTATGAGTTAACTCTATGTGTTGCTCATTAAATTGTGCTTTAAGTTTCTCATACTCTTTTAAGGCCTTACAAGATTTAGAACAAGCATTATCAATTTGTACCTCAGAGTCAGAAAAAGCCATTAGTGCCACCATTGCAGACTCTGAATCATCTTCCTCTTCCTTAGTCATAAAGCTCCAATCAAAGCTCACTCCATCAATGGCCAATAGCCTCTTTGGCTCATCAGTAGTAGGTTCCTTCTTCTTGTCCTGCTTGTACCAAGTTGACCTATTGTCAGACTTCCTTGGCTTCCTACACTCCCTGGCAAAATGCCCCTTCTTATGACAATTGTAGCACTCCACCTTCTTTTTGTCAAAACCTACTGTTTCATTACCACTGATGTTGATCTTTCTTCCAATCTTCTTCCAAAACTTCTTTGTCTTTAAGCTTAGTAATGCTACTTGCCATTTAATGTCCATCTCCTCCATATCATCTTCATCAATTTGATTCAGATCCTCATGATTGAGAATTGAACCACCCACTTGACTTGATATAAAGGCATAAAAAGTAGTATCACTAAGCCCTGCAATCTGTCTCTTTGAGCTACCAGTGGAAACAACAATGTTAGCACTGTCATCATCACTATCACTTTCTTCATCTGAACTATCATCAAGAGATGATGATATAAGTGCTACACTTCCTGAACTTGAGCTTATTTTGCCAGCTTTCTTCAGTCTTTGTTCAATAACCTTGAAGTTATTGTACAAATCATTAAGTTTCATGGTCTCCATCTCTGGCTTATCTTCCCACACAGCGACATTTGTTCCAAACTCAGAGGGTAAGCTTCTTAAGAACTTTAGATTGAGGTCTTCCTTTTCCACCTCAATTCCAAAAACAGTGAGTTGAGAAACAATCTTTTGTAGCCTTGTGAAGATGCTATCAAGAGATTCATTACTTGTTGAACCAAAGTTTTCATAAGTTTGCTTCAGCAGGGTCTTTTGAGTCTTCTTGGTGGAATCATTACCACCAAAAACTTCACAGATCTCATCAAACAGAGTCTTTGCAGTCTTGAACTTGCTGAATGCAACAACTTGGTCTCTGGGAAGTGTCATCAGCAACAGACCTCTGGCCTTCAAATCATTCTTCAGTTGAAGTCTTTCATCATTAGTAATAGGTCTAGTGTTGACCTTAATTACTTCCTTGCCATTAACCATCTCTGATGTAGAACTTGGTTTGAAAGAATTTCCAACCATAATGATCTCCCAGAGTGTGTAGTCTTGGACCATAAAGAATTGTTCTATCATTAGCCTCCACATCTCAAAGTCATTCAACTTAAGTTTTGGAAGCTTAGCAGCAATGTTTGAGTTACTGGTTTCTGTCTCCATTGATTCTTCTGAGTGTACTTGAGTCTTCTAAATCAAAGTATCAAAGCCTGGCTCTGATACCACTTGATGGATCTAAACACCTTGAACTTGTGTTAGATTGATACTTTGAATTATATCACTAAGTATGCGGAATCTACTTAGTAACACTTAGAAGTTTGATTGTGAGTAAGACAATAATATATGAACAATGTATATAAACAAACTATTAGCTCCAATATTATTAATGATAATAATACGAGTGATCTTGATATCACTAGGGTTATACCTTGAAGCTCTAGAAACGTATATGAGAGTTATCTCACAACTGATAACCTAGGATCTCCTTTTATACAACAAGGAGTCCTCTTCTACAAGATAAGTATAATGCTAATAGAATAAGATATACACAAGATCTATTCTATATAAATCTAGACGCGTTTCCTAACAGTTATCTAATATGCAGTGGTAATATATTGTTCTTGCAGTGGTAATGAGTTTCCACTGCAAGTACAATCTTCTACAGTTGTAACTTCTTCTCTTAGCCGTGGTAACTGTTAGTATAATTCCCAACATAATAGACCCAACAATCTTCCCCTATTTGATGATGACAAAACAACCACGAATCTTGTACGAACTTCCCTAGACGAAGTAGAGAAATTGAGATAATTAAATCTCGCCACAAATGAAACAATCTTGTCTTCCCCTTAATTCATGCCATGCCACTCCAACATCTCTTCCCCTTTTTGTTATCAACAAATAGAGAACATATGCAAATATGATCTTGACCACCACGAACCAATATCACAAACTTCCAATTCAAGTCTTCCAATGTTTCAAATTGCCCTCCATGAAGAACACCAAAATGCTTACTAATAATGAATCCAAAAAATAGAAAACTCCAACTAGCAGTAGTAATAGTGATCAACAGTAGTAAAAAATCAAATACTTCCCCTTGAGTGGTGCATGAACATCAAATGATTAAAACACATACTAAGATACTTACCTTGAAACCAATATGTTAATGATCTTCATGATTCTTCAAATCTGTAGGCTATATGTAATGATCACATGTGAAGAAAACCAAATATAACGAACTTGATGAAGAAGTAGAATTTCCCAAACTTGTATCTTATATCTTGTACTATCCACGTAACTCCAAACTCATACCAAACAAAAAAGTATAAGTAGATGAAACGTATCCAATCTCATGATAAATCCTCAACTATATATGAGACACTGAGCACTACAACGTAACTCCATAAAGTGATAGCAAATGTGAGAATTAAGCACCTTCAGTTTGTAGATCACACACCAATTTGCTAGATTCATCAAGTCTTTGTCACAACAATAAAGCACGAACAAGTTATCTCCAAAGTGTAACACCCACCTTGAGATATGATAAGAACACGCACCTGTGAAACTCAACTACAACATCAAATAAATGATATTCACCTTTCTTCCTAATCACCTTTTCAAATAATCTCCAAAACGAGCCTTTTTTTTAATCCTTTAAGAACATAAACTAAACTCCTTGTGTGTGTGTGGAAATCAAATAATCTTCTGTATGTGTAAAACCACCTCCAATCAATCATATGTACTTCCCTTCTCTGCTCGTAAATCATGCATATATATTAAACCATAAAACTCTTTACTTGTTTTCATAAATCATCTAAACACAGTAGTACTTTGTAGCAGTACTTTGCAATAGCAGTACCTTGGAGCAGTACTTTGAAAGAACAGTACCTTGGAGCAGCAGTACTTTGCAATAATATAGCAGTACTTTGAATATGAAAGCAGTACTTTCAATGAAACACACAGCAACACTTTAATTTCAAGAGCAGTACTTTAAAATAATGCGAGCAGTACTTTGAATCAATGGAGCAGTACTTTGAGAAGGTAATCATTATATCAGTAGCCTTAGCAACAAGAACGCGCGAATAACCAGTAACCTTACTCATTCACATCAACTATATCACAAATTAATTCTTGTAATACTACAGATGTCGTGTCTTATATGTCACTACTAGGGTTCATCATCAATCAATGATTGACTCACCAAAGCTAGTAGAAACATAACTAATCGCCTGTTTCTTCATCAAGTTAAGGTTTGTACTCTAAACCAGTTTAGGGTTTTGAATCAGTTATTATGATGAGAAAAGTAGTTAAGCATGCAGTGGAATATCATCAAATAACATGTAAACAATGAATATACCAACCTTTATGATTAATCAAACCAAGTGAGAACGAATTCAGAAAGATCGATGCCCAAAAACCTTAAAAATCAACTTGCTGAAACGTTTTCTGTAGCAGACTTCGAGATACCAGAACTTTTTACTGAGAGTTCAGATCGACGATCCCTCTGGTAGAACTCTTCCTTGATATGTTGAGAACCTCCAGTAAAAATTTCAGCCCGATCCAACAGTTAACGAAGGAGAAATCACTGTTACAAAACTGCTCTACAGAAAGTTGCGAAAATTGAACCAAATTCGAATTTTTCTTGTTTTCTTTATTCTTCTTCAAACAAAACCTTGTAGAATCCCTAGGTAACAAGCTCCCCAAGCTCTGATACCACTTCTAGAGTTTGTTAGACTCCTTGGACCGTTTAGAGCACTAGGGTTAAACAATAACATAGACAAACATGTATTGATACGCAGCGGAATAAGTAAACTTCATATGTTATTGACAACAAGGTTTTTCATTATCATCTCTAATAACTACTATAATCATCTACAGCCCCAATTCTACTTGATCAAGGTAGAACTTGTTACACACCTTGTAACAGGGATCAAGGACTTGACCTTGAGGCTGAACTTAACTAACTGACCACTAACCAACTAACCCTAGATGTTTATAACCTACGTCTAGGTTACACACACACACACCTTTAGTCGACTACATTATGGAAGACATAATAAAAACCTATACCCTTGATCTCTTTATATAATAGAGCTTTAGGGTTTACAAATAACTACGAAGGACTAAAACATAAATCTTCTTTTGCAAGCAAGTCTTTCTCCATCTTTTGTAAAATTCCTTCTTGTTATATTAAGTCCCTATTGTTTCATTTTTTCTTGTTTTGTATCATCAAATCTAATAGACCCAACATATAGTGTTTGTGAAACACTCGAGTGTGAGTGTCACAACTCGAAATTTCAGGTCTTTTTTCAAACGTCAAAATTTCATTATTCATCTCGAAAGTTACTATTCATCTATTACTATTCATTATTTACTATTCACCGATCACTATTCATCATTTTCGGAGTTAGTTTGAGATTCCGAGAAATGTTCAAAAATTTCACTATTCACAAAACACTATTCATTCCTGGAGGGAAATCACTATTCACGATTGTCGTTCATCATTTCTTAAATCTAGTTTACGGGTATTCAAATTCGCCTAACCGGATTGGTTTAGCTGCGAATTCATGCATCATCAGTAGGGACACGTCATATAGACTTGAGTAGTCTACATATCATCAGTAACATCATCAGCATTTTAGATCATGCACGGATATGCATTATTTCAATTTACGTATGCTTAATTTGTAATTAACGTTACCACTCAGTTTTAATACTAATATATATACCCGATACTTCCGTCTACGATCCTAATATATTTTCATACTCATTATAATAATATAAAATTTATATTATTAATTTACCCAGTGTTTTTAAATTAACTGCTACATTTTACGTTAGGAGCTTATAACTCCGTCGGTTTGCGATATTTCAACCCGACAATTATTTTAATACCCGATTCACATCAGGAATGTAATTTCATAATTTTTACAACGTCGTCATATTTTGTTCGGTACCGTTAAACTTTATTTATAGCAAACTCGGTACCCGGTATCCTCTAAAACTATTAATATCTACACAATATTACCTAACATCTTACAAATTCACCCATTTTTCTTCACCCCCATCACTTTACTTACATGTTTGATATTTTTTTACTAACCTTCAATTAATGAATGTACCTTTAACCAACCTAGCCAATCTATATTTTATAACTTCAATTATACACATAGTTCATGTAAGTGAAAAATAAAATACTCTCTCTTTCTCCCTTGCTCCATCCCACGGCAAAAGGAAGAACACCAAGAGAAATCCACAAAGTTTTCAAGATCAAGTAATAATCTAGTCATATATATACTCCTTGCTAGGATTTTGAAATAAAAATCCCAAGGTTCTTTAAGTATTTTCATCCAAATCATCTCAAAACATCAAGTAAGCTTCAAGTAAATATTTCAAACTTTTCATACTTTCATTTAATATATTTTGATGTTTTAGTAACTAGCTATGCAAATATATGTGTTATATATACCACTTTATACAATAATACTCTTTAATCTTAGATCTATAATTTTTATTAGTAACTTCAAGAGATCCACCAAGATTGGTGATGTTTAGGACCCCATGACACCCTAAGAAGGTGTATGGTAGGATTGAGTACTTGTGGAGTTGAATTGAAGTGGTTTGATTAAGTTTTGAACAAGTCTTGAAGTAGAAAAATGAGTTTTAACAACAATAGAAACGGTTCTGTCCTTAATCACGAAATTTGGAAAACTCGGTAACTCAGGGGATATTTTGGCTTAAATATTTAGAAAATACTTTCAAAAACGAAGCTATGGGCGAAAGAACGGATTAAAACGAGTTTATAACGAAGGAGATATGATTTTTGCAAGTTTAACGACGAAAACTATTTTCTGAAAATGTACTTGCAGTTGGACGAATTTCAACGGACAAAAAGAGGCGTTAGACGTATTCTATAGGAGCCGACCTACTGAAAATATACTAGTATATATTAATACGATTCCGGGGATATAAATAACGTAGAAAACAAGCTTATAACGACCAAGATATACACGTTTCAAACCTGACGAAACTCTATTTATTTTGACAGCTTTTACTATAATAGAATTTTTCTAAGTGTTGATGTAGGGATCTAAACCTTGATAGATCTCTTGAGCCAATGGATCGTTAGCTTACCAATGTAATCACTAGTAATGCTAAGTAGACAAACTCTGTATGCTTGTAATTATTGCGGAATATAATAACAAACACTATTACTAAACTTTGATCCTCTATGGATCTATATTGCTTTTACTAATCGTACTAAAACTTTGTTAAGACCCGTACCTATTACAATGACCTAGGGTTCCTTATATACTAGTGGAAACCCTAAACTTTCTTACAAGAAACGAATAAAAATAAATTAAACAAAGATATTCTACATATCTTGTACTAAAATAGATATTCTATAAAGTTCTATCTACGGATTATGTCCATCCGTAGGATCTCTGAAATATCCACAGTATCAAGTCTTCAGCAGAATCTAGTCTTCCGCAGTAACTCGTCAGCAGTATCTTTCAGCAGTAACTTGACTTTGACAAAAATCCTTACAATCCTCCCCTAATCTTGAATTTGACAGTGTTAAGTTCAAGATTTCTTGATAGATCGCCAAAAGCACAAATAAAAGGATTGAGGATGAACACCAGCAGCAAAGAATCAACAGAATAAGAATCTCTATGATCACCAAGAATTGAAAAGCACCATTCTTTGCAGCAACATAAGACTAAATGTACATCAAAACATATAAGTTACAGACTATTCTCATCACATCCAGGTGTGTTAACTCCTGTGAGAGGTGAATCATAGAAAATAATGGATTTGATGTCTCTTTACCAATAGCCATCACTACTGGAGTAGCCAAGTGTTCAAAGGTACACTGATAACCACATGATTTTTAGCAAATCATCAGCTATAAACGGATTTGATATGTCTTTACCTGTAGCCGTTTGCTCAGGACTAGTCAATTATTGATGAATAATCATCTTGGTCAATTGAATACCAAATATGGTTTTCCACTGCCTTTACCACAAGCCATATACATGTGGGCTAGCCAATTATTTGGAATCCAGAAAGGAAAAATCCATGGTCAATTGACAACCATTTCAACTACTCAACAATAAAGCATAGGTGAGTTGAAAACCTTATGATTTTGAGCAAACCATTACAGCTATCAACAGATTTGATGAGTCTTTACCAAAGCTGTACCCTTTGGACTAGCCAACTTTTTGATGGAATAGTCAACATCAGGCAAGTTGATGACCAGAAAGAGTGTGATAATAATCAACACCAAACCTGCATACAACATACACAAAACTTATACAAATATGTTTTTTTTTTTTTTTTTTTTTTTTTTTTTTTTTTTTTTTTATAAAAACTAAAAATAAACAATATACAATTAAATACAATACCAAGATCAACTCATTGCAGATATGAATCCATCTGAATACCATGCTTTGTTGCTAACTCCTTCTTAGTCAAAATACTTCTTCTGATGAACCTGACCAATTGTTCAGCAAGATGAAGATCATTTGCAGTCATATCTAAGGGAACAGATAGCTTTACTTCCAGCATGAGATTCATAACTTCCTTTGTGATTGGATAGAGAACATCAGCCCAGCAATATAAAGTCTTTCCAGTGGTTGTAACAATCATGTGAACATTAGGTAGAGGAAAGAACTTCCAATAGTCAACTACCCATGTACTTTGACCTTTCCATGCTTCAAACCTTATACCAGAATGACCTTTATAAGAATCACATAGAATCTGCAAATCACCCATTAAATATATCCCAATATTATCAGGAGAATGAGTTTGATAATACTTGGTAACCCAATCATAAAGTGAGAGAAGATCTTGTTTGTCCACCATATATAAAATTTGACTCAGAAATAAGAATGTCTTGGTAGATCCATCTTGTCTAGTTATGACATTCACTTGACCAAGCTCAGAGTCAACAACTTCCCACTTCACAATTTTCTCCCATACAACAGTATCTTGACCATCATCAGAAGCATAATCAAGAAAAGTTGTACTATCTTCCAAAGGAATATCTTTTGGAGCCTTTCTCTTGATAGCTCTAGTCTTTCTCCTAGTACCAGTAACAGGAATAGAAGGACCATCATCAGATTCTTGTTTAGGTACTTGATTGGAAATATCAGCAGGAACATCTGCAGAATCATCATCATCATCAGGTACATCAATTGGAGTATCTGCTGAAGCATCATTGGTAACATGTGGAGCTTCAGTGGTATCAAGATGAGATTCAGTATTATCATGATGAGAACCAGTAGGAATCTCATCCACAGGAGCATCAGGAGTATCAACATTCTGAGGTAAGACTGAAGAAAAATGGACATTCTCCTGACCACCATGAAAAGATCCAATAGACTCAGCAGGTTGAGCAGCAGAATCATGAATCTTGGCTTTCTTAGCTGAAGGTTCATCCAAAAGTCTTCCTCTAAACTCCAACACATCTTGAACCATTATACCAGAAGAATGATGATTGGAAATAATCTTGTCATAGTAATAGGTCAACTGCTGATCTGACAATCCCCAGACCTTCTTTTGATTCCAGCCCGACCCAAACATGGAACAGCCCTGATTTTTGACAAATGTTCTCATATATTTTTTGATTTCATTCTTCGTCCAAGGTCTTTCTTTTTGATATTTAGCTTTAACCTCTGCCTCCTGTTGTCTCAGCAATCTTCCTCTTTCAGCCATCAGCTGAGCAAAATCTGGATTATCAACACCAATCTCAGATAGACCCAAATTGGGCTTGGAAGCAGCCTGTGCAGCCAAATTCTTCCACTGTTCAGCAGTAAGATTCCTAGCAATTTCATCAAGCTCCTTCTTTCTTTCAGCAGGCAAGATTGTAGTGTATTGAGGTCCCATCTTGTCCAAATCATCTTGAATTTTCTGAGCCAATGCTTCGGATGCTTTCAAATCTAATTCCTCTTTAGTAACTGCAGCATCCTCTTTAGCTTGCATATGTGCAGCAACATTCTCACTAATTTTCTCATAAGCAAGTTCCTTCTTAGATTTGACTCTAGAATGAATGTCTTGATCAAGCAAAATAGACTTTCCTTTATCTTGCTTCTGAGGATGATCAAAAGTCTGATCAGGAGCATCATGTTGAAGATCAGCTGGAATATCTACTGATGAACCAGGAATGCCCACTTCTGGCAATGAAGTAGAAAATGATTCCTTTCCTGACTTATCAGCAGATGTCTTCTTGACAAAAGATGCAGCAAACTTCTTATCAGTAGAATGTTTCCTTCGAACATAATGAGCAACACCAGGAGAATGCTTGCCAATGGAATCTGGAAGAACACTTGCATCAGTAGCATAAGCAACGTCAGCAGTTGGAGCAACAGATGGTTCAGGTCTAATATCAGCATTCTTCTGAACACTCCCCAAAGTAGTAGCAGCAAGAAGTTCAAGGCCTTCTAAGTCAATATTATCAGATGCTTTATTAGAATCCTCATCAGAGTCATACACCACACCTTGCCTTTTTCTTTGCTTCAGCTTACCCTCCAACTTTTTAACTCTTCCAACTAAAGTCAACACAGCACTGCTAAGATTCTTGTTAGTAGATTTCAGATCATTCTCCAATTTGTCCACCTTTAATACATACCTATTCAACAAATCTGATACAGAAGTAAGAGTAACAGGACCTTCAACTCCACCAACAGGGATATCTGTGGTATTAGGAGCATCATTGGTCCTATAAGAAGAAGTACCTAAATTTACATCTACATCTATATGATCCTCAGATTGAGGTCTCAAAGGACTGAGTGAAGGAAGTCTTGTAAATTGTGGTGAGTTTACAGGTTGGTCAAAGCCTAAATTCTCATTGAACCCATGCTCAGGAGAATTGATATCCATTGGTGAATGTACAGGTGTGGGTAGTCTCGGAGAGAGTGGAGGGTGAACATCAGAAGCAACTGAAGCATTTGCAGCAGGAGCATCTTCAGTTCTATCAGGAGAATCCTCTGGTGCTTGAGCATCAGGGGAATCCTGACCACCAGCAGCTACATCAGCTGCATCTCCATCAGGAGGATTGCCCACTGGGGCATCAGAAGCTACATTTGCAGCTTCATCAACAGCTGCTCCATCAGGAGCATTGCCACCAGGCAACATATCTGGAAGTAAGGGTCTATGTTCACCACTAAACTTAATTTTCATTTGGGAAAACATCTTTTTAGATAAACCCTTAACAGGCAAGTGAGTGGGATCATTGGTCTCAATGTCTAAAATAATTTGAAGAAACCTAGGATACAATAGATATTTAAGTTTGGTATCCTTAACATTTTCAAGCATATCATTAAAGATATACCTAGAAAAGTTAAACGTTCTTCCTTTAGAGAGACATACAATTGCAAGAGCAATGTCTGTTGAGAACTGATCCCATCCTCCAGACTTAGAACCCATGCATTGAAGCAATGTGTGTGTCAAGAATCTCCATTTTGGACAAAACAAATTCTTATACCATGTTTTCCCATCACCACTATATCCAGCATCTTGAAGCCCTCTAAGAATCTCACTCTTAGGTAGATCAATCACTCCGCCTTCATCATCCAACTGCAACCTGGTTCTGACCAACGACTCAGTAACCACATATTCTTCCTCATCAATGACAGCAACAATCTCTTGTGTTCCATCTTCAACAGTCCTTGTTTGTGCTGTATTCCAAAATTGTACCACAAGTGACTCATGAATAACATTTGGGTATTGAAGCAGAGCATACCTAATCTTGGACCTTTGAAGAAAGTCCATCATGCCCAAGTAATCAGCATCACCCTTTCCACGACCAAGAAAGGCATGTTTGTTATGATCTGGTTTGAAGTATAGTGCAGCCATCGATTGAGAATCAGAAATTAGGGTTAGAAGTTATAAGAGATATTGAAATGGTTTGAAAATTATATAGGGAGAGGGAATCAGTTAATTTGGGAGTAGGATATACACGTTGTGATTTATTATGGAAGTTACCAAACGTGGAATGAAACTGATATGAATAATTGGAAAGAAATCTTTGACCAATCATCAATTAAGACAAATCCCAATTAACTGACTCATCCGCAGCAACCAAATCAAACGGCTGAAAACAAATGGTCAATCCGCAGAAAATAGTCAAACGTTGACTATGGTCAACTGATCCATCCGCAGCATCATTTCGCAGAATCTACCCGTCAGTGGAAACCACATATCTTTAACAAAGATCTTTTAATTGAAACTTCTAATCACCCTTAATAATCTCCAAACTACCACGCATTAATGGTAATAAAGACACACGGTTCGGGAGTCTTATAAATAACGACTAATTGTCCCCAAAATTTCTTAACTACAAATCAAATCCCTAATAATCATATCGGCAACCAAAAATAAATTCATGGCTTCCAATCAACTCATCATCAACCTTACATCAGAATCATCCGACACCTCTGACTCATTTACATCTCCACCACCATGGAATATGCCAACACGTCCTCGTGGTCTAACAAAGGAACAGGCTAAGAAGAAAAAACATGATGTGCCTCCACCAAGTTCATCATCATCTGAAGATCTTCCACCATATCCTTCTGAGATTGATGATCCTAATTATCAGAGAGAGTTGGAGAGAAAGTGGAATGAATTAGAGAGTGCAAATCAAGTTCGCAATCCTGATGAGTCTCTCATCTTCTTTACATCTTCTGATGAAGAGAATGATGTGAATGATGAACTGTACATTCCTACAACTTCTGATAAGCCTCAATCATCACGTCCAAAGAAGAGAAAAAGGAACTCCCCATTACCAAAGACAAGAAAGGTTGTATTAGGTTTACCCTGTCCTCAGTGGCATGGACTTTTCAACATCAACAACAAAGGCAAAAAGAAGGCTGTGGAAGACAAGGGCAAGAATAAAATAGAATAGGGATTTGGTTGTATGTCTTGCACTTTCATTATCTTGTATTGTCCTTCTGAAGAATCAATAAGATTTGGTTTGTTTTTATGATTACTTGTTTGAATTCTTCTGAGTAGTATTCCCCTGAATAATTTAAACTTGTCTAATCCATCAGCAGGAACACACTTTAACAATAAGATAAATAGTATCAGCAGCATGAGGGTCAAACCATTGACTTTCATCCGTAGTATCCAGTCAAGTGGACAACTTGCACACTTAGTAATTGCTGCTGACTCAACTACCTCCCATTAACTTACATTAACTAGCAATAAACCCACAGCAGTTCTTTAAAAGAAGTCTTCAAGTCATAATCAACTCACCATTCCACAAGTAACATAACCTCTTATTTCACACATATACACCATGAATCCATTCCCCAATGTCATTGAGATTTCTTCTGACTCATCAGACTCTACATTTGACATTCCTCAAATACAAAGATCATACTACTATTTGACTGAAGGTCCTTCAGACTTATGTCCATCCCCAACCTCATCAGAGGAAACCACTGAATTTGCAGAAGCACCAGCTCCTCTAGCAATGATTGTCCCTGACTTCACCCCTGTCACTGCATTCTTAACAAGTGAACTGGAAAGAGTTTGTTCAGAGATGGGAAGGATCTCTGTCCCTGAAGAGCCACATTCCTCAGGTAAAAGAAAAAGTCCATTGAAGGTGGTTCTTGGTCTTGCAGCTCCCAAATTCTGGAACAAGGACATGCAATCCAGAGGAATCCATAAGAAGATGCCAGACCCAAAGGACTTGGGTAAAGGGAAACGAAAAATGGATTAGGCTGTTTGTTGAGGTTGTGTTGGTGGTTGATTCTAGTTAAGGGATGTGGTGGTAGGATGGTGGATGTTTGTCTTATAACTATTTATGTAATCTGTGTTTCTTCTGATGACTGATCATGATGTACCAAGCTTGTCATGAATAAATAAAATTTACTTTTAAGTCTTGACATCCTATTCCACTGAATGTAGACCATAGATCATCAGCAGGAACATGACCTGACCACAGCATTCACACAAAACACAAAAGCACAAAAGAACAACCATGAAATGTTACAAAATTAGTAAAACCTGCAAAAGAAAGTTAGTAAACATAATAATCTACATAAATACAACATGTATAATCCTCCCCTGAGGCATATGCCTCCCCTGAGGCTTATGCCTCCCCTCAAACATTGCATTCAAGGGTTGACCATCCCAATGTTAACAACTAGGTGATTAAACCTAGGTCCATCAAAAGCTTTTGTTAACAAATCAGCCACATTATCATCAGTATGGATTTTAAGCACTTGAATTAGATGCTTCTCATTTGCATCTCTTATAAAGTGGTGCCTAATTTCAATGTGTTTGGTTCTCTGATGAAAAACAGGATTTTTAACAATGGAAATAGTACTCTGATTATCAATGTAGATTTTAGTGTTCATAAAGTTAAACCCATAATCCAACATCTGATTTTGAATCCAAAGTACCTGACCACAGCAATTGGCAGCTGCCACATATTCTGCTTCAGTAGTAGAAGTAGCCACAATGGTTTGTTTCTTGCACTGCCAAGAGATGAGTCTTCTTCCAAGAAATTGACAACCTCCTGTTGTGGATTTCCTATCCAAATTAGCTCCAGCATAGTCACTGTCACTATAGGCTTCCAACACAAATGGTGATTCCCTTGGGTACCAAAGGCCTAGTTTGGGTTGGCCCTTTATGTACTTGAAGATTTTCTTCACTGCATTGAGATGTGAAGTCAGTGGAGTGACTTGATGCCTTGAACAAGCACTGACAGCAAAGGTAATATCAGGCCTAGAAGCTGTGAGATACATGAGTGAGCCAATCATGGACCTATAGAGATGAACATTCACAGCCTCATCTTGCTCATTTGGATTTTTAAGCTTGGGTGGTTCATAAGGAGTGGTAGCAGTCCTCAAAAGTACAAAGTCAAACTTTTTCAAAATATCTTTAACATATTTCTCCTGATGAATAAAGATCCCTTCAGGGTGTTGTTTGACTTGCAGCCCTAAGAAAAATGTTAACTCCCCCATTGCACTCATTTGAAACTCACCTTTCATCAAATCTTCAAATTCCCTGCACCATGCTTCCTTTGTGGATCCAAATATGATGTCATCCACATAAACTTGTACTAGAATGATGTCCCTGGAGTTTTTCTTGATAAAGAGAGTCTTATCAATAGCACCTCTTCGATATCCATGCTCCAAAAGAAATGTAGACAATCTAGCATACCATGCTCTTGGTGCTTGATGAAGTCCATAAAGTGCCTTGACAACTTTGTAAACCTTTTTAGGATGATGGGAGTCTTCAAAGCCTTGTGGTTGAGTAACATACACCTCCTCTTCTATTTTTCCATAGAGAAAAGCACTCTTGACATCCATCTGATAGACCTTAAAGCCCATATAAGAGGCAAAGGCCAAAAACAGTCTAATAGCCTCAACCCTAGCCACTGGTGCAAAGACCTCAGTATAGTCAATACCTTCTTCTTGTCTGAAACCTTGAGCCACTAATCTTGCTTTATTTCTGACCACAATACCTCTAGCATCCCTCTTGCATTTTAAGATCCACTTTGTCCCAATAGCAAATTTTCCTGCAGGTAGATCAACTAGTATCCAAACATCTTGATTCTTGAATTGTTGCATTTCTTCCTGCATAGCTTCAACCCAACTAGGTTCACACAAAGCCTGTTTAATGCTTGTGGGTTCAACCTGAGACAAGAAACAAGCAAATAAACAATGCTTCTGATCTGTGTGGTTGTCTCTCTTCTGAGTGGATACATAGGTCAAAAATGCACATTGCCCAAACTTGGTATTTTTAATGGCACTCCTGGTGAGTACCATAGCATTTGGATCACCAAGTATATTATCTTGTGGATGTATGATGTTGATCCTTTTAGTTGAAACAGGATTCACATCAATGGAGGTATCAAGATTGGTTAAGGTAGGAGCAAAGTCTTCATCATAAGAAGCTGATTGAAAAATACCATCACTTTGCTCAACATTAGCAAGATCTGAGGGAGTGGGAAACCTGCCAAAAGGTTCATCTAAACATGTGGAAACAGGAATGGCAGCTGGGGCAGCAGAATCTCCATCAGCAGAATCTCTAGTTGCATCTGCTGATGTATCAGTAGAACAGTGTTTTCTGCTTGCTTCAAGAGCAGCTTGTCTTAAGAGAGCTTCAGTATCATGAGCAAATTCAAGATCAAGTCTTTTAGCTTCCTCAGCAGCTGCATGTGCTTGCTTTTTGAGTCTAGCAAGATCTTCTGCATATGTTGAATTTTCCACATCATCAGCAGATTTGGCATCAGAGGCTTCTTTGGTGGGAGGATCTGCTATCTGGATTGGTAGAGTAGTTACAACAATTGTTGGTTCATCACCTTCTGAATCACTGTCTGAATCATCCTGTAAGGTACCTGCATTGTTAGAAGAGGACACTTGTATACCTGCAGATGGGTTAGATGTGTATCTTGCATAACCCAAATAATCAGTCAGATAATCAAGGTCAAAATACCATTCATGACCCTTTCCCTGAACATTTACATTATCCTCCAGAAATTTCAGGTTCAGAGTCTCTTCTATCTTCTTTGCAACCAAATTATATACCCTGTAAGCTTTACTATGAGTTGAGTAACCAACTATATATCCTTCAGCAGCTTTAGCTTCAAATTTGCCCAGGTGATCACTTGTATTCAGTATGGTCACCTGACAACCAAAAGGTTTCAAGTGTTCAATGGTAGGCTTCTTCCCTGTCAATAGTTCATAAGGTGTCTTGTTGTGAGGTCTAGTGATCAACACCCTATTCAAAACATAACAAGCAGTTCCTACTGCCTCAGTCCAAAACATGGTGGGAAGTTTAGAGTCAGCAAGCATTGATCTTGCAGCCTCTATAAGGGTTCTATTCTTTCTTTCAGCAACTCCATTTTGTTGTGGAGTTCTAGGAGTGCTATAATCTCTTTTAATACCCTTTAAACCACAAAGTTCAATTAGATTGGCATTTTTGAACTTTGTCCCATTGTCACACCTAATACTTTTAATCTTCTTATTAAGTTGATTTTCAGCTAGAGCCATAAATTCTTTGAGTGCCTGAAAGGTTTGATCTTTAGTCACTAAGAAAAATGTCCAACTGAATCTGCTGAAAGCATCAGTGATCACCAAACAGAAATACTTATGATCAATACTCCTGATGGATGTAGGACCAAAGAGATCCATGTGAAGCAGCTGCAATGGTTCTGAGATAGTGCTCACAGTTGTAATGGCTTTATAAGAAGCTTTGTGTTGCTTTCCCTTGTTACAAGCGACACAATTATGCTCATTGGTGAAGATCTTGGAAGGAAGTCCATGAACAAGTCCATCTTTAGCCAGTTTATTGATGACTTTAAAGTTAACATGTGCCATCCTTCTATGCCATTTTGTAGATTCATCCAAGGATGCTTTAGCCACCAAGCATGTTAGATCACCTTCAGGTTTGACATCATTCAAGTCAAAGGTATAAAGATTATGGTTTCTAGGAGCCTTGAGTAATACAAGATTGTCATCAGGCATTTGGAAATCAGGTGAAAGAATGAAACAACCATCTTCAGTGAAAAGCACAGGAAGTTTTTTGTCACAAATTTGTGAAACTGAGAACAAATTGAATCCTTGAAGCTCCTTCACATAGTAGACATTCTCAAAATCCACCTTTGGAGTTTTAATGGTTCCTTTGCCTGTGATCCTTCCTACTCCACTTCCAAATCTCACTATGCCTCCATTAATTGGCACAAAGTCATGCAGCTTCTCTTCATTACCAGACATGTTTCTTGAACAGCCACTATCAACAATACCTAAGTCTTTATTAAGAAGAGGATGTTCCTACAACAAAAAAAGTTAATATACAACAACAACATTAATATGAGAGACTTAAGTCATAAATGACCTAAGCCTACCCTGAGAATCATTAACCCAAGAAGATGAGTTAGATCCACAATTGTTCCTGGAACCCCTGTATCTATTAGATCTGTTATAATTCCAAAAACAATCTACTGAGGGTTTTTCAGCAGAATCCCAATAAGCCCTTCTTAAAAACATTGGGTCAACATATTCATGCCAATTATTCAATCCAAAAAATGATTTATGTTTAGTCCAAGGTCCAATATTAGTCCTATTATTATGCAACCATCTATTAGTATGAAAAGACCTGTCAGCAGAATCATAGTGTTGTCTGCTGAAGTTATAATGTGCCTGAGATTCTAATGATGGTTTAGAATGAACAGTGGTCCTTTTAGATCTAGTATGTATATTGGCAAAAGAAACACCCATCTTCTTGTCATGAAAATCACAATCCTTAATCAAATGCTCTTTACTACCACAAACAAAACATTTCTTTTTCTTAAAAGATTTATTATAAGCAAAAGATGTCTTATTCAACACAGAATCATTCAAAGAAACACCAGAAACATAATTGTTTTGTAAGTACTGAAAGGAATTGTTTTCAAAATTAAATAACAAGTCTTCAGAAGGTGCTGTCTTAGAATAAACTTCGTCAGCAGAATCTTCAGAGTCCACAGACTTGTAAGATGACTTGTTAGACGACTTGGGTGTGACTGACTTGGTCTTGGAATCACAGCTGGCTTGACTAGAGGTCTCTGATGCCTTGTCCCTGTTAGAACACGAGACATATGTGTTAGAATCAGTACTGGAAATAGTGCTAGGGGAGGTCTTGATCCTAATGCCAGTGTGTTCCTCTTTTTCAGGTAAGTCCAACTTAGTGAGCTTAGGGGTGCTAAGTGATGTGGGAGAGTCAGAGTTAGAAGTTTTACAAGGAAGGTTTGGCAAGTCAGTAGACTTTTTGCCAAACAGATGGTGAGAACCATCAAAGTCAGAGGTTTTAATGTTGGTTGGCATAAATACACCTCTAATAGGACCTGGTACAGCATTCATTTCACCTTCTTTAACATAGTTTGCTAAACCTGCTGGTGTAGATTTACCATTATCCTTCCTTGCCTCTAATCCTACATATTTTTGAAAACCTAAACCTATCCCTGAGTTAACAGCTTGACAACCATATAAACAACTAGCTAATTTATCACCTGCCATTAACCATTCTTTATGTCTAGTTACTTCTTTATCTAACTTCTCTTTCAAAGCATCTTTCTCACTTTCAATCCTAGCTTTTTCTTTTAATGAAAACTTTAATTCATTGCTAGTATTTTCTAAATTACTGCTTAAAACTCTAATTTTTTTTTTCATATGCTAACTGATTTTGCTGAAACCACATCTTTTGTTGTTCTAAAGTTTTTAAAGCTTCTTTGTAAGTAGCAGCTTCAATAAAACTAGCATTATATTTAGGTTTCATCTCATCATAAGCTTGTTTAAGAGTAGCATATTTAGAATCATGATCACAAACACAAGTAGATACCTGAGGAGAGATTCCCATGAGGCTGAAATCACAACTAGCTATGCATGAGGCTTGAGAATTGCTAGTTGCATCTTCATGCTCGTTCCAGTTAGTACCAGCATCAACAGCAGTTATCAAGGCCTTTGATTCACTTGCCTCTACCTCTCTTTTCTTATATGCTGAGTATCTTGTATTAGCTTCACCCTTTTTAGTTGGGCACTCTCTTGAAAAATGCCTAGCTTCACCACAGGAATAGCACTTGACCTTTTTCCTGTCAAACCTAGCAGCATCTCTTCCATTCATATCAAGTTTCCTCCCAACCTTTTGCTCAAACTTTCGAACCTTGAGTGTAAGCATAGCCATCTGCCATTTCAAGTCCAATTCTTCTAGGTTAAGCTCATCAATTTGTTCAAAGTCTTCATAAGCCAGTTGTTGCTGTTTATCAACCTCAGCAACAAAAGAATGTAGAACATCTTCTATCACATTGCTTGTCTTTGGATAAGTAATTGGATTAGCATGTGGAAAAGATAATGTGGTGACTGGAGGACCTTGATTTGGAATGGTGATTGGACCCGAGTAAGTATGTGGCATGTAGTTTGAGGTAGAGCTTACAAATGCAGATTGTGTAGGAGGGGCTGTATAAGGAGGGTTTCCCTTGACATCACCTTCTAAAGCTCTGAGCTTGTTGAACAAGTCATCAAAAGTAAGATAATCAAGACCTCCTTTGGTTTTGAAGGATATAGTCACCTGAGACCATGAAGGAGGCAAGGCTCTTAAGAACTTAGAATTGACCTCCTCATTATCAGGCCTTGCAAGGATTTGATTCAGTTGACTTAAAATCGTGTGAAACCTGTCATATCCCTTGTGGATACCTTCCTCTTCAGTAATCTTAAATTCTTGGAACTCTTGCTTCAACCTGCTCTTCCTTATTCTCTTTGAATCTTCATTACCCCCGAACCTAACCTTTATAGCATTCCAGACTTGTTTAGGACAAGTCATGTTATGAAAATCACTCATGTGAGAATCAGGAATGGCCTGAAGCAAGATTGTTCTTGCTTTGTTCTCACGTTGAACTCTCATAATTTCTTCAGCAGTTACAGGTTCAGCAATTGTAACGTTACCTTCAGAATCTACTGTTGTCTTTTTCTCACGGCTGCCAGTAAGAATTATGTTCCAGAGATTAAAATCAACGCTTGCTATCCAATTCTGCATCTTCATGGCCCAAATTTCGTATTCATCCTTCCTTAGCATAGGAAGCTTTGCATTGTTGTTTGAAAAGGCCACCTGTTGCAATTGTTGTGAGAGAGAGCCTGCATCAGTGATAGCGATATCACCTCCTGGTTTGTCACCCATTGTAACAAAGTGAAAAGGTATGTGTTTGTGAAGAGGTTACAGAGTGTATCTTGTGGCTCTGATACCACTTGTAGGGATCTAAACCTTGATAGATCTCTTGAGCCAATGGATCGTTAGCTTACCAATGTAATCACTAGTAATGCTAAGTAGACAAACTCTGTATGCTTGTAATTATTGCGGAATATAATAACAAACACTATTACTAAACTTTGATCCTCTATGGATCTATATTGCTTTTACTAATCGTACTAAAACTTTGTTAAGACCCGTACCTATTACAATGACCTAGGGTTCCTTATATACTAGTGGAAACCCTAAACTTTCTTACAAGAAACGAATAAAAATAAATTAAACAAAGATATTCTACATATCTTGTACTAAAATAGATATTCTATAAAGTTCTATCTATGGATTATGTCCATCCGTAGGATCTCTGAAATATCCGCAGTATCAAGTCTTCAGCAGAATCTAGTCTTCCGCAGTAACTCGTCAGCAGTAACTTGACTTTGACAAAAATCCTTACAGTTGAACATTATATTTTCAAGTAACGATATTGGAAGCGAATTTTCATAACCGTCGAGGCGCGTACGATCAAAAGTTAAATGAGACAACACCTAAATAATGTTACAAGGTTTTCAAAAACGCCGAGCTTGACCATTAACACTTAACGTACAATAATTTGCGACTAGTTTTGCGAGGCCATTTTGCTCATATTTTCAAGTAATGAAAAGTGTTATTTTACGACGAAAATACTATATTTACCGATAAAACACCAAACGAGGATTGTGGAGTACCGTTTCAACCTAATTACATGAAAAGTGGTTATTAACTTAATGAGACGTCTAAAATGTATTTTTCAACGATAAACGTTATTTTCAAGTTTCACGAGTGGTATCGATAACATACGTATTTGCATGTATAACATCATTTCATTTCTTACATTAGACCATATCATTCATATTAGGTTGCGGTTAGAGATCGTGCCTCATTTTCAGTGTATCCACTTTTGTCATCGTAGCTATCGCTCCAGGTGAGTCATAGCCACTACTCTTTTAAATTGTTTTGTAAACTCTTTGAGGGAGAATACATGCTCGTTTTACTTAAACGCATTACTCGCTTTACATGGTTGATTACCTGTATATCATTGGTATGTTTGATTACCTGTATTTCATTGGTATGTTTGATTACCTATATTTCATTGGTATGTTTGATTACCTGCATTTCATGAGATTTGTCATCCTAGTTTATATGACCTCATGGTCACCAATTGTTCATATATGTCAAATGTAGTATTGTGGTTTCCCCACTTGGCTGTGATGTCAAACGTATTGTGGTTTCCCCACCTGGCTGTTATGTCAAACGTAATATTGCAGGTTTCTTCACTTGGCCGATTTATCATATGACTTCATTGTAATATTGTGGTTTCCCCACTTGGCTGTGATGTCAAACGTAATATTGTGGTTTCCCCACTTGGTTGTGATGTCAAACGTATTGTGGTTTCCCCACTTGGCTGTGATGTCAAACGTAATATTGTGGTTTCCCCACTTGACTGTGATGTCAAACGTAATATTGCTGTTTTCCCTACTCGACTGTTTTATCTATATGGCGACATTGTCAAAATTGTTTATATAACCTCATTGTTAGAAATTGTTTATATAGCGGTATTGCTACAATTATCTTTGAATCTAGATACAAGTATTACTTTTGTTCACATAACTAAATCATATTTGGCAGTGGGTCGTAAATACACAGGTTACAAGTCTTTTATGGCGGGACTTGTAACTGAGTGGATTTACGATGCCTTTGCTGGGAAATCTTCATTCATATGCATTACATTCTTTTTCACAAGACTCTATGAACTCACCAACCTCGTGTTAACACTTTAGCATGTATTTTCAGGTATTAAGCAATGGCACGCTACTCGAGGTTTTGGCAGGGCATGGCATGGTCATAGAAGACTCTGATATTCATTTGGGGACCGTTTTAAACTATTTTATGTCACACCCCCAATTTACCTGACTTGCAGCGGAATGGAATGCCTGGGGGTGTAACTGTCATAGCACCATAACAAGGAAATATTGAACGACCTAAAGTGTCGTTTGGAAAATACATATCGTTTGATTTATTTAAAAGCATCCAGTGCTACAAAACATAGGTCCCCAAAGGTTGAAACGTTTACAGAAAACAAGTTCAGGAAATGTCAAACGATAATTTACACAAGTGCATGAAAATCCAAAATGTAGTGCGTCATCCCTGGCACACCCTAATGTTACTCCATGCATGTAATATGATGATGCCTTAGTTACCTGAAAATACATTGCGAAAACGGTCAACACGAATGTTGGTGAATAATCATAGGTTTATGAAATGTAATGTTTGTACGGCCACCACAAGTATAAATGCATGACAAAAGTCACGTAAAATAGTACAATAGACCTTAAGCTCATGACACCGAAGCTATGACTGATGAAATTCTATGCCCCTCCCGAATGTTCTGCCAAACACTCAAATGTAAAAGACATGACATGCATCCGCTTACTGTTGGTACTCACTACCACGGATGGAGGCGTCACCCTCGATAGATCTATCCACTCACTCTCGCTTAACGGTAAATTAACGGTTCATGATGTTACAGGGGACTTATCACATGGCAAGGTAACTTAAGCAATGTACATAGGTTTTGATACTTGGGCTCGTACTAAAATGGTGCAATGTATTCTCCCCCGTGGGATTTGAAAACAATAAAAATGTATACGGGGCTATGAATACTCACCTCAACTGATGATACTGATGATAATATGATGTGAACAACAATGATCGGTTAACTGCGGCAACCTATAATGAATGATGAATGATCTCATTTAGATCACCAAATGATGTTATGAATGTCCATGCTCATGTTCCTATACCACTCTACTCTTTGGAAAAACACTTGTGTTATCAAAATATATAATCCAAGAATTTGGAAAAATATTGCTATTAGAAAATATAATAAGCTAGTTACAATATATATATATACTTATATATATATCGTATGTTTCCATGTTAGTGTTGAGATCCTCGGGTTGTAATCCTTGAAAAAATCGCCTTGAAATGATGAAAATATACTTGTAATAACTAATACTTCATTAGTTATAAAATTTGGTACTTAATATTATTTCTAGCTTATAAAAGTACTTCGTAGTTTTAGTGTCCATTTTTATTAAAAGCTGTCAAATAAAAATGGGTTTAGCCGATATTCAAACGTGAATATCTTTGTCGTTACTTGTCCGTTTTACTTGTTCTTTATATCCACGGTTACGTCTTAGTATGTAGTAATATATTTTGGAAGGGTCGGCTCCTCCGGGTTACGTCTAAAGCCTCTTTTTGTCCAATGAAAAACGTCCAACAGCAAACATTTTTCCAGAAAATACTTTTCGTCAACAATCTTGCAAAAATCATAACTTCTTCGTTATAAACTCTTTTTAATCCGTTCTTTCGCCTACGGATTCGTTTTTGAAAGTATTTTCTAAAAATTTTGCCAAAGTTCCCTTGGTGTTTACTGATTTTCCAGGTTTTCACAAAATGGGACAGCATGTCTAAAACATGTTCCAAATCAAGTTTTCAAGGTTTATAACTAATTTCTAACATCACCAAACCTCTTGTAATCACCACATAGCTAATCTAATCCTACCATACACCTTCTTAGGGTGCCATGGACTCCTAACCAAGTTATTATAGCAAGAGAATTCATAAATAAAAATTTAGGGTTTGTATGTTTCATTTTTGACAAAATAAATGGTGGTATAGCTAGTTGTACATGGTTTTTAGCATGAAACTCATGAAATACATGTAAATATAAGATGATTCATGTAAAAATAAAGTTGATAACTTACTTGATAAAATGAGATGATTAGATGATGAGTATGCTTGGATTTCTTGTGTTTTTCTTGATTGATTCTTGGTTAGGCAAGTATAATGAACAAGTTTGGTGTTTTAGCTTTTGGAAAAAGATCACTTGATCATGGATTATTGGTTTGGTCGTGGGTTGAGATGGAGAAGAGATGAGAATGAGATTTTGATCTAAAATGGATAAGTGTTCAAGATAAATGATGTTTGTAGATATTTAGTAACTAGTTTATAATGTATAATAATCACATTTAAATGCACAAGGTTAAGATTTTGTATAAAGTTGCCTAGGAGAGGACTTTTAGGACCGGCCATGGTGAGCCAGGGGGGGGGGGGGTAGGGGTACTTGGTATTTATTTAGGAAATTAGTGTAAGTTTAAGTGTTATTACGTGTTATTCGTTAAAATCGGGTACCGGGTTTAATAGAAATAAATGTTCACGAAGTTAACCGGGATGAAATAAAGTTATAATAATGTTAAAAACATATTAAAAATATGTTGGGTACATTTACTGAGTGATCGGGTGATTATTGTTTAGTTTTCACGAAAACCGTCGTTATATTCATAAGCGTACGTTATAAATAAAATAAATTTCCAAAATACTGGGTAACTGAATGTTATAACTTTTATGATGTTAAAATGGATATAAGAATATGTCGGGACCATTGTGGGAATATTTAGATATATTCGTCGTGTATAAGCCGGGTGTTAACGTTTACTATAAATACTTATACGTAAAAACGTTAAATGTACTGAATATAGAAATTTGAAAATCCTGAGAGTGGTATAACATGAAAATGCTGTTATGATGATATGCAGACTATCCCCAGTCCGTATGCAGTGTTCTTAACACTAATGAAATGAATTCGCACCTAAACCAATCCGGTTACGCGAATTTGAATACCCGTAAACTAAATTTACGATGAAATGAGTAATGCAAGTGAATAGTGAAAACTTTTCCGGAAATGAATAGTGTTCAGTGAATAGTAAATTTCCCAAAAGTTTCTCAGAATATCAAACTGACCTCGAAAATGATGAATAGTAAAACGATGAATAGTGTTTTGATGAATAGTGATTTATGAATAGTAAAAAGTCGAAGTTTGGGAAAATGACCTGAAATGGTAAATGACGTGAAATGGTGAGCTGTGACATTTTAAGGGTCTAATTCCGCACTACTTTTAACAATGTAAATTCAATACTTTTGGTTAAACGATTTTTATTCTAAATAATTAAAGTGAAAACCATTTTTGAACTTGTGTTGTAATACCAATTGAGTTACACCCCAGCTACATGTAAGCTTCCGCTGGACCCGATTTTGGGGGTGTGACAGATTGGCATCAGAGTTTTGGCAATAGCGAACTAAGTGTTTTTAAAACCTAGACTATAGCTACTTTCATGAAAACTTAACCCTATGACCGTCACGTGTCTGCCTGCCAAGCTGAAGCCTCATTTGTGGTTAGTTGCTGACATGGGTGATGAGATTTGTGTCTCATTATCTGGTATATTATATTCATTTGTTATAGTTGATTACTATAATTGTTTTTCATATAAGCATGTTCACGTATCATATGTCACCGCGTTATGTTTTTCCTTGCATAGTTTCATCATTTGACCTCGAGTTTTGGTCACTTACCTTAGTCTTTCAGAACGTCTTTGTATTCGTGAATGACATAGTATTAGTATAACTGAGCTGAGTATTTCAAAATTCGTGGAACCTCGGTGGAATATAGACTGGTCATCTATATTCAACCCGGGATAGTGAGATAGGTTGACCACCTATGTCTGACTCAGAGATGAATTTTGCAACACTGAGAATGGTTATAATAAAATTTTGTCTGGATTGAATCCTCTACTCAATTTCCAAATGTTTCATTTATGTGTGTATACTCTCGTTGTCAGAACATTCATACTTTTCATCACCTCGTGAACCACCGATTAGAAGCACGTCAACTGGTCATTTCATCTCATGAACATTCATGTTTATGCACAATACACTTACATCACATTATTTTATTTTATCACAATATCATTATGTCGCAGTTGTCACAGTCTCTTCCCTTCTCACCATCATTATCATTTCCTTTCCCCATCCCTATATATATAAGGAATTAGCTAACACTCTATAGATTCCTATGTCACTCATCACTTACTACTCCCTATATTGATAAGTGGATATTATCAATGACCTCCCTAGGAAAGACTTTCCATACCATCTATATGGAGGATCCCTCGGTACATTAAGACCATTCAAAACTCAACAGAAACCTAAAGATATCACAAAACCATTTGAACCACTATCACTAGCCTGATCGCCAAAATTCTACCATCTAGAAAGTATTGGCTTGACTGAATTACAAGATTAGTTTCGATGTGAATGCTCACTAAGCAACACTATAGAGATACATCCAGCCTTCTAACCAAGACTAGAACCTTCAATTAAACATGTCCTCACCAATAGACTTTATCCAAACATGTTAGACACCTATGCATTTGTGCAGACATACCTACCCGACTATTTTATCCCCTTAATACTTTCACTTTTAAATGGATTTTTCTCTAAACTACAGTTATACAAAACATATATCTTGTAAGAAATACTTTTCTGAGGCACTTATTTTGACAAGCAAATTCCTCTTGGTTAATCTTTTACAAAACTATTGAATGTTAAGAAATTTTAAACATCGATCTTTGGTAAACCGTATTATCCACCTCATGTTGAAAACAGTCCTATCTTGCATAACTATTAAATTTTGAAACATCAAGAAAGATGTTACTTAGAAAGCCTTTTGCTTAAAATTGTAAATTCATTTATTCAGGGAAGGTTTATGAACAAAACACATAAACTTAAAACAAACTTTGAAGATCAATCATTATATTATATCGTTTATACATTTAGGATTTTGTGATTTGACGATATAGAGCTTAGGGAAAATCTTAGTAATAGAGACTAAGCATCGTAGGTGGAGAGAGACCCAATTCATGACATTCCTGCGGAGGATCACAACCTTATCCTAGCCTAATCTTTCTAATAACACCCTTTGACGGACTTAACCTTGTAAGATTTTTTCCACAAGATTCATGATACCTAATTCAATTATTCCTAATATAGGAATTTGATTCACCTCAAACTCCTAGCAATTTCATTAAGATTCCTTTGGAACCACACCACCTATCATCTTCAGACCAATGGTCAGGATTAGAGAATGATTCAAACATAGGGAGATATGCCCACATCAGGTGTGATTGACTCTAGAAATGGTTGGGCTAACCATTTGCTATAAATCTAATTCATTGACAACAATAGCTATCACAAGATTCCAAAGACAACACCATTGAGACACAATACACAAATATGGAGAGATAAACCCGAGATACATTGGACCATTCAATATTTCAGACAGAATGAGCCTAGTGGCCTACAGACTTGAGCTCCCATTAGAGCTTAGTAGTTTACACGATAAATATCATCATCTTTTCACCAATACCACTCTAGAGACCAACACAAACTGAACTCTGGGACGAAGTTCCTGTTAGAGGGGAAGACTGTCACAACTCGAAATTTCAGGTCCTTTTTCAAACGTCGAAATTTCATTATTCATCTCGAAAGTTACTATTCATCCGTTACTATTCATTATTTACTATTCACTGATCACTATTCATCATTTTCGGAGTTAGTTTGAGATTCCGAGAAACGTTCAAAAATTTCACTATTCACAAAACACTATTCATTCCTGGAGGGAAATCACTATTCACGATTGTCGTTCATCATTTCGTAAATCTAGTTTACGGGTATTCAAATTCGCGTAACCGGATTGGTTTAGCTGCGAATTCATGCATCATCAGTAGGGACACGTCATATAGACTGGAGTAGTCTACATATCATCAGTAACGTCATCAGCATTTTAGATCATGCACGGATATGCATTATTTCAATTTACGTATGCTTAATTTGTAATTAACGTTATCACTCAGTTTTAATACTAATATATATACCCGATACTTCCGTCTACGATCCTAATATATTTTCATACTCATTATAATAATATAAAATTTATATTATTAATTTGCCTGGTGTTTTTAAATTAACTGCTACATTTTACGTTAGGAGCTTATAACTCCGTCGGTTTGCAATATTTCAACCCGACAATTATTTTAATACCCGATTCACAGCAGGAATGTAATTTCATAATTTTTACAACGTCGTCATATTTTGTTTGGTACCGTTAAACTTTATTTATAGCAAACTCGGTACCCGGTATCCTCGAAAACTATTAATATCTACACAATATTACCTAACATCTTACAAATTCACCCATTTTTCTTCACCCCTATCACTTTACTTACATGTTTGACATTTTTTTTACTAACCTTCAATTAATGAATGTACCTTTAACCAACCTAGCCAATCTATATTTTATAACTTCAATTATACACATAGTTCATGTAAGTGAAAAATAAAATACTCTCTCTTTCTCCCTTGCTCCATCCCACGGCAAAAGAAAGAACACCAAGAGAAATCCACAAAGTTTTCAAGATCAAGTAATAATCTAGTCATATATATACTCCTTGCTAGGATTTTGAAATAAAAATCCCAAGGTTCTTTAAGTATTTTCATCCAAATCATCTCAAAACATCAAGTAAGCTTCAAGTAAATATTTCAAACTTTTCATACTTTCATTTAATATATTTTGATGTTTTAGTAACTAGCTATGCAAATATATGTGTTATATATACCACTTTATACAATAATACTCTTTAATCTTAGATCTATAATTTTTATTAGTAACTTCAAGAGATCCACCAAGACTGGTGATGTTTAGGACCTCATGACACCCTAAGAAGGTGTATGGTAGGATTGAGTACTTGTGGAGTTGAATTGAAGTGGTTTGATTAAGTTTTGAACAAGTCTTGAAGTAGAAAAATGAGTTTTAACAACAATAGAAAAGGTTCTATCCTTAATCACGAAATTTGGAAAACTCAGTAACTCAGGGGATATTTTGGCTTAAATATTTAGAAAATACTTTCAAAAACGAAGCTATGGGCGAAAGAACGGATTAAAACGAGTTTATAACGAAGGAGATATGATTTTTGCAAGTTTAACGACGAAAACTATTTTCTGAAAAATGTACTTGCTGTTGGACGAATTTCGATGGACAAAAAGAGGCGTTAGACGTATTCTATAGGTGCCGACCTACTGAAAATATATTAGTATATATTAATACGATTCCGGGGATATAAATAACGTAGAAAACAAGCTTATAACGACCAAGATATACACGTTTCAAACCCGACGAAACTCTATTTATTTTGACAGCTTTTACTATAATAGAATTTTTCTAAGTGTTGAACATTATATTTTCAAGTAACGATACTGGAAGCGATATTTCTTAACCGTCGAGGCGTGTACGATCAAAAGTTAAATGAGACAACACCTAGATAATGTTACAAGGTTTTCAAAAACGCCGAGCTTGACCATTAACACTAAACGTACAATAATTTGTGACTAGTTTTGCGAGGCCATTTTGGTCATATTTTCAAGTAATGAAAAGTGTTATTTTACGACGAAAATACTATATTTACCGATAAAACACCAAACGAGGATTGTGGAGTACCGTTTCAACCTAATTACATGAAAAGTGGTTATTAACTTAATGAGACGACTAAAATGTATTTTTCAACGATAAACGTTATTTTCAAGTTTCACGAGTGGTATCGATAACATACGTATTTGCATGTGTAACATCGTTTCATTTCTTACATTAGACCATATCATTCATATTAGGTTGCGGTTAGAGATCGTGCCTCATTTTCAGTGTATCCACTTTTGTCATCGTAGCTATCGCTCCAGGTGAGTCATACCCACTACTCTTTTAAATTGTTTTGTAAACTCTTTGAGGGAGAATACATGCTCGTTTTACTTAAACGCATTACTCGCTTTACATGGTTGATTACCTGTATATCATTGGTATGTTTGATTACCTGTATTTCATTGGTATGTTTGATTACCTGCATTTCATGAGATTTGTCATCCTTGTTTATATGACCTCATGGTCACCAATTGTTCATATATGTCAAATGTAGTATTGTGGTTTCCCCACTTGGCTGTGATGTCAAACGTATTGTGGTTTCCCCACCTGGCTGTTATGTCAAACGTAATATTGCAGGTTTCTTCACTTAGCCGATTTATCATATGACTTCATTGTAATATTGTGGTTTTCCCAGTTGGCTGTGATGTCAAACGTAATATTGTGGTTTCCCCACTTGGCTGTGATGTCAAACGTATTGTGGTTTCCCAACTTGGCTGTGATGTCAAACGTAATATTGTGGTTTCCTCACTTGACTGTGATGTCAAACGTAATATTGCTGTTTTCCCTACTCGACTGATTTATCTATATGGCGACATTGTCAAAATTGTTTATATAACCTCATTGTTAGAAATTTTTCATATAGCGGTATTGCTTCAATTATCTTTGAATCTAGATACAAGTATTACTTTTGTTCACATAACTAAATCATATTTGGCAGTGAGTCATAAACACACAGGTTGCAAGTCTTTTATGGCGTGACTTGTAACTGAGTGGATTTACGATGCCTTTGCTGGGAAATCTTCATTCATATGCATTACATTCTTTTGTTAATTCAGTATTTTCCTAACATATTTTGTTTGACTACGTTTTTGTTGGAAGTCATCATAGTTTAGCTGACATAGTGTAAGTCGTCATAGTTTAGCTGACATAGTATCAAACATTGGATTGTATCAAACGACCTCTTGTTCTAGTTTTCAAAAGTTGCTTAGAGTAACCGAGAACTAAACTGGAACCGACTCATGCTACGCAGTCCAATTCTCAGTTCCTTGACCATTGATTTTTCATTTTTCTGGTTCCATAACCAAGCTAACACCTACAAAAGAACATATATAGCAACTAATAATAACCAAACCAAAAAGCATATAACGTTCACTTCATAAAAATACAGTTTTATACAACAACAAAAAATAATTTAAACGTCAGGGAATGTCAAACATTATATCTATGTATAAACAAACATAAGAACATTGTGTAGTGACACTAATTTTTTTGATACATTTATAGTTACTCATTAAAATTTTAGTACACTTTGAATGACACATTACAAATCTTAATATTTGTAGTGACATACTATGTTTGACCATTTGGATTATAGTTCAGTTTTGTTTTTCTAATTAAAAATAATTTAAAGCTTTACTAAACAAAATAGATTAAAAACTTGATATCACGTTATAAACAGTAACTCAAGTCATCTGTAACCAGTGTCGCTATTTTGGGTTTTTAATGATACTGGCCTGCTACAGTTGTGCTACCGCTCACTTTATTGCAACCTTGTTTGGGCCTAAATGACAAAATTTTGACCCCACGTCTACTAAGTAGTAACCTCACCATTAAGGTGATGTTTAGGACCCCATGACACCCAAAGAAGGTGTATGGTAGGATTGAGTACTTGTGGAGTTGAATTGAAGTGGTTTGATTAAGTTTTGAACAAGTCTTGAACTAGAAAAATGAGTTTTAACAACAATAGAAAAGGTTCTGTCCTTAATCACGAAATTTGGAAAACTCAGTAACTCAGGGGATATTTTGGCTTAAATATTTAGAAAATTCTTTCAAAAACGAAGCTATGGGCAAAAGAACGGATTAAAACGAGTTTATAACGAAGGAGATATGATTTTTGCAAGTTTAACGACGAAAACTATTTTCTGAAAATATACTTGCTGTTGGACGAATTTCGACGGACAAAAAGAGGCGTTAGACGTATTCTATAGGAGTCGACCTACTGAAAATATATTAGTATATATTAATACGATTCTGGGGATATAAATAACGTAGAAAACAAGCTTATAACGACCAAGATATACACGTTTCAAACCCGACGAAACTCTATTTATTTTGACAGCTTTTACTATAATAGAATTTTTCTAAGTGTTGAACATTATATTTTCAAGTAACGATACTGGAAGCGATATTTCTTAACCGTCGAGGCGCGTACGATCAAAAGTTAAATGAGACAACAGCTAGATAATGTTACAAGGTTTTCAAAAACGCCGAGCTTGACCATTAACACTAAACGAACAATAATTTGCAACTAGTTTTGCGAGGCCATTTTGGTCATATTTTCAAGTAATGAAAAGTGTTATTTTACGACGAAAATACTATATTTACCGATAAAACACCAAACGAGGATTGTGGAGTACCGTTTCAACCTAATTACATGAAAAGTGGTTATTAACTTAATGAGACGTCTAAAATGTATTTTTCAACGATAAACGTTATTTTCAAGTTTCACGAGTGGTATCGATAACATACGTATTTGCATGTGTAACATCATTTCATTTCTTACACTAGACCATATCATTCATATTAGGTTGCGGTTAGAGATCGTGCCTCATTTTCAGTGTATCCACTTTTGTCATCGTAGCTATCGCTCCAGGTGAGTCATAGCCACTACTCTTTTAAATTGTTTTGTAAACTCTTTGAGGGAGAATACATGCTCGTTTTACTTAAACGCATTACTCGCTTTACATGGTTGATTACCTGTATATCATTGGTATGTTTGATTACCTGTATTTCATTGGTATGTTTGATTACCTGCATTTCATGAGATTTGTCATCCTTGTTTATATGACCTCATGGTCACCAATTGTTCATATATGTCAAATGTAGTATTGTGGTTTCCCCACTTGGCTGTGATGTGAAGCGTATTGTGGTTTCCCCACCTGGCTGTTATGTCAAACGTAATATTGCAGGTTTCTTCACTTGGCCGATTTATCATATGACTTCATTGTAATATTGTGGTTTCCCCACTTGGCTGTGATGTCAAACGTATTGTGGTTTCCCAACTTGGCTGTGATGTCAAACGTAATATTGTGGTTTCCCCACTTGACTGTGATGTCAAACGTAATATTGCTGTTTTCCCTACTCGACTGATTTATCTATATGGCGACATTGTCAAAATTGTTTATATAACCTCATTGTTAGAAATTGTTTATATAGCGGTATTGCTACAATTATCTTTGAATCTAGATACAAGTATTACTTTTGTTCACATAACTAAATCATATTTGGCAGTGAGTCGTAAACACACAGGTTACAAGTCTTTTATGGCATGACTTGTAACTGAGTAGATTTACGATGCCTTTGCTGGGAAATCTTCATTCATATGCATTACATTCTTTTTCACAAGACTCTATGAACTCACCAACCTCGTGTTGACACTTTAGCATGTATTTTCAGGTATTAAGCAATGGCACGCTACTGGAGGTTTTGGCAGGGCATGGCATGGTCATAGAAGACTCTGATATTCATTTGGGGACCGTTTTAAAATATTTTAAGGGCCTAATTCCGCACTACTTTTAACAATGTAAATTCAATACTTTTGGTTAAACGATTTTTATTCTAAATAATTGAAGTGGAAACCGTTTTTGAACTTGTGTTGTAATACCAATTGAGTTACACCCCAGCTACATGTAAGCTTCCACTGGACCCGATTTTGGGGGTGTGACAGTGAGAATCGAGGAGTGGAGTATGGTAAAGAGAGAGCTTCGTAGCCGAACCACTATAAATCTCCGTGTCCCGGTTTGATCGTTTCTTTCCCTATCTTTACTTACTTGTTTATTATTGTATTTGTGTGTTGTTGTGTTCACATAAAGATCGAATCGAATTATTTTTCATAAAACTATTTTATAAAAGATAATTTTCTAAAACGTAAATAAAACGGTGAAACTATTCAACCCCCCCCCCCCCCCTTCTAGTTTCTACAGTTTGTATTTTCTTTCGCTTTTTTGACATATGCTAGTGTGCGCCTTTTGGGGCATGTCCAAAGGTTTGCAGTCTTGTTGTAGTGGTTGGTTATGGTATAATAGATTGCCTTAAAAAAAATAAAAAAAATAAAAAAAAATAAAAAAATAAAATAAAAAATCCTAATATAATTCAATATTTCCCTCTTTTGTTAATTCAATATTTTCCTAACATATTTTGTTTGACTACGTTTTTGTTGGAAGTCATCATAGTTTAGCTGACATTGTGTAAGTCGTCATAGTTTAGCTGACATAGTATCAAACATTGGATTGTATCGAATGACCTCTTGTTCTAGTTTTCAAAAGTTGCTTAGAGTAACCGAGAACTAAACCGGAACCGACTCATGCTACGCAGTCCAATTCTCAGTTCCTTGACCATTGATTTTTCATTTTTCTTGTTCCAGAACCAAGCTAACACCTACAGAAGAACATATATAGCAACTAATAATAACCAAACCAAAAAGCATATAACGTTCGCTTCATAAAAATACACTTTTATACAACAACAAAAAATAATTTAAACGTCAGGGAATGTCAAACATTATATCTATGTATAAACAAACATAAGAACATTGTGTAGTGACACTAATTTTTTTGATACATTTATAGTTACTCATTAAAATTTTAGTACACTTTGAATGACACATTACAGATTTTAATATTTGTAGTGACATACTATGTTTGACCATTTGGATTATAGTTCAGTTTTGTTTTTCTAATTAAAAATAATTTAAAGCTTTACTAAACAAAATAGATTAAAAACTTGAGATCACGTTATAAACAGTAACTCAAGTCATCTGTAACCAGTGTCGCTATTTTGGGTTTTTAATGATACTGGCCTGCTACAGTTGTGCTACCGCTCACTTTATTGCAACCTTGTTTGGGCCTAAGTGACAAAATTTTGACCCCACGTCTACTAAGTAGTAACATCACCATTAAGGTGATGTTTAGGACCCCATGACACCCTAAAAAGGTCTATGGTAGGAATGAGTACTTGTGGAGTTGAATTGAAGTGGTTTGATTAAGTTTTGAACAAGTCTTGAACTAGAAAAATGAGTTTTAACAACAATATAAAAGGTTCTGTCCTTAATCACGAAATTTTGAAAACTCAGTAACTCAGGGTATATTTTGGCTTAAATATTTAGAAAATACTTTCAAAAACGAAGCTATGGGCGAAAGAACGGATTAAAACGAGTTTATAACGAAGGAGATATGATTTTTGCAAGTTTAACGACGAAAACTATTTTCTGTAAATGTACTTGCTGTTGGACGAATTTCGACGGACAAAAAGAGGCGTTAGACGTATTCTATAGGAGCCGACCTACTGAAAATATATTAGTATATATTAATACGATTCCGGGGATATAAATAACGTAGAAAACAAGCTTATAACGACCAAGATATACACGTTTCAAACCCGACGAAACTCTATTTATTTTGACAGCTTTTACTATAATAGAATTTTTCTAAGTGTTGAACATTATATTTTCAAGTAACGATACTGGAAGCGATATTTCTTAACCGTCGAGGCGCGTACGATCAAAAGTTAAATGAGACAACACCTAGATAATGTTACAAGGTTTTCAAAAACGCCGAGCTTGACCATTAACACTAAACGTACAATAATTTGCGACTAGTTTTGCGAGGCCATTTTGGTCATATTTTCAAGTAATGAAAAGTGTTATTTTACGACGAAAATACTATATTTACCGATAAACCACCAAACGAGGATTGTGGAGTATCGTTTCAACCTAATTACATGAAAAGTGGTTATTAACTTAATGAGACGTCTAAAATGTATTTTTCAACAATAAACGTTATTTTCAAGTTTCACGAGTGGTATCGATAACATACGTATTCGCATGTGTAACATCATTTCATTTCTTACATTAGACCATATCATTCATATTAGGTTGCGGTTAGAGATCGTGCCTCATTTTCAGTGTATCCACTTTGTCATCGTAGCTATCGCTCCAGGTGAGTCATAGCCACTACTCTTTTAAATTGTTTTGTAAACTCTTTGAGGGAGAATACATGCTCGTTTTACTTAAACGCATTACTCGCTTTACATGGTTGATTACCTGTATATCATTGGTATGTTTGATTACCTGTATTTCATTGGTATGTTTGATTACCTGTATTTCATTGGTATGTTTGATTACCTGCATTTCATGAGATTTGTCATCCTTGTTTATATGACCTCATGGTCACCAATTGTTCATATATGTCAAATGTAGTATTGTGGTTTCCCCACTTGGCTGTGATGTCAAACGTATTGTGGTTTCCCCACTTGGCTGTTATGTCAAACGTAATATTGCAGGTTTCTTCACTTGACCGATTTATCATATGACTTCATTGTAATATTGTGGTTTCCCCACTTGGCTGTGATGTCAAACGTATTGTGGTTTCCCAACTTGGCTATGATGTCAAACGTAATATTGTGGTTTCCCCACTTGACTGTTATGTCAAACGTAATATTGTTGTTTTCCCTACTCGACTGATTTATCTATATGGCGACATTGTCAAAATTGTTTATATAACCTCATTGTTAGAAACTGTTTATATAGCGGTATTGCTACAATTATCTTTGAATCTAGATACAAGTATTACTTTTGTTCACATAACTAAATCATATTTGGCAGTGAGTCGTAAACACACAGGTTACAAGTCTTTTATGGCGTGACTTGTAACTGAGTGGATTTACGATGCCTTTGCTGGGAAATCTTCATTCATATGCATTACATTCTTTTTCACAAGACTCTATGAACTCACCAACCTCGTGTTGACACTTTAGCATGTTTTTTCAGGTATTAAGCAATGGCACGCTACTAGAGATTTTGGCAGGGCATGGCATGGTCATAGAAGACTCTGATATTCATTTGGGGACCGTTTTAAACTATTTTAAGGGCCTAATTCCGCACTACTTTTAACAATGTAAATTCAATACTTTTGGTTAAACGATTTTTATTCTAAATAATTGAAGTGAAAACCATTTTTGAACTTATGTTGTAATACCAATTGAGTTACACCCCAGCTACATGTAAGCTTCCGCTGGACCCGATTTTGGGGGTGTGACAGTGAGAATCGAGGAGTGGAGTATGGTAAAGAGAGAGCTTCGTAGCCGAACCACTATAAATCTCCGTGTCCCGGTTTGATCGTTTCTTTCCCTATCTTTACTTACTTGTTTATTATTGTATTTGTGTGTTGTTGTGTTCACATAAAGATCGAATCGAATTATTTTTCATAAAACTATTTTATAAAAGATAATTTTCTAAAACGTAAATAAAACGGTGAAACTATTCAACCCCCCCCCCCTTCTAGTTTCTACAGTTTGTATTTTCTTTCGCTTTTTTGACATATGCTAGTGTGCGCCTTTTGGGGCATGTCCAATGGTTTGCAGTCTTGTTGTAGTGGTTGGTTATGGTATAATAGATTGCCTTAAAAATAAATAAATAAATAAATAAAAAAATAAAAAATAAAAAAAAACAAGAAAAAAAATAAAAGAAAAAAAAAATCCTAATATAATTCAATATTTCCCTCTTTTGTTAATTCAATATTTTCCTAACATATTTTGTTTGCCTACGTTTTTGTTGGAAGTCATCATAGTTTAGCTGCCATTGTGTAAGTCGTCATAGTTTAGCTGACATAGTATCAAACATTGGATTGTATCGAATGACCTCTTGTTCTAGTTTTCAAAAGTTGCTTAGAGTAACCGAGAACTAAACCGGAACCGACTCATGCTACGCAGTCCAATTCTCAGTTCCTTGACCATTGATTTTTCATTTTTCTGGTTCCATAACCAAGCTAACACCTACAAAAGAACATATATAGCAACTAATAATAACCAAACCAAAAAGCATATAACGTTCGCTTCATAAAAATACACTTTTATACAACAACAAAAAATAATTTAAACGTCAGGGAATGTCAAATATTATATCTATGTATAAACAAACATAAGAACATTGTGTAGTGACACTAATTTTTTTGATACATTTATAGTTACTCATTAAAATTTTAGTACACTTTGAACGACACGTTACAAATTTTAATATTTGTAGTGACATACTATGTTTGACCATTTGGATTATAGTTCAGTTTTGTTTTTCTAATTAAAAATAATTTAAAGCTTTACTAAACAAAATAGATTAAAAACTTGATATCACGTTATAAACAGTAACTCAAGTCATCTGTAACCAGTGTCGCTATTTTGGGTTTTAATGATACTGGCCTGCTACAGTTGTGCTACCGCTCACTTTATTGCAACCTTGTTTGGGCCTAAATGACAAAATTTTGACCCCACGTCTACTAAGTAGTAACATCACCATTAAGGTGATGTTTAGGACCCCATGACACCCTAAGAAGGTGTATGGTAGGATTGAGTACTTGTGGAGTTGAATTGAAGTGGTTTGATTAAGTTTTGAACAAGTCTTGAACTAGAAAAATGAGTTTTAACAACAATAGAAAAGGTTCTGTCCTTAATCACGAAATTTGGAAAACTCAGTAACTCAGGGGATATTTTGGCTTAAATATTTAGAAAATACTTTCAAAAACGAAGCTATGGGCGAAAGAACGGATTAAAACGAGTTTATAACGAAGGAGATATGATTTTTGCAAGTTTAACGACGAAAACTATTTTCTGAAAATGTACTTGCTGTTGGACGAATTTCGACGGACAAAAAGAGGCGTTAGACGTATTCTATAGGAGCCGACCTACTGAAAATATATTAGTATATATTAATACGATTCCGGGGATATAAATAACGTAGAAAACAAGCTTATAACGACCAAGATATACACGTTCCAAACCCGACGAAACTCTATTTATTTTGACAGCTTTTACTATAATAGAATTTTTCTAAGTGTTGAACATTATATTTTCAAGTAACGATACTGGAAGCGATATTTCTTAACCCTCGAGGTGCGTACGATCAAAAGTTAAATGAGACAACACCTAGATAATGTTACAAGGTTTTCAAAAACGCCGAGCTTGACCATTAACACTAAACGTACAATAATTTGCGACTAGTTTTGCGAGGCCATTTTGGTCATATTTTCAAGTAATGAAAAGTGTTATTTTACGACGAAAATACTATATTTACCGATAAAACACCAAACGAGGATTGTGGAGTACCGTTTCAACCTAATTACATGAAATGTGGTTATTAACTTAATGAGACGTCTAAAATGTATTTTTCAACGATAAACATTATTTTCAAGTTTCACGAGTGGTAAAGATAACATACGTATTTGCATGTGTAACATCATTTCATTTCTTACACTAGACCATATCATTCATATTAGGTTGCGGTTAGAGATCGTGCCTCATTTTCAGTGTATCCACTTTTGTCATCGTAGCTATCGCTCCAGGTGAGTCATAGCCACTACTCTTTTAAATTTTTTTGTAAACTATTTGAGGGAGAATACATGCTCGTTTTACTTAAATGCATTACTCGCTTTACATGGTTGATTACCTGTATATCATTGGTATGTTTAATTACCTGTATTTCATTGGTATGTTTGATTACCTGTATTTCATTGGTATGTTTGATTACCTGCATTTCATGAGATTTGTCATCCTTGTTTATATGACCTCATGGTCACCAATTGTTCATATATGTCAAATGTAGTATTGTGGTTTCCCCACGTGGCTGTGATGTCAAACGTATTGTGGTTTCCCCACTTGGCTGTTATGTCAAACGTAATATTGCAGGTTTCTTCACTTGACCGATTTATCATACGACTTCATTGTAATATTGTGGTTTCCCCACTTGGCTGTGATGTCAAACGTAATATTGTGGTTTCCCCACTTGGCTGTGATGTCAAACGCATTGAGGTTTCCCAACTTGGCTATGATGTCAAACGTAATATTGTGGTTTCCCCACTTGACTGTTATGTCAAACGTAATATTGCTGTTTTCCCTACTCGACTGATTTATCTATATGGCGACATTGTCAAAATTGTTTATATAACCTCATTGTTAGAAATTGTTTATATAGCGGTATTGCTACAATTATCTTTGAATCTAGATACAAGTATTACTTTTGTTCACATAACTAAATCATATTTGGCAGTGAGTCGTAAACACACAGGTTACAAGTCTTTTATGGCGTGACTTGTAACTGAGTGGATTTACGATGCCTTTGCTGGGAAATCGTCATTCATATGCATTACATTCTTTTTCACAAGACTCTATGAACTCACCAACCTCGTGTTGACACTTTAACATGTATTTTCAGGTATTAAGCAATGGCACGCTACTGGAGGTTTTGGCAGGGCATGGCATGGTCATAGAAGACTCTGATATTCATTTGGGGACCGTTTTAAACTATTTTAAGGGACCAATTCCGCACTACTTTTAACAATGTAAATTCAATACTTTTGGTTAAACGATTTTTATTCTAAATAATTGAAGTGAAAACCATTTTTGAACTTGTGTTGTAATACCAATTGAGTTACACCCCAACTACATGTAAGCTTCCGCTGGACCCGATTTTGGGGGTGTGACAGTGAGAATCGAGGAGTGGAGTATGGTAAAGAGAGAGCTTCGTAGCCGAACCACTATAAATCTCCGTGTCCTGGTTTGATCGTTTCTTTCCCTATCTTTACTTACTTGTTTATTATTGTAGTTGTGTGTTGTTGTGTTCACATAAAGATCGAATTGAATTATTTTTCATAAAACTATTTTATAAAAGATAATTTTCTAAAACGTAAATAAAACGGTGAAACTATTCAACCCCCCCTCCCCCCCTTCTAGTTTCTACAGTTTGTATTTTCTTTCGCTTTTTTGACATATGCTAGTGTGCGCCTTTTGGGGCATGTCCAAAGGTATGCAGTCTTGTTGTAGTGGTTGGTTATGGTATAATAGATTGCCTTAAAAAAATAATAAATAAAAAAATAATAATAAAAAAAACCCTAATATAATTCAATATTTCCCTCTTTTGTTAATTCAATATTTTCCTAACATATTTTGTTTGACTACGTTTTTGTTGGAAGTCATCATAGTTTAGCTGACATAGTGTAAGTCGTCATAGTTTAGCTGACATAGTATCAAACATTGGATTGTATCGAATGACCTCTTTTTCTAGTTTTCAAAAGTTGCTTAGAGTAACCGAGAACTAAACCGGAACCGACTCATGCTACGCAGTCCAATTCTCAGTTCCTTGACCATTGATTTTTCGTTTTTCTGGTTCCAGAACCAAGCTAACACCTACAAAAGAACATATATAGCAACTAATAATAACCAAACCAAAAAGCATATAACGTTCGCTTCATAAAAATACACTTTTATACAACAACAAAAAATAATTTAAACGTCAGGGAATGTCAAACATTATATCTATGTATAAACAAACATAAGAACATTGTGTAGTGACACTAATTTTTTTGATACATTTATAGTTACTCATTAAAATTTTAGTACACTTTGAATGACACATTACAAATTTTAATATTTGTAGTGACATACTATGTTTGACCATTTGGATTATAGTTCAGTTTTGTTTTTCTAATTAAAAATAATTTAAACCTTTACTAAACAAAATAGATTAAAAACTTGATATCACGTTATGAACAGTAACTCAAGTCATCTGTAACCAGTGTCGCTATTTTGGGTTTTAAATGATACTGGCCTGCTACAGTTGTGCTACCGCTCACTTTATTGCAACCCTGTTTGGGCCTAAATGACAAAATTTTGACCCCACGTCTACTAAGTAGTAACATCACCATTAAGGTGATGTTTAGGACCCCATGACACCCTAAGAAGGTGTATGGTAGGATTGAGTACTTGTGGAGTTGAATTGAAGTGGTTTGATTAAGTTTTGAACAAGTCTTGAACTAGAAAAATGAGTTTTAACAACAATAGAAAAGGTTCTGTCCTTAATCACGAAATTTGGAAAACTCAGTAACTCAGGGGATATTTTGGCTTAAATATTTAGAAAATAATTTCAAAAACGAAGCTATGGGCGAAAGAACGGATTAAAACGAGTTTATAACGAAGGAGATATGATTTTTGCAAGTTTAACGACGAAAACTATTTTCTGAAAATGTACTTGCTGTTCGACGAATTTCGACGGACAAAAAGAGGCGTTAGACGTATTCTATAGGAGCCGACCTACTGAAAATATATTAGTATATATTAATACGATTCCGGGGATATAAATAACGTAGAAAACAAGCTTATAACGACCAAGATATACACGTTCCAAACCCGACGAAACTCTATTTATTTTGACAGCTTTTACTATAATAGAATTTTTCTAAGTGTTGAACATTATATTTTCAAGTAACGATACTGGAAGCGATATTTCTTAACCGTCGAGGCGCGTACGATCAAAATTTAAATGAGACAACACCTAGATAATGTTACAAGGTTTTCAAAAACGCCGAGCTTGACCATTAACACTAAACGTACAATAATTTGCGACTAGTTTTGCGAGGCCATTTTGGTCATAGTTTCAAGTAATGAAAAGTGTTATTTTACGACGAAAATACTATATTTACCGATAAAACACCAAACGAGGATTGTGGAGTACCGTTTCAACCTAATTACATGAAAAGTGGTTATTAACTTAATGAGACGTCTAAAATGTATTTTCCAACGATAAACGTTATTTTCAAGTTTCACGAGTGGTATCGATAACATACGTATTTGCATGTGTAACATCATTTCATTTCTCACATTAGACCATATCATTCATTATCGTGCCTCATTTTCAGTGTATCCACTTTTGTCATCGTAGCTATCGCTCCAGGTGAGTCATAGCCACTACTCTTTTAAATTGTTTTGTAAACTATTTGAGGGAGAATACATGCTCGTTTTACTTAAACGCATTACTCGCTTTACACGGTTGATTACCTGTATATCATTGGTATGTTTGATTACCTGTATTTCATTGGTATGTTTGATTACTTGTATTTCATTGGTATGTTTGATTACCTGCATTTCATGAGATTTGTCATCCTTGTTTATATGACCTCATGGTCACCAATTGTTCATATATGTCAAATGTAGTATTGTGGTTTCCCCACTTGGCTGTGATGTCAAACGTATTGTGGTTTCCCCACTTGGCTGTTATGTCAAACGTAATATTGCAGGTTTCTTCACTTGACCGATTTATCATATGACTTCATTGTAATATTGTGGTTTCCCCACTTGGCTGTGATGTCAAACGTAATATTGTGGTTTCCCCACTTGGCTGTGATGTCAAACGTATTGTGGTTTCCCAACTTGGCTATGATGTCAAACGTAATATTGTGGTTTCCCCACTTGACTGTTATGTCAAACGTAATATTGCTGTTTTCCCTACTCGACTGCTTTATCTATATGGCGACATTGTCAAAATTGTTTATATAACCTCATTGTTAGAAATTGTTTATGTAGCGGTATTGCTACAATTATCTTTGAATCTAGATAAAAGTATTACTTTTGTTCACATAACTAAATCATATTTGGCAGTGAGTCGTAAACACACAGGTTACAAGTCTTTTATGGCGTGACTTGTAACTGAGTGGATTTACGATGCCTTTGCTGGGAAATCTTCATTCATATGCATTACATTCTTTTTCACAAGACTATATGAACTCACCAACCTCGTGTTGACACTTTAGCATGTGTTTTCAGGTATTAAGCAATGGCACGCTACTGGAGGTTTTGGCAGGGCATGGCATGGTCATAGAAGACTCTGATATTCATTTGGGGACCGTTTTAAACTATTTTAAGGGCCTAATTCCGCACTAGTTTTAACAATGTAAATTCAATACTTTTGGTTAAACGATTTTTATTCTAAATAATTGAAGTGAAAACCATTTTTGAACTTGTGTTGTAATACCAAGTGAGTTACACCCCAGCTACATGTAAGCTTCCTCTGGACCCAATTTTGGGGGTGTGACAGTGAGAATCGAGGAGTGGAGTATGGTAAAGAGAGAGCTTCGTAGCCGAACCACTATAAATCTCCGTGTCCCGGTTTGATCGTTTCTTTCCCTATCTTTACTTACTTGTTTATTATTGTATTTGTGTGTTGTTGTGTTCACATAAAGATCGAATCGAATTATTTTTCATAAAACTTTTTTATAAAAGATAATTTTCTAAAACGGAAATAAAACGGTGAAACTATTCAACCCCCCCCCCCCCTTCTAGTTTCTACAGTTTGTATTTTCTTTCGCTTTTTTGACATATGCTAGTGTGCGCCTTTTGGGGCATGTCCAAAGGTTTGCAGTCTTGTTGTAGTGGTTGGTTATGGTATAATAGATTGCCTTAAAAAAATAATAAATAAAAAAATAATAATAAAAAAAAAACCCTAATATAATTCAATATTTCCCTCTTTTGTTAATTCAATATTTTCCTAACATATTTTGTTTGACTACGTTTTTGTTGGAAGTCATCATAGTTTAGCTGACATAGTGTAAGTCGTCATAGTTTAGCTGACATAGTATCAAACATTGGATTGTATCGAATGACCTCTTGTTCTAGTTTTCAAAAGTTGCTTAGAGTAACCGAGAACTAAACCGGAACCGACTCATGCTACGCAGTCCAATTCTCAGTTCCTTGACCATTGATTTTTCGTTTTTCTGGTTCCAGAACCAAGCTAACACCTACAAAAGAACATATATAGCAACTAATAATAACCAATCCAAAAAGCATATAACGTTCGCTTCATAAAAATACACTTTTATACAACAACAAAAAATAATTTAAACGTCAGGGAATGTCAAACATTATATCTATGTATAAACAAACATAAGAACATTGTGTAGTGACACTAATTTTTTTGATACATTTATAGTTACTCATTAAAATTTTAGTACACTTTGAATGACACATTACAAATTTTAATATTTGTAGTGACATACTATGTTTGACCATTTGGATTATAGTTCAGTTTTGTTTTTCTAATTAAAAATAATTTAAAGCTTTACTAAACAAAATAGATTAAAAACTTGATATCACGTTATAAACAGTAACTCAAGTCATCTGTAACCAGTGTCGCTATTTTGGGTTTTTAATGATTCTGGCCAGCTACAGTTGTGCTACCGCTCACTTTATTGCAACCTTGTTTGGGCCTAAATGACAAAATTTTGACCCCACGTCTACTAAGTAGTAACATCACCATTAAGGTGATGTTTAGGACCTCATGACACCCTAAGAAGGTGTATGGTAGGATTGAGTACTTGTGGAGTTGAATTGAAGTGGTTTGATTAAGTTTTGAACAAGTCTTGAACTAGAAAAATGAGTTTTAACAACAATAGAAAAGGTTCTGTCCTTAATCACGAAATTTGGAAAACTCAGTAACTCAGGGGATATTTTGGCTTAAATATTTAGAAAATACTTTCAAAAACGAAGCTATGGGCGAAAGAACGGATTAAAACGAGTTTATAACGAAGGAGATATGATTTTTGCAAGTTTAACGACGAAAACTATTTTCTGTAAATGTACTTGCTGTTGGACAAATTTCGACGGACAAAAAGAGGCGTTAGACGTATTCTATAGGAGCCGACCTACTGAAAATATATTAGTATATATTAATACGATTCCGGGGATATAAATAACGTAGAAAACAAGCTTATAACGACCAAGATATACACGTTTCAAACCCGACGAAACTCTATTTATTTTGACAGCTTTTACTATAATAGAATTTTTCTAAGTGTTGAACATTATATTTTCAAGTAACGATACTGGAAGCGATATTTCTTAACCGTCGAGGCGCGTACGATCAAAAGTTAAATGAGACAACACCTAGATAATGTTACAAGGTTTTCAAAAACGCCGAGCTTGACCATTAACACTAAACGTACAATAATTTGCGACTAGTTTTGCGAGGCCATTTTGGTCATATTTTCAAGTAATGGAAAGTGTTATTTTACGACGAAAATACTATATTTACCGATAAAACACCAAACGAGGATTGTGGAGTACCGTTTCAACCTAATTACATGAAAAGTGGTTATTAACTTAATGAGACGTCTAAAATGTATTTTTCAACGATAAACGTTATTTTCAAGTTTCACGAGTGGTATCGATAACATACGTATTTGCATGTGTAACATCATTTCATTTCTTACATTAGACCATATCATTCATATTAGGTTGCGGTTAGAGATCGTGCCTCATTTTCAGTGTATCCACTTTTGTCATCGTAGCTATCGCTCCAGGTGAGTCATAGCCACTACTCTTTTAAATTGTTTTGTAAACTATTTGAGGGAGAATACATGCTCGTTTTACTTAAACGCATTACTCGCTTTACACGGTTGATTACCTGTATATCATTGGTATGTTTGATTACCTGTATTTCATTGGTATGTTTGATTACTTGTATTTCATTGGTATGTTTGATTACCTGCATTTCATGAGATTTGTCATCCTTGTTTATATGACCTCATGGTCACCAATTGTTCATATATGTCAAATGTAGTATTGTGGTTTCCCCACTTGGCTGTGATGTCAAACGTATTGTGGTTTCCCCACTTGGCTGTTATGTCAAACGTAATATTGCAGGTTTCTTCACTTGACCGATTTATCATATGACTTCATTGTAATATTGTGGTTTCCCCACTTGGCTGTGATGTCAAACGTAATATTGTGGTTTTCCCACTTGGCTGTAATGTCAAACGTATTGTGGTTTCCCAACTTGGCTATGATGTCAAACGTAATATTGTGGTTTCCCCACTTGACTGTTATGTCAAACGTAATATTGCTGTTTTCCCTACTCGACTGATTTATCTATATGGCGACATTGTCAAAATTGTTTATATAACCTCATTGTTAGAAATTGTTTATATAGCGGTATTGCTACAATTATCTTTGAATCTAGATAAAAGTATTACTTTTGTTCACATAACTAAATCATATTTGGCAGTGAGTCGTAAACACACAGGTTACAAGTCTTTTATGGCGTGACTTGTAACTGAATGGATTTACGATGCCTTTGCTGGGAAATCTTCATTCATATGCATTACATTCTTTTTCACAAGACTCTATGAACTCACCAACCTCGTGTTGACACTTTAGCATGTATTTTCAGGTATTAAGCAATGGCACACTACAGGAGGTTTTGGCAGGGCATGGCATGGTCATAGAAGACTCTGATATTCATTTGGGGACCGTTTTAAACTATTTTAAGGGCCTAATTCCGCACTAGTTTTAACAATGTAAATTCAATACTTTTGGTTGAACGATTTTTATTCTAAATAATTGAAGTGAAAACCATTTTTGAACTTGTGTTGTAATACCAATTGAGTTACACCCCAGCTACATGTAAGCTTCCTCTGGACCCGATTTTGGGGGTGTGACAGTGAGAATCGAGGAGTGGAGTATGGTAAAGAGAGAGCTTCGTAGCCGAACCACTATAAATCTCCGTGTCCCGGTTTGATCGTTTCTTTCCCTATCTTTACTTACTTGTTTATTATTGTATTTGTGTGTTGTTGTGTTCACATAAAGATCGAATCGAATTATTTTTCATAAAACTATTTTATAAAAGATAATTTTCTAAAACGTAAATAAAACGGTGAAACTATTCAACCCCCCCCCCCCCCCTTCTAGTTTCTACAGTTTGTATTTTCTTTCGCTTTTTTGACATATGCTAGTGTGCGCCTTTTGGGGCATGTCCAAAGGTTTGCAGTCTTGTTGTAGTGGTTGGTTATGGTATAATAGATTGCCTTAAAAAAATAATAAATAAAAAAATAATAAAAAAAAAAACCCTAATATAATTCAATATTTCCCTCTTTTGTTAATTCAATATTTTCCTAACATATTTTGTTTGACTACGTTTTTGTTGGAAGTCATCATAGTTTAGCTGACATAGTGTAAGTCGTCATAGTTTAGCTGACATAGTATCAAACATTGGATTGTATCGAATGACCTCTTGTTCTAGTTTTCAAAAGTTGCTTAGAGTAACCGAGAAGTAAACCGGAACCGACTCATGCTACGCAGTCCAATTCTCAGTTCCTTGACCATTGATTTTTCGTTTTTCTGGTTCCAGAACCAAGCTAACACCTACAAAAGAACATATATAGCAACTAATAATAACCAAACCAAAAAGCATATAACGTTCGCTTCATAAAAATACACTTTTATACAACAACAAAAAATAATTTAAACGTCAGGGAATGTCAAACATTATATCTATGTATAAACAAACATAAGAACATTGTGTAGTGACACTAATTTTTTTGATACATTTATAGTTACTCATTAAAATTTTAGTACACTTTGAATGACACATTACAAATTTTAATATTTGTAGTGACATACTATGTTTGACCATTTGGATTATAGTTCAGTTTTGTTTTTCTAATTAAAAATAATTTAAGGCTTTACTAAACAAAATAGATTAAAAACTTGATATCACGTTATGAACAGTAACTCAAGTCATCTGTAACCAGTGTCGCTATTTTGGGTTTTAAATGATACTGGCCTGCTACAGTTGTGCTACCGCTCACTTTATTGCAACCCTGTTTGGGCCTAAATGACAAAATTTTGACCCCACGTCTACTAAGTAGTAACATCACCATTAAGGTGATGTTTAGGACCCCATGACACCCTAAGAAGGTGTATGGTAGGATTGAGTACTTGTGGAGTTGAATTGAAGTGGTTTGATTAAGTTTTGAACAAGTCTTGAACTAGAAAAATGAGTTTTAACAACAATAGAAAAGGTTCTGTCCTTAATCACGAAATTTGGAAAACTCAGTAACTCAGGGGATATTTTGGCTTAAATATTTAGAAAATACTTTCAAAAACGAAGCTATGGGCGAAAGAACGGATTAAAACGAGTTTATAACGAAGGAGATATGATTTTTGCATGTTTAACGACGAAAACTATTTTCTGAAAATGTACTTGCTGTTCGACGAATTTCGGCGGACAAAAAGAGGCATTAGACGTATTCTATAGGAGCCGACCTACTGAAAATATATTAGTATATATTAATACGATTCCGGGGATATAAATAACGTAGAAAACAAGCTTATAACGACCAAGATATACACGTTCCAAACCCGACGAAACTCTATTTATTTTGACAGCTTTTACTATAATAGAATTTTTCTAAGTGTTGAACATTATATTTTCAAGTAACGATACTGGAAGCGATATTTCTTAACCGTCGAGGCGCGTACGATCAAAATTTAAATGAGACAACACCTAGATAATGTTACAAGGTTTTCAAAAACGCCGAGCTTGACCATTAACACTAAACGTACAATAATTTGCGACTAGTTTTGCGAGGCCATTTTGGTCATAGTTTCAAGTAATGAAAAGTGTTATTTTACGACGAAAATACTATATTTACCGATAAAACACCAAACGAGGATTGTGGAGTACCGTTTCAACCTAATTACATGAAAAGTGGTTATTAACTTAATGAGACGTCTAAAATGTATTTTTCAACGATAAACGTTATTTTCAAGTTTCACGAGTGGTATCGATAACATACGTATTTGCATGTGTAACATCATTTCATTTCTCACATTAGACCATATCATTCATATTAGGTTGCGGTTAGAGATCGTGCCTCATTTTCAGTGTATCCACTTTTGTCATCGTAGCTATCGCTCCAGGTGAGTCATAGCCACTACTCTCTTAAATTGTTTTGTAAACTATTTGAGGGAGAATACATGCTCGTTTTACTTAAACGCATTACTCGCTTTACACGGTTGATTACCTGTATATCATTGGTATGTTTGATTACCTGTATTTCATTGGTATGTTTGATTACTTGTATTTCATTGGTATGTTTGATTACCTGCATTTCATGAGATTTGTCATCCTTGTTTATATGACCTCATGGTCACCAATTGTTCATATATGTCAAATGTAGTATTGTGGTTTCCCCACTTGGCTGTGATGTCAAACGTATTGTGGTTTCCCCACTTGGCTGTTATGTCAAACGTAATATTGCAGGTTTCTTCACTTGACCGATTTATCATATGACTTCATTGTAATATTGTGGTTTCCCCACTTGGCTGTGATGTCAAACGTAATATTGTGGTTTCCCCACTTGGCTGTGATGTCAAACGTATTGTGGTTTCCCAACTTGGCTATGATGTCAAACGTAATATTGTGGTTTCCCCACTTGACTGTTATGTCAAACGTAATATTGCTGTTTTCCCTACTCGACTGATTTATCTATATGGCGACATTGTCAAAATTGTTTATATAACCTCATTGTTAGAAATTGTTTATGTAGCGGTATTGCTACAATTATCTTTGAATCTAGATAAAATTATTACTTTTGTTCACATAACTAAATCATATTTGGCAGTGAGTCGTAAACACACAGGTTACAAGTCTTTTATGGCGTGACTTGTAACTGAGTGGATTTACGATGCCTTTGCTGGGAAATCTTCATTCATATGCATTACATTCTTTTTCACAAGACTCTATGAACTCACCAACCTCGTGTTGACACTTTAGCATGTATTTTCAGGTATTAAGCAATGGCACGCTACTGGAGGTTTTGGCAGGGCATGGCATGGTCATAGAAGACTCTGATATTCATTTGGGGACCGTTTTAAACTATTTTAAGGGCCTAATTCCGCACTAGTTTTAACAATGTAAATTCAATACTTTTGGTTAAACGATTTTTATTCTAAATAATTGAAGTGAAAACCATTTTTGAACTTGTGTTGTAATACCAAGTGAGTTACACCCCAGCTACATGTAAGCTTCCTCTGGACCCGATTTTGGGGGTGTGACAGTGAGAATCGAGGAGTGGAGTATGGTAAAGAGAGAGCTTCGTAGCCGAACCACTATAAATCTCCGTGTCCCGGTTTGATCGTTTCTTTCCCTATCTTTACTTACTTGTTTATTATTGTATTTGTGTGTTGTTGTGTTCACATAAAGATCGAATCGAATTATTTTTCATAAAACTATTTTATAAAAGATAATTTTCTAAAACGGAAATAAAACGGTGGAACTATTCAACCCCCCCCCCTTCTAGTTTCTACAGTTTGTATTTTCTTTCGCTTTTTTGACATATGCTAGTGTGCGCCTTTTGGGGCATGTCCAAAGGTTTGCAGTCTTGTTGTAGTGGTTGGTTATGGTATAATAGATTGCCTTAAAAAAATAATAAATAAAAAAATAATAATAAAAAAAAACCCTAATATAATTCAACATTTCCCTCTTTTGTTAATTCAATATTTTCCTAACATATTTTGTTTGACTACGTTTTTGTTGGAAGTCATCATAGTTTAGCTGACATAGTGTAAGTCGTCATAGTTTAGCTGACATAGTATCAAACATTGGATTGTATCGAATGACCTCTTGTTCTAGTTTTCAAAAGTTGCTTAGAGTAACCGAGAACTAAACCGGAACCGACTCATGCTACGCAGTCCAATTCTCAGTTCCTTGACCATTGATTTTTCGTTTTTCTGGTTCCAGAACCAAGCTAACACCTACAAAAGAAAATATATAGCAACTAATAATAACCAAACCAAAAAGCATATAACGTTCGCTTCATAAAAATACACTTTTATACAACAACAAAAAATAATTTAAACGTCAGGGAATGTCAAACATTATATCTATGTATAAACAAACATAAGAACATTGTGTAGTGACACTAATTTTTTTGATACATTTATAGTTACTCATTAAAATTTTAGTACACTTTGAATGACACATTACAAATTTTAATATTTGTAGTGACATACTATGTTTGACCATTTGGATTATAGTTCAGTTTTGTTTTTCAAATTAAAAATAATTTAAAGCTTTACTAAACAAAATAGATTAAAAACTTGATATCACGTTATAAACAGTAACTCAAGTCATCTGTAACCAGTGTCGCTATTTTGGGTTTTTAATGATACTGGCCAGCTACAGTTGTGCTACCGCTCACTTTATTGCAACCTTGTTTGGGCCTAAATGACAAAATTTTGACCCCACGTCTACTAAGTAGTAACATCACCATTAAGGTGATGTTTAGGACCTCATGACACCCTAAGAAGGTGTATGGTAGGATTGAGTACTTGTGGAGTTGAATTGAAGTGGTTTGATTAAGTTTTGAACAAGTCTTGAACTAGAAAAATGAGTTTTAACAACAATAGAAAAGGTTCTGTCCTTAATCACGAAATTTGGAAAACTCAGTAACTCAGGGGATATTTTGGCTTAAATATTTAGAAAATACTTTCAAAAACGAAGCTATGGGCGAAAGAACGGATTAAAACGAGTTTATAACGAAAGAGATATGATTTTTGCAAGTTTAACGACGAAAACTATTTTCTGAAAATGTACTTGCTGTTGGACAAATTTCGACGGACAAAAAGAGGCGTTAGACGTATTCTATAGGAGCCGACCTACTGAAAATATATTAGTATATATTAATACGATTCCGGGGATATAAATAACGTAGAAAACAAGCTTATAACGACCAAGATATACACGTTCCAAACCCGACGAAACTCTATTTATTTTGACAGCTTTTACTATAATAGAATTTTTCTAAGTGTTGAACATTATATTTTCAAGTAACGATACTGGAAGCGATATTTCTTAACCGTCGAGGCGCGTACGATCAAAAGTTAAATGAGACAACACCTAGATAATGTTACAAGGTTTTCAAAAACGCCGAGCTTGACCATTAACACTAAACGTACAATAATTTGCGACTAGTTTTGCGAGGCCATTTTGGTCATATTTTCAAGTAATGGAAAGTGTTATTTTACGACGAAAATACTATATTTACCGATAAAACACCAAAGGAGGATTGTGGAGTACCGTTTCAACCTAATTACATGAAAAGTGGTTATTAACTTAATGAGACGTCTAAAATGTATTTTTCAACGATAAACGTTATTTTCAAGTTTCACGAGTGGTATCGATAACATACGTATTTGCATGTGTAACATCATTTAATTTCTTACATTAGACCATATCATTCATATAAGGTTGCGGTTAGAGATCGTGCCTCATTTTCAGTGTATCCACTTTTGTCATCGTAGCTATCGCTCCAGGTGAGTCATAGCCACTACTCTTTTAAATTGTTTTGTAAACTATTTGAGGGAGAATACATGCTCGTTTTACTTAAACGCATTACTCGCTTTACACGGTTGATTACCTGTATATCATTGGTATGTTTGATTACCTGTATTTCATTGGTATGTTTGATTACTTGTATTTCATTGGTATGTTTGATTACCTGCATTTCATGAGATTTGTCATCGTTGTTTATATGACCTCATGGTCACCAATTGTTCATATATGTCAAATGTAGTATTGTGGTTTCCCCACTTGGCTGTTATGTCAAACGTATTGTGGTTTCCCCACTTGGCTGTTATGTCAAACGTAATATTGCAGGTTTCTTCACTTGACCGATTTATCATATGACTTCATTGTAATATTGTGGTTTCCCCACTTGGCTGTGATGTCAAACGTAATATTGTGGTTTCCCCACTTGGCTGTGATGTCAAACGTATTGTGGTTTCCCAACTTGGCTATGATGTCAAACGTAATATTGTGGTTTCCCCACTTGACTGTTATGTCAAACGTAATATTGCTGTTTTCCCCACTCGACTGATTTATCTATATGGCGACATTGTCAAAATTGTTTATATAACCTCATTGTTAGAAATTGTTTATATAGCGGTATTGCTACAATTATCTTTGAATCTAGATAAAAGTATTACTTTTGTTCACATAACTAAATCATATTTGGCAGTGAGTCGTAAACACACAGGTTACAAGTCTTTTATGGCGTGACTTGTAACTGAGTGGATTTACGATGCCTTTGCTGGGAAATCTTCATTCATATGCATTACATTCTTTTTCACAAGACTCTATGAACTCACCAACCTCGTGTTGACACTTTAGCATGTATTTTCAGGTATTAAGCAATGGCATGCTACTGGAGGTTTTGGCAGGGCATGGCATGGTCATAGAAGACTCTGATATTCATTTGGGGACCGTTTTAAACTATTTTAAGGGCCTAATTCCGCACTACTTTTAACAATGTAAATTCAATACTTTTGGTTAAACGATTTTTATTCTAAATAATTGAAGTGAAAACCATTTTTGAACTTGTGTTGTAATACCAATTAAGTTACACCCCAGCTACATGTAAGCTTCCTCTGGACCCGATTTTGGGGGTGTGACAGTGAGAATCGAGGAGTGGAGTATGGTAAAGAGAGAGCTTCGTAGCCGAACCACTATAAATCTCCGTGTCCCGGTTTGATCGTTTCTTTCCCTATCTTTACTTACTTGTTTATTATTGTATTTGTGTGTTGTTGTGTTCACATAATGATCGAATCGAATTATTTTTCATAAAACTATTTTATAAAAGATAATTTTCTAAAACGTAAATAAAACGGTGAAACTATTCAACCCCCCCCCCCCCCTTCTAGTTTCTACAGTTTGTATTTTCTTTCGCTTTTTTGACATATGCTAGTGTGCGCCTTTTGGGGCATGTCCAAAGGTTTGCAGTCTTGTTGTAGTGTTTGGTTATGGTATAATAGATTGCCTTAAAAAAATAATAAATAAAAAATAATAATAAAAAAAAACCCTAATATAATTCAATATTTCCCTCTTTTGTTAATTCAATATTTTCCTAACATATTTTGTTTGACTACGTTTTTGTTGGAAGTCATCATAGTTTAGCTGACATAGTGTAAGTCGTCATAGTTTAGCTGACATAGTATCAAACATTGGATTGTATCGAATGACCTCTTGTTCTAGTTTTCAAAAGTTGCTTAGAGTAACCGAGAACTAAACCGGAACCGACTCATGCTACGCAGTCCAACTCTCAGTTCCTTGACCATTGATTTTTCGTTTTTCTGGTTCCATAACCAAGCTAACACCTACAAAAGAACATATATAGCTACTAATAATAACCAAACCAAAAAGCATATAACGTTCGCTTCATAAAAATACACTTTTATACAACAACAAAAAATAATTTAAACGTCAGGGAATGTCAAACATTATATCTATGTATAAACAAACATAAGAACATTGTGTAGTGACACTAATTTTTTTGATACATTTATAGTTACTCATTAAAATTTTAGTACACTTTGAATGACACATTACAAATTTTAATATTTGTAGTGACATACTATGTTTGACCATTTGGATTATAGTTCAGTTTTGTTTTTCTAATTAAAAATAATTTAAAGCTTTACTAAACAAAATAGATTAAAAACTTGATATCACGTTATAAACAGTAACTCAAGTCATCTGTAACCAGTGTCGCTATTTTGGGTTTTTAATGATACTGGCCTGCTACAGTTGTGCTACCGCTCACTTTATTGCAACCTTGTTTGGGCCTAAATGACAAAATTTTGACCCCACGTCTACTAAGTAGTAACATCACCATTAAGGTGATGTTTAGGACCCCATGACACCCTAAGAAGGTGTATGGTAGGATTGAGTACTTGTGGAGTTGAATTGAAGTGGTTTGATTAAGTTTTGAACAAGTCTTGAACTAGAAAAATGAGTTTTAACAACAATAGAAAAGGTTCTGTCCTTAATCACGAAATTTGGAAAACTCAGTAACTCAGGGGATATTTTGGCTTAAATATTTAGAAAATACTTTCAAAAACGAAGCTATGGGCGAAAGAACGGATTAAAACGAGTTTATAACGAAGGAGATACGATTTTTGCAAGTTTAACGACGAAAACTATTTTCTGAAAATGTACTTGCTGTTGGACGAATTTCGACGGACAAAAAGAGGCGTTAGACGTATTCTATAGGAGCCGACCTACTGAAAATATATTCGTATATATTAATACGATTCCGGTGATATAAATAACGTAGAAAACAAGCTTATAACGACCAAGATATACACGTTCCAAACCCGACGAAACACTATTTATTTTGACAGCTTTTACTATAATAGAATTTTTCTAAGTGTTGAACATTATATTTTCAAGTAACGATACTGGAAGCGATATTTCTTAACCGTCGAGGCGCGTACGATCAAAAGTTAAATGAGACAACACCTAGATAATGTTACAAGGTTTTCAAAAACGCCGAGCTTGACCATTAACACTAAACGTACAATAATTTGCGACTAGTTTTGCGAGGCCATTTTGGTCATATTTTCAAGTAATGAAAAGTGTTATTTTACGACGAAAATACTATATTTACCGATAAAACACCAAACGAGGATTGTGGAGTACCGTTTCAACCTAATTACATGAAAAGTGGTTATTAACTTAATGAGACGTCTAAAATGTATTTTTCAACGATAAACGTTATTTTCAAATTTCACGAGTGGTATCGATAACATACGTATTTGCATGTGTAACATCATTACATTTCTTACATTAGACCATATCATTCATATTAGGTTGCGGTTAGAGATCGTGCCTCATTTTCAGTGTATCCACTTTTGTCATCCTAGCTATCGCTCCAGGTGAGTTATAGCCACTACTCTTTTAAATTGTTTTGTAAACTCTTTGAGGGAGAATACATGCTCGTTTTACTTAAACGCATTACTCGCTTTACATGGTTGATTACCAGTATATCATTGGTATGTTTGATTACCTGTATTGCATTGGTATGTTTGATTACCTGTATTTCATTGGTATGTTTGATTACCTGCATTTCATGAGATTTGTCATCCTTGTTTATATGACCTCATGGTCACCAATTGTTCATATATGTCAAATGTAGTATTGTGGTTTCCCCACTTGGCTGTGATGTCAAACGTATTGTGGTTTCCCCACTTGGCTGTTATGTCAAACGTCATATTGCAGGTTTCTTCACTTAACCGATTTATCATATGACTTCATTGTAATATTGTGGTTTCCCCACTTGGCTGTGATGTCAAACGTAATATTGTGGTTTCCCCACTTGGCTGTGATGTCAAACGTATTGTGGTTTCCCAACTTGGTTGTGATATGAAACGTAATATTGTGGTTTCCCCACTTGACTGTGATGTCAAACGTAATATTGCTGTTTTCCCGACTCGACTGATTTATCTACATGGCGACATTGTCAAAATTGTTTATATAACCTCATTGTTAGAAATTGTTTATATAGCGGTATTGCTACAATTATCTTTGAATCTAGATACAAGTATTACTTTTGTTCACGTAACTAAATCATATTTGGCAGTGAGTCGTAAACACACAGGTTACAAGTCTTTTATGGCGTGACTTGTAAGTGAGTGGATTTATGATGCCTTTGCTAGGAAATCTTCATCCATATGCATTACATTCTTTTTCACAAGACTCTATGAACTCACCAACCTCGTGTTGACACTTTAGCATGTATTTTCAGGTATTAAGCAATGGCACGCTACTGGAGGTTTTGGCAGGGCATGGCATGGTCATAGAAGACTCTGATATTCATTTGGGGACCGTTTTAAACTATTTTAAGGGCCTAATTCCGCACTACTTTTAACAATGTAAATTCAATATTTTTGGTTAAATGATTTTTATTCTAAATAATTGAAGTGAAAACCATTTTTGAACTTGTGTTGTAATACCAATTGAGTTACACCCCAGCTACATGTAAGCTTCCGCTGGACCCGATTTTGGGGGTGTGACAGTGAGAATCGAGGAGTGGAGTATGGTAAAGAGAGAGCTTCGTAGCCGAACCACTATAAATCTCCATGTCCCGGTTTGATCGTTTCTTTCCATATCTTTACTTACTTGTTTCTTATTGTATTTGTGTGTTGTTGTGTTCACATAAAGATCGAATCGAATTATTTTTCATAAAACTATTTTATAAAAGATAATTTTCTAAAACGTAAATAAAACGGTGAAACTATTCAACCCCCCCCCCCCTTCTAGTTTCTACAGTTTGTATTTTCTTTCGCTTTTTTGACATATGCTAGTGTGCGCCTTTTGAGGCATGTCCAAAGGTTTGCAGTCTTGTTGTAGTGGTTGGTTATGGTATAATGGATTGCCTTAAAAAAAAAATAATAAAAAAAAAACCGTAATATAATTCAGTATTTCCCTCTTTTGTTAATTCAATATTTTCCTAACATATTTTGTTTGACTACGTTTTTGTTGGAAGTCATCATAGTTTAGCTGACATAGTGTAAGTCGTCATAGTTTAGCTGACATAGTATCAAACATTGGATTGTATCGAATGACCTCTTGTTCTAGTTTTCAAAAGTTGCTTAGAGTAACCGAGAACTAAACCGGAACCGACTCATGCTACGCAGTCCAATTCTCAGTTCCTTGACCATTGATTTTTCGTTTTTCTGGTTCCAGAACCAAGCTAACACCTACAAAAGAACATATATAGCAACTAATAATAACCAAACCAAAAACCATATAACGTTTGCTTCATAAAAATACACTTTTATACAACAACAAAAAATAATTTAAACGTCAGGGAATGTCAAACATTATATCTATGTATAAACAAACATAAGAACATTGTGTAGTGACACTAAATTTTTTGATACATTTATAGTTACTCATTAAAATTTTAGTACACTTTGAATGACACATTACAAATTTTAATATTTGTAGTGACATACTATGTTTGACCATTTGGATTATAGTTCAGTTTTGTTTTTCTAATTAAAAATAATTTAAAGCTTTACTAAACAAAATAGATTAAAAACTTGATATCACGTTATAAATAGTAACTCAAGTCATCTGTAACCAGTGTCGCTATTTTGGATTTTAATGATACTGGCCTGCTACAGTTGTGCTACCGCTCACTTTATTGCAACCTTGTTTGGGCCTAAATGACAAAATTTTGACCCCACGTCTACTAAGTAGTAACATCACCATTAAGGTGATGTTTAGCACCCCATGACACCCTAAAAAGGTCTATGGTAGGAATGAGTACTTGTGGAGTTGAATTGAAGTGGTTTGATTAAGTTTTGAACAAGTCTTGAACTAGAAAAATGAGTTTTAACAACAATAGAAAAGGTTCTGTCCTTAATCACGAAATTTGGAAAACTCAGTAACTCAGGGGATATTTTGGCTTAAATATTTAGAAAATACTTTCAAAAACGAAGCTATGGGCGAAAGAACGGATTAAAACGAGTTTATAACGAAGGAGATATGATTTTTGCAAGTTTAACGACGAAAACTATTTTCTGAAAATGTACTTGCTGTTGGACGAATTTCGACGGACAAAAAGAGGCGTTAGACGTATTCTATAGGAGCCGACCTACTGAAAATATATTAGTATATATTAATACGATTCCGGGGATATAAATAACGTAGAAAACAAGCTTATAACGACCAAGATATACACGTTTCAAACCCGATGAAACTCTATTTATTTTGACAGCTTTTATTATAATAGAATTTTTCTAAGTGTCGAACATTATATTTTCAAGTAACGATACTGGAAGCGATATTTCTTAACCGTCGAGGCGCGTACGATCAAAAGTTAAATGAGACAACACCTAGATAATGTTACAAGGTTTTCAAAAACGCCGAGCTTGACCATTAACACTTAACGCACAATAATTTCCGACTAGTTTTGCGAGGCCATTTTGGTCATTTTTTCAAGTAATGAAAAGTGTTATTTTACGACGAAAATACTATATTTACCGATAAAACACCAAACGAGGATTGTGGAGTACCGTTTCAACCTAATTACATGAAAAGTGGTTATTAACTTATTGAGACGTCTAAAATGTATTTTTCAACGATAAACGTTATTTTCAAGTTTTAAGAGCGGTATCGATAACATACGTATTTGCATGTGTAACATCATTTCATTTCTTACATTAGACCATATCATTCATATTAGGTTGCGGTTAGAGATCGTGCCTCATTTTCAGTGTATCCACTTTTGTCATCATAGCTATCGCTCCAGGTGAGTCATAGCCACTACTCTTTTAAATTGTTTTGTAAACTCTTTGAGGGAGAATACATGCTCGTTTTACTTAAACGCATTACTCGCTTAACATGGTTGATTACCTGTATATCATTGGTATGTTTGATTACCTGTATTTCATTGGTATGTTTGATTACCTGCATTTCATGAGATTTGTCATCCTTGTTTATATGACCTCATGGTCACCAATTGTTCATATATGTCAAATGTAGTATTGTAGTTTCCCCCACTTGGCTGTGATGTGAAACGTATTGTGGTTTCCCCACTTGGCTGTGATGTCAAACGTAATATTGCAGGTTTCTTCACTTGACCGATTTATCATATGACTTCATTGTAATATTGTGGTTTCCCCACTTGGCTGTGATGTCAAACGTAATATTGTAGTTTCCCCACTTGGCTGTGATGTCAAACGTAATATTGTGGTTTCCCCACTTGACTGTGATGTCAAACGTAATATTGTTGTTTTCCCTACTCGACTGATTTATCTATATGGCGACATTGTCAAAATTGTTTATATAACCTCATTGTTAGAAATTGTTTATATAGCGGTATTGCTACAATTATCTTTGAATCTAGATAAAAGTATTACTTTTGTTCACATAACTAAATCATATTTGGCAGTGGGTCGTAAACACACAGGTTACAAGTCTTTTATGGCGGGACTTGTAACTGAGTGGATTTACGATGCCTTTGCTGGGAAATCTTCATTTGTATGCATTACATTCTTTTTCACAAGACTCTATGAACTCACCAACCTCGTGTTGACACTTTAGCATGTATTTTCAGGTATTAAGCAATGGCACACTACTGGAGGTTTTAGCAGGGCATGGCATGGTCATAGAAGACTCTGATATTCATTTGGGGACCGTTTTAAACTATTTTAAGGGCCTAATTCCGCACTACTTTTAACAATGTAAATTCAATACTTTTGGTTAAACGATTTTTATTCTAAATAATTGAAGTGAAAACCATTTTTGAACTTGTGTTGTAATACCAATTGAGTTACACCCCTGCTACATGTAAGCTTCCACTGGACCCGATTTTGGGGGTGTGACAGTGAGACTCGAGGAGTGGAGTATGGTAAAGAGAGAGCTTCGTAGCCGAACCACTATAAATCTCCGTGTCCCGGTTTGATCGTTTCTTTCCCTATCTTTATTTACTTGTTTATTATTGTATTTGTGTGTTGTTGTGTTCACATAAAGATCGAATCGAATCATTTTTCATAAAACTATTTTATAAAAGATAATTTTCTAAAACGTAAATAAAACGGTGAAACTATTCAACCCCCCCCCCCCCTTCTAGTTTCTACAGTTTGTATTTTCTTTCGCTTTTTTGACATATGCTAGTGTGCGCCTTTTGAGGCATGTCCAAAGGTTTGCAGTCTTGTTGTAGTGGTTGGTTATGGTATAATAGATTGGCTTAAAAAAATAATAAATAAAAAAATAATAATAAAAAAAAACCCTAATATAATTCAATATTTCCCTCTTTTGTTAATTCAATATTTTCCTAACATATTTTGTTTGACTACGTTTTTGTTGGAAGTCATCATAGTTTAGCTGACATAGTGTAAGTTGTCATAGTTTAGCTGACATAGTATCAAACATTGGATTGTATCGAACGACCTCTTGTTCTAGTTTTCCAAAGTTGCTTAGAGTAACCGAGAACTAAACCGGAACCGACTCATGCTACGCAGTCCAATTCTCAGTTCCTTGACCATTGATTTTTCGTTTTTCTGGTTCCAGAACCAAGCTAACACCTACAAAAGAACATATATAGCAACTAATAATAACCAAACCAAAAAGCATATGACGTTCGCTTCATAAAAATACACTTTTATACAACAACAAAAAATAATTTTAACGTCAGGGAATGTCAAACATTATATCTATGTATAAACAAACATAAGAACATTGTGTAGTGACACTAATTTTTTTGATATATTTATAGTTACTCATTAAAATTTTAGTACACTTTGAATGACACATTACAAATTTTAATATTTGTAGTGACATACTATGTTTGACCATTTGGATTATAGTTCAGATTTGTTTTTCTAATTAAAAATAATTTAAAGCTTTACTATACAAAATAGATTAAAAACTTGATATCACGTTATAAACAGTAACTCAAGTCATCTGTAACCAGTGTCGCTATTTTGGGTTTTTAATGATACTGGCCTGCTACAGTTGTGCTACCGCTCACTTTATTGCATCCTTGTTTGGGCCTAAATGACAAAATTTTGACCCCACGTCTACTAAGTAGTAACATCACCATTAAGGGGTGTTCATTTTTCGGGTAATACCCGAATAAACAAAAATGAACCAAATTAAAAAGATCAAAAATCGAATTTTCCAAAAACGTATCGAACTAAATTAAATATTCGATTTTTGATTTGGATATGATTTTGACAAAATGAAAATCGAACCAAACCAAAAACCAAATTTATACACACATATATATAGGAACCATTATCAACCATTAGATCAAGGAATTATAGATGACATGTGGTATTTAAAAACTAATTGCATTTTAGTTAATAGTTAAAATCACAAGGGCATTTTTGTTATTATACTTTTGTGTAGCCTTTAAAAAATTTGACGTGTGCTTTGTTGTGTTTTAGGCAAATTTCAAAACCCACATTAATTCTAAAAACGACGTATAGCATATAACTAGGCTAAATTTATGGTGACGTATTATTTTCTAATGCATTATTTGTGACACGTTGTTGTTGTTTTTTTTTTTGTTTTTTTTTTTCACATTATTTTTTTTATACTTTATTTATGACACACTAAGGGCCTGTTTGTTTGGGGGTAATGAAATAAAAAATTGAAATTAATTTTGAAAACAAATGTTTGGTTCGAGTTTTGGGTTACAAAACAGTAACTAATCTTTTATATAATAAAATAAAACTACAAGTGGGGACTTTTTCATTTTAAAAAACTCAATCTTCCCTTATTAAGTAATAATTTAATTATTATTATTATTACTTTTCTTTTAAATATATTTATTAAAAAAAACCTAAATATTTCTTGATTTAGCAAAAAAGTAATCAAAATTCGTTTTCTTAAGTAAAAATTGGGTAAAAAATATACGTGTCAAAATTATAAAAAGCTAAAACTTAAAAAAGGCGGAGTAAACTACACAACATTGAGGGGTAAAAATTAAAATTTACAAAATAAAACCAATCAACAATCGACTTCAACACAGATTTTCCTTCAACCCTTTCTTGAGTGGCCAGCACAACCATCATCTAAAACCTTAACCCTAACCGCAAAAGATGAATTGGGATCAACCCTATAACACCTTCTTTATATCAGAAGTGAAACAAAATCAGTATTAATCGGAAGATCAAATGTTTACTCTCTGGTGTTCCGGTGAATGATGCAAATCGAAGGCTACTTGAGGTAATCATTGTTGCTCTTTGTAGTTTAATAATCAATCAACTTCAACACAGATTTTCCTTTAACGATTTTGTTGATAATTTTGTTTCAGTTTTGGAGGAAAAACTAGGGTTTGATTGAAGCTCTAAATTGATTAATAAAGGTGGGAGAGCATAAGAGGATTGGTGGTTTTGAATTGGTTATTTAATTTTCAAAGGTATATACATGCACTAAAGGTTGCGTTCTTTTGTTTATGAGTTTAGTTTTGTGTTTAAGCCTTAATACAGCGGGAACAGGAGTGGTAACTTATGTTAATATGTTGGTGTCATAGAAACGACAATTCTTTGATTGCATTACGGTTTAATAAGATCGAATGTGTAATTAGAATTGGGATAAGATTCTGGCCTGATTTGGCATTGATCATCACCGAGACTTACGACCTAACATAACCCCATACATTAAACTATAACCCTATATGCGAGAGCGATAAACAGTTCGTAAAGCAGGTGACGAGGAGGGTCTCAAATGTGTAGGATAATTTATTTGAGTTTCTACTCCATATTCGTGTTAAGCCATTAAGGTAATCGATCCTTAAACTACAAATTGAACAAATTAATAAAGATGATATATAGATTAGTTGATTGGTCAAGTTCCGTGTGTTTGTAACATGTTTACGGTTATAGAAGTAGTTGTCATAAGTTATGTTCATTACTATATATTCATGAATGCCGAAAGCCATATATATTCAGCAAGTAAAAGCATGATTATATGTAAACAATTCCGTGGTTGTTAATCTATAAATCAGGTACACAATGCCAACATATAAAGCCACATATATTTTTTTAACGGTTTAAAGTGTGTTCAATGCCAACATAGTATCTAAGTTTACATTTACATCTTGGTTTGACCTGCTTTTAAATGAATGTATCCTGTTTGTTTCGTGTACAATCGTCTTTTCAGTCAGTTTGCTTGGTTTCTAATCACTCCTGAAACGTTAATCCGTTTTTTGTTCTTAAGGCGTTTTGTTGATATAAATAAACGACTAAAAACAATATTCATATCTTTCGATATCTCTATGTTTTGATGATCACAAAATGAAAACACATTAAATCAAAGATAATGACGTAAACAAGTATTTAGTAGTTAACAATCACTATCACCATCTAATCACTTAAGGTATGAATAAACATAATGATTAAAGCATTATAAGATCAAAGGAAAGTTTAATTAAGTATTACAAAGTTTACTTAATTATATAAACATATTATATATTTTTGAAAAACACTTTTGGTAATAAAGAAAAATATTTTATTCATACTAAATATATGAATTCAAATTTTTAACCAAAATCAGTTAGTTTTTCACCAAATAAACTTTCCCCACTAAAAGACAAAGAATCTGGCCGTTTCAGCTGGGCGGCCCCCTTAATTACAAAGGGCGGTCCCCTTAATTTTAAGGGGGCCGGCCATGATTTAAGGGGACTGGCCACGCTCATCTGTCAGATTCTGTTGCCTATAAATACCACCATAAACCTGGATTTTTTCCTCACCTTTTTGCACTAATACTTTCTGATCTAAACATCCCTCTCCATCTTCTAAGAATCCTTTGATCTTATATACTTTGAACTTTGTTTCAAAGTGATTCAAGCCTCAACACTCAAGTGCAAAGAGAAGAATACTTCTACTAGAAGTATTACAACTTAGTATCATCTTGCTATCTAAGTTGTTTGTTTAGTTCATCTTGTATATCTTTTATTTCCTTGTGAACATATTGTATACATTGGTTAGATAGTTTTAGATATAGGATCTAGATCTATTGAAGGCGTGAAGTAGAAATAGAAGTGAAGAAATAGAGGTGGATAGGATTAGTGATAGAAGAAATAAGTTGTGGTAGTTCATTGAAGTGGAGATAGTTGTGAAGACGAAGTAGTTGAAGCTTTGAAGTTGAAAAGACCTTGAAGCCTAGAAGTTGTGAAGTAGTATATATCTTGGAGTAGTGGATAGAACTTAGTAGTAAAGGTGTGAAGAAACAAGTGGCGTGAAGAAAAAGAGTTAGGAAGTATTAAGTTGTGAAGAAGCTAGGAGCAAAGTAGAAAGTTGTGAAGATACTTGAAGTGTAGAAGATTGGTGTGTAGAAGTTAGGTGTGAAGAAGATTGGCGTGAAGAAGTTGTGTTGAAGTTGTGATTGTGGTGTGATATCATTGTGGTGTGCTAATTGGTGTGTAAGGTTTTCTCCGCCATAAAGGAGGTTTTTGATCTAGTGAAGAAAACTCTCGAGTAGGTGACTCGGGGAGTGGAGTTGGGCAAGGAAGGTGTCCTTGTAGCCGAACCACTATAAATCCTTTGTCTCTCGGTTTGATCTTTCCATCTCTCACTCTTTGATTTATAACTTACTTGCATATCATTCATAGTTACAATTACTTGTGTGTTGTGCTTATATTGATTTCACATAAAGATCAAACTAGGTTCCATTCAAAACATAAATTATACATTAGTAAATTAAAGTGTATACAATCATTAAAACACATATACATATATAAATACAAACTTATATTTGAGTGAGATATATGAAATTATAATTTCTATTTAACACTTTAAATAAGAAGTATTTATGTGACATATGTGAATTAACTTGTATCTATACTTTAGCTTCAAAGGGCTTTTACAAACTACCATTAAATATTTGAAAGCTAACTTTTATTGAAACGAAAAAGACGCAAAACTATTCAATCCCCCCTTCTAGTTTTCTACAATTGGTATCAAGAGCCACGTCTAGCAAGATTTTTAAAATAGATTGTATTTTAAAACTTGCAACGATCAATGGAATTTGAAAAATATGTAGAAGGGAAATTTGCACAACAACCATCTTTATTTGAAAATGATTATTTTCTTTAATGGAAAAACAAATTTGAAAACTATGTGAAATCAATAGATCTTGATCTTTGGCATATCATTTCAATTGGTGATCTTAAACCAACCAAAATAGATTTTGAAAATCAATATAATAATCTTCAAACTAATATTGATAAAAACACTAAAGCCAAATTACTTATTTTCAAAACTCTACCAAAAGTTAAATATGAAAGATTATTTAATTGTAAAACGGCAAATGATATTTGGAAATGTCTTTTAAAGATTCACCAAGAGAAATGTAAAACCAAAGATAATAAACTTGATATTGCACAAGAAATAGTTAATCTAGAAAATTTAGTAAATAAATATTTAGTTGATGTAAATACATGTACTACTAGTTCAAATGTGATCATTGAAGGTATATACAACGAAGAATACATGAGTCAAATTCAAAGAAAGAGCGTGAATAAATCATGGTGCAACAAGTGCAAAGAAGACGATGATAATACGGCTCATGAGAATATTCAAACAAATGAGAACACAAGTATTGATGCCAAGAACTACATGTTCCTAGATCCAAGTGAAACTACAAACAAAATATGGAGCGACATGGAAAATGAAATTGATCACCGTATAGCGTGTGAGGAATGTACAACTACAAAGAAGGTACAATTCAAAACTGAACATTTTTGTTATGATCAATTTATATTAGAATTTTTAAAAATGGAAAACAACTTCAAACATTTTTGCAACATTGACTCAAAAATTATTTTTAAAGATAAATTTTCAACATCTGCTGAAAACAACTTTGAAAAAGAAATCATTTTAGAAGATAAAATGTCTAGACTTAAAAGTAATATTGAAATCGATCTTGTATGTAAAAAATGTCGAGATTACAAACATGAAATTAAAATGGAAAATGAAAAAGCAAAAACATTGGCAAAATTCGAAAATAGCTCTAAATCTTTAAAATATCTTCTCGACATTCAAAAGCCATTTTATGATAAAACCGGGTTAGGATTTATCGTAAATGATCCTTCAACAAATGCATTAAAACAAATAAAATTTGTTAAATCTAGTGAGTAAATTTAGAACTAATACTATTAACATTCATTACTTTTTATTCTAGTCAAGAAAGTCATTGTTTGTTAATTAAAATAAACTATTGATGAATTCTTATACTTATCGACGACATCTACATCATGTGCATTCAAATGCAATGGATGTTGTCATCTAACCAACTAGGACCCATGAGAATCTGGGTACCAAGGTGTTTATCTTGTTTAGGTAATTTACGAATGAAGAGCCTATTACGTGTTAATCTACTCATCTCGCTCTATTACCTTTGACGGATATTGTATTGGTATCATGGTGTATCGGTTACTTTTTCATGATGAAGCCTCCTATATTTCTTCTTTCACCGTCATGCCCATCCTTTTTGAAAAGCTGGACCTGAGATAAGTTTTTTTTTTTTTTCTAAAACTTGTCAATGTTATATTATACTTTAGAATGTTTTAATTAGTGTGTGAATAAAATTTAACTGATATGCTGCCATGCTCTTAGATTATCAACACTAATATATGCATACATGACATTAGCATTATTAACCTTCTTGTTGTTTAGTCTAGTATCATTTTTATTAAATCTTCTATGTTCTATAGTAGAACCCTTCCACTTAAGCTATATGTCTTACTAGTTGCCTTAATAGATGCATTATTATTGATACTTGCTTGCAACTTGATATTATGATGTTCTTTGTATATATATATATACATATGTCTATCTTGTATCCATGAACTATTTACCTTGTTTCTTCCTGTCCCATTGCTTGAAGATCATAAGTATCTATCATTTCACTTTAATATCTTTAGGTGTCATTAAAGATGATTATATGTGACAATGGGCTTAATTGATTCTCATGACAATGACAAGCTTCCATTTCAAATCCTTCACTTGCAACCTCTTGATTATTATGATTAAAACATCATATTTAAAACTCCTCTCTTTTTGAATGAAATATTTCTTTACTTAACTAAGATTTCTTTCATAACCATTATTTTAATCAAAAACAAGATTAAATTTTTTTTTATGTTATTATAATGCACACTTGAAGTCACTTCAAAACATTGTTGAATAAAACTAAAAACGTTTTGCTTAAAACACATTTAACCTTCTCACATGTGTCATACACCTCTATTGGAAATGACATTCACAATTTAATCAAATCATTTCATGAGAATCATGACTTGCCCATATGGATCTTGTTTGTAACAAGTCTTGAAGTCCATATAATCATATCCACCTATGTGTTACTTGTTAACAATCATCAACATGCTTGCTCTAGGCTAAGTGTTATCATTTTCATATAGTTGATTATTTAGCTTATTTACTTAATTGCATATCTTAATTGATAAATAAATGGATTGCATGATTATTAGAAATTTATTGCTTATTTCTATTAATTCTATATCAATCTCTACATTCATGAATAGTATGCCCTATATTGCCTCAAAGAGTCAAACTTACTTGAATCCAAATCCAAAAACATAACCTTTTTGAAAATTTTCTGCCAAAAATCCATTTCTGGCATTCTGGGAATCACCAGATGGGCGGCCCCCTTAATTATATAAGGCGGCCCCCTTAATGATTAAGGGGACCGGCCCCTAATTAAGGGGACCGGCCATCTGATGGTCGGGGATACTGTTTTCTTTATCACTTTTTGACCCATTTCAGCCTATACTTCCCAAAATTCACAAACATATTTTGTCCCATACTATCCCTCAAAATTTACCTTCCTAAACCACATTTCTCATACACTATAAATACCTTCTTCCCATAATTAATGCCATCACACCCAAACATGTCATCTCCCAACAACCAAAAACCTAAGATTTCAAGAACCGCAAGGATCTCCGTCAAACCCGTTTGGAGGAGGAAACTTGATTCTTGTCATAACTCAAGTGATGTTGTTCCAAGTCAACCAACTACTAAACCTCAAAACCACAACAATGACTCATCTCACAACTCATCACCCACTCATTCCCTCATTCATGCCTCTTCTTATGATGAGCATGCTCAATCCCAAAACACCAATCCCAATCTCTCAATCAATACTTCACATGTTGCTCATTCAACAAAAACATCACCCACTCATGAAGAACCTCTCCCACACATTTCATGTTTTCATGACTATCCAAGCTCAACCATGTCTCCACCACCAAGAGTACCACCAGCACATCCTACAACTTCACATGCCACTCCCATGTTGCATGTTCAAACTTTCACCCAAGACAACTATCAAGCTCCACCACCATCACCTTCCTCCGAACACTTGAAGTTCGTTGAGGAGCTAAAAGAGGCACATGAGCTTAGTGCTCTTTTAGCATTACATCTTGATCAACGCAATTTGGATCCACCACAATCAAGCTCACCATCATCACCACACAACAAAAACCAACTTGAGAAGCATGTCAACAATTGCCCTTGTTGCATCTTCCTCCAACAACAAACCATTGCATTGAATGAGCACTTTACTTGGATTGAGTATCTTTTTACTAGATCTCAACAAACACCATCACTTGAACAACATCAAAACCCTCAATCAACAAACCCATATTCAATTTCACCACCTACAAGCTCCACATCTCCAAACCCAACAACATCCATGCAACCAAATGTCTACCTCCACTAAACCATCAAGCATTTTACATGCTTATGTTTCTCATTTTCAAATAAATCTCCTCAACCATTTTGGGATTCAAGAAAGTTTGGAGACACTTCTTGTTGGCTCATTAGGACATTCTACTTAGCTTAGAATTTCATCTTTGTTGTCTATGTAACAATGATTATGGGTTGACATAATCATTTTCTTTTAATGAACGATTTAATATATGTTTCTAATTCTCCTTTGCCATGCTCATTATTAGTTAGTACTATGCTATATGTGTTTGCTTGTGCCATGCTTGTGCTTCTAATATTTTTCTTGCAAGAACCCCATTTCTCGAACCATTGGTGCTCTCAAACGAGGGGGAGCATACATCAAGGGGGAGTCTTTATCTTATTGGCTTAAACCTTTTTGATCCTACAAAAAGGGGGAGAAGTGAATGTAAACTCACTTAATACTTGTCTAAAAATTAATTTTTAGATTTAATGAGTTTAGGTTTTGTAATCATCAAAAAGGGGGAGATTGTTGATATAAATAAACGACTAAAAACGTTATTCATATCTTTCGATATCTCTATGTTTTGATGATCACAAAATGAAAACACATTAAATCAAAGATAATGACGTAAACAAGTATTTAGTAGTTAACAATCACTATCACCATCTAATCACTTAAGGTATGAATAAACATAATGATTAAAGCATTATAAGATCAAAGGAAAGTTTAATTAAGTATTACAAAGTTTACTTAATTATATAAACATATTATATATTTTTGAAAAACACTTTTGGTAATAAAGAAAAATGTTTTATTCATACTAAATATATGAATTCAAATTTTTAACCAAAATCAGTTAGTTTTTCACCAAATAAACTTTCCCCACTAAAAGACAAAGAATCTGGCCGTTTCAGCTGGGCGGCCCCCTTAGTTACAAAGGGCGGTCCCCTTAATTTTAAGGGGGCCGGCCATGATTTAAGGGGACCGGCCACGCTCCTCGGTCAGATTCTGTTGCCTATAAATACCACCTTAAACCTGGATTTTTTCCTCACCTTTTTGCACTAATACTTTCTGATCTAAACATCCCTCTCCATCTTCTAAAAATCCTTTGATCTTATATACTTTGATCTTTGTTTCAAAGTGATTCAAGCCTCAACACTCAAGTGCAAAGAGAAGAATACTTCTACTAGAAGTATTACAACTTAGTATCATCTTGCTATCTAAGTTGTTTGTTTAGTTCATCTTGTATATCTTTTATTTCCTTGTGAACATATTGTATACATTGGTTAGATTGTTTTAGATATAGGATCTAGATCTATTTAAGGCGTGAAGTAGTAATAGAAGTGAAGAAGTAGAGGTGGATAGGATTAGTGATAGAAGAAATAAGTTGTGGTAGTTCATTGAAGTGGAGATAGTTGTGAAGACGAAGTAGTTGAAGCTTTGAAGTTGAAAAGACCTTGAAGCCTAGAAGTTGTGAAGTAGTATATATCTTGGAGTAGTGGATAGAACTTAGTAGTGAAGGTGTGAAGAAACAAGTGGCGTGAAGAAAAAGAGTTAGGAAGTATTAAGTTGTGAAGAAGCTAGGAGCAAAGTAGAAAGTTGTGAAGATACTTGAAGTGTAGAAGATTGGTGTGTAGAAGTTAGGTGTGAAGAAGATTGGCGTGAAGAAGTTGTGTTGAAGTTGTGATTGTGGTGTGATATCATTGTGGTGTGCTAATTGGTGTGTAAGGTTTTCTCCGCCATAAAGGAGGTTTTTGATCTAGTGAAGAAAACTCTCGAGTAGATGACTCGGGAAGTGGAGTAGGGCAAGGAAGGTGTCCTTGTAGCCGAACCACTATAAATCCTTTGTCTCTCGGTTTGATCTTTCCATCTCTCACTCTTTGATTTATAACTTACTTGCATATCATTCATAGTTACAATTACTTGTGTGTTGTGCTTATATTGATTTCACATAAAGATCAAACTAGGTTCCATTCAAAACATAAATTATACATTAGTAAATTAAAGTGTATACAATCATTAAAACACATATACATATATAAATACAAACTTATATTTGAGTGAGATATATGAAATTATAATTTTTATTTAACACTTTAAATAAGAAGTATTTATGTGACATATGTGAATTAACTTGTATCTATACTTTAGCTTCAAAGGGCTTTTACAAACTACCATTAAATATTTGAAAGCTAACTTTTATTGAAACGAAAAAGACGCAAAACTATTCAACCCCCCCTTCTAGTTTTCTACACGTTTGATGAATGTTTGTGCACTCGAGGCTGTCAATGATTGTTCATGGACGAGAAACCTATGTTCTTAAAACTTCAGATGGTGAAGGTGAGTATCTGCACACATGCTTTCTTATGTTAGTAGATTAACAAATTTGATTTTTTTTATTAGAAGATGCCACAGGTCTGATTGGTTGTAATTCTTTGCTACGCAATACCCACTTTGGTGTATAAATGCACCTACAAATTGAAAATAGTTAATAAAAATGTGAACATAACCTAACTTTTTCTACAGTAATTTTTCTAATAATTGCTTAATAGCGGATGTTTTATTTCAGTTGAGCTCCATATTTGTAAATTTTCAGTCATATCTTAATTTAGTGCAATGAGACAAAATATGAGTATTAGGTTCAGCGTGTTCGTTCAGTATGTTGGTTCAGTAAAGAGTGTGAAATCGTTCATTGAGTTCACCCAGTGAGTTCGTTCAGTGTGCCGTCCAGTGAGTTTGTCCAGTGAGTATGTTTAGTTCGAAATAAACTTGATATCTTATGCAGTGAGTTCCATTTTGGCTTTTTTTAATTTGAAATTTCAGGATTTCACCAAATCATCCTTTGGCGACCGCGGAATTTAATTCCCGTTGCTGATATGGTTTGATTCAAGGATTCATGTTTGGTTTACAAAACAATATTCAGCTTGAGGTCAATTTTTTTACAGCCTATATTACGGAAATGTTGGTTTGTAAGTAGAGCTTATTTGCGAGACTGGTGGAAAATAAGATAAACATGGTCAATATAATTTTATATAGAGGTAGCAGAAATATCAGGTGCACTATTGGAGTAAATTTGATCATTTCAATTGGCTCAAATTTAGTTAATATGTAGTTGGAATAAACATCACAAAAAATCGTTAATCTCTGTTGTCGTGGCGAAATGTAAAGGTTAATGAGTTTTTTTCATGATCAAGTATCTTAATGTACAATCTTTAGAGTGTGAATATTGTGGTTAAAGTATTAAGGGTCCCTTTTCTTTAAAAGAAAATTAGTAAATTTGATTTTACGCCACAAAATTAGAAGAGAACAAGATTTAAAAGAAATTTATTTGTATATGCTTCACTTTTGAGCAGGAAGGGTCTTATTCGAAGTTGTTACAACAAACAGACAAGGTATCTATGAAAGAAATAAAGGATAACTTGTGGAAATAGTCTCTTGCAACATTTTCGTATCCGATAAGGTAATTGTTTCACATTATATTAATCTGACATTGCTTTTTATCGCTTTGATTCATTCTAACCCATTTATAAGTAAATGATTGGATTTTCCACAAATTGGATTCACCATTGAGACCATTAGGTAGTGAATTTGGTAAAAGAAATAGTCTCTTTGCAAATACATGGGATGAGTTGTAAGGAAATATTATTGTGGATTACACATGAAGAACTACGATAGTACATATCTGATGCGTGGGAATTGCACCAGGCTTTACCTCTCAAGGGATCTCGAGAAGCTTACAACCCCCACCAAGCAGTGTACCTGATTGATGTAGTATAGTATAATGACAAGTACTGGGGGATTGATCGTTCAGCTAGGAATAGTGTCGCTAGGATTAGAAAACCTAAAGACTAGGTCTAGAGATGAGGGATGATTCTTTTTGTATTTTTATATTTTTATGAAAAGCAATTAAAAAATCTCGGGTTTGAAGGATTTAGGCGGAATTAGTTGCTAGTCAACTAACCCAATACTAAAGATGCAATCAAAATAAAATACTAAAAATGAAAATAAAACTAATTATACTAAAGTTGTGAGCAATATGTGGGAGAATTGTGTATACTTAGATTTCATTACTCCCTAGATATCTTTTACACGTTAATTACTTGTTATAGTTGCATGGATGACGGATTGTATTCCTTAATACCATTCATGGGGTGGCGTACTTACTTCCCAAATCCTATGAGCGCCTACTTCACTCCTATGTCGAGCCGGCTAAGAAGCTCCTAACATGGGATCACTAGAATTTGCTCATTCATTAAATACAACCAATAAAACCTAGTACACATCGGTTCATGTTTCCTAAGACGTTCAAGCATGTTACACAATGGAGATCTGCCAGTTTTCTTAAGCCTAACATTGAAATCATTCATCCAATACAACCATAAACAAGTAATCAACACATAATTAACATCTAGGTTTCATTAGATCCAAGCAAACACAAGATAGATCTAGCCTAGCATGATAAAATTAAGACAAGCATAAGATATAATCAACCAACACATAGACATATTGATTGAATTAAGAGAAGACTTATCTCAATTGAACATGAAAGGATTCAAGGGGTGAAAACCCTTGAAAACACTGTAAAATATGACCTAGGGTTTACAAAGTTCGGCCCTAGTTTCTCCACACAAGTTCCTCTCTTTTAAAGAATGAAAAATAGAAAACTATATATAGATTTTGATAGGTGACGGCGTCAAGAACAAATGTCTGACGCCGTCATCTCGCCGCCAAATAGTTCCTCGGACTGCCTAGATCTGGGTCTGACGCCGTCATGTATTCCCCTTATGCAGGCCGTCACCAAAATCAGTCTTGACGCCCTTGTTGTGACGCCGTCAGGTTTGCACTGGGTCGTCATGGTTTTTAATCTTGACGCCGTCAGGATCTTCCTCTTGACGCCGTCAGGTACTGTTCTCAGCTTGGAAAATTAAGTCTTTGGCGTTTTCTTCACTTTTATGCTCCAAAAACATCCGAATTGCTTCCTTTTCCAGAATTCACTCTCAAAGTACCTAAAATCACAAAAGGAACGATTTAGGGCAATATTTGATCAAATAAATTCAATTCCGGGCTTAAATGACCCCCTAAAATTGGTTCATTTTTCGCCTCATCGTATACCCTTACACTTGAGATTTGCTTGTCCTCAAGCAAATGCGCTTTTATTCTAGTCAAAATACAAGTTAGGGGTCATTTAACACTAATATAAAAGTAATTACAACAAATAATCATTCCACTAAAGACCAAAGACAAGCACGGAGGTCATATACTAGCACCTCACAAATAGTGTTTAGATACTCACATCTCTCGGGTGTAATAAAGTAATATCACAATATGGAAACGGAAAATATCTCTCACTACCTGTCATAGCAAAATAGATTACCATAGGCTTGGGAAAGGATCAAACCTCCACCACATGGCATAAGCACCTAGGATAAACTATCAAAGAGGTCTTTTAAAAGGGTTGTAACGTTAGGTGTAGGGATATGGAATCAAAGTTTTGTTGGATATAGGTAGTCTTTACTGGTGGCGAGTTAACAATCTTGGTTAATTACATGTACAATATGGCGTTGCTAAGCCAAGACTAGACTCGACTTAAGCTAATAAATGAAAAATAACAAAAACATAGAATGAAACGGGATGGTAGTCCGTATGTTTTTCTCTTTTCTTTTTCTATTTTTTTTTTTTTTTTTACGATTTTTTTTTTTATGCATACACTCTTACCCTACCATCCAAAATAATACATCATAGGGAATGAAAATTCCCCTTACACTTGAATTTTTACATAATTTACAATAAACTAATCTAATGACTCGAATTAAGAGAATCAAAACACTTGGAGTACTTTTAAGATTAACGCACATACGGGGGTAATATATGATGTTCTTCCCCATTACTCCATAAAATAAGTACTTTACCCATGAGTCCCAATCGTCCCAAAACAATATGTACAAGGATATGACTCGACTTAGCAACCATGTAATCAATTAGATAATTAACTTAGGGTTTAACAAATAACAATAATGCACTTAAGATGAGTGCATACACGGAAGGCTAAGGCGATTTGGGTGTACATTTAAGTGGGGTGTAACAAATTCTTCCTTTAAGTAAGATGCTTAAAGTTAGAAACGAAAAGATAGGCTCGGATGGGTGTACTAGGGGTTTCGTGTACTAAAAATGAGTACAACGCTAAGGTGTGGGAAAAATTTATTGACTTAACTAGCCAAGTAATATGACTTAAATGGTCAAGTAATTATAATACGGGTTTAACACAAGGGTGATCCTAATGCCTCTTATCATGTAGTAAATCCTACTACACGAATGTAGTCTTACTAGCGGTCTCGGGATGCATCACTAACGCAAGTTCTAGAATCTAAATGCTACCGGTACACTCATAAGCACTAATAGTAAATGCTTTTCCTATCAAATCTAAAGGCGAACCTCACATATTTGGGTGGAAAAATTTTCTGAATAGTACGGTTATGTGCTAGTCATACAATCTCCTATCCATGAGACGCTTGCTATGGCTAAAGTTTCACTCCTAAATGTTGTAAAAAAAATTAAATTTGGCGCTAAAATTGCACTAACAAGTATTTCTCATAGTTTTATTACATATCTACCGTCAAACAAACAAACTCAAGCAAAAGTGTATTTGTAAGGTATCATCATTTTACCCTCCCCTTACACTTAGGATGAACATTGTCCCCAATGTTCAAGTAAAGAATGTAAAAGTGGAATAAGTAAAAAGAATGAAATCAAATACTCCCCTGATTCGCTCGGTATGGATTATAAGGTGGCCAGGTTAGATCTTCCTCCAAGAAAATGAACAATCAAAGCTTCCCTTCCAGAATAATAATCATCTTCTTGTCATACATAACCTGTAAAACCTGGTAAAACAGACAAGGCAACCTCGCATAAAATCGGCGGCAATCTACATATGCTAATAAATCCTAGAAAACAAAATAAGATATAATGCTTGTGGAATGATGTTTGCAGATTTCCTGGAGATTATAAAACTAATAATTCAACAAAAACTTTAAGACTCCGTTAGAAAAACAAAACTGGTAAAATTTCCAGATTTTTACGCGTGACGCCGTCAAGAGAAACTCGTGACGCCGTCAGAAGTGATCTGCAGAAATTCTTATGTTAAGTTTCTGGAAAATTTCTGGAAAAACTTGGTCCTACTTCCTGGAAAATCCTACAAAACATCATTATGACTCAATACAAGCATTTGACTCTAACAAATACGAATATACATGTTCACTTAATATTGTGGAGAATCATGATCGGTTTTGTTTCTTAAAAACATATTTGGGGTTTCCCCTTACACTTATCTTTTGCAAAAATACCTTTGGGTGAAGTTAAGACTAGGCCAAACAACAAAATAAAGTATTTTCACTATTTTAGTTTTGAAACATGATCTATCAACAATAAAAATAAAGCATGCATACGGAAGCAAATAACCAAACAAACAAATAAAAATCACACAAAACATGGGTTGCCTCCCAAGAAGCGCTTTTCCTTATTTACGAGTCTTGTAGCTAGACTCAAGGCCATTGGTTACTACGTGACCTCATCCCTTGAAATGATGTACCCCATGTAATTGCGGCCATTATTATCGTGGTGGTGGTGTCTCAACCTGTCGATACTTGCAATCACCTTTCCTCCTACCTCACTTCTCAAGTTAGCCATTCCATCTTGGCTTATGCTTTCAATTGTGAAAGGCCCATACCACCAGGGACTTGGTTTATCGGGAGATATCGTCATCTCTAAGTGTCTTAAGAGTACTGAGTTCCCTTCCTCGAATGGTACATGGCTCCTTGTTGTTTGAACTCGACATGAACTTCATTATTTTCGCTTCTTTCATGTTTAGCCTCTTTGTAGCTTTTGATTCTTGCCTCCCATGCAAGTATTTTCTCCTGAACATGAATAGGTGACGAGTCGATGTTGTTTTTGAGCTTTCTCCCCCCTCAAACTCTCTTGCCCATATTGTGGGGTCATGGGGAAGCTGATCTTTCTTTTTCCTGATTTAAGCTTAATTTTCCTACCTTCATACTTAATGACAGCCCTAGCGGTGGTGAGGAATGGTGCCCCAAGGATTATTTGCATGCACCCATCTCCCTTATCATCGATAATCATAAAATCAACGGGGTACATGAACCCGGCGACATTAACTAACACATCTTCTACAACTCCTAGGGGGTATACGTAAGAGTATCCAGCGAGGGATAACCTAACACGAGTGGGGGGCTGGCATTTTTTACGTTAGTTGGGTGTAAATAGTTAGGGGCATAAGATTTACTTCCGATCCTTGGTCGGCGAAAGCACTAAGATATTTCAAATCCCCGATGCTAGCCGGTATCTCAAAGTTCCCACACGCCATCTGCTTAGTAGCCACTTTTTGTACCAATAGTTTCTCGAATATTAGCCCCCAGGTAACATATCATACTCATCTTTTCCCCTTCCTCCTTCTCGGAACCCTGTTTGGAAGATTGGTTACGCCCGTCACCCTTTATCCAATTTGTTATAGTGTTTTCGTTTATATCATGTTTCAGGTAGTAACTTAGAGATTGAGATTTTGGTGACTCTTCTAGGGTTTGTTCAATAAGGGTTTCGACCATCTCATTATCCTTGTGGACAATTGCAATGGAATTAACAAATCGGGTAGTGGGGATGATGCTTTCTTTCCTTAGTAACATCCTTTCGGGGGTTCTCTGGTTGGCATACTCTTCCATCAAGCTCATCATCTCATTCATTTTCTCTTGCATCTCCTCTTTTTGCTTATAAACTGCTTCCTCGAATCTAGCGAGCCGATCTGAATGAGTTGCCATGTATTCTCTCATTCTAACTTCAAATTCCGGGCTAAGTTTCTCGGGAGGGGAATAAGGTGGGGTATAATTTTGAAAAGTCTCAACATTCTCTCCAGAGGATGATTCTGATAAAGGCGTTGAAGTCATTTTCGAGACAGAATTGACAGTAGCGCGTCTAGGACTTAGGGGGCTCCTTTGCCTTTCCTCAAAATAATCAACTTTTGCCTCGAGTTTGCATAGGAGTTCATCAGGGATTTCGGTAGTCCCTTCAGGTGTTGAGATTGCGTTGATGGCTGCTTTTATAGTATGATTAAACTCCCATATCTCTTGATTATCGGCGGCAAGCTCTTCAATAATTTCCCAGGACTCCTCGGCGTTCTTATCACGCAATCTACCTCCCGCGGCCCTATCGATTGTACGTTTAGTGTGATAGTCGGCATGATCATAGAAAATTTGGACCAATAACCAGAGGTTTATACCATGATGAGGGACTTTGCAGAGGAGATCCTTAAAACGAGCCCATGCTTCGTAAAAAGTTTCACCCTGATGTTGTTCAAACATCAAAATGTCATTTCTAAGCATCGCAGTCTTCCCCGGTGGGAAGAATTGAGCAAGGAAACGAGTAGTGAGATCATCCCATGAGGTGATGGATCCCGCGGGTAAACGTTCAAGCCATTGGCTAGCTTGATCACGTAGAGAGAATTGGAATAGGCGTAATCGGGTTGGCTCTCTAGTTGTAACATCAAGGTCTATAGAATCTACGATTTTAAGGAAGTCCTTGAGATGTTGGTTTGGATCTTCGAAACGAAGTCCATGGAATGCACATCCGCTTTGCACCAACCGGATGGTGTCGGATCGCAAGGGGGTCACATTGGCTCCGGTGAGCTCAATGGTGTTTCGGTAGCCTTGGTGGCTAGGTCGGGAATACTCACCTAAGGTTCGGGGCCTAAGAGGTTGGTTATCTATTGGTGGGTTTTGTTTTGGTAGGATGACGGGTTCAAAGATGTTCCCATCGTCCATGATGTCGGATGGTGAAGAGTTACGAACAAAAACACGAAGAGATAAGATAGACTAAAGAGAACCTAAAAAAAATAAAAATAAAATCTTACTAGAAAGGAATCTAGCAAGTAGACCTAATAAAAAAAGATTCTAACCTAGACAATAACTATTCCCCGGCAGCGGCGCCAAAAACTTGATGCGTGGGAATTGCACCAGGCTTTACCTCTCAAGGGATCTCGAGAAGCTTACAACCCCCACCAGGCAGTGTACCTGATCGATGTAGTATAGTATAATGACAAGTAGTGGGGGATTGATCGTTCAGCTAGGAATAGTGTCGCTAGGATTAGAAAACCTAAAGACTAGGTCTAGAGATGAGGGATGATTCTTTTTGTATTTTTATATTTTTCTGAAAAGCAATTAAAAAACCTCGGGTTTGAAGGATTTAGGAGAAATTAGTTGCTAGTCAACTAACCCAATACTAAAGATGCAATCAAAATAAAATACTAAAAATGAAAATAAAACTAATTATACTAAAGTTGTGAGCAATATGTGGGAGAATTGTGTATACTTAGATTTCATTACTCCCTAGATATCTTTTACACGTTAATTACTTGTTATAGTTGCGTGGATGACGGATTGTATTCCTTAATATCATTCATGGGGTGGCGTACTTACTTCCCCAATCCTATGAGCACCTACTTCACTCCTATGTTGAGCCGGCTAAGAAGCTCCTAACATGGGATCACTAGAATTTGCTCATGCATTAAATACAACCAATAAAACCTAGTACACATCAGTTCATGTTTCCTAAGACGTTCAAGCATGTTACACAATGGAGATCTGCCAGTTTTCTTAAGCCTAACATTGAAATCATTCATCCAATACAACCATAAACAAGTAATCAACACATAATTAACATCTAGGTTTCATTAGATCCAAGCAAACACAAGATAGATCTAGCCTAGCATGATAAAATTAAGACAAGCATAAGATATAATCAACCAACACATAGACATATTGATTGAATTAAGAGAAGACTTATCTCAATTGAACATGAAAGGATTCAAGGGGTGAAAACCCTTGAAAACACTGTAAAATATGACCTAGGGTTTACAAAGTTCGGCCCTAGTTTCTCCACACAAGTTCCTCTCTTTTAAAGAATGAAAAATAGAAAACTATATATAGATTTTGATAGGTGACGGCGTCAAGAACAAATGTCTGATGCCGTCATCTCGCCGCCAAATAGTTCCTTAGACTGCCTAGATCTGGGTCTGACGCTGTCATGTATTCCCCTTATGCATGTCGTCACGAAAATTAGTCTTGACGCCCTTGTTGTGACGCCGTCAGGTTTGCACTGGGTCGTCATGGTTTTTACTCTTGACGCCGTCAGGATCTTCCTCTTGACGCCGTCAGGTACTGTTCTCAGCTTGGAAAATTAAGTCTTTGGCGTTTTCTTTACTTTTATGCTCCAAAAACATCCGAATTGCTTCCTTTTCCAGAATTCACTCCCAAAGTACCTAAAATCACAAAAGGAACGATTTAGGGCAATATTTGATCAAATAAATTCAATTCCGGGCTTAAATGACCCCCTAAAAGTGGTTCATTTTTCGCCTCATCAATATCCTTCATTAAAATACATGTGATGTCTACGGTTTAGACATATTTTTTTCACACTTAGTTAGTGTCTTAGAGGTGCAAAATTGGCGCTAATTATAACATTTTGGAGATGGTGATATGGGAAGCCGTAAACGCTTTATAAGTAATGCATCATAAGTAATGTTTTCGGTATAAAAGGAAGTGTTGAGATATAAAGATCAAAGTACTTCTGTATTTCAAAGTACTGTTGTGTCAAAGTGCTGCTTGAAGATCAAAGTCAAACATGGTCAAAGTACTGCTAGATATTGAAGATTATTCAAAGTACTTCGAAGAGAACAAGGACTTAAGTGTAATATTGATTAAAGTCTATTATGTAATATTGTATGAATATTCTAGAATTAGTTAGGGATAATTACTTGTCGTTCAAGTATTGTAAACCGACTTAAGGATATCCTTGTGTCTATAAAAGGAGCCTTAAGAGGTATTAGTCGAATGAGTTTTTTTATGAGTTAAGAATACAAGTTAGAGAAGTCGATATTAGTCAAGTTTGGGATTGTTAGTGAATCTGTGTAATCAAGCAGGTTCAAGTTTGGTTTAATATAAAAGTTCTTCTTAAGCTTTGTGTTAGTAGATTCCGCATACTTTACAAGGTTAATACAGTGTTCCATTATAAATAGTGTTGAGTTTACTCAATATTGTTAAACCTTACAAGCTACAAAGTAGTTTGGTCAGAGTGTATCGATCCAACAAGTGGTATCAGAGCTTGTGTTGGAAACTCTGATTAAGAAGAAAACCTTTTAAACCGATTCTACTACAAATCCTTCAAGATGTCGACAGATGCTGCACCTGCTCCATCCATCACTTCTGTTAGAATTCCTATTGTCAAGAAGGGAGAATATGATTTATGGGCCATGAAGATGAGGCAGTACATTGCCATCACAGACCATGCTTTATGGGATGTGATTGTCAATGGCAATATGGTACTTGATGAACCAGTAGAGCTCTCAGGACAACCTAAACCACCTACACCAACCATCCCAGCTGCTGCAAAGAGAAATCAAGACAAAGCTCTCAACATATTACTGTTTGCTATTCCTGATGGACACCTATTGAAGTTTCATGATGCTCAGGATGCAAAACAATTATGGGCTGCAATTAAGAAAAAGTTTGGAGGTAATGATGCTTCCAAGAAGATGCACAGGAACTTGTTGAAGCAACAATTTGAAACTTTCACTATTGGTGAAAGAGAAGGTCTTGATTCTGCTTATGAGAGATTCCAAAATCTTCTGAGTATGCTAGAACTATATGGAGCTGAGGCATCAGTTGAAGATGCTAACTTGAAGTTCTTGAGAAGCTTAACATCCACATGGCATGTAGTTGCTACTATGATCAGAGGACAACCAGGTTTGGACACAATGGACTTTGATGATCTCTACAACAATCTGAAGGTGTATGAGTATGAGATGAATGGTACTACAGGTTCAAGCACACATCAGAAACCCCAAAACATTGCTTTTGTTTCTTCTAAAAACAGAAGCAGTACTTCCAATAAAGGTACTGCTTATCCTGTTCAAAGTACTGTGACTGAAACTCAGCTTCCATGTACAACTATGGTCACTACCACTTCATCACCATCAAAAACCCCCACCTCAGATGATGTTCTATGTTCATTCTTTGCTCAACAAGCAACTCTACCAGTAACCTATCAAGAAGATGTCTTGCAAATTGATGATGATGCTATGGAAGAGATTGATATCAGATGGCAGGTTGCCATGATCACTGCAAGGATCAAGAAGTTTATGAATAAAACAGGAAGAGGCATTAATTTAACAGCTAAGCAGGGAATAACATTTGATAAGTCCAAAATTGAGTGCTTCAATTGTCAAAGGACTGGTCACTTTGCAAGGGAATGTAAATTTGCAAAGTATCAAGCAAACAAAATGATTGAACAGCCCAAGACTGAAAGAAAAGAGGTTCCCATTACTGAACCAAAACCAAAAGCTTTGGTTGCTCAAGAGAATCTATCAGAGATTGACTGGTCCAATGAGTTTGATGAAGAACCTGTAACCTACTCTATGGTTGCATTGGAAGATTGGAGCACAGCTTTTGATGAAGAACCTGGATATGCTGCTTTGGAGTCAAGACATGGTCTAGGAAGCTTTGATTGGAGCATGGAATTTGAAGAAGATCCTGTTCAACTTGCTATGTTAGCTACTTCACCAAGTTCATCCACTATCTCTGAGGTATGCTCTAAGTGTAATGATATGTATCAAAAGTTACTTAGTGAATATGTAGCTGAAAGAGATAAATTTCAAAGGGCTAGGTCTGAGATAACTGGTTACCAATTGACTTTAGAGTCAATGGAAGCCAAAATAATAACTCATGAAAACAATGAAGTAGCATGTGCTGAAAGATATAAGAAACAAGTGTACCAAGTAAAGTTGAGTGAATGGAAACTAGGATGTAAGGTGTCTGAGCTAGAAAAAGTTACTAATGAAAGGAATAAGTTGTTAGAAAAACTTGCTGTTTGGAATGAATCAGGTCTGTCACATGTTCTATTTGTTGAAAAACAAAGAACATCAAACATTAAAACTGGCCTAGGTTATGACACTGATAGCACAGAAGGTATTCCATTTAAGAGTAAGGAACTAAATCTTACAGAAGATACCTCAACTAGTGATGAAGAATTCATAAGTTTAGAAGAAAACACACCTAGTGATGAGGAATCCCCTAGTCCAACACCTCCTGAATATAAGAATGACAAGGGATACAATGCAGTTCCTAACCCCCCCCCCCCCCCCAGGTAGTTTTCAACCACCTAGGAGAGATGTTTCTCATTTTGGAGTAGACAATTTGGAGTTTAGGAAAAAGCTTAAAGGTCAATCTAATTCTGAGTCATCAGGGGATGATGTTGAGAAACCTAGGGTTGATGAGAAAAAGTTTTCCAAACAAGCAGTACCTTCAAACACTTCTCAAAGTACTGCTGATCACTCAGCAGTGCCTCCAAGAAAATATTTTCAAAATACTGCTAATTTTAGAAAACCTTTTGGAAAAGGATTTGGGAATATTGTTCCAAAGGTATGTTATGTATGTTATAGTCCTCACCATTTGATCAAGGACTGTGATTATCACTCAGAATACTTAAGCAAATACCCAAAGACCAGATCTGCAAATCAAAGTCACAGAGAAAATAAGCCAAGGGAGAACAAACCAGTTTGGAATTACACAAATAGGGTTAACCATAGTAATTTCTCAAAAGACTATAGGTACCCTCATCAGAAAAGACCATTCTCCAAACCCACAGTACCTTCTCAAAGTACTGTTAGGAAGTCCCCTAATCAAGGTACTGCTAGCAAAAACTCAAGTGTAAGACCTAGGAGATTCAATTACTACAAACCTAGAAGGCCTAACAACACAAGAAAAGATGCTAGAACACAGAACCCAACTCCAAAAGTTACAACTAAATGGGTTAAGAAAGAAAGTACTGCTAGGGAAGAACCAGTACTTTCAGAAGATAAGGGTGAAAAGGGGAGTATTGATAAGAATCAACCAAAAGTTTTGGAAACAAAAACATTAATTCTTGATCATGTTTTTAAAAAAAGTGGTGATTACATACTCAAAGAATTTGAGTATGTCACTCCACAAGGGGAACACAAGTCAGTAATGGCTTGGGTTCCTAAAAGAAACTAACCTTTTTCTTGTGTATGCAGGGCAACCCAGAAAAGGAGCTTAAATATCATCTTATTGTTGATAGTGGTTACTATGGAAGTATGACAGGAGAAAAGGAGCTCTTGTCAGATTTTAAGGCTTATTTTGGAGGAAAAGTTGCATTTGGGAATGATCCTGGTGGAGGGAGAATCACTGGCAAAGGAACTATCAAGGCTGGAAACATTGATTTTGAGAATGTTAGATATGTGAAGGAGCTTAAATTCAATCTTTTGTCAGTCTCTCAGATCTGTGACAAGAAGTATCCTGTGTTATTCTTTGACACAGAATGTCTTATACTCTCTCCTAAGTTTAAGTTAGAAGATAGAAACTTGGTGATGCTGAGAGCACCAAGAACCAATGATGTGTACAGCATAGACTTGAAGAACATCAATTCTACTGAAAAAGCAACATGCTTGATTGCAAGGGCAACAATGGAGGAAGCACATCTGTTAGGTCACCATTTTGTAAACACAAGTATGATTTAGAAAGAAATAAGATGAGAAATGAGATGGTTGATTATGAGACAATATGAAAGGTGAAAGTGCAAGAGTTTCCTTAAGATAATCAAATAACCAACAAGATAAATGTTTACATGAGCTTACTATTTATAAGGGAGGAGATAGGGCAACACTCCCTTCCACCCTTATCCTTTCATTTCGTGGGCTTCAAGCCCATAGGGCTTTAACACTTAAGCCTTGTAACATAAACTAAATGAAATAAATACTAAAGCAACCTATTACAAAATGTAATGACCGAGACTTGACAAAAATACAAAAGTATGGTTCCAACAATCTCCCCCTAAGGGTCGGTCATCACGGTTGCTTGACGTCTTCATCTTTGTCGTTGACTTGTGACATGTAAAACTCTAGACGTCTTCAAAATTGGTTGAATGATAATGAATATATTTTGCTCTTTGTCTTTGTTCTTTGGTGATGATGTAGTGATTGTGTTATGAAGTTGTCTGCCTTTCGTCACTCCTGCGTCTGTGGTGGTTGTGCGCCATTCCAACATACTCATACATCTTTGGACTTAGACTTTTCACGTGCAAGAAGTTCCTTTTGATACATTGAGATCTTTGTCTTTATACTTGGTAGATTCTTCTTATTGTCGTAGAATCTTTCTTGGAACTTTGTGTTGTTAAGATCTTTGGGGGAGCTATCTTTTGCTTCAAGATGTATGTATGAGCATGTTGGAATCTACCATCATGGAAGTGAGGTACCTGCGAGTAAACAGTTAGCAATAAAACAACCGGTACTTACAGATAAGGAATTAGAGCTCATCAACAGCATATTGTGAAGACTCCTTCTAATCCTTATCCAGGCCGTTCCCATATCAGATACTCCCGAAGGAGCTTACGAGACCTACTGAGTAGCTCAATGACTGGGTGAGTCGCTGGGGATCACTCCACGACTGTAGACCGTAATGGAACCACCGCAAACACTAAGCGTAACCCTTGTGGGGTTACCGAAATGACCTGCTGTCAGGGCTGTTTTGTGACACCCCCAAAATTTTACAACGCAGCGGAATACCAATTTGGGTGTCACTTCATAGTTCATAAAAACAAGTTAAATAAAACGACCTCAAAGGAGACGTTTAATAAAATGTCACATTCGATTTAATAAATCAGAGTACAAAGGTCCCAATAATTTCTTTTTAAAACTTGAGTTACAAGAATTAAAACATGACACATATATGTATTTTAAAGATAAAAAGTTATCGAATGTGTAGAAAATAAGTCTTTCAATATTTGATATCCAAGCGACTCCGATTGCTCCCAATGCTCAGCTTAGCAAATAAAACCTGAGAAAATACATGCTAAAAAGTCAACATAAAGTTGAGTGAATTCATAGAGTTTAATAAGTAAGCAGTTGAATACAAGTATTATTTATCGGGCGACAGGTATTGCAATTACATGTCGGTTTATTTGATTATAGTATTGAGTTCATGTAACCGAACCTTGACGATTTTTAATAATGCCCCGGAAAGGTAAATTTTGCCATTTACCACAATTCTAACTATTATGTGTCCGTATCCCGAACAAGGCCCGCCAAGCCTAATATGCATATCCATAATACTAGCGTTTACTACTCGAGTAATTAACGGTTCATGAGGGGACTTAATTGGCAAAAAGCATTCAATATCTATGATCATATGATCGGGTCCAGCATACCAAAAACTACTTGTATTCAGTTTGTAAAAACTAGCATGTATCCCCCTCGCGAGGTTTATAAAACATTTAAATAAGTAAAGGCGAGGCTATGAACTCACCTTGATGATACGGTAGACAGGATAAAGTAATGTCAATAGTTATAGTAGGAATGGCTCCAAAAGGGCAACCTGAATAATATGGAAGTCTGAGATGTTGATAATTTAAGCTTGAATTATCGTGAATAATGATTTGAAACAATATCGAATGATAAAATGTTTTGAGTGATAAAGGTGGCTTGCGATTAAGGAAATAAAAGCGATAAAGAAAATGCATAAATTGCATACACATATAAAATGTATACAATTAGTCGACATGTATAATCATATTCCTTAGAATCCATGTACACAACTAAACTCTTTTAATTAGACCCATTAAGTGTTTCGCATAATAACTATACTTCGTTTTAATTCATTCCGCCTAATATGTAACTTTTAGTAAAAATTCCCATTTTGACCCATTACCGCAATTTAGACTTTTAGACATACACAAAGCCAACGACTAATTTATTAGTCGCAAAATATTTAGTCTTACTTATTAAGTTCTACGCTAAAACAATTTTATAATGTTACTAGACTATTAGAAGAGTTTTGCCGAAATTGACTTTTGTAATATATTCTCCAAATCTGACCCGTCCGAAACGACCCGCTAGATGACATTTTCACGTTTCGGACTCAAAAGAGATTTTGTGTAAAACGACATTCCGGAAAACTTTTTAGTTATAGCCGAGACCTGAATCTCAACATAAAATGACCAAAATGCCCCTGCAAGTTTCAGTTCGTAGTTTGACTTTTAAAATAAACTGCAGTAGTTTGACTTTCTGTTTTGACCAGTTATATTACATTTTCGTGACTCGGACTCTAAAGAGATTTAATGCAAAACGACATTCCGAACAACTTTCGTGTTTTAACGGAAGGCCGGTTCGGACCAGAAAAGGCTCAAAACCTTGCTTAAAAACTGCATCAGCTCACTTTTATAAACAAGTGCTGTCATTTTAAAAAGAAAAATGTAGAACTGGTTTTTAATCAAAATTACCCTCATTTTCGCACTTTCACACCCCAATTCCTCGCGGTAGCCTAAAAACATTGTTTCGGACAACTTTCGTGTTTTGGCCGAAGGCTGAAACGGGCCAGAAAATGACGAAAATGCTCTTATTCAGATCTGACAGCAACAAAATTTTATACTAGTGCTGTTTGGAATTTTATAATTTTTCTAAATTTCAAATGACCGCCAAACGTTCGTTATTAAGAGTTAGAAGCCGAATTTTATATCAAAACGTTCATATTAACATCCTCTATCATATTTAAAAGACAAAAATCAGTTTCAAAAATTTCAACCTAGGCGAAACAAGCCTCAACTTTCTGGTCTAAAATGGGTAGCTTTAAACCCCTTCAAACTTCAATTTTCGCAATATATAACATCACCATAACCTCTAACTAGCCTAACCCCATTCACTAATCATCCCAACTATTAATCCAACCTTAATAATAATATTTCACACATCACCACATGGATTCTAAGTACTAGATTATAAACATGCATGCATATATATAACAAAAAATCAAATTAAGACCAAAGAAAATACTTACAAAAGATGTATAGAAACAAGAAGATGATCAAAACCACAAACCCTTGTGGTTTTGATGATTCGGTCGAGCACAAGGAGGAACAAAGGAAACCAAAAACTTGATTTCTTCAAAAACCCAACAAGATTAAACAAAAAATGGTGATGTTTAAGAGGTTGTGATGATTCGTTCGTGGTGTTAGAGGAGGTTTTAGAGCGCGTGATTGGTACCAATAGATAGATCTCGAAAAGGTGGTGAAGATGGTGGTGTTATTTTTATGGTGAGGGCGGCGGTGGCGGAGCTATGGTGGAAAAAGGGTGGCGGTGGTGTTATGTTAAAGAGAAGAGAGAGAAATAAAGTGGTGATATATTGGTGATGGTTTGTTTGTTGCAGGGACGATTCATGTGTCTACTCTTATTAAAAAAAAAAAACTTTTCAAATAATAATAATAATAATAGGTGTAGGGGATTTAGTAGCCCGGTGTCAATACACGGACCAAACCCGAAACTTAAATAACCAAATAACTTTCTCAAACCAAACCCGTTCCAAAAATAATAATGTCCGATCCAACAATAAAATATAATTAAAAATTGTTAGGTTAGCCTAGTGCCGGAGTGTTAAAATGTTGTTAAAATTGAAACGTAGCTCGTAGATGTGAAAAAATCAAATAAATAAATAAATAGAATAAATGCGCACAGTTTATTTATAGATGGAAGAATAAAAATGTGAAATATAAAATATGTTTGTAAGGTAATTAAAATGTATAAAATAAGTAGACTAATCATAGTGTATAGTTTGTTTAAATTAAATGTACGTTTAACGACGTACGCGGATAACTTCCGACGAAGTTAATTATTACATAAAATAAAATAGTTAAATAATAAGATATAAAAATTAATGTCATAATTTTTTTTTTTTTTTTTTTTTTTTTTTTTTTTTTTTTGAAATGTCACAGCACGTACCCCTTAAGAGAGCGACGTCCCGGCGCTCAATTCTTCTTAATCATTTTTGGTCGTTTTAAAGATTTTTTTTTTTTTTTTTTTTTTTTTTTTTTTTTTTTTTTAGGAATCGTTAGTTGAAATGAAGTTTAAATCAGTAATATCCTCAAGACGTGATTAAAATATGATGTATAAAAAGTGTGATTTGAAATATAGGGCATGGTGTCATTATAAATATTGGTTATGATTTTTACAAAAGAGGGTGGTTAGAACCGACTCTTTAACTTAAGAAGATCATTTTGGTAATTTAAACACTTGTGAAATATTTGTAAAATTTTCATAAAGACGCATAAAATTTTATAGAAGTCCATGGAGGTTCTTAATGCATTTTGTGCTCGGGATTTTGACAAGGTAACAAGATAGCAACGAAGATAGAATAAGTGATAGAAATCACCTAATGTGTAAGTGATGGTATGAGGGAACGAATAGAATGTCATGAGGGTCCTTAAAGGAAAGGATAAAGTAAAAGTGTTGGCAATAAGACAATAGGAGACAAGGAATTTATCAAGTCGTCAATTCGTGGAAGCGGATAAAAGTACATTACTATTAGCTTATAAAGCTCGCGGCGGTTGATACAAAATCGGAAAAAATCAACGTAACAAATTACGAGTCGAGAGAAGTTCATAGCCCAAAGAATGATTCGTACACACGCTATGGTAGATACACATAAGCCCACTCATTCATAACTCGTCACTTACATAAAGAGGCGTCCCGATCCATGTAAGTGAAGATTTATGAATTTATGGTTCGGCGGTTTATAATTTCCTTATTCAAATGAAGAAGCGTCCCAATTCATTTCAATAAGACGATTATAAATCATCCTACTTAAGTATGTCCATCACAAAAAAATACACAACAAGATCAAGTGCTAAAATAAATAAAAGGATGTCTAATTAACGATATGATTCATCAAAATCATAAGAAGAAGTAACGAGAATAATAATATGACATTAGTCAATCGCATTCGCAAAGGTAAGTGCCAAAGGATGACACGATCTGAGATGACAAGTTAAGGTCGTACTCCCATCAATTGGAAGATTTCAAAACAATGGATAACGAAAACAACATACACGAAGGTTAAAGTAAACGAACTCATTAATACATATCATAGTACTACACACATGTGTAAGGATTTGAGAAGAGAGTAACAGATATATGTACAGGTATCTTTAAACAATACTAGTATCGACGTTTGAGGGAGAAAATAAAAAAAAATTATGAAGTATTTGATAATCGGAGTGCTCAGGGTATAAATAACCGACCGATATAAAGTATATAGTATGACATCATAAGATAGGCATGAGAGAGCGAAATAATGACAAGGAGATATATTCATTAGTCATATAATAGAAGTATGGAAGCAAAATAGAGCATATAAGTTACCTGGGAGCAAGCGTACGCGGATATCGAACAATGGTGAAAGACTAAAAAAAAAAAAAATTTTGAAAATCAGTTATAGTTTAGGTTTTGAAAATGACCTATTTCTCTATAACTAATGCTCTGGTACCATTCTGTGACACCCCCAAAATTTTACAACGCAGCGGAATACCAATTTGGGTGTCACTTCATAGTTCATAAAAACAAGTTAAATAAAACGACCTCAAAGGAGACGTTTAATAAAATGTCACATTCGATTTAATAAATCAGAGTACAAAGGTCCCAATAATTTCTTTTTAAAACTTGAGTTACAAGAATTAAAACATGACACATATATGTATTTTAAAGATAAAAAGTTATCGAATGTGTAGAAAATAAGTCTTTCAATATTTGATATCCAAGCGACTCCGATTGCTCCCAATGCTCAGCTTAGCAAATAAAACCTGAGAAAATACATGCTAAAAAGTCAACATAAAGTTGAGTGAATTCATAGAGTTTAATAAGTAAGCAGTTGAATACAAGTATTATTTATCGGGCGACAGGTATTGCAATTACATGTCGGTTTATTTGATTATAGTATTGAGTTCATGTAACCGAACCTTGACGATTTTTAATAATGCCCCGGAAAGGTAAATTTTGCCATTTACCACAATTCTAACTATTATGTGTCCGTATCCCGAACAAGGCCCGCCAAGCCTAATATGCATATCCATAATACTAGCGTTTACTACTCGAGTAATTAACGGTTCATGAGGGGACTTAATTGGCAAAAAGCATTCAATATCTATGATCATATGATCGGGTCCAGCATACCAAAAACTACTTGTATTCAGTTTGTAAAAACTAGCATGTATCCCCCTCGCGAGGTTTATAAAACATTTAAATAAGTAAAGGCGAGGCTATGAACTCACCTTGATGATACGGTAGACAGGATAAAGTAATGTCAATAGTTATAGTAGGAATGGCTCCAAAAGGGCAACCTGAATAATATGGAAGTCTGAGATGTTGATAATTTAAGCTTGAATTATCGTGAATAATGATTTGAAACAATATCGAATGATAAAATGTTTTGAGTGATAAAGGTGGCTTGCGATTAAGGAAATAAAAGCGATAAAGAAAATGCATAAATTGCATACACATATAAAATGTATACAATTAGTCGACATGTATAATCATATTCCTTAGAATCCATGTACACAACTAAACTCTTTTAATTAGACCCATTAAGTGTTTCGCATAATAACTATACTTCGTTTTAATTCATTCCGCCTAATATGTAACTTTTAGTAAAAATTCCCATTTTGACCCATTACCGCAATTTAGACTTTTAGACATACACAAAGCCAACGACTAATTTATTAGTCGCAAAATATTTAGTCTTACTTATTAAGTTCTACGCTAAAACAATTTTATAATGTTACTAGACTATTAGAAGAGTTTTGCCGAAATTGACTTTTGTAATATATTCTCCAAATCTGACCCGTCCGAAACGACCCGCTAGATGACATTTTCACGTTTCGGACTCAAAAGAGATTTTGTGTAAAACGACATTCCGGAAAACTTTTTAGTTATAGCCGAGACCTGAATCTCAACATAAAATGACCAAAATGCCCCTGCAAGTTTCAGTTCGTAGTTTGACTTTTAAAATAAACTGCAGTAGTTTGACTTTCTGTTTTGACCAGTTATATTACATTTTCGTGACTCGGACTCTAAAGAGATTTAATGCAAAACGACATTCCGAACAACTTTCGTGTTTTAACGGAAGGCCGGTTCGGACCAGAAAAGGCTCAAAACCTTGCTTAAAAACTGCATCAGCTCACTTTTATAAACAAGTGCTGTCATTTTAAAAAGAAAAATGTAGAACTGGTTTTTAATCAAAATTACCCTCATTTTCGCACTTTCACACCCCAATTCCTCGCGGTAGCCTAAAAACATTGTTTCGGACAACTTTCGTGTTTTGGCCGAAGGCTGAAACGGGCCAGAAAATGACGAAAATGCTCTTATTCAGATCTGACAGCAACAAAATTTTATACTAGTGCTGTTTGGAATTTTATAATTTTTCTAAATTTCAAATGACCGCCAAACGTTCGTTATTAAGAGTTAGAAGCCGAATTTTATATCAAAACGTTCATATTAACATCCTCTATCATATTTAAAAGACAAAAATCAGTTTCAAAAATTTCAACCTAGGCGAAACAAGCCTCAACTTTCTGGTCTAAAATGGGTAGCTTTAAACCCCTTCAAACTTCAATTTTCGCAATATATAACATCACCATAACCTCTAACTAGCCTAACCCCATTCACTAATCATCCCAACTATTAATCCAACCTTAATAATAATATTTCACACATCACCACATGGATTCTAAGTACTAGATTATAAACATGCATGCATATATATAACAAAAAATCAAATTAAGACCAAAGAAAATACTTACAAAAGATGTATAGAAACAAGAAGATGATCAAAACCACAAACCCTTGTGGTTTTGATGATTCGGTCGAGCACAAGGAGGAACAAAGGAAACCAAAAACTTGATTTCTTCAAAAACCCAACAAGATTAAACAAAAAATGGTGATGTTTAAGAGGTTGTGATGATTCGTTCGTGGTGTTAGAGGAGGTTTTAGAGCGCGTGATTGGTACCAATAGATAGATCTCGAAAAGGTGGTGAAGATGGTGGTGTTATTTTTATGGTGAGGGCGGCGGTGGCGGAGCTATGGTGGAAAAAGGGTGGCGGTGGTGTTATGTTAAAGAGAAGAGAGAGAAATAAAGTGGTGATATATTGGTGATGGTTTGTTTGTTGCAGGGACGATTCATGTGTCTACTCTTATTAAAAAAAAAAACTTTTCAAATAATAATAATAATAATAGGTGTAGGGGATTTAGTAGCCCGGTGTCAATACACGGACCAAACCCGAAACTTAAATAACCAAATAACTTTCTCAAACCAAACCCGTTCCAAAAATAATAATGTCCGATCCAACAATAAAATATAATTAAAAATTGTTAGGTTAGCCTAGTGCCGGAGTGTTAAAATGTTGTTAAAATTGAAACGTAGCTCGTAGATGTGAAAAAATCAAATAAATAAATAAATAGAATAAATGCGCACAGTTTATTTATAGATGGAAGAATAAAAATGTGAAATATAAAATATGTTTGTAAGGTAATTAAAATGTATAAAATAAGTAGACTAATCATAGTGTATAGTTTGTTTAAATTAAATGTACGTTTAACGACGTACGCGGATAACTTCCGACGAAGTTAATTATTACATAAAATAAAATAGTTAAATAATAAGATATAAAAATTAATGTCATAATTTTTTTTTTTTTTTTTTTTTTTTTTTTTTTTTTTTTTTTTTTTTTGAAATGTCACATGTTTGATGTTGACCCTGGCAGGATTTCCGTTCAATCATTAAGAAATACATAAGTAATCCTCTCATAAACGTTCTCAGCAGATTGCTAAGATCTGCGAAGGACTTGATAATTTATAGCTGGTGTCCATTGATGTAGAACACCAGTTGTAGAAATACTAAGTGTTCCTAAGAGATCTTTGATGTATCTCGAGGCTCTAGACTCTATAAGTGCACACCTAGGTTTCCTATGCGGAGACTGGGGAGGTGTCTCCTGCTTCAATATCAACCGTCTCTAAGAGATAGGTCGATAGATTACGCAGGATCCCCGTGAGAATGAAACAAGTCCTTTTAAGAGAACTTGAGTGGTTAAGAAGGTTTAGTGCATTGCGTCACTGGGTCCATGACGACTTAATCTTCAATACCGGTGTTGTCTTTTGCAACAGCCAGTAGCATACGTATTGAACCCGGTGTCTGCCCTAAGGTTGAACATATGGAGGGCTATTTCTTTTCACCCTTTACTTTACTTTTCTTTTTAATTCTTCAACTCCTTCTTTCCCTTTCATTCATTTCTCCTTTTTTCGTATCATACCTAAGGACTTCTAATTCTAACTATGGGAGATGTCCTGGGGTAGATCCCTCCGGCTCTGGCGGATCATAGGACGGATATTCCTATCTTGATCACCTTATAACTCCGACAGTAGCCAAGAAACCTTTGATTGAAAAAATCTCTCAAAGTGTTTGTGATAATCAAATATTTTGGTTAACACTTTGAGAGTTTTGCGTACACTTTTGAAGGGCTCCCCCTGCACATGTGCTCATAAGTATTTAATAAATTTGCACATGCGGGAGGAGCAATCACTTTTGAATTGATCCACTTTCCGTGAACAAGACCGATTCGAGACACGCTTACATCACTAGTTAAACTAGCTTGAAGTTATTACCCGGCCTGGTCAAGTCCACAGAAAGTTTCTCGAGACGGTACATTTCTACTAAGACTAATCCTTTTCGAGACACGCTTACGTGGTTAGTTAAAGAGATACATTGTCAGCTTTTAGGTGACAACTAGCTCTAGGAACTAACTTGATGTTATTACCCGTCGAGGATAAGTCCTTTCGATATTACAGACTTTAATTATCTCGTCAATTCCTGGGTGAATCTGAGTCTAGCTCGCACAAGATACAACTTTTTAGCTTTAACTTCATATATTTTAATCACTTTTTCATTTTCTCCCCCTCAAAAATAGCATATGTGATGTTGTTTTTGTTAAACTTTTGATTAAAATATGCTTTTTGAGTCTTATGGGGAGATTCACCAAGAACTTTTGATTGTGAACAAAGTATTTTGTTTTGACAAGTGCTCCCCCTCAACAAGTGATTAGGTCTTATTGAGGTGAAATACTTGTCCTTTTGAGCAGAATTATGAAAACTCATAAATATTTGATTAATTCTACTCAAAAGTAAGAAGCCTTCGCTCCTTATATTTAGGATTGAGGCACTGATGCGTACCTCAGGGTCCTTTCTTTACAAGTTCGGGTTGTGCACTGTAATGCGTACACAAACCATTATGAAGTAAATTATTGACAAATCAAATCAAAGTCTTACAATTTTACTACCAATCAGGTCTCTGAAATGTCAACACCGGAAACTTCTGTCTGCCTCTAACATAACTTTCCAACCTTCGAAACTGATCCCTGCGCTTCAATCTGTTCTCAATCCTTAAGATGAATCTGCGAGCATCCCTGGCTTCATTGGTGTTCCACCTTTTGGATTTCCCCAATTCTATGTCATTAATTCTGCCTTTGATCCCATCTCTGACAAACTTCAGGGTTTCATCACAGAACTTATGAATTTCTTCATAAGCCATGAAGCAGTTGCGACCGTTAATGCTGCGGTAGGTGAACCCAAATGGTTGTCTGATCAAGGTGTACTGAGATATATGTGGAAGGTCGGGGATGTCGAACAGGTTTGATTTGGTGAGATTGAGCTTCTTCTGATAACTTTCTACTCCCAACTGAAGATCTTCAACTCTTTCTCTTATGACAATCTGCCTGATGAAGATTAGAAGAGCTTGGATAAAGGCAAGCTGCTTCTCTTTAGGCAAGCCACAGAGTTTTCCTTGAACTTTGAGTAGATACATGTCTTCGATGTCGTTGAGACGTAGTCGTGGAAAGTCAGACTCGGAAATATCGTACTCCTTTTCATCAAGTCTTTTCAGTGTGATTTTGCTGAGGAAGGGGTACCCAAAGAAAGTGACAGTTGAGATGAATTGAATGGAGACTATCTTCAGATCACTTTCTACTTCACCCATCGTCTGATTAAGTCTGCTGCTACGATAGTATTGTGCCCGGTTTCTTGGCCAATGATGTATGCCGTATAGAGCATTTCGGTCATATTCAACAACTTTGTCAACGAATAGTGCTGAAGCTTCTTCTTCGATGGCATTGTTGAGATATCGAGCTGCAGGGAGAAAGGCGAGTGAGGTAACGTACTTCTTCTCAATCTTGCTGCCAAGTTTCAGAAATTCCAAGTCTGTGTTGTAGAAGAACTTGTAAGGGATCTTTGGTTCCTTAGGCTTCCCAATCATCGGTAGTGGTTTGGACCAGTCAGTAATGTAAGGTGCGGTTTTCTTTGTGACCGGATCGACATATGATTCAGGATTGATCCAGTCAATATTGCTTGACATAGCTCGAGCAATATTTTCCAGATGGTATTCAAGCTCAATTGAGTTGGCAGATCTATCTTTCAGAAGATTGAAAGCATCATTCTTGATTCTTCGCAGCTCTTTCTTATTCATCTTTTTCATCTTAAACTTTTGTTGAATCATTTGAGCATATTCCACTGTTCGACCATCTTGAGGTTCATGATTGTCTTCCAGTGGTGGTTGCGAATTGATCATCTTTTCAAACCAGGAGTATTCGGCACTGTTGTCTTGATCTAGCCAGCTAAGAACTGTTTTGGGTTTCTTTGGTTCGGTGCCTTTAGATGAGGTGTCTGGTGTGGGTTGATGATGCTTTCCTTTCTTATCTTTCTTCTTCTTCTTAGGAGACGGTTCTGGAACTTCATCGGGTTGAGGTATGTCGTCACCACCGGTGTATTCGAAATGGTCGTGTGCCTTGGGAGCAGAACCTGATGCCTTCGGTTGTTGTGAGGAAGTTGTTGTTGTTGGAGGGATTACCGGTGTTTTGAACTGAGATGAGGGTCCTTCGGTTTGTTTTTGTTTCTTTGCCTGAGAATTCGGATCCCTGTCTTCATCATCTCTTTGACGTTTCAGCTTATCGGCCTCTGTGCTGCATGTATCTTTGTTCATCTTGTCTTTTAATGCTTCCAAGACTTTGGCTTCTTCATGAGTCAAGGTGAACTTTTTTGCCAGCTTTTCTAAGAGTTGAGCTTCCAATTCATCCAGAGATAGCCCTGGTAGTGGAACAGTGGACTTGTCAGCTCGAAGAGTGAATGTGGTTGATCGGATCACTTTCTTGACTGCTTGCTCTGCGAACTTGGTGAGTTCGTCTCTCATAGGTGCCAGCAGATCTTTCAACTCAGCAACCAGGTGTTGTGCCATGTATTCTTGTGCTTGAGCTGCTAGTGCGGCTTCCAAGTTCTCCTGTACGTCTTTAGCTAAGAAAGTATCAACTTTGTCTTGAAGCTCTTGGACGTTCGAGTTCAGCTTAGTCAATTCAGCAACTTGGGTTACAAGTGTTGCAACCTGATCTTCCAATCTGCTTCTCTTCTTTTCATGTACTCTTTTGAAAGCTGACTTGAGTAACTTTGATGCAGCAGAGGCTTTGGTGCTCGGTTTCTTGATTGATTTGTCATGTGTTGATTCAGATGCAGGAGGAGATGACTGTGATGATTCAATGATGGTGGTAGAGTCTTTGTCATCTCTTTTCTTTGGTTCGGGTTGTTCAACTATCTTTACCTTGGCTGCTTCTTCTATCAACCTTTGTTCTTCAGCCTGTTTATCAGCTTCGGCCTTAAGCCTTAGTTCTTCTGCAAGTCTGGCTTCTTCTTCCTTCTTTGACTTTTCTTCAGCCAGCTTGGCTGCCTCTTCTGCTTTCCTACTCTCTTCCATTCTGATTGTTTCTTCCAGTTTAGCTTGAGCAATCTCTTCAAGTCTGGCCTCTTCAGCTTCTTGTTTTCTTTTCAGTTCCTCTTCCTGAGCCCGTTCTCTACGCTCCATTTCTTCCATAGACATAAGTCTTGGAGCATCAGTATCCATGGGATCTCCCTCTTCTTCCTCTCCCATAGTCATTTCAATGTCGGTGGGAGACACTGAGGGATTATCATAAACAACTAAGTCTGAGGTGATTCCTGTGGTAGGCTCAGGAATGCTGCTAGATCTGCCAGCTTCGGTGGTCTGAGAGAACACTGGAGGTGGAGGTTGATCAGCATTGAATGTATCAATTCGGCTGTGGAGGAGACCTAGGTTGAGAGCCCTTTCATTTTCTTCTTCGACTGAAAGTCCTTCAGGCTCTTGTACAGCTGTAACTGGTTCCTTCATCATTTCTCTTCTAATCCTTTCCTCTTCCAGCATCGTCTGAACTTTGGTGAGTGGTCGTTGATAGAGATGTGCGGGGGATTCAGCATGATCAGCAGATTCGTCAATAATCTTATCCCAATCTTCGAATGTCAAATCCTTATCGTCAATTTCATCAAGATTGACTTTCTTGGTGATATTGGCATAGGCTTCACTGTAAATAGGACCTTCGTCGGATTCGGTTTGTTCAGAGTCAGCGGGTTTTGGAGAAGGTTGTGGTGATGGAAACCACCCAGGTTCAGCAGTTGGTTTCTTTGCAGGAATTCTGATCTTAAGTAATCCCCTTTTCTTAGGTTTGGTCTTGGTAGAACTTTCTGAGCTTCCAGATTTGCTACCTTTCTTTTCTTTCTTCTGCATGTAAGATGGTAAAACAGCTTCGTCCAAGAACCCAACTTTATCTGCTGCAAGAGCTTGAAGGTAGTACTTGTAGTTGTTGCTTTCTTGAACCTTCTTAGTCAGGAGGCAATCAGGAAGTTTCTTTCCTTGTTTCCTTGTACTAGTATCCATTCTCTTGATGACCTTAAGTGTGTCCTCATTCTTGTATGTGTGCTGAAACTCATCATTCAGTCTTTGAGGTATGTCATCATATTCATGGATGAAGCTGGCAATGAGAAGCTTGGTGAAACGGACGAATGGAATATTGGTCGTCTTGTGTTGTATGTGCCACACAATGTCTTCCCAGATAATGCTGGCATAATCAACATTCTTGACATTAGCAATAGCCCAAAACAGCTTGAGATGTTGGAGCTTAGGGTGTTCATGGCATGTGTCTCTGCCAGATAGTGACTTGGCAATGATGATGTAGAGAGTTCTCCAAGGCTGTGGAAGAAATCTGATATTGACCTTAGAGTGCCTAGTCATAACCTCTTCAGACTCATCATACCCAATATCTCTCAGCCATTCAATCAATTCTTCTTCACTGGGAACTTGGTCATATTCTTTATTAGGTTCAAGTTCGGGAAGTCCAAGAACACTACGGAGAAGATCCTTGTCGACCGTGACTTGTCTCATGTGCAGCATACAAGTAAAGGATTCTTCAAGGAGGTCCAAGTAGAGTGTGTGCCAAAACTGATGTATGTAGAAGCATGCCACTGCAGCAGATTTGGTGAGTAGAACTTTGCACGGGTGATAGATAAGAGCATCTACCGCAACAAGACAAGAAGACTCATTGCATGTAAGGTTGTTGAAGTTGACTCTCAGATTGTTCTTTCCTATCTTTCTGGAGTAGTTCTCAGGAAAGGTGTCTTCCCATGCACGTATGGGTTCAGGTTCTGGTCCGTAAGGAATGTCATTGTGTTCTGCCATCTGGTTTGATCATAAACAATCATAAACATAGCAATGACATACTTTGTTAGCACAGACATTCAATTACTAGATTATGAACACATTATTGATTGATCAGTGGGTGTTTGTGTGTGAAAAACTTTTGTTATATGACAAACTTAAGTTATATTACTTGGTAGAAACATAACACAATTCAGTTACAACATAAGTTTATCATTACAAGATGTTACACTTTGGAAAATTTCTCAACACTTAGGAAAAATTTGGACTTTGACAAGTTTATGCGTAAGTGGGAAACATTACGCGTAACCTGACTTAAGCGTAAGTTTAGAAATAATGCGTAGGTGCAAAAGCTACGCGTAAGATAGAATATTACGCGTAAAGAGAATCTTACGCGTAAGATCAATTTTAAGCGTAAGATAAGTCTTAGGCGTAGAAATTGAAGTTACGCGTAGGATTAACCTTAAGCGTAGATTGTATCTTATGCGTAGGTAATGACTTATGCGTAAGTTCTAGACTTATGCGTAAGATCAGAACTTATGCGTAAGATTTTCATTAATGCGTAAACTATGTCTTATCCAAGACACAATTTGTCCTCGTGTCGAATCTTACGCGTAAGATTCAATCTTACGCGTAGGATGAACATTTAACGCGTAAACACGCCATTTTCCAGAAATTCACCTTTGAAATTCGAGTTGTATGTTTCCTGAAAGTGTACAAACATTACCACTGATCAATAATTAACTCAACACACTTAATTCACACATTTCAACGCGTAAACATGCCAAATTCAACTTAACGCGTAAACATGTATGAACAACAAATCACCACCTTAATCAAGCATGTTTCTGGGTATGATTAAGCATGGGGCAAATGATTCTATCAACCTAAGGATCATATGGACCAAGTTACAACAAGTTTTAACCACACAATCAAACAATCATAGCTGCTAGTGTCATTCGAACCCTAAACCTTTGATTCAAAAACGAAACATGATTAAGATGTAATTAAACTATTGGGATATGATCCTTAACACTAATACATGCTATCCCAATCATCAATCATAATCAAAACATCCACAATCAAGAATCCCTAATCTATACGTATGAACCCTAAGATCCAAATCACTCAAATCACTCAATTGATGATTCTGGGTGAGATTGGAGTTCACAAACATGTTTAGTAGCATAATATGAACAAAACCCACCAACAAATTCAATCAAAAACATCACTTAATTCTGGGTTTGAATTCTACGCATAACTCAAAAAACAAATTAATCGATTGTGATAGATTGAGCCGTTGGATTGTTATAAAATTAAAAACCTTAGTTCAAAATCATGATCAAAACATAATCACACTTACAGATTCAAGGATGGTTGATTAGATCAAGAGATTGATTGTGGATCGTAGGATAGAGTTGGTGAAAATTAAATGTGTTTTGCAGAAAAATAAATGTGAGTGGTCAAACCTAGTTATGACTGCGGTTAAATCAAGTTACTCAAAGTGACAATTTTAGTCCCTTAACCTAACAAAACATTTATACCTAATGCCTAACCACATTATCACATATAGTTTTCGTATATTCACACCAAGAAATGATAAGAACAACTTGTCGTACTCCCCCTTGACCTTAGATCATTGTAAAATTAATTGGTTTTGGTCAAGGAGAGTAACCCGAAATCCTTTTGAATCAACACTTTTGAGAAAACGTATATGTTTTTGGTAAAATGCAAGTATAAAAGGTAAAATATTTTTAAGAAATTAGTAAAACATTACTTTTCCTCCCCCTCAACACTTGTTTTTAAATAATGGAAGACATTTTATAAAATAGTGTTGAAAGAGGTGGTTTATACTTGCATTTTTTTTTTTTTTTTTTTTTTTGAAAAAAAATATTTACAAGGATAGTTGTGATGTTTGACGATCAATTGTATTTTAAAAACTTTTCCAGATCCTCTGGAGTCAAACATCGCATACCAATTTGGTGAACTAGACTAGCAAACCTTGATGGTGCTAAGGATTTGGTAAGTAAGTCCGCCAATTGGTACTCAGTCCCAACAAAATAAAGTTCAACTGTACCCTTTTCCACATGCTCTTTGATGAAGTGATATCGGAGATCTATGTGTTTGGATTTGCAATGATGTACGGTGTTGCAGGAGATAGCAATTGCACTCTTGGAATCACAGTAGATGGGAATCTTGTTGAATAAGTAGCCATAATCCTTAAGTTGTGATCTCATCCAAATGACTTGAGCACAACAGGCGGACATGGCTACATATTCAGATTCTGTTGACGACAATGACACAAGTTTGTCTCCTAGAAATTGTAATCCACCAGATGTACTTTTGCGTGTGTCTAAACATCCTGCATGGTCAGCATCTGAAAAAGCAATTAGTTCAAAGCCAGAATCCTTCGGATACCAGATCCCCAAGTTAATGGTTCCCTTTATGTATCGAAGGATTCTCTTGACCTCACTGAGGTGTTTTTCAGTTGGTTTGGACTGATAACGAGAGCACATGTAGACAGCAAATACTATATCAGGTCTACTAGCTGTGAGATACATGAGGGACCCAATCATACTACGGTATTTGGTAGGGTCAACGGGAGTCCCATGTAAGTCAGCATCTAGTTTAGTGGTATTTGTTGCGTATGACAGTCCCTTCAGCATCAAGCTTATTCTTCCAGATCCATTTTAACCCAATGACAAAGACTCCGTCAGGTCTTTCAACTAATTCCCAGACTTCAAGTCTTATGAATTGCTGAAATTCCTCTTGCATAGATTCAATCCAGTTGTCGTAAGTCATTGCATCTTTAATGTTCTTCGGTTCTTCGTGACAAACTGTGAGTGCATAGATACAAGTTTCTCCATCGGTGTGAAGTCATTGTCTTGTCATAACAGGTGCATCTGGATGGCCAATAATATGAACTAGTGGATGGTCTCGAGTCCATTTGTGTGTGGAAGGGTGTAGTTGATAGGTATCTCGTATGTTAGCAGGATCCAAATTGCGTGTTGACGACTCAGCTATGTCAGGAACAATAGGAGCCGGTGCAAACGGATTAAAGAACGCATCAGGATCTTGCTCTGCTGGTTGGGGAACTGATTGTGGTGTGGGATCTTCAGCTGAATGGTGGGAGTTAGAAACAGTTTGTTCTACTGTAGATGGTGATGCAATTGGAGGACCGTTTCTCTCAACACTTGTGGTAGTTTGTTGAGGTGAGTCTGGTACTGGAATGTTTTCAGGTTGAGCAGCGGAATTAGGTGAGACCTCAGAAGAACGGTATACAATTGTATCATCAAATAGTGGAGCAAACAAGGTTTCCAATTCTTTGCGGTTGAGTGGCAACGGTTCAGCCGAAGATTCCGGAGAGTTAAGACGGTTGAATTCGGGTCCTAAGCTGTGTTGCTCAGAAGCCATCTGTGTGAGTTCATCAAAATTAGCGTGAATGGTTTCTTGAATTTCTCTTGTACGACGATTCCATATCCGAAAACCTTTGGAATTTTCACAGTATCCAACGAACACTCCAATGTCAGCCTTGGCTTTAAGTTTACCTAAATCATCACGATCATTTTTCGGATAACAAAGTGCTCCAAATACATGAAAGTAATCGATGTTCGGTTTTCTTTTGTGAACAATTTGATATGGTGTTTTGCGATGGCGTTTTGTGATCATGCAACGGTTTTGAGTATAACATGCGGTTTAAACAGCTTCTGCCCACAAGTAATCTGGTAATTGAGCATTAATCAACATAGTTCTAGCAGCTTCCACTAACGTCCTGTTGCGTCTTTCAACAACTCCATTCTGTTCTGGGCTTCTAGGAATAGATGTTTGATGTTCAATTCCCACTTTCTCATAATAAGACCGAAGTGTCTGATTCTTGAATTCAGTTCCATTGTCAGTTCTGACTATTCGTACCGTATTGCGTAACTGAACTTGAATTTTAGTGAGAAAGGTGATGATCATCGAAGGAGCCTGATCTTTACTTCGTAAGAAATAAACCCAAGTCCATCTGGAGAAGTCATCCACAATTACTAGTATGTAGCGTTTACCGTTGATACTTTGAACACGCATCGGTCCACACAAATCCATATGAAGCAGTTGTAAAACATGGTTTGTACTTTGCTCCGGTTTTGAAGGAAAATGAGCTCGAGTACTTTTTCCTTGTTCACAGGCTGGACATAAATGATCTTTGGTAAAACAGAATCTTGGAAATCCATCGACAAGTTTATAACGAGCAAGGTCAGTCATAGTTCTGAAATTCAAGTGTGAAAGACGTTTGTGCCATAACCAAGATTTAGTTGATTCTGCTTTGGAGAGAAGACATATCGGAGATGTTGCAATCATATCTGACATTGATATTGTATAAAGATTGGAGCCACGTGAGCCAGACATAAGATCGTTTCCTTGTAAGTCACGAACAAAGCAAGTTTTCTCATGAAATGCAACTTCTAGATCTCCATCACAGAATTGACCAACAGAGAAAAGGTTGTGTCCAAGGCCTTCCACATAGTAAACACGGCTGATTTCGATGTTCCCGTTGATATAGTCACCATATCCCATGATTAGAGCGTAATGATCATTCCCGAATCTGACAGTACCAATGAACTTTGAGACAAAGTTTTTCAACAGTTTGAGATTGCCTGTCATATGTCGGGTGCATCCGCTATCCACAATCCAGAGAACAATCTGTACTACCTGCATCACAAGAAGAAGACACAGATGGAACAGAAGTAAGGGTGGTACCCAAAGAATTAGTGGGTTCCTGTTGGTTAGAAGCACAGGTGTTCAACAATTTGGGAATCCATTTAAAATCTGGTTTGTGTTGTAACCAACGTTGCCAATTCCAACTAGTTCTTGCTTTCTTAATGTTATATGCACTAGTGGGTGGCAGATTCCTAAATTTGTTCTCGGCACCTATGGGGGTAACTTCAGCATCATTAGAAACCGTAGAAGACGGCTTTCCTAAGTTAGACTTAGAGGCAATAATGGGCCTAGAAGGAATGCGTGTCCTATGTTTCTTATGACGATAGAGAAGAGAATTAGCTAAACATTTTGTATGATCACCAGATGATACGCTTTTACGACAAAACACACAAGATGCATTAATATTCAAAACATTCAAAGGTTCATCATTCGTTACATTTAGATTTTGATTACAATTTGCCAGATTAGAATCTAAATTTGATGCAACATGAGTTTTATTCAAATTCCTAAGTTGGTCTTCTACTTCTTGAGCTTCTAGGTGTCCTCTCTTACGTTGCAAGATCCTATTCTTCTTTTTACTATTTCGCTTGGGTCTGCTAACGCTAGAAGTGGAGACTAGTCCTGTAGAAGTGGAGTTATCAACATTAGAGTTTTGAACAACCTTTCCTTTATCAGTTTTGTTTAATTGATACATTCCTGGTGCTATCACTGTGGTGTCAACCATTTTTCCTTTTTGAAGTAGCTTAACTTTCTCTTTCAAATCAATGATGATGTGATTTTTATCCTGAATTTGAGACTCAAGTTTCACATTGCAATAATTAATGTCATCGCGGTTTTGTTGCCATTCGACATTTTCAATTTTTAAATCCGCAATTTCTTTCTCATATTTGAGACAGCGACTTTTTAAAGACTCATTGGTTTTGCAAAGCTGACACGAGTTTGAAACATTTTTATTTTGAAGTTTCAATTCCTTTTCAAGACTTTGAGCTTGACACCATTCAAGCCTTTGTTTGAGTTGACAAATTTCTTTTGAAAATTGTTTTGTCACATCATCATTCTTAATTCGCAGCTTATCATTCTCATGTTTCAGTGTCTCAATTTCCTCAGTTAACAAGTTATTATCAACACAAAGATCATCCATAAGCATAGAAGTACCAGATTTGTAGAGATCATTCATGATAATAGACAAAATATCAGCATTGAGAACTTGTTCCAAGAGTCGATCAGCATCATTTTTTAAAACTCTATTTCTTTGCTTTTGAACCAAAATGTCATTTTCAGTTGCATTGAAAACGTTTATCATATTTTTGTCCTCCTTTTGAAGTTCCTGATCCCAACGTGTAGCACATAGACGGAGGTGTTGAACAATTGGCTTCATTTGTTTTTGAAAAATATCTCTCTTTTCTCGCTCGTAAGCGGATTGAAAAGTTTCAATTTTAATTTCAGAATTACGTTCAATTGTTTCCTCCAAAATTTCGATGTCTTCCATAAAAGTTTTGAAATAATTTAAGACACGACACGTTTTCGGTAAAGGTGTAAGTTCACCGGATGATGGTAAAGGACCATTTATTTGTGCTACAGTTTGGACAGGGGCCTCATTGTGAGATGAAACATATGACTCTTCGATAAACCATGATTTCTCAGGTAAATCCTTTTGAGTAACAAAAGATTTAGAAAGAGGTGGAGCTTTTGAATAGTCATATGGTGTCCAGTGTTGAACATAACTCATTTTTGATCGACTCTCGTCTTCAAGTTCTTCTTCTTCCTCAGTATCAAAAACAACAGCACGCACAATTGTATTATCAAACATGTGATCAATACTGTAAACCTTAGGATTTTCTTTGAAAGCTTTATGAAGAAACATTGATTTAAAATTGCAAAGTGCAAATCCTTTATCGGGTCTCGGTTTTAAAGCAAACTTTTGAATTCAGAGTTCCCGTGTTTGTAAACAATGTGACGAAATTCTTTGAGTTGTTTTTCAAGATCAACAATATCACCAAGTAAATCATCTATATACTTCCTTTTTCGTGTTTTATGTTCACAAAACTCCTTTTTGCAATTTGACAATTCTGTTTCAGTTTTTGAAAGGTCTCTTTGAAGACGTTCAACTTGCATTTTCAATTCACACTTCTCACTTTCAAGTTTTGAAATCAACTTTCCGTTTGACTCAATTAAATCGTGCATTTTACGTTGAAGATCTTGTTCTTTGTTGTAAGAATCTTGAAAAGCTTTTTCAAAACTTTTTGCATGTTTAATCTTTTCTTCCTGATTTGAAAGCTGAATTTTATAACACTCAATATCTCTTGCAAATGACGCATTTTGTTCTTTTAAAGCTTTATTTTTCTCGTTGCATTTTATGATTTGCAATTGTTGAGCATCCAGTTGTTTAGATAACAATATGAGGTCAGGGTCTGGATCAAATGATGGTTCATGTTGTTCTAAATTATCATGTTTATCATTCTCAATTGGATCATCAAATGAAACAACTGTGTCATCATCAAATATGACAACTGTGCTTATTTGTTCATCTTTTTGAGAGGATGAAGATGATTTAGATGGAACAACTTGCGCCATATCTGATTCAGAAGCAGAAGGTGAGATTATTTCATTAATGAAACATGCATTGAGGTCATGTACCTGAGACAAGCCGTCAGTGTCATACACTGGACCTGAATCATTGAGCTTAAGTTCCTGCATGTTGGCCATAAGCATCACAGCAGCATTGGCTTCCAGATCTTCCATGTCATCATCGTTGTTCACATTTGCCATGAAGTTGTTATCCTGTTCAGGGAAATGTCCATCTTTTTCATCTTGAAGAGCCATAAGTAATGCCTGCTTGTGAAACTTACTACCCCGAGTTCTCGGTTTGGGACATGCTGTAGCAATATGACCTTGTTCATTGCAGTTATAGCACCATACTGCATTCCCTGAGTTGGAGTTTCTAGTTGCAACTGGTTCAGATCTTTGCTGAGAAGATCCTGAGTTGTTCCTGAACCCTCCATTGTTACTAAACCTCTGACCATTCCCATAATTTCCTGAATAGCTTCCTGAACCAGATCGACCATAGCTACGATTCTGAATTTCCACTCTTCCATCATTAACAACAGCTTGATTCCTTGTGTTAGAAGATGAACGTTGACGGTTGTTTGTTTTGTTGGAGAATTTGCTGAAAGCACGAGCAATAAGAGCAAGTCCCTGATTCAACGTATTAAAGTCATCATCGTCATCATCATTGGAGTTGGAGTAGTACACAGCATCATTGTTGTTTGACGGAACAAGTTGAGTAGAAGAATCTTGTTGAGATGAATCATAAGGGACCATTTGGTTCGAGGTGGAAGATTGTGGATAACTGAAGTAGTTCTGCTCTTGAACATATGCATGATTTGACATTGGTGGTGGAGCATAGGGAGATTGAGCTACGAGAGCCAAAGAATTTGGTGTTGTTGTGGGTGTGTAACCTCCTCGTAGAGCTCGATCTTTTTCCACTTCAGGTTCATGGTGTTTCAGAAAGTCATACAACAATCCATATGGAGCATCATGAAGATTCTTCGTTTGACGAACAAATGTCACATATTTACGCCAATCAGGGCCAAGACTACCAACAAATTTGGAGTTCACAGCGATCCTTGGTACTGTGATTTTATGACGTTCCAGATCATTCACTACATTTGTGAAACGATGATAGTAGGATTCAAGTGACTCTCCAGGCTCAATTGTGATGTCAGTGTATTCCATGTATAGCTTGGATTCCATGTCATCTTTGTTCAATTGAGTTCCTTCCATAAGGAGATGAACGTGTTCCCACATAGCTTTGGCTGTTTTCTGAGCATCGACACTTCGATAGATCGGATTAGGTATACCTTGAAGTATATAAGCCATTGCATACTGATCATCTTCACGATGTAGTCTCTGTTCTTCAGTGAGTGCAGATTCTGGAAGAGGTCTATCACCAGGAGGACGTGGAGGATCAGCATTTGGATCACCAGCTTCAAATCTTGTTGGCCACTCAAATGGTCCTTCAAGTATCACTTGCTTTAAGAACTGCCCATGAGGTTTCTTTAATTCAAGAAATCTTAAGAATCGACTTGACCATTGAACATAATTTCCAGGTGTAAGCATTGGAGGTGTTTCAAGTGATCCTGCCTCATGTCGTGATTGTTGAGTTGTAATAACTTCACACATTCTGTCAAACCAGTGAGGTTGTTTGGAGGAAAACTGAGTGTTTTGTTGCGGCACTTGATATGGTTGTTGTTGAGGAATGATCTGATGTTGTTGCATCATTAGGTAATGATGTAGTGGATTGTATGTTTGTCTTTGAGAAGGTTGTTGATTCATTATGTGCGGGAGGTATTGTTGTTGCTGATACTGCTGAGGTTGTTGTTGCTGATACTGCTGAGGTTGATGTTGCTGAGGATAAGAGTGAGGGAAGTAGTGATTAGGTGGTTGAGACATCTTAGAACACTTGTGTAGAAATGGATCTTTGTAGAAGATTGAAATGCATGTTCCTTTGAGTAAGTTGCAAAATCCTTGGGGTAAGTTCAATTCTTACGCGTAACTTAATCTTACGCGTAAACTTTAAGTTATGCGTAAAGAGTAGATTATGCGTAAACTAATAGTTTATGCGTAAGTTTTCTCTTTACGCGTAAGTTTAGGCTTATGCGTAAGTTTAGACTTATGCGTAAGGTTTAAACAACCAAACAAATCTTTCAAACTTATCCAAGCTTGAAAGATATCCGTAGTCGAAGTATTCCACTAACTTATCCAAGCTAGGGAAGTACTGAGTCACCGTAGCACAAAGAGAAGACCATTGATGAAGCTTATGCGTAGACTCTGGCAAGTTACGCGTAAATCAGACTTACGCGTAGGATCAGGGTTTTAACCTATTTTACGCGTAAGAAAAGGGTTTTGGACCTATTTAACGCGTAAGAAAAGGGTTTAAGCCTATTTAACGCGTAAGAAAAGGGTTTAAGCCTATTTTACGCGTAGGAAAAAGGTTTAGACCAAAACTTATGCGTAAACCGACCAAAAAACACTGTAGACAGCTGGAGATAGTACTATTTCCGACCAACTTACGCGTAAAATGTACTGTTCATCCAAAAAATGACTTTTTGATGAGAAAATGCTTAGAAATAAGGTACTTTTGATCAAATAACTTCACCAATACTTAGAAAACCTTAACTTTATAAGATGTAGCTACCAAAAACTAGTTTTCCAATATCAAAGAAGTTATAAAACCTTAACAAAACCTTAAAAATCACAACTTTATGCAACAACTAAGCTTCAAATCACTATATCAACCTTGAAACTTGTCCAAGCTTCAAGATTTGAGTGAAAGAAACAAAGAAAAATGCAAAAAGATGAAGAACTAAGCACCAAACCCCACGTAAAACAAAGAAACACACTTCAAACTTCTAGTAGGCGAATGATACCACTTGTTAGGTCACCATTTTGTAAACACAAGTATGATTTAGAAAGAAATAAGATGAGAAATGAGATGGTTGATTATGAGACAATATGAAAGGTGAAAGTGCAAGAGTTTCCTTAAGATAATCAAATAACCAACAAGATAAATGTTTACATGAGCTTACTATTTATAAGGGAGGAGATAGGGCAACACTCCCTTCCTCCCTTATCCTTTCATTTCGTGGGCTTCAAGCCCATAGGGCTTTAACACTTAAGCCTTGTAACATAAACTAAATGAAATAAATACTAAAGCAACCTATTACAAAATGTAATGACCGAGACTTGACAAAAATACAAAAGTATGGTTCCAACAACATCAATGGCACAGAAGATTAGGCCATGTGAATTTCAAGAACATCAACAAGCTGGTCAAAGGAAATTTAGTTAGAGGTTTACCTTCTAAAACATTCAAGAATGATCACCCATGTCTAGCTTGCAAAAAGGGTAAACAACATAAGGCTTCATGTAAGAAGATTGAAGAGAAAACCATTAGAGAGCCTTTGGAATTGCTGCATATGGATCTGTTTGGACCTGTTTCAGTTGTTAGTTTGAACAAGAAGAAGTACTATTTTGTTGTGACAGATGACTGTAGCAAATTTAGTTAGGTCTTTTTCTTATGCTTCAAAGATGAAACTTTTGATGCTATTCATGATCTTATAATAGCACTTGAAAATCAGTTAAGACTCAAGGTTAGAGGCATTAGATGTGATAATGGGACTGAATTCAAGAATCAGCTAATGGATGACTTTTGTGCGAAGAAAGGAATTAAAAGAGAATTCAATATTGCCAGAACTCCTCAGCAGAATGGAGTTACAGAAAGGAAGAACAGAACTTTGATAGAAGCAGCAAGGACAATGCTTGCAGATTCCCAATTACCTGTTCCATTTTGGGCTGAAGCTGTAAGTGCTGCTTGTTATGTGTTGAATAGAGTATCAGTGACAAAACCTCAAATGAAGATACCTTATGAGTTAATCATGGGAAAGAAACCTAGCATCAAGTTTATGAAACTTTTGGATGTCCCCTGACTATTTTGAATACTGCTGATAATTTGGGAAAATTTGATGGGAAGTCAGATGAAGGATACTTATTGGGTTATTGTACCAATAGCAAAGGATTCAAAGTGTACAACAGGGCTACAAAGAAGGTTCAAGAATGTCTTCATGTTGAATTTCTAGAAGAGCAAGAAAATCATAAAGGTAAAGGTCCTGATTGGATGTTTGATCTTGATTTAATGTCTTCATCCATGAATTATGTACCTGTTAGAGAAGAAAATCAAGTTGTTCCCACTGTAGAAGAAACACAGTACATTGTTCATGATGTTAACATACGATCTGAAGATGATTCTAATGATGCACCCAATGATGAGAAGAAAAGTACTGCTGAGCCTCAAAGTACTGTTGATCCTCAAAGTACTGCTCCACCAAAGACCACAGTATCTGATGAAGACCAAGCCATCCAAGATGAACTTAATAGGATGCTTATTCAAGAAACAATTGCTAAGTCCTATGAAGATGATCAAAGGAGAGCTTATGAAGCAAAAAAGAAGAAGGCTAAAGGCACTGACAGTACCTTGCCCCAAAGTACTGCTGATCCATTTGAAAGTAATTTTCAACCTTTAGATACTTCAAATTGGATCAATGCAGATGATTTAAATGACTCAAACATGCCTGCCTTAGAAGATATTGATGATGAATTGGAACAAGAAGTCATTTTCTCAGATTCTAATGAAGATCCTGATTTCACTAATTTGGAAGATAATCTTGAAGTTTCACCAACTCCTACTTTAAGAATTCACAAAGATCATCCTGTCAGCAAGATAATTGGACCTTCTGATTCAGGAGTGCTCACAAGAACTAAAGCTAATACTATGTCTCAACAACATACTTCTTTACTTAGCTTTATTTACAAGCAAAACAGGGTGAATCACAAGAATCAGAAATTGTGTTTATTTGCTTGCTTTATGTCTCAAGAAGAACCTAAGACAATAAAACAAGCATTAGCCAAGGAGAGTTGGGTTGAAGCTATGCAAGAAGAACTCTTACAGTTTAAACTTCAAGAAGTATGGGTATTATGTGATTTACCTGATGGTAAAAGACTGATTGGAACAAAATGGGTCTTTAGAGTAAAAAGAGATATAAGAGGGAATGTAATTAAGAATAAAGCAAGGTTAGTAGCTAAAGGATATAGACAAGAAGAAGGAGTAGACTATGATGAAGTATTTGCTCCTGTGGCAAGGATTGAAGCCGTAAGGCTATTTTTGGCTTTTGCATCTTATATGGGATTTCCTGTCCATCAAATGGATGTTAAAAGTGCTTTTTTATATGGCACTATCACAGAGGAAGTTTATGTTAAACAACCTCATGGCTTTGAAGATCCTGCACATCCAAACAAAGTCTACAAGGTTATCAAGGCTATGGCCTTCATCAAGCCCCTAGAGCATGGTATGAGAGACTCTCCAATTTTCTATTGCAACATGGTTACAGGAGAGGTGCTATTGACAAGACTTTGTTTATCAAGAGAGATAAGAAAGATATCATGCTTGTCCAAGTTTATGTAGATGATATTATTTTTGGTGCTACTAAGCAATCTATGGTGAAGGAATTTGAAGATCTTATGCAAAAAGAATTTCAGATGAGTTCAATGGGAGAATTAACATTCTTCTTGGGACTTCAAGTGCAACAATCAAGCAGTGGAATCTTTATAAGTCAAGATAAGTATGTTGTAGACATTCTTAAGAGATTTAACTTCACAACTGTCAAGCCAGCATCCACACCTGTTGATTCTAACAAGCCTTTGGGAAAATATGAAGAAGGAGAAGATGTTGATGTCAAATTATACAGGTCTATGATTGGATGTCTACTGTACTTAACTGCATCTAGGCCTGACATTACTTTTGATGTTTGTTTATGTGCAAGACATCAAGTTCAACCCAAGGTATCACATTTGAATGCTGTTAAAAGAATCTTTAGGTACCTTAGACAACAACCTAAGCTAGGATTGTGGTATCCTAGGGAGTCCCCTTTTCATTTACAAGCCTTTTCAGATAGTGATTATGCTGGAGATAACTATGACAGAAGATCCACAACTGGAGGGTGTCAGTATCTTGGAAGTAGATTAGTCTCATGGCAATACAAAAAGCAAACAATTGCAGCAACATCTTCCACAGAAGTAGAGTATGTAGCTGCTGCAAGTTGTTGTGCACAAGTACTTTGGTTGCAAAATCAGCTTTTGGATTATGGATTTAACTTCAAGAACACTCCTATCAATATTGATAATGAGAGTACAATTTGTATTGTGAAGAATCCAGTCTATCATTCCAAAACCAAGCACATTCAAATCAGACATCATTTTATCAGAGATTGCTATGAGCATAGGCTTATCAATGTGGTTAAAATCCATACAGATGATAATGTAGCAGATCTACTCACAAAGGGCTTTGATGTTTCAAGATTTACCTTTTTAGTTGTGAGTATTGGTGTGATTAATAATTAAGCTATTTTTTAGGGGAGGCATTAGTAGTTAGTCATTCATTGAGGGGAGGCTACATATATAATACAAAAGAAAATATTTGTATTCATTATTATTCAGAGGATACATTCATAAGTCTAAGAGATACATGACACAGACACAACCAACACAAACAGAATACTACCACAAACACCCTACACCACATCTACCTATCCTACCCATCACACCCCTACTCCATTGGCCTTTTTCCTTTACCCTCATAGCTTTGCTTTCCTTTTTGAGCAGTCTTTCTTTTGTCATCAAAAGAAGCTTGCTTCCTTGGGCAAGCTAGGCCAAGTACATGCTTGGGAGGTCTCTCTTTTCTTGGAGCAGGCCACTTCATGTTCTTTATGGCTGATTCAAGGGCTTGGGTCAAGGCGTGTGGAAGTTCATTTGCCAAAGAAGTACCAGGAGCAGGGACAGACACCTTTTCTTGGGTTTTGGATTGGTAGTGCTTACTGCATCAGTGATGTTAGATGTTGATACATCCGAAGGAAAGTACCCACTCCATCCTGCATCATCATCAAATTCAGAGTCAGAGAAATAGATGATCTCTGAATCAGTGGAGCCATCTGAATCAGATGAGATGTAGACCAAAGGGAAGTGACTCATGATGTTGATTGAAGTTTTTGTGAAGTATTACAAGTATTGATGAAGAGATGTGTTGGTGGAAAGTTACTTTTATAGGCAAGTTAAGTACTCAGGGTAGTTAATGAAGTTCATTCAATTCTACTTGCCTTGGTAGCTTTGGGAATTAATTTGGAAAGATATTAATTATCTCGGGTTGACTTTCAATAGATATTTTGGTCAAACAGTCAACACTAAAGATATTTGGATGAGAAAGTACTTTGCCAACGTACTGCTTTGTTTTACAAATGAAAGTACTGCTACTGGTCCATGTTCTGAAGGGTACGCTGACGTGTCAAAATACTGCTCCAACGGTCGAAAATGCGGGAAACAAACTTTTCGAAAGATATGGGAAGATAACTTCCAAGAATAACGGTAAAATATTAATTCACCGTGATTCTTTGAATATTTTCCTTCTTTACTCATATCTTTTTCATATTTATACACCCATTTCATTCATCCAATTCCACCACGATCATCCACAATTATCATTCTTTTCTCAAATCATACTCGCAATGGCAAATCGACCAACCATCACCAAACACAACATGATTGCAAACCTCGAGAAAACACAAAAGAACATTGATTTTCATGGAATCATTGATTTTCTCACCGGAACCACCATTCACTACTCACTTTTGGTAAACCCCGAGATTTTTGGACCTTGGATTCATACGTTTTGGGCCACGGCTAGGGCTGAGATAGTAGATGGGGAAGTTATTCATGCTACGGTTGCTGGAAGAGCCATACGTGTTACTGAAGCAACAATCGGGGAGGTTTTATTGTTTGATGATGAGGGAGGCTCTGTTTTGTTTCCAAAACAAGAGGTTTCGAATGTACTGAGGGATATTGGGTATGAAGGTCCTTTGAACAGGGTTACTTTTCCAAAAGCAATGGTAAGTCCTCATTGGAAATATCTAATTCATGTTTTACTTCATTGCTTAAGTCCCAAAAGTACTGCTTGGGATCAGTTTGGACATCCCATAGCTTCTGCATTAGTTGGCCTAGTTACCAATCAACCATTCAATTTTTCCTACATGATCCTTGATGGTATGATGGCACACATTAAGGCTGGATCACCTTTCCTGATGTATCTTAATATTTGTTCAACTTTTGTTAGAAAATCCACTTGATGGGATACCAAAACCTCAGGATTATATACCTACAGTTAGAATGCTACCTAAGGTGTTTACCTTTATGTCTAACAAGGGAACTCACTTTTCTGGTACCAATACACCTCTTAATGCTTATATGTTAGAGGTCGCACAGGCTGTTAGGGATGATGTTGCTGAAGCTAGTGGTTCTGCAAAATCTGATAATGCTGACCAATCTGATCATTCTGAGCATGCTGCATCAATGCATACACCTACACCACCTATTGCTTCACCACAGCCTGATGATTTAAGTGAAAGAACTGCCTCAGTATCTGTTTCTAGGGAAAAATCTATTTTTGCTGAAGGTACTTCTCCATAAAGTACTTCTCTACAAGGTACTGTTTCAGAACATGGTGAAACTCACTCACCAACTCCTAATGATTTTACTCCCACAGATGGGTTACAAACATCTGGAGGAGATGAAGGAGTTGAGGAGGTTGACAAACAGATGAACAATTATGCTTTAACTAGGGAAATCAAGAGATTGCAGAAAGAGTTTAAAGCACAGGCTGCAGAAATCAAGAGTTTAAGGAAGAAGTTCAGAAGGTTAAAGAAGTTTGTGTGGCCACTTGTGAAGAATTTTAGGCTTTATGTGAAAGAAAAGAAACAATCTCAAAAGAAAAAGTCTAAATCTGCAAAGAAATCTTCTAAGTCCAAGAGAAGTCACAAGAAGTCATCATCTTTCAAATTGGGGAGGAATCAAGATGATAATTTGAATGAAGATGATGTTGGAGTTAAAAATTCACAAGAAGATGCTCATCTTTGGCATTATCCTGAAGATCCTTTGAATTTTGTGCCAGAGAAAAAGATTGATGAGGATGAGAATATTGTTCAAGAAGAATCTGTTGTGCAAGAAGAAGCTGGAGAACAAAATATTCAAATTACTCACATTCAAAGTACTGATGTTCAAAGTACTGTTGATGAAAGTACTGATGTTCAAAGTGCTGCTATTGATATTGATGGAATTGGAACTTCTACAGTTGGACCTTCTACAAAGACTTTTGAAGATGAAGTTGGTCCTTCCAATCCCATTCAGCAAGAAGAAGTCAAGGAGCATACTGCAAGTGATAATGAGACTATAGCTCAGATAATGCTCAATTTGAATAGACCTTCAAGAGGTATACATATTTCTAAGCCTGTACAACAAGTCTCTGAATCTTCTTCTGAATCTGAAGAGTTAGATCCAAAAGATAAAGGAAAAGGGATCATGAAGCAGAAGATCAAGAAGAAAAAGAAGAAGTTTACTCTTGCACAGCTAAGAGAAATAAAGGAAGTAGAGGATGCAGAGATTGCTAGAAAGCAACAAGCTGTGTATGATGCAGAGTATTTGGAAGAGATAAGGAAGCCAGTTACAAGAAAGCCTATGACAATTGCTCAAGAAAGAAACTAGATGATTAGTTTCTTGACAAGAAGAGGATACATGAATCTACATAAGTTAAGATATCCAGCAGTAAAAGCTCTATGGGATCAAGTTCAAGAGTCTATTAAGAAACAATTGGAAAGTTTTGTGCCCATGGATACTGATAAGGGAAATAAATTAGAAGATATAAGGAAGGAACAAGCTGAGAAGAGAAGGTTAAAAAGAAAGAAAGCTGTTCAAGATGATCAATTGTCAAAGAAGCTTAAAATGATACATGAAGATACAATTGATGAACTGAGGAACTATTTCAGAGTGATTGATTTTGAAAACAAGAAAACAGAAGACTCTGGAAATAAATCAAAGATTATCTCATTCTCTGTGGTTGAATCAAAAGAAGGGGACTATCTTATGTTCAACAGAGAAGATGGAAGCTTCACAGTGTTTAATATGTTATGGGATGTTCTGCATATGATTGATAGAGAAAATTTATATAACTTGACTTACAAGTGCAGACATACTATGAGAATATTGAAGCAACAGGAGTGGGGTTAATCTTACTTGGAGATTTGATAACCATCTGGGAAATAGAAAAAACAAGTAATGATACTCTTTGGAATGATCAAGAAAACTGGGAAATAACAAGATGGAGATTATTTGAGTCATCAGGAGTTCATTCACTTGAGATGGAAGATGGTACCATGATCTACATGTTTGCTGAAAGAAGATATCCTCTGGTAAGAGAATTGATGATCAGGATGTTGGATCATGGAATGGAGATTGAAGATGAAACTGATATAGCTTTCATGGTGATTAAGCTATTTATCAGGTGGACTAAATCAGAAGAATAATATTGCACAAGTACTGGTATGATTTGTTTTGAATAAAAAGTATTTTTCTCAAAGTACAGCAAGACAAACAGTACTTTACCAAAGTACTGCTTGTTGTATAAAACCAGTAAAAATCTTTTGAATAAAATGTTTTGAAGCTTATGATGATATCTATAAAAGGTTTTGAAAAGTCACACATGGTGTTAGTATTTATACTACACAGCAAATGGTAATCAACTCACCATGTTTAACAGACAAGAAAGAGTTTAACTCATCATGAGGGTACGGCTCTGATGTGATAATCAAATCCATTTTTAGTTGAAAATTTACTAAAAATTGTATGGTTTTCAACTCACCATATTTGTAAATGTGAAGAGTTGGCTAGCCCACAAGAAAAATGGCTTGTGGTAAAGGCTGTGGAAAATCCATCTATGGTAATTAGTTCACCATGGTTGAAATCAAAGAACTAACTAGTCCAAAAGCAAACGGCTCTTGGTAAAGACTACTCAAATCCGTTGATAGCTGATGATTTGCTAAAAATTATATGGTTATCAATGTACCATGGTTGTTCTAACCTAAACATTGGCTACTCCAGAGTTAATGGCTTTGGTAAAGAGACATCAAAATCCATTAATTTTCAATGATTCACCTCTCACAGGAGTTTACACACCAGAAAGTGATGAGAATAGCATGAAACTTTAAAAGATTTGATGTACATTTTTTCAAAATGTTGTTGAGTAGCTGTGAAGGTTTATTGCTGAGAAGATATCATCTGATGCTAATAAAGGGTACTTTGACACACAAGACAGATAAAAGATAAAGAGATAAAGGAACAATCTTTCTTAATGATAAAGATATTGAAGATCAAAGGTAACAAAGAAACTTGAAATCAAGCAAGTGGAGTTCAATTTAGGGGAGGATTGTTGGGATATAAAGATCAAAGTACTTCTGTATTTCAAAGTACTGATGTGTCAAAGTGCTGCTTGAAGATCAAAGTCAAACATGGTCAAGGTACTGCTAGATATTGAAGATTATTCAAAGTACTTCGACGAGAACAAGGACTTAAGTGTAATATTGATTAAAGGATTATTATGTAATATTGTATGAATATTCTAGAATTAGTTAGGGATAATTACTTGTCGTTCAAGTATTGTAAACCGACTTAAGGATATCCTTGTGTCTATAAAAGGAGCCTTAAGAGGTATTAGTCGAATGAGTTTTTTTATGAGTTAAGAATACAAGTTAGAGAAGTCGATATTAGTCAAGTTAGGGATTGTTAGTGAATCTGTGTAATCAAGCAGGTTCAAGTTTGGTTTAATATAAAAGTTCTTCTTATGCTTTGTGTTAGTAGATTCCGCATACTTGACAAGGTTAATACAGTGTTTCATTATTAATAGTGTTGAGTTTACTCAATATTGTTAAACCTTACAAGCTACAAAGTAGTTTAGTCAGAGTGTATCGATCCAACAGGAAGCAAGAAGATGTAAGTTCCTTAATGAAGATGGAGGAATCATGTGTGTCATTATTAATCGAAAAAGTAACATTTACTTTTAAATGTGTGTCTTTGCAGATTTTGCAAAATGGAATTATGACAATAACTATTAATAAGAATGCCAAACACAAATATCTTTTAATACCATGTTCATATTTGAATTTTTTGATGAAATTTTTATTTAAATTTTCCTACAAAGGCATTATTGGTTAACAATTTAAACATGTCAGATTAGTAGCTTAATTCTCTTTGACGAGTCAAGTGGGTGCATTACTAAAAATAATAGGTCTTTTATAAGCAATTATAACTATTCAATGTGGAATGAAACCACTGATTGGTTTCCATTTTAATTTTAAACCTTAGTATTATATCAATTATGGAGGCCAACTTTCATCGGCTGATATTGAACACTTTAGAGGTATTCGTAAATCAAGGATGGCAATATGTTATTGTAAAGTCCTTATCTTGGGTTGATGATGACGAGGTAGAGCCTATTTTACACAAGCATAGCACATGCTTGATGAAGCGCTTATATAAATCTTTTTACTTTGTTTCTTATTTCAATAGATAACAACTGGTTGTAAAATCATCATCAAGGTGCTGGTGCCCATGAGGAATTGCAATCGATGATGGTTAGTGCATTTTCTATTTTTATTGTTGTAGTATTGAGGTTCATTCTTTTTTATGCACATGGTTGAACTTATCATAATAAAAAGAATACGTACGCCGCATATGTTCCTTCAATGTTTAATTATTGTCGTTTTTAATGTGAATCAGAGCACTTAGGTATTCGAGCAATGGATATGGATAATACCAACAATGAAGCAAGGTAAGATGGGTAACCACTTTAAATATGCTTGATTAACATATGTTCTTTTAACCAACAGATTAGCATTTGAGATTTGAGTATTTCATTGGATATATTTTCACTCTTTTGTCAAAACCTGTTTTAAAACCATGAATGGTTCACGAGGTTTGGCAGAACTTAAGAATAGCTTACCATGACATCCCTTATTACAAACATTGAGTTGATTGATGAGCAAACAAATAAATTCAAATTCAAAGCATTACATGAAGAAGATGTCAGTTGGGTTATTCTTGGCTTTTTTGTTTTGACCAATTTAACATTCTTCTTTAACAACATATAATACAATATATATTTGACACGTTATCGATATAGTAAGATTTTAAATTTCCATTCAATCTTTTATATAATAAAGGAAAATCCCATTTTGGTATGCCAAAACATTAGATACAAATTATGTGTTTTTTTCAGTTGTTAGATGATTTATGATGCAAACTTTTTTTTTTTATTATTATTCTTTTATTTGTTAATCTGGTGAAATTTCAGTATGATTTGTTAAGGGAGGTATGATTGAGTAAGGTTTTAAAGATTGTGTAAACAGGGGTGTCTGTGCATAAAGTGGGGGTTTTTAAAGATTGTTCATCTAATGTTTGTGCATAATTGAATTTTTGGTGAGTAGCAGAGTATCTCACGTAATCTCCCATGATAACCAACTATTTGCGCCTGAAAACTTCAAGATTTTGCGGGTCAGTGTATTCAAAATATATAAGAAATGAAGAGAACCAACTTCAGTAATAACATGATTTTGGTTAGGTTTGGGGTTTTGACAATAAAACTTCAAACTATGGAGAAAGTTCACAAAACTACGTTAAATATGTGGTTATTAAAGAATATTTAAATTATAAATTCAAATACTTCATTATATATGGTTTTAAATATAGATGTGCAAAAGCTTCTTTAGGGTGCTCACTAGGTGTATAGCTTCTATTTTACATTGTCATGAGTCAAAGGCTAATTGTGTTCTATCTCAAAAACACACAAAGAGCCATAATCAACTTGATAAATAAAAACACCTAATCATAATATTGAGATTTGTGTTTGGTGAAACTTTTTCTGCACGACAAATTGTTGGGAATTATACTAACAGTTACCACGGCTAAGTGAAGATGTTACAACTGCAGAAGAGTGTGCTTGCAGTGGAAACTCATTATCACTGCAAGAACATATATTACCACTGCTTATTAGATAACTGTTAGGAAACGCGTTTAGATAAATATAGAATAGATCTTGTGTATATCTTATTCTATTAGCATTATACTTATCTTGTAGAAGAGGACTCCTTGTGCTATAAAAGGAGATCCTAGGTTATCAGTTTATAGAACCCTAATATACGTTTCTAGAGCTTCAAGGTGTAACCCTAGTGATATCAAGATCACTCGTATTATTATCATTAATAATATTGGAGCTAATAGTTTGTTTACATACATTGTTCATATACAACTGTCTTACTCATAATCAAACTTTTAAGTGTTACTAAGTAGATTCCGCATACTTAGTGATATAATTCAAAGTATCAATCTAACACAAGTTCAAGGTGTTTAGATCCATCAAGTGGTATTAGAGCCAGGCTTTGATACTTTGATTTAGAAGACTCAAGTTCACTCAGAAGAATCTATGGAGACAGAAACCAGTAACTCAAACATTGCTGCTAAGCTTCCAAAGCTTAAGTTGAATGACTTTGAGATGTGGAGGCTAATGATAGAACAATTCTTTATGGTCCAAGACTACACACTCTGGGAGATCATTATGGTTGGAAATTCTTTCAAACCAAGTTCTACTTCAGAGATGATTGGTGGCAAGGAAGTAATTAAGGTCAACACTGGACCTGTTACTAATGATGAAAGACTTCAGTTGAAGAATGATCTCAAGGCCAGAGGTTTGTTGCTGATGACACTTCCTAGAGACCAAGTTCTAGCATTCAGCAAGTACAAGACTGCAAAGACTCTCTTTGATGAGATCTGTGAAGTTTTTGGTGGTAATGATTCCACCAAGAAGACTCAAAAGACCTTGCTGAAGTAGACTTATGAAAACTTTGGTTCATCAAGTAATGAATCTCTTGATAGCATCTTTACAAGGCTACAAAAGATTGTTACTCAACTCACTATTTTTGGAATTGAGGTGGAAAGGGAAGACCTCAATCTAAAGTTCTTAAGAAGCTTACCCTCTGAGTTTGGAACCAATGTTGCTGTGTGGGAAGATAATCCAGAGTTGGGAACCATGAAACTTAATGACTTGCACAATAACTTCAAGGTTATTGAACAAAGATTGAAGAAAGCTGGCAAAATAAGCTCAAGTTCAGGAAGTGTAGCACTCATATCATCATCTCTTGATGATAGTTCAGATGAAGAAAGTGATAGTGATGATGACAGTGCTAACATTGTTGTTTCCACTGGTAGTGGAAGTGTTTCCACTGGTAGCTCAAAGAGACAGATTGCAGGGCTTAGTGATACTACTTTTTATGCCTTTATATCAAGTCAAGTGGGTGGTTCAATCCTCAATCATGAGGATCTGGATCAAATTGATGAAGATGATATGGAGGAGATGGACATTAAATGGCATGTGGCATTACTAAGCTTAAGGACTAAGAAGTTTTGGAAGAAGACTAGAAGAAAGATCAACATCAGTGGCAATGAAACAGTAGGTTTTGACAAAAAGAAGGTGGAGTGCTACAATTGTCATAAGAAGGGGCACTTTGCCAGAGAGTGTAGGAATCCAAGGAAGTCTGACAACAGGTCAACTTGGTATAAGCAGGACTATTGGCCAAAGGGGCTATTGGCCATTGATGGAGTGAACTTTGATTGGAGCTTTATGACTAAGGAAGAGGAAGATGATTCAGAGTCTGCAATGGTTGCTACAGAGCTTGCACTAATGGCTTTTTCTGACTCTGAGGTACAAATTGATAATGCTTGTTCTAAATCTTGTAAGGCCTTAAAAGAGTATGAGAAACTTAAAGCACAATTTAATGAGCAACACATAGAGTTAACTCATACTAATTATAACTTAGCAAATCATAAAAGAGGCCTAGGAGTTTTAGAAACTCAATTAGAGCATTATAGGGCAAATGAATCTAAGTTCAATGATGATATTGCAGTATTAAGAAGAGACTTAGATTATCAGGTTGCTGTTAATAAGGTTCTTAGAGAAAAACTAGAAAAGGTTAAAGTGGCTAGTGAGAATATAATGATAACTAAGCAAACACTGGATCATCAATCCAAGTGTATTGATACAATTTGGGAAGCCCAAGTTGTGAGCAAAGCCAAATCAGGACTTGGATACAAAACAGTTCCACCACCTCTAAGAGGTATTCCATCACCTCCTGGCATTGACTTAGCTCACACAGGTTTAGAAGAATTTCAGGAACCACCTATGACCTATGGACCAAAATTTGTTAAACCAGTTGAAATTGAAAAGGTTCAGGTTGAGGTTGATGTATTTGATAGTTCTAGTGACTCATCTCTTAAAGATGATAATTTGAATGTTGAGTCTAAGCCTAGTGTTCCTGAGAATGTTAAAGTGGAGATTAAAAGAAGTCTTCCTGATGTAGTCAAAGAGAAGCCAAGGTCACAACCTAATTTCACTAGGCCCACTACTAGATATGTAGAGATGTACAGAAGTAGGTCACCAACTCCTAGGGGTAATATGAGGAGTTGGAATCATGTTAAATCTAGGCAATTTGGTAGTGACTTTGTGTTCAATAACAAACCCTGTCATATATGTGGTAGCTTTGACCATTTGTCTTATAGTTGTACCTACCACTTGGGAAGAAGGGAAGTGTTTGGGAATAGTAGGGTGAATGGACAAAATGCTAATAACTTAACTCACCCAAATCCACTTAGCAAGATGATTCCCAGGTCTGTTTTGCTTCATTCTGGCATTAAACAAATTTCCACTGCTAGACCAGCAGTTGCCAATGCCAGAAATAAAAATAGAGTTTACCCTAAGACCCCTGTTCCTACTTTTGTTAAATCTACTCAAACAGGGAAAAAGACCAATTTTGAAAAGAAAGTTAACAATAATCAGAAGTGGGTACCTAAAATTTCTAAGCCAGCAGTTTCCACTGTTAAGCCAGCAGTTACCACTGCAAGGCCAAAGGTTACCACTTTTAGGTCTGTTAACAAGAAAAGGGTAAATATGGGAAATGTTGTTAAGGCCTCAGCTCATTGGGAATGGAAACCAAAAGGAACCATCACCTCAGACCATCCCAATGGTGTATCAATGACCTTTGATAGATTTAATTATATTGATACACGAGGCAGATTCAAGTCATTTGTGGCTTGGGTCCCCAAAAGGAACTAATTCCTTTATTTTGTGTGCAGGGACATTCAAAGACTTCTAATGATCAAGGATACTCAGACAGTGGATGTTCCAGGCACATGACTGGCAATAAGTCCTATCTTTCAGACTTTCAACCTTATGATGGACAATTTGTCAGCTTTGGAGGAGGAATTGGTGGCAAAGTTTCTGGCAAAGGTACAATCAAGGCTGGAAACATTGACTTTGAAGATGTGCAGTATGTGAAAGAACTCAAGTACAACCTCTTTAGTGTGTCACAGATGTGTGACAAGAAGCATAGAGTTCTATTCACAGAAGATGAATGCTATATCTTATCTAAGGATTATAAGCTTCCTGATGAAAGTGACATTTTGCTTAAAATCCCTAGAAAAGGAAATCTATATAGCACTGACATGAAGAACATAGTGGCTAATAATGATGTTACTTGCTTGCTTGCAAAAGCCACTTTGGATGAATCAATGCTTTGGCATAGAAGATTGGGTCATGTTAACTTCAAGACCATCAACAAGATTGTGAAAGATGGACTTGTCAGAGGCCTACCAGAGAAAAGATTTGAAAATGATCAAACTTGTGTTGCCTGTCTCAAAGGAAAGCAACACAGAGCTTCATGCAAGACCAAGGCATTCAATTCAATCAATCATCCACTCTTTATGCTGCATATAGACTTGTTTGGTCCTACCTCTGTGAGCAGCATCAATTTGAAGAAGTATTGTCTAGTTGTGACAGATGATTTCAGTAGATTCACATGGGTTTCTTTTTGAGTACCAAGGATGAAACCACAGGCATACTTAAGACATTCATCACTCAAGTTGAAAATCAATTTGAAAAGAAAATCAAGATCATCAGGTGTGACAATGGGACAGAGTTCAAGAATAAAGTTATGGATGATTTCTGCAGAGACAAAGGTATTAAAAGAGAATTTAGTGTTGCAAGAACTCCTCAACAAAATGGAGTTGCAGAAAGAAGAAACAGAACACTAATTGAGGCTGCTAGAACCATGTTAGCTGATTCCAAGCTTCCAGTGACTTATTGGGTTGAAGCAGTTAACACTGCTTGTTACATTCCAAACAGAGTTTTAGTGGTCAAAACAAAGAACAAGACACCTTATGAGTTGTTCAAAGGAAGACCTCCTACTTTGGAGTTTATGAGGCCTTTTGGGTGTCATGTTACTATTCTCAATACCATTGATCATCTGGGTAAATTTGAAGAAAAGTCAGATGAAGGCTTCTTTGTTGGATACTCTATGGTTAGCAAGGCTTTTAGAGTCTATAATTTAAGAACAAAGAAGATTGAAGAGAACTTGCATGTTCAATTTCTTGAAAATAAAGCAAACATGGAAGGTTCAGGACCAGATTGGCTATTTGATCTTGAAACATTATCAAATACAATGAATTATATACATCTTACTTCAAGCACTGGAGACAAAGATCTTGAAGATTCAGAAGAGTTCATTGATGAAGATGAAGTTTGCAAAGATGATGAAAATCAAATTGTTATGCCACTTTGGGACTTTGGTGATCATTCTGAAAAGACAAGTGATGCAGATGGTGTGAATTTTGGTGTTTCTAAAGATATTCTTACTAGCAGTGGGAATGGAGTTACCACTGCTACACCAGAAGTTTCCACTGTAAGCCCAAATGTGGAACATACTTCTCAGGAATCACCAAGTGATGATGTAGAGCTCTCAAACATGCCTACAACATATGATATTCCTAGCACATCACAGTCTACAATTCACAAAGTGCATCCACTTGATAATGTTATTGGTGAACTTCAATCAGGTGTGAAGACTAGAAGACAGACAAAGAAAGATGATATTCATGGGTTCATAAGTGAAGTGTATGAGTCCAAGAAACATAGTAAGAAGAATGAGTGTTTGTTTTTCTGTTTTCTCTCACAGGTGGAGCCTAAGAATGTGTATATGGCTCTAGGAGAATCTAGCTGGGTTGAAGCTATGCAAGAAGAATTGCTGCAGTTTAAACTTCAAAAGGTTTGGGTTCTTTGTGACTTGCCTGATGGTATGAAGGTCATTGGTACTAAATGGGTTTTCAGAAACAAGAAAGATGAAAGAGGTATTGTAATCAGGAACAAAGCTAGATTGGTTGCTCAAGGATACACTCAAGAGGAGGGTATTGATTATGAAGAAGTTTTTGCTCCTGTTGCAAGGATTGAGGCTATTAGATTGTTCTTAGCCTATGCATCATTTATGGGCTTTACAGTCTATCAAATGGATGTTAAGAGTGCCTTTCTGTATGGAACTATTGATGAGGAGGTATATGTCTCTCAACCTCCAGGCTTTGAAGATCCTCAACACCCAAATAAAGTTTACAAAGTGGTTAAGGCTCTTTATGGCTTACATCAGGCTCCAAGGAAGTGGTATGATGTAACACCCCAACCCGATAAGGGTAGAAGTATTACATTACAGTGACATATCAGAACAAACACAAGCATATGATTCATACATATAACGAAATTCAGGGTTACAAATGAAAATCTGAAACTACAAGGTTACAAAGAAATAAATACTATGTCTAATAAAGTGAAACTTCATCTAATCGTCTCTAGTCCAAAGCATAGTCTTCTAAGTCCAATCACACTCTCTTCCCATAACCCAGCTTCCTACTAAAACCTGCCGCAGGAAAAGGAAATGCGGCTGAGCTTAAAAAGCCCAGTGAACAGATACATATACAAAGCAATGATAATGAAACAGAACTGAAACATAGTGCATTGGGGAAATAGAATAAGGAATAGATAAAAGAGTGATAGAATATAAAGAAGAAAGGATAGTCATCTACCACGAGCCCAGAAACTCAAAGTCATAAATCTCAAAGTCATAATCTCACAATCAGAGGGGATACCTCTCAGGCAACCAGATAATATGAGGGGTGTCCTCATGTATCAAATGGGTGGAGTAGCTAGCTCCCAGAAATTGTGAAAGGCGTGTATTGCACACAGCACCAGTCACCTCAAAGTCAACTCAAAGTCATAGTTAAATCCACTAAACAGAACAGATCTAGGATTGCAATCCATACGCCCCTTACTCAAAGTCAATCTCAAAGTCATATACTCAAAGTCATAATGGCCATAATAATAATCATAAAAAGGAACGGCGTGAGAAATCACTCACCCACATATGAGTCATGCCAGTGGTGCATCACAGACATGCCTATGGTACCTCCATAGGTAGGGAAAACAGAAATGGCTCGGGTATCAAACTAAGAGTCAGGTCTCAAAGTCATACAAAAGGTCATATAGCAAAGGTTTATCTCAAAGTCATCTCAAAATCATATCAGAAATAATAGTCAAGGTCCATTCAGAGTTCATCAGGTCAAGGTTCATATTCAAAAATCAATTCATGGTTCAGTTCAAAAGTCCGTTTCAAAAGTTTCTATTAAAAGTCCAATTTAAATAATCTTTTAAAACAGTTTTCATAAAAATGGTCTTTCAAAATATAGGGTTCATGAAAGTTAAATAACCTTTCTTTTAAAAAGAAATTTAGCATCATTTATAAACATCTTTTCAAATCAGTTCTTCTCAAAACATTTCCATGGTATCATTAAGAAGGTTTTCATAGCATAGGTTCATAACGGAGGTCATATCAAGTGGGATCAACAGAGAAGGTTCAAGTAAAGGGGATCATAGCAATGGCATCAATTCGGGAACTAACGGATCAGAATATGAAAGAGATCATGAGAAACCTTTTGAGAAAGGTCAGAATATCTGTACCTTAAACCGCAAGTGCAAACATGACAGAAAACATAAAGGTCGGAAGCAAAACTCCTTCTTCAGCGAATCTACACGAATTAATGATCGGCTTATTATTAATAACTTATTCAATTCAGATTTCTCATTTTAGTCGGCTTTCCAGTTTTAGTAACTTTCCATTTAAAGTGACTTCCACTTTTAACAGGTTTCCATAAATAGTAAGTTTCCACTTTTAGAAAGTTTCCATAATTAGAAAGTTGAATCATTATTAATGGAATCAAAGTATCTTTTAACATATTTACACATTTGGTCCTTAGGGTTTCATAACTTTACATTTTAACCCTTTACTTTCCAAAATTTCACTTTAAACCTTTTAGTATTCAAAGTTACACATTAAACCCTTAACTTATCCATTTTACATAATAATCCCTTATTTTATCATGTTATACTAATATACCTTCAAGTATTCACAATTTACACTTTAAGTCCTTCAAGTTATCAAAGTTACATATTTAACCCTTTAACTTACAATTTCAACTTTTAATTATCAATAATTACATATTAAGCCATTAAATTACCAAATTAGCACAAAACCCCCTGAATATATTTTATTACTCAAATCAGTCCCAAGTTTCCAGAAATTACACTTTTAGTCCCTCTACTTTAATTAATTACAAATCGCACCAATTAAATACAATTAACTCACTTCTTGTAATATTTACACTTAGAACCCTCAAGTTATATTTTTCCCATATTCCTACTGATATATATGATCTTAAAAAAATATCCCAGATGTTTCAAAGTTGGCAAAACACACCCTTGTACTTTATTTTCCAATCGGATTTATTTTAAAGTTACCAAAACCAAACCCTAATTTCATAAAATCATTATGCCATCATTATACAATCATTACTCAATCATTATTATGCATTAATTACCAGATCCAAACATAAAAACCCTAACCCTAATTCGATTTAGGGTTTCTTTTATTTTTTTCATTGTTTTCTTAATTAGCCGATTTATAAAATAAATCACAACACGAGATTTAAGCTTCTAAAATTCAAACCCATATTTTTACGAGATCATAATTAATATATGAAGTTCATAAAAATTATCATTCATATCCAGAAAATTCATATACAATGATATAGAGTTTTGTTGCGTTTTTAGGGTTTAATTCACCAAAACGTTATAGAGCATGCATGGATCGATTAGAACATTTTATTTGAGACTTATATGATGTAAGAGACGTGAGAAAAATACCAGACCAGATCTGGAACAAATAGAATAGGCTAGACGAATTACACCTCTTGAATTGGATAATACGACACCAAAAATTCCCACGAGAACAAACGCGACCAACAAACCTTGTAATCATTTTTCGAATATCATATATGATGTAAGGAACTCAGGAAAAATAGAAAATGAATTTATAAGAGGTCGTATGAAACATAACGAATTTACCTTTGTTTTAGGGCTCGACAAAAGAAAACGATTGCTACGATCGTGTAATGCTTCAACAATTCGAATGGGATTTTTCTTGGCTTCTTAGGATGTTGGTTTATCACATAAAAATACCCAGGAGTGCTGTGTGAGTCGAATGGGGGCTGTGAGAATTGTTTGTGTGTTTATTGAAATCGGCAATTAGGGTTTTTTAAAAGAAAAGATATGGTTTTTTGGTTTTTAAAAAGAATATGCCGTGTGATGAGGGGTTTATGGACCAGAAATTTCGTGATTTAGGTTAGCCCAATTATTCATGGTGATATACTTCCTTAATTATCCAATAGTTATCCTTTTTAAACCAATTTAAATCATAATAAAATCAAGTTTGGTTTATTCGGCCCTTGTGAGGGTATTTTGGTAATTTTACCACTTTTATGAATGTTAAATAAAGTTGTTAAAATTATTTTGGATCATAACTTATGCATTGTCAGGAGTTTGGGATTTATTTGGAGACTTTATAAACTTTTAATTAAATTTTAAACTTGTAGGGGTATTTTGGTCTTTTCACATGTTCTCAGATTTTAGGTGTTACATATGAAACCTTAGCTAATTATTTGTTGAATAATGGGTTTCATAGAGGCAAGATTGATCAAACTTTGTTCATCAAGAAAGACAAATGTGATATTTTACTTGTGCAAGTATATGTTGATGATATTATCTTTGGGTCTACTAAACAAGAGATGTGCAAAGAGTTTGAGAAGCTGATGAAAGATGAATTTCAAATGAGTTCTATGGGAGAACTTACATTCTTTTTGGGGCTGCAAGTACAACAGAGTAAAGAAGGTATCTTTATTAGTCAAGACAAATATGTGGCTGAGATTGTTAAGAAGTTCAAGTTTACTGATGCAAAATCTTCAAATACCCCTGCTGACAAGACCACTCACTTATTGTTGAAAAATGCTAGTGGAGCTAATGTTGATGTCCACACTTACAGATCTATGATTGGTTCTTTGATGTATCTTACTTCATCAAGGCCAGACATTATATTTGCTGTTTGTGCTTGTGCAAGATTTCAAGTGACTCCAAAGATATCACATATGACAGCAGTGGAAAAGATTTTTAGGTACTTGAAGACTTATCCTAATCTAGGATTATGGTATCCAAGAGACTCTCCAATGGAATTGATCACATACTCAGATAGTGACTATGCTGGTGCAAGTTTGGATAGAAGATCAACTACTGGAGGATGTCAATTTCTTGGATGTAGATTGGTGTCATGGCAGTGCAAGAAGCAAACTATGGTTCCTACTTCAACCACTGAAGCAGAATATGTTGCAGCTGCTAGTTGTTGTGCTCAGATCCTTTGGCTTCAAAATCAATTATTGGATTATGGGTACAATTTCATGAACACCATTATCTATATAGACAATAGTAGTACCATATGCATTATTAAAAATCCTGTGCAACACACTAAAACTAAACATATTGAAATTAGACATCACTTTATTAGAGATTGTTTTGAGAAAAAGCTTATTAATGTTGTCAAGATTCATACTGATGACAATTATGCTGATTTATTAACAAAAGGGCTTGATGTGGGTAGGTGTCAATACTTGGTAATAGGTATTGGAATGCTTAATCCATAAGTCATTGATGTCTAATACTTTTTAGTGTTGCAGGATACTTTTTAGGTACTAATATTGTTTGTATGGTATGTATGGTTTTCTACTAACTTGTATGCAGAATTATCAAGTGCACAGTGGTAATTAACATACAACAGTGGAAAGATAGGTGATAATAGAAAGAACAAAAGAGTACTTTTATTGATACTAAGGAGAGTATATCACAACCATCATGAAAACATTGTCACCAAAACAGAAAACCATTACATCAGACATGAACCTACAACCTAACACCTACTCCATAGGTTTCTTTCCTTTTCCCTCATACTGATGCTTGCCTTTGGAAATTTTCTTTCTCTTGTCATCAAAAGAGAGTTGTTTCCTTGGACAAGCAAGTCCCAGAACTTGCTTAGGAGGCCTTGGTGCTTGAGTAGGCTTGTCTACAGCTGGCCACTTCATGTTGTTTATTGCCGTTGTCAATGCTGTGGTGAGGGCCTTTGGAAGCTCTTTGGAAAGGTTGAAGGTTGGATCATCATCATCATCAGAGGAAGAACTGGAATAGAACTCTAAGGATGGAGCAGATGAAGCTTCAATCTTTTTGGATGTCTTGTTGGATGTTGTGGATGTGGTTGCACTTGGTGGGAAGTAATCACTCCAACCTGTCGAATACTCCTCTGAGTTTGAACAATAGCTGATTTCCTCATCACTTGAATCATCAGAAGAGATATAGATTAATGGAAACCAGCTCATGGTGTTGATTAAGGGTTTGTGTTATTGAAGAAAATTTTTGATGAGAGATAAAGGTTTTGAGCCCCCTTTTATAGGAAAAGTCAAGGTTGAATTCTAATTAATGAAGAATATTTACTCCTACTTGTTTTGGTAGGTTGGAGAAGTAAATTTGGTTATTATCGGGTTGACTTTTGGAAGATATTTTTGAATAGTAACTTGGTTAAAAAGTTACTTTGGGTTAATCTTTATGGGTTAAGTTGAGAGTTACTTTGTGTTGCAGAATAAAACCCATATCATTGGAGTTATAAGGTGTGTATCATAGACACACAACAAATGGTTATTGATTCACCATGTCTAATCCACATAAGAATCAACTAGTCCAGAGCAAACGGCTACTGGTAAAGACTTATCAAATCCGTTTATGGTTGATAGTTTACCAAAAATTAGGTTATCAACTCACCATACATCCATGTGATCAAGAGTTGGCTAGTCCATAAGCAAACGGCTCATGGTAAAGACATATCAAATCCGTTGATAGCTGGTAGTTTGCTAAAAACTATGATAAGAGCAGCAAATTTTCATGTTTTATTCACCGCTGCTCTTTGATATTTTTTGTGAAAATTTTACCACTGCTAGTTCATTAGTTACCACTGCAAGAGTAATTTTTCCACTGATGAACTAGCCGTTACAACTGTTGTGTCAGTAATCCAATTTTTACTAGCCGTTGTAAAAATAACCGTCATTCCTTATTAATAGGGTAAAATCTTTTGTGAATTATCTACTTACTTATTATAAATTATTCTTTTTCCAAAGATAATTCTTTCTAAAGATAATTTACATTACGCACCTCCTCAAACCCTATTAGTATAAATTGATCATCATACGGCTTGCTTTTTATCTTGATTACTAACACTTTTATTCTCTTTTTCACAAATATCATGGCAATTCTAAAATTTGTCGAGGAGCACAATCAAGTGGCCTACTTACAAAAGTCAAACGAAAAGAGTGGCCCTGTTTTTCATCAGATTGTGGATTTTCTAAACACAACTCATATAAGGTATGCCTTAACTATTAATTCCACAATCTATGTCTCTCATATCAAACAGTTCTGGAACACTGTGGAGTCCATAACTCTTGAACAGGGAGACACACATGAATCTGTGGATGCTCTAAGAGCCACAGTTGATGGGGTAACTATTGATGTTACTGAGTCATTTTTGAGGAGAATTCTCCAATTGGATGATCTCAATGGTATCATCACATTACCTAATTCAGAAATTTTCACTGATATTGCTTTAATGGGGTATGATACATCTGAACAAAAAGTTACTTTCAGAAAAGGATGTTTTTGTCCCCATTGGAGATTTTTGATTCACACTCTTCTACATTGCCTAAGTCCTAAGAAAACATCTTATGAACAATTTGCATCAACCATGGCTTATCCTTTGGTTTGTTTGGCAACTGATAGGACTTTCAATTTTTCAAAGTTTATTTTCAATAATATGAAAGGCAATGTAAAGAGTCAATATAAATTTCTGATGTATCCAAGGTTTGTGCAAGCAGTGTTAAATGAGTTTCAACTGCGACCTCACAATAGAATTTATGAACCTTCCACTCTTAAGCCATAAGTTTTTCAAAATATGTCTAAGGCTTCAGATCTTTGGAATGGGGAGGTTCATCCACTTTTCCCTCAAATGCTTGCTAAAATTTCTCAAGTACAGGGTGAGGATGCACCAATCCCAGTTGCATCTCAAAACACACCCACTATTGTTGTTCCACCAATTCAACATACCCCTACAGTCACTCACACTTATGAGAGAAGGTCTAAACAGCCAACTTCTCTCATCTCAACATTGCATGTTGTTGAGCCTTTTGGTTTAGGAACAAGCAGTGGTGGTTCAAGGCTTAATCCTAGTCCAACTAGGGAAGAGCCTGAATCAATGCCTCATGATTCACCTCTCCCAGCAGGTTACACAGTTGGAAGTGATGAAGGCAGTGTGCAACACAATGAATTGATGGACATTTGTACCAAATTAGTCAAGCAGGTTCAAGCTCTGGAGAAAGATCTGGCACAGACCAAAGAACAACATGCCACAGAGCTGAATACATTGAAGGCTGAGATTCAAAGATTGCAGAATAAAGTTGAGAATCTCAAGAAGCAAAGACCTCAGGTTGTATCATCATCATCTTCACCTTCAGATGAATTTCCTGCAAGTTCTACTAAAGTTTTGGGAGATTCTTCCAAACAGGGGAGGAAAATAGATGCAGAGCTTAAGGGGATGAAAAATTTTGAAAAAGACTTTGCTGAGCTCAATGATTCTGATAATGCTCAAGCAAAAGATGATGTAGCTGAGACTGAGGGGAGGAAATTGGATTTTGAAGATATGGATGCTGATGCAGGTTTTAACTTTGATGATTTAGTTGGAACTGCTCAACCAATTTCCACTGAAGCAGAACAAATTCCCACTGATCAACCAATTACCACTGCAAGTGAAAATGTTCCCACTGCTACTCAGGAAGTTATCACTGCAGAGGAAGAAGCTGCCAGAATAAGATCAGTTAAAGGAAAAGCTATTATGATTGCTTCAGATCAAGAGCAAACAAGAAAGATTTCTAAGAAAGAACAAGCTCACATCAACTTTGATGCAAGATTAGCAGAGCAACAACAAGCTGAAGAGAATGAAAGAAAGAAAAAGCTTGAGGAAGATGAAGTTGCTAGCTTTATGGAAGCAACTAGGTTGGATAAACTTGAAGCAGTAATGGCACAACCACTTTTAGTTGTTCCACCTATGATCATGCATGAGAAACCTCCATTGTTCACTTATGTGCCTACAGAAGATGAGATTGACTACTTGGTTAATAATGATCAGATAATCAGGAAGAAGGCTATTGAATTAATTGCTAATACAACCTTGAATGAAGAACAAAGGTCTGCTCAACTTAAAGATTTCATTAAAATGAAGAATCAGCAGGCTCTTGATGAAATCATTGGGGATGTTAGAAAAGGTCAAAAAAAGCCAAGAAAGCTTACAAAGGCACAGATTATTGCTGAGATGAAGACTTTTTGTTGCCATGTTGGAAACAAGAAGATGGCTCAATTCAAAGGAATGTCACATGAACAGGTTGAAGGTATTTACTATAGAATCAAAAGACAAGATAGTAAATTCATTCTAATGGATCAAGAACCAATAGTTATGAAGACAAAAAGGACTGGAGTGAGTCTTGAATCAAAAAATGCAAAGAAGTTGAAGACTCAGAAATCATCTCAAGCAGAAGAGGGTTCTAGCAAGTTGACAGAAGAGCAAGTTACAAACATGTTATTTATAGAGACTGATGTACTTAACATTGAACCTCTAGAAGCAAAATATTCAGTTGTTAATTGGGAGATCTTTTCTGATAGTTTTGGTGTAGCTTGGAAGATCATCAGAACTGGAAGTGTCACAAGCATTTGCAAAGATTTTGAAGATATTGTTAGATCTTGTGATAGAGAAGATTTGGATACTTTGTGGAGAATTGTTCAAGATCAGTTTAAGAAGGATGAACTTGTTGATGTCAAAGCTAAGGAGTTATGGGTTCACTTCAGAAGATTATATGAACCTGACCCAAGTGATAGATATTGGAGATTTGAAGCTCATGATCAAAGAATCTTGTGGAAATTCTATGATTCAAGTTCTGTGCATCATGTTTCTACTCAAGATGGAGTTGATGTCTTTATGCTGGCTGAGAAAGAATATCCATTGAGAGCTGGAGTATTGGATGTGATGAGAACTGTGAAGCTTAGGTGTTGGGAAAGAACTGAAGTCATAGATGATTTGCTACAAAGGATTTATGATCAAAGTGTGAAAGCTGATAAAGAGTTAAGAAGAAGAAGATAAGTGTTTGGAAGAATTCCCATATCCTCATGTTTACTGCATACTTGAAGAAACTTATTGATTTAGGTATTAATCATAAGTTATGGGAGGATTGTTGGGAATTATACTAACAATTACCACGGCTAAGTGAAGATGTTACAACTGCAGAAGAGTGTGCTTGCAGTGGAAACTCATTACCACTGCAAGAACATATATTACCACTGCTTATTAGATAACTGTTAGGAAACGCGTTTAGATAAATATAGAATAGATCTTGTGTATATCTTATTCTATTAGCATTATACTTATCTTGTAGAAGAGGACTCCTTGTGCTATAAAAGGAGATCCTAGGTTATCAGTTTATAGAACCCTAATATACATTTCTAGAGCTTCAAGGTGTAACCCTAGTGATATCAAGATCACTCGTATTATTATCATTAATAATATTGGAGCTAATAGTTTGTTTACATACATTGTTCATATACAACTATCTTACTCATAATCAAACTTCTAAGTGTTACTAAGTAGATTCCGCATACTTAGTGATATAATTCAAAGTATCAATCTAACACAAGTTCAAGGTGTTTAGATCCATCACAAATGATGCCGCAATTTTCTTCGGGTACAAGCTGCTGTTTAACTAATAAGTTTTTGTGAGATTAAAAAGAGTGGTTTCAAATGTGTTTGGAACAACTTTACAAGGCCCAACGGGGTTTGACCCAAAAAAAAACGTTACATGTGTTGACTCAAACTATGACCCTTCACCCAAACAACGTAATTTTCCATATCTACTACTATTAGGTGATTTATTTTGTTTGGTTTCAGGTACAGTGCATTGATGTTATACTTGAATACTTGAAGATATTAGCAAAAGCATTGATATAACAAGCTTCTTAAGCTGCTCATGGTGTTAGGAAATTTTTACAACATGCTTATGTTAGGTGATATATTCTCTCTTAAATGTTTCAAAGAAACACAACTAATACTGTTTGTTGGTGCCAAAAAGAAGCATTCCAGGTTATGACTAATTGATTATTTGTTTGCCATGGAAGGTTCAAGGGCTTTTGATGTTCGTACCAAAGTAATGACGCAGACCCAGATTTATGCAATTACTGTGTTACGCCTTCAATTACTATCAGAGTTGAAGATTATGCAATTTTGTTATCTTTTTTTTTTTTTTTTTTTTTTTTTTGTGGTAGATAATACTTGATGCGTTCATGTTTATAGAGTTTGGCTTCGAGCCATTATGATAAGCTGTCTTTTTTTTTGTTTCCCAAACGTCATGCTTATTAAATATGCATTTTCAAATAGGTTCAATGCTGATAATTATAAGCAATCCACCCTTTATAATTATCAGATGAATTTGGAATTTATCTTGCTATTTTATGTAATCCCAAACACCCTTAATTTCAAAGGTATAAGGTTTCTAACGGATGCCTGATTCGTTGAAGATGCTGCCAACGTTGCGCTAACAAAGGTAGCAAGTCACGGGTACAACAATGATGGAACCCGTAAATGTTGGTTCAATGGAGGATGGTGACACTATGAAACAAAATGAACAAGACAACTCGGATGCAGAGGATTTGGGTTCAACATTTCTACTAAATTCACCTCTCTACTTGATAAAATTATTCAACCCATGACGATTTTTGATCGATTTAACCCGAATGTGGGTTAGGCAAATACTTCATGATGTTATTATGTACTCCTTACAAAAAGATGGTACCGTAGATAGCGACATGGTTATTATACCGAGTAATAATACTTTCAATAACAAAAAATAAATAATTAAAACAAAAAATAAACTATTTTCTTTTTAATAGATAAAATTACATTATTGAAAATTTTAGAAAAAACCCCGTGCGTGCACGGGTATTATAACTAGTACCTTTAAATAAAGGTTTTGATAAAACCCACCAATTTCTCTTGGCTATCTGACATATCCGCTGCTATCTTTTAATTTCGTACACAATTATGGGCCTTTTTTATTTCTTATCCACAAATTAGTGTACATCCTCTTTTATTATTTCATTAACTTTTTTATTTTTAAATAATTTGTTATTTTTTATGTAATATTTAGTTTATAAATTAATTTTATTTATATATAATAATATATTTTCTATCTCCGAATCTATAGTGACACCCATTTTTGATATGTATGTAATGACACACTAATTTTTTGATACATAAGGTATTTTGTTAAAACTAGCACTGTAAACTGTAAATTGTAAACTGTAAACTGAAAAACTGTTAATATGAACTACAAGTTTTATTTATTTATTTACAATAAAATTGTTTGGTAAATTAACTGTTAACTATAATTATAAGGTGTTAGAAATATTTTAAAAGCTTAATGAATCAGTTTTTCATTTTGCAGCTACTTGTTTAAAATAGAGTAAACTGCAAATTATGTCCATAACGTTTGCCATTTTTGCAAGAAATGTCCTTAATTTTGAAAATTTACAAGTTGTGCACCTAGCGTTTGGACTTTTTGCGAGAAATGCCCCTTAGGCTCTACTGTAGTTGCAAATTTCCTTTTTTTGCTAACAACCATTACAAATTCTCGTTAGTCAATGTCAAACGCCATGAGAAATTACTAATTTACCCTCGTCTTCTTCCCCACTCAAGAACATCAAAACACCACCCAGATTTTTCAAAGATTAACACCAAAAACATAAAAAAGCTTATTTTTAGATCTTTTTTGAGATCATTAACACACTTGCAAATCAAGAAATACCTACAAATTGATACGTAATTTGTATGTGTTCACACGCCCCAAATAAATTTAGATCACATGGTAACGTTAAGACACTTTTTACAGCTTAAAGTATTCAACTATGTTGAAGCACTTGACTGTAGGGCTGAGCAAAACCGCCCGCATCCCGATTTCCGATTTCGATACCGACAGCCCGAGCCCGACCGATTTTGACCGACTGCTACTCGGGTCGGGACTCGGTTGGAGTTTTCTGTGATCTCGGGACTCGGGTCGGGACGAGCCAAAAACCGAGAAAAGACAAGCCAATCCCGACCGATACCGACTAACCGATACCGACCGATACCGATACCTACTTTACCGAACACTATCGGGCCGGGACTCGGTTTAGAATTCCGGCCACAATCGGGATCGGGCTTCGTCGGGCCGGGTCGGGTTCCGGCCCGATGCACACCCCTACTTGACTGTTACACCACATGACCATTACACATATGATTATAAGAATCTAAAATTACCGTAGCCAATATATCCAGTAACCAAATTCATTCAATAACATCACTTTCCAAACATAACATCCATAACATCATGATAAATCGGCCCTCGTTTACCTTTCAAAACCTTTCCCGTCCAACCAAAAATACACCTCATCGTAAATCCCTCCGATTCCGATGAGCTATATTTCCGATCAAACTTCGATGAAATGAAAATCCATGTGGAAAACTAGAAGGGTGGTTGAATAGTTTTACGTCTTTTTAATTTTATTATGAAAACTTAGTTTAGTTTTAAAACCTTGTTTACTTTTAAAACTTTGATTCGATCTTATGTGAACTCAAATCTTGAAAAATATGAACAACTATATCTAAGTATGAACAATAATAATGTAAGCTAAGTAAGTGAAATCAACACATGCATAATATAAACAATTATAGCTATATACGAGAGATAAGTAAGTAAACGTTTATTATGTAATCCTTAATTATATGTTGTATGAAAACTATACTTGATCGAAATGATCAATTATATGTATGTTATCTTTTTAGTTTGATTGTAAAGACTTTGTTTTGTGAATGAAACTTTTGTTTGATCTTTAAGTGAAATCAACACTAGCAATATATGAGCAACTATATATATATATATATATATATATATATATATATATATATATATATATATATATATATATATATATATATATATATATATATATATATATATATATATGTCTACGTCTGCGAAAGTAATAACGATATAAGCAAGATAATAAGTAGGAGATGGAAAGATCAAACCGCGAGACAAAGCATTTATAGTGGTTCGGCTACAAGGACACCTTCCTTGCCCTACTACACTCCTCGAGTCACCTACTCGAGAGTTTTCTTCACTATGTCAACAAGCTCCCTTATGGCGGAGAAAACCTTACACACCAATTATCACACCACAACTTCGTCACACCTTTTTCACACATTCTACACAACTTCTTCACACCTAGTCACTACTAAATCACAACACTACTTCTTCACACCTATTTATCTTCACAACTATCTACTTCACACCTATCTACTTCACAACTATCTACTACACAATCTCTCTATCTACACACCTTGCAAATCTATCTTCTATCAAATATTCACAACTAGTTACACAAAGAAATAGATATAATGGATGATTCTCTAACAACTTAGATGTGGAGGTCACAACAAGTTGTAATACTTCTTCTCTTGAAGGATTGAAGTATTCTTCTCTTGCACTTGAAAGGTTGAAGCTTGAATCACTTGAAAACAAAAGCTTATGATTATATGATCAAAGGGTTTAAGAGAATGGTATAGAAGATTTATATCAAAGAGTTTATGGTACAAAAGGTGAGGAAAAATGCCAGATTTGAGCCATTATTTATAGGGAAAAAAATATTGTTCGGGAGCGTAGCCGGTTCCCTTAATTAGGTGCCATTCCCCTTAATAATTAAGGGGTCCGCCTAACTAAATTAAGGGGGCCGCCCTATTAAAAAAAGCATTTCTTTAGAATTTTTTATCCTTTTGTGGGGAAGGTTTTATCTGAAGAATCTAGCCGTTTTTTGGGTAGAAATTTGACTTCAAAATATTTATTTTGAATAAAACATTTCTTATAAATATAAAAATATTTTGTATAAGTTTAAAAAATTTTGTCCCATTTTATAAAAAATGTAAGGTTTGTAAAAATAAAAATTCCTTTGATCATAGAATACATTAGACATTTTGTTTATTCATACCTTAAGTGATCTGGATGTTAAAGTGAATATTTATGACTAAATACATGTTTACGTCATAATTTGTAGTTCCATGAGTTTACGTTTTGTGATTATCAAAACATAGAGATATCGATAAATGTTAATAATGTTTTTAGACATTATTTATATCAACAATCTCCCCATTTTTGATGATTACAAAACCTAAACTCATCAAGTCTAAAAATTAATTTTTAGACATGTATTTAGTGAGTTTATATTCACTTCTCCCCCTTTTTGTAGAATCAAAAAGGTTATGCCGGCTAGCTTTATAACTGAAGTTAGACGGAATGAAAGCTCCCCTTGATGTGTACTCCCCCTCGTTTGATGGCACCAAGGAATCGAGATAAGGAATGCTCGCAAGAAAAATATTAGAAGCACAAGCATATATAGAAGAATATGCAATATACAAATAACAAGCATAGCAAACAAATATTAAGGATACATAACAATTAATTCAAAGTGATTAAGTTAAAGATCCTAATTTGCCAAAGAGAGCCATCGGACTTGCTTGTAACAAAAGGTTGGTTGATTTGTATTTGAAAGTGAAAATCATAAGCATATAGTATGCTTAGATGGTTGATGATGGAGTGTTTGGAATGAAGATGGTTGAGTTAGGGTAAGGTTGTTGGATTAATGGAGGTATATGTTTGGATCATGAATGTTGGAGAGTTTGGTGGTGGAGAGTTTGTAGTGGAAGAGGTTGATTAAGGTTTTGGATGTTGTTCAAGTGAGGATATTGGATGTGATCTAGTGAGAAGATATTCCATCCAAGTGAAGTGTTCATTGAATGCAATGGTTTTTAGGAGAAAGATGCAACAAGGTCAATTGTTGACGTATTTTTCAACTTGATTCAAGTTGTGGGGTGATGAAGGAGAGCTAGAGGAAAGTTGTTCCAAGTTGCATTGAGCAAGGTGTAAGGCAAGAAGAGCACAAAGCTCATGGGCTTCCTTGAGTTCTTCAATGAACTTCAAGTGTTCGGAGGAAGGTGATTGGACATGCAACATAGGGATAACATGTATGTTGGTAGAAGGTGGTGGTGATACTCTTGGTGGTGGAGATATTTGTGAGTTTGGGTAATCATGAATGAATGAGAGTGAAGTTGTGGAAGAATAGGATGTTTCATGAGTAGAAGAGGTTTTAGATGGTGGATTGGTAGGCTGAACAAAATGTGAGGTGTTAGGAATGAGATTGGGATTGTTGTTTTGAGATTGAACATGCTCTTCATATGGCTTATGTGGGTGAGATGAAGGTGTATTTTTGGGAACAAGGATGGATGTTTGGTTATTATGATGAGGTTTGTGAACGGGTTCATTTGAGTGAACATGAGGTTTGTGTATCATGAAATATGGTTTGACCTTCATGAGTTAAGTTGTAGTGGTGATGACACACTTTGTATAGTGTAGGGAATGGTTATATGGTTGAATCTTTTTGTGAGGATGACTAGGTGGAGTTATTGGTGAAGATGGGAAATGAGTAACAAGTGATGTGATTGGTGAGAGTGAAAGAGCGATGTTCATGAAAGGGATTCTTTGGTAGGAGGGTGTTATAGATGATGCATTAGGTGCACTAGGAGATGAAATTTGAGGTTGAGGTGAGTAAAGGTTATGAGGTTTGAGTGTAATGTAGAAGGATATGGGTGAGTAAAGGTTGTTGATATGTAATGTTGGTGAGAAGGAGAGTGAGGTGTTAGGTATGTAATGTTGAAGACATAGGAGGAATTTGGTGTTGGATGTTTGACAACATCATTTGGTTTGACGGGATTTTAATGGAAGTTAGGCTTTCTTCTCCTTCTCCAAACGGTTTCTTGGTGGTTTTGATTTAATGGGAGAGGAAATGATGAGATGAGTGGAGATTGAGAGGAATGAGAGTGTTTATAATGTAGGATCAACGATGGATAAACTTTGATGGAAGGTTTAGGATAGAATAGGTTTGTGAATTTTGGGAAGTGTAGGATGAAATGGGCTAAAAAGTAGAAAAAGGAAACAACACCTTCGACCATCAGATGCCCGGTCCCCTTAATTGGAGGCCGTTCCCCTTAATAATTAAGGGGGCCGCCTTATGATTTAAGGGGGCCGCCCATCTGGTGATTCCCAGATTGCCAGAAAAGGGTTTTTGGTAGTGAATTGCAGAAAGGTTGTGTTTTTTGTTTCAAACAAGTCCAACTCTTTGAGGCAATTAAGCATATACTAATTATGTAGGCAATTATGTATCCAAAGCATGTTAACCAAAGAGATTAAGTAAACGAGCAATTTCATCTAGCATGTAAACATACTCATCAAGCAAGTAAAATCTAAGTGCTAGGAAATAATGAGCAACATCAAGTATTACATAACTACATAACTAGGAGGATTAATCATAATGTGTATCAATGTGCAATAAGTGGGTAGTTATGATAGCATGGATTTCTAGACTTGTTACAAACAAAGTCTTAATAGACAAACCATGGTCCTCTTTATTTGATTTAGTTCACTTATAAGTGTCATTTATATAAATATAGATGACAAATATGAGATCACCATGCATGATTTAAAAGAGACGTTTTTAGCATTATTCAACAATATTTGAAAGTAGTTTTTCACTTGGATGTGAGAGTTATTTGAATAAAATAGATTGGGTTTTACTTCAAAATGTGTGAATGAACGGTAAAAAATATTTTCCCAATCTTTAGTTTTGATCAAAACAAAATTGTGGATATTGATAGTGAAAACATGTTATTTAAAAGTGGGATAGTTATTTGAAAAACTATTTTCCAAAATGTGAGGTTTTTGCATATTTTTAGAGATATTAGATTTTTGACAACAAATATCATTAATCATATATTTTAAAAGATGTTTATTAAAGATCTCATGCTCAAGAGGATTGGTTAAGCCTATTATTATCTCATGCTATCGTTTCTACATATCCTATGATCCTAAAGGAAGTGATGACGATAATTTATATGTTAGATGCGAGAGTGTTGAATGGGGTATAGCCTAACATCTATAGTTCTTTTGTTTTCGTACGCTTATCTAACTAAATGCCATAGTCTACGAGAGCTTGTTTCATCCATAGTTTTCTTACGCGAGGGATCTAATCCTACTTCTATATTAACGATTGATCCACTTAACTCATTTCACTTCATCAGCATGAGTTTGCTAATAGTGGATATAGAAGATTTCCATTTTCTATTTTGTTCGACAATGAACAATTTCATCTTATTCCTAGGAAAGTCAACTAATGATGTTTCTAGGTTATAAGTATATAAGCTATTATGTACGTATATATGTTAGAGATACAAACAATATATATGTATAGCTAAGGATTGATCTAACTAATCATTTGTCTAAGCATGCAAATTATAGCGATGAACTTAAAAGAAACGTGTACCTTTTAGTCTTCAAAGGATTATCTTCAAGCACTTCAAGTGACCATGTTGACTTATAGAAGTCATTTGTAGATGAGATTCCAACTTCTTCCAAGAGTGACAACTTAGCCACTTGGTCCCCATTGTCTTATTGGTCCAAAGTTGTTTGGTCCAAACATATTTAACATTTGGCTAGGATGCATGAATGGTGGTAATATTTCCCAAGGATTGTAACTTGGTTGATAATTCCACATTTAATTTCTATTGTTATTGTAATTTTGTCTATTTTGATTTCTTCTAGGTTGAGGTTTTTTAGATCTTGGATGATGATTGTTAGGTTTTCTTGGTGGTGGAGTTTTAGATCTTAATTTGGGTTTAGATGATCCTACTTCAGTTTTTAAGGATGGTTTATAAAAGGTTTTTACTTCTTCATCGTTGGCAAGAGGTATTTTTCTATCATTAATAAGTATATATTTAGGATTTGATTCTAGAGGTTTTAGTTCATTAAGTTCATTTTCAAATTTAACATTTTTAGTTTCACTTGTTGAAGCTTCGGTTGAGTTAAATCCGAAACCGATTTTATCTCCGGATGCTCTTTGAATACTTATTATTTTCCTAAGTGAGTAACTACTATTTTCAAGTTTATAAATTTCTTCCTTAAGTTTTTCATTTTCATTTTTGAGATCATGACATAATTTACATTCCTCAAAAAATTTCTTACCCTTTTCTAAGTGGTGTATTTTAGCTTTCAATTCAAGTATTTCATTTTCTAGTTGAGTATTTATGCATTTTAGTGTTTTATTTTTAACCATTACTTTTTGACCTAATTTGCATAATCTATTATATTCATTATCTAGGTCTTTTTCATCTAATGATAAGTTTTCATCACTAAAGAATTCGGTTTTGGAATGTACCTCTTTTGACGTCTTAGCCATAAGACACTTTTCCTCCTTTGTGGTTTCTTTCTTGTCCTCATCGCTATCACTCCAAGCACCTTCAATGAACGCCTTTTGATTTTGATCTCTTGACATCATTGGACACTTTCCGATGAGATGATTTGGATCACCACATTTAAAACACTTCCTTTCATTCTTCCCATTCTTGTCATCTTTACTTCTTTGAGATACTTTCATTTCGTCACGCGGTTGTCTAACGAATCTTCCTCGTCTTTTGAAAAAATTCTTGAAATCTCTTAAGGCCATAGTGTATTCTTCATCATCACTTTCGGAGGTTGAGCTTTCGTCGTCACTAGATTCCCTCCTAGCTTTCAAAGCAATGGATTTACTTAGTTCTCTTTTTCCTTTGACTATTTCGGAGTCCTTCTTTATTATGACCTAGTGTACTTTCAAGTTCCCAATTAATTCGTCAAGTTGTAGAGTTGACAAATTCTTTGATTCTTCAATAGCCGTGACTTTAGCTCGCCATTTTGGATGAAGAGCCCTAAGAAATTTCCTGACAAAATTCTTACTAGAAAAATTCTCATCAAGTGCTTTTAGACTTGTGATGATAGTGTTAAACCTAGCAAAAGCATTATCAATTGATTCCTCTTCCGGAATCGTAAATTGCTCATATTGTTGCACAAGTAGATCTATTTTGTTATCCTTGACTTGACTATTACCTTGGTGAGTTATTAGTAAAGAATTCCAAATTTCTTTTGCGGTTTCATACATCAAGATCCTTTCGTATTCTTTACGTGGTAACGCATTGTAAATAACCATTTTTGCTTCATTATTGTTAGAAAGTTTTATTTTTAAATCATCATTTTGTTTTTCAAAAGGTACTATTTCATCTTTATTTGTTTCGGGATTATTTTGAGTACGTAAAAAATCACCATTAGTAATAACATGTCAAAGATCTAGATCCTTTGATTTCACATAAGTTTCGAATCGATTTTTCCAATATAAAAATCCATCACTTTCAAATAGTGGTGGTCTTTGCATAGATTGCCCTTCTAAATATTTTTCCGATTCCATAGATCGATACAAGTTTTAAAATACAGTATATTTTAAAAAATCTTGTTTAACGTAGCTCTGATGCCAATTGTGGAAAACTAGAAGTGGGGGTTGAATAGTTTTACGTCTTTTTAATTTTATTATGAAAACTTAGTTTAGTTTTAAAACCTTGTTTACTTTTAAAACTTTGATTCGATCTTATGTGAACTCAAATCTTGAACAATATGAACAACTATATCTAAGTATGAACAATAATAATGTAAGCTAAGTATGTGAAATCAACACATGCATAATACAAACAATTTTTGGACCTTAGATATCTCAACTTTTTCACACAATGTAAGCACAATATGAAGTAAAGGTGGTGACTTGATATGTATATGTATGCGGCGTTAATATGTAAAGAGAAAGAGATGAAAATGAAGAACTATTATTGATGAGAGAAACACACACACTTACATACTCAAGCACACACCTCAAATGAGCCTTTGAAGTGTTTATATAGTAACTTACATATTGCCCTAAAAGGCTTTCCATGGGCTTTATCTAATGAGTTTGGTTTACATTTTCTAATAAAGGCTTACATGATATACTTAACAAGTACCAAGTCCATATCCCAATATTCTTAACTATTACAATACTTGATGACTCAATAATGATCGTCACTTTTAATGCTAACAATCTCCCCCTAAGGGACGATCATTGAGATCTCCCTTTGATTACATAAATGATCAACACTTTTAATGCTAACAATCTCCCTCTAAGGGTGATCATTGAGATCTCCTTTCGTGACCTTGATCTTTGATCTTAGAAGCTTGTTCTCTTTGAACTTTGAGTCTTGTTGTGTAATAGTTTTGCTAGTTCATTTGTTCCAATCATGCTTTGTGATCTTTTTTGTCTTTGATCAACATCTTCAAATATGGGTGTCTTAACGTCTTTTCCAACATGCTCATACTTTGTTTGACATTTAATTCTTTGTGAAGTTCTCTTTTCTTAGACTTTAATCTTTGTTTCTTTAGTTTGTAGATTCTTTGACTTTGACTTAGAAACGTTATGAACTTTGCTTTGCTTTGATCTTTAAGGAGAACTTTGCAGGGTATGAGCATGTGGATCTTTGGGTGATGGTAACGGTCTTTCTCCAAGAAACATTCATCAGTACCTGCATAAAACAGTTAGCAATAAAGTGTCTGGTACTTACAGGTTCGGAATTAGAGATCGTTAACAGCATAGTGTGAAAACTCTCTCTAACCCTTGCCAAGGCCATTCCTGAACCAGATACTCCCGAGAGGGCTTACTAGATCTACCTAAGTACATCAATGATTCAGGTGAGTCGTTGGAGATCACCCCACGACTGTAGACCATTTTGGGACACAGTAACCATCATGATAGATAAGGCAAGATCCGTAGATCTCATAAAAGACTCTTACACCTTGTGTCCTTTTTGGCGAAGACAAGTGTATGCAATTGGAAGTGTATCCTAAGAGATCTTTGATGAATCTCGAGGATCTAGACTCGATAAGTGCACATTAGATTTCCTATGCGGAGATTAGGGAGGGGTCTCCTGCTTCAATACCAACCACCTCTAAGAGATAGGTCGATAGATTACACCGGTTCCCCGTGAGAATGAAGCAAGCTCTTTTAAGAGAACTTGAGTGGCTAGAAGGTTAAGTGCAGTGCGTCACTGGGTCCATGACGTCTTTATCTTCAATACCGGTGTCACCTTAGCAACAACCAGTAGCATACGAATTGAACCCGGTGTCTGCCCTAAGGTTGAACATGTGGAGGGCTATTTCTTTTCACCCTTTTTCATAACTTTTCTTTTTAATTCTTCAACCCCTTCTTTCTCCTTTCTCATTCTCTTCTTTTTTTAATCATACCTAAGGACTTCTAATTCTATTCTATTGGAATTGTCCTTGGGTAGATCCCTCCGGCTCTGGCGGATCATTGGACATAAACCTAACCACAATCACCTTATTACTCCATGATTATCCTATATTTATTGATCACATGCCATAAAACCTTTTTTGTGAAAATCTCTCAAAGTGTTTATGATAATAAAACACATTGTTGTTACCACTTTTAGAGTTTTGTAGTTTTTAAAGGACTCCCCCTTTACATGTGCTCATGGATAATTAAGAAATTTGCACATGCGGGAGGAGTTTGCAATTTTTGAATTGATCCACTTTCAGTGAACAATACCGATTCGAGACACGTTTACATCACTAGTTAGACTAGCTTGAAATTATTACCCGGCCTGGTCAAGTCCAAAGAAAGTTTCTCGAATTGGTACATTCTACTTAGACAAGTCCTATTCGAGACACGTTTACATCACTGGTTAGACCAGCTTGAAATTATTACCCGTCCAGGACAAGTCCTTTCAATTAATGACATTTTAAGCTTCGTCAATTCGAGGGTTATATCTGAGTCGAGCTCTTTTGAGATTCAATCACAGTCTTAAATACTTTGATCACATTTTAATCTCGTCTTCTCCCCCTCAAAAATAGCATATCGTGATATTTTTTATATCAACTGATTAATAGAAAAAGCTTTTGGAGAGAAAGACGGATTTGTTTTAGCATGAAATTGGAACATGTTTGTTTTTGAAATAATCCCCCCTCAAAACTTGCATATGTTTTTGAGAATGATAACCTTTTTAAAGTTTAAAGTTTAGAGGGAAGGAGTCTTCTTGAGCAAAATTCTGAATAAGTAAGAAATTTTAGATTTGTTGAATTTTGCATCAAGGTTTTTTGAAAAACAAAGACTTCTCTTTGATTGATTAGGAATGTCGCACTGAGGCGTACAACAGTGTCCATTTTTAAGATAAGTGCACTTTTTGATAAAAATCATTTTTGCGTAGCACTTTCCTTTCTTTGAAAACATGAGTTGTGCACTGTAAGGTGTACACAAGTCATTTTGATGATGAACACCGATTTTGATAGATTTTGAAAATCTTTTTGAAAAATCCTGAAAAGGTGGTGCTCATAATGTAAGAGAATTTTGAAAATCTAATTAATCATTAGATTAACAATCATGGTCTTGAGCTTAAAGATTTTGAAAGTTTTTTTAAAGAAAAAACTCAAGCCAGATAAGAGTTTGGTTCTCATTTTAGGATAAGTGCTCGAAAAAGTATTTGAAATCTTTGTTTTGATTAAGCACTTTCCTTTCTTTGAAGCGTGGGTCTTGAACTGATGTGTGCAGAAGCCATCTGATTAAGTCCGGGTTTCGTACTGAAGTATACGAAAACCATAGTAAAGAAACTTTTGAGAAACGACATGTTTTTGAAAAACATTTTAAAGAATTCCCGTTCAAGCATCTATACATGTCCGTATCATTGTTGAATGACATTTCTAGAAACGTACAGAATATTGATTTATACGGGAGACATGTCGTGAGAAGAATATTTTTGGTTTTTTTGATTTTATATTGTTTTTGTATTTTTTGAAATTTTATATTTTTGTATTTTGTTTTTGTTTTTATAAAAGAAAGGGAAAATCAAAAATAGAAGATTGAAAGAATGATTTTATAGAATTTACAGAATTTGAACCCTCTGAAGAACTGGGTTCTGAGATAGTTGAAGAGGTTTCACAAATAACAGTGTTAGATGTAACAATTCACATTTTCAGGTTAACTTCTATTCCCGAAAATTAATCTATTCATTTTTACTATTCATTTTTACTATTCATTTTTACTATTTACTTTTCCGAAATTTGATTTTTATTTCATATTCTCGTATGATAAATCATTTCCATGGCAAAATAAAAGTTTGACACTCCTCAGATCATTTTCGCGAAAGTTATTAAGGAAATACATGTTTAGGTTAAAACGTCATTTAAAAATCCTACGCACAACGAAACTCGACCGCGTTAATTTTCCCTGCATCAGAAAAATGTTTAGTACTCTCGTGATTTATTTGAGAATTAATCATGACTAAGAAAAATATGACCAAATAAACCTCGGCCGTGAGAAACAGGAATTTTCGTTTTTAAGCACTTTTACTTAGCCGTAACCTTAGCCTATACCTGCACCGCGTTTCTAAGACAATTTGAGTTTTCACATTTTTGGAATAAGTCAACATATTTTTCCCTCCTCCTTTGACCAAAAATCATTCCTTGGTTTTATAAATCATTCCTTGATTTTTAGGCTTACGGTTTTAAGTTTAAAGACATTAAATACCAACCGACACTAGACTGAGCCCAACCTAGACATTATAAGTCATTTTAAGTCACTAGTATCCTATTAGAAAAGTTACATTTTACTTTTCTCAATTTTACGCAACTTTCGTACGTTTTACGTATTACGCGTTTTAGACCCGTGTTTCCAGTTTTAGCAGGGTTTGAGCACCCCAATAGAACCTACCACTCATTTTATATTTTATTATGGAGTATATTGATAAGTTCTAGCATATTTATAAGTTTCATATTTTTAGGATACCCGGTTTTACGTTTCGTGGCTTAACAACTTACGGTTAGCATTTTACGGGTCCAAAACTAGCTCCATAAGTAGGATAATACCAAAAACCACCAACTCATCCTTCCTATCCATTGTGAAACCGACTTAGGGGGGGAGTCATCCCCATGTGGCTAAATCTTATGCTTAGAGCCTTAGGATGAGTACATGTGTAAAACTTGCTAAGAAAGCTTCCTAAATATCCCAAGTTAGTAACCTCCTCATTCTAGCTTATATATACTTCCATTTTATGATAAGAAAACTCATTTCCTTCCTTTCTTCATCACTAAAAACGCCACACACATAAATCCCTAGCACCATGATCCTTTGATCTTCAAACTACAAGTTACACTACAAAGTTCAAGGTCTTAGTATTCTCTACCTAGTTCTTAAGTTTGTTTGGTGATTCCATGGTTGAATTAGGAGCTACACAAGGTGATTAGGGGCTGAAGTTAATTGGTTTTCAAAAGGGTTATAGCAAGGGTTTACAAGAGTTGTGGTGAAGGGTTTGCAAGCATAGGTTTAGTGTCCTAGTTTCATACTTGACTTCCTTTCTTTAGAAAGCCAAAAGTTGTAAGAAACCCTATTACACTTTCTTGCTCAATATCATTTTCATGCTTATTATGTTTCTTTCATGCTATATATGGTCTTTGTATTATGTTCATGATGTATAAAAACTAGTAAAACAAGTTATGGTATATATATATATATATATATATATATATATATATATATATATATATATATATATATATATATATATATATATATATATATATATATATATATGTTAACTTATGTTATTTAAACAAGTAAACTAGTGACTTTTATGGAGAACCACGACCAAAATAGTACAACTATGATATTTGACACTTACTTACTGTTAAAGTGGACTTAACAAGGAAAACATAGCAATTTGAATCACCCAAAACGAGTACCCGAGTCAAAAGTTATGACCATTTGAAGTTACCAAAACTTTGCGGCAAAACTGCCTAAATACTTTCTGTGACAGAACATAAAACACGCAAAAAGAGGCCCTTCTGGTCCGTTTCATGAAAAAGTTAAAACACGAAAGTTGTACGGAATCACGTTTTCTTCAGAAACTCAGGGGCACGAGCCCAGAAAACCAATAATGAAAAATATTTTCTTCATTTTCTTAACAGCTATTTTGAAATATTCAAGTAACTATATAATGGTTATAATTAGATGAGACCAAGAGGTCTAATGACCTAAAGCCAAGACCACAACCATGGCTAAAGCCAAGGTTGAGTCTCAAGACCATGGTAACAATGACCAAGGTCACGGCAAAGCCACGGCTAAAGACCATGTAACTTTTCGAATCAAAAACTTATATATATTTTATCAAATACTACAATAGTAGGGAGCCTCATGTGAGGAGTTCCTTAAGTAAGCCGTCGAGATGAGTTGTGGATTTACGAATTAAAGTGTCCTGGCTCCTCGAACGTTTACTCCATGACTTCTGAATTATGTCGGCCCGAACGGTAGTAAGAGATATACAACCTATACATGTTTCATAAACCATTTATATTCAAAGACTTACACTATATACTAAGTACCACATCATGAACATTATGCAAGACATATATAGGCAATTCTTCGTATTCTTAGACGTTACTCCAAACCTAAGTCGCAACATTCTATTATAGGCTGCTCTTAGAGACTTTCGCAATTCGACTACCACTTTCATTTCTCATTACATAGACTTAAGGTGAGTCATATCCCCTACTCTTTTCATACTTGTTTTAACTCTTTGGGGGAGATACATGCTTAACTACTTGCTTACTTGTACAAATACTCAAAACATTTATACTTGATTGTAGACATACATGATTATGATAAACTTATTTGTGTTATTCTTGAATGCATTATACTTAATTGCGTTATTCATTTAGTGGCTAGTAGTAATCTTTTATACTTTGGGAAATGGCACCCAGTAATCTTTTATACTTTGGGAAATGGCACCCAGTAGTCTTTTATACTTTGGGAAATGGCACCAAGTAATCTCTTAACTTTGGGAAATGGCACCCAGTAATCTCATAACTTTGGGAAATGGCACCCAGTAGTCTTTAATCTTTGAGCATTGGCATGTACACATATCGTATACTCATATGTCTTAATCATAATATATATTAGCAGTGGGTTGTGAACACACAGGTTACAAGTCTCTTATGGCGAGACTTGCAACTGAGTGGATTCACGATGCCTTTGCTGTGTGATCATTTTTATAGGCTTTATTTGTTAGACAAACTCTATGAACTCACCAACCATTGTGTTGACACTTTAGCATGTTTATCTCAGGTTAGTAAGGCGATAGCTAGTGCGTGGAACTTAGAGTCAAGCTGCATATTCTGAAGACTTACGCTTTTTATCATTTACCATTCAAAACATTTTGTATACATTTATGTATCATACTTTGGAATTTCATGTTTGTAACTTTGAATTCATTAATCGAATGGTAACTTTTCAAAACGTCTCATTTAGAGGTCGTTTTCTATAACTTGTACTTTGTATTATGAAGTAGCACCCCAGTGACACAGTCTTCCGCTGCGGTATTTTGGGGGTGTTACATTAGAAGTACATGAATCATCACTCTGAGGGTGTTGACTATCAACAGTTTTAATAGTTGCTACTTCCTTATCCTGATGATTATCACTATTATTTGTCTTGGTGCAACTATCAAAAATTTTTCATGTGGGAATCCATCTAAGACCAACTGTTTTAAAAACTTTTCCTGTGGGAATCCACCTAAGGTAAGATCTAGACATATTTTTCTTATCAGATGCAGCGGAAGTCTCAGTCTTGGAAAAACTACATCCTTTAGATATCCACCTATTAGGTTTCTTATCCATTTTCTTGTTGTCAACAGGTTTGTTTCTATTTGGTGTCTTAGAGGATTTTGCATTGACACTTGATTTTCCTTTCTTGAGAAATTGTGCAATACATGCATCGTGGTTAGCTGAAAAAACACATTTTAGACATGTAGGACAGACAAATTCAACATCCTTGTTTAACACAGAAACTTTAACTTTGTCACTACAGTCTTTTGGAAATTGTTTGTTGCTCGATGAGACTTTGAAATTCTTTGTGTTGCATTCTACGTTCCTAGCATTCTCTTTTGTTCCACTACTCTTAGATGCAAGCCAATCCCTAGTATTTTGTTGATTGTTCCTAGGTAATGGTTTACTACTACCAGCAGTGCTTTGGAATCTTGTAGAATTCATCACACGAGGTTTTGTACCTAAAATTCCGTCATTCGATGTTGTACCTTTTTTCTAGCTTCTTCTAGGTGGTGATTTTGGACCAAGTCATTAGAACCAACAGATTCTTTAACAGTGTTTGTGGTCACATTCGGAGTACTATTCCTAGAAGAGCCAATTACAATCACATTTGTGTTTCTTTTACCAACCAATTTTTGATTTTCAACAATCTTTTCAATTTCCGTTTTCTTGGGCAAAGGTTGCGGAGTGACTGGTTTTGTCAAATCATTTTTCTCATCAACTTTTGGAGCAAACCGTGAAATTGACATTTTTGGTTTTGCAACCGTTTTTGAAACATTTGGTTTCTCTGAAGTCGATGGTTTTGCAAACTTAGTATCCACACCCTTCCCTTTTTGACTTTCTAGCTGAGCCCTCAAAAGATCATTTTGCTCTTTCATGTTCATGAAGGCACGCTCATACGACAGTTTGTCATATTTGCATTCTTCTCTTTTTCGATCAAGTTGTTTAAAACATGACACATTTTCTTTTTCAAGCTTTATAAGAGCATTTTCATATTTGGAAACAATTTCGGAGGTCTTAGCTCTCAGTCGTTCATCGTATTGAACAAAGTATGTTTGTAAAATGATGGACATAATATCAGTAGTCATAACAGCTTCGAAGAGAGAATCATTTAGGTTTTCCAAAACAGTGATTTGCTCAAAAGATTCATTAGCCTTCTTTATCAGGGATTTGTGATCCGTGACGAAGTCAGCTGTTTCTTTCAAAAATGCTTGTTCAAAATGAATTACTCGAGCATGAATGTTATTAATTTGAGGAGCAAATTCACTTTCAAGAATCTTTTTAAGCTGTAAATGAACCGTGGAATTCCAATTGATCTCATTTAGTCTCGGTTTAGACTCTAAAGTTGTTTTTAGTTGCCCAAGTCCGGTTTTAAGATCATCAAGATATCCAATTGTAGCACTTGTGTTAAAAGTGTTGTTTGAGGAAATTTGTTCCATGTTTGAAATCGATTTGGAAGCAACTACCTCTTTAGAAAACATTTTTGAGAATGGTCGTTTTATGGAAAACACTGATGGTTCTTTTTGTGGAACAAAAATAATTCCCGAAAATTTGTTAAACTTGTTGTTATCAATGGGTTTCAAATCCTTTTGTTTCATTTTAGTTATGCTCTCTTCGACCAGTTCCATCATTTCCACAGAATTCCGAACGACAGGAGGATCATGTTTGGTGTAAATCACATTACCATTATACAATACATTCTGTTCTTGCTGAGCTTTCTTGAGATTACAAGGAGTTGTGTTACCAAGAGCCATTTTTTGTTTCGTATGGTAAATCGGATTAGTTTGATTTGAAATCATTTTCATTGTTTGACTTGATTGACCCGACTTAACCACTAATTCTTCTAGATGTACAATCATATGTTCTGACTCTATGATTTCGTCCAAAAGTTTATCTTCTTTCTTTGCAAAGTCCTTTTTCAACTCATCCCGTTCTTTTTCAAGATTGGTATAAGCTGCTTTTTGTTTTGAAAGTTGGTTTGTTAACTCAGAAATTTCTTGTTTTAAAGAGTTAATGGTTTTTGTTGAACTTATTTCAAGATTAGCAAACTTGTTTTTCCATTCCCTATCTTTAACAAGTAACTTCTTATACCCAATTTCAAGTTCTGACTCGTGTTCTTTGTGAATTTGAAAACTTTTCGAATTTTCCTTGTATCTCTCAAGCTCAGTGGTCAATTTTTCATTCGCGGCTCTAACTTTGCGATTGACCTTTTTCACTTCTCAATTTCAATGCTGCAATTATTCAATAATGACTCAAATAAAGCACGTGTATCCTCATCATTCTCAGCATGCTGTGAAACGGAGCCTCCATTATGATTCATATATGGAGTTGCTGAAGGAGTATTGCTACTACTTGGTGTATCCATGGATGTATCATAAGTGGGTGCTAGCTTCTCAGAATGTTGTTCCTCATGAGGATACATATCAAATATATCATTATTGTGACATCTATTGATGTGTGATACCTCAGATGGTGCACTGGTGTCATAAACAGGAAGTGTGTCAGAATCCGTGTCATACTTAGCTTCCTAAAGATTTGCCATGAATATGCAGTTCGCATCGATATCCTCTCTATCTTCCATGTCATCCATGAGAGCCATAAAATCATTTTCCTCTGCATTTAACTGAAACCCTGCCTTATCTTTTTGTGCCAACAGCAATGCTTTCTGCAAATACTCTGGATCCCTTTTGTTCGGATTAGTAGGACATTTCCTAGCCATATGACCTACACCCTGACAGTTGAAACACTTTACCGGATTACCCTGATTCACATTTCCCTGATTCCCAAAAACTGGAGCTGCAACATTCCTATTCTGATTACCCATTGCCTGATTTCCAACATTCTGACCCCTCTGATTTCCAACAAACTGACCCATCTGATTCCCTGCATACTGACCATACTGATTCCCTGAATACTGATCCAACTGATTCTGCATATTCTGATTACCCATGTGAAATCCAGTAGCATATCCTTGTTGATTCCCTCCTTGGAATGCCTTTGTCAGAAAAGCAAACGCTTGTGTCAATGCAGCAGTTGCTTCATCATTGTCAGTTAATTCTGGTTCTTGGAGTTGTGGGTATTGTTGTTGTGGAATAACATGTTGTTGTGGGTAGAATTGTTGTTGGTAGACATGTGTTGGTTGTTGAGTGTATGTTGGTTGCATGTAGTTGTTAGTGGAAGATAATGAAGGTTGTTGTGTGTTCACTGGTAAAGGTGTTGGTGTATTAGCCATTAATGCTAGAGGATCATGCTTTTTAGCCAGTAATTCATCCCTTAATTCATTAGCTTCATCTTGATTTTGCTTCAAGAAGTCGTACAGGTGATCATAAGTCACTTCATGCAAGTTCTTTGTCTGATAAACAATAGTGACGTATCTTCCCCATTCTGGTTGTAACTCATTCATAAAATTGGTGTTGTTAGGAATGTTTGTCTGACTGAGGTTATGTCTCGATAAATCATTCATGATCTTACAGAACCTGTGGTAGTACGACTCTATTGATTCACCAGGAATTGAAGTAAACTTGCGAAGTTCCTTGAGCAATTGTGTTTCCATTTCTTGTTTCCTGATGTCTGTCCCATACATTAACCTCTTAACTCTTTCCCAGATAGCATAAGCACTTACTTCACTATCAACAGTAGCATAAGTGGTTTCAGGTAAACCAAGAACGATGTAATGAAATGCCTGATCATCAGCTGCAATCTGTTGTCTGTCTTGCTTAGTGTACTCAGTCTCATTCTGATCTCTGTAGAAAGGTTGCATTGTTGGGGTTCCATTTGGATCTCCAGGGTCAAGTACTTGCATTGGTTTGAAGGGTCCTTCCACAACGGATTTGACAAGAAGTTTTCCATTTGTTTTGCTCTTAAGATAGTGCATCATACGACTAGCCCACTGTGAGTATCCACCCTTTGACAGCATTGTAGGTCGGTTTTCCGCACCAGCTGCATAAATATCTTGCTGAGTTGCCATTGATGAAGTGTTGATGGATAAAGTTGATTCTTGGATCGTTCTAACGAAATAGGAGTTGAGTTTTGGTGAAGGTTGAAGCAGGTTTTTGTGGTGAAAAATGTGATCTAAAACCTTAAAACCTCAATAACTTCTTCCCGGAGCGTTTTTGGGCCTCGAAACTTCGCTTGAATCAATAAATCATTCAGCGTGTCGTTCTCCTCGGTCTCACGGTCGTTTTGACAGCTGATTCGCTGAAAACGGAGTTACGGTTCAAAAGTTATAGTCGTTTGAAGTTTGCTTACTTTTGTCAAAATGCTCGAAACTTTTAAGTGTTCTCGAAATTTTGCAGTGTTTTAGAAACTTTTCAATGTTCTCGAAACTTTTCAGTGTTCTCGAAATTTTTCAGTGTTCTAGAAACTTTTCAGTGTTCTCGAAACTTTTCAGTGATCTCGAAAAATAGCACCAAAACTTTCTAAATTATACAATTTAGGTATACCACGAGTCGAAGTGTTTTCTCACTTATACAAGCAAGGGAAACACCGAGTAAGCAACGGTAGCACTTATGGATCAACGAGGTGTATTCTCGAAAATTGGTACAAATGTGTTCTCGAAAATTTGTGTTTTAGAAAATGGTACAAGTGTGTTCTAGAAAGTTTGCCAAAATTTTGATTTTGCTAAAAGCTCACCCAAATGAAGTTTGTATACCAAGATTCTTGTACTTCTAGTTATAAAAACACCAAAACTTGAAGAAAGTTGCAAACTTGATGATTTTTATGAAATTTTTTTGTGTTCTAGAAAACAAGTACAAAAATAAAGTCGAAATTTTTTAAGCTATAAAATTTCAAAAAGATTGAAACTTTCTTGTTAGAAAAAGTTTATAACACTAGTTTGTAATCAAAAAACTGTTAAAGACCAAGAAAAACAAGAAAAGTAAATAACTTTTTTGATAAAAAAAAAATGTAGTTAGCTAAAAAAACTCGAAACAAACAAACTCCCAACACTCCTAAATCATTGTTTGGCGATTGATACCACTTGTTGGACCTTAGATATCTCAACTTTTTCACACAATGTAAGCACAATATGAAGTAAAGGTGGTGACTTGATATGTATATGTATGTGGCGTTGATATGTAAAGAGAAAGAGATGAAAATGAAGAACTATTATTGATGAGAGAAACACACACACTTACACACTCAAGCACACACCTCAAATGAGCCTTTGAGATGTTTATATAGTAACTTACATATTACCCTAAAAGGCTTTCCATGGGCTTGATCTAATGGGCTTGGTTTACATTTTCTAATAAAGGCTTACATGATATACTTAACAAGTACCAAGTCCATAACCCAATATTCTTAACTATTACAAAACTTGATGACTCAATAATGATCGTCACTTTTAATGCTAACAACAATTATAGCTATATACGAGAGATAAGTAAGTAAACGTTTATTATGTAATCCTTAATTATATGTTGTATGAAAACTATACTTGATCAAAATGATCAATTATATGTATGTTATCTTTTTAGTTTGATTGTAAAGACTTTGTTTTGTAAATGAAACTTTTGTTTGATCTTTAAGTGAAATCAACACTAGCACTATATGAGCAAATATATATATATATATATATATATATATATATATATATATATATATATATATATATATATATATATATATATATATATATATATATATATATATATATATACATCTACGTCTGCGAAAGTAATAACGATATAAGCAAGAAAATAAGTAGGAGATGGAAAGATCAAACCATGAGACAAAGCATTTATAGTGGTTCGGCTACAAGGACACCTTCCTTGCCCTACTCCACTCCCCGAGTCACCTACTCGAGAGTTTTCTTCACTATGTCAACAAGCTCCCTTATGGCGGAGAAAACCTTACACACCAATTATCACACCACAACTTCGTCACACCTTTTTCACACCTTCTACACAACTTCTTCACACCTAGTCACTACTAAATCACAACACTACTTTTTCACACCTATTTATCTTCACAACTATCAACTTCACAACTATCTACTACACAATCTCTCTATCTACACACCTTGCTAATCTATCTTCTATAAAATATTCATAACTAGTTACACAAAGAAATAGACATAATGGATGATGCTCTAACAATTTGGATGTGGAGGTCACAACAAGTTGTAATACTTCTTCTCTTAAAGGATTGAAGTATTCTTCTCTTGCACTTGAAAGGTTGAAGCTTGAATCACTTGAAAACAAAAACTTATGATTATATGATCAAAGGGTTTAAGAGAATGGTATAGAAGATTTAGATCAGAGAGTTTATAGTGCAAAAGGTAAGAAAAAATGTCAGATTTGAGCCAGTATTTATAGAAAAAAAAATACTGTTCGGGAGCGTGGCCGGTCCCCTTAATAATTAAGGGGGCCGCCTAACAAAATTAAGGGGGCCGCCCTATTAAAAAAATTCTTCAGAATTTTTTGTCCTTTTGTGTGGAATGTTTTATCTGAAGAATCTAGCTATTTTTTGGGTAGAAATATGAATTCAAAATATTTATTTTGAATAAAACATTTCTTATAAATATAAAAACATTTTGTATAAGTTTAAAAAAGTTTGTCCCATTTTATAAAAAATGTAAGATTTGTAAAAATAAAAATTCCTTTGATCATAGAATGCATTAGACATTTTGTTTATTTATAGCTTAAGTGATTTGGATGTTAAAGTGAATATTTATGACTAAATACATGTTTACGTCATAATTTGTAGTTCAATGAGTTTACGTTTTGTGATTATCAAAAGATAGAGATATCGATAAATATTAATAATGTTTTTAGACATTATTTATATCAACAATCCACAACTTTAATTTGTGTCTATTCGTGTTATTCATCTCAATCATCACATATCATTGGGTTATGATGTATGAATTTGTGGGTATTTCAATACAAACAAGCTAATAATCACAACCACTATCTAATATCGGGATGCCTTATATTAACGGGATCTACCCCAGAGACTGCACATGGGCAGTCACTTGTCCCCCCATTTTGTCCTCTTTTTATTTCAGTACAACACAGTTTTTGCCAGTTTCTGTTCCGTATTTCTGACATTTTTAACCGTTTGACTTATTAAACTTTATATTTTCTGTTCCGCACTTTCAGGTTTATAGCTTTTTGATATAAACAAAATTAAAAAAAAAAAAAAAAAAAAAAAAAAAAAAAAAAAAAAATGGGGGGTCAATATAAAAAACTCACCCCGTCCTTATAACCCATCCCCTAATATCTCTTAAAATTAATACTACCTCCGTCCCATATTAAGTGTCCAATTTTATAATGCACAAAGTTTTAGAAGATTCCACTAACTAAACTCTCCATCAATCAAATATTACTTTTACCCACTAAACTTTCATTTTATTGGTTGAAAGGTACAAGTGGACACTTAATTTGAGACATCCAAAGATTCTATTGTGGACACTTAATATGGGACGGAGAGAGTAATAGAGATCTATTAATTAATTACCTTCACTAGGATTCGCTATAGATCCGGTATTATTCTTCATAACTAGTTTAACTTATGTTGAAATAACATTGGAAAATTCTAATGCTGGAACTTCATCGGAACTAAATAAATTAGGTATGTACGGACGATAGTTCGCGGGAAAATATACCATCGGAAGTTATTGGAGCATTCAATCACAATAAATTATGTCATAACTTTATGGAAAACTTATACTGGAAGTTGGTTGGAAATATGTACGGAGTTGAGAAATAAGTTGGCCGGAAAAAGTTGTTAGACGATGAAGGTCGCCGGAAAAAGGTGGAATGAGGAGACAAGGTATTATACAAAAACCAAATGCTGCTGCCAATTATTGTTTTTTTTTTTTTTTTTTTTGTCTGAAAACTATTTGTACGATTGAATCTTTTTTTATATATAAAAGAAAGGGTTTTGCTAACGACAGCCCTAAAGGTTGTGGTTAACAAGTTTATTTTTCACTACAATTCATTGTAATAACTTGAATCATCCAATCATAATCAATTGTTTCATGGGCGGTTTTGGGCCGGCGCACCATCAGCAACCGAGTCGGGCTTAACCCACTAAGAGGCATTAAAATTTTTTATACTCATTATATGTACTAGGGTCAACCCACTTAAAAATAAACCCTATTAATCATTTAATCCAAAAGGTCAAAAACAATTGTGAAGGGACAAAAGGGGGAAGGCTCAACCCACTTAAATATATTTTATTTACGTTGGGGAGCAAGGGACAAATTGTTTTTGTTGGAAGTCGTCATAGTTGACTCCTCCCAAACTAACCAGTCAACTGGGTGCGGTCAATAGGTCAACCCAGGAGAGAGTGCAAAGATAACCGGCGAAGAATAGGGCTTCCCCGGGTCGTTATGTCCCGACGAGGTGTGGATGGTATTTTAGACGTACTTGTGATCGGGTGATTTTCACAGGAAAGGGTTATGATTGGTGAAATTTAAGAAATATGAAAGAAAATAGCTTAGACAAGCTACAAGAACAATTACGTGAAATCAGATTAATTAGAAACACGAGAAAACCTAAAAACGTATGTTTTTAATTAAAACAATCGTTAACGTACGGGATAAAAAGTAAAATGAGATAAATAAAAAGCCTACAAATATGAAAATTTTATTTTTACAATCCTAGTGATAAAAAAAAATTTAAGAAAAAGAAAAATAATTTTTAGACTATTTAATTAATTCTTATTAATTAATTACTAATTACCTAATTACTTTTAATTATTTAAATTAAACTAAATTACAACTAATTATGATTTTAAGCTAGAAAATTAAAATTTAAATTTAGAAAAATCTAAAATAACTTAAAACTAATTTTAAAACTGAAAATGTATTTTTCTGACTTTTTAAATAATTTTTATTAATTAAAAACTAATTATTAATTAATTTAAACTAATTTAAATTATAAAAACTATTAAATTAAATGGGAAAAATCTGAAAAAATTCCTAAAAATACTACAAGTTATCAGGAACTTAAGAAAAATATAAAATTAGAAAATGCTTATAAATAAGCAAAAAAATAAGTCAAATTGGCTTAAATAGAAGCTATCACTTTTTTATTGTTGGTTTTTATTGGATTTTCTTTTACAAACCTATTAGTAAGCAGTGATCAAATCCAAAATAGTGACAGAAAGTCCTAATAAGCTATGAAACTTGGAATTTTTGGTCCAATGAGCTATTAATAAACTACCACTGACTAAGATAAGCTAGAAACAACTAAAATATATGTGAAATAAGCTAAAACAACATATTAAGCACACTGAATAAACCAATAATCACAAATAAGCACTTATCCAATTTGCAAAGGCCAAACAGGCCAAAAAGGGCAAACTGCAGCCATCTGTGGAGCCCACAGAGGTGATCAAAGGTCCAACCTAAATGGTGATCTGAAAAGCTGGAAAGTAGGGCTTTCCAATAAGCCAATAAGCACTTTCTAAGGTCAACAAATGAATCCACAAGATGCTTGTGAAGTTGAGTGGTTCAAACTGATGGTCAGTATGCTAATTGGTCAGAATAACATACAAGGCCTCAATAAGCTATAAGCTAAAAAGCTGAGATCCAAAATAAGGCCTAAACTAACAAGATGGACTGGTAAGCTACTTAAAAAGCCAAGGGTAATGGTTGGGGCCCACAGGTCAGGTCAAAATAAGCCAATGAAAGTTGGCCAATTGCCATGGTGCAGGGGATGGTTTTGCCCTGCAGGCTCAAATAAGGACTTGAATATGCCACAGAAAAAAATCTTAAAAATAAGCCAAAGGTGGATTCCTGTAGTTTAGCTGATGGACTTTGATTTCCAAAAAGCTCAGGGATTAATTTGTAACACAAAAATCAGGAAAAATCTTGGAAAAAGTGGGTTTTCTGAAAACTATGCACTTTTGACTTTTTAATATGAACACCTAAGTTGACTTTAATGGATTTTGATCTTGATTTACTGAATACTTATGTTGTTTTAAGCTAAAATGAAACTGATTTTAGATATATGAACAACTAATGCAAAGGTTTGATGAGACTGTGGATACCAAAATCCCAACAGTGAAGCTGCAAAAAGGATTTGAGTGATTTTGAATTTCTGTTGAAGGACACTAAGATTTTATGGTTGATATGACCTAATGAAACATAGGGAAACATGAACCAATGATGAACATCAACAAAAACAACCATAAACCAACATGAAACAGTTAATCCAACGGTCCTTATCAAGATTGTTAATGAGAGTTTCTACTCAAAACAATGATTTAGTCCATAATTTTTATGCATAAACACATATGATGATAAAATAAACTGAGATAAGCATTTAAATACAAATAATAACAACAAATACCTAGAATTCCATACTATGATGAAATGGTAGTGAAACTATAATTTTTAAGTGAGATGAATTCTAATGAACTAACAACTATCCTCAGCTTATGATATGACTAAATTATACTAAATAAGCACAGAAAGCACAAAGTTAAGCTAGAATAAGCACTGAAACAGTAATTAGCTAAAATGAAGGACTTGGCTTACAAAACTGCACTCCAAGCTTAAACTAAGAAACAAGACCCAAAGATCACACCTATAGCTTACCAATAAGCACTAACCTACTGCCATCCATAATTCACAGTGCTCCATGCATTGTTCTTCATGTTTTCCTGATTTTTTTTTTTTTTAGTAATTTAATTCTATTTTTTTTTTTGTATTTTCTTGTTTTTGAACTAAAAGTCTTTTAAATGCTTCACAACCTTTGAAGAGCTTATAAGCAGGCTTAAATAAGCCAGAATATGCTCTAAACTACAACTTTTAACAATATTATAGTAAAAATGAAATTTCCATTAGAACTTGCATAAACTGAATTACAACAGGAAACTTGAAAATATGATTGAAGAAATTCTTAACTACACTAAGATACTTGAGATTACACTTTGAAACTGAGTTTTTCAACTAAAACAGTGAATTATATGAAAACGATTTTAAAAACATCTAAGTAAAAACTATACACCCCTACTTTCTGCTTCTCTTTCTATATATATGGAACCCCTAGGGTTTGTGAACCCTATTGAACTTTTCCCACCTCAATTCTGAGTCGTTGGATGACTCAAATTCATCTTGACCCTTAAATCAAGTTTTGGCGCCAAATTGTCAAAGTGGCAGTTAGGGTAGCTTGTATGAATTTCAAAGCAGTTAATGCTATTTGGGGTTATATGTAAACTAAGGGAACATGTTATGGTGAGGTTGAGGTGGAGGGATGGAGAGGTGCAGTAGCAGGTGAGCAAGTGGAGTGTGGGAGGGAAGAAGGGTCAAAGGGTGTTTAACCCTGGGAAAGGTTAAAACGGGGTGAGTTTTATTTGTGAGGTGGGATGGGCTGTGGGGAGTTGGGCCAGGCTTTTGGGTGGACTTGGGGTGGATTTGCAAATAAGGGTGGGTGTTTGATTTGTTTTGGGTTAGTTTTATTTTAGGCCCGTTTGGTTTAATGAAGTGAAAGCACAAGGACCATTTTTGCAATAACTGAAAATCCAAGGACCTGAAATGCAACTTTCCCCAAACTTATCATAGGGAACAATTTTGCCAAGTTCACTATTCCCAATTACCAATGTTTGATAATTTCCAAAAATGAGATTTCCAGGGGCCAAGTCTACCAATTATTCAAACTTGAGGGACTAAACTTGTAACTTCCTCAACTTTTTCATCCAAGGGCCAGAAGTGTCATTTTATGATTCCTGAAGGACTGGTGTTGACTTTTCTTCAAAATATATCTTCTAGGGACCATTTCTGACAATTTCTGAAAATCCAGTGACTGATTCTGCCAATTGTGTAAACTTTGCTCCATTTTTACCTGCTTTCAATCCTTTTGTACCTTAAACACATAAAAACACAATCCAATGATATTTGCAGTATTATATGGTGTATTTGTGTTTTTAGCCATTTTTACAATCTAGATGGGACAAAAATGATGAGTGTTTGCACACTAATCAATAGTTTAGCTGACATAGTATCAAACATTGGATTGTATTGAACGACCTCTTGTTCTAGTTTTCAAAAGTTGCTTAGAGTAACCGATAACTAAACCGAAACCGACTCATGCTGCGCACTCCAATTCTCAGTTCCTTGACCATTGTTTTTTCGTTTTTCTGGTTCAAGAACCAAGCTAACACCTACAAAAGAATATATATAGCAACTAATAATAACCAAACCAAAAAGCATATAAAGTTCGCTTCATAAAAATACACTTTTATACAACAACAAAAAATAAACGTCAGGGAATGTCAAACATTATAACTATGTATAAACAAACATAAGAACATTGTGTAGTGACACTAATTTTTTTGATACATTTATAGTTACTCATTAAAATTTTAGTACACTTTGAATGACACATTACAAATTTTAATATATTTGTAGTGACATACTATGTTTGACCATTTGGATTATAGTTCAATTTTGTTTTTCTAATTAAAAATAATTTAAAGCTTTACTAAACAAAATAGATTAAAAACTTGATATCATGTTATAAACAGTAACTCAAGTCATCTGTAACCAGTGTCGCTATTTTGGGTTTTTAATGATACTGGCCTATTACAGTTGTGTTACCGCTCACTTTATTTCAACCTTGTTTGGGCCTGAATGACAAAATTTTGACCCCACGTCTACTAAGTAGTAACATCACCATTAAGGGGTGTTCATTTTTCGGGTAATACCCGACTAAACAAAAATGAACCAAATTAAAAAGATCAAAAATTGAATTTTCCATAAACGAATCGAACCAAATTAAATATTCGATTTTTTATTTGGATATGATTTAGGCAAAATGAAAATCAAACCGAACCAAAAACCAAATTCATACACACATATATATATAGGAACCATTATCAACCATTAAATCAAGGAATTATGGATGACATGTGGTATTTAAAAACTAATTGCATTTTAGTTAATAGTTAAAATCACAAGGGCATTTTTGTTATTATACTTTTGTGTAGCATTTAAAAATTTTGACGTGTGCTTGTTGTGTTTTCGCTTTCAATGTGCTTGTTTCAAAGGCAAATTTCAAAACCCACATTAATTCTAAAAACGACGCATAGCAACTAGGCTAAATTTATGGTGACGTATTATTTTCTAATGCTTTATTTGTGACACGTTGATGTTTTTTTTTTTTTTTTTTTTTTTTTATATATTATTTTTTTATACTTTATTTATGACACACTAAATATATAGTGACACCCATTTTTGATATGTATGTAATGACATACTAATTTTTTGATACATAAGGTATTTTGTTAAAACTAGCTATAAGCTGTAAGCTGTAAACTGTAAGTTGTAAACTGTAAACTGAAAAACTGTTAATATGAACTACAAGTTTTATTTATTTATTTATTTATTTACAATAAAATTGTTTGGTAAATTAACTGTTAACTGTAATTATAAGGTGTTAGAAATATTTTAAAAGCTTAATGAATCAGTTTTTCATTTTGCAGCTACTTGTTTAAAATAAAGTAAACTGCAAATTATGTCCATAACGTTTGCTATTTTTGCGAGAAATGTCCTTAATTTTGAAAATTTACAAGTTGTGCACCTAACGTTTGGACTTTTTGCGAGAAATGCCCCTTAGGCTCTACTGTAGTTGCAAATTTCTTTTTTTTTGCAAACGACCATTACAAATTCTCGTTAGTCAAAGTCAAATGCCATGAGAAATTACTAATTTACCCTCGTCTTCTTCCCCACTCAAGAACATCATGAACACCACCCATATTTTTCAATGATTAACACCAAAAACATAAAAAAGCTTATTTTTAGATCTTGTTTGAGATCATTAACACACTTGCAAATCAAGAAATACCCGCAAATTGATACGTAATTCGTATGTGTTCATAAGCCCCAAACAAATTTAGATCACATGGTAACGTTAAGACACTTTTTGCAGCTTAAAGTCTTCAATTATGTTGAAGCACTTGACTGTTACACCACATGACCATTACACATATGATTATAAGAATCTAAAATTACCGTAGCCAATATATCCAGTAACCAAATTCATTCAATAACATCACTTTCCAAACATAACATCCAAAACATCATGATAAATCGGCCCTCGTTTACCTTTCAAAACCTTTCCCGTCCAACCAAAAACACACCTCACCGTAAATCCCTCCGATTCCGATGAGCTATATTTCCGATCAAACTTCGATGAAATGAAAATCCACAAATTAAATCTGTGTCTATTCGTGTTATTCATCTCAATCATCACATATCATTGGGTTATGATGTATGAATTTGTGGGTATTTCAATACAAACAAGCTAATAATCACAACCACTATCTCATATCTCTAAAAATTAATAATAGAGATCTATTAATTAATTACCTTCACTAGGATTCGCTATAGATCCGGTATTATTCTTCATAACTAGTTTAACTTATGTTGAAATAACATTGGAAAATTCTAATGCTGGAACTTCATCGGAACTAAATAAATTAGGTATGTACGGACGATAGTTCGCGGGAAAATATACCATCGGAAGTTATTGGAGCATTCAATCACAATAAATTATGTCATAACTTTATGGAAAACTTATTCTGGAAGTTGGTTGGAAATATGTACGGAGTTGAGAAATAAGTTGGCCGGAAAAAGTTGTTAGACGATGAAGGTCGCCGGAAAAAGGTGGAATGAGGAGACAAGGTATTATACAAAAACCAAATGCTGCTGCCAATTATTATTATTATTTTTTTTTGTCTGAAAACTATTTGTACGATTGAATCTTTTTTTATATATAAAAGAAAGGGTTTTACTAACGACAGCCTTAAAGGTTGTGGTTAACAAGTTTATTTTCACTACAATTCATTGTAATAACTTGAATCATCCAATCATAATCAATTGTTTCATGGGCGGTTTTGGGCCGGTGCACCATCAGCAACCGAGTCGGGCTTAACCCACTAAGAGGCATTAAAATTTTTTATACTCATTATATGTACTAGGCCCAACCCACTTAAAAATAAACCTTATTAATCATTTAATCCAAAAAGTCAAAAACAATTGTGAAGGGACAAAAGGGGAAGGCTCAACCCACTTAAATATATTTTATTTACGTTGGGGAGCAAGGGACAAATTGTTTTTGTTGGAAGTCGTCATAGTTGACTCCTCCCAAACTAACCAGTCAACTGGGTGCGGTCAATAGGTCAAACCCAGGAGAGAGTGCAAAGATAACCGGCGAAGAATAGGGCTTCCCCGGGTCGTTATGTCCCGACGAGGTGTGGATGGTATTTTAGACGTACTTGTGATCGGGTGATTTTCACAGGAAAGGGTTATGATTAGTGAAATTTAAGAAATATGAAAGAAAATAGCTTAGACAAGCTACAAGAACAATTACGTGAAATCAGATTAATTAGAAACGCGAGAAAACCTAAAAACGTACGTTTTTAATTAAAACAAACGCTAACATACGGGATAAAAAGTGAAATGAGATAAATAAAAAGCCTACAAATATGAAAATTATATTTTTACAATTCAAGTGATAAAAAAAAATTAAGAAAAAGAAAAATAATTTTTAGACTGTTTAATTAATTATTATTAATAAATTACTAATTACCTAATTACTTTTAATTATTTAAATTAAATTAAATTACAACTAATTATGATTTTAAGCTAGAAAATTAAAATTAAAATTTTTAAAAATCTAAAATAACTTAAAACTAATTTTAAAACTGAAAATGTATTTTTCTGACGTTTTAAATAATTTTTATTAATTAAAAACTAATTATTAATTAATTTAAACTAATTTAAATTTTAAAAACTATTAAATTAAATGGGAAAAATCCGAAAAAATTCCTAAAAATACTAAAAGTTATCAGGAACTTAAGAAAAATATAAAATTAGAAAATGCTTATAAATAAGCATAAAAATAAGCCAAATTGGCTTAAATAGAAGCTATAACTTTTTTATTTTTGGTTTTTATTTGATTTTCTTTTACAAAGCTACTTAACTACTGAAAATAAGAAACTTTTACAAATACAAAATTTTTGAAGCTTATAAATAAGCAGTGTGAAAATCCAAAACAGTGACAGAAAGTCCTAATAAGCTATGAAACTTGAAATTTTTGGTCCAATGAGCTATTAATAAACTACCACTGACTAAATAAGCTAGAAACAACTAAGATGTATGTGAAACAAGCTAAAACAACAGATTAAGCACACTGAATAAACCAATAATCACAAATAAGCACTTATCCAATTTGCAAAGGCCAAAAAGGGCAAACTGCGGCCCTCTGTGGAGCCCACAGAGGTGATCAAAGGTCCAACCTAAATGGTGATCTGAAAAGCTGGCAGGTAGGGCTTTCCAATAAGCCAATAAGAACTTTCTAAGGTCAACAAATGAATCCACAAGATGCTTGTGAAGTTGAGTGGTTCAAACTGATGGTCAGTATGCTGATTGGTCAGAATAACATACAAGGCCTCAATAAGCTATAAGCTAAAAAGCTGAGATCCAAAATAAGGCCTAAACTAACAATATGGACTGGTAAGCTACTCAAAAAGCCAAGGGTGAGGGTTGGGGCCCACAGGTCAGGTCAGAATAAGCCAATGAAAGTTGGCCAATTGCCCTGGTGCAGGGGATGGTTTTGCCCTGTAGGCTCAAATAAGGACTTGAATATGCCACAGAAAAAATCTTAAAAATAAGCCAAAGGTGGATTTCTGTAGTTTAGCTGATGGACTTTGATTTCCAAAAAGCTCAGGGCTTAATTTGTAACACAAAAATCAGGAAAAATCTTGGAAAAAGTGGGTTTTCTAAAAACTATGCACTTTTGACTTTTTAATATGAACACCTAAGTTGACTTTAATGGATTTTGATCTTAATTTACTGAATACTTATGTTGTTTTAAGCTAAAATGAAACTGATTTTAGATATATGAACAACTAATGCAAAGGTTTGATGAGATTGTGGATACCAAAATCCCAACAATGAAGCTGCAAAAAGGATTTGAGTGATTTTGAATTTCTGTTGAAGGACACTAAGATTTTATGGTTGATATGACCTAATGAAACCTAGGGAAACATGAACCAATGATGAACATCAATAAAAACAACCATAAACCAACATGAAACAGTTAATCTAAACAGTCCTTATCAAGATTGTTAATGAGAGTTTCTACTCAAAACAATGATTTAGTCCATAATTTTTATGCATAAACACATATGATGATAAAATAAACTGAGATAAGCATTTAAATACCAATAATAACAACAAATACCTAGAATACCATACTATGATGAAATGGTAGTGAAACTATAATTTTTAAGTGAGATGAATTCTTATGAACTAACAACTATCCTTTGCTTGTGATATGACTAAATTATACTCCCTCCGTCCCATATTAATTGTTCACTTTGATTTTTTCAAGTCTTTTTTGTTCAACTTTGAGTATAATTATTTTTATTTTTGTTATATAATACTTGATGAAAATTATACCAATGAAAATACATTTAAAACTCAATCCATTCATATATTTATTATCAAGTTTTGTATAACACAACTAAAAATATTTATGGTCAAAGTTAAATAAGAAAGACTCAAAAAAGTAAAAGTGGACAATTATTATGAGACGGATGTAGTACTAAATAAGAACAGAAAGCACAAAGTTAAGCTAGAATAAGCACTGAAACAGTAATTAACTAAAATGAAGGACTTGGCTTACAAAACTGCACTCCAAGCTTAAACTAAGAAACAAGACCCAAAGATCACACCTATAGCTTACCAATAAGCACTAACCCACTGCCATCCATAATTCACAGTGTTCCATGCATTGTTCTTCTTGTTTTCCTAATTTTTTTTTATTTTTTTTAGTAATTTAACTCTATTTTTTTTTTTTCTTGTTTTAGAACTAAAAGTCTTTTAAATGCTTCACAACCTTAGAAAAGCTTATAAGCAGGCTTAAATAAGCTAGAATATGCTCTAAACTACAACTTTTAACAATATTATAGTAAAAATGAAATTTCCATTAGAACTTGCATAAACTGAATTACAACAGGAAACTTGAAAATATGATTGAAGAAATTATTAACTACACTAAGATACTTGAGATTACACTTTGAAACTGAGTTTTTCAACTAAAACAGTGAATTATTAACTACATTAAGGGGTGTTCATTTTTCGGGTAATACCCGAATAAACAAAAATGAACCAAATTAAAAAGATCAAAAATTGAATTTTCCATAATCGAATCGAACCAAATTAAATATTCGATTTTTGATTTGGATATGATTTTGGCATAATGAAAATCAAACCGAACCAAAAACCAAATTCATACACATATATATAAGAACCATTATCAACCATTCAATCAAGGAATTATGGATGACATGTGGTATTTAAAAACTAATTGCATTTTAGTTAATAGTTAAAATCACAAGGGCTTTTTTGTTATTATACTTTTGTGTAGCATTTAAAAAATTTGACGTGTGCTTGTTGTGTTTTCGCTTTCAATGTGCTTGTTTCAAAGGCAAATTTCAAAACCCACATTAATTCTAAAAACGACGCATAGCATATAACTAGGCTAAATTTATGGTGACGTATTGTTTTCTAATGCTTTATTTGTGACACGTTTTTTTTTTTTTTTTTTTTTTTTTTTTTTTTTTTTTATTTTATTTTATTTTTTACATTATTTTTTTTATACTTTATTTATGACACACTAAATATATAGTGACACCCATTTTTGATATGTATGTAATGACACACTAATTTTTTGATACATAAGGTATTTTGTTAAAACTAGCTATAAGCTGTAAGCTGTAAACTGTAAACTGAAAAACTGTTAATATGAACTACAAGTTTTATTTATTTATTTATTTATTTACAATAAAATTGTTTGGTAAATTAAATGTTAACTGTAATTATAAGGTGTTAGAAATATTTTAAAAGCTTAATGAATCAGTTTTTCATTTTGCAGCTACTTGTTTAAAATAGAGTAAACTGCAAATTATGTCCATAATGTTTGCCATTTTTGCGAGAAATGTCCTTAATTTTGAAAATTCACAAGTTGTGCACTTAACGTTTGGACTTTTTGCGAGAAATGCCCCTTAGGCTCTACTGTAGTTGCAAATTTCCTTTTTTTTTGCAAACGACCATTACAAATTCTCGTTAGTCAAAGTCAAACGCCATGAGAAATTACTAATTTACCCTCGTCTTCTTCCCCACTCAAGAACATCATGAACACCACCCATATTTTTCAATGATTAACACCAAAAACATAAAAAAGCTTATTTTTAGATCTTGTTTGAGATCATTAACACACTTGCAAATCAAGAAATACCCGCAAATTGATACGTAATTCGTATGTGTTCATAAGCCCCAAACAAATTTAGATCACATAGTAACGTTAAGACACTTTTTGCAGCTTAAAGTCTTCAATTATGTTGAAGCACTTGACTGTTACACCACATGACCATTACACATATGATTATAAGAATCTAAAATTACCGTAGCCAATATATCCAGTAACCAAATTCATTCAATAACATCACTTTCCAAACATAACATCCATAACATCATGATAAATCGGCCCTCGTTTACCTTTCAAAACCTTTCCCGTCCAACCAAAAACACACCTCACTGGAAATCCCTCCGATTTCGATGAGCCAAATTTCTGATCAAACTCCGGCGAATGAAAACCCACAAATTCATACATCATAAACACTACCCGGGTTGGAAGGGGTTGCTAACAGTGATATTTCTAATGAATTTGTGGGTATTTCAATTCAAACAAGCTAATAATCACAACCACTATCTCATATCTCTTAAAATTAATGAGATATATTAATTAATTACCTTCATTAGGATTCGCTGCAGATCCGATATTATTCTTCGTAACTAGTTTAACTTATGTTGAAATAACTTTGGAAAATTCTAATGCCGGAACTTCATCGGAACTAAATAAACTAGGTATGTACGGACGATAGTTCGCGGGAAAATATACCATCGGAAGTTATTGGAGCATTCAATCACAATAAATTATGTCATAACTGTACGGAAAACTTATTGCGGTAGTTAAAAGGTTGGAAAAATATGTACGGAGTTGAGAAATAAATAGGCCGGAAAAAGTTGTTAGACGGTGAAGGTCGCCGGAAAAAGGTGGAATGAGGAGACAAGGTATTTTGCAGACCAAATGCTGCTGCCAACTTTTTTTCTGACTGAAAAGTAAGACTGTAAACGAATCGAACGTTCAGTGAACATTTCATGAACCGTTTGGTAAAAAGTTCGTTTATGTTCGTTCGTTTATTAAATGAACGAACATGAATGATATTTTACGTTCGTTTAGTTAAATGAACGAACATTAACAAAAATCTTGTTTGTTCATTTATGTTCGTGAACGTCCGATTAGGAGTTCGTTAAAGTTCGTTTATGTTTGTTTATATATTTATGTTCATATATCTATTTATGTTCATATATCATATCTTTTAATTTTATAATTTTAAAAATTGGTTTGTTTAAACAAAACAACACTTATAAAACAATATATTGTGAATTATTCAATAAAGTTTATGTTTATTTGTCTATTTTCATTTATGTTCGGTCGTTTATGTTCATTTAACGTTCGTTTAGTGTCTTAATGAACGAACATAAACGAATATGAACAATTCATTTTCTTAATAAACGAACATTAATAAGAAAATTTGTCCGTTTAAGCGTCCGTGTCCGTTTATTTGTCTGGTTAAAATTAAATGAACGAACTTGAACAGAGCTCCGTTCGTGTTCGTTCGATTCGTTTATAGCCTTACTGAAAAGTATTTGTATGAATGAATATTTTTTTATCTATACTACTATATAATGCATCTAATTCCAAACTTAACTCCTAACCAAAAATTAAGATAATGAGCTCCAATTAAGAGGTGACATGTGTCATTTCTCAACTAACTCCAAGCCTAACTCATAACTAAAAATTAAGATAAGGAGCTCCAATCATGAGATGACATGTGTCACTTCCCAACTTAAAATTCACCTTTATTTTCAAATTGAAATATCTTTTTATCTATTTATTTTTTCTATGATCTAATTTCACTATATTTTTTAAAATTATATGTTTTTTTAATTCAACATCCATTTTATATATTTTCTATGAGTTTTTAATTTTTACATTTTTAGTGGGTTTATTTTTATTAATTCAAATTTTTACCACTTTAACCTTTATTTCAATCAATACAATCTTGATTCGACAAAATCATATACTTTTGGGGGAGTGTTTGACGGGTAAGAGATTGCGAGAGTATTTCTACATGCGAGAATAATAATGTCACGGGAAAGCAACGGGAAACCCAAGCAAATAAATACAACTAACATATACATTCGGAGTGTTGTGAAACAAATTTATTAAGCGGGTAGGGAATTGCGGAAAACGTTTGGCTATCAATTCGTTTACTATATTAATATAACTATATTTATTGCCGCCACTGTGCGCGGGTGTCCAACTAGTATATAAAAAGATGGTTTCTTTCTCTCTCTATAAATGTATGAATTTGTAGGTATTTCTCGATTTGCAAGTGTGTTAACAATCTCAAACAAGATCTAAAAATAAATTGTTTTATGTTTCGGGTGTTAATACTTGAAAAATCTGGGTAGTGTACAAGTAGCGCCTAAGGGGCATTTCTCACAAAAATCTCAAATATTAGGCAGACAACTCACAAATTTTCAAAATTAGGGACATTTCTCACAAAAATAGCAAACGTTAAGGACATAATTTGCAGTTTACTCTTTAAAATAAAAACTTGAAGTTGATGCATCCAAACAGAGATACTTGTTTTGGAAGAGATTATTTTTGTAAAAAAAAAGCTTACAGCTCTAAAAGACTCCATGCCAAACACTTTTGATGTATTACCAAGTCACCTCCCAACACTTTATTTGATTAAACTCCATGTTTTACGAAGTTTTGAGGTAAGGTTAAAGGAGTGGTAGGTGACTGATACGACCCGGTTAGGGGTTGTATCGGGATAAAGTACCACTTTTAGCGTGTGCAAGCTCCTTAAGAAAATAAAGAGAAAAACAAGAATTTTATTTATCTTAAACTTTTGATTGATTCATTCATAATAATGATTCGGTATATATATAACCGAATAACCCTAGCTTGTAAAACAAGCCAAACATAAAGACGTATCTAAACAATGACACTTTCCTAATACGACACAAAGACATATCCTAAATAAATATAACATGACATAAAGCCCGGGCGTATCATTCCCCACTCCTTCGAAATCACCTTGTCCTCAAGGTGTGGTCTTAAAAAATTTCTCTTAATTCCGGGATCCCATATCCTAATCCTAGTCCTATCTTCCACTCCCGTAGTTCTCCTGCCTTCCGCTACCGCAACCAACACCTTTTTCCTCTTCTGCCTTCCACTACCTTGGACATAACACAACACCATTCTTCCGCCTTCCGCTACCCATGCCGTAACACTCCCCACTCCTTCAAAAATCACCTTGCCCTCAAGGTGATACGAAGAATATGCCGATTGAGAGTCCGATATCCATTTCCACACATTTTGTTGAACAAATTTATGGTTGCGTCCATTATCCATGAGCCCGTGAGCATCACCGATACTAATTCCTTCCCATAGTTGGCGAACCCGTGGACTTTCATGAGCCACAAAAGAAGTGGGTATAGGACTAACCCCGTTGTCCCTAATTCCTCGCTTAAATTCAAATTTATTTCACCCAAACAACCATCAAATTCACGACCACCCACAACAATCTCTTCCATACTTTTCTTATTTGCTGAAAATTCTTCAAACTTGCTATGAACTTCATTACTCTCACTAATATCGAAAACACTATCTATTGCATTATTAACCACATCAACACCAATATATTCATCAGCATCTAACGACCTTTTAATCTCAGGCGAAGTGAATTCACTTTGTAATGATGGAATGGTATCTGATTTCTTTTTAATTATATGCTCTTTCTCCTTTTCTTCAATTGCCTCAAAACGAGCCTCGACTATTTGGGCTAAGGAAAAGGTTTCTCCTAAAGTTGTAGGCCTTTCCCTCAACAGTTCTATTTGTAACGTCAGTTTAAGTCCGGAGATATAAAATGATGTAAGTAAAGATTCAGAGATTCCTGATACTCAATTTGCAAGTACGACAAACTCACTCTCATATTCGGCCACCGTACCCATTTGTAAGAGCTTAGAGAGTGCGTATTCCGCGTCCTGATCGCTGCCGCCTGATGCCATGAATAATAACCGAATAACCCTAGCTTGTAAAACAAGCCAAACATAAAGACGTATCCGTAAAACCTCGCAAAAATTCGTATAATTAACTTCGGTTAATTAAATAAATAATCTCTGTCATTATTGTAATCACCATTTTTACGGGGAAATTTAAAATTTTCTTAATATATTAAAATGGTTACGATTACGATATTGCAAAATTCGTCAAACGACAAAACAAGTTCTCGATACGTTTAACGAAAACTAAATAATTTCACTAATCCTAATTAATATAACTAATTACAAAACTAAACGGGCCTATGATTTTCTAAGCCCAACCGGCCCAAAATACCAAACCCATTTTCATTATTAATATTTCATATAATTCGACCAACCAAGCTCCAAAACGCCTCATTTATTCTTAATTCGTACACATAACACCTATATATTTTTGCACCATCTCGTTCACCACCTAGCCAAATATTAGTGTGTCAAATCCCAAGTTCATTGGACGACGTTTGATACGTTTTTAAGTGGCAAAGTGATCGAACAAAAATCCTATCAATCGATTCATTTATTATTCAAAACTTAACCGTTTTAATCCCGGTTTGTTTCTAAATGATCCTTATAATATTTCTAAGATGATTTTATGTCCAAATGTCGATGATGATCAGTTATATACAAGTAATAGACGATTTAGTAAATCGTATGCTTATATATATAGTTGGTCGACATAGGGTATGAATCACCCAAACAATTCCCATGTTTTGTGCACTCACATCCCATATTATAACCATATATTTCGGACTAGGAGTCCAAGTATTACTGACATTGCATAGTTCATGTGTTTCCTTGAGTGATTTCAAACCATACGATTCATTCAATTGATACATATATACGTTCCATGCATGCACTTACTTCTTCTCATTCTCAAACATTTTCACAACATTCTTTCTTCATAAAAACGCACTTCTAAGAGTCTAGGAACAAGTTAGCATACGTTTGGAAGCAAGAGAAAAGGAACGGGTTGAATATATTCGAATATATCCTTGAGTTATAGTCGAATATATTAGTTTCTTGTGTTTCCTTCGTTCCTATTCGTTTCTTCACCACCCTAGAGGTGTAGTAAGTTCTTTACAACTCATTCAAGTTCATTTCATGCGTTAAAATTTTCACATGCATCATGTTCATTTTCATTCGATCGTATATAGCTTCATATATAGTTTACGTATACATATTTATATATAGTACACAACGAGTGGCTAGCCTCTATCTTGGAAGGCTTAGGAGTCACGATGCACACATATTTCACCTTAGTTTTAACGTTACATGCATTTCACGGACCTATTTTGAGTCATGTCCATCGTATGATATTTTACCAAAACACTTAGAAATATTTACAACATTTTCATAAATATAAACGTTCCATGTGACCCAAGAAACACACGCATAAAATGAAATATTAATTAACAAGCACCCAATATTTTTACTCGACCAAATAGACCACCTAGAAGACTATTATTTTCGTTTAGATAACATGTAAAAATAATCACGTTTCGACACCCAACTCAGTCCATTTTGAATCGGCAAACATAAGGTTTTCAAATTCAAAATTTGTAAATAAAACTAAATTTTGTCGAGTGGGCTTATCCAAGGCCCAACAAGAAATCATGATCCGTAAGCCCACTGGGCCCATATGAAATATTTTTAGAATCGCAAAAGTAGCCCAAGTTCAGGCCCAAAACATTTTACATACCCTCGCCTCTAAAAATCTTAACGGGCTTTTGTAATGGCTCGTTAAGACCCATAAGCTAGAAAAATAAGCTTTTAATCAAATATGCTGTTGAAATAAGCTTAGAATTAATAAAATAAGCTACGAAAATTTTTATAAAATTTTTATAATCATTTTTGTAATTTTGGACTAAAAATGTAACGCGACGACACCTAAAAGGACTAAAACTGCCAAACATTGAAAACTTGGACTAAAACTGTAAAAACAGAAAGTTTAGGATAAAAATTGATATTATATGATGTTCCAAGCTTAGATTGTAATTTTGGACAAGTAGTGGACTATAATTGTAAATTAGATACGAAAAGGACTAACGGTGTGACGCTAACGCCGTTAGTATAAAAACTGTAAAAATTGGAAAAGGACAAGGACTAAACACAATCTATTTGACATTCTTATTTTATTTTCTATTTACGGCAACTATCACGTCATATGCATTTTTATTACGTTATATTTATATATATTATTTATTTTTACGTTAATAATATATATAACGATAATTTCAAAGTTAATATTTTTACTTACGATTAAAAAGGTAAAACTACGATGGATATTTTAAATAAAGTATTTTATCATATCATGCATGGCATAATAATTACACTGCACATCATCTATTCGTCATAACGAATAAATATTATTCGTTATTCGTTCGTATTTACCAAATAGTATTTGGTTATATTCTCTGATAAATTTGTTTATCAGGTTCCGTATCAATGACGTTTCCATAATCGTTCCCATAAATCTCATCCTACTTTACTTTTTCCCGTATCAATCCAGGTGAGTCATAGCCCCATTTCCAATACTTGTTTTTAACTCATTTGGGAGATACATGCTTACATATACTTTGATAAATTGATAAGTATATGAATAAAATACATGATTCAAATCAATTTCCTAATTGATATTAAATTAATATGGTTTGTAATTTAAGATTGTGATATATACGATACTTGACAAAATACTTAATTGAAATACTGATACTCATATGATAATGCTTCCAATTTGATTATTGTGGTATGTGATATATATATTGTACTGATGAATTACTTGACTGAAATACTGATACTCATATGATAATGTTTCCAATTCGATTATTGTGGTATGTGATTACATGTGTTACTGGCGAAATACTTAAACTGAATTACTGATACTCAAACGATAATATTTCCAAACTGATTACTGTGGTATGATACTTGATTACATGATGTTATTCTGAATGATCCCATTATTATCTTGATATTGCCTAAGTTACCTTATCGCCATAAAGTCCCTCCATCATGAGCCATTAATCACATGTAAAGTGGGCGCGAATATAGTGAACAGATTCGAAACCTGTTAAGGACTGACTTCCTGTCCCACTAATACTTGACGGAATGCCATTTGCAAATGGTTAGTCGTATTGGTCGTGATATACTATATTCGTAGACAAATAGGAATTGGCAAATCACCTATTATTAGAGGGCAAAATTTATCATTGATTTGATAAAACACCTCTTTTGGTTAAGCTTGTGTGTCATGAGACTTGGTGCAATATCTATAAAGGAAATGTATGTTTTCAACATATATTTAGATACAGCTGTATAGGAATTTGACCATACGTGAATTGTATATCTGATTAAATTAGCATCATGAGTTTCCAACTCATGTTAGGATTATTGATTCCTTATCTGAATGTGATTGAATACTTATATGATTTATTTGTAATTATAGTCAATATACTCAATACTTGTTTCATTTCTGTTTGTATTTTATCAATACCAAATATTTCTGAAATCTAATAAAATAAAAGGTTTTCCATAAAACTCTATGAACTCACCAACCTTTGTGTTGACACTTTTAAGCATGTGTATCTCAGGTAATTTAACGGAGCAGGACAAGACACGGAGCAAGCATTTATTACTCTGATAAATTAAAATGGTGTAAAAATCAAATTTGTCATTTTTACAAGCCTTTATATCTTTTAATAAGATTTTAAATCAATTGGTTTATCTTTTTATCAAAAATATTATTTGAATGACAAATAACTTTCAAAACGCTTCTTTTAAACCGTTTTATGAGATTAAAACTTCGATCCTCCCCGTAACACCCAAATTACTTTTCCGCTGCGACAAACTTAAATTTGAGGGTGTTACAAATTGGCATCAGAGCTACAGTTATAGAGAATTAAATGTTTTCAAACATTAAAACTATAACTATATTTTCAAAATAATGATTTTACACCATAACATTTTATGCCCTCCGTGTCTGCAGACTGCCGTGCTCAATACTTTATCTGTTGAGATTATCTTACATGCTTAATAGCTACTCTTATACAATTGTTATTTCATCTGTACTGTTATATCTTTAATATACAAAATACTCATAAAATATTATTCTCGGTTACTACTGTAGCATGTCTTCAGGAACGCCCGTGAATATCAAAACTACTCTCCATAATACTAATACCTCATATATCAATAAAAATTCTCCGAATACTGAAGATCCTTACGTACAAATATCAAAATCCCAACCTAATATAGAACTCACTCCGAGATCACCTCCATCGTCACCTATTCGTTCACCTTTACGTCAAAGACTCAGGAGAGCTACCGAATCATATGAAGATTTGATTGGTGGCCAGGCAACATTCGAAGTTGGACAAGGTTCAAGCCAAGAGATATCATGGACGAATGTTGAGCCAAATTCTCCGTTACCATATACTTCAGATTCCACAATACCAGATTCTCCAAATAATTTATCCTCACCTAACTCTCCCGACTACGATATAAGCACTCCTGAAACAATATAGAATCTTATTTATCGACAAGCCGGCATATTGGATGCTCACACTGAACAGCTAAAAGGGTTACGACCAACTCAATTTGAATGGTACGACCGTAACCTTGACGCATTGTTCAAAAGGGCAGATGCTGAGAGGCGAACAATATGTGAGTTAGGAATAAAGATTAATGAAATAAAGGACAACACCAACCAGGAACTTGGAAGTTTGGACTCCAGGGTTCGTTGTGCAAGAAGAGAACACGGTCATACACATGTAAGAATTGGAGATATTGAGAGAACCCTATGGATGGCCAGAGATGCAGCCAGAAACCAGGGTCAAAAGATTGCCGCATTAGAGAATATGTTGGCAAACCAAATGAACATGTGTCAAGAACGTTTCTCAAACATGGAAGCTGCACAACTTGAACTTGAGAAAGAAATTAGATATTTACGTCAGAGGCGTAACTAATCTTAAGTTTACAAGTTTCCTTGTTGTTCCTAATAAACCAAATAGATTTGGTTAATATTTCATGTAATGTTCAATAATTCTGAAACTTCAGAACGTGTAATCAAAACATATTGTATAATAACATCCTTTCTGTTATATCTCTATGTTATGAATCAATCTTTTCTTCCGTATCAATCATGCATGTAATGAATCCTCATAACTTCATGCAAAAATCTCATCATTTGTTATTTCTTTGATAACCAAATGATTCTACATAGATCAATAGAAGATTAATAAAAGATCTTGTATCGTTTATCTTGCAAAAATAATCGGTCAAGTTATTAAAATTTTGTTTATCTCTGTAATATTAATCAAATCTACTTATCTACCGTAAGATTTCTTTCAAATTGTGAAGATTTCTTAAACTTACCATAATTAACCTAAAACTTTAAGAATCGTCTAAATACCAATTTGTGAAAGGGGATTTAAAGAATGAAGAAAAGATAATTAAACTTCAGTTTTAATAGACAAGTCGGTTTGTTCCTTAGTAATCCCATATCAAGAGTTGATCATTAATAAATGATACAACAAAGACATATCTTGAAATTAGATTACAGTAGGGAGTCAATTCAGTCTATCATCAATGAAATAATTAACTTCATTATTTAAATTATTATGATATTATATGGATTCTAATGTTGAGTTTCATTTATGTTTACAGAAAATGGACAACATGAACAATGCATATCAATCATCATCAGAAATCATCATGACTCCTGGAGCTATCCAGAAATTGGTAAAAGACATAGTGTCGGTGGTACTAGAAGGGACGACCGTAGTTTATCCGAGAAGAGAGACGGGTATACTTGGTAATCAACACCCTGCAAGTTTCATGAAGTATAGGCCACCTCACTTAAAGATTCAAGAAGGAATGATCAACCCTACCATCAACCATCATCAAGGAATTAGGCATGGGATTATACCAAATGGAAATAATCAAAAGAGGAAACTCCCCGAGACAGGAACCATCAATCCCATCTACTGCAACATCTTCAATGCTCAAGACCGTTATCGCAAACATCTAGAAGACCGTATGGAGTATCAACGTCAGCTGAAACACAATCAGAAAGCTAATAGAAATTGTCTCGTCACACCTGTTACTGGAAGTGGTTATCGTGGAACTTTACCCTGGTGTCAAAAATGCAACCAGCATCACACCGGAATCTGTAGGGTTAAATGCACGAAATGTCAGAAAACAGGTCACCAGGCAATTAGCTGCAGGTCTAAGGACAAGAAAGTACAACCAACAACAATTGTATGCCACGGATGTGGTGGACAAGGTCATCATGTGAGACGATGTCCAAACTACAATGTTAATTGGAAAGCCAAGACCTTTACAAGAAAATGAAGAATCTTTAAAGACCTTGATAGTATTGAGGGAATGGCAACTAGATTTACACAGATGAATAAATTCCTGTTGTAGATAAATAAAATCTAGTTTAAAATTTCCTAAGTTGTATCTCTTTCCTGTATTTCACTTCAAGTTACGATGAATGTAACTTAAAAATAACAATAATCTTTCTACTGTATCGAAAAATCTCCATTGTAATATTTCCATAATAATGATAATCTAAGTTAATTTCAATTTCTGTCTCATTTACCAAATGACAATATACAATAATTACTCCATAAATTTCTGATTTATAATATGAACCCTAAAATTTTCCACTTTATTTTAAAAAGGAATTACGTGTTATATTATAAAAACAACACGTTGAACACCATCTAAAACAATTTATAGAAATATATGATTGAACCAAACATCACATCATTTGGTCCTCAATTATACATAGCCTGATCAACTATGTCTAATTTAGGAAGAATTATGTTATGAAAGGAACAATGATATTATCAAATTTTTAAATAACAATCTTCATTCCAAAGCAAGATATAGAGTTAAAATAAACTGTTCATAAACAATATATTGAACAACCCACAATAAATACCTATCTTATCTCATCACCATTATGATAAGAAATCAACAAAAGTACAAGCAAGAAAACACAAATAATTCACAAAAACTGATAAAAGACATCAATAACGAAAATTTTATTAAAATCCATAAAAGTTAATACATAAACAAATAATTAGCATCGAAAGTGCTATCGTTACAATTATTACAATATAAACAAAGGAATCTTCAATAGGTTGATCCGCTATGACAAATAAGACTCCCACCAACAAAACAATAGCAAGAGCCACCACAGGATGAATCACTTTAATTATGCTGAAAAATAAATATAAACAAAATATTAAAAACAATAATGAGACAAATTCTTAAAAGCAAAACGAGTTTTATTCCTTATTCGTTACAAGTACATAGAAACATAACAAGAACTTAATCCAAAACAACCCTAGCTCAAGATTTTACCCCCAGATCTTGTCGACGGTAATGGCTAGGATAGTAAGGGGTACGACGAACATCAAGATCGCGACCAAGAATCCAAAGTCTTCATCCGGAACATACGCTAAGTAGATAGCGGCAAGGACGACATACACAATCGCTAAGATGGTTATGAGATGCGGCATTTTGAGATGGAAAATGAGAGGAAAATGGTTGATGGAAGAAGTGGAAATTGGAAGTGGTATATATAGGCTAGAATATAGCCGTTGGGTTACTATTCCCGACCGTTGGACACTATACACTAGCCGTTATTTCACTATTCATGACCACTATTTTCAATATTTACAACCCTTAAATACGTCAGTTACCTTGTCTTGTTTGGTACAAGTAAATCTAACTGAATCACGTTTCCTTAATTTTAGGAATAAAAATCTCTCGACAACCTCTGTTCAAAAATTCTTTATTCAAGTAATCACATTAAATTTGAATTTCGGGACGAAATTCAGAATGACATGTGGGTACTGTAAAACCTCGCAAAAATTCGTATAATTAACTTCGGTTAATTAAATAAATAATCTCTGTCATTATTGTAATCACCATTTTTACGGGGAAATTTAAAATTTTCTTAATATATTAAAATGGTTACGATTACGATATTGCAAAATTCGTCAAACGACAAAACAAGTTCTCGACACGTTTAACGAAAACTAAATAATTTCACTAATCCTAATTAATATAACTAATTACAAAACTAAACGGGCCTATGATTTTCTAAGCCCAACCGGCCCAAAATACCAAACCCATTTTCATTATTAATATTTCATATAATTCGACCAACCAAGCTCCAAAACGCCTCGTTTATTCTTAATTCGTACACATAACACCTATATATTTTTGCACCATCTCGTTCACCACCTAGCCAAATATTAGTGTGTCAAATCCCAAGTTCATTGGACGACGTTTGATACGTTTTTAAGTGGCAAAGTGATCGAACAAAAATCCTATCAATCGATTCATTTATTATTCAAAACTTAACCGTTTTAATCCCGGTTTGTTTCTAAATGATCCTAATACTATTTCTAAGATGATTTTATGTCCAAATGTCGATGATGATCAGTTATATACAATGTTGGAATATACGAATAATAATAAACTATAAACATATAAGCATCAAAGAGTACGCAGCGGAATGGATCAAATACAAATAATAAATTAACAGAATATAAATGGATGCGTACCTCTTTGTGATTTCTAGCAAGAACAAGAAACCAATGGAACAAGAACTATAAACCCTAATTAGGTTTAATGGTGGATCGACTAGGGTTAGTCGAATAGGGCAAATCACCTTGTTAGCAAAAGTATGCCAACACTTCGTTCTTGAACACACGTATTAGTAGCGTTTTCAGCTAGGTTCTTAATTCACAAGCAATCCAAACACAATGTTTAGAAGATCGCGTAGGAACCCTAGAAGGGTGTAGTTGATCAACTAAACAAGAATGGTTTTGAGCTTAGAAATCTAGTAGGAACCCTATAAGGGTGTAGTTCGATTTCTAACTCAAGAGGAGAAAGAGAAGGAGATTTGGTTTGCAAGTGAACCAAAGGATGAATGAATGAATGAGAGGAGGTCTCATTATATAGCATTCAAGAAACTTGGAGCAAAAGCCATTCCAAACCCTATGGGAGGGTGTATGGTCGGCCATGGGTTCACAAGGCCCAACGCGAACCAAACTTTCACTCTATTCTAAATCTAGTCCTTCATCTTTTGTCTAACGGTCGTTAGGTACCGTTAAATGCTCATTTCGTGAATTTAATAATTATTCGTCACTAAAACAATAATTATTAATTAATTGAAACTCATACGTAAAGTGTGCAATCCCGAAGTCTCGAGTTCGAGTCCAGTCATGATATATTAATTTATTATCCGTTAAAACTAACATACAAGTAATAGACGATTTAGTAAATCGTATGCTTATATATATAGTTGGTCGACATAGGGTATGAGTCACCCAAACAATTCCCATGTTTTGTGCACTCACATCCCATATTATAACCATATATTTCATACTAGGAGTCCAAGTATTACTGACATTGCATAGTTCATGTGTTTCCTTGAGTGATTTCAAACCATACGATTCATTCAATTGATACATATATACGTTCCATGCATGCGCTTACTTCTTCTCATTCTCAAACATTTTCACAACATTCTTTCTTCATAAAAACGCACTTCTAAGAGTCTAGGAACAAGTTAGCATACGTTTGGAAGCAAGAGAAAAGGAACGGGTTGAATATATTCGAATATATCCTTGAGTTATAGTCGAATATATTGGTTTCTTGTGTTTCCTTCGTTCCTATTCGTTTCTTCACCACCCTAGAGGTGTAGTAAGTTCTTTACAACTCATTCAAGTTCATTTCATGCGTTAAAATTTTCACATGCATCATGTTCATTTTCATTCGATCGTATATAGCTTCATATATAGTTTACGTATACATATTTATATATAGTACACAACGAGTGGCTAGCCTCTATCTTGGAAGGCTTAAGAGTCACGATGCACACATATTTCACCTTAGTTTTAACGTAACATGCATTTCACGGACCTATTTTGAGTCATGTCCATCGTATGATATTTTACCAAAACACTTAGAAATATTTACAACATTTTCATAAATATAAACGTTCCATGTGACCCAAGAAACACACGTATAAAATGAAATATTAATTAACAAGCACCCAATATTTTTACTCGACCTAATAGACCACCTAGAAGACTATTATTTTCGTTTAGATAACATGTAAAAATAATCACGTTTCGACACCCAACTCAGTCCATTTTGAATCGACAAACATAAGGTTTTCAAATTCAAAATTTGTAAATAAAACTAAATTTTGTCGAGTGGGCTTATCCAAGGCCCAACAAGAAATCATGATCCGTAAGCCCACTGGGCCCATATGAAATATTTTTGGAATCGCAAAAGTAGCCCAAGTTCAGGCCCAAAACATTTTACATGCCCTCGCCTCTAAAAATCTTAACGGGCTTTTGTAATGGCTCGTTAAGGCCCATAAGCTAGAAAAATAAGCTTTTAATCAAATAAGCTGTTGAAATAAGCTTAGAATTAATAAAATAAGCTACGGAAATTTTTATAAAATTTTTATAATCATTTTTGTAATTCTGGACTAAAAATGTAACGCGACGACACCTAAAAGGACTAAAACTGCCAAACATTGAAAACTTGGACTAAAACTGTAAAAACAGAAAGTTTAGGATAAAAATTGATATTATATGATGTTCCAAGCTTAGATTGTAATTTTGGACAAGTAGTGGACTATAATTGTAAATTAGATACGAAAAGGACTAACGGTGTGACGCTAACGCCGTTAGTATAAAAACTGTAAAAATTGGAAAAGGACAAGGACTAAACACAATCTATTTGACATTCTTATTTTATTTTCTATTTACGGCAACTATCACGTCATATGCATTTTTATTACGTTATATTTATATATATTATTTATTTTTACGTTAATAATATATATAACGATAATTCCAAAGTTAATATTTTTACTTACGATTAAAAAGGTAAAACTACGATGGATATTTTAAATAAAGTATTTTATCATATCATGCATGGCATAATAATTACACTGCACATCATCTATTCGTCATAACGAATAAATATTATTCGTTATTCGTTCGTATTTACCAAATAGTATTTGGTTATATTCTCTGATAAATTTGTTTATCAGGTTCCGTATCAAAGACGTTTCCATAATCGTTCTCATAAATCTCATCCTACTTTACTTTTTCCCGTATCAATCCAGGTGAGTCATAGCCCCATTTCCAATACTTGTTTTTAACTCATTGGGGGAGATACATGCTTACATATACTTTGATAAATTGATAAGTATATGAATAAAATACATGATTCAAATCAATTTCTTAATTGATATTAAATTAATATGGTTTGTAATTTAAGATTGTGATATATACGATACTTGACAAAATACTTAATTGAAATACTGATACTCATATGATAATGCTTCCAATTTGATTATTGTGGTATGTGATATATATATTTTACTGATGAATTACTTGACTGAAATACTGATACTCATATGATAATGTTTCCAATTCGATTATTGTGGTATGTGATTACATGTGTTACTGGCGAAATACTTAAACTGAATTACTGATACTCAAACGATAATATTTCCAAACTGATTACTGTGGTATGATACTTGATTACATGATGTTATTCTGAATGATCCCATTATTACCTTGATATTGCCTAAGTTACCTTATCGCCATAAAGTCCCTCAATCATGAGCCATTAATCACATGTGTAGGACCCTTGGAAACAATATCTAACACAAGTTTATTAGAGATTCAAGAAGAGAAATGAAGAGAGAGAGAGAGAGAGAGAGAGAGAGAGAGAGAGAGAGAGAGATAGAGATGGTAACTTCTAGAGAGAGAAAGAAAGATGTATTAGATTAGAGAGAGAAAGAAGGAAATACACATATAAGAAACCCTAGAAGCAACACCTCCAAATGAGAGCATTTGGAGGTATTTATAGGTGAGATAAGAAGATGGGCCGGGCTTGGGCTTTTGTAATAAACTAGACATAACCTTTTACAATATTAGATTAAGCCAAGCCCGTTTACCCTTAACTAAACTACAAGACTATTACAATATTATTACAAGACTAAATGACTTAATAAATGATCGTCACTTCTATTTCTAACAATCTCCCCCTAAGGGGCGATCATTGAGATCTCTCTTTGATTCCATTGATGATCAACACTTCTATTGCTAACAATCTCCCCCTAAGGGGTGATTATTGAGATATCTCTTTGTGATCTTGATCTTTGAACTTTGAAGCTTGTAGTCTTGAACATTGAGTCATTGTAGTATAGTCTTTAAGTCTTTGTTCCTTCATGCATTGTGATCTTTGATAACTGACATTTTTTCATTCTTTGTTCTTTTGTTGTAGATTGTGATGTAGTTTCATCTGCCTTTCGTCACTTCTTTGTTTTTGGTGGTGAAATGCCTTTCCAACATGCTCATACGTCTTTAGTCTTTGTGATACATGCATTTGTTGCTCCTGTTCCTTCACTTTGATCTATGTTACTTTACTGCTGTAGATTCTTTGAACTTTTCTTTGCTTAGATCTTTGTGAGAACTTTCCTTTGACTTTGTGATGCATGTATGAGCATGTGGAATCTATTGCCATGGAGATGATGTATAGCTTCAGGTAAACAGTTAGCAATAAATCAACCGGTACTTACAGATAAGGAATTAGAGATCGTCAACAGCATAGTGTGAAGACTCCTTTTAACCCTTACCAAGGCCGTTCCCATGTCAGATACTCCCGAAAGAGCTTACGAGACCTACTAAGTAGCTCAATGACTGGGTGAGTCGTTGGGGATCACTCCACGACTGTAGACCATTTAAAACCACCGCGAACACTAAGCGTAACCCATAAAGAATTACCGAAGTGACCTGCTGTCAGGGCTGCTTGATGTTGACCCTGGCAGGAATTTCCGTTCAATCATTGAGAAATACATTTGTAAATTCTCTCATAAACGTTCTTGACAGATAGCTAAGATCTGCGAAGGACTCGATAATTTACAGCTGGTGTCCATTGATGTAGAACACCAGTTGTAAAAATACTAAGTGTTCCTAAGAGATCTTTGATGTATCTCATGGCTCTAGACTCGATAAGTGCACTCTTAGGTTTCCTATGCGGAGATTAGGGAGAGGTCTCCTGTTTCAATATCAACCATCTCTAAGAGACAGGTTGATAGATTACACCGGTTCCCCGTGAGAATGAAACAAGCTCTTTTAAGAGAACTTGAGTGGTTAAGAAGGTTTAGTGCAGTGCGTCACTGGGTCCATGACGTCTTTAATCTTCAATACCGGTGTCACCTTAGCAACAACCAGTAGCATACGAATTGAGCCCGGTGTCTGCCCTAAGGTTGAACATTTTGAGGGCTATTTCTTTTCACTTTTTCATTTGCTTTTCTTTTTAATTCTTCAACCCCTTCTTTCTCCTTTCACATTTCTCCTTTTTTCAATCATACCTAAGGACTTCTAATTCTAATATATTGGATTTGTCCTTGGGTAGATCCCTCCGGCTCTGGCGGATCATAGGACAGTTTTTCCTAACCTTAGTCACCTTATAACTTCATGACTATCCTATTGTTGCCATCAAACCATTTGTGAAAATCTCTCAAAATGTTTATGATAATAAAACATACTTTGTTAACACTTCGAGAGTTTTGCTTTTCATTTGAAGGACTCCCCCTTCACATGTGCTCATGGATTGTTAAGAAATTTGCACATGCGTGAGGAGTTTGCACTTTCTGAATTGATCCACTTTCAATGAACATAACCGATTCGAGACACGCTTACATCACTAGTTAGACTAGCTTGAAGTTATTACCCAGCCTGGTCAAGTCCACAGAAAGTTTCTCGAAACGGTACATTTCTACTAAGACAAATCCTTTTCGAGACACGCTTACGTGGCTAGTTAAAGAGTTCCATTGTCAGCTTTTAGGTGACAACTAGCTCTAGTAACTAACTTGATGTTATTACCCGTCGAGGATAAGTCTTTTCGATTACTAACTTTTGTTGTTTCATCAATTCTTGGGTCATTTCTGAGTCGAGCTCGCACGAGATTCAGCCACAATCTTAAACACATTGATCACATTTTAATCACGTCTTCTCCCCCTCAAAAATAGCATATCCATGGTATTTTTGATACCAATTGATTAAAACCTTTTCTATTTGGATAGCATATGGGAGAAACGGATGTTTGTAAATTCCGAATTAGTTTCTTTTAAGCATGATCTTTTTGGAACATCTTTTTATTACTCCCCCTCAAAAATAGAACATTTTGAGTAAATTTAATCCTTTAAGGATTTGAGTGACTAATATCTTGAGCTACATCGTGAAAAGTTTTGAAAACCTTTTGAAACATTTTTCAAAATTTTGCTCAAAAATTAAGAAGACTTTGATAAGCTTTTTGGAGAGAAGTCTTCTTATCTTTTAGGATTGTCGCACACAAATGTACAACAGGGTCCTTTCTTTGAAAATCACGGGTTATACACTGTTATGTGTGCATAATCCATTATGTTTTTAGGATAAGTGCTCAAAAATATTTAAACCTTTGTTTGATTAAGCACTTTCCTTTATTTGAAGAACGAGTCCTTAGCTGAAGTACTAAGATGTCATTGTAAAGAAACTTTTGAGAAACGACATGTTTTAGAAAACATTTTCGACAACTCTCGCTCAAGCATCTGTACATGTCCGTATCATTGTTGAATGACATTTCTAGATACGTACAAAATATCGATTATACAAGAGACATGTCGTGAGAAGAATATTTTTGGATTTTTTTGATTTTATAATGTTTTTGGATTTTTGAAAAATTTTATATTTTTGTATTTTGTTTTTCAAAAATATATACAAAGAAGAATTGAAGAAATTAAAAAAATTAAGCTTGGACAAGTAAAAGTGGAGTTAAGAGTGGAGTTAGAAAAGGATGTCCACATGCGATGTTGGCGTAAAGTTCATCTTTACCACATTGGATGTATGAACTCTCATCACTTGCACAAGTACCTGCATCCACAGAAGAAGAATTTGCAAGAATAACAGTGTTAGAAGTACATGTTTCCTCACATTGAGGGTGTTCACTTTCAATGGTTGTAGTGGTTTCTACATCCTTATCATGATGATGTACACTATCATTAGTCATTGTGCACCTTTCAAAAATCTTCCCTGTGGGAATCCATCTAAGACCTACTGTATTAAAAACTTTTCCCGTGGGAATCCACCTAAGGTAAGATCTAGACATAGTTTTCTTATCAGATGCAGCGGAAGTCTCAGTCTTGGAAAAACTACATCCTTTCGGTATCCACCTATTAGGTTTCTTAACCTCTTGCTTCTTCTCAACGGGTTTGTTTCGATTTGGTGTCTTAGTGGATTTTGTCTTGACACTTGACTTTCTTTTCTTGATAAATTGTGCAATACATGCATCGTGATTAGCTGAAAAAACACATTTTTGACATGTAGGACAGACAAATTCAATATTTTTGTTTAACACAACAACTTTAACTTTGTCACTACAGTCATTTGGAAATTGTTTGTAGTTTGATGAGACCTTGGAATTCTTTGTGTTGCATTCTACGTTCCTAGCATTCTCTTTTGTGCCACTACTCTTAGATGCAAGCCAATCCCTAGTATTTTGTTGATTGTTCCTAGGTAACGGTTTACTACTACTAGCAGTGCTTTGGAATCTTGTAGAATTTATCACCTTAGGTGTTGCACCTAAAATTCCGTCTTTTCGAAGTTCTGCCTTTTTCCTAGCTTCTTCTAGATGGTGATTTTGGACCATGTCATTAGAACCAACAGATTCCTTTACAGTTTTTGTGGTCACATTCGGTGTACTATTCCTAGAAGGGCTAGGTGCACTCACATTTGTGTTTCTTTCAACAACCAATTTTTGTTTCTCAACAATCATTTCAATTTCCATTTGCTTGAGCAAGGGTTGTGGAGTGACTGGTTTTGTCAAATCCATTTTCGCATCGACTTTTGGAGCAAACCGGGAAATTGACATTTTTGGTTTTTCAACCGTTTTTGAAACATTTGGTGTCTCCGAAGTCGATGGTTTTGCAAACTTAGTATCCACACCCTTCCCTTTTATACTTTCAAGCTGAGCTCTTAAAAGATCAATTTCCTTTTTCGTGTCCTTGTAGGCATGTTCATACGACAATTTGTCATACTTGCATTCCTCTGATTTTCGATCAAGTTGTTTGAAAAATGACATGTTTTCTTTTTCAAGTTTTACAAGAGCATTTTCATATTTTGAAACAATTTCAGATGTCTCAGCTCGCAGTCTTTCATCGTCCTCAACAGAATATGTTTGTAAAATGATGGACATTATGTCAGTAGTCATAACGGCTTCGAAAAGAGAATCATTTAGATTTTCCAAAAGTTTGATGGTTTGAAGATTTGAATTAGCTTCCTTTACCAGGGATTTGTGGTCCTTGACAAAGTCAGCTGTTTCTTTCAAAAATGCTTGCTCAAAATGAATTACCCGAGCATTAATCATATTGATTGGAGGAGCAAAGTCTTTTTCAAGAATCTTTTTCAGCTGTAAATGAACCGTGGAATTCCAATTGATCTCATTCAGTCTCATTTTAGATTCTAAAAGTTTTTGAAGTTGCCCAATTCTGGTTTTAAGATCATCAAGATATCCTCTGGCAGCACTTGTGTTAAAAGTGTTGTTTGAAGACATCTGTTCCATGTTTGAAAGCGATTTGAAAGCAACTACATTTTTAGAAACTATTTTTGAGAAAGGTCGTTTTATGGAAAACACTGATGGTTCTTTTTGTGGAACAAAAGTAACTCCAGAAAGTTTGTTCAGTTTGTTGTAATCGATTGGTTTCAAATCCGGATTCTTTTGTTTCATTTTTGTTATGCTCTCTTCAACAAGTTCAATCGTTTCCACAGAATCCCGAACGACGGGAGGATCATGTTTAGCATATATAACCTTTCCATTATACAAAACATTCTGTTCTTCCTGAGCTTTCTTGAGATTACAAGGATTTTTGTTACCAAGAGCCATTTTGTGTTTCGTATGGTAAATCGGATTAGTTTGATTTGAAATCATTTTCATTGTTTGACTTGACTGACCCGACTTATCTACTAATTCTTCTAGTTTTGCAATCTTGTGTTCGGACTCTATGATTTCATCCAAAAGTTTATCTTCTTTCTTTGCAAAGTCCTTTTTCAACTCATCCCGTTCTTTTTCAAGATTGGTATAAGCTGATTTTTGTTTTGAAAGTTGGTTTGTTAATTCAGAAATTTCTTGTTTTAAAGAGTTAATGGTTTTTGTTGAACTAATTTCAAGAGTATTAAATTTGTTTTTCCATTCCCTATCTTTAACAAGTAACTTCTTATAACCAATTTCAAGTTCTGACTCACGTTCTTTGTGAATTTGAAAACTTTTTGAATTTTCCTTGTATCTCTCAAGCTCAGTGATCAATTTCTCATTCGCGGCCTTAACATCACGATTGACCTTTTTCACTTTCTCAATTTCAATACCACAATTATTTAACAATGATTCAAATAAAGCACGGGTTTCCTCATCATTAGCACCATTTTGTACAACTGGAACTCCATTAGGATCCATATCTGGAGTTTCATAGTTAACATTACTATTAACTTGTACCCCCACATATGTATCATAATTAGGTTCAGGTGGCACATAATGTGGCTTCTCATGAGCAAACGGATTAGCATCATTACCATTGTTTGGTACCTCATGGAATGGATCTGAATCATAAGTAGGAGAAATATCATAACCACTGCATGATGTTGTAGCCTGATGATTTGCCATAAAGATGAAGTTTCCATTGAGAGGTTCCATGTCCATTGATGGAAAGAATTTTTTGAGAGGTTCCAAGAACGTTTTCGATTGAGATTTACATTTCCCTCCAAAATTTAATCTGAAAAATTTTCAGTTGCAAAATTTTGAAAATCACTATAAAATGCAATCCTAAGGTTCCAAGAAAAAGTTGAGTTTAAAAAATTTTGACGCCAAATTTCACCGAAAAAATTTGAATTTTGGCCTAAAAATTTGAATTTCGGGCCAAAATTTCACCGTAATACCAAAATTTGAATTTCGCGTAAAAATTGAACGTTTAATCTCCTGTAAAAATTAAATTTTACTCAATTTCACCGTAATACTAATTTTTTTTTTTTTTTTTTGGAAACTTGTGTAGATGGATGGATCTTAAAAAGATAATAAAGGTTGTTTGAAAAGATTAGATGTTTTGGTGAAGTTGAAAGATTCGAACTTGGAATAAGCTTACTCGATAACCTAAAGAAATTTCGGCAGAGTTTCGTTTAGGAAAGCCCAAGTGAAATCCTTACTCGATAAACGATAAGGTGTTTTAGCTAACTCGCTAAAATGGCTAACTCGCCAAAGCTAACTCGGTACAAATAGCTAACACGCTAAAACTTTTTTCTTAACTCGAAAATTTTTCTAGCTTGAAAAAAATATTCAAACTCGAAATAATTTTGTTCTAACTCGAAAATAATTTTTTCTAACTCGAAATTTTTTTAACTCGGAAAAAAAATTTTGTAACTCGAAAACAAAATTTTCAAACTTGATAAAATATTTTTCCAAACTCGAAAAATGTTGTCAAACTAGATAAAAAAAATTTTTCCAAACTCGAAAGAAAATTTCAAACTCGAAAAATGTTTTCAAACTCGATAAAAAATTTTTCCAAACTCGAAAAAAAAATTTAAAACTCGAAAAATTAAAATTTTAAACTCGATAAAGCTTTCTTAACTCGATTAAAACGCGATGAACAGTAACTTTATTCTTGAAAATCCGATTTTCACCCAAAAGATGATCTAAAACAACCTAAAATTATCCCTAGGCTCTTGATACCAATTGTAGGACCCTTGGAAACAATATCTAACACAAGTTTATTAGAGATTAAAGAAGAGAAATGAAGAGAGAGAGAGAGAGAGATAGAGATGGTAACTTCTAGAGAGAGAAAGAAAGATGTATTAGATTAGAGAGAGAAAGAAGGAAATACACATAGAATAAACCCTAGAAGCAACATTAGGTGAGATAAGAAGATGGGCCGGGCTTGGGCTTTTGTAATAAACTAGACATAACCTTTTACAATATTAGATTAAGCCAAGCCCGTTTACCCTTAACTAAACTACAAGACTATTACAATATTATTACAAGATTAAATGACTTAATAAATGATCGTCACTTCTATTTCTAACAACATGTAAAGTGGCGCGAATATAGTGAACAGATTCGAAACCTGTTAAGGACTGACCTCCTGTCCCACTAATACTTGACGGAATGCCATTTGCAAATGGTTAGTCGTATTGGTCGTGATACACTATATTCGTAGACAAATAGGAATTGGCAAATCACCTATTATTAGAGGGCAAAATTTATCATTGATTTGATAAAACACCTCTTTTGGTTAAGCTTGTGTGTCATGAGGCTTGGTGCAATATCTATAAAGGAAATGTATGTTTTCAACATATATTTAGATACAGCTGTATAGGAATTTGACCATACGTGAATTGAATATCTGATTAAATTAGCATCATGAGTTTCCAACTCATGTTAGGATTATTGATTCCTTATCTGAATGTGATTGAATACTTATATGATTTATTTGTAATTATAGTCAATATACTCAATATTTGTTTCATTTCTGTTTGTATTTTATCAATACCAAATATTTCTGAAGTCTAATAAAATAAAGGGTTTTCCATATAACTCTATGAACTCACCAACCTTTGTGTTGACACTTTTAAGCATGTGTATCTCAGGTAATTTAACGGAGCAGGACAAGACACGGAGCGAGCATTTATTACTCTGATAAATTAAAATGGTGTAAAAATCAAATTTGTCATTTTTACAAGCCTTTATATCTTTTAATAAGATTTTAAATCAATTGGTTTATCTTTTTATCAAAAATATTATTTGAATGACAAATAACTTTCAAAACGCTTCTTTTAAACCGTTTTATGAGATTAAAACTTCGATCCTCCCCGTAACACCCAAATTACTTTTCCGCTGCGACAAACTTAAATTTGGGGTTGTTACAGTATATAAACAATGACACTTTCCTAATACAACACAAAGACATATCCTAAATAAATATAACATGACATAAAGCCCAGGGCGTATCATTCCCCACTCCTTCGAAATCACCTTGTCCTCAAGGTGTGGTCTTGAAAAAATTTTCTTGATTCCGGGATCCTATATCCTAATCCTAGTCATATCTTCCACTCTTGTAGTTCTCATGCCTTCCGCTACCGCAACCAACACCTTTTTCCTCTTCCGCCTTCCACTACCTTGGACATAACACAACACCATTCTTCCGCCTTCCGCTACCCATGCCGTAATAGTGACTCACTCACCGTCATCTCAGGTTTCTCTCTCCTCTCAGTTTCTCTTAGTCCCTCTCACCATATATCTGTTTTGCTAACCCTCTCTCACCTTTCATACCCATTTTTTTATTTAATTAAATACTTTATATTTATAAACTAAAAACATAAATGTGAACGTAAACATAAATGTAAATGGAAACGTAAACGTACGAAATTAAAAACGTACACATACAAAATTAAAAATCTTTATTCATAAATTGAAACATACATAGATTATTAAAAACATAAGCCTACGAAATTAAAACACTACATATGTGAAAAACTAGAAGGGGGGGTTGAATAGTTTTCCCCACTTTTTGAGTTTATAAAAACTTGGTTTCAAAATGTTGATTCAAATTTATTCAATTGTTTGTTTGAAAAACCTTCAATTAGAGTTTAGTACGAAAACAACATATAATCAATATGATCAATTATATATGTGAGCTTTTGGATTAGTTTTCAAAACTTAGTTTTATGAGTGGAGCTTTGGTCGATCTTTATGTGAATACGTTTTCCTTTTAAAATCATAAAATGTTTTGTATCAAATTATCTATCAAGTTAAACTCAATATGAGAAGTGTGAATAATAATCTATTAGACCATATCATATAATTATACACATGATGAGGCGAAAAATGAACCACTTTTAGGGGGTCATTTAAGCCCGGAATTGGATTTATTTGATCAAATATTACCCTAAATCGTTCATTTTGTGATTTTAGGTACTTTGGGAGTGAAATCTGGAAAAGGAAGCAATTCGGACGTTTTTGGAGCATAAAAGTGAAGAAAACGCCAAAGACTTAATTTTCCATGCTGAGAACAGTACCTGACGGCGTCAAGAGGAAAATCATGACGGCGTCAAGAGTAAAAGTGGTGACGACCCAGTGCAAACCTGACGGCGTCACAAGAAGGGCGTCAAGAGTTAAAATCATGACGGCCTGCATAAGGAGACTACATGACGGCGTCAGACCCAGATCTAGGCAGTCTGAGGAGCTATTTGGCGGCGAGATGACGGCGTCAGACATTTGTTCTTGACGCCGTCACCTTCTAAACTATATATATAGTTTTCTATTTTTCATTCATTAGAGAGAAACTTGTGTGGAGAAACCCTAGGGCCGAACTTTGTACGTATTTTACAGCTTTTTCAAGGGTTTTCAACCCTTGAATCCTTTCATGCGCTATTAAGATAAGTCTTCTCTTAATTCAATCAATATGTCTATGTGTTGGTTGTCTATATCTTGTGCTTGTCTTGATTTTAACATGCTAGGCTAGATCTATCTTGTGTTTGCTTAGATCTAATGAAACCTAGATGTTAATTATGTGTTGATTACTTGTTTATGGTTGTATTGGATGAATGATTTCAATGTTAGGCTTAAGAAAACTGGCAGATCTCCATTGTGTAACATGCTTGAACGTCTTAGGAAACATGAACCGATGTGTACTAGGTTTTATTGGTTGTATTTAATGCATGAGTAAATTCTAATGATCCCATGTTAGGAGCTTCTTAGCCGGCTCGACATAGGAGTGAAGTAGGCACTCATAGGATTGGGGAAGTAAGTACGCCACCCCATGAATGGTATTAAGGAATACAATCCGTCATCCACGCAACTATAACAAGTAATTAACGTGTAAAAGATATCTAGGGCGTAGTGAAATCTAAGTAAACACATTTCTCCCATATATTGCTCACAACTTTAGTTTAATATAGTTTATTTTCATTTCTAGTATTTTATTTTGATTGCATCTTAGTATTGGGTTAGTTGATTAGCAACTAATTCCGCCCAAATCCTTCAAACCCGAGATTTTAATTTGCTTTCCTAAAAATATAAAAATACAAAAAGAATCATCCCTCATCTCTAGACCTAGTCTTTAGGTTTTCTAATCCTAGCGACACTATTCCTAGCTGAACGATCAATCCCCCGGTACTTGTCATTATACTATACTACATCGATCAGGTACACTGCCTGGTGGGGGTTGTAAGCTTCTCGAGATCCCTCGAGAGGTAAAGCCTGGTGCAAACCCCACGCTACCAACACACAATCACAATATTAACTTGTAACTATAACACAATCAATCATCATGACAATATAAGCAACAATCAACACATATTTGCAAGCATAGATATAAAGCGATAAATGTAAGAACAAATATAAATAGATAAGAGAAAGAAAATGCAAACCGGACACGATGATTTATTGTGGTTCGGCTACAAGGACACCTTCCTTGCCCTACTCCATTCCCCGAGTCACCTACTTGAGAGTTCACAACACTACTCAACAAGCTCCCTTTTGGCGGAGAAAACCGCACACACCTTTGCTTACACCAATTTACGACACCAAGAAAAATGTCGAGTCCTAATGCTAGCTAGGACCAAACTCACGACACGAATTCGATCACTACACAACTTCTACACGACTTCTTCACGACTTCACGACTACTTCACAACTTCTTCTATATTCCACTACTTATTAACACACCTACTTCTTTACAACTACATGAATTCTCCACACTACTACTTCTTCCCACTACTTTTTACTCACTCATTGACTCACTACTAAGTAAGATCATCTTGATCTACTTATTACATATACATACATAACTCAGACCTTCACATCAACACTAACTAGACTCTAACACATCTTTGGCTTTATGATAGTGAGGATTTTTCTCTTGCACTTTGAGTGGTGAATGATTGGATCACTTGAAACAAAGACTTATAATCTTATGATCAAAGGATTTAGAAAGATGTTTTGAAAGGATTAGGACTGAAAATTTTCGTGCAAAAGGTCTGGAAAAATATCAAAAATGATCCAGTATTTATAGGCAGCCGTTTCTAGCAAAAGGAGCGTGCCGGCCCCCTTAAAATTAAGGGGGCCGCCCAGACAGAAACGGCTGTTTTCTTGTTTTTTTTCTGAGGAAGGTTTATCTAGTGAAATTTTAACTGTTTTTGGATAAAAATTTGAATTTATATATTTATTATGAATTAAACATTTTCCTTTATATACCAAAAGTATTTTTCAAAATATATAAGATGTTTATAACATTTTATAAAATTTGTAGTGTCTAAATAAAATCCCTTTGATCATAAAATGTATTAGACATTTGTTTGTACATTCCTTAAGTGATTGTTGAAGCATACTCGAGACGTTGAGATGTCGAGGCTTGTTAACGTATGAATGCATAGATGAATTGTGATCACAAGTAACTTAAGCACTTTACGTTATATGTTGTAACTTGCATCTTTGTCATCATCAAAACATGAAGAGGATATTTAGATTAAATATCGTAATATTCATGCCAACAACATAGATTATTAAAATTTTAAGCCTACATAATTAAAACATAACATAGATTATTAAAAACTTAAACATACGGAATCAAAAACGTAAACTAAAATTGCAAATCCTACTTCACTTTGATCGTCGCCCTTATCTCTTCCTTGACCCTGAGTGCATCACCAGTCAAGTGATCATATGGCTGCATATAAAACATTAAGTCCTTTTGTTTTGCTTTATATTCCTGCATTTCCACCTCCCTCTTTTTGATCTCCTAAAATTCTAAGCGTTCTTCTTCTTCATTTCCATGGCACGTTAGTTCTTTTGTGTCAATTCTGAGATCATCATCCTAGGCAATGCTTCGTCATTTGTAGTTGATGACGTTCCCGACAATCCCGCCCCTTTCTTCTTCACTACTTTTGATTTTTCCCTGCCTACTGGTCGTCTCTCTTCATGCACCTCATCTTCCTCATCGCCTCTAGCATCATTATTCAGATTAAAACTAGCATCCCAAGACTCTGGGTTGAACGAACTAGACCTAGATGACTTGTATCTCTTGGACACTGATCCTAGTCGGACAGTTTCTACGAAGTTTAGAACTTCAATGTTACTCCATTTCAGATACTTTCTTACAACCTCCTAACAATGATGAAGCGTAAACTATACTCTGTATTCAGCTCCATAGTTAAGCATTGCCGTGTTGTAGTAATCTTCGTCTATGGCTCCACTCAACAATGCCAGACGCTTGACGTTATTGTACACTCCACAAAACCGAGCCATGTTCAGGCGCACCGTCTTTTATTTCTCGTTCACCATGTCGTACATTCGACGACCGTATACCTTTGTTTTGCTCTCCATGTATTTTATAACATCATTCTAAAATCCCTGCTCCCTCATCGCGTTACCGACGACGCTATTTTCTGATTCAACAACCCAACCTTTGCATAGCACAATTTCTTCTTCACTGGTCTATGGAATGCACCGGGATGGTGCTTCCTTGTTTCGAGTCGCCCTCTTTGCGCATCTCTTAGGCTTAGGTATGGCTGGTGCCGGTGCTTAGGTCGTGACTTCGACGAGAGAGTCCTCACGAGCGGTGTTTTCATGAAAAGTGTCCAAAAATGTAAGCTCATACATGTCTTCATTTGAAAATAAAGAAATGGGAGACATAGGTGGTTATGATGACGAACCACCCATACGGGTTTGTGACAGGTAGTTGGGGTTATCAAATGGGAACGCGTTTGGTTGTGACGAGAATTGACTAAACGCGTTTGTTTGTGAGTATTGAGAAAAAGTTTGGTTGTAGGTTCCGGTATGGTAGGTTTACGTAAGGATAGTATGGTTGTGCTAGGAAGATAACTAGTTGGTTTGATTGTGGAGTATTTCCGAGAACAAATGTTCCGTCAGGTGTCGGGGGAGTGTTTTGGGTAGTTTTTCGTTGTCAACGGTTGGTGTTACGGGGAGTGTTTTCTTGAGACACTTTTGTAGCTAAAATGAGAAGTAAATTGTTGAGAGTATGAGAGTATAAAAATATTGAAGTTGGGTTTAAAAATGATAAAGTTATTGGTATTTATAAGTAAAATATTGGGTAGTGGGATTTTTATTATTTATTTTATTTATTTTTTTGACAAAGTAAACGGTAACATGCAATTGAGGTCCACAAATATTCGTTCAAAACAATGGTGACTGCCTCACCATACATGCATGTTTTTTGCTTATGGTCGTGCGTGACCTTGTCTTGTGTTTTGGCTGTCGTGTGTGAGCCACATGCTCACGATACACAATCACGACCACTACATTTGGTCTAACATAAAAGAGTTATACCACTTTTTGTTTTTACTTTTAAGCATACTAATCTTTTTCTACTATGACTATGACATATCATGTCAAAAATAGACCATGGCATAAGGCTACTAGGCAAGGTGACTACACTTTCACCATACACATCAGCGCCACGTCAACTTTCTCTCTTCTCTCACTTCCCTTCACCACTCTTCACCTTTTAGAGGGCAAGGTTACCTTTAACTTCACATTTCATTAAATACCCACTTTATAAAAATATACCCCACTAAATACCCTACACATACACACACAAAATAAAAAATAATTAATGGGGCCCTTTTTTTTTTCTTTTTCATTTGGTTGTCAGACCACCAAATTTTCTTTTGAGAATCGGTCCCCGCGCGTGATCATGGGTGGTAGGCAAGGGAGAGGGAGTGTGAGGTGGGGCCATTTGGTGATACCTTAACACCTTGCCTAGTAGCCTAACATTTCAAAAGTACAAAACACCCATGCTCTATATACTTTCCCAATGTTCTGACAACATACCTTTAACTTTTTTACAGGGAGATTGATTTGCACATCAAATTTTTGATAAAAAAAACACCATTTTATACAAGTTGTATAAAACACTGTAATGCACATGTTTGGTAAAAGAACAAAAAGTTATGGTGTGCAAATCAATCACCGGCCGGTGAAATTTGAAATTGTATTAATCGGTCAAACTTAAAAATTGGATCAGCGGTGAGCAATTTTGGAACGTCGGGGAGCAACGGCTAAAGGAAAAGTTAAAAAACCCCTCTTTTCTCCCTTTTCTCCTCCTCCATCCGTATAGGCGGTGGCGATCTCTAAACATGTATTTCCAAATCATTCAATCCTTCCTACTGTTTTTATAATTCTCCAATCTCCTAAGGTAACATATTATTATTCCTGTTCAATTTGTTTTATAGTTTATTATTATTGTGAATTCCTTCCTTTGAATTCAATCACAATTCCATATCTTTCTATTCTACTCTACTCTAGTGTGCACAACTATCTTCAGTTAGCCTTAATAATAAAAACATGTCAATTATTAGGGCTATAATATATATAGATGATGGGTGTGAGGGGGGGTTAGAAAGGATCCCTGTTTGTTTAGGTTACGTGGCGACCCTAGGATTTTCACTTAGGGAACACCTTGCTTGGTCATACTGATTATAATAGATAAGGCTGAGCACAATAAACCACGGACCGAACTAACCCGAACCAGACCGAACACATTCCTGTCTGGTCCTTGGTCTGATGTTTTTGCCAATGGTTTTCAGTCCGGTCTAGTTTTTATCATGGTTTTTGGATCGTGATCAGCCCTAGATTATATTATTCATTAGTAAGCCTTAGACATTCATAACTATGTGTTTTTTGTTTCTTCTGTAAATTGGATAAAATTGTCTGTTAGTTTTAAATTATAATTCAAAGTTTCTAACTACTCGACTTACATTCTTATTTGATTGTAGGATAATATCAATTCGACATTATGCTTTCTGGTCTCAAGTTCATACCTCGTGATCAGATTGACGATAATAAAGGAGCAATAGATTTAAGTAAAAACCCTGTGCAACACTCTCGAGCCCTGTGCAACACTCTCGAAGCAAACACATAGAAATTCGTCACCATTTTCTTAGGGATAACGTACAAAAGGGTAACATATCTATTGAAAAAGTTCCAACGGAATAAAACATAGCTGACATTCTTACCAAACCCCTTAAGCATGAACCATTCTTTTATCTTCGTTTAGGATTAGGAATGATGGAATACGTATCCTCTTAGATGCCATAATAAGTTCATTACGTCTAATCTGAGTCTAGGATTCTTTTGCGCACAAAAATTGAAATTGGGGAAGTAACCATTTCTTTTTATTAACAACCATTATTGCATGATAATAAGAAAACTATATTTTGTGCATAAAAACCCCAATTCATATGTTCAAAATCTTCTCACGAATAGAAAAATCACATTTTCTTGCATTGTTAATACAATTCAAAAACTCTTTTTCATGCATGCATGATGCGCTCACATCCTTTATCGGATCATGTAACAAATATGTTATCCGATATCAAAAGATGAGCAAGATTGAACTTAGGAGACTTTGGATTATCTCTTAGGTTTTTCTTTCTTTAGAGTCGAGATAACCGCATCTCCACATATGTTTCATCTGGGCACACACTAGGAACATTCTCTAAAAACTGGCAAACCTACTGGTGGCGGTCCTTTATCGAACGACGGTCCCCCAAAAGATAAAGGACCGTCCACCCATTTACGGGACCGCCCCTTTATTATTGTGTCGTGACTTCTTTGCTTACTTTTTCTGTTCCTGCATGTTTGACCAAGCCTACCCCTAGGTCTTATACACCTTCTTTATTTGCTTAAACATTATTTGAAATAATTAAACTAAGCATGCATGCTTTGCTATTCTTGCAACCTTCTTCCTCTATTTAAACCCTCATTTCCTCCATCCATTATCATGGCATAACCTTCCTCCTTCTCAATGTCATCCAACAAAGTGTCATCTCCTAGAAAACCGAGAATTTTGGTCAAACCCATATGGAGGAAGAAACAAAGCCATGGCAATTTCATGAAAAACTCAAACAACTCACACAATAACCATGTCAACTCCAATCCCACATCACACCATGAGGCATCATCTTCATCATTCTCCTTCTTTGCCCCTCAACCACAAAATGAGCCTTCATCCACTCACAATGGGCATCCAAACCCAATCCCTCAAGATCATTCATTACCACCTTTGTTTCCACCTCCAATGACGAATGTCAACTCCCTACACTCCATCAAGGCTCAAGAATTCTCCAATCTTGTTGATTTGAGCCTCCTTAACATCATCCTATCCCAAAAACTTCATCCTCCAACAATGTCTCATCCCACTCTTGCCCAAGTGGATGCCCATGGGGGGTATTGTGCTTGTTGCATTTACAATCACAACCACTTTCAAAATATGAAGAATGATCTTGACTACATCATTTCCATTCTCTTGTCACCCGGGTTTCTACCACCTTTACCTAGAAACTCATCTCCACCCCGTCCTCGCAAGTTCTAGAGAAGCATGCATGGTCACAAATAAAACCAGACTCAACATGGGATTTCCTAGAATATTAGTCTAGGATTATGAATGTAGACTCATGTTGTAATTGTCATATGAATGACATTGTTATTTCTTAATGAATGACCTAGTTTCTGCATGAATTTTGATTTCTTGATTCCAGGCTTTCATTCTGCCGGCGGTCCCATACCACAGTGGCGGTCCTATATCTATATAAAGGACCGTCCACTACAATAAGGGACCGTCCACAGTATATGTTTTTCCTGCCTTCTCTTTTTTTGTATGCAGGATTTCTATGTTTGCTTGCATGTTTCTTCTAACTTATTGCAGCCAAATTCCATCGATTGATTCCCGAGTGTCCTCATCAAGGGGGAGCATTAAGCTAGGGGGAGTCATCATGATGACGTGGATTTCTTTGTTTCTACAAAGCCTTTTTGATTCTACAAAAAGGGGGAGAAGAAAATGAAAACTCGTTTTAAAACTCACTAACGCCTAGTTTTATCTAAAATGAGTTTATATTTTGTAATCATCAAAAAGGGGGAGATTGTTAATACAAATAATGTCAAAAACATCATTTGCATTAATCGGTCTCTACTAGTTTTGATAATTACAAAATACAAACACACGTTACGTAAAACTACGACTAATAAGTTTTTAATTGAGAAAACTCGTTTTCGTCTTCGACATCACTTAAGGTATGTACAAACACCTACGAACTTGTGTATGTGATCAAATAATTTATATTTCATCAAAACTTTACATTTTCATGTCACAAAACATTTTTACAAAAGTATTTTTGTATAATTTACAGAAATGTTTTATTAAGAAAATGTTTTCAAATTTCAAATGCACAACAGCCATTTTTCCCGCTCAAAACCCACAAAATTCTTCACCAGATAAATTTTCACTACGTCAAGACAAAAATGGGAGCGTTTGTCAGGACGGTCCCTTAAAGTGGACGGCGGTCCCTTATTGATAAAGGACCGTCCAGTATTTAAGGGACCGTCACCCTCTTTCATGTCGTCTATAAATACAGAACTGTTCCATTTTAGAAAACTCACCTCTTATGCACTAAAACTTTCTGTATTCCAAAATTCTTTCCAAAATATATCCTTTGATCACATTATCGGGTTCTAGTTGTTTACAAGTGATCACACACATCATTCCTCTAAAGTGCAAGAGAAGAACATTCGTTGTAATCAAGAGACGAAGTGTTGAAGAAGAGTCATTCTCATCTTGGATCTATCATCATTTATATTCATTGTTTCGTGTATATAATAGGACTTGAGTGCAAGTCTTATATTGTGTATTGTGTTGTATCGTGCCATCGTGTTGGTATGAGGTGTGAAGCCACGTGGGCTTTGATAGATTGGTTCTAGCTAGGATTATGACTCGACATTTCGCTTAGTGTCGTTAAACTTGGTGTAAGCTTGTGTAAGGTTTGTTCCGCCATAAGGGAGCGTGTTGATATAGTGTTTGTGAAACTCTCGAGTGTGAGACTCGAGGAGTGGAGTAGGGGCGAAGGAGTGAGCTTCGTTGCTGAACCACTATAAATCTCCGTGTGCCGGTTTGATCTTCCCTTTCTTTACTTTTACTTATTTACTTGTTATTGTTTATATCTATTGTTGTATTGATTTCACGTAAACATCGAATCGAATCATTTTCACAAACGCAATTTGTAAAGTAAATTTTCTAAAACCGTAAATAATAACGGTGAAACTATTTAACCCCCTTTTAGTTTCTACAAAAATGTTGAAGTTGGGTTTAAAAATGGTGAAGTTATTGAGTATTTATAAGTAAAATATTGGGTAGTGAGATTTTATTATTATTATTATTATTATTATTATTATTATTATTATTATTTTTATTTTATTTTTTTTTTACAAAGTAAACGGTAACATGCAATTGGGGCCCACAAATATTCGTTCAATAGTGACTGCCTCACCATGCATGCATGTTTTTTGCTTATGGTCGCACGTGACCTTGTCTTGTGTTTTGGATGTCACATGTGAGCCACATGCCGAGGAACACACAATTCACGACCACTCCGTTTGGTCTAACATAAAAGAGTTATACCACTTCTTGTTTTTACTTTTAAACATACAAATATTTTTCTACTATGACTATGACATATCATGTCAAAAAAAGACCATGACATAACATTTCAAAAGTAAGCATACCTTTAACTTTTCTACTGGGATTGATTTGCACACCAAATTTCTTGACAAAACATCATTTTAAACAAGCTGTATAGCACACCGTACAACACTGTAATGCACAGGTTGTGGTGAAAGAATAAAAAGTTGTGGTGTGCAAATCAATCCCCTTTCTACAGGTCGGTCAAATTTGAAATTGTATTAATCGGTCAAACTTAAAAATTGGACCAGCGGTGAGCAATTTTGAAACATCGGGGAGCAAGGGTGAAATTGTTTTTTTTTTTGGACTAAGAATGAAATCTGGTCAAACCATGGGGACTAACGGTGTATTTTACTTAAAAAGAAAAGTAAAAACCCCTCTTTCTCCCTTTCCTCCTCCGTCAGTATAGGCGGTGGCGATCTCTAAACATATATTCCCAAATCATTCAAAATCCTTCCTACTGTTTTTATAATTCTCCTAAGGTAACATATTATTATTCCTGTTCAATTTGTTTTATATTTTATTATTATTATTATTATTATTGCGAATTCCTTCCTTCCTTTGAATTCAATCACAATTCCATATGTTTCTACTCTACTTTAGTCTACACAATTATCTTCAATTAGTCTTAATACTAATAAAAATACGTCAATTATTAGGGCTATATATATACAGATGGTGGGTTTTGCTATAATATACTACAATTAAATTATACAGTACCAGTGTATTAGTTTTGAACCCTGCTCATACTGATTAAATTCCCGGTCTCGTGTTTTTGCCAATTCGGTTTTCAGGTTTTTATCGGGCTGGTCTGGTTTTTGGATCGTGATCAGCCCTAGATTAGGGGGTGTTTGTTTAAGCGTATATTACTTATATGTGGGCTTATGAGCTTATTTGAGGCTTATATTTCATAAGCCCCAATTTTCCAACTTATTTCGACACTTGTGGGCTTATATAAGTTTAATAATGCATTTGGGACTATTCTATAATTAGAAAGGCTTAAAATTCAGACTTTTTTCTTGCTTATTATGGAAAGATTTCAAAATTAATTTGTTAGGAAGCAAGTTGGTTTTGAAATTTGTTACGAAGCGGTTGGTTGTTCAAACTAAAATTATTTGGCTTAACCATCTAAACGTGTAACCAAATAACGCAAAATATAATCACACGGTACCTGCCGCATTGCGCGGGTACCGTTCTAGTTATGCTATAATAAACTTATATAAACCCACAAGTCTCAAAATAAGCCGAGAAATCGGGGCTTATGAAATATAAGCCTCAAATAACCTCATAAGACCTTAAGCAAACACCTCCTTATATTATTCATTAGTAAGCCTTAAACATTCATAACCACTATATGGTTTTTTAATCTCGAAATTGGAGTTTTTATCTGTAAATTGGATGATTTCAAATATGCTTTTGCTAGTTTCTAATTAGTGGACTCACAATCTTATTTGATTGTAGGATATTATCAATTCGGCAATATGCTTTCAGGTCTCAAGTTCATACCTCGTGATCAAAACGACGATAAAGTAACTCCTCTATATCCATTCCTTCCTAGCTCTTTTATTTCTTATACCATATGAACGTGACGCATTATTGCTTTTGTATTAACCGTTCATTTTTTTTGTAGACACAAGATGACAAATCAGACTCGAGGAAAAGTAACAAAAAGAAGAAAAACAAGTCCCGTCATGATGGCTCGAGTGACGAGGATGGATCTCAGAGAATCAAGAAAAGGTCTAAAAAGAAGTGGTATTCCTCTGAAGAAGATCTCAAAAGGTGAAGATCGGTGGGATCACCCTGGTCCCATGCATCCTAAGGATGCCAACCGGACCCTCCCCCAAGGACCCGGCCCCAGGCAATCAGCACCTGTCCCAGTGACTGTACTTATCAGGAGGTGGGCTATGAACCCTGGCTATTATCTCAAAAGACCCCTCGCTGACCAGTCAATCTGAGCATTTGCGGTGGGGGGATGGTATCAACAGAGCATGTGGTCCTGCCCCACTTGAGGACTTCCCGGTAGGTCACCCAACCGGTACTACTCTCAGAGTGGCTCACTTAACTCTATAAGAGTTACCCACTAGACCACATGCTAGTTGATTCCTCTGAAGAAGATGATTCCGACTCGTACTCGGATAGCGGGAGTGATGATGATACGAGAAAAGGGAAAGAATCGAAAAAGAGACACAAGTCAAAGAAGTCGAGGAGAAGGGGGAAAAGTAAACGAAGGGGATATTCAAGTGATGAATCCGACGATGACGATGATGATAAGAAGGGAAAGGGGAAATCGGACAAGAGTGATATAGATGGTATGATTTTATAACGAGATTTTAAGATTATTATTGTTTATTTTTTTGTAAATACGTTCAAGTAATCACGTTGCTTGCTTGCTTTATATTTTTGAAGGAAATAGCGGTTCTATGAATGATAATGAGAATATCGTAAGGAAAGAAATGGGTTTGGAGTGGATGCTTAGACCTAAAGAAGAGGACGTCAAACAGAAATCTGTACCAGCTTCTAGTCGTCCGGAAGAACCTCCTGCCAACGAGGTATGCTTTTATTTCTTTTTAAAGTCATTGCTGTTTCGCTTCTGTCCGAATAAGAAAATATATGTAAAAGTAGACCAGCTTCTTATTTTCAACCTAAGGGGCTTCTCCTGAGATGTATTGGCTTTATTTTCTCTCTGGTATTGAATTTAGTTTATCGTGACGTTTACATAGTACGAGACAAGTTAGGTATATTTCATACAATAAGCTCGATACCTTTAACCTTCTAAAAAATAAGTTGGCCCCTAGTAAGTCTTTTCAAGCTTCTTTGGTCTCCATGAAGTTTCGTCATTGTTTCCAAGTCACTCTACTCTGTAGGTGCTTGCTTATCTGTACAAGTAATTCACAGCAGACGTACTTTAAGATCATGTTACGCTTTTATCTTATAAGGTGCTGTTGTGGTTGTAGTTTTTTAGGGCGTTGGAGAGTATGATGTATCTTTTATATCCGAAATGGTTGCTATCATTTGCTCACCTTGCAAGAGTTTGTTTACATTTTCAGATAAAGAAGGTGAATCCCAGAGAGCTGAATCCTTACTTCAGGAATGACGGAAGTGGCTATCCGGAAGAAGAGGGTGATGGAGCCAAATCTAGAGATAGTAATCTTCTGTCAACTTCAATAGTAGGAGACGGAGGTGCAAGCTGGAGACTTAAAGCTATGAAGCGTTCTCAAGAGCAAGCAGCTCGTGAAGGAAAAAACCTTGATGAGGTGCGTTTTGCTTGCATAATTAATCCATCATGTATTACTTTTTCTGTCATCATCATGGTATAAATGATATGTATTTATCATTACAGGTAGTTAAAGAGCGGTGGGGTTCTTTGGGTAAACTAGCGGTTTCCGTGGCATCAAATTCTGCCGCACCATCCCATGCTCACCTTCATGCCATTAAAAACAGAATAAGACAGCAGAACAGGGACCAGCCAGGTGATCAAAATGTAAGTATTATTACTGTAATCTTTGGTTGTGATTCATGTGCCTCAGTACATTTCAATTTAAATTTTCATTTTTTATAACTCCAGACGTAGGCATTGTTTTTTAAGGGATAATACCTGTCAGGTCAAAAACCTTGGCAGAAGGGTCATTAAGCTTAAAAGTCAACCAGCAGGTCACGAATGTTGGCCCCCTTAATCTATTAGTTTCTGGCCTTGTAATGAAAAAACATATGGCCATTTTACACTTGCATGCTTCTAAAAAAAGCTAGTTCGCTGTTGCCTGTTGGTATTTATTAAACCAGTTATTGGTCCTATTATCCAAATAAGTAATTGACTGAGCGAATGTGTAACACATATTATGTTTTAGAACTCAGAAGAGGATTATGTTTTATTACTTGATTAGAGCTCAGTTTAGTGGCCTGTTATTTTAAACTTTGTTTTTGTTTGTGATAATTTGGCATATATGTCATTGTCACAGGTTAAATGTCTGCACATGTGTTGATATCAGCTGGTTGCATTAAGTAATTTATGGATTATTCTTTTTTATTTGTTCATATCAGGAGACTGAAAGGGATGATAGCCAGAAGGGAATGCATGCTAAAATGAGGGTGCCCAGACGTGACGAATCTTTATCATGGGGCAAGCGGAGAGGTCAAAACATGTCAGTTAAGGACGCTGGTGTTATTTCTTCTGCATTGTCCAGCTTACAAAAGTTCAGCAACGATGGGAGTTTCTTGCATCAATTCAAGGGGTCACAGCAGCAGAAAAACGATGATTCATCGTCTACAGATGGTGGTGACAGGAGAGATTCCAAATCTGAAGAACCATTGTCTCATACAGATGGTGGTGACAGGAGAGAGGTGTCCAAATCTGAAGAACCATCGTCTCGTGCAGACATGAAGCCTGCACTAAGTGCAAACCAGTTGGCTGCTAAAGTTATGCAGCTTCGTATGAAAGGAAAGCATGCCGAAGCTGACAAACTATTGGTAAGGACCTACTTTTTGTTTTTGCAACAGATGGAGGATGATATTTCTCTCATAAAAGTTCAGGATTAGACTTCTAGCTTCTCCTGGTTGTTTTGAAAGCATGCTTTGTTATGTGGGCTGAAAATCATTCTTTCTTTTAAATGTCTTTTAGTTATGTGGTTACTGTACACTTTATTAAGGTTGAAACGGTTGCGCTATTGTTAGGAACCTTATCTGTTGTCGGAAGTTGATTTGCGAAAATTATTATTCTTTATTTCAGAAAGAGGCAGAGGTTAATGAAGGGAAAAGCAAAACTGATACTGTCGGAAGCAATCCACAGGGTGATGGAACCGCAAGCAGGTAACATTTTTTTTTTCTTTAGCATTCGGCTTAATGTGCAAGGGGTATATACAAAAAAAGGATATAATTTTAAACTTTGTATAGACCTTTCTCTTGTCGAGTTCTATCTACAGATGTAAATGTCATGTACTCGTTTATACCCTTTATGATAGTTTGATGACATCTTTCTTTCTATATATAGGTATATTATGCACGGCTTAAAATCACGCGAAAAGAATAGAGAGGAAGATGCCGACATGCATGTTGCTCGATCGATTATGCAAAACAAAAATTTCAGTATATCAGGTCAGGCAGATGATGAGTATGATAATGATGAGGGACCTAAGAGAAAGAAACGGGGTAAAGGTGACAATAATGCTGCTCCCAAGCCAGCCCGTTTTGAAAAACGTATTTTGACCCAACAGGAACGTTGCAACTTTTGTTTTGAGAACCCTAAGAGACCACGTCATCTTGTTATTGCAATCGCCAATTTCACATATATGATGTTACCTCAGTGGCAGCCTGTTGTACCAGGGCATTGTTGCATGTTGCCCATGCAGGTTAGTTTTTCTCATGTTCAAGTTTCTCTTTAGTTATTCATATAGATTAGAGTGTTTTCTATAACGCTTATCTCTATTTTTCATGCAGCACGATCTAGCCACAAGAAGTGTTGATGATAATGTGTGGGATGAAATACGCAATTTCAAGAAGTGTCTTCTAATGATGTTTGCAAAGCAAGAGAAGGAGGTTGTTTTTCTTGAAACGGTTATGGGGTTGGCAAAGCAGAGCAGACATTGTATGATAGAGTGCATCCCTTTGCCCCCAGAAGTTGCTAAACAGGCTCCTCTTTATTTTAAAAAGGTTTGTGTACTTTTAGATACAATAAACTTTTAACAGAATTAATGATAGGCTTTGTGCGTTCCGGGACTTGTGGTTTGGTAACTAATGGTCGGTTGTTGTTTGCAGGCAATTGATGAAGCTGAATCGGAATGGAGTCAACACAACGCCAAGAAACTAATCGATACAAGTGAAAAGGGGCTGCGTCACTCAATACCCCCAGACTTCCCATATTTTCATGTGGAGTTTGGTTTGAAGAAAGGGTATGTTCATGTTATCGATGATGAATCACAGTTCAAGAGCAGTTTTGGTGTGAATGTTGTAAGGGGTATGCTTCGTTTGCCTGCAGAAGACATGCATCGGCGCCACCAACGTGACTCTTTAGACAGTCAAAAACAAGCTGTTGCAGATTTTCGTCGAGATTGGGACTCTTTTGACTGGACTAAGCAGCTTGATTAGATTATACCTGTATTCTTCATAGAAGTTTATCTTATGCATTTGACCATTCTTGATGATTTTTGTTCATCTTACTTTTGTAAAAGCCATTTTCAGAAGCGTTTCTTGATATCACGTGCACCTATAGAAAGTTAGACTACAAGTTAAATTCCATGATGGTTCTCTAAGCTTTTGGCTGTTTTTGATATTGATTTCAAGTATTGTGTTTTCATGTTGCATTTTTAAGAAATAGATTGTTCTTGCAAACCCACCAGATATGAGAAAATTGATAGTACATGTTCAACAAGAAGGAGCCAAGCATAATGGGTTCGGGTATATGACGGGCTTACAAGCTTAGTAGCTTATGTGTCAAAGCCAAAAGTTATTTATAGATCTAACTTTTACCATAGAACCCATCAAACAATCTTAGCTACTCATTTTTTTTTATCAAAATAAAAAAATAAACTTCCACCCTTTTTTTAAAACTTAAATATTTCGCAAACCGTAAATCGTCAAGCTACAAAAAAAATACCATTGCGACGAGAATTAAATTATCTTTCTATAGACATGCATTGTTATATACTTTCGACAATTTTTTTTTCGCCCAGAAAAATCATATATGATTCATAAGAATCATATATGATTCAAAGAATCGAATCATATATGATTTTTTACGAATCATATATGATTTTTACGAATCATATATGATTCTTTCTGGGCGAAAAAGAAATTCGTCGAAAGTATATAACAATGCATATCTATAGAAAGATCATTTAATTCTCGTCGCGATGGTATTTTTTTTTGTAGCTTGAAGATTTACCGTTTGCAAGATATGTTGTTTTGAAAAAAAATAAGTGAAAAATATAAATGGTTGGCTATGATTGGTTGATAGGTTCTATGACATGTATGAGTTCTACATGGATCTCAACTCATGTGTCAAATAAGTCCAAACTAAGTGTTTGGTTAAGCTTAAATGAGTGAGCTTAAAAGCTTATATAAAAAGTTTTTGATAGGCTTCACAAGTGTGGCTTCCAAAAAAGGTTGGATTTATATAAGATGTTAGAATCACAAATTACAATTTACTTTCAATTATATTCAATATAAAATTTATATTTATCACTTTTTAGCGATTTATCAACTTAAGTTAAATTAAACACTTGAATTTATCAATTTATTTAACATAAGCTAATCTAAACATTAACATAAACTTATGAATTTATGATATATAAGCCATAAGTTGCTTACTTGCTTATATAACATAAGTTTATTTAACATAAGTTAATCTAAACATTAATAAACTTATGAATTTATGATATATAGGCCATAAGTTGCTTACTTGCTTATATAACATAAGTGTAAGCCAAATTCTAGTTAAAATGAACAAATATCATAAATTGTCCATGTGGTTTACTGGGTATAACGAAAATGGTCCATATGCTTTTTTTCCCCGGATCCAGTCCTTATGATTTTGACCCGTTACGGGTCTCGTCCCTTGACCAAGTTATCCGTCAATTGACCGTTAAATCCATTAACCAGACTAATAACTTGGGGGTATTTTCGGTCTTTCATGTTTGGCGCCAAACAAAACACACTTTATCAAACCCTAAAGTATCATAATTGATCCCTAAAGTAGTATTTCACCCACCCACCCACCAAATTGGCTCATTAAACTTGCAAATTGAGTGATACCCTAGAAATAGGAAAACCAAATTCAACAATGTTGTGTGAATGGAGGGTGCGTAAAAAGGGTTCAACAGTTTAGTTAATTCAGTTGTGTAGTAATTTTGAGTTTCTAATGTAAATAGTATTTTGTATGATCAGGTGAGTTTCAAACAGTTTTTTGTCGTGCATTCACCAGTCTTACTTGTTAAAAATTTATAATTTGTTTTTAATTATAGTGAGTTGATGTTTTATATTCATGTGGAATGAAGGTAAAATCATGAACTTTTTCATAATTTAATGTATCTATAATTGTTAAGCATTTTATAAACTTGAAAAGGTTCAACAAGTTTTATAAAATCAAAAACTCTGTAAATTAATGATTTAATAAATATTTAAACTTTTTAAAACGCCCGTCGTGCTTCTACAAAAAGGTAAAATAATAAATTAATAATAATAAATCTTTTATATAATACAATAAAACTTTTATTGGGAATTTTCCATTTCAAAAAATGCATTCATACTTTATTTAGTAATAATTTTATTTAAAAAAAAATATTTTCTTATTAGGTAATATTTTATATTTATCCATAACACAAGTAGAAGATAAATACAAAAAATATAGATAAGATGCAATTAAGACAAGTAAAAGATAAATACAAAAAATAAAGATAAGATGCAATTAATATTAGTATTAAAATTTTTAAATAATTATATTTAATAATAAAAAATTATAATTAAACATCATAAATCAAACAAAACAAAGATTAAATTATTTGTTTTTTAATAAATAAAAATATATGATTCAAAAAAAATTTAAAAAACCCGCGCGTGCGCGGGCATTATAACTATAAATAAATAAATAAAAATAAAAATTAGGTTAGTAAAAAACATAAAGAAAGAGAAATGGAAAGCCCAATAAAAAGAAATCCGTAAATCGTCTCTTGAGTTTATGTCAAGTTCCCAAAATACATTTTATACAGTAAATAAAAACCCAAAACCCAAAATCCAAAGTGAAAGTGAAGAAAGGGTTTGTCACTTTGTAACAATCCCCTCCTCATTATCTTCCCGCCAAAACATCATCATCATCATCGGTGGGGACGTCTTTCTGGGGTATGTTTCATCTTTCTTTTTCTTAACTATTGTTATTATTATTGTTTGTTTGTTAGTAACTAACAAATGAATGGTTTTCTTTTTTGTTTTTTTTTTAAAAAAGGGGTTTACTTAAAGCCCAATGAGCCTTACACTCTGCCGTACAACCAGAATCATCCTAAAATTCTTCGCATCACTCAGGTAAACATTCTCATTTCCTAATATAGCTAGTTTATGGCTTATTTGGTTTTGGGCTTATGTTTCATAAGTTCACTTTTTATTGCATATTTTGCAATGTTTTGGCTGATATATACTTATTATGTCATAATAATCTCACAAGTTTCAAAATAAGCCACAAAACCACATAAGCCATAAGTCCCCTATTCTAATAGCCGGCTTATGACTTATTTGGTTTTGGGCTTATGTTCCATAAGTTTTTGTGCCTTATTTTGCAAATTTTTGGCTTATATAAGCTTATTATGACATAATAAGTATATATAAGTCGGAAAGTTTCAAAATAAGCTCCAAAAAGTGAGCTTATGAAACATAAGCCCAAAACCATATAAGCCGAAACAAACACCCCCTAAGTAATCTTTTTGATTTTCTATCTCAATTATTTTAGAAAAAATGAATGGCTTTTCTTTCATCTTTTGAAAACTTGTTTAGATGAGATTTTTTTAGAAAAGTGAAAAGGAAAAATTTTGTAGGAATGTGTAAATAACTCTTTTCGGAATTCTAGTTATATTTTGAAAAAGTGGACTTTTCACTTTTCTAGATAAAATTTTTAAATAAATTTGTGACTAAACATGTTTTCTATTTTTTTTAATGAAAACATGTTCTAGGAAAGTGTTATACTTTTCACTAACTAAACGCACCCTTATGTTCTTGTAGAGTCTTTTTTTTTGGCCCCGTTTCATTAACAGACACTGATAGTACTAATAATAACTGACAAAAGTAAAACGGCTATATAAAGTTATCAGCTTGTATTGTAAGAATAAAAATGTAATTGTAACTTGTTGGCTGCCAACAGGCTACCCTTGGAGATGCTATACGGACTTCACCAGCTAGGAGCACAGTAAATTGTTCCATAGGAGATAAACCAGAAATAGCTATATGTTCTTTATGCGTACCACACTTGACTTGTTGTCAACTAGACCTTGAGTTTCACGAATCCCATGATGTCGTTTTCTCCGTCAAAGGCCCACGAGGCATTCATCTTGCTGGTTACTTTGTAACTCCTGCTGCTGATCATCTCCGTTTAATGTGAGTTTCTCAACAACATATACAAATCGATCACTTACAAAATTGCATATCTTTGACTATATATCGGTTTTAATAATGTGATCAGGAACAATGGGAATGAAGTTCCCGAGAAAACACAATGTGGACTTCTTCAAGAAAATGGGTATCACTTTTTCTTTCGCTAAAAGTAGCTAAGCATATATTTTTTTTTTCTTGAAAAATCTAAAAAGTCAAATGTTGGCAAAGTATTAATATCAGCGCTGTGTTATTTTGATGAATTAGTGATGCAATTGTAAAGAAAAAGAAGAAGAAGAAGAGAAGCAAGAAGAATAAGAAAAACAAAGCTAGTACCATAGAATCTACAGCCAGTGGATATGTTAGTGATACACAGAGTGATATGTTAAAATCAAGAGTAACCAAAAAAGATGGGTGAGACATTAATTTATACTTGTTTATTTTTACTCATAGTGTAGGGAAGCTTTTACATTAGATTGTTAGCAGCACTTGTGTTTATATTTTGTATGATGATTGTATATAAAAGGAATTTATGGACTAATAACTTTGAAACTTTGAACAGTTCCACTAATGCTTTAGAAAGAAGCGAGGACAAGGTGAAGGCGAAAAGGGAAGCGAGTACCATAGAACCTGTGGCCATTGGAAATGTTAGTGCAACGGAGGATGACAAGTTTGGTTCAGAATCAAGAATAATCAAAGAAAATGGGTGAGACATAAATTTATAGTTGTCCGTCTTTACTCATCTTATAGACTATAGTGGAGCATTCAAATTGAATTGGTAGCCCAACTTGTGTTTATATCTTGTATTTTGCATGATGATTGTATGTCAAAGGACATTACAGACAAATAACTTTGAAATTTTGGAACAGTTCTACTAATGCTCTCGAAAGAGGTGAGGACAAAGAGGAGAAGAAGAATAGGAAAAGGAAAGCGCGTACCATAGAACCTACAGCCAGTGGGTATGTTAGTCCTACGGACGATGATAAGTTTGGTTCAGAATCAAGAGTAATTAAAGAAAATGGGTGAGACATAAATTTATAGTTGTCCATTTAAATTGAATTGGTAGCCCAACTTGTGTTTATATCTTGTATTTTGTATGGTGATTTTATATAAAAGGACTTTACGGACAAATAACTTTGAAATTTTTGAACAGCTCTACTAATGCTCTCGAAAGAGGTGAGGACAAAGAGGAGAAGAAGAATAGGAAAAGGAAAGCGAGTACCATAAAACCTACAGCCAGTGGGTATGTTAGTCCTACGAAGGATGATAAGTTTGGGTCAGAATCAATAATAATTAAAGAAAATGGGTGAGATAAATTTACAGCTGTCTATTTTTAAGTTTATCATGTATAATTGTATATAAAAGGACTTAACTGGCACATAACTTTATAATTTTGAACAGTGCTAATACTCTTGAAAAAAATGAGGACACGGTGGAGAAGAAGAAAAAGAAGAAGAGGAGGAAGAAAAGTGGATCAAGTAAGGATATTGTTAATGGCTGAATGCTTAACCTTTGCAATCTCTGTTTTAAGGAGTAAATTAAACCAAAAATCATATAAACTATGTCGTATAATTTGTTTAACAGAAGAAGATTTGTTCTGGCTTTGACTTTCGACTGATTATGTCTTCTTTTTGCATTCTTGTTAGAGCACAATTTGAGTAATGACAAGAATCCTAGCATGGGGGACATGAATGGAGATAGTCCAAGTTTGACAATCGAAGGTGAACTTCCGGAAATGTCGAGTAAGATAACCAAACTATAATTTTCAGAAACATTATATGCTAGTTTTAATCAACACATGAAACACATATTTTTTTCTTTTTCTGAATACTAATTTCAGTGACTTATATGATCAGAGTCGATTCTCGTGGAATGTAAAGTCAAGGGAGCAGGAGCGAAAATCAAGTAAATTTGTGTAGATAAGCCAATCAGTTTAGAGAGTTACAAGGCAAGCACAATTTTGTGAAGTTTCACTTCAATTTTCTTTTGTGGATCAAGAAGAAACACTATTGCCCTCAAGTTGTTTTCATGGTTAAGATTTGAGGGCATTTTGGTCCAAAAGTGACAAACTTGTTTCAAGAAACCAATATCAATAGATGGTTTGGTTGGTTGTATATCTCACAATTTACTTAATTCTTCTCAATCCTCAAGTAGACAAGCAACCGAGAAATATTAGTATTTTATTCTCGTTAACAGGTTGTTATATTTTGGTTGCATGTATATTAAAAAAAGTACATTTTTTGATACAGAAGGCTGATGTTATGTGTAGGAATGAAAATGATATGACGATGATGGTTATTAGAGAAAAAAAGTACATTTTTTTATACAGAATTTCTACTGAAACATGCGACTTTCAGAATACAAAATACCCATTTGCTACAATGGTAGAATAAGAAGATATTTGCGACTGTTCAAAAAAATTTCAACGGATCTTTATATTTTCTAAACTGTGACATCCTGAATTAAAAGGAGTAAAAGCTTTATTGATGCTTAGTGGTTTTTTGTTTTCCGTCAGTTTGTCTTTCAGTCTTCAGGAATGATTAAACCAGAAACTAGTATAACTTCTCTTATAATATAATGTTCCTTCTGTATTGAAGAAAAATGCATGTTTTGACTTCTGAGGTCATACTTCAACTATTTAGATCTGAATCTAATATGCACCTTTACACACTGTGAAATCATCGGCCCTATTCTATATGTAGTATCTGTTACTAAGTTTACTTTAGTTAATAAAGCTTTCTCACAAAGTTAAGAATTCATAGAAGTTTCGAAGTTGCAAATTTGGTTTGGTAGACCCCAAGAGTCAAACACTGTAATTTTTTTCTTTGTTGCAGCAGTTAACTTGTTGCTCTTCTTTCACAACTGACAGTCTGACATATGCAATCAATTCACTTCTCTGGTAAATATTACACATATTGGGCGGTTAATCGTTTATGTACTCAAAGCGTGTCTTTCAGGATCGGTTAATCCAATTACTGCAATAGCGTGATATTTTATGGGTTCTTAACTACAAATCTGACCCAAGTGTAATTAAGAGACTGAACACATTACATGCAGAAGAAACAATATCTGCCCCGTTTCATTCTACTATAGATTCACTATACGGAGGTAGCCATGTGTGAGTCTATGCTAAATGTGATTCTGTTTTGTATCAGATTTTAGACAAACTATAACAGATTATGCTGAATGCTAATAAAATACGTATAATTTTTCAGTTTTTTTTTTTTTTTTTTTTTTTTTTTTTTTTTTTTTTTTTTTTTTTTTTTATAAGTTGGTTTTGTCATAAAAAAGATTGCACAAATACTAGAGTCGAGTTCCATAGTTCACCTGTTTGGGTTATAAGTGGTTTATTTTGATGGAAGATATATATTGCAACCAGGAGCTTAACAAACAGTCCATATTAAACATCATGTACGATGTTGAGTTCTATGCCTTATATTCATCTCGTGAACATAATTAAGTGTTATTGTTGCATATCATGTTTAAGACATAAAATCATAGTCCAGGGTGCTGTAGTCAGCAATAATTGTTGATAGTGCTGGTTATAAAGACTAACATAAGTGTAGTAACAAGAATAGTTTTGAATGATTGAAGGGATACACAAAATCTTTCCTTAAGATGATAACACTGCATTACTAATTCCCTGCAATTATTCTTGTTAACATTATATCTCAACTTAAAATAATCATAATTTTTCTTACTTCCATATCATTTTAAAAAATTGTCTGATACTAATTTAATTGATTATCATTTTGCACATATATGTATCACACATGAGCACCCTTCAAAGTTTATACATTCATAATGATGGACAAATCCATACGTATTAGAGTCTTATGCACATTTGAATTAGAAAAAGCTGTATGCAATCATGGATTTTTCCTGATGGCACCCAGCTGTTGGAATCCTTCCAGCAAAACATTGTTTATACACTCAGATGCGGTGAAAAGAGGGTTTGGTCGTCTATTTCGTAATCCTACATTGTTTGAAGATATTGTTAAAAGCATTCTCCTTTGTGGTTGTCGGTATGTTCTGTCTACAATTTGAATCAATCTTTTTTGTTTATATTATCAATACATAATTACTAATGTAAGACTAATGATAAAGGTCTTTATTAATATAAACCAATTGATCCTTGCAGATTCAAAGATACTTTAGAAATGGCGGAAAAACTTTGCATCCTTACAAAACGGCTACCAAGTGTTAAAAGAAAGAGAGGTAAGAAACCGGAATCCTCATTGGGTAATTTTCCGAGCCCACAAGAGCTAGCAAGACTTGACTTAAAAGATCTGGGCAACTGCTGTTTGGGATATAGAGGTGCCACAATTTTAAAGTTAGCGAAGGATGTCATGAATGGCGAGATCAATTTGCTCGACTTGGAGAATCTTTGTGATGCGGATAAATTGTATAACAAGTAGACATATCAAACAGGTTCATACTTTAATCATCTTTCTTAACAAATCACTTTAATTTGATACATTTTGCTTGATCAAGTTCCATTGTATGTACATTGGTGCCATATTAATAGAAATAGAAATTGAGAGTTTGACTTCATGATCGCTCTAATAGATGCCTAGAGCCCTAGACGGTTAAGTGATACTGTTTAATGTTTTACGAACTGATCATATGGAATATAATGACTGTCCAAAATGTGTATGGACATAGGTGATAACATATTTACACTGACATGCGCTAATCATCAAGGTAACTAGGTTAGTATATTTTCTTGCCCTTCGTATATCTATAACACATGTTTTAATTCATGGTGTCAGGTCCACCAAAGACGAGTGTTTGAAGAAAAATGTAGAGGCAATAGTTAAGGATATATATGACAAGTATGCATCATTTAAGAAACTTGCTTTCTGGTACCACAATTCTCCATTCATGTTAAATCCCTCGTAATATATCATATATGTGTGTATAGGCCTGAGCATCGGGCCGGAACCGATCCCGTCCCGACCCGTCCCGACGAAGCCCGATCCCGATTGTGGCCGGAATCCCAAACCGACTCCCGATCCCGATTGTGTTCGGTTAGTCGGTATCAGTTAGTCGGTATCGGTCGGATTAGCTTGTTATTGATCGGAATCATCCCGTCCCGACCCGACTCCCGATTGTGGCCGGAATCCAAAACCGACTCCCGAACCGTTTGATAGTCGGGATCGGAATCGGGCCGGCGGGTTGGTCGGAATCGGGCCGGAAAACGGGCGGCGGGCGGTTATGCTCAGCCCTATGTGTGTATGTTTTGAGGCTTGACATGTGTTTGATGTAACAAGGTTGGAATTATTTGCACCATTTCAGACACTCGCTAACTATTTTAAATGTCTTCTAATATATATTTATCATCACTAAAACATAAAAGAGATATATTTACATTATTTGCACCAATAAATACAACCCCAGAACTCGATGAAACGTTTTGAATCATATAAAGAAGATTGGGAGTATAAAGATGGTGTAGTAAGTTATAGATGTCCTGAACATTAATTCTTTTGGGGTTTGTTAGATATTAGAATAATCATGTTCTTAGACATGCAGAGGGATTTGTTTATAACTTATAGATAGTTGATTATAAGAGTATAAATACTCATCATTTCATGTGAAATCTATACTACATTATAATGCATTTGGGACTATTCTATAATTAGAAAGACTTAAAATTCAGACTTTTTTCTTGCTTATTATGAAAATATTTCAAAATTAATTTGTTAGGAAACAAGTTGGTTAGGAAGCGGTTGGTTGTTCAAACTAAAATTATTTGGCTTAACCATCTCTAATATCTCTACTTATAAAGCATGAAGATAACTAAACATGTAACCAAATAACGCAAAATATAATCACACGGTACCCGCCGCCGCATTGCGCGGGTACCGTTCTAGTAATAGAAAATACATAAGTTGAAACATCTCTCTCATTTCTATATCACATGTTGCACATACTTATACACACTGACACACACAAAGCTCATATAAAAGTAATAAAGACTCTCGAACGATAAAAGAGATCGCATGTATGTCATCTCTGCTACATTGCTTTGGACTCTTTGGCGCTATCGAAACGTCTTCAATTCTTAATCCATGAGGAAAAGTGATATTTTTTATTGTATTCGTTTGTTTCCTTTTTCTTATATTAAGTATAGAGATGCTAAGATTCATAGTTGGAATGATTAGTTAAAATATCCTTTGTAATTTGTAGCTCCTTGCTAGAGGTTCGTTTATTTATAAATTTTGCCATTCAAAAAAATAAAAATAAAGACTCGAAAACTACAAGTGATACCCTTCCATGCTTTTTTTGTTTTTTTATTAATTTTTTTTTTTATATAATTTATATTATAAAACTTAAAGTTTAACAAGTCAAAAATATTAAGTTGACAAAAAATACGGAACAGAAACTAATAAAAAACTGTGTTGTACTGTCAACAGAAGTTCAAAATGAGGTGAAAGTTGTATTTTAATATACTTATTGATGAGCAAGGAGGGGTACCAATAACGTAACTATGAATCTAGCTTGACTAGAAACAACAAAAGGAACATGTTTTGCTAAAAAGTTTAGTGGGTCATTACACCACTATAATATTTGGCAATTTCTTCATCTATTTGGCAATTTTTCATCAAATGTCGTTTTATACTATAAAACGGAAAAAAGAGAGATGAAGAGAGAAAAAGGAGTGAAGTAAAAAAGAGATGAATAAGAAATTATTTTTTTTATCTTGTGTTCCTAAGTTGGAAAGAAAAGAAAAAGAAGCAAGAAAAAAAAGCTTTAAAATTAACTTCACTCTGTTTTATCCCAATTTGAGAAGTAACTTAGTAGAATAATTATGATGTAATTTAGTATCATTTACTTTCCTCTCTTCTTCTAAAAAATCTTAAAAACACATTTTTTTTTATTACCATCCCAAACTTTTCCCTTTCACTTTAGAAAATAAACTCGGGAAGAGAGTGATGGTATATTTTTATCTTGTATTTTTTTTTGGGTTTTGCTAACGACAGCCCTAAGGGTTGTCGTTAAGCAAATAAGTTTTATTACAACATCATTTATGAATGCTTTTGATTGGCTGATAATTCCGAAAAAAGTGGAGACAATTTAAGATATAGTGAATACACAATTGACATTTGATTGTGATTGGTTGAATTTCATTATGACAAACAATTGTAATAAAATAATGTCTCTTAACGACAACCCTTAGGGCTGTCGTTAGCAAAACTTTTTTTTTTTTTTTTTTTTTTTTTTTTTTTTTTTTTTTTTTTAATTATTTGCCATGAAATCAACGTTTTCGAAGACTTGTATAATTCATACTCTTTTAGTATTATTTGACGGTATATTCTGGATAGCTATTTGTGGATTCCCTATTTTAAAAATCTAGGTGCCTTGGTACTTATCTATGTACGCAAACCGCCCTTCATTTTTTTTAGGCAAATAAAAATGAACACGCATAAAACACGTCTTCATTTTTAGGCAAATAAAAATTTTGCCTATAAAAGACCCCTTCAACGTTTTACAAAATCAATAGCACTTGCCACAAATATTAAGAAAGAAAACATACATACATATAAAATGTCGTCAGTTGGATTCAGCTATGCTCAAGTTAACCAAGAGCAGCAACGTCTTAAGAAGAAAACGAAGCCTTTAGCACATGACTCTTCGGTTTTGGTACCAAAGAATAAGTTTTCGGAAAGCAAAGTTTTTCCAGCCGAAACTGTTTCTTTACCAGTTGCTTCTGTGAAGCCAATTCCGTAACGCCTGAAATCATGGGCGGAGATAGGAGGGGGCACAAGGGCACGTGCCCCTAGCGAACAAATTTGTAGTGTAATTTTTAAAAAATATTTGGCTTTTTTTAAATAATTTGTAGTGCAGTTTTCTAATATGAAAATGTATTGTTAACTGAAACAAATGTATTTGAGTTAACTGAAACATATATGGGATCTTGTATTTTGTTGGATTTGTTGATTTAACATTCGAATCAATAAATGTTTTCGTCATAATACGAGAGTTTATAATTTGTTACTAATTGTTATGTATGAACGTATGGTAAGATTGTCTCATCAATAAACTATAAATCTTTTGATTTTAGAAATATTATACCAAAATGATTGAATAACAAGACGAGTTACGCACTAAAAAAGATTGTCATCTAGTGAAACATAAAAAAGTTTCACCAAAAGTCAAAAAAATGTCACTAATAGTAAAAAATATCACCGAAAGTGTAAAAGAAGTGTCACTAAAAAAATATGTACTTCTCCCACACTTAAAAAAGTGTAGGTAAAACTCTATTTATAACGACACAAAAAAGTGTGATCGAGTACATTGTTTTTGCCTTTTGTGACACATTTTGTTTATAAAGATTGGCATTATCTCAAAATTTTAGGCTTTTGCTACCACTTATAGAAAAATGTCACCTAAAAAACTAGAATTAATGACATTTTTTTGTGTCATTAGTAGCTCTGTCACTAAAGTCTAGTTTCTTGTAGTGACCGTAGGATCTAACAAAAAGATTCCTACTAAGAAAAGGTAGTAACGTGGAGCTCATATCGTTCACAGTCGGCACAGATTACCTCATGATCGATACTTAAATCTCTCTAATAATAGTATGTTACGAAACCATAAGTATGATGGTCAAACAAAGCAGTAACGTTGACGTACGTTTGTGGCTAAAATTAGCGAATAGTTAGAGCATATTGAGTGGTATATCCCTTGTCCCTCTTCCATACAAAGTACCGAATACATATAGCTATAGCTATCATTTGAGCTATTTAGGGTAAATACCCACTAATTAAATAAATATGACAACTAGATAACAACTAAGACAATGCTTATCTACATATCGATTAATACTCCCCCACAGTTGGAGCGGGAGGAAGCTGGACGCTCAAACTGGAGCGAAATTCTTCAAATAAAGCTGAAGGAAGACCCTTGGTGAAGATATTTGCGTACTGATAACGGGATGGTACATGGAGGACTCGTACTTGACCAGCAGTAACCATGTCACGGACAAAATGTATGCCTATCTCAATGTGTTTCGTCCGATGGTGTTAAACAGGGTTAGTAGACAGATAAACGGCACTAACGTTATCACAGTAGACAAGGGTGGCAGTAGATGGAGGAGAGTGTAGCTCACGAAGAAGATTACGAAGCCATGTAGTCTCAGCAACAACATTAGCAACACCCCGGTATTCAGCTTCGGCACTAGAACGCAAGAGGGTCTGTTGTCGCTTGGAAGACCAAGATAGTAAATTATCACCCAGAAAAACACAATAACCTGAAGTGGACCGTCGTGTAGATGGGCAACCCGCCCAATCAGCGTCTGTATAACCAACAAGAGATGTGGTGGAAGATGAATATAAGTGAAGTCCAAAATCCAAAGTCCCCTGAACGTATCGTAAGATACGTTTAACGGCAGCTAAATGTGGCTCACGGGGATCATACATGTAAAGACAAATCTGCTGCACTGCATAAGATAGATCTGGTCGCGTAAATGTGAGATACTGAAGACCACCTGCAAGACTACGATATAAGGTAGGATCCTGAACTGGAATACCTTCGGGACCCAGTTTGGACTCTGTATCAACTGGTGTTCGAGAAGGGTTACAGTTAGCCATGTGTGCACGCTCAATAAGCTGAATAGCATACTTCCGCTGAGATAGAAACAATCCTGTAGAATGGTGAGTAGCAGATATAGCAAGAAAATAATTAAGTGCCCCAAGGTCAGTCATGTCAAACTCACTATGTAGAGAAGCAATGATCTGCTGAAGTAGGTCTAAGTGTTGTAATATTTCCCACTACAGAGCACGGGTCTGAACCATTCTCACGGTTTCCGATGCACCACCCTCCAGGAACGATCATTTCTGGGCCTCGAAAAAGAAGCTCAGAATCAATCTTATCAAGCGCAGGATCGTCTCGATGGAACTTTCTAGCAAAAGGGGCGTTACTCTCTATCATTTTCTGCATATGGTCCATTGTGAGGTAATGAGGATGTTGTTTGGGAGGGTTATCCCATGATATGAAATGGAGATCACTGTTGACAGTGGTATTGCTAAACTCATGTGCATTGCATACAACTGTGTGAAAATAGCATTCGGGAGATGAGAGAAAGTTTGCATAGTACATAAGGACGGTTCGGGGTAAGTTGTCCCAACCCCATATACAGAATTCGACAAAAGGGCGAGATAAAACCATCCATGCAGAACCTGTAAATAATTTAAACGCTGTAGGTACACTTCTTCGCTGTGTGATCCAAAAAACATCAGATTTTTTACTCATATACAACCCGGGATCAACAATAACAGGCTTTGCTCTCTGAGACTCTTTCCATCCGATATTACTCGTATGATCAAGAAAATTTAGATCCCGCGGTAAATATGAAAACGTATGCAACAAATCATCTTGCGTGACAAGCGGATAATCGGAAGCACTGAAATTAATAAACCAATCCCACTCCCATTTTTTCAACAAAATCGCAGCAGCGTGCAACCTATTCGCAACCATAGTCGGCCCCCTATACGTCACCAAATTCGCTTTCTCAATCATCACCACATTCCCAAACCTCACAAAAACCTCATTCCCCTTCACAAACCTCCCCAATTCCATCCGCTCCTCAACCGAAGACCCATCATCCAAATGCACAATGTAACGGTTATTTGGATGGTACAATGCCAGTAAAGTCCGTTTCAGGGATTGTTCGTCGCGTTTGGATCCGGAGATAAGGTAGGCGAGCCGAGGAGGCGGCGGTGCGTGGGATGGACGGAGGAGATGGAGTTTGTGTTCGACGAAGATGGAGGAAGGTGCGGTGGTGAAGCAGCGGAGGAGCGGTGGGGTTAGGATTCCGGTGGGGGAAGTTAGGGTTCCGATGAGTAGTAAAAAGAGTGTGAGGATTGATGTGATGGTTAAAGGGTAGATGATCCATTTGTGTTTGTGTTGTTGAAGGGTAGTGTTTGGATGTGTGTAATAGTTTTTTAGTTTTTTCATTTCAACAGGTTTAGATACAATAGTTTTTTAGTTTTTTTATTTCAACAGGCTCTGATACCATATTGAGTGGTATATCCCTTGTCCCTCTTCCATACAAAGTACCGAATACATATAGCTATCATTTGAGCTATTTAGGGTAAATACCCACTATTTGAGCTAATTAAATAAATATGACAACTAGATAACAACTAAGACAATGCTTATCTACATATCAACTAATAGAGCATTCATATATTATTTGTGAATCTTTTATAAACAATGCCATATCATCATAAATTTCATAAAATCTTTTGATTTTGTAAAATTTATTGTTATGTATAAACATCTTAGAAACACATTATATATTACGAAAAGGTTTAAGTTCTTATATTTTTGAAACACAGTATAAACTTTATATGAGTTTTAAACCATCTGTGAATCTGATATGTGGATCAGATTTTGGTTTTGTAAAAATGGTGTTGTAAAAGTTAATATGATTATTTTCTAGTTATTGTTGTAGGTGCATTTAGGGTTGTTTTCCCGGTCAACTTTCGGGTTTCTAGGGTTATTCAATTTAGGTTATTCGGGTTGATAATCTACAACGGCAACCAAAAACCGCATTGAATCGAACCGAATTAAAGTTGGATCAAACCAAATCTAAATTCGATTCGGTTTCAGTCGTGACACGAAAACCAAAATACATCTATCTATATCTATATCTATACTATCTAATAAACGTGAATAATTTACAAGCCCTTTAAGCACAAAAATTAATAAATGCGCTGACGTGTCTTCGCTGTGATTAGTCGAATGTTTAATACGTACAACCCTCTTCTGCATATGTTTTTTATCAACCCCTGTATTGCCCTAATTTGGGTAACTAATTAACTCATTCATATCGCCATTCAATGAAATCAGTCAATGAAATCACTTAATGGATCCTATTCTTTGTAACTAATTAACTCGATCAATGAAATCAGTATTGTAACCGAATCATTGGGCCAATTCAAAACTAAATCACAGAAAGTCATTCAATTAAATCGCTTCTTCAAAACCGCTTCTTCACTCAAATCTCTTATTTATTTGTAGTTGTAATGATCGACGACAAATTTAAACTTTTGTTAATGGTGGATGCATGTGGAGAATATCTTGAACAAAATGGGCATACATGTCGTTCTTTTATTTAAAAGGTAAATCATATTATTTTTCACATAGCTCTTCTGTAAATCATATTGTCAATTTTCCTTTGATTATAGATGTGTAAATTTGGTACTTGAATTTTCCATAAGCCAATAGGGCATGTTTGATGAAATGTGTTCTTTTATAGATGTGTAAATTTGGTACTTGAATTTTCCATTGTTTATGAATATGATTGGTGTCATGTTTTCTGTAATACATGTTTGTGCCGGAATTTGAAGATCGAAAATCAAAGGTTTGTAAGTGATTTAAAGAGGGCATGTTTGATGAAATGTTTGAAAGCAATTTTAGTAACATGGTATGATATCTTTTAAACAATTTTTAAGCATTAAACATCATTCATATGTTACAATTCAAAAAACCATTACTCTTTGATTGAAACTTCCAATATACGATTCAAATAAGTTACATGCTGTGTAGCCCTATATCTATCTGATCTTGGAGTTAAAATGCAGGATTCTGAGGTTATGGTGCTGATGCGTGGGAATTGCACCAGGCTTTACTTCTCAAGGGATCTTGAGAAGCTTACAACCCCCACCAGGCAGTGTACCTGATCGTTGTAGTATAGTATAGTGACAAGTACCGGGGGATTGGTCGTTCAGCTTAGGAATAGTGTCGCTAGGATTAGAAAACCTAAATACTAGTTCTAAAGGTGAGGGATGATTATTTTTATATTTTATATTTTTTAGAAAGTAAGTAAAAATCTCGGGTTTGAAGGATTTGGGCGGAATTAGTTGCTAATCAACTAACCCAATACTAAAGATGCAATCAAAATAAAATACCAGAAATGAAAATAAACGAAATTATACTAAAGTTGTGAGCAATAAGTGGAGAAAATGTGTTTACTTAGATTTCACTACTCCCTAGACATCTTTTACACGTTAATTACTTGTTATAATTGCATGGATGACGGATCGTATTCCTTAATACCATTCATGGGGTGGCACACTTAACTCCCCAATTCTATGAGCTCTTATCTCCTCCTATACCATGCCCAGCACAACCATAGGGATTATAAACAGTGACTCATGCATTAAATACAACCAATAAAGACCTAGTGCGCGTCGGTTCATGTTTCTTAAGACGTTCAAGCATGTTACCAATTGGAGATCTGCCAGTTTTCTTAAGCCTAACATATAAATCATTCATCCAAGACAAGTATAAACAAGTAATCAACACATAATTAACATCTAGGTTTCATTAGATCCAAGCAAACTCAAGATAGATCTAGCCTAGCATGATGGAATTAAGACAAGAACAAGATATAGATAACCAACACATAGACATATTGATTGAATTAAAAGAACACTTATCTCAATTACACATGAAAGGTATCAAGGGCTTGGAACCCTTGAAAAACCTGTAAAATTCGCACCAAGTTCGTACTTAGGGTTTCTCCAAAACTTCTCTCTTTCTAATGTGAAAATTAGAAAACTATATATAGGAAAAGGGGTCTGACGGCGTCAAGACTAAACTTGTGACGCCGTCACCTCGCCGCCAAAACTCTTCTCGGACTGCCTTGATCTACATTTGACACCGTCATGTGATAATCATTTCCAGGCCGTCATGACTTTTACTCTTGACGCCCTACTTCGTGACGCCGTTAAATCTGTACTGGATCGTCATGGAATTTTGCTCTTGACGCTGTCAGGAAGTTACTCTTGACGCTGTCACCTACTGTTCCCAGCATGGAAAATTAAGACTTTGGCGTTTTCTTCACTTTTATGCTCCAAAAACGTCCGAATTGCTTCCTTTTCCAGATTTCACTCCCAAAGTACCTAAAATCACAAAATGAACGATTTAGGGCAATATTTGATCAAATAAATTCAATTCCGGGCTTAAATGACCCCCTAAAAACGGATCATTTTTCGCCTCATCATATACCCTTACACTTGAGATTTGCTTGTCCTCAACCAAATGCGCTTTTATTCTAGTCAAAACACAAGTTAGGGGTCATTTAACACTAATATAAAAGTAATTACAACAAATAATCGTTCCACTAAAGACCAATAGATAAGCACGGAGGTCATATACTAGCACCTCACAAATAGTGTTTAGATACTCACATCTCTCGGGTGTAATAAAATGTAAATTACAATATGGAAACGGAAGATATCTCTCACTACCTGTCATAGCAAAATAGATTACCATAGGCTTGGGAAAGGATCAAACCTCCACCACATGGCGTAAGCACCTAGGATAAACTATCAAAGAGGTCTTTTAAAGGGTTGTAACGTTAGGTGTAGGGATATGAAATACACGGTTTTGTTGGATAAAGGAAGTTTTACTGGTGGCGAGTTAACAATCTTAGTCAATTACATGTACAATGTGGCGTCGCTAAGCCAAGACTAGACTCGACTTAAGCTAATAAATGAAAAATAACAAAAACATAAAATGAACATAGAATAAAAAGGGATGGTAGTCCGTATGTTTTTTCTCTTTTTCCTTTTTCTATTTTTTTTTTTCTTTTTCTTGATTTTTCTTGATTTTTTTTTTTTTTTTTTTTTTCCATACACTCTTACCCTACCATCCAAAATAATACATCATAGGGAATGAATATTCCCCTTACACTTGAATTTTTACATACTTTACAATAAACTAATCTAGTGACTCGAATTAGGAAAATCAAAACACTTGGAGCACTTTTAAGATTAACGCACATATGGGGGTAATATATGATGTTCTTCCCCATTACTCCATAAAATAAGTACTTTTACCCATGAGTTCCAATCGTCCCAAAACAATATGTACAAGGATATGACTCGACTTAGCAACCATGTAATCAATTAGATAGTTAACTTAGTGTTTAACAAATAACAATAATGCACTAAAAATGAGTGCATACATGGAAGGCTAAGGCGATTTGGTTGTACATTTAAGTGGGGTGTAACAAATTCTTCCTTTAAGTAAAATGCTTAAAGTTAGAAACGAAAAGATAGGCTCGGAGGGGTGTACTAGGGGTTTCGTGTACTAAAAATGAGTACAACGCTAAGGGTGTGGGAAAAATTAGTTGACTTAACTAGCCAAGTAATATGACTTAAATGGTCAAGTAATTATGATACGGGTTTAACACAAGGGTAATCCTAATGCCTCTTATCATGTAGTAAATCCTACTACACGAATGTAGTCTCACTAGCGGTCTCGGGATGCATCACTAACGCAAGTTCTAGAATCTAAATACTACCGGTACACTCATAAGCACTAATAGTAAATGCTTTTCCTATCAAATCTAAAGGCGAACCTCACATATTTGGGTGGAAAATTTTTCTGAAAGTACGGTTATGTGCTAGTCATACAATCTCCTATCCATGAGACGCTTGCTATGGCTAAAGTTTCACTCCCAAATGTTGTAAAAAATTTTAAATTTGGCGCTAAAATTACACTAACAAGTATTTCTCATAGTTTTATTACACATCTACCATCAAACAAAACAAACTCAAGCGAAAGTGCATATGTAAGGTATCATCTTTTTACCCTCCCCTTACACTTAAGATGAACATTGTCCCCAATGTTCAAGTAAAGAATGTAAAAGTGAAAAAGTAAAGAGAATGAAATCAAATACTCCCCCGATTCGCTCGGTATGGATAATGAGGTGGCCAGGTTAAATCTTCCTCCAAGAAAATGAACAATCAAATCTTCCCTTCCAGAATATAAATCATCTTCTTGTCATACATAACCTGTAAAACCTGATAAAATAGACAAGACAACCTCGCATAAAATCGGCGGCATCCTATATAAGTTACTAAATCCTAGAAAACAAGATAAGATATAATGCTTGTGGAATGAAGTTTGCAGATCTCCTGGAGATTATAAAACTTAATAATTCACAAAAACCATAAAACTCCGTTAGAAAAACAAAACTGGTAAAATTTCCAGATTTTTACACTTGACGCCGTCAAGAGTAAACTCTTGACGCCGTTAGAAGTGACCTGCAGAAATTCTTATGTTAAGTTTCCGGAAAATTTCTGGAAAAACTTGGTCCTACTTCCTGGAAAATCCTGCAAAACTCCATTATGACTCAATACAAGCAATTGACTCTAACAAATACGAATATACATGTTCATTTAATATTGTGGAGAATCATGATCGGTTTGTTTCTTGAAAACATATTTGGGGTTTCCCCTTACACTTATCTTTTGCAAAAATACCTTTAGGTGGAGTTAAGACTAGGCAAAAACAACAAAGTAAAGTATTTCCACTATTTAGTTTAGAAACATGATCTACCAACAATAAAAATTAAGCATGCATACGGAAGCAAATAACAAACAAACAAACAAAATCACACAAAACATGGGTTGCCTCCCAAGAAGCGCTTTTCTTTATTTACGAGTCTTGTAGCTAGACTCAAGGTCATGGGTTACTACGTGACCTCATCATTGGTTCCACTCTCTGATTGTAGATATTCCTTGTAGAAACCAATCACCTTTTTCTCAACCGCCCCCATAATCATTTGGGCAAATTCTTTATCGACTTTATACCTTGGTCCAAGGGCCAAGCAATCTTTGTAATAAAGACTCTTTTTTTCCCATACATAATCCATGCCCTTTTTCTTATCCTCCTCATTAGTATCCTCAAAAGCACCAACGTTGTCCTTATCAAAACGGGATATAAAGCGAAATTCTTTCATCCTATTAGGCATCCTATAAGTGATACTATCGGTGTTACTTGCAAATCGGATCGTTCCTTCTATCTCATCATATTCTAACTTAGACTCCTCAACAAACGGTTTTCCAAACACAACATTTGATAACCGACAATCAATAACATTAGCAAGATCTTCCACAATCGTAAATTCGGTGACAAAGGTGAAATTACCAACAAAGACATGGAGACCTTTGACTCTCCCGACAAAGTTACAAACTCTATCGGGGTATTTGAGCTCTTTTCTAGGTTCAAGTCTTGTTTTCACTATATCATTATAAACAGTTGAGGACATAATGTTGATTGAAGATTTAAAGTCAATGTAAGCATTGCTAACGTGCCTATACCCAATCATACATGGTATCTTAGCATTCTTAGGATCGCCTCTCTTGATCTTAGGTTCAATTATGGTGAAAGGAGATCGCGGGTTATCAATAAGATTATTATAATATGCAATCTCCTCCTTAGTGGGGTATAGATTAAAATAGTCATTAAGCTTCGGATCTATTTCCCCCTCTTCAAGTCCCTCAATAACATTCACAAAGTCATTAGGCCCTAGGTCCTCATTTGAATACAAGGCGGTCTCTAGGTCACTAAATGCATGTTCGAGCTCAACCTTGATCAAACTATTAAGCTCCCTAAGTTCCCTAATCTCACTCTCAATTTGTTCACGCAACAAAGCCACTTCTCCAGGGGAAAGGGGTGGATTCGCGTTTTCCATAATGGTCAACGGAATAGTCAATGAGTTTAATTTACTGACGAAGGCACAAAGAAATAAGATAGACTAAAGAGAACTTAAAAATAAAAATAAAATCTTACTAGAAAGGAATCTAGCAAGTAGACCTAATAAAAAGAAATTCTAACCTAGACAATAACTATTCCCCGGGCTGCGGCGCCAAAAACTTGATGCGTGGGAATTGCACCAGGCTTTACTTCTCAAGGGATCTTGAGAAGCTTACAACCCCCACCAGGCAGTGTACCTGATCGTTGTAGTATAGTATAGTGACAAGTACCAAAGGATTGATCGTTCAGCTTAGGAATAGTGTCGCTAGGATTAGAAAACCTAAATACTAGTTCTAAAGGTGAGGGATGATTATTTTTGTATTTTATATTTTTTAGAAAGCAAGTAAAAATCTCGGATTTGAAGGATTTGGGCGGAATTAGTTGCTAATCAACTAACCCAATACTAAAGATGCAATCAAAATAAAATACTATAAATGAAAATAAACGAAATTATACTAAAGTTGTGAGCAATAAGTGGAGAAAATGTGTTTACTTAGATTTCACTACTCCCTAGACATCTTTTACACGTTAATTACTTGTTATAATTGCATGGATGATGGATCGTATTCCTTAATACCATTCATGGGGTGGCACACTTAACTCTCCAATTCTATGAGCTCTTATCGCCTCCTATACCATGCCCAGCACAACCATAGAGATTATAAACAGTGGCTCATGCATTAAATACAACCAATAAAGACCTAGTGCGCGTCGGTTCATGTTTCTTAAGACGTTCAAGCATGTTACCAATTGGAGATCTGCCAGTTTTCTTAAGCCTAACATATAAATCATTCATCCAAGACAAGTATAAACAAGTAATCAACACATAATTAACATCTAGGTTTCATTAGATCCAAGCAAACTCAAGATAGATCTAGCCTAGCATGATGGAATTAAGACAAGAACAAGATATAGACAACCAACACATAGACATATTGATTGAATTAAAAGAACACTTATCTCAATTACACATGAAAGGTATCAAGGGCTTGGAACCCTTGAAAAACCTGTAAAATTCGCACCAAGTTCGTACTTAGGGTTTCTCCAAAACTTCTCTCTTTCTAATGAGAAAATTAGAAAACTATTTATAGGAAAAGGGGTCTAACGGCGTCAAGACTAAACTTGTGACGCCGTCACCTCGCCGCCAAAACTCTTCTCGGACTGCCTTGATCTACATTTGACGCCGTCATGTGATAATCATTTCCAGGCCGTCATGACTTTTACTCTTGACGCCCTACTTCGTGACGCCGTCAAATCTGTACTGGATCGTCATGGAATTTTGCTCTGGACGCCGTCAGGAAGTTACTCTTGACGCCGTCACCTATTGTTCCCAGCATGGAAAATTAAGACTTTGGCGTTTTCTTCACTTTTATGCTCCAAAAACGTATGAATTGCTTCCTTTTCCAGATTTCACTCCCAAAGTACCTAAAATCACAAAAGGAACGATTTAGGGCAATATTTGATCAAATAAATTCAATTCCGGGCTTAAATGACCCCCTAAAAACGGATCATTTTTCGCCTCATCAGTTGCTCGATAAAGCTACCATGGAACACATGATAATCCTATCAACCGAAGCAAAAAGCAGAAAAGATGTAGAAGGAGCCCAAAGTATTTTGAGAATTGCAATACATGTGCTTCTTTTTTACTATTTTCCTGTGTTATTTAAATTATCAGTGTGTCTTAACCATGATCAATGGGTTGAAAGTCTCCGGTTATTGCAACTACTAAGATTTATAAAGGGCGGATTGCAGTAGCATGAATGCTACAATTATAATTGTATCTGTATTTATGTATTTACATCTGAGAATAGCGTGTAAAAAAATTCGGGAACAACTGCCTGAAAAGCTAAGCAACTTACTATGCTTTGTGGCAAACAACTAATGTTACAGAATGTACTATTACAATTGAAATCTGGGGGGGGGGGGGGGGAGAGAGAGGGGGAAGTCGTGAAAAAATATTACTAAATACTTGTAGCAAGTACTATTGTGACTGAAGTTGTATTTAATCGCAGAATATGGATAATTCAACCCTTCGCAACTTTTAAAGTCATTTATGATTCATTAAAAAAAATAATAAAATAAAATAAAATAAAAAAAGTATTCCTCAGCTTTTAAAGTCATTTAGGATTTTATTTATTTATTTATTTATTATTTTTTTTTTTTGACTTTGTAGTCGTTTCAGGCAGTTGATGGTTAGAGGACTATTTGTGTATTGGTCATAATTAAATTGTTCTTCCATATGCCATTAAGTTTGTGTCCGCGATTATAGCAACCCGGTTTTGAATTGCTTCAGTTACTGATTTAGAGTTGTTGTTCCAGATGTGGATGATAACCTATCAAAAACTACTATAAATGTAGTATATAAAGAATTTCTTCAAGGTCTATGATCAAATGATCAATAAGTATGTACAGTATACATATTACATGTTTTGTGGCATTTTTTTATTTACGGTTATTATAATTCCCAAACTTTTTTTACTTGCATATTTTTTAAACTTATTTGGTGTTCACGTAATGGACCTTTAGTTGACGTGATAGAATGGTCACTACATACATTTGCTTATGTAGACAAACATATTGGACATCACGAGGCAATAAACGTTTATTACACAGATATAAAAAAATTACAAGCATTGTATTTGATACACTCAGTCACTTGTAGCTTATTATTCCGTTACAAGAAAATTTCATAGCGTTTACGTTCGTTGTTATTTCTTACTTTATTCACGTACTTACTTTTTTTAATAAAAAATCATCTAAAATCCCGTAGATTCCACGGGTCTATAAGTTAGTAATTTAGTATAATTTTTCTTAGTTGGTGATATAGATTTTTAGCAATAATTATTACTCCGTCCGTTTCAAATTAATTGTCATGAGAGAGAAATTACAAAGTTTAATAAAAATGAGACCTCTATAAATCTCAACCACTAAATGAGAAATATTATCTAGTTTTTACTTAAAAAGGAAGTGTACAATTATTTTGAAACATCCCAAAAAGGAAATGTGGTTAATAAATTTGAGACGGAGGGATTACGTTTTAACACTTTCAAAGAAAGGTTTAACTAAATGACAAATAAAATATACATACATATCTTTGAACTCACTGTACTGTATCAACCACAACTACTTAAATTAATTCACTAATATTTGTTTACTACTACTAGTATTATATACCACTATGTTTTCATGATGATTTATAACGGATTAACTATGAAGATCTGATGATAAACGATGGGTGTAGTAAAGGGGGCATGCATGGTAATGGTAGACTGATTTAGTGGCGGAGCATCTCCTGCATGCGCACGATGATAGTGAACCCGGAAGGTGATCGATCGCTATAAATAGGCCCATCTAATTAAATCACTGAATTTTTTACTTATTGTATGTTAAATGGAAGTATGCCAAAAACACTGAATTCAAGATACGCCTCAAGATTGTCCAGTTATTATGTTAAAACGAAATGTCTATATATGGAAATGTTACTGTAAAAAAAAGCCATTAGTTTAAGGGTTTTGGGCCAAAATAAAAAAGCCAAACTCCAAAAACCCTAAAAATAAAAAATAAAACCCGGGTATCTTTCCCCTAAAACCAACCCAACATATTAGGGTTTTTTTAGTCTTTGTTTTATAATCGGTACCTAATATTCAAAATTTAGGGTTTGATTGGATTAAAGTTGTTCTGTTGTTGTGCCAATTAGTTAGTTTTTGTCCGTCAGGTAAACAAAAATATCCATCAAAATCTCATACAATATATCCTTTATTCATGCTTCAGTTTAGGTTTACTATTTAAGGTTGCAAATTATATTTATTTCCGATTTGGCTGATTTTTATCCCATGTTGACCGAACCCGATTAGTCGAATTAATTTTGCAACACTAGTATATTGATTGTGTTAGGGTTTATGATTCTCCTTTATTATTTTGTTATTTTAATCTACTGTAACAGTTGTTTTGTTATAACTAGTAGGATAGGATGGAATATACCATTAGTTTTTCGAGTTAGTTTTCAGAAAGTTTGTCGTGAATAACAAATATGATTCCTTAAAATTGCGGTTCTAAGTCTTAATTGGTGTTGGTATACATGGTAACGTTAAAATGCATATTAAACCATCAAACGTGGTACTAGTAATACATATCTTGAATTTGGGGGTTTATTGTACGCTTAGACCAAACATAATATCGGTAGACAATAGTTAATGCAGGTGGTTTTGTGTAACTGGTTCTCCGTTTGCTTGCTCTAATACACACACACACACAACCGTAATTATCAAGCAGGGACCTTTTATGTTTTGTAGACAAAAATCATTTACGATTGAGCAATTTCTCAAGCAAAATTTGTTTACAAAAGCATCAAACCGAACAGGTTATTATTATAATTGAACCATTTGGTTGGTCTTGCCATTTAAGACGCGTCCTCCTCCCTACCGAGACCAAACCGAGCTCGTCCCCCCTCAAAATGCATTTGTTTGGTCCGAAAGATTGAAAGTGTTTGTGTGTGTTATTTATTATTATTATTATTATTATTATTATTATTATTATTATTATTATTATTATTATTATTATTTAATTTTTATTTTATGAGGTTGTTTTTTTGTTGTGACTGCGGTCTTCTTACTATGAGCATTTGGTCATGTGCTTGGTCTAAGAGAGAGAAGCTGAGTTGGCGCTTTTGGTCACCTCTGTGGTCTTACTAGTCTGAGTTGATTTATAAATGATCTATAACCGGTGGGATATGATGGAATATATGATTAGTTTTTCGAGTAAGTTTTGAAATTAGTTGTCAAAAAGCTTCTCGCGTTACTATGTGTATTGCGGATCTAAGAATAACAAATATGACCATCATTGGATGTTGCGGTTCTAAGTCTTGGTGTTGGTATGCATAGTTTTTCTGTTTTATGGCGTGTTTCCTGTGACATTAAAATGCAAGTTAAACAATCAAGCGTGCTAATACTTGTGTTCTTAAATTTGTGGGTTTATTGTACGCTTAGAACAAACATCATATAGGTAGACAATAGATAATTTGGAAATTTAGTGTATATGGAGGTAATGATATTAGCAATTGCGTGTGGTTTTGTCATTTGTGTAACTATTTCTCGGTTTGCTTGCTCTAACACACACACACCCCCGTTAAATCACTGCAAGGACCTACTAAGTTGTAAGTTGTAATGAGCCTTTAAATGTCGGTTCACTAACGTAGGCATGCAACGATGGCAACTTTTCAGTATAAAATTAGTTGGAGTAGCGACTAATAATATCTCATAACCTGTACAATATATAGGCTTATAAATCTTTATAGTTCTTATTTATTCGATTTCTCAATTCGCTTGTCGTTTTGAGTTTTTCTGAATCTGTGGTCACATGTTCGCTGTGAACTTGTAAACTTATCAAACTTTAGGCACTTCAAGATTAATATAAATGATTTCCCAAATCTGGATGTGAAGCATGGAGTCCCAAAATTTATTGTAAATAAACGTTGCTGAGTGTGATTAACAAAGATGCTGATAATTATATTTTTTGGCAATCAACAGGTACATTCAAGCTTTTATGATCTACATATGACTAATACAAATATGTCAACGCTGTCCACACCTCACCAAAATCGAAACATTTGTGACGAAATTGAGATCAAAGTGGAAGGCCGGAAGAAAACAATGCATAGTAAGAAATGCTTGCCGAGGTCAGATGTTGATGATGTCTTGATTGATCAAAGACTAGTTGAGCTTCAAGAGTTACTTGAAACCTATTATTGTGGAATTCAAATGTCTTGTTTGTCTTCGTTAGAGAGAGATTACCTGCAAAAGTTTAACAAATCACTGGACTATAAGTCCTTAGGTGTGAATAATATTAAGGAGCTCGTTGAAAAGATGCGCGACAAGGGCATGGTGGTGGTGTTTGAAGAGCAAGAAAGCAAGAAGGAATATGTGATGTCTGCTCGTATGGTAGAAATCAGACAAAATGTCTATTTGAAGCTTAATGTTAAAAAATTACTCGATAGGTATTCTGGTGTGATCAACTTCATTTCTTTTGAAAATTTATACGAGGATCAGTTTAAGGTGAAATTGAACTATTTTCAGTACGGTTTGACCAATCTTGATCATCTTTGTAAAGTCTTGAAAGATATTCTGGTGGTGGAAGAAGCAAATCCCTCAGGAGCAAAGGTGATAAAGGCGGTCACATGCTACAATTTAAGGAAAAGGAAGAATACAAATATGTCAACGCTGTCCTCACCTCAGCAAAATCAAAACATTTGTGACGAAATTGAGATCAAAGTGGAAGGCCGGAAGAAAACAATGCATAGTAAGAAATGCTTGCCGAGGTCAGATGTTGATGATGGCTTGATTGATCAACGACTAGTTGAGCTTCAAGTGTTACTTGGAACCTATTATTATGGAATTTCAATGTCTTGTTTGTCTTGGATAGAGAGAGAGTACCGGCAAAAGTTTAACAGATCACTGGACTATAAGTCCTTAGGTGTGAATAATATCAAGGAGCTCCTTGTTAAGATGGGCGACAAGGGCCTGGTGGTGGAAGAAGAAAATCCCGCAGGAGGGAAGCTGATAAAGGCAGTTAAATGCTACAATTTAAGGAAAAGGAAGACTACAAATATGTCAACACTGTCCTCACCTCAGCAAAATCGAAACATTTGTGACGAAATTGAGATCAAAGTGCAAGACCGGAAGAAAACAATGCATAGTAAGAAATGCTTGCCGAGGTCAGATGTTGATGATGGCTTGATTGATCAAAGACTAGTTCTTCAAGAGTTACTTGAAACCTATTATTGTGGAATTCAAATGTCTTGTTTGTCTTGGTTAGAGAGAGATTACCTGCAAAAGTTTAACAAATCACTGGACTATAAGTCCTTAGGTGTGAATAATATTAAGGAGCTCGTTGAAAAGATGCGCGACAAGGGCATGGTGGTGGTGTTTGAAGAGCAAGAAAGCAAGAAGGAATATGTGATGTCTGCTCGTATGGTAGAAATCAGACAAAATGTCTATTTGAAGCCTAATGTTCAAAAATTACTCGATAGGTATTCTGGTGTGATCAAGTTCATTTCTTTTGAAGATTTATACGAGGATCAGTTTAAGGTGAAATTGAACTATTTTCAGTATGGTTTGACCAATCTTGATCATCTTTGTAACGTCTTGAAAGATATTCTGGTGGTGGAAGAAGCAAATCCCTCAGGAGCGAAGCTGATAAAGGCGGTCAAAAAATGCTACAATTCAAGGAAAAGGAAGAAATGAATGAACAGATAGAGGGTTGCCGGACATATGAAGAAGACGATGATATTTAATTCTCTTTTGGTAAAAGTATTTTTGTTGGATCGTTTCAGAAGCATGCGTCTATCTTAGTTTTATTTATTTTACTTCCATGTCAAAGTTATCTGTTTATGTTTTCAAACCTTGGATCTTTTAGAAAATAACAATTAAAATAACTTTGTTGTAGAAGAAAAGCTAAAGAAAATAGTACTAGCAACTTGTATGATCTTGGTAAATGTATGTAGAAGAAAATAACAATTAAAATAACTTTGTTGTTTAGAAAATAGTACATAAGTTATGTTAAATTATACTGTAAAAAAGAGTTAGGAGAAAAAAGCTAAATTATGTCCTAAGTTAATTGAAACCGAAACTACATAAGTTGTGTTAAATTATGTCCCAATGTTAAGTTATAAAAAAGAGTTAGGAGAAAAAAGCTAAAGTTTTTAAGTGTAGATTATTTACTGAATCTCAAAAAACCATAGGGTACTCATAATTCTCAAATTCGAGATCCCTAGTACACTTACGAGTCGAGAGACAGCTAGAACTGTGAGATACAATTAAGAAAAGCTAAACAAAGTTATAAACATAATTTTTGAACAGGATGCATTTAAAAATAAACAATGCTTTTATACAAAATTTAGCAGTACGCAGCAAAAATCCACAAGTATTGATCCGGTGAACCCCACCCGCCCCCAAACTGACCCTTGCTATGTCCTTGTTTAAGATGTATCCGGTGAGTAAGAAACTTGCTCCCAGAACACTACTACAAACTTGGCAATTTCCAAAGAGGTCGTTGGAAACCCCGTGGGAAAAGTCGAGTTTCAAGAACCCCCATGGCTAGAGCAAAGGACCAACTCAAAGAACCAACGAAAAATTTGCACGGCACCATAAGGAAATTATAGCTCAAATCATAAATTGTGATTCAAATTGCAGCTAAAAATGACCATTGCGCACCAGACAGTTCTTGAAATATCCTCTTTTGAGTATATGCTAAACTTTGTGACTATCTACAAGATAGCTCCCTCATATACCGCTTCGGCGGGATTGGGATTGGGTTTGGGTATGTGGTTTACTATATATTAAAGTTTGAGCTAAAAGATCATCAAGGCATCAAACCCACTAAAAAAGACTAAGAAAAGACTGTTAATAGCTCGGCAATTGGTAACATTTTTTTCTTCTCATATTGCGATTATAGAGCCAATATGTTCGTCCATGTTGCACTCGAAATTGATCATGTTAATTATTTCGGACAATACCATGCTGCTTACCAGTTGAAATGTGAAAGTTTAAGCTCGTACCTAAATGATAACTCAGCTGGGATCCAAGTGTGTGGTCAAATCTTACGCAACAAACCAACAAGGAACAGCGACATGCGACAACAACTCAACAAGCAGGACAGCAGCGGAGTCGGTCAATAGCTATAGAGGTGGACCGTCAATGTTATACGAGACAGATAACACTAATGCTAAAAAAATTAGAACACCACACTAGGTTAAGCATTTTATAAAAGATGTTCACTTAGAAAAATCCTTGGATGCACAAGCTCGATGATCCTATACATCAGCTCGATCCTGACCGGCAGTCCCATGTGATCCATAAGTGTAGGAACTAATAAATTTTTTTCTAAGAAATTGCTTCAATTTAACTTTACATGCAGAAATATTGGTAACATTATACAAATTTCATCACAAGCAAGTGATCTAACATGTATACGAAAATCTTTTTAAGTTTTTATCAACTAAACAAAAAGATCTTAACAAGTCAAAACAGCTAATGAGTAAACAAACGAAAGAACTCTGTACAGCATGAAGAGATGGGCTTTCAAAAAAGGACAGCATACCTCATCTGCTTCCACACGACAGGTTCCTCACGCCTTGTGAAGAGCCAAATACTGAAAAAGATATCGATAACTTTGAAAAAGTAGACTGGAAAAAAAAACACTTTACAAAAGGGTATCTTACAACCTCTCCACACTCATTTCTTATTACTAACGCACTCTATTCAGTGTCCATTTGAAGGACGGTATACAGTATAACCATTGGCACCCATCATCAGGTTATTTGAGTAATTTGGATACTGATGATAACCATCATTATCCATGTTTCGCAAGCCGGGATAAGATATCTCAGAAGAACCACCCATCGGCCATTGATTGTGAGTCAACTCATCAAAATTCGTATAAGGCTGTAAGTTGGGTTGTTGGGTGACCATCTCTCTTGGCAGATCAAATTGAGCCCCACCACCACCATAACTAAACGGGAACTCGTCATGGAAACTACGACTTGGCTCAAACCTACATGAGCTTGTGTCAAGAGACCCACCAGGGTATGTGAACTGACGACTTAGATGGTTGGGTCCATTGCTGACATTTGAATACAAGGGGCTAACTTCTGATGCGCTCGGCGTACCATGCTCATCATCGAGTAAATCATTGATAATATCAAGATGAGGGAATTCATCAGCTAATGTACCATGAGCCTGATGATGCTTAACAGGAAACTCGTAGTTACTCAGGTGATCATGGGATCTTGGCTTGCGCAAATCAATGTTTTGAATGTCATTAAGCAAAGAATGATCATTGTATAAGCTTCTGCTGCTGCTATTAATACCCATCCACTGGGATCCATTTTGCAATACATCGCGATTTGCCATTCCCGATGAGAACCCATTTCTGGCTGAAATGCTAGAATCAGAGCTGTGTGGTAGAAACATGGGTGCTGCTGATATGATAGGAGAATGAGGTGGCTGTGAATATGTCAAATTTGGAGAATGGGGTTGACTAAAAGTAGTTGAAGATGAAGTTGCAGGATTCCCCATGATAGCATTACGGTACGACTGAGGAACAGCACTCTGGGTTGCAGGCGCAGAAGCATCAGGACCCAATCGCCCTGCCGCACTCACTGAACGAGGTAGAAATGGTGCTGCATTCACCATTGATACAACAGGCAGGTTAGCAGTAGGTCTGGGCCCTGGAACCAGGGGAGCACTTGAAGGCCGAGAAACTGGCTGAGATGCGGGCTTGTCAACTGAAACAGGCACCTGCTGGACAGGAGGAGGCTTTGACACTTGGTGATGAACAGGCTTATCATTTGTCGAGGAGGTCCCTGGACCATTTATGACCTTTCCAGTTGAGATAGACTCTTGGACAATTTTGGAGACCTTTTCGGCTGGCTTTTGGGTCCCAATCGTATGACCAAAAGGTTTGGGTGAGGCTGAACTTGCAGCTGAATTTACTGCTTTATCGGTGTTCAGAGTTTTATCTAAAGGTGATCTTCTGGAAATGGCAGAATCAGAACTTGTGCTTATTTTCAGGTTGGTTTTCGAAGATGAGATAACGGCTGTCCTTTCCTTGGTTTTGGGATCAACTTCATCTTTGGCACTTGCATCTTTTTGCAAGGTAACAACGTCTTCCTGCAATATACAAAACGCATATACCTTTTAACGTCAATACTCTACTCTACACATAACAGACCTCTAACTGAACTTCAGAAACTAAAGGTAAGTGAGACACCAAATAAACTCGATAACAGATGTTTATCAGCATAAGATAAAGCCAGCAAAAGAGTTACCACTTTTTTTGACACATGTTCAACCGACTTTACGCCATCCTGCAGGGAGAGTACAGCCACATCAGACTCAAGTTCATTCATCTTGCAACTTCCAGCTACAGGCCAATTTGCTGCCTCAGATCCAGTCACTTCACTTAGAATACTTCCTTGTTTGTTTTTGCCACTACAAGAGATATAAATTAGCATAAGACCAACCCTTTCCACCTATGGAGGAAAAACAAAGTTGTAGCCTTTACCTTGTAGGTGATTTTTGGCTTTTCTGATTTTGAAGTAAATCCTCCTTGTAAACCACTGATGGGAGTGAATCAGTTGAACATGTCGATGAACTATCGTCGATCATAGATGGACTCTTCCTTGCTCCATTATGCACAACGAACCCTATGGGTGGCTGAGCTTCAGGTGTGTCAGTATCATAGTTCACAGGACTTGAATCTCTATCATCTGAATCAGCCAGAGCATGTGCCTCATCAAGAACACAGTTGACTGAATCTGAAGCATCAGAAACATCCTCAGGCGTGTCAAGCAACAACTCAGCATCCTCGATCAGAATTTCTTTCCGACCATCAATTGGATTCTGTTGTTGACGTTTATCCTCCTCCTCAATCACAGTAGCACCAGTTATTTCATCCTTCCCTTTATCCTTTAGTTTGCGGTTATTTCTTTTCTGTTTCCCCTATGTAAGAACACGTAAAAAGTTACAATGATGCATAACATTACAAGTGAAGCAATGTATGAAGTATGAACGCAGACAACAGCGACAACCTAAGACGCCTTAAGAGTGGGAAGTCAACTATTATAATGAAAAACGAATCAGGCAGAGAGGTGGGGGTAAAAGAATCAGATATTCACGCAAGCGAGTTTTGTTGTAAAAATGATTGCCCAAAAACATATTAATATGCTCATAAGTGTGGTTCAGATGATAGAGATTCAAGTTTAGTCAACTAGAAAAATTGAAATTCATAAATACTTGGGGAGATGGGCGCTATGGGATTCAGCCTACTCCTGGAGAAGCAAATTTGTCTGTAACTTCATATTGTCGCCTCATGTAAAAGTGAGTGTTCTCTAATCTAGGTTTATTCTAACCATTGAAGAGTTCAGATTTTTACAAACATCTGAATTGCATGAAGTAAGCAACAATTCGGAAGCCCCTTCGAACATGATCCAGTAATAACTCACTTCCCAACTTGAGAGAATAACTGCAAGCTACCATCCAACACTAAGATCGTACAATAGACGACGATATAATCTACTTGGAAATATAACCCCTCGATGACTTTTCAGATCCAAAAACATACTTGGGCCACTTAATAAAGCCTTAATATTAGTTATAACAAACCTGTTTTTTCTTTGATTTCTTATCCTTTTCAGATGCACCCCGCTTTGCTTTTTGTTCAATCCCAGTCATCCATTCTGCCTCTTCTTCACGTATGAGCTCCTCTTGCCTTTTCAAAGCAACGGCCTCCTGGTATTCAACTTCTATTTTACTGCTGTAACACATTTGAGATAATGAAAAACACAATTAGAGGCAGCAGTTATAAAACTGAAATGCCCAAAAGCATCAAAATACAAAAAACTAAAGTAATACAATCATTATGAAAAAGTTTGAGTATTCAACTGCATGTAGGGTACCATACAAAAAATGACATAAAAATAAGCTTAGGGAACCATAGCAAAGCCATGCATTGCTAAAAAGGTGCTACAAGCAGTCGTCCAAACTAATACAAGAAGATATATCATCTTATAGCTTTTTCAATAGACTTTATGATAACAAAATTTCAAAATCAGACAACTACTTTAAGCTTAGGCAAACAAATCCTGTTGCATATGCCTAGACACTGATGATGATGCCTGAACCAAGCATTTTTTTTCTACCCTGCATGACTCTTAAAAGATATAATACTTTTATGCTTCACATCACAGCTCCACGTAGAATGCAAGAGTTCTTATTCCATATAGCAGAGGGATTAAATCCATATTACATACAATTTCATCTTCTTAGGGATCTACCATAAGGCACTGATACAATAGGACTTCAAAATCTAAGAAAGTAAACTACTAGCCCATTACCTGAATATATGTGACAGGACAAATAGTTCAATGGTTTTACGTCCCAATTCAGTAAGACGCCTTTCATCACGTTCAATAGATTCCCTGCTGAAATCATCCGCTGAGCCACCATCCTACAATAGGCAAAGGCGCCATGACATTAACATTTTAACTAATAAACTAACTTTATTCACAATAACTTTGGATCAGGTGGTTATCGTTGTATGGACACAGAATAGAGATTTTTAACTGTTAAAGGAAACAGAAACAGGATGTTGGTACTATACAGTAATTTAACCTAGGCATGCAAGGGATAGAACACAATCATACTCACCTTGGTGCGGTTCTGAGGACCTTTATCATCCTTGGGAGGCAATGGTTCCACAGCCGCCCTCTGAAGCAATGCTAATACATCATCAGCCAGAATAAATGCGTCTTTCTCCACCCGGATTATAGGTATTGGTAGTTGTGCTGCATCCGAGCATTTTCCCTTAGGTTTCTTGTTCTTGGTCTGAACTTGAAGGGACTTAAGTCCGCTATATAAGGAATCCATCACCAAAGTAGATGCAACTTCCTTTTCTACAAAAAACTGTTTTACAGCTAGTTTCAGTATGGAATCTGATTTCTCCTTTGACATGAGGCGTCTGGAATTTTGATCAATTTCTGACCAAAAACTGCAGAAGCTGGAAACAACAGCAAAGTTAAATGATGTAACAGCAAAACAGAGTTACTGAATTAATACGCATATATATCTTATCTTGCACAAGATCTAAGTAGCATTGTAATTATCAAAGGGTGAAAATAAAAAAAAATAAAAAAAATCCATGTAACTATGAATACAGCCGCCATAATAACTACGTACCTTGACCATTTAGCTTTATCTTCTATCAACTTTCCAAGCTTTCCTCTCTTTTCTTCCACAAAGCGCTTACATATTTGCTCTACATTTGACAAATACACCCTCACAAGTTCTCTCCTATATTGAGAATCAAGGCATCGAAACGGGCGATCTGCTCTCTCCCTACAAAACAATTAAACATCTCACTTTTAGATACCATACATGTCTTCGAACTCAAGCCAACAACCCAATCATAATTATATGGGAGAAAAGCTACCAATCACGTAACAAATTCAAGACTACTAATACTTACTAATCAAATACTAATATTACTAATGTTCAATTACTTACTTTCAAGGGGAGCCGTCTTCAAGATGCCAAAATCGATTACAATACTCTTTAATGTAATCAACTTCAGCATAACATAATAGTACTCCGAATCTCAATTTATATAAATCAACAACTAAAGATCCTAACTAAATGAAACTACTAATAACAATCCTTCTCTAAAAAAGTAAAAATAGAACTAATGCTTCTATTAATGTAGCAAATAAATAAACTGTCAATGCTTACTGATGTAGCACAGCTACAGATTTTAGACAATATAGGATGTATTGTCAAACAAGAAGGATAACTAGCGGTATCGTTTACTAGACAAATATTAGAATTATGACGGTATCTGATTAAAATGAATCGCAACAAAATTATGGGTGATTTGGTTATTAGGGCTTTTGGCAATATGGGTTGATTTGGTTAGCGAGAAACAATGCCATATTTGGAGACAAATTTACATGCTCCTCTCATATAATCGAACACGTCAAGAGAAAGACATTTCAGTGGGCTGTGGAACTGAAGTATAGCAATGGAAGTTATTTTCATATTTGGGATTCGCAACCTTGGAACGTCTACAATTCAATATTTGTTATCAAAGGTTTCTTTTATAGCTATATAAGACCGTCGTTTTGGTCTTAGATCCGTATTCAAGTGATTCAAAATAAGGTTGATAACGCAAATTATCCAATATAACACTGAAAAATCATGGATCAATAAGAGAGGCCCTCATTTAGTTTCGATATTTTAATGACGAGCTTAAGAAGCACGGACAAGATAACTTGTAAACTCAGCTTAGTTGTTGTAGCCCGTCAAGCTTAAAGAACAAAGAAAACTATTCAAGACAAATTCATAGTGTTGAGCCTAAATGATGTCAAAATTGGCCAAAAAAAAGAGTATTCTTGGCCAAAATGAAATTGGATTACCATACAATTAGGAACTATCTTTTAAAGAGTATTAATTAGAAATGATAAAATCAGAGTTTATCTTTGAAAAGTAAAACAAAAGAAAAAAGCAGAGTCTCGACTAGAAACCTGATCACTTGGACTTGAGCTTTTATTACAAGGGTGTCATTCTCAACAAACCCGTCTAAAACTTTTGATAGTTCCATGAATTTCTTCCATCCCCAGTCATGTTCTTTCTTCCAAAACCGATGCAACGTGTCTGCAAACATGCATTTAGTAAGTGTGATAATCCAGTCTCATAGACCAACAAGTTCGTAACGCAATCAAAGTAAATATTTTAGAGCAACTAAAAAGAAACTAACCAGAATATTTGGATTTCTTAGGGTCCTTGTTCGTAACTGCTATTGTAAATTGTGCAAAATGGCCCCAACCTGTTTCATAAACGATGTCCTTATTAAGCTATTATTTTTAAGGTAAAATCACAGAAATATCCCGAAAAACAAACATACCTGGAAGAAGCTTATCATGATCCGCAACACAAAGAAATAAAGACAGATGATTGCACACATCACAGCCTTGGGGATAGATCAAAATGTACCTGCAACCCAAATCAGAAAGCTAAAGCTTGGACCAAAAATGAAGTGATACGGTTAACCGCATCTTGTTGCTGACAATGAGCATATATATACCATCAATGACTGCACAAAAAGATGGCAGCATAATTTTGCCATCCACAACACAATACGGCAGCGACATATATTCACCAAGTATGCAGAATTCTACAAGGGAATATGGAAAGTGGAAATTCCCCTACAAGTGTACAATCATATAACTATCTCGTATCTGTAAATTTCCTAATAAATTTCACAAAAGCAGAATGCAAAAGTACTTGCGAGTTGAAATTTAATTTTTGCATAAGCCAAGGTTGATTATATTCAAAAACAACTGTACGTACCATTTATAGCCCCCAGTCTCGAATACACTGCTACGAAGTTCTCTCTTGTTAATCTGTGAAAACTTTTCAATCTTCCATGTATGCTTCACAAACAATTCAGATGGTTTCGGTCCTGCATTTGACAAAAATGATGTTGAGTAAATAGAGCCGTATACGAGGGTGTGTGATCGGACAGGGCCTCAATAAGATTTTATTTTCTGCTATTTTTTAAGCATTACCGTTTTTTAATCCAAACATGTCCTATTTGGCTTAAAAAATAGCAGAAAAGCAGTTTTTTTCATAAGCGGGTGGGTACGTTCTTTTTCTAAAGCGCTTTTTTCTGAAATTACATTTAACCTCTTACCAATTCTCACTTAATGGACTTTAAATACTTGTTTGAAATGTTGGCACTGAGAATTTTGCTCATTATTTGTGAATAATATGCTGTATTTTTCGTTATTTTAATCGTATATGTCGTTCCTACGCTTAACTTAAGAATATGTAACAAATGGGGTAAGTTTGTCATTTTACCTATCATTTGATTATATAAGCAGAATTTGCCAAACAGTCAAACACTAAAAAAAACTGCTTATCAGAAGCAAATCCAAACACTCTATTCAGACGCGCTTATTTTAGTCAGCATATAAGCACTTATTTTTAAGCAGAAGCAAAAACAGCAATTCCAAACACCCTTTAAAACCGAAGGTAAAGTGTTAGAATACCATGTTTTTATCTTTAAAAAGTGTTTTTTTTTTTTTTTTTTTTTTTTTTTTGGGTAACCATGGTTTCCGACCTTTTGGCCGACTAATCCACGGGGTTTAAACCCACTGCCACATAGACTCAAACCGGGTAAAGCCCTCCCATTTCAGGAGGTTGGCGTGGCCACTTCAGGGTTGTTTGCACCTAGCAGGAATTGAACTTGATAACTCACACATCTTAGAGTGATAGTCACAATCCCTTTTGCCACTAGGCCACCCCTAAATGGTTTATCTTTAAAAGTTGGTTTGTATTATCTTTGATCGTCACGTATACTTATCGCTCAAGGTTTTGCACATGGCCTTTTAGCTCAGCTACGGCCCTATGAGTAAATATGACAGTACGCAAAGTCTAAAACCTAAAATGAAACTCATTATCTTAAGTAGCCAAATGCGCATATACCAGGATAATCATCATCGTCATCTTCCCAATACGGAGGTGAAGTCGAAGCAATTCCATTCTCAACCTGTTCGGACGACCGCCATTCCGCCAACGCCTCATTCGACAGTGCATCACTTGCCATAATTTCCTACACATAAAAAAAAAAAAAAAAAAAAAAAAAAAAAAAAAAAAAAAAAAAAAGTATAACAAAACTAATAATAATTTTACAAAAACAGTAACAGTGATTAGATGAAGTGATGAAATGAAAATAAGAATCAAACCCTAATTAAATTATATAAAAAAAATAAAATAAAAATTAAAATAATTGGATGGATGATACGAGATAATCAATTAATTAAAGTAAAAAAATAAATAAATAAGAACCTGAGCAAGAATTAAATCAATGGAAGGAATTGGTGAGAATCAATTAAGGTGGCTGCCTGTGTTGTGTAGAAGCTGATTGATTTTTTATTTTCTTTTTTTATTATAGTTGTTGTTACTTGTTTTGTTTTTTTAGGTCTAAAATCATCAAAACTACAACATACATAGTCAAGTCTGTTTTTGTTAAGGTTTTTCTACCTTTTTCATTTTTCTGACAGATATACCCTTGGGCATAAGATGTGTTTGGGAATGATGGGTTTGGAATCACAACAACAACATACCCAATCCTGTCGGGGCGGGATATGGGGAGGTAAGATGTAGACAGATCATACCCCTACTCCAGGATAAACTAAAAGGTAAAGAGACTGAGTCTCCGGCTGGGTTTGGAATCGATGGGTGGAAATGAAACCAATAGATTTGTATTCATATGAGTAATAAAAGTAGTATTTGCTATTTAGGGTTCGGTTGATATGAAGTTATTATTAGATTGGAATCGGTGTATAGACTTATTCTCATAAAAATACGATAAGAGATGAAATATTTGATCGTGTACTTTTAAGTGACGATTCTTTATTAATGATGATTTTTTTAGCTTTTAATGGATTTCAACCAATTAATTGTAAGTCAGCTTAAGTTTTCTTCAATGTTTATTGATTCTTTATTAATACTAGGCGAGCGCTCATGCATAGCAACGAAAATTCCTAGCAGCAAACAGTTAACAATATATGATATTGTGGTAAGTGTTTCGTGTAACAATCAACATACAACGTGAAAAGATCAAAATGTAACTGAAAATGGTTGTAACATGCAATAATTCAACTAAAGCAAAAATTCTTAACATGTATCAAAAAAACATATAAAAACATCTAGAGAAACTGAAAATAAAACATTAAATCAATTATGATATAATAACTAACAATGCACGTTACTCATCGCGTACCACGCCTAGCAGCAGCGGTGTCTAGTTTCCAACAATAGTTTCAGCAGCCAATAATTTTGGCTTATGAGTTTTAGTGTTTTACTATAAAAGTTTCTATCCCACTTATACTATAAAAAGTAAGGATTATGAGTTAAAAAAAAAAAAAAAAAAAAAAAAAAAAAAAAAAAAAAAAAGTCCTTATTATTTGCTCCTCTTATACTATTAAAAGTTTCTATTATATGTCCCACTTATACTATTATATCCTCCCGATCATTATCCTTACTGATTTACATAACCCATTATCTCCCATTCTTCCACATACATAGCACGAAACAATTATCCCCACATTCTTTTGCATACATAGCACGACACAATAATATCACTAAGCATCAACCTATATATCATAACTTAGTCATATTCATGTAAATTAAACATAACCGTCTAAACAACCATATGAATGAATCCCTAGATTTTAGTAACCAAATGATAAGGTTAAATGAAACATCATAACTATCTCTGCGTTTTTTTAGGATGCCATACGTTTTCTGAATGGGAAATCAATGATAAACCAAAAGTCCAAAACAAAAATCAAAATTCAAATTCATAACATATAATGGTAAATCAAAAGGCCAAAACTTTTGCTTTTCATTTAGGCACATCACCAACCAGTTGGTAGACATAAAACTTCATAACTTACATGGATTTGTATTTGATTGTCGAATCCATGACTTTGTTGTCAATAAATTTGAATCCAACCTTTTGCATTTTTGAAAAATTAGTATGCTTCATCTAATAACAAAAAGATTAGAATAAGTCAATTCATAATAATCATCACCAAAAAGGTAAAAACTACAAAATAACAAAATTTATACTTTTTAAGCACACTGCACACTAACCTTTAATCTGCGAATCAAGACTATGAAATTAGATACGAAACTGTAGATCAAGAACGAAACCTAAAACCTATTCAGTAAGTCAAAGCATTACCAACACAAATCAAGGAAAATATTATAAAAAGCTAACCTGTTATTAACAAATAAATAATATAAATAAAAACTTGACTAAAGAACGCTTTTGATATATCTGAGAAGAGGAAGAGATGGTGGAATCGAGTTGTACGTATGAAAGTAAAAGAAATATCACCTTTAGTCACCTCAAAGATTTTAGTGCTTTGTTTTCACCTTCAAACTAAATGGATGAAAGTATCAACTACTAGTCAAATTCAAAGCCTACAAAAAGAAATTATGAACTTAGTTTTGAGAGGAGGCTAGTTAAGTGAATTAAGAAAATATAAATGAGCAAAACACAATCACTTACGTTTTGGAGTTCATTTAACTTTTTAAAATTTATAAAATAAGCAGTAATAATAGGACACAATTCAACAAATTTAAAACACCTTTTATTACTTTGACTTTTCTTCTAAAACAAAAAATAAATGTATTACTAAGTTTCCATAAGTAATTTCAAAGTCGCAGATTTGTATAAGAAACTGAATTAGCATTTAATATTTTAACGATTTGCCTAAACAAATTCGTAACAAACACGCGTGAATTGAATAGACGATATTGTTTCCTTGTTTAGACAGTTATGACTTTCGATTTTTACAAAGGCATTATAAGCATTGACCAAAAATTCAGTTTTCACTTTTTCATTTGACCATTTTCTCTTTATAAGTAGTTTAGATGTGTGTATCATAATCTTGTAACTTAGACTTTCACAAGTTAGGTTCATGTTACTTTTTTCTAAGTAATTTTACCCGTCGATCAATGTTAAAATCTTCTATACGACATTAATTTACCTTTTCGTGTAATTTTACCCAGCCCAAGGACCTCAACTCAGAACCATCTAACATATTTTTAACTAATGTTGTAATGCCATCATCTTACCCCCCATGTAGCTAGTGACTTTAGGATAGAACTTTGTTGCAAGGATTTTTTATTCCTTGACTTACGTTGTTTTCTATTCTTGGGCCTACACACCTGAAGCGTGCATCATGAGAAAAAGTAAAAATTTGACACATGCATCAATAGATTCGGGTTGGGCAACCACCTTGTAAAGAACTGCTTTCAACACCTGAGAAAAAGCGAGCCAACAACCATGAGGGACACATTTTACAGTAGTGATAGGCACTTTGAAAACACAATCCAGAAGCTCGGCATCCAAAACTAACCCCTCAGTTACTTTTGTCTCGGACTCCTTATTATATGGATTTGAAATGCCAACAATGTATCCGCTCATGTCGTCGGACCCTTTAGAAAAACGAATAAGACCTGTGGAAAACTAGAAGGGGGGTTGAATAGTTTTCCCCTCTTTTTGATTTTAAAAAAATTGGTTTCAAAATGTTGATTCAAATTTATTCAATTGTTTGTTTGAAAAACCTTCAATTAGAGTTTAGTATGAAAACAACATATAATCAATATGATCAATTATATATGTGAGCTTTTGGATTAGTTTTCAAAACTTAGTTTTATGAATGAAGCTTTGGTCGATCTTTATGTGAATACGTTTTCCTTTTAAAATCTTAAAACGTTTTGTATCAAATTATCGATTAAGTTAAACTTAGCATGAGAAGTGTTAATAATATACATAAGTCCATTAGACAATATCATACAATTATATATCCTATCACAATATTAACTTGTAACTACACCACAATCAATCATCATGACAATATAAGCAACAATCAACACATATTTGCAAGCATAGATATAAAGCGATAAATGCAAGAATAAATGTGAAAGACAAGAGAAAGAGGATGCAAACCGGACACGATGATTTATAGTGGTTCGGCTACAAGGACACCTTCCTTGCCCTACTCCAAGCCCCGAGTCACCTACTCGAGAGTTTTCTTCACTACTCAACAAGCTCCCTTTTGGCGGAGAAAACCTTACACAACTTTTGCTTACACCATTTAACGACACTAAGCTAAATGTCGAGTTCTAATAGTAGCTAGAACCAATCTCACAACACGACTTCGATCACTACACAACTTCTACACGACTTCACGACTTCTTCACGACTTCATGACTTCACGACTACTTCACAACTTCTTCTATACTCCACTACTTATTCACACACCTACTTCTTCACAACTACATGACTTCTCCATACTACTACTTCTTCCCACTACTTCTTACTCACTCATTGACTCACTACTAAGTAAGATCATCTTGATCTACTTATTACATAAACATAACTCACAACTTCACATAAACACTAACTAGACTCTAATACATCTTTGGCTTTATGATAGGGAGGATTCTTCTCTTCCACTTTGAGTGATGAGGGATTGAATCACTTGAAACAAAGACTAATAAACTTATGATCAAAGGATTTAGAAGTGTGTTTGGAAGGTTTGGGACTGAAAATTTTCGTGCAAAAGGTGGTAAAAATACCAGGTTTGAGGTGGTATTTATAGGGAAAAATTTCTGACAGAATCTGAAATGGGAGCGTGGCCGCCCCTTTAATTGTGTGTCGGACCATTTAAAATTAAGGGGGCCGCCCAGACGAAAACGGCAGTTTTTCTTGTTTTTTCTGGGGAATGTTTATCTAGTGAAAGTTTTACTGTTTTTGGCTAAAAATTTGAATTCATATACTTATTATGAATTAAACATTTTCCTTTATATACCAAAAGTGTTTTTCAAAATATATAAGATGTTTATAACATTTTATAAAATTTGTAGTGTCTAAATAAAACCCCTTTGATCATAAAATGTATTAGACATTTGTTTGTACATACCTTAAGTGATTGTTGAAGCATACTTGAGACGTTGAGATGTTGAGGCTTGTTGACGTATGAATGCATAGATGAATTGTGATCACAAGTAACTTAAGCACTTTACGTTATATGTTGTAACTTACATCTTTGTCATCATCAAAACATGAAGAGGATGTTTAGATTAAATATCGTAATATTCATGCGAACAAGACCATCCGGGTGATGACAAGCATGACTCACAACATGTAAAGTCATACACTTCCGATACAACCATTGACCAAATGTAACACCCCAACCCGATAAGGGTAGAAGTATTACATTACAGTGACATATCAGAACAAACACAAGCATATGATTCATGCATACAAAGAAATTCAGGGTTACAAATGAAAATCTGAAACTACAAGGTTACAAAACAATAAATACTATGTCTAATAAAGTGAAACTTCATCTAATCGTCTCTAGTCCAAAGCATAGTCTTCTAAGTCCAGTCACACTCTCTTCCCATAACCCAGCTTCCTACTAAAACCTGCCGCAGGAAAAGGAAATGCGGCTGAGCTTAAAAAGCCCAGTGAACAGATACATATACAAAGCAATGATAATGAAATAGAACTGAAATATAGTGCATTGGGGAATATCATAAGGAATAAACAAATGAATAATAGAAATGAAGGAATAGGATAGTCCTCCACCACGAGCCCAAAACTCAAAGTCATATCTCAAAGTCATAAGCCTTCAATTCATAATCTCACAATCAGAGGGGATACCTCTCAGGCAACCAGATAATATGAGGGGTGTCCTCATGTATCATAAGGGTGGAGTGATCAGCTCCCAGGGGTTGTGAAGGGCATGTATAGCACACAGTACCAATCACCTCAAAGTCAACTCAAAGTCATAGTTAAATCCACTAAGCATACATGTCTAGGATTGCAACCCATACGCCCCTTACTCAAAGTCAATCTCAAAGTCATATACTCAAAGTCATAATGGCCATAATAGTAATCATAAAAAGGGACGGCGTGAGAAATCACTCACCCACACATGAGTCATGCCAGTGGTGCATCACAGACATGCCTATGGTACCTCCATAGGTAGGAGAAACATAAATGGCTCGGGTATCAAACTAAGAGTCAGGTCTCAAAGTCATGCAAAAGGTCATATAGCAAAGGTTTATCTCAGAATCATATCAAAGGTTCATAATAGCAGTTCATAACAAAGGGTTCATATCAGAAATAGTATTCAAGGTCCAATCAGAGTTTATCAGGTCAAGGTTCATATTCAAAAATCAATTCATGGTTCAGTTCAAAAGTCCATTTCAAAAGTTTCTATTAAAAGTCCAATTTAAATAATCTTTTAAAACAGTTTTCATAAAAATGGTCTTTCAAAATATAGTGTTCATGAAAGTTAAATAACCTTTTTTTTAAAAAGAAATTTAGCATCATTTATAAACATCTTTTCAAATCGGTTCTTCTCAAAACATTTCCATGGTATCATTAAGAAGGTTTTCATAGCATATGTTCATAACGGAGGTCATATCAAGTGGGATCAACAGAGAAGGTTCAAGTAAAGGGGATCATAGCAATGGCATCAATTCGGGAACTAACGGATCAGAATATGAAAGAGATCATGAGAAACCTTTTGAGAAAGGTCAGAATATCTGTACCTTAAACCGCCAACGAAATCATAACATAACATAAGAATAGGAAGTCAGTCCTTCTCCAGCGAATCTACACGAATTAATGATCGGCTTATTATTAATAACTTATTTTAAATCAAATTAATCTTTTTAGTCGGCTTTCCATTTTTAGTAACTTTCTATTTTAGGTAACTTGTCATATATAGTAACTTTCTCGAATTAGTACTTTAATACCTTAAGGTTATTATTGACGATTAAATAATATATAAGGTTTAAAATGACCAGTATAGTAAGTTAAAGTTAAGTGCGACAATTTAGTAAAGTTTAGGGTCAAAATATAAATTATCAAAAATTAAATATTAAAAGTCAAATAAAATTATTTTAAAGGTTAGTTTAATAAATTTATATTAAGATAATAATTTTGGACCCCGTCATTATAATTTATTAACGTACCTATGATCTTAATATTTTATGCCGCGATGACCCAAAATTTTATTATTTCGAAAACAAACAAGTCCAAGACACCCTCTTGTTAAAAATATGCCAAGACCAACACTTCTCTTTTGTTATAGAGATAAGCCGAACAAACACCATCTCTCGTTAATTCATAAACAAACAAACTCATCGTAAATATTAAATCCAATGCACCATATATGTTAATATCAAACAAACACACATGTTAATTTTAATAAACACACCCACATTAGTTGCTCAAAACAACACACCCTCTCATTATTTTTTTTGTACGTAACAAAAGAAAGAGGAAAAAAAATGTTAACGTGGCCCTCTTGTTTTCTTTGGTTCGAAGCAAACTCAACATCAACAAACTCTTTTCGTTTCACAATAAACTCGACCCAACACAACATGTTAGATTCACGTACTCCTCTAATTCATATATGTAAAATAAATTCTAGATTCATGCGCATATATACATATATAATCGATTATTATTTCATGTGGTCCTTTTCCGTTAAACATAACCTATACATATATTGATTTTAACATATAACATTATATATAAAAGAATTAGGGTCGTGTATGAATCAAGAGATATAACAAGAAGCGAAAACTCATACCCTTTGTCGAATGGAAAAGGAGTCTTGATATCTTGGTCTTGTTGTCGAATGAAAAACCAGGAAAATGGAAGAGCCGCTTTTTATTTTGTCTAGGGTTTTATCTTTTTTTTTTATGTGTTGCGTATATTTGTGAGGAGTACAAATACTGGTTCTCAAAAAAATAAATAAGGGTGTGACTAGTTTGGGCTTGGGGTACACGTGGGTTCAAGAACAAAAAGGTAATGACTAAATTTGGGTCGTGGGTTTTAAGAGCCCAAGAAGCAAAATGTATTATTAGTTGTTTAGTAGTTTTCGGCCCATGTAAATTTACTAGTATTGCGTAAATTTTCGTAGCCGTTAGTTTTTGTTCACGTATTTTATATATTTCAAATCTTTAAACGTAACGTATAGTTTTATTTTACGTTTTTTTTTTTTTTTTTTTTTTTTTTTTTTGAATTATTCGTAAAAGTTAGATCGAATTTTCGGGTCGTTATAATTCTTCCCCTCTAAAAAGAAAATTTCGTCCGCGAAATTTGAAGTCACATAGTTAAACGGTATCGTAGCAAATCGCAAAGGATCGTCACAAATAACCTCACGCTCGGGGAGGTTCTTCCAAAAGATATTCAGACCAACTGGTTTCTCATGACTCGTAATTATTGTCAAAACAGTTTCAGATTTCTTAGAAGGGCATATCATATTGAATTTGAATCAAAAGGATAATGTACCAAACATAACGGATGATAAACGAATTCTCCAGGAAGAGGTATAAAATACATAGGATTTTCATCGAATTGATTAGGCGAATCAGATGAGAATACATTGAATTGTAGCAAACATGGGGTGATATACGGTTTAACCCTTCAGCTTCTCAGATAGTCTCGGCTTTTAGATAACCTTCCAAAGGTATTCTCATAAACAAACAGGTCTCATTTCCTCAAAGTCCACAATCACATATTTTACTTATAGCAGATCATAATGAACAACTTCACGAATGCGAATCGTATACGGACAGAAAGCATATCGTTAGATATCGTCAACGGCAGAAACTTCATAATGGAACCTAAGATCCTTATCAGAAGTTGCAAAGATCAGCAAAACACGTGTCGAGAGTCCAAACGTATCGAATCGTATAACAAGGACAGCATATCAAACGTATAGGTAGAATGAACCTAAAGTCTCACTAAACTCAGATGATTTTGATCAGATGCCAGAATTCTTAAGCTTCTAAGGCACTCCTCGAAATATCACATGCCCACCATAAGTGCACGTTATATGATGTAAGTATTATCACGCTGGCCAGACGTCATAATACTGGCATCATATACATATGCCCTCATGCTGGTCATACTTTATCTCAAGTCGTGAGTCAAAACCACCTATCTTAATCCACCTAGTACTTCTACAGTCTCAAAGATCATCAGAAACAAACAACATAACTAAGAGAACGAAATTACTCGAAGAGTAACGGAAATCCGAGAATGTCATTCAAAATTAAGGTACGTCATCAATAGCGTCAATCCTTTACAGAATCATCTCGTCTAAACACAATGTCCGCTTCAAAATCCGTCCACTCAAATACAAATTTCAAAATTTCTTCCAAGTTGGGGTAGTCTGTTTACTCTTGTCCATCTTGCCTCATGATTAAAAGAATTTAAAATTCAAGTCTGGTTCCTCAAGCCTTCAGCAACTCTTCTTGGTACGGTGGCGTCGTAGCGGCAGTCTCTGACACGATCACTGTGCATCCCTCCATCCGCAGGTCTGCTTCTGCTCTCAATTCATCTTAGTACAACTAAAATGAATAGAGAAACAAGACTGCGTTTCTTCGACAGGTCTTCTAACATAGCTCCAGGTTTTAAGGTACATGATGTTGTTGTCGACTCCAGGTTGTGTGTTGAATGGTTCGTCTTCTTTGGTCTGGTTGTCTTGGTGCCCAAACTGAAATCTTCACGTGTTGCGTGATGCATGATTGAGCACTATCCTAGTTCCTCACTTCTTCTTGTATGCTTCTTCCATGGTAATGCTTGTCGCAACCATCTTCTACTACTCTTCCACCAGGTTTCAAACTCCGATAACGGTCTTCAATCTTGGTCCCTCTTGTGAAAGCTCTGTCTTTACATTATATAGGGTAGGGTTGTCTACTATGCTTTCTGAACGTCAATCAAAATTTTCTTCCAGAACAAAGGGTCATCTCACCAATAATCTCTATGTTCCTTTTTTCGTTTTAGGACACAGCACAATGTCATACTATGACAATTTGTCCAAAACACGCGAAAACATGATTATTCTAGCCAACACCATTGGCATCATTCAAACTCACAAATTTGGTAACGAGTGCAAAGGCAACTTCAGAAATCATCTCAGGGAATTTTCACATCGCCTTCTTTCTTCTTCAGGAACTGAAATACTTCCCAAAGGTTACTCTCGGTTAGTTAACCCCCTTCTTAGAAGTTTTTGTGGTTGCTTCTTCAGCCTTCAAATCTAAAATGATGCAATCAAATGCGGGGTTCAAAGGAAAAACAAATTAATCATTGATACGCGGAAACGGATAATGATTGCTAATAGTGGTACGTTTAAGTTCACGATAGTCGATACGTCATCGCATACTTCTCTCGTTCTTCTTCATAAACAAACAAGAGCATCTAAAGAGAATCACCAAGGTTAAAAATCATATTCCATCAGCTCCTTCAATCTCTCAACTTCTATGGCACCATGGTTTCTTCACTGATATCAGTTCAATGTCCACTCTACTTCTTAAGCAGGAAGGAGTACCAAAAGGTTCATCAGAGAATACCGGAAAATCTTCGTATGACAAAATATTTCCCAATAGTAGAACTTTCCAAGGGTTGATAATAATGGTTTTCAGGACAACTTGGTAATCACATGAGTTTGGGGTAGGTGTTTCCATAGTGACAGAAATTTTAGCAGATGTAGAGAGTCATCATAATGGAATAGGGTGAAGCAGATTTTTAAGGTCACATTTCAGATATGGTAGTCTATGGTATCTTCACGAATAGCCATTCAGTCCAAAAGACCGTACAATCAGACATCTCAAGGTCAAAGGATTCATAGAGTGAATACAGTCGTCAAATCATACAGATAGTTCATATATCAGAGTCAAGTACATGGTTCAACAAAAATGTTGGGATGGATAAACGAACAGTTCAATGTGTGGGAATTTCGTTTAGCTTCTTAGCATAAGTAGCAGGTAGGATGTGTATCATTGGTAATACGAATATCGTATAATTGTCAATTGTGAGAGGTACAGAATCTCAGTTATCAGCATCATCATGCTTAGTTAACAAATCCATATAGAGATAGTATTTACATCATACCCTTCCAAAGGAAACGGTTGGCAGAACAAGGTTCATCATTTAAAGAGAGGAAACAAAACTTCTCATATTCGTGGTTCATAATTACCAAAATTCTCATAGGAGTAATAATGGATCATACAAAGTTAAGTAGTATCGGATGATACATTCATACCCAGCATAAGTAATGAATTTACAGAATGTGTCGAACACATTGTGGTTGAATGACCTACGATGTGGCCGAAAAGGTGTCAAACAGCTTATCAAACAAATCGGAGGCGGAGATCAACATCTGAAGGTGAAACTTAAATGTGTAAGGTATCCAGGTAGCCTTCCGAGGTATTCCAAACTTACTTGGTTACTAAGCTTAAGTTACAAAACTTCTAACTTCTGAAACAAGGGTCCTTATAAGGCTTATCTAAGAGCAAAGGCACGATCAGAGTGATGCGGAAGCAAATGATACTTACATAAACGTCTTAGTCTACCCATTCCTCAGTGGTAATAACTTGGGTTCCTATGGGGAATCCTAAGGTAAAGTTCCAAAGGTTGTCTTATGAGCGCCTACAGTGGAAACTTAGGGGTCCAAACTTCACAGGTCAAGGGTAAATGTATTACGAATCGCAGCCTGGTCTCTGATACCATAATTGTAACACCCCAACCCGATAAGGGTAGAAGTATTACATTACAGTGACATATCAGAACAAACACAAGCATATGATTCATGCATACAAAGAAATTCAGGGTTACAAATGAAAATCTGAAACTACAAGGTTACAAAACAATAAATACTATGTCTAATAAAGTGAAACTTCATCTAATCGTCTCTAGTCCAAAGCATAGTCTTCTAAGTCCAGTCACACTCTCTTCCCATAACCCAGCTTCCTACTAAAACCTGCCGCAGGAAAAGGAAATGCGGCTGAGCTTAAAAAGCCCAGTGAACAGATACATATACAAAGCAATGATAATGAAATAGAACTGAAATATAGTGCATTGGGGAATATCATAAGGAATAAACAAATGAATAATAGAAATGAAGGAATAGGATAGTCCTCCACCACGAGCCCAAAACTCAAAGTCATATCTCAAAGTCATAAGCCTTCAATTCATAATCTCACAATCAGAGGGGATACCTCTCAGGCAACCAGATAATATGAGGGGTGTCCTCATGTATCATAAGGGTGGAGTGATCAGCTCCCAGGGGTTGTGAAGGGCATGTATAGCACACAGTACCAATCACCTCAAAGTCAACTCAAAGTCATAGTTAAATCCACTAAGCATACATGTCTAGGATTGCAACCCATACGCCCCTTACTCAAAGTCAATCTCAAAGTCATATACTCAAAGTCATAATGGCCATAATAGTAATCATAAAAAGGGACGGCGTGAGAAATCACTCACCCACACATGAGTCATGCCAGTGGTGCATCACAGACATGCCTATGGTACCTCCATAGGTAGGAGAAACATAAATGGCTCAGGTATCAAACTAAGAGTCAGGTCTCAAAGTCATGCAAAAGGTCATATAGCAAAGGTTTATCTCAGAATCATATCAAAGGTTCATAATAGCAGTTCATAACAAAGGGTTCATATCAGAAATAGTATTCAAGGTCCAATCAGAGTTTATCAGGTCAAGGTTCATATTCAAAAATCAATTCATGGTTCAGTTCAAAAGTCCATTTCAAAAGTTTCTATTAAAAGTCCAATTTAAATAATCTTTTAAAACAGTTTTCATAAAAATGGTCTTTCAAAATATAGTGTTCATGAAAGTTAAATAACCTTTCTTTTAAAAAGAAATTTAGCATCATTTATAAACATCTTTTCAAATCGGTTATTCTCAAAACATTTCCATGGTATCATTAAGAAGGTTTTCATAGCATATGTTCATAACGGAGGTCATATCAAGTGGGATCAACAGAGAAGGTTCAAGTAAAGGGGATCATAGCAATGGCATCAATTCGGGAACTAACGGATCAGAATATGAAAGAGATCATGAGAAACCTTTTGAGAAAGGTCAGAATATCTGTACCTTAAACCGCCAACGAAATCATAACATAACATAAGAATAGGAAGTCAGTCCTTCTCCAGCGAATCTACACGAATTAATGATCGGCTTATTATTAATAACTTATTTTAAATCAAATTAATCTTTTTAGTCGGCTTTCCATTTTTAGTAACTTTCTATTTTAGGTAACTTGTCATATATAGTAACTTTCTCGAATTAGTACTTTAATACCTTAAGGTTATTATTGACGATTAAATAATATATAAGGTTTAAAATGACCAGTATAGTAAGTTAAAGTTAAGTGCGACAATTTAGTAAAGTTTAGGGTCAAAATATAAATTATCAAAAATTAAATATTAAAAGTCAAATAAAATTATTTTAAAGGTTAGTTTAATAAATTTATATTAAGATAATAATTTTGGACCCCGTCATTATAATTTATTAACGTACCTATGATCTTAATATTTTATGCCGCGATGACCCAAAATTTTATTATTTCGAAAACAAACAAGTCCAAGACACCCTCTTGTTAAAAATATGCCAAGACCAACACTTCTCTTTTGTTATAGAGATAAGCCGAACAAACACCATCTCTCGTTAATTCATAAACAAACAAACTCATCGTAAATATTAAATCCAATGCACCATATATGTTAATATCAAACAAACACACATGTTAATTTTAATAAACACACCCACATTAGTTGCTCAAAACAACACACCCTCTCATTATTTTTTTTTGTACGTAACAAAAGAAAGAGGAAAAAAAAATGTTAACGTGGCCCTCTTGTTTTCTTTGGTTCGAAGCAAACTCAACATCAACAAACTCTTTTCGTTTCACAATAAACTCGACCCAACACAACATGTTAGATTCACGTACTCCTCTAATTCATATATGTAAAATAAATTCTAGATTCATGCGCATATATACATATATAATCGATTATTATTTCATGTGGTCCTTTTCCGTTAAACATAACCTATACATATATTGATTTTAACATATAACATTATATATAAAAGAATTAGGGTCGTGTATGAATCAAGAGATATAACAAGAAGCGAAAACTCATACCCTTTGTCGAATGGAAAAGGAGTCTTGATATCTTGGTCTTGTTGTCGAATGAAAAACTAGGAAAATGGAAGAGCCGCTTTTTATTTTGTCTAGGGTTTTATCTTTTTTTTTTTATGTGTTGCGTATATTTGTGAGGAGTACAAATACTGGTTCTCAAAAAAATAAATAAGGGTGTGACTAGTTTGGGCTTGGGGTACACGTGGGTTCAAGAACAAAAAGGTAATGACTAAATTTGGGTCGTGGGTTTTAAGAGCCCAAGAAGCAAAATGTATTATTAGTTGTTTAGTAGTTTTCGGCCCATGTAAATTTACTAGTATTGCGTAAATTTTCGTAGCCGTTAGTTTTTGTTCACGTATTTTATATATTTCAAATCTTTAAACGTAACGTATAGTTTTATTTTACGTTTTTTTTTTTTTTTTTTTTTTTTTTTTTTTTTTTTTTTTTGAATTATTCGTAAAAGTTAGATCGAATTTTCGGGTCGTTATACCAAATACCTTCAAAGTTTCCTCGACTGCCATATATAATCCCTGGTCCATAGAAATAGCCTCATGTAAGACACACTTACGTTCATCGGTCGAAAGGTGTAGCCTCTTGAGATGAGATATTAAACGAGCAATCCCCTTATTGCCCACTTCACCATTTAGGCAACAATGAAATCCCCGGAATGGACAAAGCCAAATTCCATCCAAAAATGTAGATGAGGGTGTGATGAAATAAAATGATGAAGATACGTGAAATGAGTTGTGAAGAAGATGCCAATGTGTTTTATTTTATTACTAGGTTGGCAGCGGACGCCGCGTTGCCGACGTGCCTGTTTATTTTGCCCAACGTTTTTTTAGCGGTTGTTTTCTGTGTTTGTTTAGGCGAATGTTTATTACAGTCATATTGGTTTAAGAGTAATATTTCTAATGTTTTTTTTTTTGTTTGCTTTCCATAGTATAAGTTTTTTTTTGCTAATCTTATGTTTTATTACAGCGCGTTTAAAGACAAAGTATTTTAAGTTCGTTGACGTTTTGTTGATATTTTTAATAATATAAATTCGTTTATTGGAAAATGTATAATTAATTTTTTTAAAATTTTGCGTTTGTTATAATTTTATTATTACTTTTTTTTCTATGTATCAAAGAATCTATTTAATTTTGTTTTTGCAGTTTTTATCTGTTAATTATGATGTTTTAGTTTCAATCAAATATTTAGGTACGTTTACTTTCTTTTAACCGTTTAGTTTTTCCGTTTTAGTTTAAATCAAGTATTTAGTTTCGTTTAGTCTTTTTTTTAGCTAATTGCCTATGTGTTTTTCTGAGTGTGTAAATATTTTTACTAAGTAAATTTTTTTATCTTTTTTAAATGTAATTTTGTTGGTTTAATACATTGTTTTATTGGGATACATTTGACTTATTGGGTGAAAAGCTATGTACCGGTCAAACCGGTCAACGTTTCTTTGCTTGCTGATAAAACTCCATTTTCCCCTTTTTTTGAATCAAACGCATACCCTAACTTCTCTAATTCAATCTCCACCTCCCTAATTTAACGCCTATCTTTCACTGTATTTCAATCTCAATTTGTCTAATTCGTTGCTTCTATCATGGCTTCACGACCAAGAACATCTGCTTATGCACTTGCGCGCACTCCTAACTTCCAAAAGTTAAAGTTTGCTGCTGGTTCAAACGAAATTGAGGATTCTTTGCATGTGGCATTTGCCCAGGATGATACTGAGAATGATCAGTTGTTAAGGGTGCTTGGTGAGTAGCGTGATCAATTAGTTGCCAAGGTTAAGTGGTTAGAAGAGTTGGTAGAAGAATGGGAGGGTTTCTTGTCGTTACATGAGCACGGTGACATTGGTTTGGACCGTCTGAAGGTGACTTTGAAGAGAGAGAGAGAGAGAGAGAGAGAGAGAGAGAGGAAAGTGCTTGCTGGATTGATCAAGGCTATGGATCTGGCACGTAAAGGAAGAGAGGAAAAGAAGCTCAATCTTTACTTTTTCGAGTGATGGGCTGGCCACTTGCTATGGTATATTTTCGTTATCTTTTGTGTTTTTATTAGAAGTGTGTATATTGGTTAGGGCTGGATTTGGAGATTTCAGTTTATGTATGGATGTGGTATCATGGATCTTGTTTTTTTTGGGGATGATAACTGCAATGTATGAACTTGAATGTTTGGTAATATAATTTGAAGTTTATGTTTATTAATATGTTCTTTTGTCATGGATTATTGGATTATTGGTAATGGAAATGTAATGTTCTGTGTATTTTTATTGTATGAAATTAAAATGCAATGGATAATTGGAAAGGCAAATTTAGTATCATGTGTATGTTTATTATTACTAATGGAAACAGGATATTATGCTTATGTATGATTCTCATGTTACATAGGTTATAACGTTTGGTATAGATAAATAGAATATTTTTTTGTATGGGTAGGAGAGTTTCACAGATTTTTATGTTCAGATTGGTTGCTGTATTTTTTTGGCGTTTGTCCACCTCATGGAACCACTGTGGTGCATGTGATAATCTTAACAAACTAAAGGTAATGTAGTTTGGTTAGCTCCACTATTCTTAGTTCCATGTAGTGCCTATATAAGAAGCAGTCATATGGCTAGGAATGTCACGTGTATCCTTTTAATTTTTCCAAACCACCTAGTCAAACACAATGAGTTCTACTCCTAACTTTGATGAGCTGAAAAAGGACTGCAATTCTGATAGGCTAGAACACTGTTACCGTTTCTTGTTTATGCAAGAGGCTGCCGAAAATGAGGGCTTCATTACACTCATGGATGAAGAGTGTGATGATGTGCGTCGTAGGATGCAAAAATGGTCAGATTTTGGCAGCTTTGATTGCTGTTCTAGATTTGGCTCGTGAGGCAAGGGAGGAGAGGCGCAGGCACGTGGCGACGATGGAAAAATATGGTTGATGTGACTTGCTGTGGTCTTTGATGTTGGTGCGTGTGTTAGGAGAAGTTTAGCTAAGTTTTCAGTTTCGTCAACTTTGCTGTGTTTGTGAGTAGAAGCTCATCTAGGTTTCGAGTCTTTGTTTATGTTGTTGTGTTTGTCAGTAGAAGCTCATCTAGGTTTCAAGTCATGTTGTCAGTGACAACGTTTGTAACTTATGGTACTAATGTAACCCATGGTAATTATGAATAAAACGATTACTTTCTTTGTATTCAGTGCTTTTGTTATCAATTCTTTAATTTTCCATACGATGAGAAAGCTTCAATGGCTGTGTAAAGTGCAACGTTCAAAGGAAAACAACAATGGGCAATTGTAGGCTAAGAAAGCTAGAAAGCGGAGGGTATTTATATCTAATAGATAGTTCATTAACGATAAGTAGTGGTGCTTACAAAAGCGATAGTTTTGTACACATTGCATAGCACCGAAACATATTTACACACTGCATAGTTTTTTAGATGTACGGAAGATCGTTACATCTAAGCAGCAAAAGGTGGAGCTAATTGTTTTTACACGACACATAGTAGTACGTACTTACATAGATTATTATACATAAATAGGTGAGAGACTTCTTTTAAACCCGTGCTCTGGTGAGAGACTTCTTTTAAACCCGTTGTTAGGTCACCATTTATGTAAACACAAGTATAAGAAAGATAGAAATAAGATGAGAAGGAGAGATGGTTGATTAAGACAATATTAGAAATAGAAATGAAAGAGTTTGCATAGAATAATGAAATAACCAACAAGTTTACAAGAGACCTAAGCTTCCTATTTATAGGGAAGGAGCTAGGGCAACACACCCTCTCCTTCCTTTCATGAAAACGTGGGCTAGGAGGCCCATGGATTACTTTACTTAAGCCTAGTAAACTTAATACATAACATATATGAAAGTAAATAATAACTAAGCAACCTAATATTATTACAAATGACCGAGACTTGATAAAATAGTAAAACTTTGATCCCAACAATCTCCCCCTAAGGGTCGGTCATCAAGGTTGCTTGACGTCTTCGTCTTGATCTTTGACTTTCAAAGCTCTAGACGTCTTCTAAATCATTCATCGTTCTTTGTTCTTAGTTGATGTAGTTGTGATCATCTTATTACAAAATGTAATGACCGAGACTTGACTAAATATAAAAGTATGATCCCAACAATCTCCCCCTAAGGGTCGGTCATCACGGTTGCTTGACGTCTTCATTTTAATCTTTGACTTTCAAGGCTTTAGACGTCTTCAAAATCGTTCATTGTTCTTTGATCTTTGTTGATGAGGTAGTGATCATCTTATGAAGTTATCTGCCATGCGTCACTTCTGCGTCTGTGGTGGTCGTCGGCCATTCCAACATGCTCATACATCTTTGAACTTAGACATTCACATGCATGGAGTTCCCTTTCTTTCACATAGATCTTTAGTCTTTAAACTTTGTAGATTCTTTTTTTTGGCGTAGAATCTAACTTTGAACATTGTGTTGCTTCGATCTCAGAGGGAGCTTTTGTTGACTTCAAGATGTATGTATGAGCATGCGGAATCAGTCTCCATGGAGATGATATGTCCCTGCAGTTAAACAGTTAGCAATAAAATATTCGGTACTTACAGATAAGGAATTAGAGTTCGTCAACAGCATAGTGTTAAGACTCCTTCTAATCCTTATCAAGGCCGTTCCCATGTCAAATACTCCCGAAGGAGCTTACGAGACCTACTAAGTAGCTCAATGACTGGGTGAGTCGCTGGGGATCATTCCACGACTGTAGACCGATAGAAACCACCGTAAACACTAAGCGTAACTCACGAGGAGTTACCGAAGTGACCTGTCAAGGCTGTTTGAAGTTGACCCTGACAGGAGTTTCCGTTCAATCATTGAGAACTACATAAGTAATCCTCTCATAAATGTTCTCGGCAGATTTCTAAGATCTGCGAAGGACTCGATAATTTACAGCTGGTGTCCATTGATGTAGAACACCAGTTGTAGAAATACTAAGTGTTCCTAAGAGATCTTTGATGTATCTCAAGGCTCTAGACTCTATAAGTGCACACTTAGGTTTCCTATGCGGAGACTAGGGAGGGGTCTCCTGCTTCAATATCAACCATCTCTAAGAGATAGGTCGATAGGTTATGTTGGTTCCCCGTGAGAATGAAACAAGTCCTTTTAAGAGAACTTGAGTGGTTAAGAAGGTTTAGTGCATTGCGTCACTGGGTCCATGACGACTTTATCTTTAATACCGGTGTTGTCTTTTGCAACAACCAGTAGCATACGTATTGAACCCGGTGTCTGCCCTAAGGTTGAACATATGGAGGGCTTATTACTTTTCACCCTTTTCTTTACATTTCTTTTTAATTTTTCAACTCCTTCTTTCCCTTTCATTCTTTTCTCCTTTTTTCGTATCATACCTAAGGACTTCTAATTCTAACTATAGGAGATGTCCTTGGGTAGATCCCTCCGGCTCTGGCGGATCATAGGACTGATATTCCTATCTTAATCACCTTATAACTCCGACAGTAGCCAAGAAACCTTTGATTGAAAATCTCTCAAAGTGTTTGTGAATATCAAATATTTTGGTTAACACTTTGAGAGTTTTGGTTAACACTTCCATGACTATCCCATAATTGCCATTGAAACCTTTGAAAATCTCTCAAAGTGTTTGTGTTTATCAAACATTTTGTTTTAACACTTTGAGAGTTTTGTGTTTTCTTATGAAGGGCTCCCCCTTCACATGTGCTCATGTGTATTTAATAAATATGCACATGCGGGAGGAGCAAGCACCTTTTGAATTGATCCACTTTCAGTGAACAAGACTGATTCGAGACACGTTTACATCACTAGTTAGACTAGCTTGAAGTTATTACCCGGCCTGGTCAAGTCCACAGAAAGTTTCTCGAAATGGTACATTTCTACTAAGATAAATCCTTTTCGATACACGCTTACGTGGCTAGTTAAAGAGTTCCATTGTCAGCTTTTAGGTGACAACTAGCTCTAGTAACTAACTTGATGTTATTACCCGTCGAGGAAAAGTCTTTTCGAATTTACTAACTTTAATGTTTCGTCAATTCCTGGGTGAATCTGAGTCTAGCTCGCATGAGATTTGACTTTTAAGCAACATTTAACTTTCATATTTTAATCACATTCACTTTTCTCCCCCTCAAAAATAGCATATGAGATGTTGTTTTTGATAAACTTTTGATTAAAATATGCTTTTTGAGTCTTATGGGGAGATATCAACAAGAACTTTTGGTTTTCAAACGATGAATTTTTCAAGTGCTCCCCCTCAACAAGTGAATACTCATTGAGGTGAAATACTTGTCTTTTGTGCAGAATTATGAAAATCAGAAAATGTTTGATTAATTCTACTCAAAAGTAAGAAGCCTTCGCTCCTTATATAAGGATTGAGGCACTGATGCGTACCTCAGGGTCCTTTAATTACAAGCACGGGTTGTACACTGTTATGTGTGCACAAACCATCAAAACATGATTTTGACAAAGCATTTTGATTTCGAATACTCCCCCTCAAAACGAGCATGTGTTTTGACATTTTTAAACTTTGTAGCGGATTGGGGAGTAAATGTTTTGAAACCTCTTGAGCAAAATTTTGAAAAGTTTTGAAAAACCTTTTTGAAAAATTTTGAATAAATTTTGCTCAAGATTTTAGATAAGCTTTGCATGAAAACTTCTTCTTGTTTTTAAGGATAAGTGCGCGTTTGGTTTTAAAGAATGGTTTAGCAAGGCACTTTCCTTTCTTTGAAACCCGAGTTGTACACTGAAATGTGTGCACAAGTCGTTGTTTTTAATACAAAGTTAGTTTTCTTTTAACAAAATACTCCCCCTCAAATAATGAAGTTTATTCGAGAGATAGTCTTCTTGAGCAGAATATTGAATCGTATTTATGAAATACATTTTGAAAAATTCGTGAAACGATTCTGCTCAAGGTTTTAGAAAACACAATCAAGTATTATACAACAAAGAATGCTTGAATTTTAAAACTCTTTTACTGTTGAAAGTTGTTTGAGACCCGGAGTCTCTCTTTTGAGTTTTAAGATCTGAAGAAGAGGATTTCCATCTATAGTTGAACCTCAAGGGTTCTTTTTGAAGATTTGTTTTTGTGATGAATGGAAAACTTCCGGTATTTGGAATGCCCAAATCAGAGTCATTCTTTTATCGTAGCCAAAGCATTCCAGATTATGAAAATTTTGAAAAATTTAGAACAACTTTGCTTTGGTCTTCACACTTGCTTTACCGGTGTAAAACAATCGTGTAGAGTTTGGAAAAATTTGTTTCTCACCATTTTGAATCCATTTACCAGTTTAGCCATTAAACACATTTAGCCCTTTGACCTCAAAATATGTTTCATAAGAAACATTTTGTCGAATGTTGAAATTTTGACTTTCAATGGGATGACATGTACTTGCACACAGAGAAAATGCATCAGGCACAAACAAGTATACAGATGAATCAAGAAACTCATTCTAAATTTACCAAAATGCTCAGAATTCTCAAATTAACACACAAGATCACAGATTAACTCATCCTATCACTCGAGATTTTCCAATTATGATAATGGTTAGGGGTTAAGATTAGAGACATTGCACGCATTTTAGCATCATAATGCATGAATATTGTACAATTAAACATCCTACTAGCAGCAAAGATATCGAAATCTTAAACCCTAAATCACTTGATTTCAAACCTATGTTGTTTCTAATCGTGCAAACACACCAATCGAGCATGCTTTAGTGTTCTCTAAAGCTATATGAAATAATAAATTAGACTAAACACATGAATGCCCCGATCGATAATTACATTAACCTTAGTTTCTGATTATGCCTTTTTGACCGTTGAAAACACTTGAAACATTAAGGGAACGATTAGACAACAAGCATAAAGAAATTTGAAGCTCACAATTGTGGATAAAATCGAGGAAAAAAAATCGTTAGTCTGATTCGTTGAGGTTTTAATCATGTGTGCAACTTTTGAGAACATGTGTGAAAACATTAATTAGAGCCTGTTTTATTTTCCATGCAAGGTCCTTTTACCTAAGTTTAAGACTTTTGTGAACTTTACTCATTAAAAGGTTAATTACTTTACCATTTGAAGTCCAAACTAGATTAATTTGGGATCGTTGCAGAAAAAAAAATCCTTTTCTCCCCCTCGAATTAGCATATATTTGGTGAAACCTTTTTGCACATTTTAATTCGAGAGATCATAGAATTTTTAAAAATGAGTTTTTAATCTGAATGATGAAGAAACATTTTATCCTTGATGAATAATAATGAGGTGTGCAAACTTCATGATTTTGTGAAAAATGTTCTCCCCCTCAAAACATGTTCCATTTTGACAATGCAAATCAAAATTAGTTTTAATGGAGGAACATAGTTTTGAAGATTTGAAGTTTGTACAGAAAGAAAGAGGATTCTTTTTGTAGTTTTTGTATTATCTTAATGATGAAATATTTACAAAAAGAGTTTGATGTTTGACTCCGTTAGGTTTTAAGAAAATTTTGCAAATCATCTGGAGTCAAACACCGCATACCAATATGGTGAACTAAATCAACAAATATTGATGGAGGTAATGACTTTGTAAACACGTCCGCCAACTGGTATGTAGTTCCCACAAAATCCAATTCAATTATACCCTTCACGACATGCTCTTAAGAAGAAATGGTAGCGGATAGCACTTTGTTTGGGCATTGGAATGATGAATGGTGTTTGCAAGAGATTGCAAAGGCACACTTTGAGTCGCAGTACATTGAGATCTAGTCAAATACATAGCCGAAGTCCGTGAGCTAAGTTCTCATCCAATTGACGTGAGCATAGAAAGCTGACATGGCTACATACTGAGCTTTTGTTAAGGACAGTGATGTACAATCCTGCTTCATTGACTGTATCCCTTTGTAACTAAACAAGATTTGTTGCGAATCACTGTGACTTCTGCGTCCAGCTTGTTTTTCCAAATCCATTTAATTCCAATGTTGTGTCGAAGGGTGATATTGGTAAGTATCTCGCATGTGAGCAGGATCTAAATTGCGTGTAGATGACTCAGTAATGTTAGGAATGAGTTGAGCCGATGCAACCGGTTTAAAGAACACTTTAAAGAACGCCTCTGGGTCATGCTCTGCGGTTTGTGGAACTGATTAAGGTATGGAGTCTCCAGCTGATTGTCGTGAGTTAGACCCGGTTAGTTCTGTGGTTGTTGGAGATGCAATTGGAGGACCGTCTCTCCCAACAGTTGTCATTGTTTGTTGAGGTGAATCAGGTACTTGATGTTGATCAAGATGTGCAGCGGAATTAGGTGAGACCTCAGAGGGACGATTGACAATCGTATCATCAAACAATGGAACAAACAAGGTTTCCAGTTCTTTACAAGTGAGGGACAATGGTTCAGCCGAAGAATCCGGAAAGTTGAGACGGTTGATTTCGGGTCCTAAGCTGTTTTGCTCAGAAGCCATCGTTGAAGTGCTTTTCAAACGGTTGATTGCGGGTCCTAAGCTGTTGTGCTTAGAAACCATAAGATTAAGCTCGGGTCCAAAACTGAGTTGTTCCGAAGCCATTGCTGAAGAATCTGTAAAGAAAGAAAGAAGAGACAAGAAAACAGAGAACAAGGAACCCCAAGAGTAACTGGGTTCCAGATGTTAGAAGCATAAAGATGTAGTGTCAATTATCTTCTTGACACTCGAACACACAATACCGATGGTTTTCATTCTAGTCTCAGAGGTAGAAGTTGTGGAGATCACATTAGTTTTGGTGCAAATGTCTAAACTCTTTCCTGTAGGAATCCACCTAAGACCAATTGATTTGAAAATTCTACCCGTGGGTACCCACCTAGTGTTAGATCTAGGAGAAGTTTTCCTTTTAGATACAGTTGAATGAAATGTGGGAGCATCACTTTGTTGAGAAAACCTACGTCCTATATTGATCCACTTCTTAGGTTTCTGACTTATGACTCTTGGTTCAACGGGTTTGTTTGTCTTAGTCGATTGAGCCTTTTCATGTGAATTTCCCTTTTGAAGATATTTTAAAGCACAAACAACATGATTATTTATGCAACTACTCTTAGAAGCTAGCCAATTCCTATTAGTTTGTTGTTTACTCTTAGGTTTTGGAGAGCTACTACAAGCAGTGTTCTGTACTACAGTGGAAGGCATCATATGAGGTTTTGAACCTAGAATTCCATCCTTTTGAAGTAGCGCCTTTTTCCTAGCCTTTTCTAGATCATAGTTCTTGTACATGTCATATGTGTCATAAGACTCTTTACTTTTAATGCTCGTTTTAGACACTGTGGTAGAACTAATCCTAGATGAGCCAGGTATAATCACTTGCTGAGATTTAGCAGACACAGATGCATTTTCCTTAGGCCAAGAATGTGGAGTGGCTGGTTTTGTCAAATTGTTTTTCTCAACAACTTGGGAGGCAAACCGAAGTTTTGAAAATTTGGGTCGTTCAGATTTAAATGCAGTTGGTTGTCTAACCACTGATTGTTTTCTGATTGTTTGAGAGGGCGGTTTCCCCAAGATTGATGGTTTTGCAAACTTAGTATCCACACTCTGGCCAATCAGTCTTCTTAATTTGTTTTGTAATGCAGCATGTGCAAACACCTTTTCTTGAATTTGACCTTTTAAAAGCTCATTTTCTTTAACTAATGTATCCACACGTTTCCTTTGTTCATTCAAAGATTGACCATTGTTGCCCGAATTTAGAGATTCGTTTTGCATTTGGAGTTCAAGTGAGATGCAATGTGCCTCTAGTTTTGAAAAATCTTTATGACACTGGGCAATGGTCTTTTTGAGAAGAAGGTTTTCAGACTCAAGAGTTTGATTTGATGTTTCAGTCATTAGATTATCATGTAAAGACTCAGACTCAGAATGTTTATCTTGACATTGAACAACATTCTGGTCAACCTCTCCTTCATTACTGAAGTTAGGTTGCTCAGATTGTTGTTTCTCATATGCAGGCATAATATGATCAACAGTAGATTGTACCTCAACCATTTGCTCCTTGTCAAAGTTCGGTTCTTTGTCATAGATGGGTATGAAATCTTCCTCATCCATCTGTCCTTTGTCAAGGTTGGGCTCTGAGTCATAGAAGGGTATGATCTCTGCACACTCTGCATCTTTATCATTCCCCAATCTGCTGTTGTCATCCTGCACTCCTGATTCTGTCCCATTTCCATCCATGACAACCAAATTAGCTTTCAATGAATCAACTTTATGAACTTGCTCTTCTTGAGTCTGCTGTTTACTTCCATTCTCCTGTACATTCAATTCTCTTCCTCGTTTTTGCATCTCCAATTCTTTGATAACACTCAGATGAAGTGATCTTTCATTGAGCACATATTCTAAGCAGCTCAGTCGTGAAACAAGTTGATCTCTAAAATCTTCAACGTCCACACTAGTGATGTTCTCTCTCCATACATTGCTTTCATATTCATAGTGTATAAGAGCTTTAAAATCCATGGTCACGAACCATCTGAACTGTGTCCTGAGTGCTCTAAATTCTATCATGCAATCACTTCCCTGTTCAATTAGCTTTTCTAGTTGAACGATGTTTTCTTGGAGTTTCCTTTGGAAGGTCATTTGGTTCATATCAGTTCCGAAGAATGCAAAAAAGGTACTCGAGGAAGGAAACCAATGATCTGAGAGAATCTTGCATTGAATCTTAACCGATTCAAAATGTGCTAAACATTTATCTGTAGAATTGATGGCTCTTTTCTGAGCTTCAGTCATCTTTCTCTCAAATGGGTCTTTAGAGTCATCAGAAGCATTTGTGTCGTATACTGGGTCAGTATCATCCATGACACCCAAATTATCTTCCAATATTTTAACCTCATTGCCTACATTAACGACATCTGCAGTATTCCCAATAGTCCTTTTAGCATTCCTTCCTTGTCTATCAACTCTTTCACCTTGCACAACAGCTTGATTCCTTATGTTAGAAGAAGAATGAAGACGGTTGTTTGTCTTGTTGGAGATTTTGCTGAGGGCACGAGCAATAAGTGCGAGTTCTTGATTCAGAATTTTGAAATCCTCATCGTCATCTTCATTGGTTTTTTAATAGTACACTGCATCACTGTTGTCATATGGAACAAGTTGAGTTGAAGTCTGCTCTAGAGATGAATCATATTGGATCATGATATTTGAAGTAGCAGGTTCTTGAACATAATCATGATGTGACATTAACATGACATCTGCTGTATTGGCTTCCAAATCTGCATATTCATCATCAGATGGAATATCTCCCATGACACTTTGCAAAACTGCATTGAGATTACCCCGTTCAACTTCCATTTGACCAAGTGTGGCATTGTATTCAACATTATCGTCAGAGAGTGAGGTTGAATCATAATCTTGATTTTCCTTTTCTGCAATATTTTCCGTATATGCCAAGAATGCCATGCTTGGTTCGATAATATCTTCTTCATCATTAGTATCTTCCATTGTGTTTAACCATTCAGAACTAGCCGTCATTACGCCTTTGCCTTTCTTTGTAGATACTTGACTAAGCTTCACTAGATTTTGCAGTAGAGATTGCACATTATTATGTAGTGTAGCAGGATGGTACTGAGGAATGAAGAAAGGCTCAGGTGCATTCGGAGGATTGAAGAAGAGACCATTTGGAGTGTAGTTTAATGATCCATGGTCAACATCTGGAGATGGTGGAGCAGGGAGAATGGTCTTCAGTGGATTCATGCTTAAACAAGATTCAATAGTTTGCTTCATTCTGATGTGATGAAGTTCTTCTGTACGATGCATAGCTTCAAGATATTTCCACATTTCATAAGCACTGGCTTGAAAGTCCATATTCATGTAAATTGAGTTGGGAAGTGCCAATGTAATGAACCATACAGCCTGTTGATCAGCATCATACTGAGCGAGTTCACTAGCATTCAAATCTTCATTAGTTTGTAGTCTGATAATCCTTTTTAAGTCAGCAAGAAATATCATTTTGTAAGGACCTTCTATAATGGATTTAATCATGAGATCTGCAGCAGGACGATATGTGAGCCATTGAAGAAATCTCCGTTTCCAAACAGTATACGTTCCTGGTAGCAACATTGGAGGCCTTGATTCATTGCCAAAGAGCAGAACATGATCAATGAGGGAGCTATGACTTTGTTGTAGATGATACTGTTGCTGATGAGAATATTGGTGAGGAAGGTAGTTGGAAGAAGGTACAGTTGCTGATGAAGATATTGGTGAGGAAGGTAGTTGGAAGAAGATGATTGAGACATTGTAGATGACATTTCTCTCCCCCTTGATTGTTGCGACGTAATCGAAATAATCAAACAAAATGTCACACTCAAGGTCGAAATAGTGATTTCTGGTATTCCCTCCAAAATAATTTGAAAAATTTTCTCTTCCAAGATGATTGTCACACTCAAGGTCGGAATAGTGATTGTTGAGACATTGTAGATGACATTTCTCTCCCCATTGATTCTTACGCGTAATAATGAAACTTATGCGTAGACTTTAAAGTTACGCGTAAAGTATGATCTTATGCGTAAACTTGTGAGTTATGCGTAAGATATAACCTTATGCGTAAGTTTTAAGCTTATGCGTAGGATTCTTATGCGTAAGGTTCAAAAACCAAACAAATCTTTCAAACTTATCCAAGCTTGAAAGATATCCGAAGTCGAAGTATTCCACTAACTTATCCAAGCTAGGGAAGTACTGAGTCACCGTAGCACGAAGATAAAACCTTGGATGAAGTTTGCGTAGAAATCTGAAACTTACGCGTAAGATTAGACTTATACGTAAAACTTAGGCGTAGAGGCAACTTCTGCGTAGGATCTGTCTTCTGCGTAGGAACTAGACTTACGTGTAGGAATTACAACTTAGGCGTAGAAAGAGGGTTTTGACCATAGTTACGCGTAGAAAGAGGGTTTTGACCTTAGTTTTATGCGTAAACCGACCAAAAAGTACTGTAGACAGCTGGAAGTTGTACTATTTTCGACCAGGTTACGCGTAAGGTGTACTGTTCATAAAAAAAACACAACTTTTTTGATGAAAAATGGCCTAGAATCTATCAAAGATCAATACTTTATGCAATATCTAAGCTTCTAAACACTATATCAACCTTAAAACTTGTCCAAGCTTCAAGATTTGAGTGTAAGAAACAAAGAAAAAAGCAAAAATATGAAGAACAAACACTCTTAAGCCACGTAATAAACCAAGAAACACACTTCAATCTCTATTAGGCGAATGATACCACTTGTTAGGTCACCATTTATGTAAACACAAGTATAAGAAAGATAGAAATAAGATGAGAAGGAGAGATGGTTGATTAAGACAATATTAGAAATAGAAATGAAAGAGTTTGCATAGTATAATGAAATAACCAACAAGTTTACAAGAGACCTAAGCATCCTATTTATAGGGAAAGAGCTAGGGCAACACACCCTCTCCTTCCTTTCATGAAAACGTGGGCTAGGAGGCCCATGGATTACTTTACTTAAGCCTAGTAAACTTAATACATAACATATATGAAAGTAAATAATAACTAAGCAACCTAATATTATTACAAATGACCAAGACTTGATAAAATAGTAAAACTTTGATCCCAACACCCGTGCTCTGCTTCTGCACTCGTGCTATGCAATCTTGGTCCGATCAGTCTGTTTTTTTGGATTTCTTCAGAGATGGTTTCTCTGGTGTATCCTTGTCTTCTGTGAAAAGCTCTCTTCTAGTGTTTCTTTTTGGCTGTTCTTTTCTAGCTTTTGGTGTTTCAGATAAAATGGTTTGGGTTGGCGGTAGTGTGATGTCAGTTTGTTTTGGTTCAGATGTGTGTGGTGTTTCAGATAAAAGTGTGTTGTCACTTTGTTTTGGTTCAGAGGTCTGAGGTGTGTCAACCTTTCCAGTGGCCTTTGGTGTTTCAGATAAAGGGGTTTGTTTTGGCGGTGGTGTGGTGTCAGTTTCTTTTGGCTGAAAGGTGTCAGGTGTCTCAACCTTTGTAGTGATAGTTTTTGGTGGTGTATTAGCGGGTGTTGCAGTGACTGGATCTGCCTCACTTTTGGTTTTTTCTTCGATTGTTGCATCTGATATTAGCAATGGTGTTTCGTTCCAACAGGTATCAAGGATGAAAACTTGTTCGTCTTTCGTGCATTCTGGATCAAAGTATAGCTGAAAATTTTTCCTTTTTCCTTGCAGAGAAAGCAGTTCTGCTGGATATTGACAGGAGTCTGGGTTAGGTATGGTTTGCATTATCTCCTTACAATCTTTTACCAGCGAGTTTGCCTCATTACTGAAACATGTCATTATTCCAGTGCCGCTGGCATCGGACAATGTGACTCTGAAACAATAGCTGTGAAAAAGATTTTAAAGACATTCTTAAGTGATTTTAGAATTTTTTTTTTTATAAAGAGTACATCGCGTATTGCAGTTTACCTGTAAAGCAAGTCATCATTGGATGTTGGCTGCTTACAATGGCTATGCGGAAATCGGTCTGAGATTTTATAACCGCAGTCAAAGCATTTCTTGAAAAACCATGCTCTATTTGTTTCAATTGTCTCAATTGTAGTAGTGACAGTAAAGCGGACATTATGAATTATTAAAATGTTAACTGGGTATTAGCTTTTGATTTTGGCAGGTTCATGTTACATTTGTTTATTACCTTCTGGTTTTCTGGGTTTTCTGCAGCTAAATCTGCTAGAGTGACGCGGTTTCTATACTTTTCTTGCTCTGGATCTGCACATCTTTGGTACTCAACATTCAATATTGTTGGCTGGTCTATGCATTCCTCGTACCTGCATTATTAAATTTTGTAAGTTTACTTGGTTTTAAAATAAAAACTGTAATGCTAATTTATGAGGTTGTGGCTTTACACGTCGCGAATTTCCTTGCATTCTGGTATCTCAGGATTGAAGTAATATGAGGTTGCAGTTGTGCTTGAAAGTTGGAGGCCTGCATCAAATTCGACATATATTAACCAATGAAATTAGGTGGTTGAATGATAGTAAAAATGAAAAAGGTACAATGATAAACATTAATAGATAAGTTTACCTCCATATTTTTTAACCAAGCATGAGCTCACTGCTATGATAACGGGCTTTTCTGCTTTTTCGTATTCTGTTTGGCGAAAAGTGTGGGCATCTTGATTCCATAAAGTAAATCGGATTGTGTGGCCACTGTTAGTGCAATAAAGGACTTGTAAGAGTGAACAGGCAATGACCTTGTAAAGCTAATTTTTTAAGACGTACTCTAAATTTTGAATACCAATGTCTCTCCAAACTGCTGAACTTTGGGCTGCTTTGAGTGATTGTTGTATACCGGTCACATATTGGACAGATCCAATATAATTTGCAATTAAGAGGTTAAAATTACATATCTATTATTAGTAGTAGTTTTACACGTGCATTTTTTTGGTACCTGTTAACAGCCCTTCTTTTTCATCGACTTTTGAATACAGGTCTCGATAGTAGCTAAAGTTGAAATAGTGTTCCGGGAAGCCTACATCTGGTATGCTTTTTATATCTGTGTATGTTCCAAAAACCAATGAAAGTGAGTGAGGAATAACTTGCATCCATGATTTTGCAGGTTGAAAACCAAAGCCGATGATCACGTAAGTTTTGTTAATTTGAAGGAGTGCATCAAATTTAGGTTTTTCACGTAAGTTTACGTTTGCTTGTATAGCTCCTCCCTGCAAATAGAATAGGTATTGGTCAATCTGATATACCTTGGTTAACTTTTATTAACCGATAGGAGAAATGCGAATAGTGAGTAGTACCTTTCGATCAATTAACATGCAACAGAACAGGATTGGTCTTCCTTGCTTATTTGTTGGTGTCCATTTTCGGTAGACTCTTACATATATAGGTTTGCCAGTATCTGATTCTTTTAGATTCTTGAGCCCAATGTCATCTGCTTCCGTAACAATTGCTTTCTCTGTAGGTTCGGTCAATGGTACAATGCTAGAGCTAGGCTCCATTTGCCTGCATGTTAGGAAAAAAAACTTATGATAAATGCATATAAATACATGTTTCATAGTAACAAAAATATGTGAATGCAATGATGGATTATGAAAATCATCAAGGCAAGTAAGCATAGAATGAATGCATATAATAGCATACCGTTTTGCATGACAGTAAAAAAATGTGCCAATATAGGTAACTGTAGAAATGCATATCTAAAATGTAAACATAAATGTAATGAACCTCTGCAAGTGTGACCGTGTGCAAAAAATCTTTATAAACAACATTTTTTGTTGTGTTTTTATCATTGCCTGGGCATTGTTTGATTAGCATTTTTAAACCCTGCAGAGATGTTGCCCTTGACAGTGCAACATACAATTGACCATGGGCAAAGACAGGCTCGGGTAGGTATACTCCTATTTTATTTAATGATTGCCCTTGGCTTTTGTTTATTGTCATTGCGTAACAAACTTTGACTGGGAATTGTTTCCTTTTGAACACAAATGGTAGCTGTTCTTCTTTATTGGTGAGCACAATACGCGGTAGGTATATTGTTTCTCCCATTCTAGTACCGGTTATGATCTTTGCCTGAATAAGCCTTGTATAAACTTGCGTGACAATCATCCGCGTACCGTTACAGAGGCCGCCGGCTAGGTTTAGGTTTCTTAGCAGCATTATAGGAGCACCTATTTTAAGCGTGAGTACATGGGGTGGCATCCCTGAAAAGGAGAGCGTGTTTAGGTATTCCTGAGGATATAATAGCTTTGTTACTCCCCCATCGTTTGATTTCGGTATAGCCTCGTCGACACAGATGAAAGTATGCGTATCTCCTCCTAACATGTCGAGGATAGAAGAGTTGATGGTGTCTGCAGTTTCATTTCTCGGGCACACTATTGCCTTTCCTTGTAACGATGCTGCGTCCGGTGCTTGTAGCGTTTCTTTGTCGTATATAAAATTAATGAGCTCTTGAACAGCCGTGTCGCCTTCGGGAATGCAGTACCTATCTGGTATCTGCACCCACGATGAATTCTCTGGATCAGTTTGATCTGGTTGGCCAATGGTACCGTTGCCAATCTGAAGTAACCATTCAGAGAACGTGGAAATTTCTTGAGCCTGTTCAGGTGATAGGCCTGGCTGTTGGAGGCGCATGTTTTGTTTAAGCTTAAGGATCTTGAAAGATGGCCATAGGTATGATTGTGTTATGCACGAAGAAATAATCTGCTCATTTGTAGCCTTCTTCTTGACAGGAATCGTTTGCCTAAAATCGCCTCCTAAAATAAATGTTTTTCCTCCAAACAAACTTGTTGGCATATCCATGACATCTCTTAATGTTCGGTCAAGTGTTTCAAAGCATCTGCGATCATTCATAGGTGCCTCGTCCCATACGATGACATCGGTGTGCCTAAGCAATTCTGCCACTTGCGTTTTTTTTATATTGCACATTGACTTGTCTGATAAATCTAACGGTATCTTGAACCTTGAATGAGCTGTTTGTCCTGATGGGAGTAATAAGGCAGCAATACCCGAAGAAGCAACCACAATTTTTCCTTCTGATCTGAGTTTAGAAATTATAGTCCTCCAAAAAAAGTCTTGCCAGTACCTCCATACCCATAAACAAAGAGCTTTTGCCGGCGATCATTGACTGCATTTATTGCTTGGTCAAAGATTATTCGTTGGTCAGGATTTAGGTGGCCTACTAATCTTTCACTTTCACCCCTCAACAATTCACGATTATAAGACCTTTCTTCCATTAGTGCTCTGTTATTCAAGATCTGCAGCAAGTGTGGTGGAGGTAGATTGAATCCAAAGTCTTTGACTGATTTTCCATAGAAAGTAAGAATTGCTTGTAGCTCATACATAAGACCATCTCGCAAGTCTTCAGGGCTGACATAAAGATCTCGTATATGCAAGATCTCTGAAAGTATGAGTGGAATGTCTTCTGACATGGAATCTTCGTGCGTCTGTAGCAATGTAATTAGATTAGAAACCTCACCAAAGATAAGTATTTGACAAAAAAGGTTTCGCATGTAAGATGGCGTGGCAGAAAAAGAAGCTTCTTGCAAAGCAATGTTCCATTCTTGATCACCGCCTAATAGACCCAAAGCCTCACACGCAACTCTATTTGTCGGATAGAGAACCTCATCAACTGTACGGATATCATGAAATGAGATCGAACCTTTCTGATGACAGAGTAACAGCCTTAAGTAGAATGCATCTCCAGAGTTAGGGTAGACGTATGTCAGACGGCCAATTGATATTGTGGCGGCATGGCGCCTCCGTTGCCAATACTTACCATCTTTGTGCAATGCATACTCTTTTGGAAAGTTTAGGTATGTTAAATGGCGGCCGTCTGTATTGTAAAGGTTATATGTAAACCATTCAGTTAGTGTAGTCCTTTTGTTGTGCTCACTGTCCACGACCGCTTGCAACCGCTGCTGCCTTCTAAAATTCACTCGCTGCATATTCTCAAGGTGAACCGCGAGTATTTGAACCGGTGGATCTCTGCTGTGTATGCTGAACCCAAGAATCCTCCAACAAGCTTCATGTGGTCTAATGAATATAGCATTTTGGAAATTCTTGATTTCATCAATGTGCAATGAACGACGGCTTGTACTTGGTCCTGTACTTCCGAGTGTTCTTGTAATATGAGTAACTATTCGGTCAGTGCCTTTTGAAATATACTTAAAGAGATATTTTATAAGCATTGACCATTCACAGTACTCGACATTGATGTGCGCATAGAACCGCATGCACAGAGACCGGTTATACGGAATAACATACCCGTTATCAAGGCTGACATTGTGCCTTATCGTTGTTATGCCCGAATCCCTTCTACGGTAATGCACATATCCTTTTTGATCAATAAAGGTTTCCGGACAAAAAGCTTTAGGAAAGTTCTTAGTGCAGACATCACTGTCCCGCATACACGGTGATGATTTATTGACCAACCCACACGGGCCATGCATCATGAATTCAGTAATAACTCTGTAGCCCTCAGGATCAATCGCCGGGTTTGGTAGCTCTGCAGAGACAAATCTATCAACATCTATGTGTGCTTGCACACGATGACTTTCTTTAACCCATAACAGTAAATGACAGTGCGGCAACCCCCTCTTCTGGAACTCGACCGTGTACAAAACTGCAAGGAAATTATAACTACTTAGTCATTAGGTCAATGTAATAATCTGATAGAGTATACACGTATAAATTAGAAACGCTACCTGCTTCCACTTGGCCAAAAGGCTTCGAGTCTCTTAGAAAAGTCACTAAACCATGTATCTTTCTTTCAAATACACGATCCACAGCATCAGGCCTGTCGGCAACCATGACATGTGGGAATTGCTCCATGTATTCTTCAATTTCAGGCCAATTTACATTACATGTGAATGTGATAAAGAAGGATGGATTCCCATGCACCCGGTATATAGCCAGAGCGTCCAAATAATGGCTATACATATACCGTGGTCCTCCTGTAAAAGATGAAGGCAGAATTGTCCTTGAACCCACATCTGAACCGTCCTGATCGCCTCGTGAGATAGCATCGTGTAGGCCTGCCATATAATCATTTCGAATATCATCTTGATGTTCCCTTATATAGTCAATCCTTGATTGCTCGATGCTACAGTAAACCGTAACAACATATTGCTGGAAAAGCATGCCACTCCTTGGCAGTAAGCGATATTCGTTCAAACGGTCATGCAACTCGTATTGATAGTACATCTTCATCGTCATTTTTTTGGGAGGTTCTGATGATGAACGCCTGCTCAATAACACACGGCCCAAATGGTACCCATCCTCACCAAAGAAAAATATTAACGAAAACTGCATTGACATATACGATGCATTTAGCTTGCTTACTTGCTGTAGCCTATGATCATGTCGCTCAACGATCACATCAAACTCAGTTTCCACATCCGGCCCACCTTCAAAAACAATAGCACCAATAGAATCTCCTGTAGGCAATTCGTGCTGCCTTGAACCGACAACACCAAACAAACGCACCTTGAATTCTGGAACATCACGCTCTGCCATTTTATCCCTTGCAGTCCTAAATAACTGGACTAACTCATTATGCTCGTCCAGCAGTTCTATCAAATTTTCCACAATATCTGGACGTAGACCTTGGCCAGATCTTTGAAAGTGTTCCAAATGATTAGCAACTTCGTTGTCTGTGTCATAAATATATAGCTGCAAGAACTGCGGGCGCGCATTAAGCTCTGGCAACAGGCTGCCTATCCGATGGTAAAGCTGGCCGAAAATTTTGAAGACATAAGGACCACGGCCCCTGTTCACAGAATCGTCTATTTCTGCACCCAATGATGTCATTGCAAACATTTGATTGTATGCGCGAATATTCTCCAAAAAATGGCGGTTAGTAAAAAGGTATTTTATATACTCCGGATATTCTGGGTGACCATTTAGCTTAACTTTTCCATCGTTGCAACATTTACTGTAATCAACACGGTTCCTGGTACTAGTCGAAAGCCTTTCGTCATACCAAAACCTTGCATTGCAATACCGGCAAATCTGATCACACCTGCCCATATGTATGTATGTATGTATCCGGAGGACCTGCATTAAACATAAGAATGTTATTTTTTTACAGTTGACTGGTCAAAACAACAATGGCCAGTTTGGTTTGCATATGAAACAGGACAACTGAAACCTATAACATACCTTGTCTGTTTCTTCTAGGCATGCCACGTGGAACACGTCGATTATTTGACGCAGGACGCATCATAACTGGAAGAGATAAAAGAAAAGGGGTTAATTAAACGCAAGAGTATTTAACATAGCATGTTTATTTGTTTTTTTTTATCTATTTTTTAAAGCAAACGAACCTTGCGACTGCTACCCTTGACCATCTGCTTGCACATTTACGTTGCAGGGTGGCGGCATTCTAGCAGAGGTTTGAGGATCTTGGTCACCTCTTCTAGATCTGTTACGTGTACGACGCTGTTCACGCGACATTGTAACTGGAAAAGATAAAAGCAAAGGCAGTAAGCAAATGCAAAATAATTTTACAGAGTAAGTTTATTTGGTTTTTCTATCTAGTTTTTTAAAGAAACGAAACCTTGACATGGTTGTACGTGACCATCTGTTTGCACATTTAAATTGCAGGGCGGCGATATCGCAGGAAAGGTTTGAGGATCCTCATTAGATGAATGGCCTGGAGCTTGAGACGCATAGGGCCCCGTAACATGGCTAGGTATAATCCCACTCATCTCATCATGCATTATAAGAATGGTTTCCTGATGCGTGGGAATTGCACCAGGATTTACCTCTCGAGGGATCTCGAGAAGCTTACAACCCCCACCAGGCAGTGTACCTGATCGTTGTACCGGGGGATTGATCGTTCAACTCAGGACTAGTGTCGTTAGGATTAGAAAGCCTAAAAACTAGGTCTAGAGGTGAGAGATGATTCTTTTTGTATTTTTTATATTTTATAAAAGCAAATAAAATCTCGGGTATTGGAAGGATGGGCGGAATTAGTTGCTAGTCAACTAACCCAATAACTAAGATGCAATCAAAATAAAATAACAAAAAAATGAAAATAAACTAAATTAAACTAGTGGTGTGAACAATATATGGGAGAATTGTGTTTACTTAGATTTCACTACTCCCTAGATATCTTTTACAGGTTAATTACTTGTTACAGTTACGTGGATGACGGGTTGTATTCCTTAATATCATTCATGGGGTGGCGTACTTACTTCCCCAATTCTATAAGCTCCTACTTCACTCCTATGTCGAGCCGGCTAAGAAGCTCCTAACATGGGATCATTAGAATTCGCTCATGCATTAAATACAACCATAAAAACCTAGTACACATCGGTTCATGTTTCTTAAGACGTTCAAGCAAGTTACACAATGGAGATCTGCCAGTTTTCTTAAGCCTAACATTGAAATCATTCATCCATTACAACTATAAAAAAGCAATCAACCTATAATCAACATCTAGGTTTCATTACATCTAAGCAAACACACAATAGATCTAGCCTAGCATGTTAAAATCAAGGCAAGTGTAAGATATATTCAAACAACGCATAGACATATTGAATGAATTAGAAGAATACTTATCTCAATTGAACATGAAGGGTTTCAAGGGGTGAAAACCCTTGAAAATACTGTTACAAACGAGCTAGGGTTTATAAAGTTCGGCCCTAAAATTATCCACACAAGTTCTTCTTTAATGAATGAAAATTAGAAAAGTATATATAGATTTTAGGAGGTGACAGCGTCAAGAGGAAAATTCTGACGTCGTCATCTCGCCGCCAATAAAGTTCTCGGACTGCCTAGATCCAGAGCTGACGCCGTCATGTGTAATTCTACTCTGGGCCGACACCACTTTTACTCTTGACGCCCTTGTTCTGACGCCGTCACGTTTTCTCTGGGTCGTCACCAAAATTGCTCTTGACCCCGTCATAAAATCCTTCTTGACGCCGTCATCTATTGTTCCCAGCAAGGAAAATCAAGACTTTGCCGTTTTCTTCACTTTTATGCTCCAAAAACGTCTAAAATGCTTCCTTTTCCAGAATTCACTCCCAAAGTACCTAAAATCACAAAAGGAACGATTTAGGGCAATATTTGATCAAATAAATTCCAATTCCGGCTTAAATGACCCCCTAAAAACGGTTCATTTTTCGCCTCATCATATACCCTTACTCTTGAGATTTGCTTGTCCTCAAGCAAATGCGCTTTTATTCTATTCAAAATACAAGTTAGGGGTCATTTAACACTAATACAAAAGTAATTACAACAAATAATCGTTCCACTAAAGACCAAAGACAAGCACGGAGGTCATACACTAGCACCTCACAAATAGTGTTTAGATACTCACATCTCTCGGGTGTAATAAAGTATATATCACAATATGAAAATGGAAAACATCTCTCACTACCTGTTGTCACAACTCGTAATTTCCGGTCATTTTCCAAACCTCGACAATTTACTATTCACAAGTTACGATTCATCAATTACTATTCATCAATCACTATTCATCGTTTTTGAGGTCAATTTGACATTCCGAGAAACATTCAGAAATTTTACTATTCACTTGACACTATTCAATTCCGGAAGAAAACCACTATTCACGTGCATTACTCATTTCATCGTAAACTTAGTTTACGGGTATTCAAAATTCGCGTAACCGTATTGGTTCAGGAGCGAATTCATGCTTTATCATTTGGGACATCTCATACAGACTAGAAATAGTCTGCATATCATCATTATGGCACTTGCATACTATTCCACTCGTAGGATAATTAAATTAATACTTTTGGTATAATTAACGATTTACGTATGTTTATTTTAAATAAACACTAATACTCGAACTATAAATGTGACTAACACGTCCGACACTCCCGACTATGATCCCAATATATTTTTATATTCATTTTTATAATATAAAAATTATAATATTAATTTACCCGATATTTTGGAAAGTTATTTTAATTAGTAACGTAAGTTTACTGAAATTACGACGGTTTTCGTAGAAATTAAACGATAATTATCTAAACACCCAATAATTTTACCCAACCTATTTTTATAATTTTTATAACTTTATTTTATCCCGGTTAACTCCGTTAAAATTTATTTTTAGTTAACCCGGTACCCGGTACATTTTAAAACTACCAAATAACACAATAATACACAAGTTTACAAAAGTCTTCACATTCATCCCCCCCCCCCTTTGATTTGCCGCCCCCCCCCCCCCCCTCCCAATCACTTACACATTTTACTAACTCACTCAAGATTCATTAATGATCTATACTAGCTTTTATAAAATAATAATAAGACCAAATAATACATATCTACAACTAGATCTTTTCTATCATTTTTCACATTGCAAGAAAACTCATCTCTCTCTTTTTCTCTCTTGAAACTCACGGCCACAACAATAGGGAGGAGCAAGACAAAATTATTTCTCAAGATCAAGTGTTATTATAGTTTAGTTGAGTATTTCTTACAAGGTTTTGAAATATAAACTTAAGAATACTAAGGTTTTTATCATCTAATCACACCACCTATCAAAGTAAGTTTACAAAACTCATTTCATAAATTTTTACAAGTTATTACTATGTTTATATATTTTCTTGCAAGATCTCATACATGCATTAACTTATACCACTCCATTTTTGTATATCTTTAACTTTTGAAACCTAGAAAGTGTTTATGGTTAGATCCTTGTTAGATCTATTTGGTTATGATGTTTAGGAACCCATGACACCCTAAGAAGGTGTATGGTAGGATTAGACTAGTTTTGTGGTGATTGAAAGTGGTTTGGTTGAAGTAGAAACTAGATTGAAACCTTGAAAATGGTTTTTGAACAAGTAAAAATACATGCTGTCTTATTTTGGTTCACCCAGAAAACTCCGAATTTACACAGTAACTTTTGATAATATTTTTAGAAAATACTTTCAAAAACGAAGCCGTGGGCGAAAGAACGGATTAAAACGAGTTAATAACGAAGGAGATATGATTTTTCCGAATTTAACGACGAAAACTATTTTTCTGAAAAACTGCATGCTGTTTGACAGTTTTCGACGGGCAAATAGAGGCGTTAAACGTAACCTAGAGGAGCCGAGCTATTGAAAATATATTAGTACTTACTAAAACGAATCCGTGGATATAAAGAACGAGGAAAATGAGCTTAAAACGACCAAGTTATACCCGTTTTAACATCGTCAAACTATAGATATATATATTTGGTCACAAATAAAAATAATAACTTACGTACTAAATGATATATTTTCTAGAAATGTTACTAAGGACTATATTCTTAACAAATGAAATACGTATGACCCAAGAGAATATTATACGACTTAACGACGTTATTTTAAGGTTTTCGATACGAGGAATAGAACGCTAACATTTTTATACGATATATTACGACAAGTTTTTATAACTCCATTGGGACTTATTTTTCCTAAGTATGGAAACTATCTTACTTTGACAATAACGAGTATTTCCAAGTTACGAGTGGTATAGGCATCATGTGCACGTGCATTCATTTCATTATGTCGTGATCTAAGGTAGATCGTTATTACTCATATTAGGTTGCGGTTAGAGATCGTGCCTCATTTCAGTGTATCCATTCTTGTCATCGTAGCTATCGCACCAGGTGAGTCATAGCCCCTACTTTTTCAATTGTTTTGGTAAACTCTTTGGGGGAGAATACATGCTCGTTTTACTTAAACGCACTACTTGTTTTACCTGGTTGATTTCTCAAATATTTCCAATGTTACCTAAACATATGTTTGATCACCTGCATTCATTGGTATGTTTGATTTCCTGTATTTCATGGGATTGATTATCCTTGTTTATATGACCTCATAGTCACCAATTATTCCTATATGCTCATTGTAATATTGTGGTATTCCCCACTTGGCTGTGATGTCAAACGTAATATTGTGGTATTCCCCACTTGGCTGTGATGTCAAACGTATTGTGGTATTCCCCACTTGGCTGTGATGTCAAACGTAATATTGTGGTATTCCCCACTTGGCTGTGATGTCAAACGTAATATTGTTGTTTCCCTACTTGATTGACCTATATGTTCATTGTAATATTGTGGTATTCCCCACTTGGCTGTGATGTCAAACGTAATATTACTGTTTCATTACTTGACTGAATTGCGATGCCTTTGCATCAACCTTATTACGGGTTTTCCCGCTTGACTGATTTATCATATGGCCTCATTGACTGAATTATTTATATAGCCGTTTTGCTATATTTATCTGGGAATTTGGATACCAGTATTACTTTTGTTCACGTAGACTTTAACACATTTGGCAGTGGGTTGTAAACACACAGGTTACAAGTCTCTTATGGCGGGACTTGCAACTGAGTGGATTTACAATGCCTTTGCTGGGCGATCATTTCTCTATAAGCATTATTTATTAACAAACTCTATGAACTCACCAACCTCGTGTTGACACTTTAGCATGTATTTTCAGGTTTTAACTTATGGCACGCTACAGGAGGTTTTGGCAGGGCATGGCATGGTCATAGAAGACTCTGATTAGTTATATGGGGACCGTTTTAAACTACTTTTAAGGGCCTACTTCCGCATTACTTTTAACGATGTAAATTCAATATTTTTGGTTAAACGATTTTATTCTAAATGATTAAAGTGAAAACCATTTTTGAACTAGTGTTGTAATACCAATTGAGTTACACCCCAGCTACACGTATGCTTCCGCTGGACCCGATCTTGGGGGTGTGACAGATTGGTATCAGAGCTTTGGCTATAGCGAACTAAGTGTTTTTAAAACCTAGACTATAGCTACTTTTACGAAAAACTTAACCCTATGACCGTCACGTGCCTGCCTGCCAAGATGATGCCTCACTTGTGGTTTGTTGCTGACTTAGGTGATGAGAATTGTGTCTCATTATCTGGTATATTATATTCACTTATTCTAGTTGATTACTATCATTGTCTTTCATATAAGCATGCTCATGTTTCATATATGTCACCACGTTATGTTTTTCCTTGCATAGTTTCATCATTTGACCTCGAGTTTGGTCACCTGCCTTAGTCTCTTAGAACGTCTTGGTATTTGTGAAGGACATAGTCTTAGTATAACTGAGCTGAGTATTTCAAAATTCATGGAACCTCGGTGGGAAATAGACTGGTCATCTATGTTCAACCCGGGATAGTGAGATATAGGCTGACCACCTATGTCTGACTCAGAAATGAATTTTGCAACACTGAGAATGGTTATAATAAAATTTTGTCTGGATTAAATTCTCTACCCAATTTTCAAATATTTCATTCATGTGTGCGTACTCACTTTCATCACCATCTCGTTATGTCGCAGCTGTCACAGTCTTTTCCCTTATCACCATTATTATCATTCCTCTTCCCCATATATATAGATAAGGAATTAACTTACACTCTATAGATTCCGATGTCACTCATCACTCATTACTCCCAATATTGATAAATGGATATTATCAATGACCTCCCTAGGAAAGACTTCCCATACCATATATAAGGAGGATCTCTAGGTACATTATGATCATTTAAAACCCAACAGAAATCTCAGGATATTACAAAACCACTTGAGCCACGTCAACGCGTCATATCGCAACATCAACCTTTCATTCTATAATAACCCACTCTCGAACATCTACTACTAGGAAACGTCTTAATTATGTCTCACCCTTCTTTTCTCGTTTTGAAGAGCTATGCCGCCAAGGAAAGTTAAAGCTACTCCAACTATGACACCTGTTGCTATTCGGAAATTGGTTAAGGATAGTATCGCCGAAGCTCTAGAGATCGAGAGAGCTGAGATAGCTGCAAGGGCTGCTGAGGCCGCTCTACAGACAGGGATAGATGGACAATCCGATAATAAGCGCGAATGTACTTGGAAGAATTTTAAGGTTAGTGATCCCATCAAGTTTAAGGGCACTGAAGGAGCGGTTGCTTTGATTCGCTGGTTCGAAAAGACTGAGAATGTGTTCCTCATGTGCAACTGTCCTGATGGCAGCAAGGTAAAATTCGCTACTGGTATGCTTTTGGATGAAGCTATGTCATGGTGGAATTCTCATGCTCAACCGATTGGTATGGAAAATGCCTACAAGCTCACCTGGGAGCAATTCAAGAAATTGATGACTGATAAGTTTTGCCCTCGTACTGAGGTGCAGAAGTTGGAAACAGAATTCTATGAGCTGGTGACTAAAGGTGATGACATCGAGACCTACTTCAGGAAGTTTCAAGAGTTGGCTGCACTATGCCCAACTATGGTTTCAGATAATGAAAAGCTGCTAGAAAAATTCATCGGTGGACTACCGCGCAACATCAGTGGGAACGTAATTGCTTCTAAATCAGACACGCTGGAGGAAGCTATCAGAATGTCTCAAAAGCTTATGGCTCAAGTAATAAAACAAGAAACTACTGTCAACAACAACAACGAAAACAAAAGGAAAAGGGATGACAACCAAGGAAACGATCAAGTATGGCAGCCAAACAAAGGACAAGAAGTGTTTAGAGCTTATTTTGCAGGACCAAGCGCAAAGAAAAGATATACTGGAAATTTACCTTACTGCAACATGTGTAATTTGCATCACTTATATCATTGCAGTGGATTGTGTGGAATATGCAAGAAGCGGGGTCATCTAACTAAGGACTGTACGAAACCCAAAAATCAGAGGATTCCAGGAAGTTGCTTCAAATGTGGAAACTTTGGGCATCTCAGAAAGGACTGCCCGGAGCTAAGGAACAAGAAGACTAAAGCCTAAACTCTCTTGTGTTGTATTTCTTTTGTGTTTAATTCTACGTTCTATCGTATAAGTTTCATGTACTATTAACGAATTCCGATCTAATGAATGTTCTATCTTTTATCACCGCAAACTCCTAGCGATTTCATTAAGATTCCTTTGGAACTACACCACCTATCATCTGCAGACCAATGGTCAGAATTAGAGAACGATTCAAACATAGGGAGATATGCTCAGAGCATAAGTGATTGACTTTAGAAATAGTTGGACTAACCAGTTACCATAAATCAAATTCAGTTGCAACCATAGTTATCACGCGAGCTTAGAGACTACACTACTTGACGCACTCTATGGTCGAAGTGCCAACATCCATTGACGGATCGAAATTTGGAAAAAGCCTACCTCACTAGTCCAGTAAGCATTCATGAAATAACCAGGAATTTCCTACAAATCAAGAATCAGTTACAAGTTTGATAAGTTGTAAACCCTTAGAATTTCAAGTTAATGACAGGATTATGTTGAAGGTTCTGCCTAGGAAAGGCATGATACCATTAAGAATAAATTTGGGAAGATAAACCCGAGATACATTGGACCATTCAATATTTCAGACAGTATGGGCCTAGTGGCCTACCGACTTGAACTCCCATTAGAGCTCAGTAGTTTACACGCTAAATATCACCATCTTTTCACCAATAACATTCTAGAGACTTACACAAACTGAACTTCGGGATGAAGTTCCTGTTAGAAGGGAAGACTGTCACAACTCGTAATTTCCGGTCATTTTCCAAACCTCGACAATTTACTATTCACAAGTTACGATTCATCAATTACTATTCATCAATCACTATTCATCGTTTTTGAGGTCAATTTGACATTCCGAGAAACATTCAGAAATTTTACTATTCACTTGACACTATTCAACTCCGGAAGAAAACCACTATTCACGTGCATTACTCATTTCATCGTAAACTTAGTTTACGGGTATTCAAAATTCGCGTAACCGTATTGGTTCAGGAGCGAATTCATGCTTTATCATTTGGGACATCTCATACAGACTAGAAATAGTCTGCATATCATCATTATGGCACTTGCATACTATTCCACTCGTAGGATAATTAAATTAATACTTTTGGTATAATTAACGATTTACGTATGTTTATTTTAAATAAACACTAATACTCGAACTATAAATGTGACTAACACGTCCGACACTCCCGACTATGATCCCAATATATTTTTATATTCATTTTTATAATATAAAAATTATAATATTAATTTACCCGGTATTTTGGAAAGTTATTTTAATTAGTAACGTAAGTTTACTGAAATTACGACGGTTTTCGTAGAAATTAAACGATAATTATCTAAACACCCAATAATTTTACCCAACCTATTTTTATAATTTTTATAACTTTATTTTATCCCGGTTAACTCCGTTAAAATTTATTTTTAGTTAACCCGGTACCCGGTACATTTTAAAACTACCAAATAACACAATAATACACAAGTTTACAAAAGTCTTCACATTCATCCCCCCCCCCTTTGATTTGCCGCCCCCCCCCCCCCCCTCCCAATCACTTACACATTTTACTAACTCACTCAAGATTCATTAATGATCTATACTAGCTTTTATAAAATAATAATAAGACCAAATAATACATATCTACAACTAGATCTTTTCTATCATTTTTCACATTGCAAGAAAACTCATCTCTCTCTTTTTCTCTCTTGAAACTCACGGCCACAACAATAGGGAGGAGCAAGACAAAATTATTTCTCAAGATCAAGTGTTATTATAGTTTAGTTGAGTATTTCTTACAAGGTTTTGAAATATAAACTTAAGAATACTAAGGTTTTTATCATCTAATCACACCACCTATCAAAGTAAGTTTACAAAACTCATTTCATAAATTTTTACAAGTTATTACTATGCTTATATATTTTCTTGCAAGATCTCATACATGCATTAACTTATACCACTCCATTTTTGTATATCTTTAACTTTTGAAACCTAGAAAGTGTTTATGGTTAGATCCTTGTTAGATCTATTTGGTTATGATGTTTAGGAACCCATGACACCCTAAGAAGGTGTATGGTAGGATTAGACTAGTTTTGTGGTGATTGAAAGTGGTTTGGTTGAAGTAGAAACTAGATTGAAACCTTGAAAATGGTTTTTGAACAAGTAAAAATACATGCTGTCTTATTTTGGTTCACCCAGAAAACTCCGAATTTACACAGTAACTTTTGATAATATTTTTAGAAAATACTTTCAAAAACGAAGCCGTGGGCGAAAGAACGGATTAAAACGAGTTAATAACGAAGGAGATATGATTTTTCCGAATTTAACGACGAAAACTATTTTTCTGAAAAACTGCATGCTGTTTGACAGTTTTCGACGGGCAAATAGAGGCGTTAAACGTAACCTAGAGGAGCCGAGCTATTGAAAATATATTAGTACTTACTAAAACGAATCCGTGGATATAAAGAACGAGGAAAATGAGCTTAAAACGACCAAGTTATACCCGTTTTAACATCGTCAAACTATAGATATATATATTTGGTCACAAATAAAAATAATAACTTACGTACTAAATGATATATTTTCTAGAAATGTTACTAAGGACTATATTCTTAACAAATGAAATACGTATGACCCAAGAGAATATTATACGACTTAACGACGTTATTTTAAGGTTTTCGATACGAGGAATAGAACGCTAACATTTTTATACGATATATTACGACAAGTTTTTATAACTCCATTGGGACTTATTTTTCCTAAGTATGGAAACTATCTTACTTTGACAATAACGAGTATTTCCAAGTTACGAGTGGTATAGGCATCATGTGCACGTGCATTCATTTCATTATGTCGTGATCTAAGGTAGATCGTTATTACTCATATTAGGTTGCGGTTAGAGATCGTGCCTCATTTCAGTGTATCCATTCTTGTCATCGTAGCTATCGCACCAGGTGAGTCATAGCCCCTACTTTTTCAATTGTTTTGGTAAACTCTTTGGGGGAGAATACATGCTCGTTTTACTTAAACGCACTACTTGTTTTACCTGGTTGATTTCTCAAATATTTCCAATGTTACCTAAACATATGTTTGATCACCTGCATTCATTGGTATGTTTGATTTCCTGTATTTCATGGGATTGATTATCCTTGTTTATATGACCTCATAGTCACCAATTATTCCTATATGCTCATTGTAATATTGTGGTATTCCCCACTTGGCTGTGATGTCAAACGTAATATTGTGGTATTCCCCACTTGGCTGTGATGTCAAACGTATTGTGGTATTCCCCACTTGGCTGTGATGTCAAACGTAATATTGTGGTATTCCCCACTTGGCTGTGATGTCAAACGTAATATTGTTGTTTCCCTACTTGATTGACCTATATGTTCATTGTAATATTGTGGTATTCCCCACTTGGCTGTGATGTCAAACGTAATATTACTGTTTCATTACTTGACTGAATTGCGATGCCTTTGCATCAACCTTATTACGGGTTTTCCCGCTTGACTGATTTATCATATGGCCTCATTGACTGAATTATTTATATAGCCGTTTTGCTATATTTATCTGGGAATTTGGATACCAGTATTACTTTTGTTCACGTAGACTTTAACACATTTGGCAGTGGGTTGTAAACACACAGGTTACAAGTCTCTTATGGCGGGACTTGCAACTGAGTGGATTTACAATGCCTTTGCTGGGCGATCATTTCTCTATAAGCATTATTTATTAACAAACTCTATGAACTCACCAACCTCGTGTTGACACTTTAGCATGTATTTTCAGGTTTTAACTTATGGCACGCTACAGGAGGTTTTGGCAGGGCATGGCATGGTCATAGAAGACTCTGATTAGTTATATGGGGACCGTTTTAAACTACTTTTAAGGGCCTACTTCCGCATTACTTTTAACGATGTAAATTCAATATTTTTGGTTAAACGATTTTATTCTAAATGATTAAAGTGAAAACCATTTTTGAACTAGTGTTGTAATACCAATTGAGTTACACCCCAGCTACATGTATGCTTCCGCTGGACCCGATCTTGGGGGTGTGACACCTGTCATAGCAAAATAGATTACCATAGGCTTGGGAAAGGATCAAACCTCCACCACATGGCGTAAGCACCTTGGATAAACTATCAAAGAGGTCTTTTAAAGGGTTGTAATGTTAGGTGTAGGGATATGGAATACACGGTTTGTTGGATATAGGCAATCTTTACTGGTGGCGAGCTAATCATCTTGGTTAATTACATGTACAATATGGCGTTGCTAAGCCAAGACTAGACTCGACTTAAGCTAATAAATGAAAAATAAAAAAAACATAAAATAAACATAGAATGAAACGGGATGGTAGTCCGTATGTTTTTTTCTCTTTTCTTTTTTCTATTTTTTTTCTTTTTCTTAATTTTTTCGATTTTTTTTCATACACTCTTACCCTACCATCCAAAATAATACATCATAGGGAATGAACATTCCCATTACACTTGAATTTTTACATACTTTACAATTAACTAATCTAATGACTCGAATTAAGAAAATCAAAACACTTGGAGTACTTTTAAGATTAACGCACATATGGGGGTAATAATATGATGTTCTTCCCCATTACTCCATAACATTAGTACTTTACCCATGAGTCCCAATCGTCCCAAAACAATATGTACAAGGATACGACTCGACTTAACAACCATGTAATCAATTAGATAATTAACTAAGGGTTTAACAAATAACAATAATGCACTAAAGATGAGTGCATACACGGAAGGCTAAGGCGATTTGGTTGTACATTTAAGTGGGTTGTAACAAATTCTTCCTTTAAGTAAGATGCTTAAAGTTAGAAATGAAAAGATAGGCTCGGAGGGGTGTACTAGGGGTTTCGTGTACTAAAAATGAGTACAACGCTAAGGGTGTGGGAAAAATTAGTTGACTTAACTAGCCAAGTAATATGACTTAAATGGTCAAGTAATTATGATACGGGTTTAACACAAGGGTGATCCTAATGCCTCTTATCATGTAGTAAATCCTACTACACGAATGTAGTCTCACTAGCGGTCTCGGTATGCATCACTAACGCAAGTTCTAGAATCTAAATGTTACCGGTACACTCATAAGCACTAATAGTAAATGCTTTTCCTATCAAATCTAAAGGCGAACCTCACATATTTGGGTGGAAAATTTTTCTGAATGATACGGTTTTGTGCTAGTCATACAATCTCCTATCCATGAGACGCTTGCTATGGCTAATGTTTCACTCCTAAATGTTGTAAAAAAATTTAAATTTGGCGCTAAAATTACACTAACAAGTATTTCTCATAGTTTTATTACACCTACCATCAAACAAACAAACTCAAGCGAAAGTGTATCTATAAGGTATCATCATTTACCCTCCCCTTACACTTAGGATGAACATTGTCCCCAATGTTCAATTAAAGAATGTAAAAGTAAAACAGGTAAAAGAATGAAATCAAATACTCCCCTGATTCACTCGGTATGGATAGTGTTGTAAAAAGGTTAGATCTTCCTCCAAGAAAATGAACAATCAAAGCTTCCCTTCCAGAATATAAATCATATTCTTGTCAAACATAACCTGTTAAACCTGAGAAAACAAACAAGGCAACCTCGCGTAAAATTAGCGGCAATCTATATATACTACAAATCCTAGAAAACAAAGTAAGATATAATGCTTGTGGAATGAATGTTTGCAGATTTCCTGGAGATTATAAAACTAAAGATTCAACAAAAACATTAAGACTCCGTTAGAAAAACAAAACTAGCAAAATTTCCAGATTTTTACACGTGACGCCGTCAGGAATTTCTTCCTGACGCCGGCAGAAGTCACCTGCAGAAATTCTTATGTTAAGTTTCCGAAAAATTTATGGAAAAACTTTGTCCTACTTCCTGGAAAATCCTGCAAAACATTATTATGACTCGATACAAGCATTTGACTCTAACAAATACGAATATACATGTTCATTTAATATTGTGGAGAATCATGATCAAGTTTGTTTCTTAAAAACATATTTGGGGTTTCCCCTTACACTTATCTTTTGCGAAATACCCTTGGATGAAGTTAAGACTAAGCCAAACAACAAAATAAAGTATTTTCACCATTTTAGTTTTGAAACATGATCTTACAACAATTAAAATAAAGCATGCATACGGAAGCAAATAACAATCAAACAATTAAAAATCACACAAAACATGGGTTGCCTCCCAAGAAGCGCTTTTCTTTATTTACGAGTCTTGTAGCTAGACTCAAGGTCATGGGTTATTACGTGACCTCATCATCAAATGTTACATCCTCCTCACTAATCATTTCGTTACTATTTTCTTGATAATGTTTTACACGTTGTATGTTGACAGTAAATTCTCTACCTTCATCGTCTAGTAACACAACAGCTCCATTTTTAGAGGAACTTTTCACCGTAAATGGCCCATACCATCTAGACTTGAGTTTCCCTGGAAATAACCTTAACCGAGAGTTATACAATAGGACTTTGTCCCCTTCTGAAAATTCCTTGGGTTTCTTAATTCGTTGGTCATGCCATCTTTTTGCCCTCTCCTTATATGTAATGGAAGACTCATACGCTTCTAACCTTAGCTCATCAAGCTCGTGTAGTTGCAAGAACCTATTTGTTCCGGCAATTGTATAATCTAAATTACATGCCTTAAGCGCCCAATAAGCCTTATGTTCTAATTTTACCAGCAGGTGACATGCCTTACCATACACCAGGCGGAACGGGGTCGTTCCAATAGGTGTCTTGTAGGCAGTTCGGAATGCCCATAAGGCCTCGTCGAGTTTAAATGACCAGTCTTTTCTATTCTGACTAACTGTTTTTTCTAGTATTCTTTTAATAGCCATGTTCGTGTTTTCAACCTGGCCATTGGTCTGTGGGTGATAGGCGATGGAAAATCGATGGGACACTCCGTATCTCCTCGTGACCTTTTCCATTTGCGCATTGCAAAAGTGGTTTCCCCTATCACTGATGAGAGCTTTAGGAATTCCAAATCTAGCGAACAGCTTTTTCAGGAAATGAATAACCACCCTGGCGTCGTTGGTCCTAAGGGCTTGTGCCTCTACCCATTTTGAAACATAATCGATGGCAACTAAAATGTACTCATTCCCTTCTGAAGATGGAAAGGGTCCCATGAAGTTAATTCCCCAGACATCAAAAACCTCACATACTTGTATAAAATTCTGAGGTGCTTCATCTCTACTTGATATGTTCCCGGCCCGTTGACATGCATCGCATGCTTGTACCATTTCTTTGACATCACGGAAAATTTTGGGCCAATAGAAACCCGCGTCGAAAATCTTTCGGGCGGTGGTGCTTATCCCATGATGTCCCCCAGAGGGGCCAGAGTGACATTCTCTCATGATTTTTACTGCCTCACTTTCCGAAACACAACGTCTGATTATTTGATCAGGACACCTCCGGAATAAAAACGGTTCGTCCCAGAAGTAGTATTTTAGTTGGGCAAAGAACCTTTTCTTTTCGTATCTAGTCATGTGTTCTGGAATGAGTCTGCTTGCGAGATAGTTGGCAAAATTGGCGTACCAAGGCTCAGAATTTGTCATTGACATGAGTTGTTCGTCAGGAAATGAATCCCGAATATCACTTCTATCGTGCTCATCAAAGGGATTTTCAAGACGAGATAGGTGATCTGCGGCTAAATTCTATGCCCCCTTTTATCACGGATTTCAACGTCAAATTCTTGTAACAACAAGATCCACCGAATTAGTCGTGGCTTAGCATCTTGCTTAGCAAAAAGATATCGGAGAGCCGAGTGATCGGTGAAAACGACTGTCTTTGAAAGGACAAGATATTGACGGAATTTGTCGAATGCGAACACCACGGTTAATAATTGGTAGAGTAATTCTCTTGAGCAGGGTTCATGGTTTTACTAGCGTAGTAAATAGGTTGGAATAGCTTGTCACACCTTTGGCCTAATACAGCTCCGACAGCAAAATCGCTAGCATCGCACATGATTTCAAACGGTAACTCCCAGTTGGGTGTAACCATGATTGGAGCTTGTGTGAGCTCCTTTTTCAGGAGATCGAATGCATCCTTGCATTCTAGAGAGAAATTAAAAGGGGTATCCTTCATCAGCAATTGAGTCATTGGCCGAGCTATTTTGGAGAAATCTTTGATGAATCTCCGATAGAACCCGACGTGGCCCAAGAAGCTGCGTATTGCTTTAACAGTCGTGGGATAAGGTAACTTAGATATAGCTTCCACTTTAGCTTGGTCCACCTCAATCCCATTCCCTGAGACCTTATGTCCTAACATAATCCCTTCTTTTACCATGAAATGACATTTTTCCCAGTTTAACACCAAGTTGGTTTCCTCACAGCGTTTGAGCATCTTTTCTAGATTAGCAAGACAGCGGTCGAAAGAGTTCCCGAAGACTGAAAAGTCATCCATGAAAACTTCCATGCTGTCTTCCATAAGTTCGTGAAAGATTGCGGTCATGCATCGCTGAAAAGTGGCGGGGGCGTTACACAGCCCAAAAGGCATTCTTTTGTAGGCGAACGTTCCATAAGGGTAAGTAAACGTGGTCTTTTCTTGGTCCTCAGGTGCTATGGGGATTTGGAAATATCCTGAGAATCCATCCAAGAAACAATAGTACTCGTGCCCAGACAATCTCTCCAACATTTGGTCAATGAATGGTAAGGGAAAGTGAGCTTTCCTTATGGCATCATTGAGCTATCTATAATCGATACATACCCGCCAGCCAGTAACCATTCTCTGGGGTACCATCTCACCCTTGTCGTTCTTCACCACAGTCATTCCTCCTTTCTTTGGTACAACCTGTACAGGACTAACCCACAGGCTATCATAGATTGGGTAAATTAATCCTGCATCCAGAAGTTTGATGACTTCTTTCTTCACAACTTCCTTAATATTGGGATTCACCCACCTCTGGGGTTGCACGGTAGGTTTATAATTTTCTTCCATAAGAATCTTATGCGTGCAAAAAGTCGAGTCAATCCCCTTAATGTCAGCTACACTTCATGCAAGCACTCCCTTATATTTCTTCAGGATTTCTAAGAGCTTACCTTTTTGTTCATGTTCGAGGGAAGAGTTTATGATTACCGGCAGTTGGTCCTCCCCCTGAAGAAAGGCGTATTCTAGATGGTTAGGGAGTTCTTTAAGATCTAGCTTAGGGGGTTCGATAATAGAAGGCTTAAGCTTGTTTTCGGGTTTTCGGAGTTCGAGATGCTCAGTGGTCTCCTGTCTAGGGTAGAAGGAGACTGCTCCAACATCCTCCATGTTTTATACCTCCAACAAAGGGAGAAAACTCTCATCCCGTAACCAGCCTTCCTCGATCTGTTCATCAACACAATCATCAATGACATCCGTGAGTTCATCGACCTCTCCAATGAAATAGAGCCGGTTAGCTGCTTCGAGAGAGAGGTCCATAGTGTCTTTAATGTCGAAGGTTAAGCTATTGGTTCCTACTCGTAAGGTTAACTTGCCGTCATGAACATTAATGACTGCACGAGCGGTAGCAAGAAATGGTCTCCCTAAGATGATGGGTACCAAGTCATCCTCCTCCATATCCAAGATTACGAAGTCAACCGAGAATTTGAATTTTCCAACCTTGACTAGCACATTCTCGCATATCCCTACGGGGTATTTGACTGATCTATCGGCTAGTTGGATGTTCATACGGGTAGGCTTTAATCCGGAGTATCCTAGTTTAAGGAACATGGAGTGAGGCATGAGGTTGATACTCACCCCTAAATCGGCAAGAGCATTCTTTATCGATAGAGATCCTATGGAACAAGGCAAGGTGAAGCTGCATGGATTGTCTACCTTTTTTGGTAACCCTTAATGGGTCACCACCGAACATTCTTCCCCCAGAGTCACAAGACCCTCGAGTTTCTTTCGGTTGACGAGTAATTTTTTAAAGTATGTGCTATACTTTGGCATGTGATAACAAGCATGAAGGAGGGGTATGGTGATTACTGAGTCTTTTAGATATGACAAGAATCTTTTATTATCGTTCTCAGTTTTCTGGTTTTTTAATCGGGATGGGAATGGGACTCTCACGGGTTAGTTAGGCGGGGTCGATGGGGACAGGATCGCCAAGGGGGGTTGTTCGGGAGCCTCGTTGCTCACATCTCCCTCCTCTTCGCGAGGCTTGCTTGGATCGGGGGTGATGGGGTGTGAGCTCGGGTTAGGGGGGGGTCCTTCATTGTTGTTCCAGCTCGAGTGGTAATCGCGAGCATGGGGTCTTTTTGGCTTACTGACGGCATGTCTAGGTTATCGAGGGTGGAGTTAAGCTTGTCGAACCATTCTCCAATGTCATTTTGTTGCTCATCGACAAGTTCATCAAGACCTTTTAATTGTAAGCCTTTTTCTTGAGTGAAGTAACCAAGGTCATCTTCAAAAGTGCTCCTGATTTCAAATTCAGGGCCTTCCTCTCCTTCTTTTCTCTTTACCAGATTTCCCCAGAGGGTGTAATCGTCGTTTTGGTAAAAAGGCAAAAGGGAGGGGTCAGCATAGATGTCACCTCCTGACAAGCACGTATGTTCAGTCGTGGGTTCTCCTCCGCATTCCTCTACCTCGTGCGGGCCCCCACAGTAGTCGCAGATTAAGTAAGGATTTGAAAGTTGTTTAGGTAATTGCGACCCAGCTAGGTATTCCATTCTTTGTGAATTTTTCTTAGCCAATCTGAAGATGTTGAGGTGATTTCAGACATGCTGGCAGTCGACTCAGGTTCATCCCAAGTGTCATCCTGGTCTTGAGCATATTCCTCAATTCTATTCCATCCTTCCTCGGCACTAAGATTGGCTAATCTCCCTTTTCTAGAATTGTTGATTCCGTTCCGGTCATTTGAGGAGACATTGTCGTAGAAGATTTTGACCAAAAGCCAGAGTTCGATGCCATGATGGGGAACTTGTCTTATTAAATCCTTGAATCTAATCCACGATTTATGGAAGGGTTCGTCCTTCCCTTTTCGGAAGCGGAAGATCCTATCTCTAAATGCTGAGATTTTCCCTGCTGGAAAGAACTTCTCATAAAATTTGGATATGAGTTGCTCCCATGTGAAAATAGATTCAGAAGGAAGTTTATTGATGAGGCGAAAAATGAACCACTTTTAGGGGGTCATTTAAGCCCGGAATTGAATTTATTTGATCAAATATTACCCTAAATTGTTCCTTTTGTGATTTTAGGTACTTTGGGAGTGAATTCTGGAAAAGGAAGCAATTCGGACGTTTTTGGAGCATAAAAGTGAAGAAAACGCCAAAGACTTAATTTTTCATGCTGAGAACAGTACCTGACGGCGTCAAGAAGAAAACCATGACGGCGTCAGGAGTAAATTTCATGACGACCCAGTGCAAACCTGACGGCGTCACAACAAGGGCGTCAAGAGTTAAATTGGTGACGGCCTGCATAAGGAGAATACATGACGGCGTCAGACCCAGATCTAGGCAGTCCGAGGAACTATTTGGCGGCGAGATGACGGCGTCAGGCTTTTGTTCTTGACGCCGTCACCTACTAAACTCTATATATAGTTTTTTATTTTTCATTCATTAGAGAGGAACTTGTGTGGAGAAAACTAGGGCCGAACTTTGTAAACCCTAGGTAATATTTTACAGTGTTTTCAAGGGTTTTCACCCCTTGAATCATTTCATGTTCAATTGAGATAAGTCTTCTCTTAATTAAATCGATATGTCTATGTGTTGGTTGATTATATCTTGTGCTTGTCTTGATTTTAACATGCTAGGCTAGATTTATCTTGTGTTTGCTTAGATCTAATGAAACCTGGATGTTAATTATGTGTTGATTACTTGTTTATGGTTGTATTTGATGAATGATTTCAATGTTAGGCTTAAGAAAACTGGCAGATCTCCATTGTGTAACATGCTTGAACGTCTTAGGAAACATGAACCGATGTGTACTAGGTTTTATTGGTTGTATTTAATGCATGAGTAAATTATAATGATCCCATGTTAGGAGCTTCTTAGCCGGCTCGACATAGGAGTGAAGTAGGCGCTCATAGGATTGGGGAAGTAAGTACGCCACCCCATGAATGGTATTAAGGAATACAATCCGTCATCCACGCAACTATAACAAGTAATTAACGTGTAAAAGATATCTAGGGAGTAGTGAAATCTAAGTAAACACAATTCTCCCACATATTGCTCACAACTTTAGTATAATTTAGTTTATTTTCATTTTTAGTATTTTATTTTGATTGCATCTTTAGTATTGGGTTAGTTGACTAGCAACTAATTCCGCCAAACTCATTCAAACCCGAGATTTTTAATTGCTTTCAAAGAAATATAAAAATACAAAAAGAATCATCCCTCATCTCTAGACCTAGTCTTTAGGTTTTCTAATCCTAGCGACACTATTCTTAGCTGAACGATCAATCCCCCGGTACTTGTCATTATACAATACTACATCGATCAGGTACACTTCCTGGTGGGGGTTGTAAGCTTCTCAAGATCTCTCGAGAGGTAAAGCCTGGTGCAATACCTACGCATCAAGTTTTTGGCGCCGCAGCCCGGGGAATAGTTATTGTCTAGGTTAGAATCTCTTTTTATTAGGTCTACTTGCTAGATTCCTTTCTAGTAAGATTTTATTTTTATTTTTAGGTTCTCTTTAGTCTATCTTGTTTCTTCGTGTTTTTGTTCGTAACTCTTCACCACCCGACATCATGGACGATGATAACATCTTTGAACCCGTCATCCCACCACAACAAAACCCACCACTAGAACCTTTTAGGCCCCGAACCTTAGGAGAGTATTCCCGACCTAGCCACCAAGGCTATCGAAACACCATTGAGCTCACCGGAGCCAATGTAACCCCCTTGCGATCCGACACCATCCGGTTGGTGCAAAGCGGATGTGCATTCCATGGACTTCGTTCCGAAGATCCAAACCAACATCTCAAGGACTTCCTTAAAATCGTAGATTCCATAGACCTTGATGTTACAACTAGAGAGTCAACCCGATTACGCCTATTCCAATTCTCTCTACGTGATCAAGCTAGCCAATGGCTTGAACGTTTACCCCTCGGGATCCATCACCATATGGGATGATCTCACCACTCGTTTCCTTGCTCAATTTTTCCCACCGGGGAGAACTACCAAGCTTAGAAATGACATCTTGATGTTCCAACAACGTCAAAATGAAACTCTTTATGAAGCATGGACTCGATTCAAGGACTTACTCCAAAAAGTCCCTCATCATGACATAGATCTTCGGCTCCAAGTCCAAATCTTTTATGACCATATCGATCTCTCCACGAGGCGAGCCATTGACCAATCGGCCGGTAGTAAGCTACGTGATCTAAGTGCGGAACAATCATGGGAACTCATAGAAGATCTTGCTCTCTATGACAACGAAAGTTGGAATGATCCCCATGACTTGAACAAAACGGTCAAGGCAATATCTTTGCCTTCGAACAACTCTAGCACTCCCGACCGTAGGATCATGGAACTTGAAGGTCGAGACAAGTCTCTCATCAAATCTTACGAAGCTCAAAAGCCTTCAAGCCAAGTGAGCAGAATCGCTTCTGCATGTAAATTGTGTAATGACTCTCACGAAACTCATAACTGCATGGAGCTTCCAAAACGCGCTTATAACGAATTCACATCGTCACAAGTTGGTCGAGGCCCTCGAAACTCTGACGAGGCCTATGAGGCATGGAAGGATAAACCTAATTTCAGAGGGTACCAAACGCGGAGCGTATCCTTCAATGACTCCTCCCCACTCAAATGGTCCGAGCATTTTCCATCACAGAGCACTCCTAGGCAAAGCTGTGAAGATACCTTGCGAAAATTCATTCTATCTCAAGAATTGCAGCTCTCTACGCTCGAGGCTAAATTTAGACAACAGCAAGCCGATATGAACAACAAGATTTGTAATCTGTTAACTGCTATCAAAGAGCACTCTGTTAATAAACCGATTCAAGCTGAAGAGGTCAAATCTGTTACCATCATGAATCAGCCAACTTCTCCTGTGAAAATAAAAAGTCCTAGTAAGCTATTTAAACATCTATCACCAAAAGCGAAAGACCCTGTCAATCCCCTAGGACAGATCCATTTCGTAAATACTATCACCACGATATCTGCTTCTACACCTAACCTGAACCAACTACAAACTGGAAATATGGGTCATACAGCTAAAGATGAAACCTCAAGGTTGGACTACGAATTGGCCAAAAGCCCTACCAGCTCATTCGAGCAGTCCGCCACGCAAGAATCTAGCAACTCGGATGAGGGGAAAGAGAGATCGGAAGTGCATACGAGAAATCCAGCCACTTTGGGTAAATCTATTATAGAGGAACCCGAGAGAAAAATGGAGGATATTACTAGTGGGAATAGTGATAGGACTGAGGAAAGCGACTCTAAAGTTTTCAAGATTTCCTGCACTATTTAGAAAAAGCTCTTAACCGATAGTCATATAGATCCTAGCCTCCCCGTCAACATAATCCCCCTTACCTATACCACGAAGCCTTCCCTGAACGCATGGTGTATGAGAGAGTCAATAACGCAAGGGTAATAAAAGATTTATCAATCATGATTGGAGAACTTGTTTACAACATTGACCTCACTGTGGTCGATGACATAGACCCTGTCACTAATCAAACATTAACCAACCTTGTTCTTGGGAAACCATTTATCAATGAATCGGGAGTAATCCTTGATGAGAGGGATGGTAGTGCATTGTTCACCAATGGTGTCAAGAAGGTAATTTTTCGTAGGGGTAATGAGGAGGTGTACGATTACCGTCCTTCCCTTGAAGGGAATCTATATGGATTAAGGGATAGAGGATCGTGGAAGATAAGGAGGCGTGATCCAAATAATCTCAAAATTCCATGCATGATCGGTCATAAGTATTTCGATAACATCTACATTAACGTATTCCTACCTAAGAATTTTATGTCCCTATTCCACTATAACAACATATGTAGATGGGGAATGATTTATAAGGGAGAGAAAGTGGTTGGTAGAGATCATGAAATCCAGGTGTTCGTAGGAAATATGGCATTCACTATGGAATTTACGATCGTGGACAACATCGAAGACTATGTCGACCCGAGGCTGTCACAAGTTGTTTTCGGGGCACCCTTTTGCGAAATCACTAATCTAATAGTTGATGACCGGAACGGAATCATGACCTTCGCTGATGGAATTAGGATGGTTTCATACCAAACACCATACAAGAGACAAGATCTAAAGAAAATCGATTGTGACGGGCTTGATAGGCTAATTTCTCAACTTATCTTATGTGATGAAGATGTTCGGAGAGGGTGTAAGGATACTTCTGATTTATCATGTGGGTTCTTTAAGGATGTTAGTAAACTTGGTTCTAAGTATCGAAAAGATGTCTTTGAGTTCGAAGACCCGAAATACTTGCACTATGAAAGCGATACCGATATAGGAGACGACCTAGAGAGTGAAACCAACGATGAGGTCACGTAGTAACCAATGACCTTGAGTCTAGCTACAAGACTCGTAAATAAAGAAAAGCGCTTCTTGGGAGGCAACCCATGTTTTGTGTGATTTTTATTTTGTTTGTTTGTTATTTGCTTCCGTATGCATGCTTTATTTTTATTGTTGGTAGATCATGTTTCTAAACTAAATAGTGAAAATACTTTACTGTCACACCCCCACAATACCTGAATGGCAGCGGAATGGAATACCTGAGGGTGTAACGGATCATAGCACACAACCAGGATATATTGAACGACCTAAAGTGTCGTTTATAAAATACATCGTTTGATTCATTCAAAATATTCAGAGTTATAAAACATTGGTCCCATAAGTTGGAAAAGGTTTAAAGAAACAAGTTTAGTACAATCAAACGATAGTTCAAAGTGCATGAAATCCAAAAGAGACGCGTCATCCTTGATACACAAAGAGACTCCATGCAATGCCATGAGAAATGCCTTAGATACCTGAGAAATACATTGCGAAAAACGGTCAACATAAAGTTGGTGAATAATCATAGGTTTGTAAGTAAATCGTAAGTACATAAGCCACAAGTAATAAGTAGACCGACACGAATGTCAAAAATGCTACATTGGCTCTTAAGCTCATGACCCCGAAGCTAGACTTTGTAATGCCCCACCCGAGTGTTTACCAGACACTCAATTCGTTAAGACATGAAATGCATTCGTCCGTTTGGAGCAACCCAAACACGAATGGAGGCGTCACCCTCGATAGATCTATCCACTCACTCTCGCTTAGCTAAAATTAACGGTCCATGATATATATAAGGGGACTTAACATGGTAGTAGGCAACTTAAGCAATGTATGGAATTTGATATACTTGGGCATGTACAAAAATAATTGTGCAATGTAATCTCCCCCGTGGGATTTAAAATCAAATAAGTAATTAAAACGGGGCTATGAGAACTCACCTCAAAAGGATGATACAACGATGGTACAATGATGTAAGAGTAATCGGGACAATGAGGCGCGTACACTAGCCGCAACCTAAATGAATAATCGCGATCTAATTAAGATCAAGTCGAAATGAAATGTATGCACATGCACATGATACTCATACCACTCGTAATTTGGAAATACTTGTTATCGTCATAGTAAAATAGATTTCCATACTTAGGAAAAATAATCCCATTTTAGAGAAGTATATAACTTGTTGTACTAACTCGTACTAAAGTTAGCGTTAAAATCCTTGTATTGAAAACCTTGAAATACGTCGTTAAGTCGTATAAGTATTCCCTCGAGTCGTACGTATTCGTTTGATAAGAAAATAGTCCTTAGTAATATTTACTAGAAAATATACCGTTTAACGCGTACGTTATTATTTTTATTTGTGTCCATATATATATATATATATATATAGTTTGACGATGTTAGAATGGTCATAACTCGGTCGTTTCAAGCTCGTTTTCCTTGTTCTTTATGTCCACGGATTCGTCTTTGTGTATACTAGTATATTTTAGACAACTCGGCTCTTTTAGGTTACGTTTAAGGCCTCAAAATACCCATCGTATTCTGCCCAACAGCAAGCAGTTTTCTGGAAAAGTAGTTTTCGTCGTTAAGTTTGCAAAAATCATAACTCCTTCGTTATAAACTCGTTTTAATTGATTCTTTCGCCTAAAGTTTCGTTTTTGAATGTATTTTCTAAATCTTTGGTCAAAACTTAGTCATTACTTACTGATTTTCCCACGAATTTAAAATAAGGACAGTAGGTATTTCAAAAGTTCCAAAAATCATTTCCAAGTCTCTAAACTAGTTCCACCATCCATCAATCCACTTTCAAACACCACAAGACTAATCTAACCCTACCATACACCTTCTTAGGGTGTCATGGGTCCTAAAATATCATCCAACCACTAGGTCTAACAAGAGTTTCATATGTTTCCATTTTTAGGGCTTCAAGTTAAAATATACAAAAATGAAGTGGTACAAGTTGATACATGTGTAAGATCTTATAAGAAAATTATATGAACATAATAATAACTTGTAAAAATCATAAAAATGAGCTTGTATACTTACTTGGTGGTTTAGAGAGTTTAGATGATAAAAAGCTTACTAATCCTTGAGTTTTTATTTCAAAACTCTAACAAGGATGATTATACAAACTAGTTTATAATATGATCTTGTAAAATTTCTTCTCCTTGCTCCTTGTCTAACCCAATTCGAACCAAAACACCAAGAAAAGAGAGAAAACTAGCTAAGTTGTAAGTAAAAATGATTTTTATGTGAAAATGGGTTAAGAAAGTTTATTATATACTTGGACAATTGGGTTGGTGTGCATTAAATTAGTTTGGTGAGGCATTTAAAGTGTGAAGACCATGGGGGGGGGGGCTTGGCCGGTTTTGGTGAGGGAAAAGGGGAAGGGTGTTGGGTAGTTAGTTAGTATATATTAGTGTTAGTGATTAAGTATAGTTAGGTTAGGTTTAGGTTTAAGGTTTAAGGTTTAATCGGGTACCGGGTTTGTTAAAAATAAGTTTCGTTGAAGTTATTCGGGACGTAATAAAGTTATAAAAGTTGTAAAAATAAGTCGGGTACAAGTACGGAGAGTTAGGGTGATTATCGTTCAATTTTGATGAAAACCGTCGTTATTAAGTTAAGCGTACGATACGTATTAGTTAAATTTCCAAAATACCGGGTAAATTAATATTATAGTTTTTATATTATAGAAATGAGTATAAAAACGTATTAGGTTCATAATCGGGAGTGTCGGACACGTTAGACACTTTTATAGCTCGCGTATTAGCGTTTATTGAAATAAACGTACGTAATTCGTTAATCGTACCAAAAGTAGTAATTTAGATATCCTACGAGTGGAATAGTATGCAAGTGCCCTAATGATGATATGCAGACTATTTCTAGTCCGTATGAAGTGTCCCTGACAATAATGCATGAATTCGCTCCTGAACCAATACGGTTACGCGAATTTGAACACTCGTAAACTAACTTTACGATAACATGAATAATGCACATGAATAGTAGTTTTCTCCCGGAAATGAATAGTGTCATGTGAATAGTAAAATTTTTGAATATGTCTCGGAATGTCAAATTGACCTCAAAAACGATGAATAGTAAAACGATGAATAGTGATCGATGAATAGTAATTTGTGAATAGTAGAATATCGAAGTTTGGGAAAATGACCTGAAATTGTGGGTTGTGACAGTCGCCCATCCAAAAAGGAATTCAGTCCCTGAATTCAGTCAGTGTTGGTCTCGGTACTAGGCTCGGTGAAAAATTGTGGATACTTGCGTCGCATTTGGTCTTCTCGTTCCCAAGTAAACTCGGGTCCTCTTCGAGAATTCCAACGAACCTTCACGATCGGAATTCGACTTTGTTTCAATTGTTTGATCTCGCGATCCATTATTTCAACTGGTTCTTCCACAAAGTTAAGCTTGTCATCGAGTTGTATTTCTTCAAATGGTATAATGGCAGACTCGTCCGAAAGACATTTCTTGAGGTTCGAAACATGAAACGTGTTATGTACGTTGCTAAGTTCTGACGGAAGTTCAAGCTTGTAAGCAACCGGACCAATCCTCTCCAGGATCTTGAATGGTCCAATGTATCTCGGGTTCAATTTCCCGCGTTTTCCAAAACGTATTACGCCTTTCCAAGGCGAGACTTTCAACATAACTTTGTCTCCGATCTGGAATTCCAATGGTTTGCGTCGAACATCGGCGTAGCTTTTCTGTCGACTTCTAGCAGTTTCGAGTCTCTCTCGAATTTGAATTATCTTTTCTGTTGTTTCTTGTACCATCTCCGGGCCAGTACATTGTACTTCACCGACTTCGGCCCAACAAACTGGAGATCGACACTTACGACCATAAAGTGCCTCAAATGGTGCAGCCTTAATGCTCGAATGGTAACTGTTGTTGTAAGAAAACTCGATTAACGGCAAATGGTTAGCCCAACCATTTCCAAAGTCAATCACACATGCTCTAAGCATGTCCTCAAGTGTCTGAATAGTCCTCTCGCTCTGACCATCGGTCTGAGGATGGTAAGCAGTGCTCATGTCTAATTTCGATCCAAAAGAATCTTGTAATGACCGCCAAAAGTTCGAAGTAAAACGACTATCTCTGTCGGAAATGATAGAAACTGGTGCACCGTGTCTTGAGACTATTTCCTTGACATAAAGTCTAGTAAGTTGTTCCATCGTATAAGTCTCTCTAATGGGTATGAAATGAGCTGATTTGGTAAGTCGATCAACGATTACCCAAATAGCATCGAAACCTCCTGACGTCTTTGGAAGTTTAGTGACAAAATCCATAGCAATACGTTCCCACTTCCATTGTGGAATCTCTGGTTGTTGAAGTAACCCTGACGGTTTCTGGTACTCGGCTTTCACTTTAGCACAAGTAAGACATTTGCTGACGTACATAGCTATTTCTGCCTTCATATTCGGCCACCAATAAAGCTTTTTGAGATCCTGATACATCTTATCAGAACCTGGATGAATAGAGTACTTCGACTTGTGTGATTCATGCATAATCAATTCTCGCACTCCACCATAGAGTGGTATCCAACTTCGGTCCTTGAAGCATAACACTCCATCTGATCTCTTTACAAAGCCATTTTCGTTTTCTGGCATACCATAAAGTTTCTCATGCGGTCGGTTTTCGTCCTTGAGAGCCTCAATCTGAGCCTCTAGAATTTTCGATGGTAATGGTGAAATGATAGTCATTCCCAATGACCTGACTCTCAAAGGTTTGAGTCGTTCTTTTCGGCTAAGTGCATCTGCTACAACATTCGCTTTCCCTGGGTGATATCGGATTTCACAATCGTAATCACTCAACAACTCTAGCCAACGACGTTGTCTCATATTAAGTTCCTTCTGATCGAGTATATGCTGTAAGCTCTTGTGGTCGGTAAAAATTACACACTTAGTACCATAAAGGTAGTGTCTCCAAATCTTGAGTGCAAAAACTACCGCACCCAATTCCAAGTCATGAGTAGTGTAATTCTTCTCGTGTATCTTAAGCTGTCTAGATGCATAAGCTATCACCTTCTCGTGTTGCATTAGCACAGCTCCAAGTCCTTGATGCGAAGCATCGCAATATACCACAAAGTTCTCAATACCTTCAGGTAGTGACAAAATCGGCGCGCTACAAAGCTTTTGTTTCAATAGTTGAAACGCGGACTCTTGTTTTTCTCCCCACTCGTACTTCTCATTCTTTTGTGTCAGTTTCGTCAACGACTTCGCTATCTTAGAAAACCCTTCAATAAACCCTCTGTAATATCCGGCAAGTCCTAGGAATTGACGAATTTCCGTAGGAGACTTGGGCGTAGCCCAATCCTTAACTGCCTCGATCTTTGCCGGGTCGACTTGTAAACCTTGGCTATCAATGACGTGACCAAGAAATTGAACTCTACGTATCCAAAAATCACACTTAGAAAATTTGGCATACAATTGCTCCTTCATGAGTAGTTCCAGTATTGTTCTGAGGTGTTCTTCGTGATCTTCCTTACTCTTGGAATAAATCAAGACATCGTCAATGAATACGATCACAAACTTATCGAGATACGGTTTGCACACCCTATTCATGAGATCCATAAATACCGCAGGTGCGTTGGTTAATCCAAAAGGCATCACTTGAAACTCATAATGACCGTAGCGTGTTCTAAATGCCGTCTTCGGGATATCCTCTTCCCGAACTTTAAGTTGATGGTAACCGGATCTTAAATCAATCTTGGAATAAAAACTAGAACCTTGTAACTGGTCGAACAAGTCGTCAATTCTGGGGAGTGGATAACGGTTCTTAATCGTTAACTTGTTCAGCTCACGATAGTCGATGCACATTCTGAAGGTTCCGTCCTTCTTCTTCACAAACAAAACCGGCGCTCCCCAAGGCGAGGAACTCGGTCTAATGAATCCTTTGTCCAAAAGTTCTTGCAATTGATTCGACAATTCTTGCATTTCCGAAGGTGCAAGTCTATACGGTGTTCGTGCAATCGGTGCAGCTCCTGGCACTAATTCAATTTGAAACTCAACTTGTCGTGTAGGCGGAAGTCCTGGCAATTCTTCCGGAAAAACTTCTTGAAATTCCTTAACAATTGGCACATCTTCAAGTCGTCTCTCATCCGACTTCTTCTCCGTGATGTGAGCCAAGAATGCATAACAACCCTTCTTTATGTACTTCTCGGTTTTAATGCACGATATTATACTGAGTCTAGTTCCACTTCGCTCTCCGCGAACAACCAAAGTTTCACCGTTATAAGGAAGGTGAACAACTTTCTCATCACAAATAATTCTCGCTCGATGCCGAGATAACCAATCCATACCGATCACAACGTCGAAACTTCCAAGTTCTACGGGCATAAGGTCTATATTGAATGGATGGTTTAGGAAATTTATAGTGCAACCACGGATAATGGTGTTGGTGTTAACTAAAGATCCATCGGCTAATTCAACGATATAGGAAATGTCTAATGGGATTGGTTCTATGTTAAGTAAAGGTGCAAATGCAATAGAAACAAAACTTCTATCCGCTCCTGAATCAAATAAAATGGATGCATAACGATTATTAACGAGGAACGTACCCGCAACAACATTCGGGTCTTCTTTGATATCGTCTCCTCCCATGACATAAGCTCTTCCTCGAGCCATTCCATTTTGGTTTCCTGTTCCTTGATTCTTCTTCTTCGGGCACTCATTCCTAAAGTGTCCAAGTTCTCCACAGCCAAAACATGTTACCGGTGGTTTCTGATTGCCACCAAAGTTTGGACCCTTGCAATCTTTGGTGTAGTGACCAGCTTTCTTGCAGTTGCCACATAGATCTGGGCAACGTCCTGGGTTATGATGCTTCTGACAACTTTCGCACTTGGGTAATTTACCCTCATATCCCTTCCTTTCAGTCGGCCCTGCAGCATAGGCCTTTGCCACTTCTTGCCTCTTAGGTGGCGGCTGAACAGCGTTTCCACCTTGGTTGTAATCAAACCTTCTCTTGTTGTTGTTATTGTTGTTTGGATTGTTGTTTCGGTTACTGGGATAGTTGCAGTTCCGATTGTTGTTATAGTTGTTGTTGTTGTTCCGAGTGTTGGTGTAGTTGGTGTTGTTTGAACGGTAGTTGTTGTTGACAGCAGATTTCCCTTTGACTACTTGAACCATGAGTTTCTGAGTTATACGAATAGCCTCTTCCATTGATTGAGGGTCGAAAGAAATCACATCTCCTCGAACACTTTCAGGTAATCCACCAACAAAGTTTTCCATCTTTTTCTCATCATCGGGAACCATAGTCGGACATAGTGCAGCCAACTCTTGAAACCTCCTGAAATAAGTCTCAATGTCATCACCTTTAGTCACAAGCTCATAAAATTCCGTTTCCATCTTTTGCACCTCGGTACGAGGGCAAAACTTCTTTGTCATCAATTTCTTGAATTCCTCCCAAGTAAGCTTGTGAGCATTTTCCATACCAATCGGCTGAGCATACGAATTCCACCAAGACATAGCTTCATCAAGAAGCATACCTGTAGCAAACTTCACCTTGCTAACTTCCGGGCATTCACACATGAGAAAAACATTCTCAGTCTTTTCGAACCAGCGGATTAGAGCAACCGCTCCTTCAGTGCCCTTAAATTTGACGGGATCACTAATCTTGAAATCTTTCCATGTACATCCACGCCTAGCAGTGGGTGGTTCAATGACCTCGGTATTAGAAGCAGCCTCAGCAGCCCTTGCAGCAACCTCAGCTCTCTCAACCTCCAGAGCTTCTGCAATACTATCCCTGACCAACTTGCGGATAGCGGCTTGAGTCATAGTGGGGGTTTCCTGTGCAGTCTTACCCTTCCTTGGTGCCATATTTCTGATATATCACAATGGAAATAACCATGAGAAAAATCATAATAGAAATGGTCATCGTACCAAAGATATACACCCACAACATGTATATAAATATACAACCACAACAAATATAAACACAACCACGACATGTACGAATACAACCACAATCTGTGTCGATACAACCCAACACGTACGAATACAACCACGACACGTACGAGTACAACCACAATCTGTGTCGATACAACCCAACACGTACGAATACAACCACGACATGTATATATACATCCACAACCTGGATAAATACAATAATAACAAAGAGCAACCACGAAACATCATAAATATAATCACAACACATGAATATAATACATGAAAATTTCGGTCTACATGGACCGATATAATATATAGCACAACATTTCCACATAGTAGAGTCGCACTTGATAATATTTGTTTGTACAACAATCAAAAGATTATAAGTTCTTGAACTATGTCCCACATCCCGGGACTAGGAAAATAATACAAGCTAATATATAATACCAGTCTACGTCTAGGCTCCTCCCGGTGCTCTAGATGGTCCAGGCTCTCCCCTCAAGCGGCGAATCTCATGATCCATCGCCACCACGATCTCCTGAAGATGCTCAAGTCGTAACTGAGAAAAAGCATCCCTACGCTCCAAAACAACTACCCTCTCTCGAAGCAATGTCAACTCATCTACCTGCTCCCACTGGGTCTCCTGTGTCGCCTGAGCTCTATCTCGAATCTCAGGTAACTCATCCCTAAGTAGCTCAATCTCCTCCTGATGCCTCAACTGTCGTGCCTCTAGTCCATGGTAAGACACATCAATACTAACTCTGCCCTGAACCAAATCCTCAACCTGCTCCTCAACAGTCTCAAGTCTAGTGGTAATGATCTCATCAACTCGATACCCCAACCTATCTACTTGCTCCTGCTGAGCACCCATCTGATCCTCTAATGTGACAGCTGTAGGGCTCCTAGCCGCAGCAGCTCTAGAACTCTCACCTATGTGGTACTCTGGTGGTGGTGAAAAGTCATCAGTCTCAGTGGTAAGTGAATCTGGAGTGGTAAGCCTTGCACGCTTCCGAAGCGGCAAGAGTGAGGTAGGCATAGGAGTAGTAGTGGGTAAGGCTGGTGGTGGTGGTGTAGGCAAAATAGGACTCGGGAGACTCCTATAAGTAGATGTAGAAATACGAACCCTCTTCCTAGGGCCCTGAACAGTCTTCTCCCTAGGAAACATAAGTCTCGGCTCTGAATGGACAGTAGTAGTAGGAGATGATGGTATGTCAGTAGGTATAGTAGGATGGACATGGGGAGTAGGAGCCGTCTCCTCCTCCTCGAAAGGTTCGGTATCATCATCTGACGCCAAAAGTGGCAACTCAGGTGTAGGAGAAACAAGTGGTGAAACAGCAGTAGAGGACACAGAGTCCTCATCATCAGAATCGGATATAGTGTAAAGTATGACAGTGTCGGGATACGAAGACATGTCTCTGTGATAATCAAGGTGAAATAAAAATAAATAACTCGCATAATGACATCGCCTAAAAATAAGCAAATATGCACTTATGATGAAATGATGATATGCTATGATAGTGTGGTTATAGTCTAGGGTCAATGATGCAACCTAGTTCGCTATAACCTTAGCTCTGGTACCAATCTGTCACACCCCCACAATACCTGAATGGCAGCGGAATGGAATACCTGAGGGTGTAACGGATCATAGCACACAACCAGGATATATTGAACGACCTAAAGTGTCGTTTATAAAATACATCGTTTGATTCATTCAAAATATTCAGAGTTATAAAACATTGGTCCCATAAGTTGGAAAAGGTTTAAAGAAACAAGTTTAGTACAATCAAACGATAGTTCAAAGTGCATGAAATCCAAAAGAGACGCGTCATCCTTGATACACAAAGAGACTCCATGCAATGCCATGAGAAATGCCTTAGATACCTGAGAAATACATTGCGAAAAACGGTCAACATAAAGTTGGTGAATAATCATAGGTTTGTAAGTAAATCGTAAGTACATAAGCCACAAGTAATAAGTAGACCGACACGAATGTCAAAAATGCTACATTGGCTCTTAAGCTCATGACCCCGAAGCTAGACTTTGTAATGCCCCACCCGAGTGTTTACCAGACACTCAATTCGTTAAGACATGAAATGCATTCGTCCGTTTGGAGCAACCCAAACACGAATGGAGGCGTCACCCTCGATAGATCTATCCACTCACTCTCGCTTAGCTAAAATTAACGGTCCATGATATATATAAGGGGACTTAACATGGTAGTAGGCAACTTAAGCAATGTATGGAATTTGATATACTTGGGCATGTACAAAAATAATTGTGCAATGTAATCTCCCCCGTGGGATTTAAAATCAAATAAGTAATTAAAACGGGGCTATGAGAACTCACCTCAAAAGGATGATACAACGATGGTACAATGATGTAAGAGTAATCGGGACAATGAGGCGCGTACACTAGCCGCAACCTAAATGAATAATCGCGATCTAATTAAGATCAAGTCGAAATGAAATGTATGCACATGCACATGATACTCATACCACTCGTAATTTGGAAATACTTGTTATCGTCATAGTAAAATAGATTTCCATACTTAGGAAAAATAATCCCATTTTAGAGAAGTATATAACTTGTTGTACTAACTCGTACTAAAGTTAGCGTTAAAATCCTTGTATTGAAAACCTTGAAATACGTCGTTAAGTCGTATAAGTATTCCCTCGAGTCGTACGTATTCGTTTGATAAGAAAATAGTCCTTAGTAATATTTACTAGAAAATATACCGTTTAACGCGTACGTTATTATTTTTATTTGTGTCCATATATATATATATATATATAGTTTGACGATGTTAGAATGGTCATAACTCGGTCGTTTCAAGCTCGTTTTCCTTGTTCTTTATGTCCACGGATTCGTCTTTGTGTATACTAGTATATTTTAGACAACTCGGCTCTTTTAGGTTACGTTTAAGGCCTCAAAATACCCATCGTATTCTGCCCAACAGCAAGCAGTTTTCTGGAAAAGTAGTTTTCGTCGTTAAGTTTGCAAAAATCATAACTCCTTCGTTATAAACTCGTTTTAATTGATTCTTTCGCCTAAAGTTTCGTTTTTGAATGTATTTTCTAAATCTTTGGTCAAAACTTAGTCATTACTTACTGATTTTCCCACGAATTTAAAATAAGGACAGTAGGTATTTCAAAAGTTCCAAAAATCATTTCCAAGTCTCTAAACTAGTTCCACCATCCATCAATCCACTTTCAAACACCACAAGACTAATCTAACCCTACCATACACCTTCTTAGGGTGTCATGGGTCCTAAAATATCATCCAACCACTAGGTCTAACAAGAGTTTCATATGTTTCCATTTTTAGGGCTTCAAGTTAAAATATACAAAAATGAAGTGGTACAAGTTGATACATGTGTAAGATCTTATAAGAAAATTATATGAACATAATAATAACTTGTAAAAATCATAAAAATGAGCTTGTATACTTACTTGGTGGTTTAGAGAGTTTAGATGATAAAAAGCTTACTAATCCTTGAGTTTTTATTTCAAAACTCTAACAAGGATGATTATACAAACTAGTTTATAATATGATCTTGTAAAATTTCTTCTCCTTGCTCCTTGTCTAACCCAATTCGAACCAAAACACCAAGAAAAGAGAGAAAACTAGCTAAGTTGTAAGTAAAAATGATTTTTATGTGAAAATGGGTTAAGAAAGTTTATTATATACTTGGACAATTGGGTTGGTGTGCATTAAATTAGTTTGGTGAGGCATTTAAAGTGTGAAGACCATGGGGGGGGGGCTTGGCCGGTTTTGGTGAGGGAAAAGGGGAAGGGTGTTGGGTAGTTAGTTAGTATATATTAGTGTTAGTGATTAAGTATAGTTAGGTTAGGTTTAGGTTTAAGGTTTAAGGTTTAATCGGGTACCGGGTTTGTTAAAAATAAGTTTCGTTGAAGTTATTCGGGACGTAATAAAGTTATAAAAGTTGTAAAAATAAGTCGGGTACAAGTACGGAGAGTTAGGGTGATTATCGTTCAATTTTGATGAAAACCGTCGTTATTAAGTTAAGCGTACGATACGTATTAGTTAAATTTCCAAAATACCGGGTAAATTAATATTATAGTTTTTATATTATAGAAATGAGTATAAAAACGTATTAGGTTCATAATCGGGAGTGTCGGACACGTTAGACACTTTTATAGCTCGCGTATTAGCGTTTATTGAAATAAACGTACGTAATTCGTTAATCGTACCAAAAGTAGTAATTTAGATATCCTACGAGTGGAATAGTATGCAAGTGCCCTAATGATGATATGCAGACTATTTCTAGTCCGTATGAAGTGTCCCTGACAATAATGCATGAATTCGCTCCTGAACCAATACGGTTACGCGAATTTGAACACTCGTAAACTAACTTTACGATAACATGAATAATGCACATGAATAGTAGTTTTCTCCCGGAAATGAATAGTGTCATGTGAATAGTAAAATTTTTGAATATGTCTCGGAATGTCAAATTGACCTCAAAAACGATGAATAGTAAAACGATGAATAGTGATCGATGAATAGTAATTTGTGAATAGTAGAATATCGAAGTTTGGGAAAATGACCTGAAATTGTGGGTTGTGACAGTCGCCCATCCAAAAAGGAATTCAGTCCCTGAATTCAGTCAGTGTTGGTCTCGGTACTAGGCTCGGTGAAAAATTGTGGATACTTGCGTCGCATTTGGTCTTCTCGTTCCCAAGTAAACTCGGGTCCTCTTCGAGAATTCCAACGAACCTTCACGATCGGAATTCGACTTTGTTTCAATTGTTTGATCTCGCGATCCATTATTTCAACTGGTTCTTCCACAAAGTTAAGCTTGTCATCGAGTTGTATTTCTTCAAATGGTATAATGGCAGACTCGTCCGAAAGACATTTCTTGAGGTTCGAAACATGAAACGTGTTATGTACGTTGCTAAGTTCTGACGGAAGTTCAAGCTTGTAAGCAACCGGACCAATCCTCTCCAGGATCTTGAATGGTCCAATGTATCTCGGGTTCAATTTCCCGCGTTTTCCAAAACGTATTACGCCTTTCCAAGGCGAGACTTTCAACATAACTTTGTCTCCGATCTGGAATTCCAATGGTTTGCGTCGAACATCGGCGTAGCTTTTCTGTCGACTTCTAGCAGTTTCGAGTCTCTCTCGAATTTGAATTATCTTTTCTGTTGTTTCTTGTACCATCTCCGGGCCAGTACATTGTACTTCACCGACTTCGGCCCAACAAACTGGAGATCGACACTTACGACCATAAAGTGCCTCAAATGGTGCAGCCTTAATGCTCGAATGGTAACTGTTGTTGTAAGAAAACTCGATTAACGGCAAATGGTTAGCCCAACCATTTCCAAAGTCAATCACACATGCTCTAAGCATGTCCTCAAGTGTCTGAATAGTCCTCTCGCTCTGACCATCGGTCTGAGGATGGTAAGCAGTGCTCATGTCTAATTTCGATCCAAAAGAATCTTGTAATGACCGCCAAAAGTTCGAAGTAAAACGACTATCTCTGTCGGAAATGATAGAAACTGGTGCACCGTGTCTTGAGACTATTTCCTTGACATAAAGTCTAGTAAGTTGTTCCATCGTATAAGTCTCTCTAATGGGTATGAAATGAGCTGATTTGGTAAGTCGATCAACGATTACCCAAATAGCATCGAAACCTCCTGACGTCTTTGGAAGTTTAGTGACAAAATCCATAGCAATACGTTCCCACTTCCATTGTGGAATCTCTGGTTGTTGAAGTAACCCTGACGGTTTCTGGTACTCGGCTTTCACTTTAGCACAAGTAAGACATTTGCTGACGTACATAGCTATTTCTGCCTTCATATTCGGCCACCAATAAAGCTTTTTGAGATCCTGATACATCTTATCAGAACCTGGATGAATAGAGTACTTCGACTTGTGTGATTCATGCATAATCAATTCTCGCACTCCACCATAGAGTGGTATCCAACTTCGGTCCTTGAAGCATAACACTCCATCTGATCTCTTTACAAAGCCATTTTCGTTTTCTGGCATACCATAAAGTTTCTCATGCGGTCGGTTTTCGTCCTTGAGAGCCTCAATCTGAGCCTCTAGAATTTTCGATGGTAATGGTGAAATGATAGTCATTCCCAATGACCTGACTCTCAAAGGTTTGAGTCGTTCTTTTCGGCTAAGTGCATCTGCTACAACATTCGCTTTCCCTGGGTGATATCGGATTTCACAATCGTAATCACTCAACAACTCTAGCCAACGACGTTGTCTCATATTAAGTTCCTTCTGATCGAGTATATGCTGTAAGCTCTTGTGGTCGGTAAAAATTACACACTTAGTACCATAAAGGTAGTGTCTCCAAATCTTGAGTGCAAAAACTACCGCACCCAATTCCAAGTCATGAGTAGTGTAATTCTTCTCGTGTATCTTAAGCTGTCTAGATGCATAAGCTATCACCTTCTCGTGTTGCATTAGCACAGCTCCAAGTCCTTGATGCGAAGCATCGCAATATACCACAAAGTTCTCAATACCTTCAGGTAGTGACAAAATCGGCGCGCTACAAAGCTTTTGTTTCAATAGTTGAAACGCGGACTCTTGTTTTTCTCCCCACTCGTACTTCTCATTCTTTTGTGTCAGTTTCGTCAACGACTTCGCTATCTTAGAAAACCCTTCAATAAACCCTCTGTAATATCCGGCAAGTCCTAGGAATTGACGAATTTCCGTAGGAGACTTGGGCGTAGCCCAATCCTTAACTGCCTCGATCTTTGCCGGGTCGACTTGTAAACCTTGGCTATCAATGACGTGACCAAGAAATTGAACTCTACGTATCCAAAAATCACACTTAGAAAATTTGGCATACAATTGCTCCTTCATGAGTAGTTCCAGTATTGTTCTGAGGTGTTCTTCGTGATCTTCCTTACTCTTGGAATAAATCAAGACATCGTCAATGAATACGATCACAAACTTATCGAGATACGGTTTGCACACCCTATTCATGAGATCCATAAATACCGCAGGTGCGTTGGTTAATCCAAAAGGCATCACTTGAAACTCATAATGACCGTAGCGTGTTCTAAATGCCGTCTTCGGGATATCCTCTTCCCGAACTTTAAGTTGATGGTAACCGGATCTTAAATCAATCTTGGAATAAAAACTAGAACCTTGTAACTGGTCGAACAAGTCGTCAATTCTGGGGAGTGGATAACGGTTCTTAATCGTTAACTTGTTCAGCTCACGATAGTCGATGCACATTCTGAAGGTTCCGTCCTTCTTCTTCACAAACAAAACCGGCGCTCCCCAAGGCGAGGAACTCGGTCTAATGAATCCTTTGTCCAAAAGTTCTTGCAATTGATTCGACAATTCTTGCATTTCCGAAGGTGCAAGTCTATACGGTGTTCGTGCAATCGGTGCAGCTCCTGGCACTAATTCAATTTGAAACTCAACTTGTCGTGTAGGCGGAAGTCCTGGCAATTCTTCCGGAAAAACTTCTTGAAATTCCTTAACAATTGGCACATCTTCAAGTCGTCTCTCATCCGACTTCTTCTCCGTGATGTGAGCCAAGAATGCATAACAACCCTTCTTTATGTACTTCTCGGTTTTAATGCACGATATTATACTGAGTCTAGTTCCACTTCGCTCTCCGCGAACAACCAAAGTTTCACCGTTATAAGGAAGGTGAACAACTTTCTCATCACAAATAATTCTCGCTCGATGCCGAGATAACCAATCCATACCGATCACAACGTCGAAACTTCCAAGTTCTACGGGCATAAGGTCTATATTGAATGGATGGTTTAGGAAATTTATAGTGCAACCACGGATAATGGTGTTGGTGTTAACTAAAGATCCATCGGCTAATTCAACGATATAGGAAATGTCTAATGGGATTGGTTCTATGTTAAGTAAAGGTGCAAATGCAATAGAAACAAAACTTCTATCCGCTCCTGAATCAAATAAAATGGATGCATAACGATTATTAACGAGGAACGTACCCGCAACAACATTCGGGTCTTCTTTGATATCGTCTCCTCCCATGACATAAGCTCTTCCTCGAGCCATTCCATTTTGGTTTCCTGTTCCTTGATTCTTCTTCTTCGGGCACTCATTCCTAAAGTGTCCAAGTTCTCCACAGCCAAAACATGTTACCGGTGGTTTCTGATTGCCACCAAAGTTTGGACCCTTGCAATCTTTGGTGTAGTGACCAGCTTTCTTGCAGTTGCCACATAGATCTGGGCAACGTCCTGGGTTATGATGCTTCTGACAACTTTCGCACTTGGGTAATTTACCCTCATATCCCTTCCTTTCAGTCGGCCCTGCAGCATAGGCCTTTGCCACTTCTTGCCTCTTAGGTGGCGGCTGAACAGCGTTTCCACCTTGGTTGTAATCAAACCTTCTCTTGTTGTTGTTATTGTTGTTTGGATTGTTGTTTCGGTTACTGGGATAGTTGCAGTTCCGATTGTTGTTATAGTTGTTGTTGTTGTTCCGAGTGTTGGTGTAGTTGGTGTTGTTTGAACGGTAGTTGTTGTTGACAGCAGATTTCCCTTTGACTACTTGAACCATGAGTTTCTGAGTTATACGAATAGCCTCTTCCATTGATTGAGGGTCGAAAGAAATCACATCTCCTCGAACACTTTCAGGTAATCCACCAACAAAGTTTTCCATCTTTTTCTCATCATCGGGAACCATAGTCGGACATAGTGCAGCCAACTCTTGAAACCTCCTGAAATAAGTCTCAATGTCATCACCTTTAGTCACAAGCTCATAAAATTCCGTTTCCATCTTTTGCACCTCGGTACGAGGGCAAAACTTCTTTGTCATCAATTTCTTGAATTCCTCCCAAGTAAGCTTGTGAGCATTTTCCATACCAATCGGCTGAGCATACGAATTCCACCAAGACATAGCTTCATCAAGAAGCATACCTGTAGCAAACTTCACCTTGCTAACTTCCGGGCATTCACACATGAGAAAAACATTCTCAGTCTTTTCGAACCAGCGGATTAGAGCAACCGCTCCTTCAGTGCCCTTAAATTTGACGGGATCACTAATCTTGAAATCTTTCCATGTACATCCACGCCTAGCAGTGGGTGGTTCAACGACCTCGGTATTAGAAGCAGCCTCAGCAGCCCTTGCAGCAACCTCAGCTCTCTCAACCTCCAGAGCTTCTGCAATACTATCCCTGACCAACTTGCGGATAGCGGCTTGAGTCATAGTGGGGGTTTCCTGTGCAGTCTTACCCTTCCTTGGTGCCATATTTCTGATATATCACAATGGAAATAACCATGAGAAAAATCATAATAGAAATGGTCATCGTACCAAAGATATACACCCACAACATGTATATAAATATACAACCACAACAAATATAAACACAACCACGACATGTACGAATACAACCACAATCTGTGTCGATACAACCCAACACGTACGAATACAACCACGACACGTACGAGTACAACCACAATCTGTGTCGATACAACCCAACACGTACGAATACAACCACGACATGTATATATACATCCACAACCTGGATAAATACAATAATAACAAAGAGCAACCACGAAACATCATAAATATAATCACAACACATGAATATAATACATGAAAATTTCGGTCTACATGGACCGATATAATATATAGCACAACATTTCCACATAGTAGAGTCGCACTTGATAATATTTGTTTGTACAACAATCAAAAGATTATAAGTTCTTGAACTATGTCCCACATCCCGGGACTAGGAAAATAATACAAGCTAATATATAATACCAGTCTACGTCTAGGCTCCTCCCGGTGCTCTAGATGGTCCAGGCTCTCCCCTCAAGCGGCGAATCTCATGATCCATCGCCACCACGATCTCCTGAAGATGCTCAAGTCGTAACTGAGAAAAAGCATCCCTACGCTCCAAAACAACTACCCTCTCTCGAAGCAATGTCAACTCATCTACCTGCTCCCACTGGGTCTCCTGTGTCGCCTGAGCTCTATCTCGAATCTCAGGTAACTCATCCCTAAGTAGCTCAATCTCCTCCTGATGCCTCAACTGTCGTGCCTCTAGTCCATGGTAAGACACATCAATACTAACTCTGCCCTGAACCAAATCCTCAACCTGCTCCTCAACAGTCTCAAGTCTAGTGGTAATGATCTCATCAACTCGATACCCCAACCTATCTACTTGCTCCTGCTGAGCACCCATCTGATCCTCTAATGTGACAGCTGTAGGGCTCCTAGCCGCAGCAGCTCTAGAACTCTCACCTATGTGGTACTCTGGTGGTGGTGAAAAGTCATCAGTCTCAGTGGTAAGTGAATCTGGAGTGGTAAGCCTTGCACGCTTCCGAAGCGGCAAGAGTGAGGTAGGCATAGGAGTAGTAGTGGGTAAGGCTGGTGGTGGTGGTGTAGGCAAAATAGGACTCGGGAGACTCCTATAAGTAGATGTAGAAATACGAACCCTCTTCCTAGGGCCCTGAACAGTCTTCTCCCTAGGAAACATAAGTCTCGGCTCTGAATGGACAGTAGTAGTAGGAGATGATGGTATGTCAGTAGGTATAGTAGGATGGACATGGGGAGTAGGAGCCGTCTCCTCCTCCTCGAAAGGTTCGGTATCATCATCTGACGCCAAAAGTGGCAACTCAGGTGTAGGAGAAACAAGTGGTGAAACAGCAGTAGAGGACACAGAGTCCTCATCATCAGAATCGGATATAGTGTAAAGTATGACAGTGTCGGGATACGAAGACATGTCTCTGTGATAATCAAGGTGAAATAAAAATAAATAACTCGCATAATGACATCGCCTAAAAATAAGCAAATATGCACTTATGATGAAATGATGATATGCTATGATAGTGTGGTTATAGTCTAGGGTCAATGATGCAACCTAGTTCGCTATAACCTTAGCTCTGGTACCAATCTGTCACACCCCCACAATACCTGAATGGCAGCGGAATGGAATACCTGAGGGTGTAACGGATCATAGCACACAACCAGGATATATTGAACGACCTAAAGTGTCGTTTATAAAATACATCGTTTGATTCATTCAAAATATTCAGAGTTATAAAACATTGGTCCCATAAGTTGGAAAAGGTTTAAAGAAACAAGTTTAGTACAATCAAACGATAGTTCAAAGTGCATGAAATCCAAAAGAGACGCGTCATCCTTGATACACAAAGAGACTCCATGCAATGCCATGAGAAATGCCTTAGATACCTGAGAAATACATTGCGAAAAACGGTCAACATAAAGTTGGTGAATAATCATAGGTTTGTAAGTAAATCGTAAGTACATAAGCCACAAGTAATAAGTAGACCGACACGAATGTCAAAAATGCTACATTGGCTCTTAAGCTCATGACCCCGAAGCTAGACTTTGTAATGCCCCACCCGAGTGTTTACCAGACACTCAATTCGTTAAGACATGAAATGCATTCGTCCGTTTGGAGCAACCCAAACACGAATGGAGGCGTCACCCTCGATAGATCTATCCACTCACTCTCGCTTAGCTAAAATTAACGGTCCATGATATATATAAGGGGACTTAACATGGTAGTAGGCAACTTAAGCAATGTATGGAATTTGATATACTTGGGCATGTACAAAAATAATTGTGCAATGTAATCTCCCCCGTGGGATTTAAAATCAAATAAGTAATTAAAACGGGGCTATGAGAACTCACCTCAAAAGGATGATACAACGATGGTACAATGATGTAAGAGTAATCGGGACAATGAGGCGCGTACACTAGCCGCAACCTAAATGAATAATCGCGATCTAATTAAGATCAAGTCGAAATGAAATGTATGCACATGCACATGATACTCATACCACTCGTAATTTGGAAATACTTGTTATCGTCATAGTAAAATAGATTTCCATACTTAGGAAAAATAATCCCATTTTAGAGAAGTATATAACTTGTTGTACTAACTCGTACTAAAGTTAGCGTTAAAATCCTTGTATTGAAAACCTTGAAATACGTCGTTAAGTCGTATAAGTATTCCCTCGAGTCGTACGTATTCGTTTGATAAGAAAATAGTCCTTAGTAATATTTACTAGAAAATATACCGTTTAACGCGTACGTTATTATTTTTATTTGTGTCCATATATATATATATATATATATATATATATATATATATATAGTTTGACGATGTTAGAATGGTCATAACTCGGTCGTTTCAAGCTCGTTTTCCTTGTTCTTTATGTCCACGGATTCGTCTTTGTGTATACTAGTATATTTTAGACAACTCGGCTCTTTTAGGTTACGTTTAAGGCCTCAAAATACCCATCGTATTCTGCCCAACAGCAAGCAGTTTTCTGGAAAAGTAGTTTTCGTCGTTAAGTTTGCAAAAATCATAACTCCTTCGTTATAAACTCGTTTTAATTGATTCTTTCGCCTAAAGTTTCGTTTTTGAATGTATTTTCTAAATCTTTGGTCAAAACTTAGTCATTACTTACTGATTTTCCCACGAATTTAAAATAAGGACAGTAGGTATTTCAAAAGTTCCAAAAATCATTTCCAAGTCTCTAAACTAGTTCCACCATCCATCAATCCACTTTCAAACACCACAAGACTAATCTAACCCTACCATACACCTTCTTAGGGTGTCATGGGTCCTAAAATATCATCCAACCACTAGGTCTAACAAGAGTTTCATATGTTTCCATTTTTAGGGCTTCAAGTTAAAATATACAAAAATGAAGTGGTACAAGTTGATACATGTGTAAGATCTTATAAGAAAATTATATGAACATAATAATAACTTGTAAAAATCATAAAAATGAGCTTGTATACTTACTTGGTGGTTTAGAGAGTTTAGATGATAAAAAGCTTACTAATCCTTGAGTTTTTATTTCAAAACTCTAACAAGGATGATTATACAAACTAGTTTATAATATGATCTTGTAAAATTTCTTCTCCTTGCTCCTTGTCTAACCCAATTCGAACCAAAACACCAAGAAAAGAGAGAAAACTAGCTAAGTTGTAAGTAAAAATGATTTTTATGTGAAAATGGGTTAAGAAAGTTTATTATATACTTGGACAATTGGGTTGGTGTGCATTAAATTAGTTTGGTGAGGCATTTAAAGTGTGAAGACCATGGGGGGGGGGGGGGGGGGGGGGCTTGGCCGGTTTTGGTGAGGGAAAAGGGGAAGGGTGTTGGGTAGTTAGTTAGTATATATTAGTGTTAGTGATTAAGTATAGTTAGGTTAGGTTTAGGTTTAAGGTTTAAGGTTTAATCGGGTACCGGGTTTGTTAAAAATAAGTTTCGTTGAAGTTATTCGGGACGTAATAAAGTTATAAAAGTTGTAAAAATAAGTCGGGTACAAGTACGGAGAGTTAGGGTGATTATCGTTCAATTTTGATGAAAACCGTCGTTATTAAGTTAAGCGTACGATACGTATTAGTTAAATTTCCAAAATACCGGGTAAATTAATATTATAGTTTTTATATTATAGAAATGAGTATAAAAACGTATTAGGTTCATAATCGGGAGTGTCGGACACGTTAGACACTTTTATAGCTCGCGTATTAGCGTTTATTGAAATAAACGTACGTAATTCGTTAATCGTACCAAAAGTAGTAATTTAGATATCCTACGAGTGGAATAGTATGCAAGTGCCCTAATGATGATATGCAGACTATTTCTAGTCCGTATGAAGTGTCCCTGACAATAATGCATGAATTCGCTCCTGAACCAATACGGTTACGCGAATTTGAACACTCGTAAACTAACTTTACGATAACATGAATAATGCACATGAATAGTAGTTTTCTCCCGGAAATGAATAGTGTCATGTGAATAGTAAAATTTTTGAATATGTCTCGGAATATCAAATTGACCTCAAAAACGATGAATAGTAAAACGATGAATAGTGATCGATGAATAGTAATTTGTGAATAGTAGAATATCGAAGTTTGGGAAAATGACCTGAAATTGTGGGTTGTGACATTTACTTTGTTGTTTGGCCTAGTCTTAACTTCACCCAAAGGTATTTTTGCAAAAGATAAGTGTAAGGGGAAACCCCAAATATGTTTTTAAGAAACAAAACCGATCATGATTCTCCACAATATTAAGTGAACATGTATATTCGTATTTGTTAGAGTCAAATGCTTGTATCGAGTCATAATGATGTTTTGCAGGATTTTCCAGGAAGTAGGACCAAGTTTTTCCAGAAATTTTCCGGAAACTTAACATAAGAATTTATGCAGGTCACTTCTGACGGCGTCACGAGTTTACTCTTGACGGCGTCACGTGTAAAAATCTGGAAATTTTACCAGTTTTGTTTTTCTAACGGAGTCTTAAAGTTTTTGTTGAATTATTAGTTTTATAATCTCCAGGAAATCTGCAAACATCATTCCACAAGCATTATATCTTATTTTGTTTTCTAGGTTTTATTAGCATATGTAGATTGCCGCCGATTTTATGCGAGGTTGCCTTGTCTGTTTTCTCAGGTTTTACAGGTTATGTATGACAAGAAGATGAATATTTTTCTGGAAGGGAAGCTTTGATTGTTCATTTTCTTGGAGGAAGATCTAACCTGGCCACCTTATTATCCATACCGAGCGAATCAGGGGAGTATTTGATTTCATTTGTTTTACTTATTTTACTTTTACATTCTTTACTTGAACATTGGAGACAATGTTCATCCTAAGTGTAAGGGGAGGGTAAAATGATGATACCTTACAGATACACTTTCGCTTGAGTTTGTTTGTTTGATAGTAGATGTGTAATAGAGGGTAAAATGATGATACCTTACAGATACACTTTCGCTTGAGTTTGTTTGTTTAATAGTAGATGTGTAATAAAACTATGAGAAATACTTGTTAGTGCAATTTTAGCGCCAAATTTAAATTTTTTTACAACATTTAGGAGTGAAACTTTAGCCATAGCAAGCGTCTCATGAATAGGAGATTGTATGACTAGCACATAACCGTACTATTCAGAAAAATTTTCCACCCAAATATGTGAGGTTCGCCTTTAGATTTGATAGGAAAAGCATTTACTATTAGTGCTTATGAGTGTACCGGTAGCATTTAGATTTTAGAACTTGCGTTAGTGATACATCCCGAGACCGCTAGTGAGACTACATTCGTGTAGTAGGATTTACTACATGATAAGAGGCATTAGGATCACCCTTGTGTTAAACCCGTATCATAATTACTTGACCATTTAAGTCATATTACTTGGCTAGTTAAGTCAATTAATTTGTCCCACACCTTAGCGTTGTACTCATTTTTAGTACACGAAACCCCTAGTACACCCCTCCGAGCCTATCTTTTCATTTCTAACTTTAAGCATCTTACTTAAAGGAAGAATTTGTTACAACCCACTTAAATGTGCACCCAAATTGCCTTAGCCTTCCATGTATGCACTCATTTTTAGTGCATTATTGTTTCATGTTTAAACCCTAAGTTAATTATCTAATTGATTACATGGTTGCTAAGTCGAGTCATATCCTTGTACATATTGTTTTGGGACGATTGGGACTCATGGGTAAAGTACTTATTTTATGGAGTAATGGGGAAGAACATCATATATTACCCCCATATGTATGTTAATCTTAAAAGTACTCCAAGTGTTTTGATTATCTTAATTCGAGTCATTAGAATAGCTTATTGTAAAGTATGTAAAAATTCAAGTGTAAGGGGAATTTTCATTCCCTATGATGTATTATTTTGGATGGTAGGGTAAGAGTGTATGCAAAAAAAAAAAAAAAAAAAAAAAAAAAAAAAAAAAAAAAAAAAAAAATCGAAAAAATTAAGAAAAAAGAAAAAAAAAATAGAAAAAAAAAAAAAAAAAAAAGAGAAAAACATACGGACTACCATCCCATTTCATTCTATGTTTATTTTATGTTTTTGTTATTTTTCATTTATTAGCTTAAGTCGAGTCTAGTATTGGCTTAGCAACGCCATATTGTACATGTAATTAACCAAGATTGTTAACTCGCCACCAGTAAAGACTGCCTATATCCAACAAAACCGTGTATTCCATATCCCTACACCTAACGTTACAACCCTTTAAAAGACCTCTTTGATAGTTTATCCTAGGTGCTTACGCCATGTGGTGGAGGTTTGATCCTTTCCCAAACCTATGGTAATCTATTTTGCTATGACAGGTAGTGAGAGATATTTTCCGTTTCCATATTGTGATATTACTTTATTACACCCGAGAGATGTGAGTATCTAAACACTATTTGTGAGGTGCTAGTGTATGACCTCCGTGCTTGTCTTTGGTCTTTAGTGGAACGATTATTTGTTGTAATTACTTTTATATTAGTGTTAAATGACCCTTAACTTGTATTTTGATTAGAATAAAAGCGCATTTGCTTAAGGAGAAGCAAATCTCAAGTGTAAGGGTATATGATGAGGCGAAAAATGAACCACTTTTAGGGGGTCATTTAAGCCCGAAATTGAATTTATTTGATCAAATATTACCCTAAATCATTCCTTTTATGATTTTAGGTACTTTGGGAGTGAATTCTGGAAAAAGAAGCAATTCGGACGTTTTTGGAGCATAAAAGTGAAGAAAACGCCAAAGACTTAATTTTCCATGCTGAGAACAGTACCTGACGGCGTCAGGAGTAAATTTCATGACGACCCAGTGCAAACCTGACGGCGTCACAACAAGGGCGTCAAGAGTTAAATTGGTGACGGCCTGCATAAGGAGAATACATGACGGCGTCAGACCCAGATCTAGGCAGTCCGAGGAACTATTTGGCGGCGAGATGACGGCGTCAGGCTTTTGTTCTTGACGCCGTCACCTACTAAACTCTATATATAGTTTTCTATTTTTCATTCATTAGAGAGGAACTTGTGTGGAGAAAACTAGGGCCGAACTTTGTAAACCCTAGGTCATATTTTCCAGTGTTTTCAAGGGTTTTCACCCCTTGAATCCTTTCATGTTCAATTGAGATAAGTCTTCTCTTAATTCAATCGATATGTCTATGTGTTGGTTGATTATATCTTGTGCTTGTCTTGATTTTAACATGCTAGGCTAGATTTATCTTGTGTTTGCTTAGATCTAATGAAACCTAGATGTTAATTATGTGTTGATTACTTGTTTATGGTTGTATTGGATGAATGATTTCAATGTTAGGCTTAAGAAAACTGGCAGATCTCCATTGTGTAACATGCTTGAACGTCTTAGGAAACATGAACCGATGTGTACTAGGTTTTATTGGTTGTATTTAATGCATGAGTAAATTCTAATGATCCCATGTTAGGAGCTTCTTAGCCGGCTCGACATAGGAGTGAAGTAGGCGCTCATAGGATTGGGGAAGTAAGTACGCCACCCCATGAATGGTATTAAGGAATACAATCCATCATCCACGCAACTATAACAAGTAATTAACATGTAAAAGATATCTAGGGAGTAGTGAAATCTAAGTAAACACAATTCTCCCACATATTGATCACAACTTTAGTATAATTTAGTTTATTTTCATTTTTAGTATTTTATTTTGATTGCATCTTTAGTATTGGGTTAGTTGACTAGCAACTAATTCCGCCAAACTTATTCAAACCCGAGATTTTCAATTGTTTTCTAAAAAATATAAAAATACAAAAAGAATCATCCCTCATCTCTAGACCTAGTCTTTAGGTTTTCCAATCCTAGCGACACTATTCCTAGCTGAACGATCAATCCCCCGGTACTTGTCATTATACTATACTACATCGATCAGGTACACTTCCTGGTGGGGGTTGTAAGCTTCTTGAGATCCCTCGAGAGGTAATGCCTGGTGCAATCCCGACACATCATTTATCATACCACTCTTTGGCTTTTTCGTAAAGGGTGAAAGGGAAGAATCGTAATTGGGACGTGTTTCTAGTAGCCCCATCCATATGGAGGGTGTCTACTATTTTTAAGAAGTTCTTGATGTGTTGAATTGGGTCATCATCATCTAGTCCACAAAACTTACACACACTTTGGACAAGCCAAACATCGGTCGCATGCAAGACCTCATTGGTGTGTTCGTTTGGGTAGACAATGGCGTTTGAGAAGCCACGAGGATTTGGGGAGGAGTAGTCCTTAAGGCTCTTAGGAGTGGGAGTTGTGGGGGTACTCATCTCGTTGTTGGATTGGGAGCTAGGGGTTGTAAGGTGATTTTCTGAATTTTCTTCAGAAAGGGGTGCATCAAAATCGATGGCTATGCTGGATGGTTCAGGTGTTGAGTGAGATCGTCTTAACCTACGCATTTCTCTATCAGGTTCTGCATAGGGCAAAACAAGGTCTCTAGCGGAACTACGACTCCTAGTGACTCTAAGGTTAGAGAATCTGTCGGTTGCCATGATGGCGAATGGTGGAGATTACGAACAAAGGCACGAAGAAATAAGATAGACTAAAGGAAACCTAAAAATAAAAATAAAATCTTACTAGAAAGGAATCTAGCAAGTAGACCTAATAAAAAGAAAACCTAACATAGACAATAACTATTCCCCGGGCTGCGGCGCCAAAAACTTGATGCGCGGGAATTGCATCAGGCTTTACCTCTCGAGGGATCTTGAGAAGCTTACAACCCCCACCAGACAGTGTACCTAATCGTTGTAGTATAGTATAGTGACAAGTACCGGGGGATTGATCATTCAACTCAGGAATAGTGTCGCTAGGATTAGAAAGCCTAAAAACTAGGTCTAGAGGTGAGAGATGATTCTTTTTGTATTTTTTATATTTTATAAAAGCAAATAAAATCTCGGGTATTGGAAGGATGGGCGGAATTAGTTGCTAGTCAACTAACCCAATAACTAAGATGCAATCAAAATAAAATAACAAAAAAATAAAAATAAACTAAATTAAACTAGTGGTGTGAACAATATATGGGAGAATTGTGTTTACTTAGATTTCACTACTCCCTAGATATCTTTTACAGGTTAATTACTTGTTACAGTTGCGTGGATGACGGGTTGTATTCCTTAATACCATTCATGGGGTGGCGTACTTACTTCCCCAATTCTATAAGCTCCTACTTCACTCCTATGTCGAGCCGGCTAAGAAGCTCCTAACATGGGATCATTAGAATTCGCTCATGCATTAAATACAACCATAAAAACCTAGTACACATCGGTTCATGTTTCTTAAGACGTTCAAGGAAGTTACACAATGGAGATCTGCCAGTTTTCTTAAGCCTAACATTGAAATCATTCATCCATTACAACTATAAACAAGCAATCAACCTATAATCAACATCTAGGTTTCATTACATCTAAGCAAACACACAATAGATCTAGCCTAGCATGTTAAAATCAAGACAAGTGTAAGATATATTCAAACAACACATAGACATATTGAATGAATTGGAAGAATACTTATCTCAATTGAACATGAAGGGTTTGAAGGGGTGAAAACCCTTGAAAATACTGTTACAAACGAGCTAGGGTTTATAAAGTTCGGCCCTAAAATTCTCCACACAAGTTCTTCTTTAATGAATGAAAATTAGAAAAGTATATATAGATTTTAGGAGGTGACGGCGTCAAGAGGAAAATTCTGACGCCGTCATCTCGCCGCCAATAAAGTTCTCGGACTGCCTAGATCCAGAGCTGACGCCGTCATGTGTAATTCTACTCTGGGCCGTCACCACTTTTACTCTTGACGCCCTTGTTCTGACGCCGTCACGTTTTCTCTGGGTCGTCACCAAAATTGCTCTTGACGCCGTCATAAAATCCTTCTTGACGCCGTCATCTACTGTTCTCAGCAAGGAAAATTAAGACTTTGCCATTTTCTTCACTTTTATGCTCCAAAAACGTCCAAAATGCTTCCTTTTCCAGAATTCACTCCCAAAGTACCTAAAATCACAAAAGAAACGATTTAGGGAAATATTTGATCAAATAAATTCCAATTCCGGCTTAAATGACCCCCTAAAAATGGTTCATTTTTCGCCTCATCATTTCCTCGCCTGCAATAGATAAAAATACCCAATCCTTTAACCATGAAAATAACAATCGAAACAGCAAATGAAATGCAAAAAGGAATGTAAATTACATAGCAACTTTGCATCGATAGCTTCTGAAGACAATGTAGAACTTGGCCTTTCCGGAACAAGCTGACTTTCATTACAAACCTCATACATTTTCCGTTTCCCTTTATCTATAAAATTTGATGGCACATCTAAATTAGAAGTGCCTTCAGCCTGGCTTTGTTGCACACCGTCTTCACCTGGAAGACATGAAAAGGAAGTTTCTTTAAAACACAACAATGGTTAAAAAAGCAAGGAATAGAACATAAACGGTAAACCATAACAAACATGATACGCACCCGTTATTCGTACAGGTGTACTGGTAATGGCATAACATTCAAAATCTGACCTACAGCCTTCAACCACTTCTCCATCGGGCACATGCAGCATACTTTGAAAGGGTTGTTTCAAAAACACAGGATCTGTGTGATCACATTCACACTCTACAATAAAGGTATCACGTTCTTTCCTGGCCCCCGTGTTTTGGTGCTGCACAGAATGACTGTCCGAAGAAACATGGCTAGTAACAGGTCTGTCCTTACATACCCTTTTACTAAGCGAATCTAAACATACGTCAACACTACCTATAGCAGTTACCATGTTGTCCAACCCTAAATCTAAAATAGTACATTCCTTTTCTTCAGGAAAATGAGCAATATCTACATAGTCTAAAGAAGTCACACAGGTAACCCTACGTATGGCTCTTTTTTTAGTCTTCATATTATACAGATCTAACCCCATTGAATTTGGCACAGATACAGGGCAAGAAAAATGGCAGAAAAAGCAGATGAATCACAGAAAGATGTATTTATAAGCATCATACATAGAGCAAATATTCATAAAGCAAATGTAGACACATCCAAGGATCAGCAACAATGCATTCATGCAAGGCAAAAAAAGATCAAAAGAAAGAACATTATAACCATGTATAAGTGAAGAAAAACATGCAACCAACCTTTTCCAAGTGATCTTGAACTGGCTGCAGAATTTTTTTTTTTTTTTTTTTTTTTTTCTGGGTTTTCAGCAATTTTTTTAGCAAAGATTTGGCTGCAACTATGAGTATTATTGGAAGATAGAAGCTTCTTTTAGTACTTGCACCAACCAAACACACGTGCAACATTGTATTAATTCAAAAACTATCCACAAAAAAGTCAAGGTTTGGTAGAATGTATAAAGATAAGGTCATGGATGATAGACACGTTTGATAGCATAGTACTATGTACTCGCAAAGATATACGGCTGTATATATCATACACCTACGTATTTGACAGAAAATACGCTGGGCCAACCTGGGCCAAAATCTTGCAACACACTCGCAATGTCACTGGGCTAGTAAAGTGGGCCAAAAATGGCGGGAAAAACGGATGCCAAAACGGCACCGTTTCCCTTGTGGTTTAATATAAACTCTTAATTTTTTATTTTTTTATTTTTTTATACATTTTCACAAACACTTGGTGAGTAGTATTATATTTAATAGATTTTATGCGTGTAAAAATGGAGGTTGCAACGAGGATTTGCATTTTTATTGTTATTCTGAAATGATGGAAAGCAAGAAGACTACATAATTTTGATTTGACGTTGTGTATGGTTTTGAAACGGAGAAAACGAAAACGTGGTGAAGAAAAGTGTTATGCAACAAGGTTTGACTTTTTTAACTTTCAATTTTAACTAGGGTGGAAAACGAGCCAAGCCGAGCTCGAGCTCGGCTTGTTTACATATATAAAGCTCGAGCCTGTGAGCCTTATATTTTGAGCTCGAGTTCGGCTCGTTAATCACATAAGGCTCAAGCTCGTTTAATTATTTTATGAGCCTTATATTTTGAGCTCGAGCTCGGCTTGTGAAATTTTTCAAAAGCTCGAGCTCGAGCTCGGCTCGTTAATCACATAAGACTCAAGCCCGTTTAATTCTTTTAAGCCCGTTTATACACTATTTTATGTATAGATAATATATATACGTATATATTTCTAGTGTTCGTTTAGGCTCGCGAGCCTACTCGATCTTTTTATGTAGAGCTTCGGGCTCGGGCTCGAGCTCGTTTTAAACTTGGCTTGTTTGAGCTTTTTACTGATAAGATCCCGAGCTTTTCACGAGCGGCTCGGCTCGTTTCCACCCGTAATGTTAACTATACTATTGTACTGTATCAAGTTATCAACTTAAGTTTATGATCCCGTTTAAACCCCAAAGTAATAATGTTTTTTTTTTTTTTTCTTTTTTTTTTCAACCAAAGGCAAATTTTATTTATAAAAAAATGGTCATGTTATTTATCCCCAGCAGCTTCTCATTAAAAAAAAGATACCAACAAAATATAATCTTCCAAAGGAGTAGAGGAACCATCAGAAACCAAATATTTATCCCCAGCAGCTAAATAAATTAGCTATACGGTCCGCATCATGGTAATAATGTTTGTGTACAATACACCAAAGTTCAATTCAAGCAAATATTTTGCCAGGATATATTGATTTAGAAAATGGTCAGGGAACATTTCTCAGACGTTAGTGTCATAACAATAGCACGTCGAATAACCTTTATGGCTAACATGGAAGAAGTGAGGTAATTTCTTACATTCTTTTAACCTATAATTAATGTCACAATTATTAACATTGATAAAATAACATGATGTATGTTCAAATAGGCAAGTTCTATGAAAGAAGTGAGGTAATTTCTTACATTCTTTTAGCCTATAATTCATGTCACACAATTACAACAACATTAATGATATTCATCTACAAAAGGCTGTAGGTCCTTTTCTACCTTAGGTAGAACCGAAAACAGCCTTTCTATCTTAGGTAGGGGTAAGGCTGTCTACATATCAACCTCCCCATACACCGTGGAATACGGTATTGAAACCCATAACCCGTGAAAAACAGTATTAGGAGTTACTTTACTTTTTTTATCTAACGATATTATTGATATTTGTTCAATAACTTCAGTGGAAACATGTCAACAGTCTCACATATGACCTTGTTGAAAGTCAATGGTTTGACTCAAAAGTCAACTTTATCATACAATTTAAACTTGTTAATGATAATCAAATCACTTATGAAACATTGATTGAGTATTTATTTAAGTTTTGCTAATGACAGGCCTTTAAGAATATTACATGATTACAATGATTATGGTTGGATGAAAATTTCGAAAAAAGTGAAGACAATGACTAAAAATACGGATTTATAACCAACACTTGATTCTTGGATTATTTAGTTTCCTACAATCAATTGTAATAAAAATCCACTTCTTAACCATCATTAGCAAAACCCTATAAAACCCAAAAATTCTTAAACATAGTATATATCATTACATCACAATTCGTATCAAAGTCGCATCTTTCTCATCAAGAACACAGTTTGACCTTTTGAAAAAGTCAGCTCTCTTAGCTGAACTGCATGAATTAAACTTATTTTAAATCAAATACCTTTCAACATGCAATGTAACCTTTACATGTTTAACCATTAGTTACAAAACCAATTATCAAAAAACAAATTGAGCTATATTTGAGGTCGATCATTCAGTTATCATCTAAGACATAAGAAAAGTTAAACTAGTAAACTTGAGACTAAGTACATAAATGAAGACAATTACGCACCAAACATTTGAATAAATGTTTCAAAGATTTTAATATTTACTAAACCACATCGAGTAAAGAGAGCATGATCTCATTCCTTTGGTTCAATGGAGTGACTGGATGCAGAGCCTACACGCATGAAAACAATCAACAACAAGAATAGAAAAAATGTTATGACAGTAAAACAGTTTTTATGGAAAACGAATACAGCAAAGCATACATTGATTTCACGTTAAATAAAGTACACAATGTTAAAATTTGAGTTTACGATTTATTTAGTTCTGTCAAAGCACGTTAACTGATTAACATGTAAATGGTTCAAATGCAGAAGCATTAATTATCGTTATATCAATTTCAGAACTAAACAATAAAGTAAGATGATTAGTATAGAAAAATAGAAAATACCTGGGGCTCCTTTGGATAATTCAGGCTATATGTAGCATAGACCAAAAATACGCAGACCTTTCAACCCAAAAATGCTCTGCGGGAGATGACTTATGCCTGTACCATCTAAATTTAACTCTTTCAAACATTTTAAACGTCCAATTTCTTCAGGTAATTTCTCAACTTGAATACAATGAGTCCAGACGTTTCAACTCACAGATGCTGTTCGGAAGATCACGTAAATATGTACATTTCATTAGAATTAGCCTCTCTAAACATTCTAATCTTCCGATATCCTCGGGCAATTTCTGAAGAAGCAAACATGACCCAAGTTCGAGAGATTTCAGATGTTTCAACGTACAAATACTATCTGGAAGATTTTTAATCTCAGTATAGTATAACTTTAGCTCCTCTAGATATGCTAATCGGTGAAGGTCCTTAGGTGATTCTGGAATACCACCTTCAACTGTAAGCTTTCTTAAACATTGTAAACCACAAATGATGTCTGAAAACTGATCAAGGTTTATGCAAGCATATGAACCTATAGAAATAAGCCTCTCAATATTTCCAAAAGATGAAGCTGGATCCTCTTTATAATAACATGAAAACTTAAACTCTGGCCAATTATTGTCAGGCTCAACTGCAGTCAGATGTAACTCAGAAAAAGAACCAATCTTGAGTGCAAGCTCTTTGTCAAACAAAAAGGATTTAAACATCCCAGAACCACTTAATTCTAGGCACGCAAGATTTTTAAGACATCCTTCAGGCGCATTAATTTTGTACACCGCACAATCTTTAAGACATAGCCTTTCAAGATTTGGAGTCAGCCCAAGGTCAAGAGTTGTCAACGTCACAAGATTGAGATCGATTTTAGTGAGCTTTAGACATTCAGCACGAATATGAAGTTCATCCATATAATTGCAGTAATGGAGTCTTAGCGTTTCTAGATTTGGAGTAATCCCGAGTTTAAGGGTCGTCAACTTTGACTGACTTATGTCGATATGCTTGAGCTTTAGACTTTCAGAGGGCATGTGAAGTTCTTCCAAAGCATAACAATTTATAAGATTTAACCTTTCAAGATTTGGAGTCAGCCCAATATCAAGAGTCCTCAACGTCACCATATTTAGGTCAAGATTTATGAGCTTTGGACATTCAGCGGTAATCTGAAGTTCGACCATATCAGTACAGTTGTTGAGTCTTAGGGTCTCAAGATTCGGAGCAATCCCTAGTTGCAGGTACCTCAACTTTGAATAAGTGAGGTGGAAAGATCTGAGCTTTGGACTTACGGAAGGCATGTGCAGTTCATCCAAATTAAAACAAGATTCAATATGTAACTCCTCTAGATTCGGGAAAACCCAGAGGTCAAGGGTCCTCAACTTTGAATAGCTGAACTCAAGGAACTTGAGCTTACCAAAAACCTAACATAAGCAACATAAAAAGAAAAGATGAATGTTGGTGTAAAAACAAACAAATAGAAATATATCTCCGTAATGAATCACGCAAAACTAAAATCAACCATTATTCTACCTTTTGTTCTCCAACATCCCAAAGTTGAAGGATATTGCTGAAATGCATTCCAACTCCAACAAGATTATTTGCTTGAAATGTTTTCGGTAATCTTGAAAAAGGATAACCATTCCATTTCAGAAACCGTAAGGCACTAGGAAGGTGTAGACTACCTTCATCAAAATTCCAGATGCTACCATAGCAATCACTTTCACTTATAGGTACTGTGGTGAACAGGTCAAGAAATCTAAGTTCTTTCATATTTACGAGACCTTTCATTAAGATATCAGTGTTAAATACCTCTGCATCCAGTTTTATACATTTTGTTTCTAGGGTACCCTGTAATCCAAAAAGTTGTTACGATGAAATATGTTTCATAACAAAAGAAAATGCATTAAGTTCCATAATTTGATCGTTACCAAGTCATTAGCCAATATATCTTCAATTTCCTCACGAATCCACAATCGGCTATGTCTGTAAGGCTTATCGGGGTGCAGATGACGAACAATGTGCCTGCCCATTTCTTCTATATGGTCATGCATCTCCAAGCGTCCATTCATAGAAATAGTTATGAGAGATTTCTGTTCAAGAACTCTTAATCCATTTCTACCATGAAAACCACAGCTTTGAAGCGCTCTGATTGCATCGTTTTTCCCCCAACCTTTGAGTAAGCATGCAACATCTAGGAATATTTCCTTGTAATCCTCCTCTAGACCGTAATAGCTTAATTCCAATATTTCAATGGTTTCCCTCAATGGGATTGTTTTTAGCCTATCAATGGCATCTTCCCATTCAAGATCATCTTTACCACAGAGAAGCGAACCCAACACTCTGATCGTTAGGGGAAGACCAGCCGCATAACGCACAACTTGTCGAGAAAGCTCTGCATAACCTTGAATTGGAATCTCTCTCCCAAAGGCATACCTACTAAAGAGACAAATTGCTTCCTCATCTGATAACAAATTGACGTCATAAATCCTTTTTACTCCGTATGCTACCAGCACTTGCTCATCCCTTGTTGTAATTATAATTCTACTTCCTGGGTCAAGCCAGTTATGCTCACCAACTAATGCCTCAAGTTGTTCTATCTTATCAACATCATCTAGAACAATAAGAACTTTTCTACCATGCATCATCTTTCTTATCATCTTTTTCCCGTCGTGAACACTACGTACTGTGATACTTTGATCTTTTAAAACATCCGAAAGTATTTCCTTCTGCAAATCCTTCAAACCCGACAAATAGGCTTTCGAAACTTCCCTTACATTTTCAACAAAGCTTTGACCTTCGAACTGAAAGGATATTTGATCATAAACAGATCTGGCCAAAGTTGTCTTCCCTATACCTCCCATCCCCTTAATCCCTATAATGCGTACATCAAGAACACTGATTTCTAAAGATGAAACAACACCCTGTACCCGAGTCTCCATACCAATTAGCTTTTTATCAACACTGAAATTAACGAAATGTAACTCTAGCAATATTTCTTTAACAATTTTCTGTATGACTTTAGCTTCATGCCTATATCAAACAGAAACATTCAGTTAGATATTTAAATTTCTGACATGAAAAATTAATTTTATATGGAGATATATAAATGTTTCATGCTTAAGCTACCAAAAAAACTCGCGTTCGAGTTGGAACTTAATAGACAATAAGAGTTACCAATATTGATAACCCTTTTAAACATAGATAGTATAACGGCGATCTGGGTGGGTAATTTTTGTATGGGTCTACCCGCAAACACTTTTCTTCAGTTTTTAAAAAATGATTCGCAAAGCTATATATGTTACTACAGCAAATATCTAAGTTTGAATAAAACTGCTTAAGGTCAAGATAGTTTGGTTAAGCTAAATTACCCATCAAGAGTGTTTTTTAACTCCCACCCAGCTAGACCGGATGCTTCTTTCATGGCCTCTGTCCATTTCCCAGCCGCCTCATTCTTTTTAATTTTAGCAAAAGCTTTTTTAACAGGCCCGCTTTGTTTACGGACTTGCGTGGGTTCCACATCATAGAACACCGGGTAAGCAGTATGTTCAGTCATCTTCTGGCATTCCATAATCTTCACGAGCTCATCCAAGCACCAAGATGAAGAAGCATACTTCTTGGAGAAGACAATGATGTAAAGTTTCGAGTCTTGGATGGCTTTAGTAAGTTCATCAGTGATCCGTTTCCCTTTCATGATTCTCTCATCATCTTTGTAAGTCACAACACCTTTTTGTTGAAGAGCAAAATAAAGATGATCAACGAAGTTCTTACGAGTGTCTTCACCTCTAAAACTTACAAACACATCATACTTGAAGCTCTTTTGAACGGATGAAGCTGAAGCAGATGCCATTCAACTTATTATGATTAAAGGAAATTTTCTTAAGCAACTAGATGAGACGAACAACGTTTGTAGAGCAATTATTAAAGTGAACTTTGTTTGTTTGTTTGTTTGTGTGGATATATATAACAAAACTTGCATTTACGATCCTTCGTGTATTCAAAAGCAAGTTAATTCATGAAACTCAATTATTTTCTTTTATTATTCTTACAAACAATGATTTTTATTTGTAGAGAAAAGTTAATTACCCTTTTCAAGATTTACACTTTTTTTTAAACCTTTATCGAGTATTTTTAGTAAAGAAAAGGAAAATAATAAGAAGTGAAAATTTTCAGCCCACTTTTAAGAAGAAACACTTAATTTTTAAAATCAATCAAATTACACTATTTTTCACTTATTTTCTTTTTCTTTTCCTCCTTAAGTAAAACTCAAGAACACAACTTTTTCTATTTTTTTTCATTTTCTTTCCTTTTCTTCATGATTCAAGACTCGATAATACAGTAGTACCATTCAGGCATTCACTATTTTTTATGATGCCTTTTTGAAGAATTATACATGAAAAAAGGCCTTTTTGCAAAATATGTATTTGACAAGGCGCATATGTTGACATCTTTTCATATTGTTTGTTATAACATAACCGTAAGACAAGAAAAAACAATTTAGTTTTATCAAAACATCAAGCGTGCTAGCTCATTAAGTTGTTCTAAAAACTTATATTATTTATTATTTTATCTAATACAATAGAAAATTATATATTAATAAAAGAGTAGATTACATGGTTCGTCCCTGTGGTTTACTAAAAATCCCTGATTGAGTCCTTATAGTTTCAATTGCACTTTTTTGATCCTTATTGTGAAACTATTGCACGCCGTCCATCCTTATACCCTAACCCAGTTAAGTACCCTCGTTATCTCACCCCACCCCAAGGGTATTTCTGTCTTTCTATATCTTTCACTTATATTACTCACACTTAGGGTTATTAAAACACACAAACACAAAATAAAACTCACACAAACACAAACACAAGCACCAAAACAACACAACAGTGATTCGAAGATGGTTTTTTGTCATTGTGGAAAACGTGCAGTGGTTCATACATCATGGACACCAACGAATCCAGGTCGCAGGTTTTATGCTTGTCCTGATAGGGTAATGATTTTTTATTATTGATTTGGTATTTAGGGTTTGATGATTATTGATTAAAGTGGTTAATTATTTGATATGGTTTTCTTGTATAGAACTCTGATTGCAGGTTTATTGATTTTATGGACCCCCCAATGTGCCAGCGTTCAGTTCAAATCATACCTGGACTGTTAAGGAACATCAACAACCTTCAAGCCAATTTGAGACAAGTTCAAGATGATCGTGATAGGGTCAAGAAATACCTGATTAGGACTTGGATTGGAATTTGCTTGTTTGTTTTGTTCAAGATAATATTTTAGACTGGTAAGATGCTATAGGTTGTAGGTCTTATTAGTTGTTTTGTCTATGCACTAGATGTAATGTAGGTCTAAGTTGTAACAACAACAACCTATGTTTTGTATTTTGGTAACCTTAATTAATGAATGGGTTGTTATGTAGTTATTGTGTTTGTGTTTACATATTGGTGAATGGGTTGGCAGGTTTAAAATGGGTCAAATGATGGTTACATGGTTTGGTTGATTTAAAATGGGTAAAAGATAGGTTAATACAAACACACTGCCATCACTTCATTAAAGATAACAATTGACTGTAAAAAGTCAAATAACATAGTTCTTAGGTTTACAACTTCATTATTCTACATCATTCAAGCCTTACACAAAGACTCAGATTAAGCCCTTTTGTTTTTTTCATTCCCCTTTGAACCATCTTTTGGAATTTTTGCTACAAATGGCTTGATTTTATGAAATTCACTAGTCTCCTTATTTGGCAAGCCCAAAACCTTCTTCCTCTCAGCAAAAGCCATTTTATCAAGCTGTTTTAGGGTAATGTTGCTGCTAGGTTCAACCTCCTTTGAACTTGACCCAACTTTGGACACAACTTTTGGGAAATAATCAGCCCATGAATCTTGATAGGGTAATGAATCATCACTTTCATCACTGGATATGTTAATGATCTCTGCAAAAAAAAAAAAAAAAAAAAAAAAAAAAAAAAAAAAAAAAAAAAAAAACTACAGGAATGTTGTGGAAAAAGGCCTGGTTTGATTTTATTGTTGGAACTCATGTTTTCAGTTAGTATGGATATGCAAATGACAATTACCAAATGCCTTTTTATAATGCCTATTTCAATTGAAGAAGGAGAAAAAAATAGTGAAGGTTTTGAAAAAAAACAGTGGTATGCAGCTTTATTGTTGGAACTCATGTTTTCAGTTAGTATGGTTCAGCTTTATGTGAAGGTTTTGAAAAAAATAGTGGTATGCAGCTTTATGTGATGTTGGACAAAGATAATAGTCCAAAGAGAATAGGCCAAATATACATACAGACATAGATACCCTTACCTATGCACCTACATTGATGTTGAAAAAAATAGTGGTATGCACCAAGTATATACCCTGTTCTAAGAACTTAAAACATACATACAAATCTCAGCAAAATGGTTGACTATTTAAGTCAAACATACATACAAACATATAACTTAAAACAGCAGTGTATGTGACTGCATTCACATATCAAAGTAGCAAAATGGAACACATTGTTTAGTTGCATACACTGCAACATTGTTTAGTGCATACACAGCACATCAAGTACAGACATAGAAAATAAAAAGTAGACAGTTACAATAGATAAATTGTTTAGTGCATACACAACACATCAAAATAACATGAGAAGAGAAAGTAGTTCACTACACTTGTTTTTTTCCCTTCTTGACAAGCTTCTTGGCTTTCTTAACTGGATTAACTTTTTTAGCACCCTCAATCCTTGTCTGCACACCACCATCAGTGTAACAATTCGCAATTTCAGGTTAATTACTATTCCTGAAAAATTTCACTATTCACTTTTACTATTTATTTTCCCGAAATTTGATTTTTGTTTCTTGGCCTCGAGTGATAAATCATTTCCATGGCAAATTAAAAGTTTGACACTCATCAGATCATTTTCGTGAAAGTTAATAAGGAATTACACGTTTTAGGGTAAAACGTCATTCACAAATTCTACGCACAACGAAACTCGACCGCGTTAATTTTCCCCGTATCAGAAAAATATTTGATACACTCATGATTTATTTGAGAATAAATCATGACTGTGAAAAACATGACCAAAATAAACCTCGGCCGTGAAAAACTGGAATTTTCAGTTTTAAGCGTTTTTACTCAGCCGTAACCTTAGCCTATACCTGCACCGCGTTTCTAAGACGATTTGAGTTTTCACATTTTTGGAAAAGTCAACATATTTTTCCCTCCTCCTTTGACGAAAAATCATTCATTGATTTTATAAGTCATTCCTTGATTTCTAGGCTTACGGTTTTATGTCTAAAAGATATTTAATACCAACCGACACTAGAATGAGCCCAGTCTAGACATTATAAGTCATTTTGAATCATTTTTATCCTATTAGAAAAGTAACATTTTACTTTTCTCAATTTTACGCAATATTCGTACGTTTTACGTATTACGCGTTTTAGACCCGTGTTTCCAGTTTTAGCAGGGTTTTAGCACCCCAATGGAACCTACCACTCATTTTATATTTTATTAGGGAGTATTTTGATAAGTTTAATCATTCTTCCAAGTTTCGTATTTTTACGATACACGATTTTACGTTTTGTGACGTAACAACTTACGGTTAGCATTTTACGGAGTCGAAACTAGCTCCATAAGCTTGGATAATATCATCACAAGCCAACTCACTCCTCCTTGTCCACCTTGAACCGCCTCTAGGGGGGGGGGGGGATTCACACTTGTGGCATGATCTCATGCATTGAGCTCTTACATCATTACATGTGTACAACTTGGCCACCAAGTTTATGAACCTTCCTAGTTACTTCCTTGCACCTCCTCAAGCTCATATAAAACCCCCTCTTCCCCTCTCATTTGTACGCCACACTCACACACACAAACCACTCCACACTTAGCTTATTTTCTTCTAATTTCAAGCAAGGTTCAAGTACTTCTTCAAGATAGAAACCCTAGTTTCTTTTAGGTAATCAAAACACTTCCAAAACCTCATATACTTTGGTGATTTCTCTTGAGTTTGAATCCACTTAAGTCACCTCAACTTTCATCATCTCTCTTTCAAGAATACAAGAGTAGAAAGATTGCATGAAGTGAAGTGGGTTGAAGCTAAAGTCTATCAAAGTCCTTTTCCTTACATGCTACTTACCTTTCTTTGTAGAAAGCCAAAGTTGTAAGCCAACTCTAATACACTCCCTTGCTTAAATATCATTATCATGTTATTTACATATCATTCATACTATATTATGTCTTGTTATCATGTCCATGATGTATAAAAATGAGTAAAACAAGTTATTATAAATGATTGTTAAGATAAGTCATTTAAACAAGTAAAATAGTGAATTTATTGGTGTAATCTAATCAAAATGGAAAAATTATGATATTGGATCATTACATATTACAGTAGAGGACCTAACAAGGAAACCATAGCAATTTGAACCACCTAAAACGAGTATACGAGTCAAAAGTTATGACGATTTGAAGTTACCAAAACTTTGCGGCAAAACTGCCAAAATAGTTTCTGTGACAGAACCTAAAACACGCAAAAGAGGTCTTTCTGGTCCGTTTCATGAAAAAGTTAAAACACGAAAGTTGTCCGGAATCACATTTTCTTCAAAAACTCAAGGGCACGTCTCCAGAAAACCAATAACGAATGAGATTTTTCTCAGTTTCTTAACAGCTATTTACATATATATAAGTCACTATATAAAGATTATGGTTTAAAAAGAACAAAAGGTCTTATGACCTAGAAGCAAGACCACAACCATGGCTAGAGCCAAGGTTGAGTCTCAAGACCATGGAACAATGACCAAAGTGTTAGATTATGGACATTATTTTAGTAGTCGTATGTTAGGATCGAACTCGAGATCACGGGATTTCACACTTTACGTATGAGAATCGATGTTAAATAATAAATATATAAATAGTTATATTTAATTATTAAATCACAAATAAAGTAACTAATATATGAGGGACTTATTAGTATGAAAACCAAACCCATGGGGTGTTGGTTAATATCGGTCGAAACAAGAAAAGGAATGGAGGGGTCCGAGTGTCGTCTTGTGGAAGTTGAGGAGGTGATAGACTCTAACTTGGTGAACAAGTTTGAGAGGCTATATAAACACCTCATGGCTTCACATAATGGTACGAATGAAAAACAACCCTTTCTTAAAAGTATATCTATGTATCGTACTGTATATATTACTTTTAAGACATTATACATTCCATGCATGCAAGTTATATATGTATGTCATGTGCATGACTTTCATTCTTTTATTTATCTATTGCAATGATGTTCGACTGTTACAAATATAAAAAGGGTTCGACCTATTTATTTTGTACAATGGTTAAACTTGTTTGTTCAGTGTTTTATTTGTGATTCAAGAACTAACATTCATATCGAATCACTAATAGTACGTGTGTACAAGAACGTGATACAATCACACTATTGATTGTATCTTGGATTGAATAACAAAAATGTAAGGGGTTATTCTTATAATCCACATAAACCCTAATTAGGGTTCTTGAATTGAAGATTCACTTGATTCTTGTTCGGGCTAGAATCACAAAGGTATGTTTACTATTTATTATTGATTAATTAATTACATGTTATATTATCTTGTTATAACGCTTCCGCATATGCTTACTTGATGTTATTGGTTTATTTATATGCACGTCATGATTATATAATTCCAACAGTGGCATCATGAGCCGTTATAATATGTAATTAATTATCGAAACGCATAAAAATTGAATTTTGATTCGTTTAATTACATGTTTTTAGGGTTTTCATATTCCTAACCCTATATTTTATTTAGGTCGATTGACCTTATTAGACTTTTAGGGTTTTGGTTTTGATTTTTAATATGATTAGAAACCCTAGGATGTCATGTAATTGGTTATGCATTTTAGTAAACGATCTTGGTGCAATATGTTAATTGTTAAGCATAATCCATAAAAAAATGCATGTTTGCATGGATTTAATTGTGTGATGATTTAAATGGTTTAAATTGGATATATATATTAAATGTTAAGTTATATCGAAATATGTAAATTTATTAATAGATGTCAAATTGGGGAAGACTCCAATATTAAGTAATCAATTATGTGCTATGTGGTATTTGTTTAGTTTTGGATTATGCAATCGATTTATCGATGTATGTGACTCTTTTTCCTTTGAAGAAGAAAGCCTTAATTGAATAAATGCATAATACACCTAGACTTGATTATTAATAGGACTATTGAATAAATTTGCATGTGGCTACATGTTTTATACATATTTAATTGTTATGTTATGTATATGTTTATTTGGTTGTTTATTTTTTATTATGTATTACTTGTTTTTTGTTTATTATTATGTGAGACATGTTTATAAACGAAAAAGGGTAATTTTTGGATAGAAAAATAACATGGACTAAATAAATAGCGAAATTGTTTTGGTTTTAAGAGTCAAAATTTCAAAGGTTTGTTGATTGATGTTTTTGTACATAATGGTTAACTAGGTTCGACCGAAGTTTACACACTACAAGATGGGTATAAGGTTGGCTTCGCATTAAATTGTGGCCTTAGATAGACAACATTCTGTCTTAACGCTCGTTTGTGTGTAAATTAGACTTACCGAACAACCATTACATGTACACTGTCATCTTAAGGGTGAATTGACCACAATTCCATAATGATTATCCGAAACACTAAGCCTTAGGGCTTATGCAAAAGTACGATATAGTGGAAGATAATTGTTGGTAATTCTTTAATTGGTGAACCCGATACCTCAATCAAAACTTTGCTATTTTACTCTTTGTGAATTGGTAATAAAATTGTTTTATAAAACCAATGATAATGCATGCTTCTTCATACATTATTTTGATTACACGTCAAAATTTAATACCCTTATAAATTAAGTCAAATTCCATCTAATTAAGAACACTTGAAGTTGTAATTTACGTCATGTGAGAACTTGGCGAGATTGCAATGGAGAGGTAAATTTCATAAATTCATTGCTAGCAGATCAACTGATGTAATGGATTTATGAGTTTGCAGTTTTTAAGTTAGACGACTTAAATTGAGTAGGAAGTGAGAACTTGGACTCAAGGCATTAAGATGGGGATGAAACATGCTTACATTACAAAGGTTTTGTGAATGTAAATCCCATAATGATCTAGGAATTGCAATATGATATTGGCAATTATTGTTCGACAATTACCTTGTTGAATATTATCATTACTAGCAGATCAACTGATGTAATGGTACTATGTCAATTTGGATCCTATCTTTAAGAAAATACTATGGTTTATATGAATATTTACCAATGGGTATTTTATTTTCTTAAATATCTAATTATCGAAAATACTGAAATTGAACTTTGAAATCCGTTTTAATGTATTAATGCAACGTTAAAACCGTAAACGCACTTTGGGCTTTGGTAAATTGATCTCGTTCTGTTTTCAAACAAATGTTTGATTAAGAATAATTTACTTAAAAGACAAAAGAAGTCTCCTTTTTATGAAAGAAGAGTAAGATATAATCCTATTCCTTTTCATGAATGAGAAAGGATAATAGGAATATTAGATATGTCTAAATTCTAATATAACTCATAGCAAATTTTTTAATAGTTAAGAAAATTGCGAATATTTTTCATAGGGATTTTATCATCCTCATTCGGTGATTAAATTCTTAGTAACAAATATGATATTTGGTTAACAGAAAATTATGTATGACATTTTATGAGTTATTATAATTAGAAGCTAGACTAATTAACGCAAAATGTTTAAAGACAAACTAATTGTTTTGACTATTTAAAAGGTGCTACATACATTGTAGGATGGTAGACCTATTAAGGAAGAAATTGCATGCCCAATTTTTCAAGTTAATAGCATTTGGTGGATAGTCCATCATTTACGTAGTAGAATATACTTTTAATGCATAATTAATTGTTATGTATGGACATTCAAAGGTGTAGGAAAGTTAAAAGCACACTATTTTCTTTCACTGGATATGAAACATTTACAATGTTGTCAAATTCAGTGGGAGTATTGTGTACTTATAACTGAATAAGGAATTATTGTAATGATCTTTAATTCAGTGGGAGTTACAAGCTTTGACATCTTGGTAGATAAAGATAACTACTTTCCAAGTGTAGACACTCATACTTTTAAGGATAGTCTTGTACGTTTCCTTACTAGACATTGTTGTTCTACATCTACTTGTTATGCTAAAATCTATGACACAATCATATTGAACACATAAAAAAATGCATGGCGTGTTGTTTATCAACTATATGAGGTTGTTCCATGCACAAGTGGGAGAAATGTTATCTTTAATGTGTGCAGGAAATAACTCATAAAGATATGATTTAATGGATTCTCTTGACTGCAAGGTAAGAGAATTACATTCTAATATGCATTATACTAATCTAATTCAAGAAACACTTGGTGTTACAATTTATGTTATGTGAGAGCTTAGCTAGATTGCAACAACAAGGTGAATTTCGTATTTTCATTACTAGCAGATCAACTGATGTAATTGAACTATGAGAATTTGTAGTTTCTAAATTAGATACCTATTAGAACATGTGTCAATATGATATCAAGACTACTTTAATTTACATATTTATGAATTCATGGAATGACATAAATTAATTAAGTAATCTAATGCTACTTCAATCTGAATATTTATGTGTTCTTGGAATGACATAAATAAATGAAGAAATAATGTTATTTACAGTATTGTGAAGTAATAAATTAACTTGAAATTACTATTGAAACCAAAAGATGGTGTTCATAATTACTTTAGTTAAACATGTTTATGTTTCATTGTAAAGATATAAACATAAAGTCTTTTAATTGTTACAAGACTTATAATAAAGTAAGACGTTATCTTGTTATGTGTTTTAATTAAGACATATACATGAAGTCATTAAATTGTTAAATGACTTATAACGTATAGTGGGATTATAACAGTTTATGTTTTCTTGTAAAGACATGGACATGAAGTGACTTTGTAAAAAGTACTTGTGTTATAAAGCATGTAATTGTCTTGAAAATTATTATACCATTAAAATGCATTAGTTGGTAAATAGACAAGTCAAAAAGAAATATGGTTATCTTAAATATTGTTAGATTGTCTTACAATATTAATACTAATGAAATACCAAATGTTTATGGTATGTTCAATTAGGAAAATCAAACTCTTGTTATATTGTTTAATTAAAGATAACTATGACTTCTTTTCTTCCAAAAGTTATCAAGGTTAAAATATTGAGTATGGCTTGGACATATTTAATAAAACTCCAACCTAGAAGATTAATAAGACATTATCATATGATGGAATGTGATGAATTACATTAAGTTTTATATTGAAGTTCTAAATTTGTTTAACTGCTTATGAAGATGTTATTAACAAAGTAAAGTCAGGAACTGTCAATATGTATTTGTAATATCCCAAAAAGAAATATTGTATTATTGCTTTATTAGCTAAGTATTTAAAGATAATCTTTAAACTACTAAAAGCAAGTGGGAGTTTTGATCTTTAAAAAGATAAAATTATAAGATACATAATCTTCTAAAAATACACTAGCAAATATCATGATGAAGTTTGACATTTGAATGTTAAATCTCAAGATGATAATGAAGTTTGATATTTAAATATTAAATCTCAAGATGATAGAATTCTCATTCATAGAGTATCTAAGATATCTCAGATATTTGATTAATATGCTGAGGGCTATGATTTACAGGATTATTGTAAACCTGATAATCATTATGATACATTACCAAATACGAAATTGGGTAAAGTATACATGATATGAATGATTAAGATGGTGTCCATAAAGATAATCAATTTTAGAAATGTGGTTTATCTTATTAGTTAGACTAGAAAATGAAGATGAGTTTCTTCAAAGATTAGGTAACCCTTGTGGTTTAAATCTTTGAATGGAAATCACATGGACAATATTGTGCACGTATTTAATGCATGTCTTATAACAAGATTATTAATCACACTTAAGCAATTAACTGTGATTAAATATTCTTTTCTAAGCACATTAATATATAAAGATTATGATTGTCACATTTATGAAATTGACAATGGAATATCAAAACTCTTTCTTGAGATATTACTTGAGCGAGGACGATAAGTAATCAAAAGGAGTTTATGAATTCAAATAAATCTTTGGAAGTGTACAAAGTGCAATAATCCATGGATGGATAAATGCATGCATCTAGAAGATTACTCTTATGTTTAATTATTAAATTCATGTTTTGATTTATAATTAAAATAATATAATTTCTAAGTATTCCTAAAAGCTAGGGGGAGTATTATGTTTAATTTCTTAAATCATATATGTTGTAGAACATATAAAAGGTAACATTCCATATAAGTTAAAAGTTAAGTCTTAGTTTGGAATGAAACTTTACTTGAAAGATTTAGAAAATAAGACATACAACCTTGGAATGAATGTTTATTATTGAAACATGTGCGGTAAATAAATCTGATATAACATGATATATTATTTAGAATGTCTAAATAGATATGTATGACATGAATAAAATCTAAGTATGACTCAATGATATTTCATGAACATCATGTTTTGTTGTATCATGCTTGATTACAAGATGATTTTGCAATATTAATATCTAATTAAAAGTTATTAGATAACTTGTGTAATATTCTAAAAAGAATATGTTTGATTTTAGAATCACATCCTAAATCTGGAACAGCTTCCAAATTCTATAGATGAACAATTTTTCAATTGTTGTGAAAATTGTCATAGCCAACAAACTTGAAAGTTTGAAGGGCATCAAACACTACACAATAGATATTAAGGTTTACGGGAAGTTTTAATAGCATATTGTTATTTGTATACAATGATGCTAATGAAATTGAGACGACACTCAATACTAGTTATGGTAAGGATTTCATCCTTGGCTATTACTAGTTATGCTTAATAAGAGCATAGTTGCCTTATACATTAAGAGAATAAGAATACTTTAAACTTTAAAATGTTTAGAAGTTTGATTATCATAAATTGGTGGTTAAGGATGTCACACATTTTATGAAAGATAATATGACATTATCAAAATAGTTGAGTATGCATATACAAGAACTTCAATAGTTGAATTCTTGAAATAAGTATTCTTAAAATTCCAATAGATCAAAGTTGGATAATTTATGTCTTGTCAACAAGTATGAATGTCATTACTTGAGACATAATTCATCAACAAGAGTTATCATGCATTGATCTATTTAGTATTTGGATAAGGGATGTTAAACAATTATTATAATAAATTTAAATACATGGTATATTTAATTTATAATATATTGTATCCTATATTTGTATGTTTAATCCATGAATATATGTTATTCTAAATTGTCCGTTGTCAGTTAATAATATGGGAATATTATTAAACCAAGACAAATCTGAAGGTTGGTATAATATACTTAAAGTATATTGATGCGTAGTCATGCCATTTCAGATGATATTCAATGATATCGAATATAGGACTTATCCCAACTACATGATGTTACTTTATGGATTTTGTTATTAAGTAAATCATGAGAAGTTATCCTCAGACTTGAGATGCAAGATAAGTGTCATGAATGTAGTACATTTTTGTAGAACAACTTAACGCTATACGTAACTGGTAGTCATAAGGGTTGTTTTCGAAAGTGTTACAAAGTTTGTGGGTTTTGCTTGTAGTCAAGATAGAATTTGTTCCTTCAAATTTATTTTTGGAGTTTAATACTACTGGGTCCCTCGTAGGGTTGGTAAGATGTATGTGTGGCCGCACCCAAGATCTCCCCTGAATATGTTCAGCAGATTTGGTAATCTTAATCAATCACAAACAACGAGAAACAGAATGGTTAATTAAGGAATGATTTTAATCCATATACTTATTAACGTGGTATTAGAAACAAAAGGATAATAATAATGAGAAATCATTAAAAGGTTTTTTCAGGAGCCTTACTCGAGATCGTACTAGAGGCATCGGCGTGTTGCTAGACGCTAACCGATGTGATTACACTATTAAAATATGTCCAAGTGGGAGCTGTTAGATTATGGACATTATTTTAGTAGTCGTATGTTAGGATCGAACTCGAGATCACGGGATTTCACACTTTACGTATGAGAATCGATGTTAAATAATTAATATATAAATAGTTATATTTAATTATTAAATCACAAATAAAGTAACTAATATATGAGGGACTTATTAGTATGAAAACCAAACCCATGGGGTGTTGGTTAATATCGGTCGAAACAAGAAAAGGAATGGAGGGGTCCGAGTGTCGTCTTGTGAAAGTTGAGGAGGTGATAGACTTTAACTTGGTGAACAAGTTTGAGAGGCTATATAAACACCTCATGGCTTCACATAATGGTACGAATGAAAAACAACCCTTTCTTAAAAGTATATCTATGTATCGTACTGTATATATTACTTTTAAGACATTATACATTCCATGCATGCAAGTTATATATGTATGTCATGTGCATGACTTTCATTCTTTTATTTATCTATTGCAATGATGTTCGACTGTTACAAATATAAAAAGGGTTCGACCTATTTATTTTGTACAATGGTTAAACTTGTTTGTTTAGTGTTTTATTTGTGATTCAAGAACTAGCATTCATATCGAATTACTAATAGTACGTGTGTACAAGAACGTAATACAATCACACAATTGATTGTATCTTGGATTGAATAACAAAAAGGTAAGGGGTTATTCTTATAATCCACATAAACCCTAATTAGGGTTCTTGAATTAAAGATTCACTTGATTCTTGTTCGGGCTAGAATCACAAAGGTATGTTTACTATTTATTATTGATTAATTAATTACATATTATATTATCTTGTTATAACGCTTCCGCATATGCTTACTTGATGTTATTGGTTTATTTATATGCACGTCATGATTATATAATTCCAACACAAAGGTCATGGCAAGGCCATGACTAAATGACCATATCAACATACCAAGGCGAAAACATGAGCTAACGACCATATAAACTTACCAAGGCAAATACATGAACTAGAGAAGTTGGCGATAACTTGAACATACAATTTAGATCTACTTCATCTATAGAACCATGAGATATTACAAGTATTTGTCATACAAGTTATAAGAAACTTACCCTAATAACAATCTTCATGTATAGATAAACTTTCCTAAGTTTATTCAAATATTGGACATGTAACTTTTTGGATCAAAACTTATATATATATATATATATATATATATATATACTTTATCAACTACTACAATAGTAGGGAGCCTCATGTGAGGAGTTCATTATGTAAGCCGTCGAGATGAGTTGTGGATTTACGAATTAAAGTGTCCTGGCTCCTCGAACGTTTACTACATGACTTCTGAATTATGTCGGCCCGAACGGTAGTAAACGATATATAAACATACATGTTTCATGAATCATTCCTTTCAAAGACTTACACTATACATCATACCACATCATGGACTAAGTGCAAGATATATATTGGCATGTTTATGTTTCCTTAGACATTATTCCAAACCTAAGTTACAACAATTATTCTAGGTTGCTCGTAGAAGTTCTTACGACATATCCATCATTCTCATTATACATCATCCAACTCAAGGTGAGTTCATAGCCACACTTTCCATTACTTAATTGTTTTACAAACCCTTGGGGGGCATACATGCTATTTTAACCGAACACAATGCTTTCAAATTGTATGCTTGTCTGATTGTTTTATTATCACTAAGTACCAGCCTTGCTAAACCGAGATCCCTTATTATGAACCATTTAATCACTAGCAATAGTGAGCGCGAATATTGTGAAGAGGCCTATTGGGATTGACGAATCCCATTTGTATTGACTAAGTTCATACAAATGCATTAATATTTGAGACATGGGTATGATAGCAAAGTACCTATCGGGATAAATCTGCCGATCGATATTGGTACACGTTAACGTTTTGGTGTCATAAGCTTAGTAATTGATGCGTGGGAATCGCAACAGGCTTTACCTCTCAAGGGATCTCGAGAAGCTTACAACCCCCACCAGGCAGTGTACCTGATCGTTGTAGTATAGTATAGTGACAAGTACCGGGGGATTGATCGTTCAGCTTAGGAATAGTGTCGCTAGGATTAGAAAGCCTAAATACTAGTTCTAAAGGTGAGGGATGATTATTTTTGTGTTTTTATATTTTTTTAGAAAGCAAGTAAAAATCTCGGGTTTTGGAAGAGTGGGCGGAATTAGTTGCTATTCAACTAACCCAATACTAAAATGCAATCAAAATAAAATACTAAAAATGAAAGTAAACTAATTTATACTAAAGTTGTGAGCAGTAATTGGAGAAAATGTGTTTACTTAGATTTCACTACTCCCTAGACATCTTTTACACGTTAATTACTTGTTATAATTGCATGGATGACGGATCGTATTCCTTAATACCATTCATGGGGTGGCACACATAACTCCCCAATTCTATGAGCTCTTATCTCCTCCTACACCATGCCCAGCACAACTATAGGGATTGTAAACAGTGGCTCATGCATTAAATACAACCAATAAAGACCTAGTGCGCCTCGGTTCATGTTTCTTAAGACGTTCAAGCATGTTACCATTTGGAGATCTGCCAGTTTTCTTAAGCCTAACATATAAATCATTCATCCAAGACAAGAATAAACAAGTAATCAACACATAACCAATATATAGGTTTCATTAGATCTAAGCAAACACAAAAGAGATCTAGCCTAGCATGATAGAATTAAGACAAGAACAAGATATAGACAACCAGCACATAGACATATTGATTGAATTAGAAGAACACTTATCTTGATTAATCATGCAAGGTATCAAGGGGTTGGAACCCTTGAAAAACCTGTAAAGTTACACCAAAATCGTACTTAGGGTTTCTCCCAAAACTTCTCTCTCTAATGTGTGAAAATTAGAAAACTATATATAGAAAAATAGGTCTGACGGCGTCAAGAATTAACTTGTGACGCCGTCACCTCGCCGCCAAAACTCTTCTCGGACTGTCTAGATCTACTTCTGACGCCGTCAAGACTTATACACTTCCAGGCCATCATGACTCTTTTACTCTTGACGCCCTTCCAACATGACGCCGTCAAATCTGTTCTGGGTCGTCATGGAAATTCATGAAATTTGCTCTTGACGCCGTCAAGGTTTTGCTCTTGACGCCGTCACCTACTGTTCCCAGCATGGAAAATTAAGACTTTGGCGTTTTCTTCACTTTTATGCTCCAAAAACGTCCGAATTGCTTCCTTTTCCAGATTTCTCTCCCAAAGTACCTAAAATCACAAAAGGAACGATTTAGGGCAATATTTGATCAAATAAATTCGGATTCGGGCTTAAATGACCCCCTAAAAACGGATCATTTTTCGTCTCATCAGTAATGATAATAACTATTTTGTTTTCCAACCATTGGTGTGAGCCTATAACTCACACTACCAACATATTGTGTTCAACCATTAAACAAACTCTATGAATATCACTCAACCTTTGTGTTGACCTCTCAAGCATGTATTTCCGGTTCATGATGATCAAGGATGGCACGGAAGGGCACGAATACTCAAGAGGGCTATAAATTTTATTATCATTCAAAAACTCATTTAATGTAAATTGTAAACATAGGAACCATTTGGGACCTCATTTTGTAATCTCTGATATTTATACAATTTGAATGATAAATCTTTTAAAACGACTCAATTGGAGTTCGTTTTCTATTATTGTGACTATTGTGCCGTCGAGTAACACCCAGTTTGAATTCCGCTGCATCCATGAATTGGGGGTGTTACAATCAGGCACACATCTTGTCCTTTTGTTGGCTGTCTTACTAGTTCCACCAGCAGCCTCAGAACCTGGCCTTTTGTTGCCCACATTAGATCTTGGACCTGTGCAGCTTCTCTTGTTATGGCCCTTTGTTTTACACAACACAAAAGTCACTGTCATTGATCTCCTAAAAAGCTTTCCATTGGAATGTTCTCACCTACAGAATTCTTTCTTGCCTTTGGTGGCCTACCAACTTGTGGATGATAATTTGGAGGAAGGATAGTGGTTGGAATGGTACACTTTGGCCATAAGCTTTTATGTCTGATGGGATTAATATAGTGACTGTAAATTTCTCTCCATGTATCTAGCCTATAACAAGGATGTGCCCAACTTTCAAGCAATCCCACCTCCATGTTGTTGGCTGCCATATTCCAATTACATGCAACTGCATGCTTACATGGCATCCCAGTTAGTTCCTATTTTCTGCAAGTGCAAGTCCTCTTTTGCACATCAACCACACACACATCACCCCACAGACCTGTAACCCCATACAAATGCCCTCCATTAAAGTGAGGAATGCAATCTTTAGCTTGAGCCTTCACCACATTAAAAAACTTTGTAGCAGTGGGTGTAAGTGGTCCATCACTTTTCTCTATCATTTTTATCACAATCACTACCCTTTTCATTAAGTACTCCCTAGCATACTCAAGAGTACTTATTATAGGCCTATCCCTACCATCTACCAACTGAGCATTAAAAACCTCGCATATGTTGTTTAACAACATATCAGTTTTAGCTTGTCTTGTTAATCATATTCTAATTAGGAAACATGTAAAAATAGCAACATTGTAATGCTGATATTCTAAATAGGAAATTGTATACACATTACCTGAGAAGTATGCTCTAGCCCAATGCTGTGGTGGTATCTTTGCTAGCCAATCATAACATTCTTTGTTGAAATTCTTCAACTCTGTCATAGCTTTTTCAAATCTTGGTATTGTCAAAGATGTTGCTGCCTTCCATAGTAACTCTTTATATGCAGTTCCACTCCACTTCAATTTCATGTTTTCATGAATATGCCTAAGGCAATATCTGTGTTCTGCAAGTGGAAATAGGTCTGCAATAGCTGGTATGATACCCTGTAACAAATATATATATATATATATATATATATATATATATATATATATATATATATATATATATATATATATATATATATATATATATATATATATATATATATATATATATATATATATATATACGAAACTGTCTAAGTAAACTAACATAGGTAAATTAAAATAGAAGCTTACCTTCTGTCTGTCACTCATGAAGGTGAAGTCAGAGTTGTCTGCAAGGTCTAAGTCTCCTTTTAAGTGTTCTAAAAACCAGGTCCAGGAGTCCCTTGATTCTGTTTCTACAATCCCAAAAGCCAAAGGATAAATGCCATTATTTGGGTCTACACCAACTGCTGTTAACAGTTGACCAGGGAATGGTCCTTTCATGAATGTGCCATCAAATCCTAAAAACTGCCTCATACAAGATTTGAACCCTTCCTTACATGCTCCCAAACAAACATAGATCCTCTTGAATGTCCTTGTTGGACACATATGATCTGCTTCACTTTCCACTCCAATTCTAACAGTTGTGTTAGGATTGCTATGTTGCAATTCCATAACATAATCCCTCAACTGTTTATATTGACCAGTGAAATCACCTCTGACATGTTCAATTGCTTTTGCTTTTGCCCTAAAGGCCTTCATCCTAGACACCTCCAATTGAAACTTCTTTTGTAGTTGTTCTTGAATAGCCCTCACTGGTATCTCTGGGTTTGTCTCAATTTGATCCATAATATCTTCAGACAGAAAATCAGCAGTGCAATATTTGATCTTCCTTAATTGTAGACATTTATGTGTAGAATCATATGTTTTCACCTTCCATGTCTCATCTTCTAATTTGGAAACATGTAAAACCCAAGGACATTGATTGGCTGCTAGTTTTCTCAAAGTAGGTTTACCACCAACACTTTTTCTCTTTATTGGACTCTCAACCCCCTTACTTAACCCAACTTTCTGTTTTGTCCACTTAACCTTTTGACTGGACTGACTTGTTTGACTTGGCCCAACTACTTTACTAGGCCCAACATCTTGACTTGTCCCAACATCACTTCTATTATTAAACACAGGAATTGTCCCTCTACATTCAGCCCTCACTCTCACTTTATCATTCTTTTTAAAATACAATGATCTCCTAGTTTCAATGGAATGCTTATGCACCATGTCTTTTACCTCAGCAGCACTGGTAAATTCTTGACCCACAAAAAAATGAACCTTATGCAGTCCACCATCTTTATCATCACTCTGTTTCTTAAGATGTTTAAGTTTTCTTTCCCTAATCCTGTCTATTGCATCATCATCAGAAGCACTCTCAAACTCTTCATTATCTATACCATCAATGCCAATATCAATATTAATGTCCTCTTCTGCATTAACTTCCTCAACAGGTGTATCCTCATTTCCCATTGTCTTTGTTAGCCTGGCTATTTTATAAAAGATAACGTCACACATAAAGAAATGGACTAGATATCATACAAATAGTACTTTAGGGACTATTATTGTAATATAGGCAAACATGTGATGTAATGAGCCTATAAATACCCCTCATGACTCTCCATGAGGGGTGTGGGAAAGTGTGTGTAAAGTTTAGTTTCATTTCATTTTAATATAAACCCTTTTCTCCACCTTTCTCTCTCTACTTTCTCTCTCTAGAATCATGGTGTATTTCGATCAACCTCGACCTCCGGAACGTGTTTCTTGGTCATAACAGTCTTAGCATTTGTTGTGTCAAAATCATCCATGTTAACTGCTACATCAACTAATTCATTCTCCTCATCTACAAACACTGGACTATCACTACTCTCCCCATCCCTGTTTTCACCCTCGGTTTGAACCATTTCCTCATACACTTGGTTATCATCTAATGCTACCCCTTTACCCTTACCAACACATTCACTATGGGTTGTAGCAGCCACTGGTTCACTATCTAAACCATTAAAAGGATCAAACTTATCTACTCCTGAGTAGAAATCCTCAACAAAATCACTTTGGATTGTAGACTTAGGCTGACTGCTTTCACCAATTAAATTGTTAGAGCTACCTTCACCAAACTCATTTGCATCATTGTCTTTCCAACCTAACATTAATTTCTTATAACAAGAACCTGAAAATTATTTTCTAGGTTTCTTCTTGCTAGGTGCTGCATTTTTGGGTGTCACAGTCTCAGGAAGTTCCACAATCACACACCTTTTAGATGGTGTGTTATAGGCAGCATCTATATAAGTGTATACAGTAGTCTTCTCATGTTCTATGAAGACCTCAATCATCTTATACCCAAGCCTAATATAATAAGCCATTTTTATAACATCATCATCATTTCCTAATGCATATAATCCTTTGTCTAAATCCATATCAGGCCTAAGAAAACTGTAGTACATTATGTTTTACCAGTAAATCCTAGTTCCTTAACCATATCATTAAGCTCATGCACTGAGAATTCATTAATATCAATGCAGTCATAAAAAGCAGAGTCTCCATTAGCATAAAGTCCTACCAGGTGAATCAGTAAACATCCCAGCATAATGTATTTTCAATGAAAACAGAGCATCTGTATTTCCCTCTTTATTTCCTGCAAAAACAATATCAACAAAAAAGGGAAAATTAGGGTTTTGCTTGGATGCTCAAAATTAGGGCTTTTCTTGTTAAATGAAATATTAATTCGTACATACTTAATTGACATTGAAAAAAACAAAAATTATTCAAATATTCAATATGGTAACCGTTATCCTACCATAAGCTTCATAAACATCAACATCTTCCTGCGTCTGACGCCTTGTCCATTGTGCTATCGAGGCAACCATTGCATTAACTTGCTTTGATTTTGATCATCAACTGTAGAAGACGAATGGTTTGTATGGGTGGGTGGGTGAGAGAAAAATGGGGGGAAAGTGATTGTTACTTTGCGTATTTTGGTAAAGGACGGTACTTAATATAAGTGAAAGATATAGAAAGACAGAAATACCCTAAGGGTGGGGGTGAGATAACGAGGGTACTTAACTGGGTTAGGGTATAAGGATGGAAGACGTGCAATAGTTTCACAATAAGGATAAAAAAGTGCAATTGAAACTATAAAGACTCAATCAGGGATTTTTAGTAAACCACAGGGACGAACCATCTAATTTACTCTTAATAAAAAGAAGAGCAAAAACAAGAATTTTCTTTTCTTTTTTTATAAAGAAATATTGTCTATAATCGTGAATAATGAAAGTAGAGTCGGTAAAACCACATAACTAAACAAGTTTAGGGGTGGCACGTGTAATTACCAACAATTTACTAACCGACAAACAAGTTTTTAATCGATTGTCAAAGTATAAAAGATAGGTTATTTGGACCTCCCAAAAATACAAGTGATACTCCCCTCACATTTGTTATTTTTATAATTTTGTTTATATTTAAAAACTATAAAACTGAAAATATGAAATAAAAAATATAAAGTTTAATAAGTTAAAAATGTTAAATTGACAAAATTTACGAAACAAAACTGATTTAAAAACTGTTTTGGAATGGATAAGAGGAGTGAAAAATGTAAAAAAGTATGAGGGCTAATAACACACAACCCAAACTCCAAAGTGTAAATTGCAAAAACTGTAATCTTGATCAGTTTCTTCGTGTGTCCAACAAATTTACACTTACTCACTGACTGACCAATAATTCATTCATTTAAGGTTCTTTTCTCAATCAACCCTTCCTCCTTAATTTCCATTTATTAAATTTCAATTTCATTCATCAAATCTATCTTTTAATCAATATAGTACATTCTTTCTTTCTATCCAATTGTATGACTATGAATGATTTTGGTTTTTAATCATACTTGCTAATTAAGTAATTTTTAGGCACTTCAATTATTCTAGTGGAATTCTCAAAGTTATTATTTTTTCCCTCAAATTTATTTAATACTACTTGAATGAATATCAAGACACTCTAACTGTCTTTTTTTTTTTTTTTTTTTTTTCGAAAATTGACCCTTTGTTTGGTGCAGCAGGGAGGGCAATGGCAATGGAAGAGGATGATGGTTTGGATTTAAAAGTGGGCCAACTCGCCGAAATGAAAACTTTCGAGAAAGGATTCCGTGGTGCTTGGTTCAGATGCAAGGTAGTCACTACTAATACATGCTCTAAGCTACACCTTTTTTATATAAAGGCTCGTATCTGTTTATAAGTCCAAGTGTAGAACTCACTAAAGAAGCTAGCTTGTAAGAGGAGGGGACACCTTAACTTATAAACCATCAACCAATCCCATACTTGGCCGATGTGGGATCATAACAAAATCTATGTGTATATGTCAATTTAGACTTCTATATCCAACTGAGATGATATCAATCAGTTTGGAAAGAGTATCCCTGGCCAAATACATTAGGACTAAAAGATGACGGATTTATGCAGTCGTGGTGTATTGTCATAGTCTTTTTAGTAAATTTAGTTATCTGAATGTGTATAACAAACATACCGCATACGTTTGTGTCGGCAAGTGCTCAATTGTTACAAAACAAGTCAATAATCTTTTTCCCTCTTTTTGTTCCTTCAGGTCCTCGACATTGACTTGAAAAAGAACAACATAAAGCTCGAGTACTCCGATTTTCAAGAAGGTGAGCTCACTAACTAGCTCTTTGAATTAACGCCGATTTGGAAAATGTATTGCTAGTATTTCTAACTATATATATAGCCCGATCCGAATATAGATTAGAAGCTGATATCTAGGCTAATTTCTACTAGAGATTTAAAGCTAATTCATTGGCAACCTTCAAAGCTAAGTAATCTCATAGCATTACACAAGTTTCGAACTCTTCCATTATCTCAAACAATATTTAGTCATGCACTTCTAGGAATAAACAAAATTTTTGTGGGCATATAAAAGAGTATATAGCCATGGCGAGGTCGTTGTAGATTATATGGTGAGAGGTTGCACTCACAAACTTGAAAGTTAGACGAGGAAAACAAACGAGATGGAGGTGTCATGGAGATATTCATATATCCTCTTTGAGACCAACCTACTTAGCCTTTTAATGACCCAATGGCAGATAGCCGGATTGATAGGAAATTGACGGAGTAAACCCATTAATGGTATGCTGTAGCCTTGTAATGAGACGAGGTTTGATACTCAGATAAAGTCTCATTTTGGTTTTCTTGTCAGCTGTAATATGTGCTGTTGCTCACTACCAGTACTCTTGCTATCCTATCAGTAAGGAATTATGAACTTATGATAGCGATTTTTGTTTTAAGACAAATCCAGACATATATCTTTAAGTAGAACAAGACATTAAGGAGTAGCACTTTAAGATGAAGAGTTACACGATATTTAATCACCCAAGATAATAGCATTGCAAAGCTCATGTTCAATTTGTATGCTAGTTGTGAGATTTTAGCCAGATAGTTGTTGGGTGAATGACTGTCTCAGCTCTTTCCCTTTTTTTCTTGTGATAAATTCGTTGCTGTATGTACCTTAAGCTATGTAGCAATCTGTTACAGTTACTTAGTACTAACTTGAGATTCACATCATCTACACTAATGCTTCTATTAGGTTGTGTTTTTTTCACATTATCCCTAGTAAAGACTGTCTTCGTTTTCGTTCTTTATGACACGGTGTAACTGAGCTTTTGTTTATATGCATTTGGCAGAGATATTATGGACAAAGATATACGATGTTCCTCCTCACGCTAGAAAGTCTAGCGACTCTAGCCTGAAAAAGAAACAACTGATGTTGCGCCCTCAATATCCGTTACTGTATCACGAAAGTGAACTACCTCCTGTCAACTCAATTTCAGAAATATGTGTTGTTATTGATGGTGCCTGGAAGGTCGGGGATATGGTAGATTGGTATAAAGATGACGTTTATTGGTCTGCAAGGGTTATCAAAGTGTTGAGCAACGACAAGGTTCAGGTAGTGGTTGTATTCCAAATTGATACGTTCCTTTTTCTACAAACTTGATTTGTGTAACCCAGATGGCGTGTTTATCTATAGATTAAAGGAGAATTTCAAAAAATGGCAGCTTTTAAAATGTCAAAAAGTTAAGAGTTGCCCCGAAAGGGAGTCTTTTTTTTTTTTTTTTTTTTTTTTTTTTTTTGCAAAAAAGGAGTAACAGCCTAAGATAAAGTAACTCTTTTTGAACATTTCTTTTAAAGTGAGCTACCCCATTTAGAAGTTTTGAAAAGTGAGTTACCATTTGTTGGGACATTAGTGAAGTACATGCCCCAAGAAAAACATTGGCTTATCGTCCATTGTCCTTATTTGCAATTCTCCCTAGGTAACTACGTTTCATCGGTGATGTAATATATGTGTATATTCTGTATGTAGCACATTACTCCCCTGCCCTTTTATCATCTTCCTGCCACATACTTATTCTACTTGCTATTTATCTACGTATTTCAAGTATTCTGACTTCTTATTTGTGATTTTAAATTCTTCAAGGATCTATATAGTATATATGAAGCTCTCCCTTACAGATTAGTCTACATGACTATTTTGCTAGCTTATTGCACATAAACATCTTATAAGGACCTGGAATTGAAAGTAGATAAACATGTTTATTTGCATAATATACAGCTTATCGTATTCTCCTTAGGTTGAAACTTTATTGTTAATTTTCTCCATCTTTGCATATGTTCTGTCTTACAAAAGAAAACACTAACTTGACTTGTTAGATACTATCTTACTCTACAACAGTTACATTAATCACAAGGGAAAGACTCGAATCATAGTCTTTGTTGGTCTTCCACTCTTAGAAAGTTATTCTACAAATGAACAAATGTACCCTGTGTCGGTTGATACATTTACGCATTTTGATTCAATCCTTGGAAATATTTTCTGCAAGTCTGCAACTAGGCTTCCTTTCCCTTTCTAGTAACGTGGATTGCATTCTTGCAAATTCTGGTCACCCGTTATACCTTCAGGCTCTAGTGCTCTACCTTACTAGTTTCATTCATCTGTTAGTACGTGTCTGCTATACACTTTAATTTTACCTTTGCTGATAATCAAAGTTACAGCTATCCCTCAGTTAAGAGTAAACAGTAAGCATTATATATTCATCATACGAGGGAGGACAGTATATGTTTGTTTATCAATTCATAGTTCAGGCCTAATTGCAAGTCAAATTCTTCTTTCATGTCAAAGAGTAAGTTGTTTCGGTCTAGGAAAAACAATACCGAGGCATTTGAACCATTAGCTCACAAAATCCAGAGAGATTTGAACTATGTCCCTTGTGGACATCAGTTAATCATGGATTCATGCAAATGATCAACCTTGATATTAACCACATACACATGTCAAATAATTGCACTGCCTGGATAGAAACGAATTAGCAACAAACAAGAATGCAATAAAACATATAATCAAATATTTTATAGACCAACACTTACCTGAAGGTAATTAAAGTATCAAACTCATTTGAAACATAGCCTTATCGAGTACTACTATTGTGTATTTGGTGCCAAATAATAAATTGAAGAAAAAATTACTACGGTAGTATTTAACAAAGCCTCTCAATAAAACGGATATACTATATCTGACTTGCAAGGATTATATTACACACGTGGAGCAGGATTCGAAACTTTTGTTTCTTTGAGCATTAACTGTACTTAGTTTTCTGATATGTTTATGCTTTTTGTAGCTTCAATTGCCAATGCCTCCAGCAGGAGAAGGATCGGTCGGAGATATACTTGTAGCATTCTGCAAGGATTTACGCCCATCCTTAGAGTGGTCCCAAAGAAAAGGCTGGACATTGCCTACCATGGTATCTTTCTTTCTCCCTCTCATCAGTTTCCTTCTATAAATTTAGCTATACAATCTCCGTCAAGTGACCTTTCTAGCATGATTGACAATTTTAATATTGTCAGATAGTTTCCGAAAGCCATAAGCCTATACCTCTTTATTCAGTTGTATAATAGTAATAACTTGTGTGCAAAAGATACCAGATACGTAGTCATGTGTGCATGATTTGTCTAAGGAAAGCAGGCTCATCTCTATGCTGGTTTTTTAACTATTGATTGAGTGGCAATAAAGGATAAACTAACTATGAAAATTTTTGAAACTAAATCATGCCCGGAAAATAAAAAGCTGAGAAGTAGCAATTTGTCTGATGGAAATCGGGTAAATTTGAGGTTTTGAATTAGTTGGGTTGTAAATGATGATGTAGAAAGATGTAGCTACCATGACAAAGTTTGATTAGGTCTACTTTATATTCTTTCATGTGGAATTCAGAGCTTTCTAATTTCAGTCGCATGATATACTTATATAATGTGGTAGCCGAATATAGTGTAATAGAATACTAACAGACTAGAAAGTGGGATGTGTATGCTTTGTTTGTATCATTGTCTGTTGGCTGCTAACCTATTCCCAGTCCTCCGGATGTTTTCTTTTTCTTTAGACTACAATTGACAAGAAGTTCTTAAGATGAAGTTTTTCCTAATTATTAGAAATAGTACATAGATTTAAGACACTATAAACCTGTGCTCATTGACATTAAATGCTGCGTGCAGGACGGTCAGACTTCATCTGGCGCACAACTTATCTTTCCATCAAAGCAAGGTAAATTAGTATTAAGCATTCATCTAAGTAACCTGCCTTTCTAATATTTTGCCTGTTTTAACCTGTGTCGTTTCTTCACAATGGTGATGGAGAGATATTTTCGAGAGCCAGCTGTTTGCTAAGTGCTTGTTAATAATAATAATAAAAATAAAAAATATATATAAAAAAAATAAATCAAAAACTTTGTTGTATATGTTTGACGAGTCCATGCGAATATAATATTTTCTCCAAATTGTTAATATTATAATGTATTGTTATAGGCATGACTTCACAGAGAGAGGAAGTTGAGCATGCTGCAGCAGCAGGCGGCGATTCACCTCTAAGTGCATTTTCCACTGGAAAGATTTTAGAGCCCACAGATACAACTGTTTTTGAAGATGTGCCCTCTTTGCTCCGTCCGTGGAGCGTATGAATTTCCTGGAATGTAGACTTGAAAATATAATGCTTGAAGAGACACTGGAAGCACCCGTACCCGTACTTGATCTGGAGGAACTTGCTAACAAAATCGAAGGGGTTTTTATCTAAATTAAAGATGGTAGATGACTTGGGGCTTATGTCCCTAAGTTGGTTTATGTTTAATTTCGTTAAATTGGAGGTTTCATCATATGATAAAATATGATGATTAGACATGTTAATGGGTATGTTCTTGGGTTATGTAAACCCTTGTTATTCGTATTTCAATTATGTAAAAAAGGTGTTTGTGATGTTTATTGAGTAGGAATCAAGGATTGATGATGATGGTGCTTTTGGTTAATTTAGCTTGGATATTACTAAAATGGTGATGATATGATATTGTATCGAGTTTATTATATTATGTGTTATATGTCATGTGCTTGTATAATGTGAAAGATGGTGCAAGGACTTTAGTAGGTGTTGGCTTTATGTGCTAAGATTAAGGTAAGATTAAGAGTTAGTTTGGCATAACTAGTCATAGACGTGGTTAGACTAGTTGCAGGTTTAGCTAAGGTATGTATAGTTTATGCTTGTTATTGAATGAGGTTGGTTCATAACTAGTCATACCCGAAGGCAATGCCTGACCTCATCAACGATTTGCTCGCTGCTCCTAGACGACAAGATCATCTCCACAATGCTCAGGTCGTAGAGTCAAGTCCGGGTGGTATAAATAGAGTCGTTCACTTAGATGAACGACACATACTCTCTCATACTCCGATATAGACGACCTCTTACTCTCTTTATATTATCGCATATTTTTCATACCAAGATTATATTATTCTCAAGCTGGAGCTTAGTCTCGGATTAAAACCCCCGGGCGAGCTAATTGTGTTCTTTCTTATTTCAACCCAAAAGACGAAGGAATTAGCACTAATCTCCAAGATTGAAGGCCTCAAGAAGTAGTTACGGAAAATTGCTTCAACAATGAACACATTCATATTCTAAAATTACATAATTACTATCATACACTTTACGAGCACTTTCATGAATTTGTTTCAAAATTTTGAAGAAAAAAAAAAAAAAATAGAAAAACAAGAAAGATGAAAGAACTAATGTTATCTAATGTTAATGAATATGGAGATAGTAATTTTATTTTGACTCAAATTCAATGACACTCTAATTTTTATGAACTTCAGACTCATGAATAATGTTGTAATTTGTAGCAATTGAACGAATATATGATGAAATTAAACAAAGATCAAAACCTAAATTAATGATTTCAAATGATTTAAAACTAAAATTAGGGAAAAAATTATGAAAGATGAGAAATCGGGGAAAAATAAGTGAGATGTGAAACTGAGAAAGAAATAGGAAGACATGTGTAATTTGTATCAAGTCTTTTTTGACTTTTTAGAAAGTGAGTTTTTCTCTCCTTTGCACACAATCCTAACTTTTATATATAAACCCTTGTATGCAGAGTGTAACTAGTAAATAGTCGAATGAAAAGACAAAAAAACAATTTGAGAAAAAAACCACAGTAGTGGGTGGCAGTTTATGGCACGACATAAAACATGACTTGAGACAGACACAAAAATATAACAAGTTAAATTTGTGATGGTGATTCAAAATCAAAAGACGTAGAAGTTGTGGCTCCCAACGGCTTTTAGCCGGGTCTAGTTTTCCTCTCAATCGGAAGGTGGCTAACTCTTTTGTCTTACGAGCTGCTTATGCTAACTCGCTTCTACAGTGTAGGGTTATTTTCATCTCTATGCCGTAGAGCTCTTGCATAGGATTTTATTCGAGGCTTAAAGTCTCTATGTCGTAGAGGTAAACATCTCCCTACGCCATGGAGACATTGCATCAAGAATCTTCTTTTATTGATTAAGTCCGTTTTTTTTTTTTTTTTTTTTTTTTTTAACTATTAACTATAATTATGTTTCTTTTTCAACAAGTTTCACTTCCCTATAAATACAAAGCTCAATATCATTGTAATTTATCTTTTGATTAATAATAAACTTCGTGTTTTTTATCTCTTGTTTGAGTTTATTCCCTTAAGGTGGCCTCATTATCATCCTTAGATAAATTTCATTTCGCGTCCTCCATCACTTTGACTCGGTCTATTTTAAACAAGTTGTGTTTGGGTTAGAGGTGAGTTAAACGGATTCACACGTCAACCTGTTTATTATTGTTTTTATTTATTAAAAGGTTAAGTTGTTTATAGAGGTTTTAACTTGTTTAATCTTTATAATAAGTTTTATTTTTGACCCAAGCTTATTTAAAAATAATAATAATAATAATCTTAAGTCTCTGTAATCTTTTATAATTTTTCGCGCCAAACATGCCCTTAAGATAAACAAGTTGATGATTAAACGAGTAAAGTTGGGAGACATCTGTTATAGTACTTTTGGATTGAAGGAATGGTTTGACACCTACAATTAAATGTTTGGTACAAAAATGAATAAAATGCAAGTGGGGTCGGAATGAAAATATGATACCAGGCGAAGAGCTAACGGTGTGTTTGCTTGGGTCCTTTTAGATTTGAGTAATCCTATCATAGAAAAGTAATTGTTTAGTGTGGTAACATTGGTTTTAAAATAGTGCTTGATACCCCTTGCAGTGGGTTTCTACACAACCCGTCGAACCATATATCTATTTTGACAACTATGTACTTTTGACTTGAAAGTTGTGAAAACATATGAATTTCCTAATTGTTTTAATATTACTAACATTATTTTCATATATTAAATCTATTAAACAATTATTTAATATTTTAAATATATATTTTCTCTTTGCTACATTAAATCAAGATGTAGTTTGGTTTGGGCTTTTGGATTGGGTGTGTTTTGTATCGTACTATGGGAATGACACTATGACTATTAAAGTGATTAAAATTGTTTGTTTAAGATGAGGGGCCTATCACCATCGTAATGAATGATAGATATAATTCATACTCCATATATATCAAGTGAAGTAGGTATGAATCTTTCATAATTGAGGGACCTACCACTATTATCAAACACATACACATTGTCATTCATGGCGGCATACCAAACGCACCTTAAACATGTATTTATTTGATAATTTAACCATAGGATTTAGGATTCATGTCACACCCCCAAGATCGGGTCCAGCGGAAGCATACGTGTAGCTGGGGTGTAACTCAATCGGTAACACAACACAAGTACAAAAATGGTTTTCACTTTAATTATTTAGAATAAAATCGTTTAACAAAAGTGTTGAATTTACATTGTTAAAAATAGTGCGGAAGTAGGCCTTTAGAATACTTTTAAACGGTCCCCAAATGAATATCAGAGTCTTCTATGACCATGCCATGCCCTGCCAAAACCTCCAGTAGTGTGCCATAGGTTAAAACCTGAAAATACATGCTAAAGTGTCAACACGAGGTTGGTGAGTTCATAGAGTTTATTTAACAAGTAAAGTATATAGAAAATGATCACACAGCAAAGGCATCGTAAATCCACTCAGTTACAAGTCCCGCCATAAGAGACTTGTAACCTGTGTGTTTACAACCCACTGCCAAAAGTTATATGTCTGGTAGTCAAGCACCTGTGGTCAATATAGTTCACAAATATAAGTACCGCATATATAATAATGTATGCCATGCATAGCCCCTAATTAAATAATATGCGTCCCGTAACATAGTGGACGAGAGGTTGGCCGACCTCTAATAGCGCTATCCATACTACTAATAGGTGTCGAACAATGCGAATGTACGAACAGTACATCATACAACTATTATATACGATTAAGAACGCTCCAAACATGGGAGACTTAGCACGCTCCACCAATAAGGTGAGACTTTAGGGTTAAGAACGCTCCACCAATAAGGTGAGACTTTAGGTCATAGCACGTACAGTACATTAAGTTCAAAAGTTCAAAACAAGTTATAAGGTCAAATGAGTTCAAAGAGTCAAGTAGTAATTTATGTAAAAACGAGCATGTATTCTCCCCCAAAACGTTAACAAAACAATTTAAAAGAATAGGGGCTATGACTCACCTGGTGCGATAGCTACGATGACAAAAGTGGTTACACATAATTGAGGTTCGATCTCTAACCGCGACCTATAATGAACGAATGATACGATCTACTTAAATTATGAGGGGATGCGATGAATGTACATGCACATGAAGCCAAAACCACTCGTAGTTTGAAAATAAGTGTTGGCGTTGATTTATAGTGTTTCCATAACTTAAGAGAATATGTGCTATTAGAAGTTGTCAAATATATATATAGTTCGCCTAGTTTCAAAAGTGTATATCTTGGTCGTTTTAAGCTCGTTTTACTAGTTCTTTATATCCACGGATTCGTTTTAGTAAGTACTAATATATTTTTGATAACTCGGCTCCCCTAGGTTACGTTTAACGCCTCTATTTGTCCAACAAAAATCGTCCAACAGCATGCAGTTTTTCAGAAAAATAGTTTTCGTCGTTAAATTCGGAAAATCATATCTCCTTCGTTATTAACTCGTTTTAATCTGTTCTTTCGCCAAAAGTTTCGTTTTTGAAAGTATTTTCTAAATCTTTGGTCAAAAATTACCCACCACCTACTGATTTTCCCACGATTTCAAAATAAGGACAGTAGGTATAAATATAGTTTCAAAAATCATTTTCCTAGTTTCAAACTTGTTTCAACTTCAACCAAACCACTTTCAATCACCACAAATCTAGTCTAATCTTACCATACACCTTCTTAGGGTGTCATGGGTTCCTAAACATCATAAATCAAGTGGATCTAACAAGGATCTAACTATAATCCATTTCTAGGGATCAAAAGTTATATATATATATATATATATATATATATATATATATATATATATATATATATATATATATATATATATATATATATATATATAAATGAGTGGTATAACTAACATATGCATGTAGATCTTGAATGGAAATCATATGACCATAAAAATAACATGAAAAAAATTATGAACAAGAGTTTGACAACTTACTTAGAAAGATTATAGAGATTGGATGAGTAAAACCAAAGAAACCTTGAGTTTTTATTACAAAACTCAAACAAGAACAACTAAAGGGACAAGATTAACACTTGATCTTGGAAAAGTGATGGTTTCTTCTTGTTCTTGATGGTGGATCGAAAATGGTAGAGAGAGGATGAGAGAAAATAAATTTGCTAGTTATCTTGTTTTGTAAAAATGGAAGAATTATATACAAGTCTTGATGCATATAAGCTAGTCAATTGTAATTATGAGATTTGGACTAGGAGGGGGGCAATGGGGCATGATTTAGGGGGGTAGATAAAAAGTGTGTGGGCTAATTAAAGCCATTGTCTAGTAAGTGCAAGTGTTAGTTTGTTTTTGTAGGGTATTAGGTGTTACCGGGTACCGAGTTAGCTAAAAATAAATGTTAACGAGGTGAAATAAAATACGACGAAGTTGTAAAAGTTGTAAAATATTATTCCTGATGATAATCGGGTGTTAAAATAATTATTGGGTTGAAATAACGCAAACCGACGGAGTAATAAGCTCCGACCGGAAAACGTAACAGTTGATTTGAAAACACCGGGTAAATTAATAATAAAATTTTTATATTATTATTATGAGTATAAAAATGTGTTAGGACCATAGTTGGGATTGTCGGATCAATTATTCAAAATAATAGCTCATAAGATAACGTTTATTAGGTAGATAATCGTAAGTATACAGAAATGACGCAACTCACGCATAAACGACAAATTTTCTCCAGAGGTGAATAGTGTTTTATGAATAGTAAAATTTTGAAACGCTTCTCAGAATATCAAACTGACCTCAAAAATGATGAATAGTAAAATGATGAATAGTGATTGATGAATAGTAACCGATGAATAGTAAATGTGAAAGTTCGGGAAAAGACCAGAATTTACGAGTTGTGACAGTCTCTACCCCTTAAGGGAACTTCGTCCCGAAGTTCAGTTAACGTTGGTCTCCGAAGTGTTATAAAGGTGAAGATTCATGAGATAAAATGATCAGTTGACGTGCTTCCAGGCGGCGGTTGACGAGGTGAGGAAAAGTATAAGCGTTCTGACAACGAGGGTATACACACACATAAATGAAGCATTTGGAAATTGAGTTGAGGATTCAATCCAGACAGAATTTTATTATAACCATTTCTCAGTGTTGCAAAATTCATTTCTGAGTCGGATATAGGTAGTCAGCCTATGTCCCACTATCCCGGGTTGAATATAGGTGACTAGTCTATATTCCACCGAGGTTCCATGAATTTTGAAATACTCAGCTCAGTTATACTAATACTATGTCCTTCACAAATACCAAGACGTTCAGAAAGACTAAGGCAGGTGACCAAACTCGAGGTCAAATGATGAAACTATGCAAGGAGAAACAATACAGGGTGACATATATGATACGTGAACATACTTATATGAAAGGCAATTAGAGTAATCAACTAGAATAAGTGAATATAATATACCAGATAATGAGACACAAATCTCATCACCTAAGTCAGCAACAAACCACAATGAGGCTTCAGCTTGGCAGGCAGACACGTGACGGTCATAGGGTTAAGTTTTTCGTAAAAGTAGCTATAGTCTAGGTTTTAAAAACACTTAGTTCGCTATAGCCAAAGCTCTGATACCAATCTGTCACACCCCAAAGATCGGGTCCAGCGGAAGCATACGTGTAGCTGGGGTGTAACTCAATCGGTAACACAACACAAGTACAAAAATGGTTTTCACTTTAATTATTTAGAATAAAATCGTTTAACAAAAGTGTTGAATTTACATTGTTAAAAATAGTGCGGAAGTAGGCCTTTAGAATACTTTTAAACGGTCCCCAAATGAATATCAGAGTCTTCTATGACCATGCCATGCCCTGCCAAAACCTCCAGTAGTGTGCCATAGGTTAAAACCTGAAAATACATGCTAAAGTGTCAACACGAGGTTGGTGAGTTCATAGAGTTTATTTAACAAGTAAAGTATATAGAAAATGATCACACAGCAAAGGCATCGTAAATCCACTCAGTTACAAGTCCCGCCATAAGAGACTTGTAACCTGTGTGTTTACAACCCACTGCCAAAAGTTATATGTCTGGTAGTCAAGCACCTGTGGTCAATATAGTTCACAAATATAAGTACCGCATATATAATAATGTATGCCATGCATAGCCCCTAATTAAATAATATGCGTCCCGTAACATAGTGGACGAGAGGTTGGCCGACCTCTAATAGCGCTATCCATACTACTAATAGGTGTCGAACAATGCGAATGTACGAACAGTACATCATACAACTATTATATACGATTAAGAACGCTCCAAACATGGGAGACTTAGCACGCTCCACCAATAAGGTGAGACTTTAGGGTTAAGAACGCTCCACCAATAAGGTGAGACTTTAGGTCATAGCACGTACAGTACATTAAGTTCAAAAGTTCAAAACAAGTTATAAGGTCAAATGAGTTCAAAGAGTCAAGTAGTAATTTATGTAAAAACGAGCATGTATTCTCCCCCAAAACGTTAACAAAACAATTTAAAAGAATAGGGGCTATGACTCACCTGGTGCGATAGCTACGATGACAAAAGTGGTTACACATAATTGAGGTTCGATCTCTAACCGCGACCTATAATGAACGAATGATACGATCTACTTAAATTATGAGGGGATGCGATGAATGTACATGCACATGAAGCCAAAACCACTCGTAGTTTGAAAATAAGTGTTGGCGTTGATTTATAGTGTTTCCATAACTTAAGAGAATATGTGCTATTAGAAGTTGTCAAATATATATATAGTTCGCCTAGTTTCAAAAGTGTATATCTTGGTCGTTTTAAGCTCGTTTTACTAGTTCTTTATATCCACGGATTCGTTTTAGTAAGTACTAATATATTTTTGATAACTCGGCTCCCCTAGGTTACGTTTAACGCCTCTATTTGTCCAACAAAAATCGTCCAACAGCATGCAGTTTTTCAGAAAAATAGTTTTCGTCGTTAAATTCGGAAAATCATATCTCCTTCGTTATTAACTCGTTTTAATCTGTTCTTTCGCCAAAAGTTTCGTTTTTGAAAGTATTTTCTAAATCTTTGGTCAAAAATTACCCACCACCTACTGATTTTCCCACGATTTCAAAATAAGGACAGTAGGTATAAATATAGTTTCAAAAATCATTTTCCTAGTTTCAAACTTGTTTCAACTTCAACCAAACCACTTTCAATCACCACAAATCTAGTCTAATCTTACCATACACCTTCTTAGGGTGTCATGGGTTCCTAAACATCATAAATCAAGTGGATCTAACAAGGATCTAACTATAATCCATTTCTAGGGATCAAAAGTTATATATATATATATATATATATATATATATATATATATATATATATATATAAATGAGTGGTATAACTAACATATGCATGTAGATCTTGAATGGAAATCATATGACCATAAAAATAACATGAAAAAAATTATGAACAAGAGTTTGACAACTTACTTAGAAAGATTATAGAGATTGGATGAGTAAAACCAAAGAAACCTTGAGTTTTTATTACAAAACTCAAACAAGAACAACTAAAGGGACAAGATTAACACTTGATCTTGGAAAAGTGATGGTTTCTTCTTGTTCTTGATGGTGGATCGAAAATGGTAGAGAGAGGATGAGAGAAAATAAATTTGCTAGTTATCTTGTTTTGTTAAAATGGAAGAATTATATACAAGTCTTGATGCATATAAGCTAGTCAATTGTAATTATGAGATTTGGACTAGGAGGGGGGCAATGGGGCATGATTTAGGGGGGTAGATAAAAAGTGTGTGGGCTAATTAAAGCCATTGTCTAGTAAGTGCAAGTGTTAGTTTGTTTTTGTAGGGTATTAGGTGTTACTGGGTACCGAGTTAGCTAAAAATAAATGTTATCGAGGTGAAATAAAATACGACGAAGTTGTAAAAGTTGTAAAATATTATTCCTGATGATAATCGGGTGTTAAAATAATTATTGGGTTGAAATAACGCAAACCGACGGAGTAATAAGCTCCGACCGGAAAACGTAACAGTTGATTTGAAAACACCGGGTAAATTAATAATAAAATTTTTATATTATTATTATGAGTATAAAAATGTGTTAGGACCATAGTTGGGATTGTCGGATCAATTATTCAAAATAATAGCTCATAAGATAACGTTTATTAGGTAGATAATCGTAAGTATACAGAAATGACGCAACTCACGCATAAACGACAAATTTTCTCCGGAGGTGAATAGTGTTTTATGAATAGTAAAATTTTGAAACGCTTCTCAGAATATCAAACTGACCTAAAAAATGATGAATAGTAAAATGATGAATAGTGATTGATGAATAGTAACTAATGAATAGTAAATGTGAAAGTTCGGGAAAAGACCAGAATTTACGAGTTGTGACAATTCATTTACAAAAAAATGCACTATTTCAAATCATGGGTTGAACGGGTGGATTTATGACATTTTGGATGTATTTCTGACATTGTAGGTAGTATAAGTGATCTCTCCTCAGATGACTCTTTTTTAATAATATAAGTTAATAAAATTTATTTTAAATACTTTTATTACATCATTTATTTTTCTTACCTCATTTATTTATTTTTTCTCTTACATCAAAACCAAATTCAAATCATAAATTAAAATCTTAAATCCACTTATGAGTGGTGATATATAAACCTAACAATGAGACCTAACAATAGACCTACTCCATTCATCTTTTGACAAGTGTTATACACTTTTTCTCTTTCATCATTTTTCACCAATCAATTTTTGAAATGCACCAATCACATCTTTAGTCTAATTGTAAGTTTAGGTTTTAGGTTACCAAATCATTTTTCATCCACTTATATATCAGACATGAAATTGAAATCCAAACCTAAATCTAAATTCAAATCTAAATTTAAATTCTAAACCAATCTACGAACCAAACAAGCAGTAAGGAATGTCAAATTCATACCCTATCATGAGTCTCACATCACTCTCTTCCTTAGCAATACATTCCAAATCGATTATTAAAAAAAAATATATTAGATTTTTCTATTATTCAACTATTAAAATTACTCCGTATTATTTTAATTAAAAATTATTATTTTTTCTTATTTCAAATTGAAAAATACTAGATCCACCTAAGGTTTACAAAATTTCAGCCACTCGCTGACGTGGCAGAGTGCTGATGGGTTGGTTTTCTGTGGCCCCCAGAAAACCAACCAATCAACACTCTGCCACGTCAGCGAGTGGCTGAAATTTTGTAAAGTTTATGTGGGTGTAGCACACCTCTTCCTACCAACCATCCAAACTAGCCCTTATCTCCATATACCGACACGAATTTGAAAAAAAAATAAAAATAAAAGAAAAGTATTTAAAGAAGAAGGAATTTAACCGTCCAAATAATTTCATTCATTCTGAATCGATTGACTCTTGGGTTTTGCTTAAACTATCAAAAACATATTTAATGAATCGATTATCCAATCAATAATAATACATTATTCAGAATGAATTTGGCTTTGAATCATCATACTTAGAAATTTTCCTTTCTGGGTTTTGTTAATTAGCCATTTTTATCAACTGGGCATCTTTTACTTTTTAAAAAAGATTCACCTTTTTTTTTAGTTTAAAAAATGGATGGTGGTGTTAAGAGGAAGATGAAGTCTGCTTTTCAGCTGAGGCTTCTTGAGAACACTTATGCTGGTTTCTTTCTCTTTTTTTATTTATTTATTTATTTTTATAAAACTAGTATTTTTTTTGATTGGATGTTTTTTTAGAGGAGCAATGGCCATCAGAGGAGTTAAGAGGTGAGTTATCGAAACAGTCGGGTTTATCAGATAGGCAGTTGCAGATGTGGTTTTCTAGTAGGAGGCTAAAACAAAAAAATAGGGAGGGGCTAGGTGGAAATGAGGTTGCTGCTTCTGCTGGGTCGGGTTCCGGGTTGAGTCCCTTTGGTGTGTCAGATGCAATGGAAAAGGGTGGTGGTGGTGGTTGGAGATTAGAAATCGGCCAACTCGCTGAAATGAAAACTTTCGAGGAAGGATTCCGTGGTGCTTGGTTCAGATGCAAGGTTCTCCCCTTTACTTATTTTATGTATAATTTAGACTTGTATATCCAACTCAGATGATGATATCAATTAGTTTCGATCAGATACATTAGGAGAAACTCGACTATACACCTTGCTAGTCTTTTCAGTTACTGTATGTTTATAGTTTTAATTTATGTAAATAATGTAGACGGAATTAAAATTAGGGAAGACTAACAAATGGTAAAACCAGATTTTAATAAACATGTATCTGTGTCAGCAAATATCAGTGAAGGAGCTCAAAAGAAGGCTTCATTGTCGTGAAAAAAGTTATACAGGGAATTGCAAGTTTCCTACAAAATTAATTTTCTTTTGTCGTGTCTATATGTTCTTTCAGGTCAACGATATTGACTTTAAAAAGAACAAGATAAAGCTGGAGTACTACGATTTTGAAGAAGGTGAGTTGACTAACTAGCTCTTTGAATTAATGCTGATTTGGAAAATGTATTTGCTGACTTCTCTTAGTATGTATAGCCTGATGCGAATATAGATTAGAAGCTGATTTCTAGGCTAATTCCTACTAGAGATTTAAAGCAATTCAATGTTTACTTTGAGACAATCTAATTCTCTTACGTACTAGGAAGAACAAACACATGAGCTATCTGCCAACATGTGGAAACATAGACTAGATTACTGATGTATGCTCTATGCATGAAAAGGATCGTCATTATGCAAAAAAAACCAAATCACTAGCAACCTTTAAAGCTAAGTAATCTCATAGCATTTATAACACAAGTTTCTGACTCTTCCATCATCTCAAAGAATATTTAGAGATGCACTTCTAGGAATAAACAAAATTTTTGTGGCATATAAAAGAGTATATAGCCATGGCGAGGTCTTTGTAGATTATATGGTGAGAGGTTGCACGCACAAACTTGACAGTTAGACCAGGAAAACAGACGAGATGGAGGTGTCAGTGTCATGGAGATATTCATATATTCTCTTTAAGAGCAACCTACTTAGCCTTTTAATGACCCAATGCTAGATAGCCGGATTGATAGGAAGTTGACGGAGTAAACCCATTAATAAGCGGGCATGGAGGCTTACACCACGCAGTGGCCTCGGAATGAGACGAGGTTCGATACTCAGATAAAGTCTCGTTTTGGTTTTCTTATCAGCTGTAATACGTGCTGTTGCTCACTACCAGTACTGTTGCTATCGTATCAGTAAGGAATTATGAACTTATGATAACGATTGTTGTTTTTAGACAAATCCAGACATATATCGTTAAGTAAAACAAGACATTAAGGAGTAGCACTTTAAGGTGAAGAGTTACACGATAATTAATCACCCAAGATAATAGCATTACAAAGAACAGAAATGTAGGTTAGAAGCTCATGTTCAACTTGTATGCTAGTTGTGACATTGTGGCCAGATAGTTGTCGGGTGAATGACTGTCTAGGTTATGGGGAAAGTATATGTGCAAGATGAGCCTCAGCTCTTTTCCGTTTTTTTCCTGTGATGAGTTCATTGCTGTAATCCTGTATGTACCTTAAGCTAGAGGACTGAAAACTGATGCAATGTGGCAATCTGTTACAGTTACTTAGTACTAACGTAGATTCACATCATCTACACTATTGCTTCTATTAGATTGTGTTGTTTCACATTATCCCTAGTAAAGACTGTCTTCGTTGTCGTTCTTTATGACACAGTGTAACTGAGCTTTTGTTTATATGCATTTGGCAGAGATAACATGGACAAAGATATACGAAGTTCCTCCTCACGCTAGAAAGTCTAGCCTGAAAAAGAAACAAGTCAAACAACTGATGTTGCGCCCTCAATATCCTTTACTGTATCACAAAAGTGAAGTGCCTCCTGTCAACTCAATTTCAGAAATATGTGTTGTTATTGATGGTGCTTGGAAGGTTGGGGATATGGTAGATTGGTATAAAGATGACTGTTATTGGTCTGCAAGGATTATCGAAGTGTTGAGCAACGACAAGGTTCAGGTAGTGGTTTTATTCCAAATTGATACGTTTCTTTTTCTACAAACTTGATTTATGTAACCCAGCAAAGGAGAATTTCAAAAAAGGGCTGCTTTAAAAAACGTCAAAAAGTTAAGAGTTGCTCCGAAAGGGATCGTCTTTTTAATTTTTTTTTGCAAAAAAGAGGTAACAGCCTAAGATAAAGTTTAACTCTTTTTGAACATTTCTTTAAAGTGAGCTACTCCATTTAAAAGTTTTGAAAAGTGAGTTACCATTTCTCGGGACATTAGTAAAGTACATGCCCCAAGACAAACATTGGCCTATCGTCCATTGTCCTTATTTGCAATTCTTCCTAGGTAAATATGTTTCATCGGTGATGTAATATATATGTATATTCTGTATGTAGTACGTTACTCCCCTGCCCTTTTATCATCTTCCCACCACATACTTATTCTACTTGCTATTTATCTACTTATTTCAACTGTTCTGACTTCTTATTAGTGATTTTAAATTTTACAAAGGCCTATGTAGTATATATGAAGCTCTCCCTTACAGATTAGTCGACATGAGTGTTTGCTAGCTCATTACACATAAACATCATATAAGGACCTGGAATTGAAAGTAGATAAATTTGTTTCTTTGCAAAATATACAGCTTATCGCGTTCTCCTTCAGTTGCAAGCTTTATTGTTAATTTTCTCCATCTTTGCATATGTTCTGTCCAACAAAAGAGAACACTAACTTTACTTGTTAGATACTATCTTACATTACAACAGTTATAAGTTTATAACAATCACAAGGAAAAGCATCAAATCATAGTCTTCATTGGTCTTCCCCCTCTTAGAAAGTTGTTCAACAAATGAACAAATGTACCTTGTGTCGGTTAGTACATTTACGTATTATTGATTCTATCCTTGGAAATAGTTTCTGCAAGTCTGCAACTAGGCTTCTTTTCCCTTTCTAGTAACATGGATTGCATTCTTGCAAATTCTGGTCATCCTTTATACCTTCAGGCTCTACCTTACTAGTTTCATTCCTCCATTAGTACGGGTCTGCTATACACTTTAATACTAATTTGACCTTTGCTGATAATCAAAGTTACAGCTATCCCTCAGTTAAGAGTAAACAGTAAGCATTATATATTCATCATATGAGGGAGGACAGTAGATGTTTGTTTATCAATTCATAGTTCAGGCTTTATTGCAAGTCAAACTCTTCTTTCATGTCAAAGAGTAAGTTGTTTGGGTCTAGGATAAACAATACCGAGGCATTTGAACCATTTTAGCTCGCAAAATCCGGAGAGATATGAACTACGTCCCTTTTGGACCTTTCGTGTGTCAGGTATCTGTTAATCATGGATTCATGCCAATGATCAACCTTGATATCAAACACATGTCAAATAATTGCACTGCCCAGATAGAAACAACTTAACAACAAACAAGAATGCCATAAAACATATAATCAAATATTTTACAAACTAACACTCACCTGAAGGTAATTGAAGGATCAAACTCATTTGAAACATGGTCTCTTAAATGGACTTTTATCACCCGTAATTTCATAATTGTAGATTCTAGTAATCTGGTTTATGTCATAAATGCTGAATCATCATCTCTTTGACTTGTTATAATAAGTATGTAGAAGGAATTCTCTCAATTGTAAACTTTTGTACTCAAATGAAGGGTTCTAAAATAATAAGAGGCAAATCCTGTTTTAGGACTAGACTGGTTTACTTTAAATTGGTCGATAACATCGGTTCTGTTCTAGTGAAAACTTAATACACATCCTACATAGCAGGGTGGTATGCTGATCTCTTTCAGTCAGATGTATTAATCTTGGAGTTTATAGCTGACATTTTTTTAAGATTTGAAGAATGCTTGTATATGGTTGGGAAATTTACCTGTAAGAGCAGGGTGGTATGCTCATCTCTTTCGATCAGCGCACTCCATTGGGTTTTCCATCTAAGTTTCTTGTTCAGCTTCAATTTTGGCAGCACCCCTCTTGTACCAGGCCTTCTGCAGCTTCATGCTCTTCACCTTTTAGACACGATTTTTGTCTTTTTTGTCTTTTTTCAACAGAACATTATGATATGAACTGGATCGATAATAAGATGAAAAGAAGAAAATAAACAAGATAGATGATTATGTTAATGGGATAAACCGACCCCCCCGATGGTTTATATTAGTGAGATAAACCGACTCCCCGATTGATTAACAAATCAATACTTAATATTCATTCAACATAATCCCAGTTACATCCCTAATGCCCTATTTATAATAAAAGATAACCTAATCCTAATACTTGTAGGATAAGCCAAAGACTAACCCAATCCTAATAAAACTGGAACTCCTAATAATTATCTAAATATAATTAATATAACTAATTAATAAATCAGTTCATATCACATTATTCCTTTTAATTAACCTTATCGAGTACATCGTGTATTTGGTGTCAAACAATAAATTGAAGAAAAAATAACCTGCGGTAGTATCTAACAAATCTTCTCAATAAAACGATATACTATATCTGACTTGCAAGGATGATATTATACACATGGAGCAGGATTTAGAACTTTAGTTTCTTTGTAAGCATCAACTGTACTTGGTTTTCTGATATGTTTATGCTTTTTGTAGCTTCAATTGCCAATGCCTCCAGCAGGAGAAGGATCAGACGAAATACTTATAGCATTCTGCAAGGATTTACGCCCATCCTTAGATTGGTCCCAAAGAAAAGGCTGGACATTGCCTACTGTGGTATCTTTCTTTCTCCCTCTCATGTTTATAATATTGGTTTGTATATTTAGTTTCCTTCTATAAATTTAGCTATACAATCTCCATAAAGTGACCTTCCTAGCATGATTGATAATTTTGATATTGTCAGATAGTTTCAGAAAGTCATACACCCATACCTCTTTATTAAGCTGTATGATAGTAATAACTTGTGTGCAAAAGATACCAAATATGTAGTCATGTGTACATGATTTATCTAAGGAAAGCAGCTTCATCTCTAATTCTCTATGCTGGTTTCTCAACTATTGATTGAGTGGCAATAAAGGATCAACTAATATGAAAAATTAGAAACTATCATGCCCGGAAAATAAAAAGCTGAGAAGTAGCGTTTGTCTGATTGAAATTGGGTAAATTTGAGGTTCTGAATTTGTTGGGTTTTAAATGATGATGTAGAAAGATACAACTACCATGACAAAGTTTGATTAGGTCTACTTTATATTCGTTCATGTGCAATTCACAGCTTCCTAAATCCTAATATAATGTGGTAGAATGGTAGCCGAACATAGTGTAATACTGAGTAACAGACTAGAAAGTGGGATGCATATGCTTTGTCTGTATCATTGTCTGTTGGCTGCTAACCTATTGGGAATTTGGGATACAAGATTATGATAACAGTGGTACTAATCGACCGAGGCTTTGCATGTAAGTACACTTGCATCATATGTCAGTGAGAGAGAGAGTTATCTTAAGTGACCCAGTCCTCTAGATGTTTTCTATTTCTTTGTGTTTAGACTACAATTGCCGACAAGTTCTTAAGCTGAAGTATTTCCTAATTTTTAGAAAAAGTACATAGATTTAAGACAGTATAAACCTGTGATCATTGACATTAAATGCTGCATGCAGGACGGTCAGACTGCATCTGGCGCACAACTTATCTTTCCATCAAAGCAAGGTAAGTTAATTTTAAGCATTTATCTATGTAACCTGTCTTTCTAATTTATTTGCTGTTTTAACATGTGTCGTTTCTCCACAATGGCTTGAGAGGGATATTTTCGAGAACCAACTGTTTGCCAAGTGCTTGTTAATATTAATAATAATAAATTAAAAAAAAAATAAAAAAAAAATAAAAATTCAAAAACTACGTTGTATTGTAATGCTTTAAGCCACTCTCTTAGTTTTATTTGTCAACATCACATGTTTGTAGACTTATAGCCATTGAATTTCTGTTGCAGTTGCTGATATTGTATATGTTTGACAGTCCATGCTAATATAATATTTTCTCCAAATAGTTAATATTATAATGTATTGTTATAGGCATGACTTCACAGAGGGAGGAAGTTGAGCATGCTGTAGCAGCAGGCGGCGATTCACCTCTAAATGCATCTTCCACCACTGGTACTGGTATTGGTATATCTGTAAATTCATCAGCGGAAAGACAGATTTCAGAGCCCATAGATACAGCTGTTTTTGAAGATCTGAAAACGGATGATATGGAATCTACAGACAGTATATCGAGCATGCGTGTTGAAGAGAGTAAAGCAGCAGCAGCAGCTGAGGAAGATGTCGATTATAGTGTAGACTTAAATATAATGCATGAAGAGACTCTGGAAGCACCCATACTTGATCTGGAAGAACTTGCTAACAAAATCAAATGGATGAAGAGCATTTTACACAGTCATCGACCACCTAGTAATGATGGGACTTGCTGGAAGTTCAGCAGCTAACTACATTTAATCATAAACTCTGTTCCACTCTGTTGCATAATCTAGAAGGGAACATGTGACATTTTTGCTTGTTTCAGCAAACTACTTGATGCTTCAGTTTCATTTGCCAAGTTTGTAAATACTATACTTGATTCTTAGTAAGCATTTTTTATTTGGCTTATATTATTTCAATTGGCATAAGCAAACCATACAGTAATTAGATGGTCATATAATCCCTTCATATCACTAAAAAGTATTTACAAACAGAAGTTTTTACGAGTTATATAATACATGCAATTAGTTAACGTGGTCAAGTTTTATTTTTTAGCGAGTGAGTACTGTTTAACCTGGACAGTTTTTAGGATGTAAATAAATGTGAAAAAAAAAAAAAAAAAAATCATCAAGTTTAAATGATGTATGAAATGCATTTTTGATTGAAAGAGAATGCTTTTCAGTGTTCTTACTAGATAGGTAGTGGCTGTAGAAGACCAGGGTAGGGTGCTAAGTTAGGTTTGCATCTCTGGCAAGTGATACATTCCCTCACATACTTCTTAATCTCCTTCCTCAATCCCTTCCAATATAGTATAGAGCTCATCTTGTGAGTGGTAACCTTCACTCCATAATGACAACCAATGGAACTGTCATGAAAGTGAGCTAATAAATCCAATCTTAGCTGAACATCTTTGCCCACCAGAAACTTGTTTTTCATTAATAGCTGACCGTTAGACCATGTGTAGCGTTTCTTGTTGCAATTTCCAGCCTACAGCTCTGTCAAAATATGCTTCAAAGTTACATCATGTTTCCAACTTGTTATTCTTGCAGTAAAATCATTTGGCATAGTTACCACCATAGCTGTCGTTAAAAGACTTTCATGTTGCACTCTAGACAAGTGGAGAGTGATTAAACTCTTTACAAGTATTGGGCCTACACAAGTACTAATAGAAGGCCCACAATTAACTTTCCATTTGCCTTTATCCATCAAGCCCATAGGCTTCATTGTTTCAAATAGCACCTAGCAACTCTCTTTGACGCTTGAAATTCACAGCCTCTAGTCCTCTACTACAAGAAAGTATTCAGTCCAAACACAAACAAGATGTAACAACTAAACTATACCGTGTAAAGTTTCACTCTTCCTTATATTTGTTGCTGAAGTTTTTGTGTTCTTGGTTTGTTTATTGGGCTGCTGGAGTTTGTAAAATAGGTGCTTATTGGGCTCACTGGATTACCAGAGCTCATGGCAAGTTTTTCTTGTAGGTTTTGTGTAACCTAATGATACACCCTTTATTATATGCATATTAGTTGATGAACAATTTTCTTTTAAGTTTATTTTGGAGTTACGTAATAATACACTACATGATTGTATTGTTTCGAGATATCAAGCTAGTTTTCTCCCCAATCTTTTACCCCTTTTATATAGTATCTATGGACATTTTACTTTTCAGATTTCTAAATAATAAGTTCATATATCCAAAAAATTTAATATCTGAATTTCGGATATCCAAATATAGAAATTCATAATTTCAAATTTCACAGACATGGTTATATACATACCTACCAACCTTCACTGTAAAGTCAACATAGTTCAACATACTTAATACATCTACTAGATTTTTTTTTTTTTTTTTTTTTTTTTTTTTTTTTTTTCTCCTTAATTGATCATAACGATATCGTGGAAATGCTGCACGGACCCATATATATAGAAACAGAAAAAGAATCACCTTGATACAAAACCGGATCGAGCCCGGGATCTTATTTGAAATGGGAAGATCTAGGATAGGCGGCCAACCTCCTGGAGAGAGCAATGTGCATGGACCAGGTGAGTAGGGATGCATCTCCGTGGACCGCTCGTCGGGCCTTATAGGTGGTGGTATCACACCCTTCTCAAAGGAACCGTACGTGAGACTCTCGCGTCATACGGTTCCGTCCCGGAATCAGGACCCCCTTCTCAAACCAACTTGTCCTTCCTTTCTATTTCTCGGTAAGCGTTTTTTTTCATTCATTTATTGATTTGATGCAAGGTAGCTTTAGCTTGCTTCCAAGTCCAAGCGCTAGCAATAGAAGCTAGTCGTCAGAAGCGAACTTCCGGGCCGGGAAGGAGCCAAAAAACTGAACAGGTAAAAACCATGGATGCTGTGGAAAACCTTTCCTTACTTATTATTTTTTTTTTAAATTTTACTTGTAGAATGTATGGGATACAATATAAAAGCCATCATATATCTCCAAACTTTAACTAAACCTGCATTACTTATTTGTGCTATACAGGTAGACAATATATCTCCAAACTTATTAATATCTAACTTGATACTGACATTAGGCAATTGAATCATACTAATATGATATGAAATCTAGAGAACACCAAGACTTCTTTGTCAAACTTTTAAATTATGCATCAAGGGATATCTCCAATAAAAAGCTTGTCTTAATTTTATAATTGTCATTATCAAAACTTTGAGAGATCATAAAATAGAAATAATGTTTTTACGCGATATTTGTATTAACATGTTTATTTTATTTTATTTGTTGGTTAAGTTTCAAGAGTTGGTTAAAGTTTATAAAACCAACTAGTTAGTTTATTTGTTATATATGAAGGTTGAGTTAGTGTGATATCTCATTTGCCTAACATAGAAGCAGGAAGAATAAGAATGTAGTTCCATCTTTTCTCATTTCTTTTAATATATTTGGGTTTTATTAATAGTCTAAGAAGGCTTTTTTGATGGACCAAAAATTTTGTGAGGGCAACATTTGATTTGGGTTGAGTGCAACTTGAACAAGAGGCTTAAAATGCTAACAAATTACTTTAGATAATACAGCTATTTGACCATCTTAAATCGGTCTCATAACAAATTGTCTTGACGTATGTTCACACTACACATGCATAAATGGGTGATCTTGACGGCCTATTAAAGCTTGTGTGTTTTGTGTTTAAGAGAAAAACTATACATTCTTTGAAAGTCATTCATTCACAAAACATCGAGTAAAACTCGAATATAACCCGTATTAACAACCACGAGTCCAATATTACTAAATCCAGTCTACTGACACCTATAGTAGTGTCTTCATTAATCTAATGGTTTAAGAAGAAAGATGAAGAGATCAGTTCCTGAAGTGATTCAACAGTTGAGGTAACTGTTATATATTTTTAAACTTGCTTAGTCAAGATGGAATTATAAGCCATTGCTATGTTAAGTATTTAATATCATACTATTTGTCATATAATGTTTTAATCATGTACGTATATCGAATATATGTCTATCTTAATATCAATATATATATATATATATATATATATATATATATATATATATATATATATATATATATATATATATAGTGTAACTTTATTTTCAGAACCCTGTTAAATGCGAGAACTGCAAGAACTCCAAATTTGCATTAGAAAACATGCATGTTCATATAAAACATGTATGTTTTCTTACATACACCTTAATACGCATACCTGAGTAACATACATGTTCATATAAAACACTGTTAAGTGAACATATCAATGCAAAATGGTTTTATATGAACATGTATGTTACGCAGGTATGTGTATTAAGATGTATGTAAGAAAACATACATGTTTTATATGAACATGCATGTTTTCTAATGCAAAATTAGAGTTCTCGCAGTTCCCGCACTTAACAGGGTTCTGAAAATAAAGCTCCCCTATATATATATATATATATATATATATATATATATATATATATATTTTTTTTTTTTTTTTTGTTGTTGTTGTTGTTGCTCCTCCAGAGACCCGAGGATAATTTATACACTCCTTGGCTTATATTCAACTAAGCATTGGCCATTGCTATAGCTTGTTTTCTTGTATACCTTTTTATAGTTAATTTTATTCTTTTTACACATAATTTAAACTTAGAAATAGTTGACATAAAGCATATGGATATTATATTTGATATACATTAGGATATGGTGTCCTTTTATGGAAATACTAGCTTTATAGTTAAGTTTGAACAAAAAGGTCATATTAAGTTGTCCACACACAAAAAAAAAATAATAATAATAATAAATAAAAAAAAAATAAAAAAAAGTTGCCTCCCAAAATAGCAACTTTTAACTTGACAATAAATGCTATTGAGGGTTACGCCATAAGTACCTTGGCTAATAGCTCGTTCGAGATTTCCATAAATGAGCAACAAATCATGATACTCAAGTTTAAAGGATATCAGACTCGTTTACCAAAGATGAAAATGCGGGGTTTTCAGAAACGTTTACATGACAAACTGAACTGCAAAAATCAAAAACCAAACTGAACCGCAAAAATCAAAAACCAAACTGAACCGCAAAAATCCGAAACCAAACTGAACCGCAAACCATCAACTCAAATTTCGAATATCCGAAAACCAAAGACCGAAGGCAAAAATCCGAAACCAAACTGAACTTTTGGTGCGGGGTTTGGTTTTAAAAAACTTAAAACCGAATTTTTTGTTGGGGGTTTGGTTTTAGCTAGAAATCACCCTAAACCGCCCCATGTCTAAGACTCATGCTAATGGGAGTTGCCTCCCAACCACAACCCCGTAAAAGCAACGCGTTGCCCCATTAGCTCACCCCAAAGCGACGCGTCACCAAGCAACCATTTCAAAGTTGTGGTTGCTCACCCAACCGAAACATTTGCAAGATTTGTGTGTGTAGTTTGTTTTATTTGTTTTATGGAGTATGTTTTTTGTTGTAGTTTTCGGGGTCGCTTTTGTGGTCACCACTAGCTAGTTATGGTTGGGGTGGAGTTGTGGAGAGAGAAAGCTGAGGTGGCGCTGACGTGGCGGGGTTGCTTTTATGAAAATGGTGTTGCCATTAGCATTAGTCTTACGTAGCTTTGCTTAGTAATATGGACTCGGTTAAATGTAAATTTGGAAGATGACTAGACACCCGTGTAAATTAACGGGCTACAAATTTAATTTTATTATATGCTCTTTATGTAAACGAATGTTTAAAGACATCATATTCTATAGTGCTTGTACAATACTGAATAATTGTGAAAGATGTTTGGTACTAATCGAACGTAATCAAATGAGTTTTAACTCCTAATATTTCTCAAGAACTTGTTAGTATGAAAATTATACTACTTCAACCACTTATACTAGTCACATTTTACTGCTAGCTATTTCCAGCGAAAAACAAATACTATTTGATAAAAATCATCTAAAATATGTTGGTTTGATATGCACTTAAATCCATACGTTTTATATCATATATATTTTTTATATAATAAAACAAAACCTGAAGTGAGGACTTTTGTATTTCAAAAAAAGCAAACATTTTATTATTATTATTATAAAGATATTTAATAATAACCCTTAAATATTCCTTGATTTAGGAAAATATTAAAATTAGTTTTTTAGTAAATTGAGCACAAAGTATATGCGTCAAAAGTATAAAAAAGTAAAACTTTGTAAAGGTGGAGTAATCTACAAAATAACCAAGGGTTAAAAGCAATGTTGCAAAAATCGTGAATCAGTACTGAGGCGGTCGGGGGCGATTAGCGATTTTTTTACCGATTAATCGGCCGATTTTTGTGACTCGGCCGATTAATCGGCCGATTTCCGTGTAATTTTCTCCAAGGTCGCAGACCGATTAGCGATTACTCGCCGATTAATCGGCCGATTCGGCCGATTTTTGCAACACTGGTTAAAAGTGAAACATAATTGAAAGCAAATCGAAGAAAGTGTTAATTCTATATATTTACAATTTAAATAATGAAATATCATATTTAACCAACTAAATTTTATATGGTCATATTTATCCAACCAAAGCATCAAATTTGTAGTATTTACCCATTTTGATTATAAAACTAATTTGAAATAAATTTTCATTAATAAATTCCAATTATATCCTTTAACAATTCACATTTAGGCTTCTGCATCTATCTTCTGCTCCACTATATACTATACCTTAAACTATAATTCACTATGATCAGTATTTGTTTGTAACATTTTTTTGTTTAACCCTATATATTAATTTTTTTGTACTATCCATATAATAATAATAATAATAATAATAATAATAAAGAATAGTATTTTCTTTTCTTCAATTATTGTATACTTGAATAGTAACTATCAATAAATTATTTTTATCTTTTAGTGCAAAATTTGACCCTTTTTATTATTGTTTGGGGGGGGGGGGGGGGGGGGGGGGGGGCGGAATGGAAAAGGAAAAGGGTGGTGGTTTGAATTTCAAAGTCGACCAATTCATTGAAATGAAAACTTTCGAGAAAGGATTCCGCGATGCTTGGTTCAGAAGCAAGGTTACTACTTTTGCTTCTCTACAAACTATATCGCTTAGGCACATGATAGAGTATTACTACTCCATATGTACTAATAAGCTACACATTTTTTCATTGTCTCGACTAAAAAATATGATATACATTCTCTAGATCATAATATTGAATAATGTTCCCCACACATCTGCTCATTCTTTAAAGTAAAATGTCGACCAATTCTAACTTTTGATGGTTGCTACTACATAAAAAAGGAAATTTAGTGTGTGATTTATGGGCATTATTGTAAATGACCTACAAAAGAGGATCAACACTATAAGAAACATACCTTTGTGTCAGCAAGCAACTGTACAAAACAAGTCAATAATCTTTTTGTTCCTTCAGGTCATCGATAATGACTTGAAAGAGAACAACATAAAGCTGGAGTACTACGACTACAATTTTGAAGAAGGTCAGCTCACTAACTAGCTTGTTGAATATTTGGAAAATGTATTGCTACTAATATGTGTTGTTGCTCACTACCAGTACTTTTTCCTCCAATATTGATTAACTCTCATTCTCTCTAACTCTCAATAAGTTTCACTTTCAAAAGTTTGACAAATGGAAAGAAAACTGCCTACACTAATCAATAGAACATGCATTGGACAAATGTTTGACTTATAAAAGTCAAACAATGTCAATTGGTAATAGATCAATACAACCTATTGAAAACCTAAAGTTATGCAGATAGATTAGATTAGCCACACAATCAAATAGGCAACAGTTACAAAACAACATGCAACTTACAAACTGATTCATAAACATTCATAGCAAGTTACATATAGTTTATTCAAATCAGTTACTTACAAAACATTCATAGCAGACTACTATGGACAAACCCATATGATCTATTCAAATAAGAGAATACACAAACTGATTGACAAAACATCAATCATCTAATTTCAGCATTAAAACAACTTAAGCTAAAACTAGGCAACCATGGAGAAAGGATTAAGAACAAACCGACTTACAAAGAGTTTTAAACAACAAACTGGACATACTGTAGCTTGACATCATATCCGATTAAAGACAACTGTCCCATACATTACTATTGCCATTCCAAAACACAAAATAGAGGACCACATTAACCCATCCTCAACAACCATCACAACACATCAAACCTCAACACTCTTTCAGTCCTGTTTGTTTCTTTGATAAGAAATAACCGGACCATCTGACATGGAGCAAACCCTGCTTCATCCTTCAACTCCGTAAAACTGGCTGATGAAACAATTGCAACACTCCTCTTCACCTTTGATGGACCTAGTATCTTTGTTTTCTCACTTATGATGAACCCTTTATCCTTTGGTGATTTACAACAGTGAAAGAGAATTTTAGATGGTATATGCTGTTACAAAATGTACAAAACGTAGGATTAGTGGTGTTTTTTTTTTTTTTTTTTTTTTTTTTTTTTTTTTTTTTTTTTTTTTTTTGAAACTGTGATTCATATATTAATTACTCAACAGTTTCTTTGTACTATGGTGTATTTGGTGCCAAACAATAAATTGAAGAGAATATAATTCCTTTTAATTAGCCTTATCGAGTGCTATGGTGTATTTGGTGCCAAACAATAAATTGAAGAGAATATAACCTATGGTAGTATCTAACACATCTTCTCAATAAAACGTATATACAATATCTGACTTGCAAGGACGATATTATACACATGGAGTAGGATTTAGAACTTTAGTTTCTTTGTACGCATCAACTATACTTGGTATTCTGATATGTTGATGCTTTTTGTAGCTTGAGTTGTGATAAACGTTTTTTAATGCGTATAAAAATATACACAAAGTAGACGTGAGTTGAATTTTCTAATTAACCTTTAGGAAAAGTTTAACTTGCAAAAAACTCGTGAATACAATATATATATATATGTGATACCGAGTAAGTGATTACCCGGGTCGTGTCCCAACGAGGTGTGAATGGGCAATATCGTGAGATTTGAAAATTAAAATGCTTGTAAGGATGTTGAGAGATTATTTGGTATTGTGGAATTACGAGAAATTGCAAATAACGCACGAAAAATTAAATAAACGTACTAAGGCATGAATTCAAACAAGGAATGAAAAATAAAACTTAAAAACTACCTAAAAGTCTACGAAAACATGATAGGGAATTAGGGAACCTTAAAACGTAAGCTAGGTTAAAAACGTAAAAGTTAACTTAAAATAAAACGCGAGTGCGCGAAATTAAACGCGAATTTAATGCTACGCTAGTCCTACGGAGGTAAAAATGATTTTTCTACGTTCCTAATAATAAAAGATAATTTCGGAAAAAAGAAAATTATTTTTTTGCTTTTTAATTTTTTTTAATATGAATTAAATACTAAAATAATAAAATAAATCCTAGAAAAATAGTAAAACAATTTGGAAAATTATGAAATTTTTTTAGAAAGTCCATTATACTAAAAAGAAGCAAGGAAAAATATAAAATTGAAATAAACAGTTAAAAATAAGCAAGAATAAGCAATCTAATGGCTGATAAGTTAAATAAGGAATTAACACTAATACTACATTAAATATTAAACTAAAGTAAATCTCAAAAAAAAAGAAGACTAGCTCAGATGGGAGGGGTCTGGTTTGCGAAGCTTTGCAGTTGTGAGGGGGAGTTCACAGGTTCGACCCCTGTGACTTCTCTTTTTGCAACTATATTTTTTTTTCCAAATTTTCTTTTAAAAACTGATTAAGTAACTAAAAATAAGCATATTTTAAAACTACAACTATTTATAAAACTAAATCTATAAGTAGATAGAAGGGACTAAGGGGAGGCAGTTTGAACAAAAGCTAAACTAAGGCTTCTAAAGAGATCCTAAAAGCTATTTAAAGGCTGCTACAAGCTAACTAATGGGAGGATAAGGCTAAAGCATACTAGGGGAGTCCTAAAAGCACTAAGGGAATGGAAAATAAGCAGTGCCTAAGCCTAAAAAGCACTATATAAGCTAATCATATACTAGGCTGCAATTGCGGAAAATGGACAGAAAAGCTGCTGTAAAAAAATTTAAAAAATTCAAAAAAAATATGAGCAACTAGATCACCATCCAATTAACTTACGTACCAAATTTCGGGTAAAAAGGACTTATAACGAACGAATGAAAAATCAAAAACCACTTCTGTTATGCACATTTTCTTGACAGATTCGGCTCTAAACGGGCTAGTTTGGGCTAATTTTTAAGCTAGGGGGATAAGCTAATGAGACTAAACCAAATATAGAACAAACAAGGCAGCCTAACAAGCTTTCAAAATCACCAAGAATCAAGGACAAAGCTCAAGTTTGGAGCAAGTTATGGTCAATTGAAAACAGGTCAAAACTGGAAATTCATGGTGCAAGGCATAAAATGCTCAACTGGCCAACTTTGGGCTTATGCACAGGTTTGTAAAAAACTTCAAAAAATAAACTAAAAATAGGAGCATGTAGATGGGCTGACAAATAAGCTAGGTTATAAATTTTAGGTCATGAGGATAAGACATGAGCAAATGAAAAATCCCCTATTTAGGGCTGTTGGGGACTGATTTATATGGATGCAACAGTAACTGTTTCTAAGCAAAATGGGGCAAAATGGAGGTTTTTACCTATGAAAGTCAACTAACAACTAAAATATCCTATTGCAAACTAAAATGAAACAATAACAATGGCCAACGTGCAACAAACAAGAATCTAAGAAGGTTACTTAAACAAAAACAGTAGGTTTAACGAAGACTTGGAAAACGGGTTGGAAAGCTAGAAACTAAATGAACGTCCAAACTTTTGGTTTAAAACACTTAAAATAGGTAGGTAAAACTGAGTTGATAAAAGAAATCAAGCAAAAACCGATTTTTAGACCATCGAATTTCTTGTGCCAAACACCCCATAAGCAAGCTGATATGAAGTAAAATGGGGTAATCTGACAAACTAAGCTATGAAATAACTTAACTAACTAAAATCAAGCTAAATGAAGCACAAAATAACAGAATTAAACAAAAGTTAACCTAATATTCAAAATAAGGCAGTAAACTATAAAAATTTGCACAAATAAGATATTAACTGTTAAAAACACTTAAGCAAGCAACAATTAAACCAAATAGACAGGAATTGAACTAACAAGCAGTAATCTAAACAGAAATTAAACAAAGTGCAAGGAAATTAACTGGAAACTTTAAATTGCAATGACAAAACTACAATTACAAAACTGAAAATGAAATTACCATTCAAAGTTAAAATGTTACACTACTAAAGCAGTAAATTCAACAAGCAAAATAAATTGGTAACAATCTTCTAAAAACATGAAAATTGGACTTGGTACATAGAAAGCAATAAAGAGAAAACTTGAGTTAACTTGGCAAATATTTAAGGAAAACTTAAGATTGATTAAACTGACTGTAATAGTTACAAGATTTGAATAAAAAGCTAAATTTTAAGACAATAAACAGAAAACTAAACTAAACTAAACTAGAAAACATGGTCTAAAGACAAGGACAATCAAGTGTGGAGGTCCCTTTATATAAGCCTTCCAAGGTTCTTCTCGGGTTTCTCTTTGTGCTTTTTCCGTGTGTGAAAATAGCTTGGAAACAACTTGTGTTTGCTCCAATCAATCCTGACCATCAGATTCACATTGGTCCCCCAAGTTTTAATAGCAACCAACGGATTCACTTGTGGATGTTGAGGATTTCCAGCGTGGCAGAGGAAGGGGGAATCTCGTGAAGGAGGGGTGCTTTTGAGGAGGCTGGAGATGGAGTATTGCAGGAAAAAGCAGGGGAGTAGGGTTACATGGTGGGTAAATGGATGAAGTGGAGAAGATGATGTGTTTGACTAGTCAGGTTTGACCAGGGAAAAAAAAAGATGGCGTTTTATTATTTCTGGGTGCAAGGTGAGTTTGATATAGTGACTGGGCTGGGGCAATAGGTGATGGTGTATTGGGCTTGAAATGGTTTATTAGGAGTGTGTTGGGTTTAGGTTAGTTTAAGTTTAGTGGATTGGTGGTGGTATTAGGTTAGTAAAAGGATTAGGTTAAGGTAGTTAATTAGTTTAGGGTAAATTAGGTTTTAAGGTAAATGGTAAAAATGGGTTTTTTGGTTTCGGGTTTGTTTTTCCATGCACACTCCATTGCCATATCCCGGGGTTGACTACGAACTTGACTTTTTGTATTTTCTTTGTTTTTCTTCAAAATCGTGTCAAGTCGGTCCGGTAATGCTCCATTATGCTCCTATTCCCATGCAAGCTCCGTTTTCCCTCACATTTGCCTTATTTTCAATCCATTTGTACTTAAAATACACAAAAACACACTCCAAGGATATTTGCAATATAATTTGGTCATTTTTTGGTGTTTTTGGTCGTTTTGGCTCGTAAAATGGAGTAAAAGATATGTGTAAAAAGACACATATCAAGCTGCCAATGCCTCCAGCAGGACAAGGATCACGTAAGGATGTACTTACAGCATTCTGCAAGGATTTACGCCCATCCTTAGATTGGTCCCAAAGAAAAGGCTGGACATTGCCTACCGTGGTATTTTTCTTTCTCCCTCATATGTTTCTAATATTGGTTTGTATATTCAGTTTCCTTCTATAAATTTAGCTATACAATCTCTGTAAAGTGACCTTCCTAGCATGATTGATAATTTTAATATTGTCAGATAGTTTCAGAAAGTCATACGCAGGGGCGGAGCCAGAAAATTTTGCTCGAGGCGTCACACTTTAATAATTTTTGGAAACTACACTACAAATTGGTTTTTAGAGAGGCAAAGTACGAAAAAATCTATATATATTAGAAAATTTATACTATAATTTTTTTTCGCTAGGGGGGGGGGGGGGGTACGTGCCCCTTGTGGCCCCTCCTTGTCTCCGCCCCTACTTGATCTGGAGGAACTTGCTAACATACTTGATCTGGAGGAACTTGCTAACAAAATCAAATGGATTAAGAGCATTTTACACAGTCATCAACCACCTAGTAATGATAGGACTTGCTGGAAGTTCAGTAACTAACTACGTTTACATAAACTCTGTTTCACTTTTAGTTACCTTATTTACGTTAATTAGAGATGTGGTCGAGTAGAAATGTGGTAATCCAAACTTGTATTAGTTGCATAATCTAGAAGGGAACATGTGACATTTATGCATGTTTCAGCAAACTACTTGATGCTTCAGTTTCATTTGCCAAGTTTGTAAATACTATACTTGATTCTTAGTGACATTTTTACTTGGCATATATTATTTCAATTTGCATAAGCATACCATATACTCTTTCCATCCCAACTAATAGTCCACTTTCCATTTCGGGTTGTCCCAAAATTATTGCCTCTTTCTAAATATAGTTGTGAATAATGTAGCAAGTTTATCATATTGCACCTAATAATACTAAGAATTACAAACTTCAGTCAAAGCTTTAAATATAGTTGTGTATGTTTTTTTTAGAACAATTATTTTGAGACATAAAGAGTAGTAATTAGATAGTCATTTATCTGAATAACAAATTATAAAAAGATTAATGATATAAAAGTAAAGAAAATCTTATCTCCATCTCATAAAAAAGTATTTAGAGGGGTGGCAACCTTGCCTAACCATGTCTCAAGTTTTTATACCAACAACCAATCAAAATGTTCCAACTCATTTTTTGCCTAACAATGCCTAAACATTGATTTTAAGTGGCAATCTTGCCTAAAGTCAAGCATTAAATGTTATTTAATTATATAATTTAATAAAAAAACATAATTAAACAATTAATAAAAAACAACTACATTTTATTAATAATTCAAAACAAAATTACATAACACTTAAAAAAAAAAAAAAAAAAAAAAAAAAATTTCAACAAAAATAGATAATCACTAGTCATCGAGGTATGGTAAGTCTTGAGCCGCTACGTGCGCCGTAAGATTATATCGAAGACGATTATGGATATCTTCGTCGAGTAACTCATGTAGCACATTATCATCATAAACTGACGTTACCGGCGGATCCATTATATGAACCAGTATCAGCTGTCAAGAGACTCAAAAGTCTTTAATAGCATGACACTGTTAACTCTTTGAAATCTATGACCTCCTCCCTCATATTTATTTACTCACCTTTTCTACCCACTTTTTACCATCCCATTCAACAATTTCCAAGCCACATTCATCATCTTTCATCGTGCCCTCTGTTTTCTTTTAATTTCTAAAGCAAAACTATGTCAACCAATAACATGTTGTGTTATCCGGATTCATTTACTTGAGAGGTCAATATGCTACTTTACTTGTATCATTGTATCAAGGTAGATTACTTTTTTGTTTACCAATTACCATGTTCTAAAAAATAAAGACGAACATGAAAAATATTGTCTCATATTCTTCATTTTTTTTTTTTTTTTGTTTTTTTTGTTTTTTTGTTTTGAATACAATGCACGCTCCTATTCATTTAATGTCAAACGGTCGAATGTTGCATAGAACTTCTCCATACCGAAACGGTAGAAATCACCGATTGGGGCACCGATCGGGCCATGCCGCTGCAGTGGCAGCCATGGTTGCCGATCGGCAGTCTTTGCCGAACTAGTTTCACCGCAAGGATGCCACCACCCTTACAAACAAAAGTCTACTGTACTATTTAAAATACGTGCAATTAATGCAAATCTTTAATTTATTAAATTAAAAATTACATTTAATTATAGGGGATGATTTGCACACCACATTTTTTTATATTTTCACCACACTCTGTGCATTAACATGTTGTACGGTATACTATACAACTTGTACAGAATGGTGTAAGTATAAAAAAATTTGGTGTGCAAATCAACATCCTTTAATTATAGAGTTAATTACATAAAAAGTCATCATACTTGCCACTTTTTGTCATTATATGTTGTAGGGGTGAGCTCGGTTCCGGAACCGAACCGAAATCGAGAACCGAAAAATAGATGGACGAGGAACCGAGAACCGGACCAAGTAGCATGTCTCGGTTCCGGTTCGGTTCTAGGTTCCTGCAGGTCTAACCGGTTGGAACCGGAATTTTTAAGAAAAATGCATTATATAAGCTACAAATAATAAGTTTAGAACGTGTTTGATCTTCCGCATAATACATCCCAACTAAATGTGGACATGGGTTTGACTTAGTGTGAATATTGACAATGGCCAAATAAAGGAATAACAGACTAATCAAAGCTTGTCTGTTTTCCAAGTTATGTTGCTTCTGTTATAATAATAATAATAATAATAATAATAATAATAATAATAAACACAAACACTAATAATGAAGTTACAAGTTAAAAATCATAGAGCTAAGCATTGATTCTTTCCTTGGTTATGTTTGTACTACTGTTACATTAAGCAAATAACTTTCTTGCTCCTACTGTTACCCACTTATAGTTGATCAAAACATAAACGCAATTACACAAACACATACATGTTGTTGCTTCTTGCTAATGTTATGTTCAAACCAAAAAAATTGTTGCAACTACTACTAGTGTTCTGGCCCGTCCCGTGGATTTTGAGGGCCATGTACCGTAATTACGGATTGGCTTCGTGAATTGAAAGATTCAAATACATGTAAACAACCTCACTAAAAGTGCAATCAATGTAGGTATACAAACAGAAAATTAACACATTCTTGACAAAATATCTTCATAACATTTTACTTAGATGCAGCTAATTCAAACCAAAATTGAACATGCATCGTCTTTAATTTGGTATCAGTATATATAGGATCGAAGGAATTAAAAATAATAATAATAATAATAATAATAAAGTGTAGTCGTCATCTTAAAATAATTGGAATCATGGCACAATTGAACATTCTCGATTTAAAAGACAAGTTGTTAAATAAACCTCTATACCCTCTTAATATGGACAATATGTTACATTTTATGTTAGACAAACATATATATATATATATATATATATATATATATATATATATGAGAGAAACTTAAAATTAAAACGCATGAAAATATAGTTCAATAATTTTTTTAAAAAGTTATCAATTCATACATAAAAACTTCTCACGTGGGACCCTTTAACAGACTCAAATTTTGGGGGGAAAAAAAAAAAAAAAAAAAAAAAAAAAAAAAGAAAAAAGAAAGAAGAAGTGTGAGGCCTGTCATTGCCTTGAGGTACAATTATTCTAATGAAGAACTGAGAACCGGACGGTTAATCGGATCGGGTTGGGTCGGCTACAGCAAGCCCTTTTTCCGGATCACCACTTCCATCATTCAAGTAAGTATCCAGCTCTCGGCCATTGCGGAACACCCCTTTTTCCAGATCACCCTGTGTGAATATGAAGTAGTGTTAAAAAAAAAAAAAATTTAAGAGTGCACCCCCTAAAAAATACTGGAAAATTGTGGTTGCATAAAGTGTTTTGAAATAAGAAGAAGAAGAAGGAGGAGGAGGTCAATAGATGGACTTTAAGCATTTTATCCTCTTATTTCCTGGCCCACTTATAAAGTAAAGTTACTGATTTTTTTAGCCCACTTATTACTAACGAGGATGGCTGTGAACCGCCGCGTTGCGGCGGAGCAGCGATCGTTCGTTTGGGTATATATGTATAATGTATTTATTCACCTAATAGCGTTTGTTCGTGCGATCTATGAATAAATGAACGAAAGTAGTCTAGCGGTTTTCGTGCGTTTTTGTTGATGTTGTGTCTGTCAGTGATGCTGTTGTAATGGGCAGTTGGGCACTGCCTTTGTTTTATGAAATGCGTGTTATGTTTTGTCGCATGGTTTCAAAAGTTATGTATACTTTGTTATTGACTATGACACTGATGATACAAAAGTATGGAGTATCCCGTTTTGTTTTTGTTCGTCATCTTTCTCAAAAAATAGGTGCGTCAGTATTTGTTTTATAAATACAAAAGTTGTCCCTGCAGTATGGTAGCAATTATGGAAATGTAAAGTTTGTGAATACTTTGTATATGAAAGCCCGAAATGAAGAAAAAAAAAGACAAAACGGGCCAACACATTGGGCCTGTACAGAAAGTCTGGACCTGACAATGAAACACAAAGTTGAAGCCCAAACGCAGCCCAAAAAAAAAAAGAAAAAAAATTACTTGGCACGGTACCATATATTTGACGGCTTGACGCTCTATATTACTGTAGTATATAGAATTTACTACTGTATAATTTTTAATATTTGATTTGTTCAGTCAAGTGTTTTAGGATTTTATTGACAATTCAAAACCTGCATCTTTTCTTTTTATTGGTTGATAATTATTTAGGGCCCGTTTGGTTTATAGATGAGGTTAGAATTTGGATTTGGATTAGTATTAGGATTTAGGGCCCGTTTGGTTTGTAGGTGGGTTTAGATTAGGATTTGGATTTGAGTGTAAAGTTGTAGATTAAGATTTGGATTTTGATATGATGTAGGAGAGAGAAAATAATATTTAAAAATATATAATATATTAAAATATAAATTAAAATTAAAATATGTTATATAAAAAAAAGAAAAAAAAAATAGTGAGAGGATGAAATTTTAAAAGGGCCCACAAATATATGTTTTTGTCAGAAAAGTCATGCAGGAGAGAGACGAAAGTCATGTATATGACGAGATTTCTAGATGCCCATGTATCCAGGATTTAACTCAAAGTCAAAATTCACAATATTGCACCAAACAACATATTTTTACTTTGATCCCCAATTTCACAATCTAAGGACCCATACCAAACGGGCCTTTAGATTTGGATTTGGATCTTGATTTGATGTAAGAGAGAGAAAATAAAAGTATAAAATAAAATATGTTATTATTTTATTAAGTTATATAGGAATATTAAAAAAGAGTGTGAGAGAAATGAAAATAAAAAAAGATTATAAAGTAATGGGACCATATATAAAAATGAAATCCAGTCACCCACATGGGGTTTCTCTCTTTTACTGTTCGGGATTTCATCCCTTTTTTTAACCTCAAAACTTCAACCAAATGAATATACATTTGACCAATGTTTTGAAAACCGGGTTCAAAATCGACCCGGTCGAGTCACCGTGCACCGGGTCAACCGGTTCGACCGCCGGGTCAACCCGGTTTTCAATTTATTATTTTTTTATTTTTTTGACAGGGTCAACCGGTTCGAACGCCGGGTCAACCGGGTCGACCACCGGGTCAACCCGGGTTTTTATTAAAATTTTTTGAAAAACTGAAACCCGGCCGGGTTTCGAGAACCGGGTCACTCAAAACCCGGCGGGTCAAACCGGTTAACCCAGTTTTAGAAACCCGGGTTGTTTTGACCCGTTTTTTCGGCCGAAACCGGTCGAACCGGTTAACCCGGCCGGGTCGACCCGGGTTTCAAAACCTTGCATTTGACTCATACCAAACCTGGCCCCAAAACACGGAAAGCAAACGGACCCTTAGTTATTTGACTAGAATGATTAAAAATAAAGAAATAATACGTTTTTATCAAACGATATTAGGTTAGCTTTATTTAACACTAATACCAAAGGAACTTAATTAGATTCCTAGATACCGAATAACCAATTCAAAATCTCAAATAAGTGCAAACTTGATAAACTGAACAGTTATGGGTAATCTGAAACCCCTAAAATCCGACCCGAAAAGTTGACCCGGAAAACCAAAATTTTTTACTCGTATTAACTGTGAATCGAACAGAAACAAATTTAAGAAGTAAAAGCATACCTCGTCGTCAGCAGACCTTCTTCTACAAGTGAAGTGATAGGCAGCAAACAGCCCAATCACTGCGACTAGTATGCTGCCACCGATTTCGATGATCTTCACTACGCCGTCGTTTCCCGTCCCCGTCATGATATTAACAATCTCCGTCATGCTGTTGTTCCCGGTCACATTCATGTAGTTAATGATCTCAGTCATGTTGTGTTAATAGATTGATGGTTTATGATGATATTCTTCTTTGCACTGAAAAAAAGAAAAACTAAAGATAGCAAATGCGTATTTAAACTCGTTTTCGGATCGTCGGGATTGATGATCCATCAACACTCACTTGATGTTGACATATTCTTTGTATATCACAATGCTCAAAATCCATCAACCATTTTTCTCACATACCTCGTTGCCATAAAAAAAGGTTACTTGAATTTTTGTCACCATGCGTCAGTGGAAGATTGTAACGACATGATTTTGTTACTGACATCACACACCCTTTTCTCACACGACCTTTGTTATTACTCCCTTTTCTCACACACCCTTTATCAGTGGAAGTATTATTTTATTATAACACATCGATTTTATTATAGGCAAAATGTGTGGCTCTTGTGTATGTAACCTTAGATGTAGGATCACTAATACTACCTCGTTTTGTGTCTTAATGTGCCATGAACAATAACGATGTCTTCATGGCACATTAAGAAACACCAACCGGAACATCTTCGACCATTTAAAGCCCGTTATAGTGATTTCAATGAATCTTATAAAAATTGGTGCAAATGGAAACTTAAATTTGTTGGTCAAAATCCATCAACCATTTTTCTCACATACCGTTTTCCGACGCGCCCGTTACCTCGCGCGTTATTTCTTTGTTAGTACTGTATGTTTTATTACTTGTACATTTCGTTGCCTTTCAGAAAAAAAGGTTACTTGAATTTTTGTCACCATGCGTCAGTGGAAGATTGTAACGACATGATTTTGTTACTGACATCACACACCCTTTTCTCACACGACCTTTGTTATTACTCCCTTTTCTCACACACCCTTTATCAGTGGAAGTATTATTTTATTATAACACATCGATTTTATTATAGGCAAAATGTGTGGCTCTTGTGTATGTAACCTTAGATGTAGGATCACTAATACTACCTCGTTTTGTGTCTAACTGATCATATTCTATCATGTCACCTTTTACCCATTTTTTATAAGATTCATTGAAATCACTATAACGGGCTTTAAATGGTCGAAGATGTTCCGGTTGGTGTTTCTTAATGTGCCATGAACAATAACGATGTCGAGTGTTTGGAAAAACTTTGTGGACTGCATTGCAAATTGCTTTATCCTGATCCGTTATTATTGAAGCCAGATATTTGTCAAACATGCACACTAAGAATTGCTCAAATAACCATTCAAAAGTTTCTTCCTTTTCATTTTCTAGCAATGCGGCACCAATGAGTATGGACTGGCCATGATGATTCACCCCGACAAACGGTGCAAATGGAAACTTAAATTTGTTGGTCAAAATCCATCAACCATTTTTCTCACATACCGTTTTCCGACGCGCCCGTTACCTCGCGCGTTATTTCTTTGTTAGTACTGTATGTTTTATTACTTGTACATTTCGTTGCCTTTCAGAAAAAAAAGGTTACTTGAATTTTTGTCACCATGCGTCAGTGGAAGATTGTAACGACATGATTTTGTTACTGACATCACACACACTTCTTTCCTCACACGTCCTTTATTATTATTATTTTATTATAACACATCGATTTTATTATAGGCAAAAGTGAATGTGTGGCTCTTGTGTATGTAACCTTAGATGTAGGACCCACTAATACTACCTCGTTTTGGGTTTAAATGATCATATTCTATCATGTCAGTTTTTTTATAAGATTCATTGAAATCACTATAAGACCATTAGGTACCCTTGAGCCGTCCCGTTGGTGCCGTGGGGAAAATTGGTGTCACATCATCACCTTTTCTCATAACACCAGAATTCATCACAACACCAAAAACACCTCTCCCCCTCCTATAATACCAGATTCTGGCGCCGTCATGCACCCTTGGACCCCACATATTTTTTTTCCCATTTATTTAAATAAACAACACATTTAACAACAATTAAAATATCTTTGATAAAAAAAACTACATTAAATAATAAAATGCATAAAAATAAAATCAACACTTAACAATGAGCATACATAAACTAAACAAGTTGGGGTCAAAATTCTACCAAAAATACACACCATCACTTAACTTTCGTATAAGGCCCCATAGTAAACCAAATTTGGATTAATTAACAAGGTAGGTGTAACAATTCGCAATTTTAGGTTAATTACTATTCCCGGAAAATTTACTATTCACTTTTACTATTCATTTTTCCCGAAATTTTCCCGAAAGTTGATTTTTATTTCATATTCTCGAGTGATAAATCATTTCCATGGCAAATTAAATGTTTGACATTCGTCAGATCATTTTCGTGAAAGTTATTAAGGAATTACACGTTTTAGGGTAAAACGTCATTCAGAAATTCTACGCACAACGAAATTCGACCCCGTTAAGTGACCCCGCATCGGAAAAATGTTTGACACACTCATGATTTATTTGAGAATAAATCATGACTGAGAAAAACATGACCAAAACTAAACCTCGGCCGTGAAAAACTGGAATTTTCAGTTTTAAGCGTTTTTACTCAGCCGTAACCTTAGCCTATACCTGCATCGCATTTCTAAAAAGATTTGAGTTTTCAACTTATTAGAATAAGTCAACATATTTTTCCCTCCTCCTTTGACCAAAAATCATTCCTTGATTTTATAAGTCATTCCTTGATTTTTAGGCTTACGATTTGATGTCTAAAAGACATTTAATACCAACCGACACTAGACTGAGCCCAGTCTAGACATTATAAGTCATTTTAAATCATTTTTATCCTATTAGAAAAGTAACATTTTACTTTTCTCAATTTTACGCAATATTCGTACGTTTTACGTATTACGCGTTTTAGACCCGTGTTTCCAGTTTTAGCAGGGTTTTACCACCCAAATGGAACCTACCACTCATTTTATATTTTATTATGGAACATATGGACATGTTTAACAATACTTTCAAGTTCCATAATTTTACGATACCCGGTTTTACGTTTTGAGGCTTAACAGTTTACGGTTAGCATCTTACGGAGTCAAAACTAGCTCCATAAGTAGGATATTATCATCCAAAGGCCTAGTCACCCTCCTTATCCTTGACAAACCGCCATAGGGGGGGGGGGGGAGTCACCCCTTGGTGTGGCTTAATCTCAAGCTTAAGGCATTAGGATGATTACAAGTATACAAGCTTGTTATGGAAGCTTTGACTAGTCACAAGTTCTAACCTCCTCAAAGCACCTTCCTAACCTCCTCAAGCTCCTACATAAGCCCTCTCCCCCTCCTATTTCGTTCACCACCACAACACAACACACTTAGCTTTATTTCTTCCAAATTATAGCAAGGTTCAAGTACAAGTTCAAGGTAGAAACTCTAGTTAGGTTATCATTCATCAAGCACTTCCAAACCCTAATAAACTTTGGTGATTTTCTCTTGAGTTTGAATCCACTCAAGTCACCTCAACTTTCATCATCTCTCTTTCAAGATTACAAGAGTAGAAAGATTGCATGAAGTGAAGTGGGTTGAAGTAAAAGTCTATCAAAGTTCTATCCTTACATGTTAACTTCCTTTCTTTATTTGAAAGCCAAAAGTTGTAAGCCAAACCCTAACATGCTTCTTGTTAATTAATCATGTTCATGTTATTTTCATATTATTCTTGCTATATTATGTCTTGTATGCATGTCCATGATGTATAAAAGTGAGTAAAACAAGTTATTGTACATGATTGATAAGACAAGTTAATAAAACAAGTAAACTAGTGACTTTCTTGGTATAACCTGATCAAAATGGTAAAATTATGATATTGGATCATTACATATTACAGTAGAGGATTTAACAAGGAAACCATAGCAATTTGAACCACCTAAAACGAGTATACGAGTCAAAAGTTACGCTCATTTGAAGTTACCAAAGATTTGCGGCAAAACTGCCTAAACCATACTGTTTTGCATTCTGACTTTTTGAAAGTCACCCTTCTGGTCCGATTCATCAAAAAGTTAAAACACGAAAGTTGTCCCGAACGCCGTTTTCGTTCAGGAACAAAGAAGCTCGAGCCCTGAAAACGCTTTCCGAGTGATAATTTCTTCAAATTCTAAACAGCCCATTTTTAGACCAAAGTCATTATATATAGGTTATGGTTTAAAAGGAACAAGAGGTCTTATGACCTATAATCAAGACCACAACCATGGCTAGAGCCAAGGTTGAGTCTCATGACCATGGAACAAGGACCAAAGGTCATGGCAAGGCCATGACTAAATTACCTTACAAACTTACTTAGGCGAAAACATGGAACAAGGAATTGGCGATAACTTGAACAAGCAATTTGGATCTACTTCACTTAAAGGAACCATGAGATATTACAAAGAAAAATGGTCATACAAGACTTATGAAACTTCCCCTAATAACAATCTTCATGTAAAAATAAACTTTCCTAAGTTTATTCAAATATCGGACATGTAACTTTTCGGATCAAAACTTATATCTATATATTTTATCAACTACTACAATAGTAGGGAGCCTCATGTGAGGAGTTCATTATGTAAGCCGTCGAGATGAGTTGTGGATTTACGAGTTAAAGTGTCCTGGCTCCTCGAACGCTTACTAACATGACTTCTGAATTATGTCGGCCCGAACGGTAGTAAACGATATATAAAACATACATGTTTCATGAATCTTTTCTTTCAAAGACTTACACTATACATCATACCACATCATGGACTAAATGCAAGATATATATATAGGCACTACTTCATATTCTTTACACAAATCCTAAGTCGCGACATTCTATTATAGGTTGCTCGTAGAAACCTACACGATCCAACCATTACCTTCATTACTTGCTATCTTACTTAAGGTGAGTTCATAGCCCCACTTTCCATTACTTAATTGTTTTACAAACCCTTGGGGGGAATACATGCTATTTTTAACCGAGCACAATGTTTTTAAATTGTATGCTTGCCTGATTGTTTTATTATCACTAAGTACCAGCCTTGCTAAACTGAGATCCCTTATTATGAACCATTTAATCACTAGCAATAGTGAGCGCAAATATTGTGAATAGGCCTATTGGGATTGACGAATCCTATTTGTATTGACTAAGTTCAAACAAATGCACTAATATTTGAGATTTAGGTATGTTAGCAAAGTACCTACCGGGATAAATCTGCCGATCGATATTGGTACACGTTAACGTTTTGGTGTCATAAGCTTAGTAATGATAATAACTGTTTTGTTTTCCAAACATTGGTGTGAGTCTATAGCTCACACTACCAACATATTGTGTTCAAATATTAAACAAACTCTATGAATATCACTCAACCTTTGTGTTGACCTCTCAAGCATGTATTTCAGGTTCAAGACGATCAAGGATGGCACGGAAGGGCACGGATACTCAAGAGGGCTATAAATTTTATTATCATTCGAAAACTCACTTAATGTGATTTGTAAACATGGAACCAATTGGGACCTCATTTTGTAACCTCTGATATTTATGTAATTTGAATGATAAATCTTTTTAATACGACTCGGTTAGAGATCGTTTTCTATTATTATGACTATTGTGCCGTCGAGTAACACCCAAGTTGAATTCCGCTGCATCATGAATTGGGGGTGTAACAGATTGGTACCAGAGCCATGGTTATAGAGAAACGGGTCTAAGTGAGACCTAAACTATAACTACAATCACAAACAAAAACATTTTATAGCCTTCCGCTCTCCGTGTCTTCCATCCTCCAGACGATTATGGACTTAGTAAGCATGTTATGCTACACAAACATATTAGTATATTCATATATACTCATTTTGAGCATTTCCCCGTAGACATTTTTATGTTACACACTTCTCACATTTTGAGCACTTTCCATAAACATTGAATTGTTCTAACATAGAAATTCTTTTCATAGAAATCATGTGCGTACCCACTTCTCCCGATTATGTGCCCACTCTACCTAATAACTTCCAAGTCTTACCACCCTCACCCGAGTTCGGATTTGACTTCGTAAATGCCTTCGCTTCTGATGACGAAGAAGAACCTTTCGAAGATTCAACCGACGAAGAAGAGGATGAACCAATGCCAACTAATTTTGCGATGAATATTTCTAATTATTTTGAACAAAATTGGGTTGAGGCAGACTCCGAGGAGGATAATGAGTATGAATATGTACTAGAGCCATTACCACCACCACTATCACTTCCCTTTGATATCCCTACATGTGATGAATTGGATCACTCATTATGGATCGTATCACGACCACCATTGATCCAACAAGAAATTCAGCATGTAAACTACAGTTTCTCAAACTTCATTGACTCGTACCCCTATGACACACTAAACCAAGAAGTTGCCGATCAATCAGAGCTGCTCGGACCTTCTAACCCGCCATAGACTAGTGTGAGGATACCAGTTATCTTTTGTACTACTATACTGATTAGACTCAGTTAGTAAATGTTATGAAATCCATGTAATAACTAGCGATAGTAAAAACGTTGTAATTACTAAACTGAAAGTATCAGTTAGTAAATTTTGAAGAAGCTTGTAATAAGTTTCGATTTTGTAAATCAACCAACGTTGTATGAATAAAACTCTTGTTTTATACTATCATGTGTTATGCCTTTAAATCTTCAAACATAATTATTCTATCATTTCCCATAAAAAATCATGCTTATTTCACAACTCTCTACTCATGACATACCTTTTATATAATAGAATCATGGCGCCAACGAAGAAGACACCACCAGCAATGACTCAAGCTGCTATTCGCAAACTAGTTAAAGATAGTGTAAAAGCAGCAATAGCAACTGAACGAGCAGCCATAGCTACAAAGGCCGCAACAGCCTCTAAAGCTGCTAGAACTGCTGAAGATGCTAGAACTGTTGAAACTACTAGAACTGCTGAAGCTGTTCGAATTGCTGCAACTACCATCAATACTAGAGGACCGAACCCATCCGATCCTCCAGTAATAAATATTGATCCGGTATGTAAGAGCTGCACATTCAAGGGTTATTTAAATTGCCAACCCACCAATTACAAAGGTACTAATGGAGCTGTAAATTTTAACCCCTGGTTTGAAAAAGCGGAGTTAGTAGTATTGATCAACAAATGCACCGAGAATGATAAAGTTCAATATGCCACCGGTCCACTATTGGATGAAGCATTATCATGGTGGAATTTAGTATCTCAACCAATAGACATCCAAAATGATTATAAGCTTTCTGAGGATAACATGAAGAAAGAGTATTACTCTCACAGTAAAATGCCGTTAAAGGAACCATGTTGTCATCCAGAAGTAGAATTCTGGAACCATGTTGTTAAAGGAACCGACATCCTGAGTTACAACCGCCGATTCCATGAATTGAGGATACTATGCCCAACGATGGTTTCGACAAATGAGAAACTGTTGGAAGAGTATATCTGGGGACTCCCACCAAGCATACAAGGGAACATGATTACGTCTAGTCCCAAAACACTTGATGAGGCTATGCGGATGTCTCGCAGCCTCATGGATCAGGTGGTGCAGACAGCGGAAACCCAAAGACAAAACTTCAACAACTCCAACAACAATAACAATAGAACCAACAACAACAAGCGACCATGGGATGGTAACCATGGAAGTAACAACAACAACAACAACAACCATCATAACCAGCAAAACAAAAGACAAGGCGCTGCAACGGCTTATGTTGCTGCACCAACCAGAGGTGGATATACTGGGACTCAACCACAGTGTACTAAGTGCAAATTCCATCACTCTGGTCCTTGCCCGGCTAAGTGTCGCAACTGTCAAAACATTGGACACCTTGCCCAGAATTGTAGAGCCAAGATTGTAGCTACCGGTAGCAACACACAACCAATAGTTATATGCTTCGGGTGTGGAGAAAGTGGTCATTACAGGAACAGATGTCCCCAAAAGCCAAGGCCAACAAGTTGAAGACATCCAAGGGAAAGCATATATGATAAGAGAAGAAGAAGCTTATCAGAATCTCAACAACGCTGCAGAACAATGAAGTTTAGAACTTAGCAGTCATATTTATTTATGCACTATATTGTACTACGTGTATGTCATCCCTAGTAATGGGAGTTTTATGACTTAAGAATATTTACTGTTCAATAAACAACTCTTTGTGATAATTCTCATCTATTGTACTTTCTATCTCCAAACCAATTTGATTGTTTAGTAGACTATTACCATTCTATAAGATTTACCTAGTTATCTTATAAACCATTCAACAAATTTTACTTCAAGCTATTTTGTTATCACTTTATTGTTTCACATCATGTTACTCCAAGATATTTTACCACCATCTTAGAAAAATAACTTCATTGATACCACCCTATAAATCAATATCATGCCTTCATTTCCAACTTTCATCACAAACCACTAAATCTCAACATACCAAAATGAAGAACACAAACCTTCTTAACCTTCTCACCATCATCATCTTCACAACCCTTAATCCCACAAGCACACTTTTAAAGCTCAAATCATCCTTAGTTACACCACAAGCACCCTCATCAGCTTTACAAAATTGAATACCATCTAAAACTTTTAAGAAACACAATACTACGTAACTAAACCGAACATCACATTATCGGTCCTAAATTATACATAGCCTGATCACCTATGTCTAATTCAGGAGGGATCATGTTATGCTGGGAGCAGTCACCTGTATGTTTTCTTAGAAACGGACTTCTCACTTATAATCTTAAGACAAATTTCGTGTGAAATTCATGAAGTATTCATCCGATAGAGTATGACAATTAATCACTCTTACTCTACCTTTACCACATAAAAGTAAACCTCATCCTATGCCATACCCTGAGCCGAAAGGAACGGTTTAAACCATTACGAGTCCGAGCCTTAGTTTTAACCATAAATTCAAACTTTCCTGCTCAAATCCTTCACATTCAAGCTGAGGCAGTGAAACAAGAAGACATCCAAAAGGAAAAGTTGGATGGCATGATACAGAAGAAATTCGAAAACCGTTCAGATGGAACTCTATGCTTCCAAGGTCGAAGTTGGTTACCACTTTATGGTGGCCTACGAGACTTGATCATGCATGAACCTCACAAGTCCAAATACTCCATACATCCAAGATCTGATAAGATGTATCATGATCTTAAACTACTCTATTGGTGGCCAAACATGAAAGCCGATATTGCAACATACGTTAGCAAATGTCTTACATGCTCCAATGTAAAAGCCAAACATCAAAAACCATCCAGTCCATTGCAACAACCATAGATTCCTATGTGGAAATGGGAAAGAGTTACTATGGACTTCATTACCAAGCTCCCAAAGACATCAAGCGGTTATGACTCCATCTGGGTCATAGTTGATCGTCTCACAAAATCCGCACACTTTATACCAATTAAAGAGACTTACAAAATGGAACAACTTACTCGACTGTACGTCAAAGAAATAGTCTCAAGACATGGTACACCGATATCCATCATATCGGACCGAGATGGTAGAGTTACTTCCAATTTCTGGCAGTCACTCCAGGACACCTTTGGAACAAATCTAGACATGAGTACAGAGTATCATTCTCAGACCGATGGTCAGAGTAAACGAAACATTCAAACACTTGAAGACATGCTTCGAGCTTGTATAATAGACTTTGGAAAAGGATGGGATACTCATCTACCATTAGTCGAATTTTCATACAATAACAGCTATCATATAAGTATTAAAGCAGCTCCATTTGAGGCACTTTGCGGTCGAAAATGTCGTTCACCTACTTGTTGAGCTGAAGTGGGAGAAGTTCAACTCACTGGTCCAGAACTCGTCCGTGAAACAACGGATAAGATTGTGCAAATCAGAAGTCGACTACAAGCCGCAAGAGATCGACAGAAAAGTTATGCCTACACACGACTCAAACCCCTAGAATTCCAAGTCGGAGACAGGGTTATGCTAAAGGTATCGCCTTGGAAAGGCTTGATACGATTCGGTAAAACGAGGAAAACTAAACTCAATATACATCGGACCATTCAAAATCCTAGTCAGGGTTGGCCCTGTGGCGTACAGACTTGAGCTTCCATCAGAACTCAGTAGTGTGCACCCCACTTTCCATGTATCTAACCTAAAGAAATGCTTATCAGATGAATCACTCGTGATTCCACTCGATGAAATTCAACTCAATGACGATCTTCAATTTATCGAGGAACCTGTAGAAATCATGGACCGAGAGGTCAAACAACTCAAGCAAAGCCGTATTCCAATTGTCAAAGTTCGTTGGAACTCACGACATGGTCCTGAATACACATGGGAACGAGAGGGCCAAATACGTAAGAAATACCCACATCTTTTTGCCAACGAAGCTTCTACTCCCAAAGCAAATTGATCTCCGGGATGGAGCTCTCATAAGGGGTGGAGACTGTAACAATTCGCAATTTTAGGTTAATTACTATTCCCGGAAAATTTACTATTCACTTTTACTATTCATTTTTCCCGAAATTTTCCCGAAAGTTGATTTTTATTTCATATTCTCGAGTGATAAATCATTTCCATGGCAAATTAAATGTTTGACATTCGTCAGATCATTTTCGTGAAAGTTATTAAGGAATTACACGTTTTAGGGTAAAACGTCATTCAGAAATTCTACGCACAACGAAATTCGACCCCGTTAAGTGACCCCGCATCGGAAAAATGTTTGACACACTCATGATTTATTTGAGAATAAATCATGACTGAGAAAAACATGACCAAAACTAAACCTCGGCCGTGAAAAACTGGAATTTTCAGTTTTAAGCGTTTTTACTCAGCCGTAACCTTAGCCTATACCTGCATCGCATTTCTAAAAAGATTTGAGTTTTCAACTTATTAGAATAAGTCAACATATTTTTCCCTCCTCCTTTGACCAAAAATCATTCCTTGATTTTATAAGTCATTCCTTGATTTTTAGGCTTACGATTTGATGTCTAAAAGACATTTAATACCAACCGACACTAGACTGAGCCCAGTCTAGACATTATAAGTCATTTTAAATCATTTTTATCCTATTAGAAAAGTAACATTTTACTTTTCTCAATTTTACGCAATATTCGTACGTTTTACGTATTACGCGTTTTAGACCCGTGTTTCCAGTTTTAGCAGGGTTTTACCACCCAAATGGAACCTACCACTCATTTTATATTTTATTATGGAACATATGGACATGTTTAACAATACTTTCAAGTTCCATAATTTTACGATACCCGGTTTTACGTTTTGAGGCTTAACAGTTTACGGTTAGCATCTTACGGAGTCAAAACTAGCTCCATAAGTAGGATATTATCATCCAAAGGCCTAGTCACCCTCCTTATCCTTGGCAAACCACCATAGGGGGGGGGGAGTCACCCCTTGGTGTGGCTTAATCTCAAGCTTAAGGCATTAGGATGATTACAAGTATACAAGCTTGTTATGGAAGCTTTGACTAGTCACAAGTTCTAACCTCCTCAAAGCACCTTCATATGCACCTTCCTAACCTCCTCAAGCTCCTACATAAGCCCTCTCCCCCTCCTATTTCGTTCACCACCACAACACAACACACTTAGCTTTATTTCTTCCAAATTATAGCAAGGTTCAAGTACAAGTTCAAGGTAGAAACTCTAGTTAGGTTATCATTCATCAAACACTTCCAAACCCTAATAAACTTTGGTGATTTTATCTTGAGTTTGAATCCACTCAAGTCACCTCAACTTTCATCATCTCTCTTTCAAGATTACAAGAGTAGAAAGATTGCATGAAGTGAAGTGGGTTGAAGTAAAAGTCTATCAAAGTTCTATCCTTACATGTTAACTTCCTTTCTTTATTTGAAAGCCAAAAGTTGTAAGCCAAACCCTAACATGCTTCTTGTTAATTAATCATGTTCATGTTATTTTCATATTATTCTTGCTATATTATGTCTTGTATGCATGTCCATGATGTATAAAAGTGAGTAAAACAAGTTATTGTACATGATTGATAAGACAAGTTAATAAAACAAGTAAACTAGTGACTTTCTTGGTATAACCTGATCAAAATGGTAAAATTATGATATTGGATCATTACATATTACAGTAGAGGATTTAACAAGGAAACCATAGCAATTTGAACCACCTAAAACGAGTATACGAGTCAAAAGTTACGCCCATTTGAAGTTACCAAAGATTTGCGGCAAAACTGCCTAAACCATACTGTTTTGCATTCTGACTTTTTGAAAGTCACCCTTCTGGTCCGATTCATCAAAAAGTTAAAACACGAAAGTTGTCCCGAACGCCGTTTTCGTTCAGGAATAAAGAAGCTCGAGCCCTGAAAACGCTTTCCGAGTGATAATTTCTTCAAATTCTAAACAGCCCATTTTTAGACCAAAGTCATTATATATAGGTTATGGTTTAAAAGGAACAAGAGGTCTTATGACCTATAATCAAGACCACAACCATGGCTAGAGCCAAGGTTGAGTCTCATGACCATGGAACAAGGACCAAAGGTCATGGCAAGGCCATGACTAAATTACCATACAAACTTACTTAGGCGAAAACATGGAACAAGGAATTGGCGATAACTTGAACAAGCAATTTGGATCTACTTCACTTAAAGGAACCATGAGATATTACAAAGAAAAATGGTCATACAAGACTTATGAAACTTCCCCTAATAACAATCTTCATGTAAAAATAAACTTTCCTAAGTTTATTCAAATATCGGACATGTAACTTTTCTGATCAAAACTTATATCTATATATTTTATCAACTACTACAATAGTAGGGAGCCTCATGTGAGGAGTTCATTATGTAAGCCGTCGAGATGAGTTGTGGATTTACGAGTTAAAGTGTCCTGGCTCCTCGAACGCTTACTAACATGACTTTTGAATTATGTCGGCCCGAACGGTAGTAAACGATATATAAAACATACATGTTTCATGAATCTTTTCTTTCAAAGACTTACACTATACATCATACCACATCATGGACTAAATGCAAGATATATATATAGGCACTACTTCATATTCTTTACACAAATCCTAAGTCGCGACATTCTATTATAGGTTGCTCGTAGAAACCTACACGATCCAACCATTACCTTCATTACTTGCTATCTTACTTAAGGTGAGTTCATAGCCCCACTTTCCATTACTTAATTGTTTTACAAACCCTTGGGGGGAATACATGCTATTTTTAACCGAGCACAATGTTTTTAAATTGTATGCTTGCCTGATTGTTTTATTATCACTAAGTACCAGCCTTGCTAAACTGAGATCCCTTATTATGAACCATTTAATCACTAGCAATAGTGAGCGCAAATATTGTGAATAGGCCTATTGGGATTGACGAATCCTATTTGTATTGACTAAGTTCAAACAAATGCACTAATATTTGAGATTTAGGTATGTTAGCAAAGTACCTACCGGGATAAATCTGCCGATCGATATTGGTACATGTTAACGTTTTGGTGTCATAAGCTTAGTAATGATAATAACTGTTTTGTTTTCCAAACATTGGTGTGAGTCTATAGCTCACACTACCAACATATTGTGTTCAAATATTAAACAAACTCTATGAATATCACTCAACCTTTGTGTTGACCTCTCAAGCATGTATTTCAGGTTCATGACGATCAAGGATGGCACGGAAGGGCACGGATACTCAAGAGGGCTATAAATTTTATTATCATTCGAAAACTCACTTAATGTGATTTGTAAACATGGAACCAATTGGGACCTCATTTTGTAACCTCTGATATTTATATAATTTGAATGATAAATCTTTTTAATACGACTCGGTTAGAGATCGTTTTCTATTATTATGACTATTGTGCCGTCGAGTAACACCCAAGTTGAATTCCGCTGCATCATGAATTGGGGGTGTAACAGATTGGTACCAGAGCCATGGTTATAGAGAAACGGGTCTAAGTGAGACCTAAACTATAACTACAATCACAAACAAAAACATTTTATAGCCTTCCGCTCTCCGTGTCTTCCATCCTCCAGACGATTATGGACTTAGTAAGCATGTTATGCTACACAAACATATTAGTATATTCATATATACCCATTTTGAGCATTTCCCCGTAGACATTTTTATGTTACACACTTCTCACATTTTGAGCACTTTCCATAAACATTGAATTGTTCTAACATAGAAATTCTTTTCATAGAAATCATGTGCGTACCCACTTCTCCCGATTATGTGCCCACTCTACCTAATAACTTCCAAGTCTTACCACCCTCACCCGAGTTCGGATTTGACTTCGTAAATGCCTTCGCTTCTGATGACGAAGAAGAACCTTTCGAAGATTCAACCGACGAAGAAGAGGATGAACCAATGCCAACTAATTTTGCGATGAATATTTCTAATTATTTTGAACAAAATTGGGTTGAGGCAGACTCCGAGGAGGATAATGAGTATGAATATGTACTAGAGCCATTACCACCACCACTATCACTTCCCTTTGATATCCCTACATGTGATGAATTGGATCACTCATTATGGATCGTATCACGACCACCATTGATCCAACAAGAAATTCAGCATGTAAACTACAGTTTCTCAAACTTCATTGACTCGTACCCCTATGACACACTAAACCAAGAAGTTGCCGATCAATCAGAGCTGCTCGGACTTTCTAACCCGCCATAGACTAGTGTGAGGATACCAGTTATCTTTTGTACTACTATACTGATTAGACTCAGTTAGTAAATGTTATGAAATCCATGTAATAACTAGCGATAGTAAAAACGTTGTAATTACTAAACTGAAAGTATCAGTTAGTAAATTTTGAAGAAGCTTGTAATAAGTTTCGATTTTGTAAATCAACCAACGTTGTATGAATAAAACTCTTGTTTTATACTATCATGTGTTATGCCTTTAAATCTTCAAACATAATTATTCTATCATTTCCCATCAAAAATCATGCTTATTTCACAACTCTCTACTCATGACATACCTTTTATATAATAGAATCATGGCGCCAACGAAGAAGACACCACCAACAATGACTCAAGCTGCTATTCGCAAACTAGTTAAAGATAGTGTAAAAGCAGCAATAGCAACTGAACGAGCAGCCATAGCTACAAAGGCCGCAACAGCCTCTAAAGCTGCTAGAACTGCTGAAGATGCTAGAACTGTTGAAACTACTAGAACTGCTGAAGCTGTTCGAATTGCTGCAACTACCATCAATACTAGAGGACCGAACCCATCCGATCCTCCAGTAATAAATATTGATCCGGTATGTAAGAGCTGCACATTCAAGGGTTATTTAAATTGCCAACCCACCAATTACAAAGGTACTAATGGAGCTGTAAATTTTAACCCCTGGTTTGAAAAAGCGGAGTTAGTAGTATTGATCAACAAATGCACCGAGAATGATAAAGTTCAATATGCCACCGGTCCACTATTGGATGAAGCATTATCATGGTGGAATTTAGTATCTCAACCAATAGACATCCAAAATGATTATAAGCTTTCTGAGGATAACATGAAGAAAGAGTATTACTCTCACAGTAAAATGCCGTTAAAGGAACCATGTTGTCATCCAGAAGTAGAATTCTGGAACCATGTTGTTAAAGGAACCGACATCCTGAGTTACAACCGCCGATTCCATGAATTGAGGATACTATGCCCAACGATGGTTTCGACAAATGAGAAACTGTTGGAAGAGTATATCTGGGGACTCCCACCAAGCATACAAGGGAACATGATTACGTCTAGTCCCAAAACACTTGATGAGGCTATGCGGATGTCTCGCAGCCTCATGGATCAGGTGGTGCAGACAGCGGAAACCCAAAGACAAAACTTCAACAACTCCAACAACAATAACAATAGAACCAACAACAACAAGCGACCATGGGATGGTAACCATGGAAGTAACAACAACAACAACAACAACCATCATAACCAGCAAAACAAAAGACAAGGCGCTGCAACGGCTTATGTTGCTGCACCAACCAGAGGTGGATATACTGGGACTCAACCACAGTGTACTAAGTGCAAATTCCATCACTCTGGTCCTTGCCCGGCTAAGTGTCGCAACTGTCAAAACATTGGACACCTTGCCCAGAATTGTAGAGCCAAGATTGTAGCTACCGGTAGCAACACACAACCAATAGTTATATGCTTCGGGTGTGGAGAAAGTGGTCATTACAGGAACAGATGTCCCCAAAAGCCAAGGCCAACAAGTTGAAGACATCCAAGGGAAAGCATATATGATAAGAGAAGAAGAAGCTTATCAGAATCTCAACAACGCTGCAGAACAATGAAGTTTAGAACTTAGCAGTCATATTTATTTATGCACTATATTGTACTACGTGTATGTCATCCCTAGTAATGGGAGTTTTATGACTTAAGAATATTTACTGTTCAATAAACAACTCTTTGTGATAATTCTCATCTATTGTACTTTCTATCTCCAAACCAATTTGATTGTTTAGTAGACTATTACCATTCTATAAGATTTACCTAGTTATCTTATAAACCATTCAACAAATTTTACTTCAAGCTATTTTGTTATCACTTTATTGTTTCACATCATGTTACTCCAAGATATTTTACCACCATCTTAGAAAAATAACTTCATTGATACCACCCTATAAATCAATATCATGCCTTCATTTCCAACTTTCATCACAAACCACTAAATCTCAACATACCAAAATGAAGAACACAAACCTTCTTAACCTTCTCACCATCATCATCTTCACAACCCTTAATCCCACAAGCACACTTTTAAAGCTCAAATCATCCTTAGTTACACCACAAGCACCCTCATCAGCTTTACAAAATTGAATACCATCTAAAACTTTTAAGAAACACAATACTACGTAACTAAACCGAACATCACATTATCGGTCCTAAATTATACATAGCCTGATCACCTATGTCTAATTCAGGAGGGATCATGTTATGCTGGGAGCAGTCACCTGTATGTTTTCTTAGAAACGGACTTCTCACTTATAATCTTAAGACAAATTTCGTGTGAAATTCATGAAGTATTCATCCGATAGAGTATGACAATTAATCACTCTTACTCTACCTTTACCACATAAAAGTAAACCTCATCCTATGCCATACCCTGAGCCGAAAGGAACGGTTTAAACCATTACGAGTCCGAGCCTTAGTTTTAACCATAAATTCAAACTTTCCTGCTCAAATCCTTCACGTTCAAGCTGAGGCAGTGAAACAAGAAGACATCCAAAAGGAAAAGTTGGATGGCATGATACAGAAGAAATTCGAAAACCGTTCAGATAGAACTCTATGCTTCCAAGGTCGAAGTTGGTTACCACTTTATGGTGGCCTACGAGACTTGATCATGCATGAACCTCACAAGTCCAAATACTCCATACATCCAAGATCTGATAAGATGTATCATGATCTTAAACTACTCTATTGGTGGCCAAACATGAAAGCCGATATTGCAACATACGTTAGCAAATGTCTTACATGCTCCAATGTAAAAGCCAAACATCAAAAACCATCCAGTCCATTGCAACAACCATAGATTCCTATGTGGAAATGGGAAAGAGTTACTATGGACTTCATTACCAAGCTCCCAAAGACATCAAGCGGTTATGACTCCATCTGGGTCATAGTTGATCGTCTCACAAAATCCGCACACTTTATACCAATTAAAGAGACTTACAAAATGGAACAACTTACTCGACTGTACGTCAAAGAAATAGTCTCAAGACATGGTACACCGATATCCATCATATCGGACCGAGATGGTAGAGTTACTTCCAATTTCTGGCAGTCACTCCAGGACACCTTTGGAACAAATCTAGACATGAGTACAGAGTATCATTCTCAGACTGATGGTCAGAGTAAACGAAACATTCAAACACTTGAAGACATGCTTCGAGCTTGTATAATAGACTTTGGAAAAGGATGGGATACTCATCTACCATTAGTCGAATTTTCATACAATAACAGCTATCATATAAGTATTAAAGCAGCTCCATTTGAGGCACTTTGCGGTCGAAAATGTCATTCACCTACTTGTTGAGCTGAAGTGGGAGAAGTTCAACTCACTGGTCCAGAACTCGTCCGTGAAACAACGGATAAGATTGTGCAAATCAGAAGTCGACTACAAGCCAAGGTTGAGTCTCATGACCATGGAACAAGGACCAAAGGTCATGGCAAGGCCATGACTAAATTACCATACAAACTTACTTAGGCGAAAACATGGAACAAGGAATTGGCGATAACTTGAACAAGCAATTTGGATCTACTTCACTTAAAGGAACCATGAGATATTACAAAGAAAAATGGTCATACAAGACTTATGAAACTTCCCCTAATAACAATCTTCATGTAAAAATAAACTTTCCTAAGTTTATTCAAATATCGGACATGTAACTTTTCGGATCAAAACTTATATCTATATATTTTATCAACTACTACAATAGTAGGGAGCCTCATGTGAGGAGTTCATTATGTAAGCCGTCGAGATGAGTTGTGGATTTACGAGTTAAAGTGTCCTGGCTCCTCGAACGCTTACTAACATGACTTCTGAATTATGTCGGCCCGAACGGTAGTAAACGATATATAAAACATACATGTTTCATGAATCTTTTCTTTCAAAGACTTACACTATACATCATACCACATCATGGACTAAATGCAAGATATATATATAGGCACTACTTCATATTCTTTACACAAATCCTAAGTCGCGACATTCTATTATAGGTTGCTCGTAGAAACCTACACGATCCAACCATTACCTTCATTACTTGCTATCTTACTTAAGGTGAGTTCATAGCCCCACTTTCCATTACTTAATTGTTTTACAAACCCTTGGGGGGAATACACGCTATTTTTAACCGAGCACAATGTTTTTAAATTGTATGCTTGCCTGATTGTTTTATTATCACTAAGTACCAGCCTTGCTAAACTGAGATCCCTTATTATGAACCATTTAATCACTAGCAATAGTGAGCGCAAATATTGTGAATAGGCCTATTGGGATTGACGAATCCTATTTGTATTGACTAAGTTCAAACAAATGCACTAATATTTGAGATTTAGGTATGTTAGCAAAGTACCTACCGGGATAAGTCTGCCGATCGATATTGGTACACGTTAACGTTTTGGTGTCATAAGCTTAGTAATGATAATAACTGTTTTGTTTTCCAAACATTGGTGTGAGTCTATAGCTCACACTACCAACATATTGTGTTCAAATATTAAACAAACTCTATGAATATCACTCAACCTTTGTGTTGACCTCTCAAGCATGTATTTCAGGTTCAAGACGATCAAGGATGGCACGGAAGGGCACAGATACTCAAGAGGGCTATAAATTTTATTATCATTCGAAAACTCACTTAATGTGATTTGTAAACATGGAACCAATTGGGACCTCATTTTGTAACCTCTGATATTTATATAATTTGAATGATAAATCTTTTTAATACGACTCTGTTAGAGATCGTTTTCTATTATTATGACTATTGTGCCGTCGAGTAACACCCAAGTTGAATTCCGCTGCATCATGAATTGGGGGTGTTACAGTAGGCCCAACTACACTAAATTAGATGAAGGTCCCTAAACTCAAATATCCCTAATTTTAGACAACCCTAATCAATTCATACTCAACCACTACTCTGCCTCCATCCCTTCATTTCTGCTTATGTGAATCGTTGCATCAAAGTCATAATGAGAAAGAGTAACCACATCAACTAATTGAAGTATACAAAAAGAGAAGAAGAAATATAATTACGGGAAAACGCGACCGAAAATGCGAGACACGGTACCCTAGTGGCGCCGTCGCGTTGCGTTTTTCAGGACCATCTCGGCTGTTCATGATGGCTCAGCACTCGAAAACGCGAGGGACGGTACCCACATGGCGCCATCGCGTTGCGTTTTGCCGGAAAACGCCTCTCAAAACGCAGGGTACCCTCCCCTCTAACGGGCTTTAAATGGTCGAAGATGTTCCAGTTGGTGTTTCTTAATGTGCCATGAACAATAACGATGTCGAGTGTTTGGAAAAACTTTGTGGACTGCATTGCAAATTGCTTTATCCTGATCCGTTATTATTGATGCCATATATTTGTCAAACATGCACACTAAGAATTGCTCAAATAACCATTCAAAAGTTTCTTCCTTTTCATTTTCTAGCAATGCGGCACCAATGAGTATGGACTGGCCATGATGATTCACCCCAAAAAACGGTGCAAATGGAAACTTAAATTTGTTGGTCAAATCGTAACATCAAACACAAGAACATCCCCAAATTTAATATATGCATCATGTGATCTTCCATCAGCCCAAAATATATTTCTAGGAGACCCATCACTATTCGATCTTAAAATATTGGTTAATATCTACAGATGCCTTATTTTGAAAATGTTTAATGAGTCCATAAAACTCCTTACTTTGTATTGTTTTCGTTGCTCGGATAAAATATCGAAACATTGTTTTGAGGTAACATCCGCGACATATGGAGGTTTCATTGCATTTACAGCTTTTTTGACATGACAAGGTCTCATTCCGGATCGGCCAAGTTCCAACATAAGAGATTTGCAGGCCATAGAACGATGAAACTTCCCGTGAGAACGATGTTTCATTACTTTCGTAGGTGTTGTGCTCAAATCATGATTGTGTGTATCATCAAAAAAATCCACACACCATTTCCCATCTTTTGTTATTGTAATTCGAAGTCGTGCTAGACAACCGGTCCTTAAATCTCTGCGACGTTTCTTAGTAACCACACTTGTACCAACATCCTTCACACTTTTAAAACCTTCTTTGTTGCATACGTACCACTTTCTATAAACCTCATTAGTCATCTTGTTTTTATAATCCCAATGCTTACGTATACCAAATCCATGTGTAAAGCCATATTGATTATAAAATGTATATGCGTCATCAGGCGTATCAAACACCTTCCCAACAATATTGCCATCAATTTGTACCTCTTCATCCCATCTATGACTTACATCAACATCATATGGTCTATCACTTCCGTTATCTTGTTCCACATTGCTGATCAAATAACCATTTTCGTCGATATCATCAATTGACAGAGTGTTAGTGGGTTCATTCTCTGATGGATTATCATGTACCATTTTGCTATTAAAAAATCTCTATTAGCATGAAAGTTCATGATGGAAGTATATTACAGAAAACAACAGATAACACGAATGAGATCAAATAACGAAAAAAGTTGCTGATAAAAATTAGATGAATGAATCATGTGATCAAATAACGAAATTGTTGAGAGCAAATTAGGGTTTTAATCCTGATTTTTTTTAGCATTTTTTTTTAAATTTATGTTGGAGATGAGTGGTGGAAGATGAGCGTGGTACAGTAGAAACGGTTATTTTATTAAATTCTATACCCAATCTTATATATATAATAGCCGCATATTCCCTTCCCCCTTTATTATAACACATCCATTTATTATTATTATTATTATTATTATTATTATTATTATTATTATTATTATTATTATTATTTATTTATTTTTTATTTTTTATTATTATTATTTTTCTTTTTTCTTTTATACTAGATGTTAGGCCCGCCCAGATGGGGCGGCTAGCGTCACTATGTGTGTCGCCTAAATTTTTTCGGTGGAAAATGTGTAATTATAAACAGTTTTTATATCTTGAAAGTTAATGTATAATGATTATTAACATAAATAAAACTTGTAACTTTATAATATTAAAATACCACCATTCTCAAAATATTATATGTGTATTATCCTAAACTATTGAAAGCGTAATCATAATATTCGCATCTTCTCAAATTCAATAACTTTGACGACATGATCTTCATGGATTCTTCTCTACATATTTATTTCTTTTTGAATGAATAGAATATGATCATTTTCTTTTGTGGAACAACTATACCAAATGTAATAATGTATTGATCCAAATTAATGTGTAGGGTAACACTTTTTGGGCATCAAATATATATGATAGTTTGATAAAAGCCCAATAATAATAACCTGATATAAAAAACTTTATACTCACTTTCTCTCAAATACAACCCTAATCTTATTTCTCAATCCTATCAATCCCTATATTTTCTTCCAAAAATCACTGCCAATAGAAGTTTACAAAGATGGAATTTATAGTCTTATTGGTATTGTTATGTCCTCCGAATACATCTTTCGACTCTAATTGTACTTCAGCAGATCCATTTTGTTGATATAGTTATAGTTGAAAGATTGCATTCGAAGGAGGAAACAATAGTGTTAAGCCTATAATTTTATTATTTATTTATTTTTTATTATCATAAAAAAGGCATTGCAAATAAGGATCTAAGTTAACAACTTCTAAAGTTGATGGTGTGTATAGTGCAAATTAACGAAATATGTTATTATGACTGCATTTTGATAGACGTAAAGACGACTTCTACAGTAGCCGAACTCAAATCTATGCAAATTTTCATCAAAAAAAAAAAAAAAAAAAAAAAAAAAAAAAAAAAAAAAAAACTTGCTATATACACTACTACAAAAAACGTTAAATAGATCGGTTGAAACACCTCAAATAGATCGGTTATGAACCACTCTAACTAAGGGTGATCTATTTGAGGGGAGCACAAATAGATCGGTTGATAACCGCTCTTATTAACCATCACAATAAGATCAGTCAATACATGATAGCCGATCTATTAAAGGAATTTTCAAACAAAAAAAAAAAAATCAGATTTTCATTAGAATGCATATATTACTGAATTTCCATTCACTTCGTAACAAATACAATAATACATTAATACAAATGGCTTCAACAAACACAACACTAATAAACTATCCAAAGGCAAAGTGGATTGAGCAACCTGTCCATTCAAAACCCATTTTTCTTTCCGAAAATGAGGTTGAGGTATATCTGATGTGCTATCTGCTTTAAAAAGCTCACTTGGTTGTAGTTGTAGTGTAAAACAAGCCAACAGTTGATCCTTCACACCAGGGAATTCGTATATCAGGTACAATGGATCCCTTGACGATTCTTCTAGTGACAACTAAAGAGACTGCATAATGACATATCCACACAAAAACAATGTTGTAAAAAAGATAGATCAGTATGTATATAAACATGTTGGATCAGTATGTATCGGGTTGGGCTTATCGGGTTAGACATGTAATCAGTCACAAATTAATAAAAAAGATAGATCAGTATGTATATAAACATGTTGGATCAGTATGTATCTCAAGTTTTCACTGCTACTACTAATATAACATGGTAACTGATGTAAGATCAGTTTGTATTTCACCATTTCAGTAAGCATTTTCACTAATTCAACAATTCACCATTTCATCATTATAACGTGCTAATTGGTCTAAGATCAAAATATGTATAAAAAATGGATTTGATGTATTTTATAACCAGTAAATACATATGACCAAAATGATGTATATCTTTTATAAAACGTACCACTATATCTCCATTAGCAAGCATCATACATTTAACATCATTTTTCGCAAGTCCGCCTGAGGTGCTAGCATCAAGACTTCCTCTATCAACTAACATGGCAACCTTACTGGATTCAATTGGAATAAATTTTCTTCCAATTGTTGATGTTCATCCTTGAAATGCTTTCTCGGGTTTCCTTCTCGACCCAAGAGCTTCATCTGCCTCATAAATTCGAACAAAAAATGGGATTTTTAAAATCTTATCAACAACTCTTCTGCCTGTTCCTGCTTGCTTGGGGTTAAGCATGCTATTATATGAACTTGTTCACCTGATTATAAAATAGTAAAGTTTTACCACAAAGCGGAAAAGAGAAGAAATAGGTTATAAAGATGAACAACTACCTGGAAAAACAAATGGGCGATCCAAGGATCTAAATGACAGCATATCTGATTCCTTACTCCAATCATGAGAAAGCTCCTCTGCAAAAGTGTTTGACACTAATGATGAATTGTAGTACGAACATCAATTCGCACATATACAAATTATATTTGCCAGTAAACCATCTTTTTGAATACTACCACGTAGTAGAAAACTACTACTAACTGACTGTTGTCTTTAAGTAGCAACAACTCACCGCCTTTTGAAAGGAGTAGCTTAACCGTCTGCTCTATGCCTCTTTTTGCAGCATGATGCACAGGATTTCCAGATTGAAAGCCTGGAAGAATTTATTTCCGAAAATGAGAACATTATAAAATTTAAGCAGCCATACACATTTAGACGCAAATGAGCACAACGAAACGCACCCATACTTAAAGTATTCACCCAAGCACCCAACTCAATCATCGTTTCCGCAACATCATATAATTGTGGATTCATCAAAATTCGAAGCCACCATTAAAGGCGTCATTCCTTTCATATCCCTATTTTACCCGATATCCTAATTTATGCGCAATGCCCCCCCCCCCCCCCCAATACTACTATCAAACAAAGTAGTGCTATTTACAATATCAGGCTATATTTCACATTATGTTTTTGAAAAAAGTATACTATTCTTTCATCCTCAAGTTGACAGATAACCAATTACACAAACATCAGATTACTATCTCCCAAATTATATCAATTTATAACATTAATCTTGATTTCACCCAACTTTCCTAATAAAATAGAAGTACGAACTTAGTAAAGTAAATCAGGAACAAATGGACCATAACATGAGCATAATAAAACTAAAAATTCAATATAAACAACAAATTAACCTAAATAAATAATAATCCATAAAAGAAAAAATAAGAGATAACCTAAGAAGAGTCGTACTGGTACAGTGGTGACAGCGGTTGTTGGGTTTTGTTTGTGATGTCGTCAATGGTGATGTCGTTTGTGGTGGCAGAGGTGTGGTGGTATGGCGGCTAGGGTTATGTAGTTGGTTGGTAAATTGAAGGTGTGGTGATGGGGTGAGAATGGTGAGAGTACGACTATTGGAGTGGGTGAGGCGCTGTATGTGATTTTGGGGAAATGGTAGGGTTTTGGGTGTATTTTGGTGAAGCGGGCAAATGAAAAGTTGTAATTTTGGTGAAGCGGCAAATGAAAAGATGTATCCCTCTAAAATTATTAGAGTTAAATAGATCGTTTGTTTAAGAAAAAACTGATCTATTTAAACTTGTGTATAACTAGAAATTAATAAGATCGGTCTTTATCCAATTAACCGATCTATTTATTACAATTCCCCTTCTTTTTTATTTGTTAGATCAGTTTTTAAGGAAACCACTCTATTAGAAGTGATCTATTTAAGCTTTTGTGTAGTAGTGATAAAACCAAAACCACTGGAAAAATGCACAACTGATACAGAAATCATCTTCAATCAGGTATTCCGTTTGTTTATTGACTATTTTTTTTTGATTATGCTTACTATAAAATTTTTGCATAAGTTAAAGTAATTAGGGTTATGTAGACAAGCCTGATATTTTGATTTGGAGTTATATATTCAGTATCCTACATTGGATTTTTTTTATTATTAAAATAAGATAATGTTATGAAGGTTATATATAGATGCTTGATGCTTTGATTTGGATAGGTAATTCATTATGTTAATTTTCATACAATAGTCAGCTTAAATGGCTATTGGTAAGTTATTTAATGTTAAAATAGAACCTTCCTAATGACAATGAGAGATTATTAGTTGGTTTTTGTTTATGATAACTTCACAAACTGTAAACATAATAGTGTAGAAATTAGCAAAGGTTAAATTTTGTAGTGTGTTGGTTACTCTTAGCAATGATATGGTTAGTGCTTTGATTGTAAAAATGTTACTTCAAATTTTGTTATCATTTGAATATGTATTAATATATTGAATGTAAAATAGCAATGGCAGATTACTTTTGTGCTATATGCTTTGTTTTGTTATGTTTGTGATATTTGAGGGGTGTCTATTTTTTGTTGTATATAAAAGCATGACTAATATTATTATTTGTATGGTGAATGTTTAAAAATGACCAAATATTTGTATTCATAATAGAACTTGTTTTGATTCATTTCAGAACAATGACAACACAATTCATTACTGAATATAAAGATTTGGGATCTTTGGTAAGATTTAATGTGGTTATATTATAAACATATAATTGTTAAGTATTAATGTAGTTTAAGTTGCTTATCAAATGTTTGGTTGCGTATATGCAGACTCTACGTGAATACTTTCATATAAACTACTGCAAGAATTAAAATTATGTTTATCTCATTAACAACAATAGAGTGAAAAGGAACGTATACCTTAATCATAAAAGGGGTACTGAAGAATGGATTTTGTGTGGTGAAAGCTGGAATAACTTCATAAAAGTAAGCGGATATTGGAATATCAATACGTTACATTTCATAAAGGAGGGTGCGGACACGTTTTATGTTACATTTCATAAAGGAGGGTGGGGACACGTTTTATATAATATATTTTAATTTTAAAATTCATATTATAATATAAGGTAAATTACGCCGATGGTCCCTAAACTATCCCCCGTTCTCACATATCATCCCCCGTTATGCATAACCATGGTTGGAAAGGGTGGTTTGATGATGTAAAACCCTAAATTGTGTAACCCTAATTTTGGGTATAATTTGAAAATTTCTAAATAACGATACAAATAATTAAAAACGCGAATATAATTTAACGAATTAACAATAAGTCCATAAAATTTTAACGAAACGTCATATTAGAAATCTTTGAACATTTTTGAACTCCAAAATAATTTTGTGACATAAATAAAATACGAGGAAAACTATTTACGCTTCGTGGACATTTGTTTTGGGCCGTTTTCTTTTGTTACGCTACTAAAACTAACTCTAGCTCAACCCATGACCCATGAAACTTAAGCCCATGACCTCCTAGGCCTAGCCCATTCGAAATCACCACAAAAATAAGAAGGGAGGCCGGTTATTATTTTTTTTACACAAACAAACACTACACGTTTTCTTTTAAAACCCTAAACCTAATTTTTAGGAAACAAGTAGCTGCTTATTTTTTTTCCTGGATCTTCTTCTTCTGTTCGAACAACAAGAGAGGGTGCAAGAGCAAGGCCTTGGAGTGTTCTTCAGTTTGGTATATCAATTTGTACACGAAGGGTTCAAGGAGTGTTGGTTTCGACTTCTTTTGTTTCCTTTGTCATTCGAATTCTTTCACATTCAAGCTTAGGTAATCTTTTGATATTTTCTTCTTGTTTCTTTGTTCCTTTCACGTATGGAAATCATTATGTTAACAAGGGTTGAATCGAATGTATTGTTTAAAAGGGCATACACATGAAATCATGAACATTATGCTTGGTGAAACTGTTTTTGTCTCGGTTTTGTGGACTGTTTTTGTTTCATCCTTCCAGCCCCATGTCGACCCGAATATAACCATAAGAAAGCCCTAATTATCTGTCATAATAAGCTATTAATGATGTGTTAAAAGATTAGAAACCCTAGGCATTAATTGAGGGTTGATTTGGGTTATAAGAGTTATGGTTTGTGGTGATTTTTGTGAATAGTTTCTGTCAGAAAATTTGGGTCGGATTGAACGTGGTAAATCTTGATGATACCAACGTTTCTTTGCTTGATTTTTGAGTCTAAACATAATTACTACTTGTCTACTTTCTGGAAATGTAAGTTTCATGGTCATTGGAGGTCGGGAGGTAAGCTTTTTGAATTTTATGGGATCGTGTGTCAAACCTGAGTTTTGGGAACATAAAATCAGTTGGAGTATCGGATTTTTCATTTTCAAACCATAAAGAGTTAAGGGCTCTACTTTTGCATGAGTGATATTTGTTATATGTGTGACCTTCTGGAATTTTTGTAAATTTTTTTGAAGTGTTTAAATGGGTAAACCAAGGGCCAACTTTTGGGGTGTTTCTGCAGTTCATTTTCTGGACAGGTCTGGGTAAATGATTTTTGTAAGGGTATTTATACTTAGAAATAAATTCTGGGAAAATTCTTGTAGGTTCTAAAGACATTGAAGTATATGTGTGAATTTTGGTGAATTTTACTTTTGAGTTCTGATGTGGTCTAAAAATTCGGAAAGTCGTGACCTGTTTATGAATAAAAGCTGAAAATGCAACTAAAAGACTAATTAAGGTTGTAACTTGGTCATGGAAGGTGAAATTGATCATAAGCTATGACTTTCCAATTAATTTGACGTTAAGGAAGGTTTTGAACATAATTAAACTTAAGGGGAATTGTGTAATTAATTAAACTTAAGGGACTAAGTTGTAAATAATGAAACTTAAGGGGTAAATGTGTGAAATGAGTAAACTTGTACTTAAGCCCTAAAACTTGTGAACTTACATATTACACCCTAAACTTATGTAATTGATATTATTAACCCTAAAATATGTTAAACTACCAAAATAAACCTTAATCTTGCATAATTAACATTTTGAACACTTAACTTATCCAAACGTTGATTATAATCATGAATGACTAATATTAATGATTATGGAAACCTACTAAATAAGGAAACTTTCTAAATATGGAAACTTACTAAATATGGGAACCTGCTAAAACTAGGAAGTTACCTAATTTGGATAAAACAACTAAAATTGGAAAGTTACTATTTTTGGAAAGTAAACTTAAAACCCTAATTAGGAAATACTTAACCTAAAACTTCTAATTTTTTTAAAGAGGAAACCCTAAACCTAATCTGGAAACATTTATCAGAAGTAGACCCTAATTTTGACAACCTAAAATCAGTTGAGTCTTTAATGAGCAGTTAAGTAATATGTAAACCTTTATTATGTAGATCGTGTGAAGAAGGAGTGATCTGCCTTCTCTTCTCGTTCTTTGTTTCATTTCTGCATTTGATTTCGAGGTACAAATATTCTAACCTTTCAGTAAGGTTTCTTATGACTCATGATCTGTTCCGTTGCCACTATTATGATTTCTGATCTTTATACGCCTGATATCCTTGGTTCATTTGATGGTATGATTTCGTATGAAGACCTTTTTAAAAATATAACGTGATGACTTTTGAGAGAAACTATTTTTGAAATGATTTATGTGATTATGATACGATGCCCGTTTTATATGAAGGTTTTAATGACTTTTATGAAATGTGTTTTTTTTAAAGGATTACTTTTACGATAAAAAGGTTTTAAATCATTTTCAAAAGTCCTTAATCTGATTTACTCTCTAAGATTTCTCATGACTTTTTTAACATCTTTTGATTATCTAACTTCAAATTTTAGACCTTTGACTTGAACCATTGCTATGCTTCCCTTTGTTTGATTCGTATTTGATTGATCCAGTTTTGTTATGATTTGCTTGATATTTGTTGCATGCTATAGTTCTCATTCTTATAGCATTCCTATGCCCTATTTGTTGCCTATTATTTGATTAATTTGTAGCCAGTCATGGGGAGTCCATGGCCTTGCCACTGATGCACCAGTGGTATTGACACTATCTGTGGAGGTGGGTTTTTGTCCACAGCGTTCCCTATTATGCTATAGCTATTCTGGCCTATATTTATTACTGTATATGTTTACTTAGCCTAGAGCTTTGTGCATATATATCTGTTTTGCAGGGAGCGTATGGATGCATCCTAGGTACTTACTTTAGTATAATTTGGTGAATGGACTTGTGTGTGTGCAATACACCCCATTTCACATTTGGTATAGCGGAGTCTGCAGCTCCTATGTACACTATGATATATGTTTGTTGGGCATTCCTGTTAGTTCTACTTTTCTGTGATCTTTATAATCCTGTCATCTTTATGTGATTAACTTATGCTTGCTTTATTTCTTTTTCTTACACTTATGACTCATTTCATTTCGTTGATTGTTTGATATCCATTATCCATATTTTCCTTTGATCATATTCCATGTTTCCATATTCTTTATTTCTATCTCAGCAGGTTTGCTTGGACCTATGTCGTATTCACCTTTGTTTTCCTTTTGTTATTAGTTATCGTTTGTTTATATCTGTTCACTGGGCTTTTTAAGCTCAGCCGCATTTCTTTTCCTGCGGCAGGTTTTTAGAAGGAAGCTGGGTTGGGTGAAGAGTGATTAGGAGCTCTTAGTGGACTACATTGTTGATAGCTCCCCATGGATTAGAGATAGACTTAGAGATTTCCCTCTTGGTTCTTAACTTGTAATTAAATTGAAAGTTGAAATGCTTAGAATTAATCCTTTATTTTTCTTTAGATCTGTTTTATGAACCCTGTATTATTAATGTATTCCGCTTGCTTATGTTCTGATTTGACCCTATAATGTTACACTTTAGCCCTTTTGGGTTGGGGTGTTACAGATGACGTGTAAGCCATGGTTTTTTAGTCATTTCACCCTATTATTCCATGCTTTGGTTGTGGTTGTAACACCCCCGTTTTTCACTGATCGCAGCGGATTAAGTGTTTGGGGTATTACTTATGGAAACAAAGACAAGATAACAGAAAACGACTCAAAAAGAGACGTTTTTGAAAAATGTGTTATCATTCATTTATTCATCAGAGTTTTTATAGTAAAAGATGTAATTTTACCAAAAGAGAGTTCCCTAAGATACGTTTTATGACACAAAACTTGATGAATGATAACTATTCTGGACGTCCTCATGTCCAGTACTTCTCCGTGCCAAGGTTCCTATAGTGCCTAATTACCTAAGATAACATGCTTAAAAGTCAACACGAATGTTGAGTGAGAGTCATAGGTTTAAGTAGATAGGGTATGAATACAAGTTCAACAGGGTTCAGCTTAAACCCTATGTGTGGAAAGGTTTTAGTGTTAGAAGGTATATTGCGCTAAGCTCATGAACCACAGTTAACAGTCCGGGTCATAGGGTCTGCAGACCAAACCATGAGGGGACGGGAAGGATAACTTGCCAAAGTTAATTCTTCAGTGGGTTCAAATATAGTACTTATTGGTACCATCCAGTGAGATGTTAATTCTAACGGGAGTTGTCAAACTCTAATAGATCTATCAACTACATTCGCGTTCGCGTGGGTAAAATATCCCAAACGATTAGATTCATGAATTTTTGGTTATGTAATAATGGCAGATAGCTTAGTCGTGCAATAACCAAGGGAAAAAACTTGTATTCGGTTTAAAGCATGTATCCCTCTTACAGGGTTGTAAAACATTTAAAAATGAGGCTATGAAAACTCACATGGGTCTTAAGGTAAGTAAAGTAGGGGTTTAGACAACTCACTCACGTATCCTGGGGGCAGTGTAGGTATGTGTATGTCAAATCTTAGTCTAGGTTTTCTTAACTCACTATTAGGTTTTTATATATAACATAACACCGTTCGGGCCATCGTAATCCAGAAGTATATGACTCCTCACATGAAGCTCCCTACTATTGTATTATGTTATAAACATTGTTAATACAAATATTGCCTAAAAACATTATTTATATTTTACGATCTTTGCTAAGTTTTGTTAATGACAAAGTGTAAACTTTAGTTTTTAGTAAAACATAATTTTAGTTTAAAGACTTGCATAATTAGACATTTGCTACATTTACATTTCATATAAAACACAACACTTTTTATATTTCTCAAAATAGAAAAACATTACATTTACATATTGCTTAATATAGTAAATGTTAACATCACATCATGCATTTATGGTAAGTTTCTGTGTTTGACTTCCCATAAGCTCTTACACATTTTTGAAAGCATTCTACTTTGATTCAATGTGTGATTGACTAACTTGATGTGACCTTGGTTGGTTTGGATACTTATTGCAAGACTCTTCTGTCAGTCCTGGCGGAACCCTGGAGGTACACGGGCAGAACCCATCTGAGGGTTCCGCCGTATCCGCCAGAGCTGCTGAGAGTCTTGCTATAAATACCAAACCACTTCTTAGATTTTTCTTTTATCACTTCTCATTACATTTTACACACACACATTCATATCATTCATCTAACCCTTTAACATTTCATTTGATGTGAAGTTTCTTTTGTAGCAAAGAAGTTCACAAGTACATATAAAGTTACAAGTATTCAACACAACGTTGCAAGACTTGTTAGCTTAGCATCGTGTAGACTTTGTGTAGTTTACACTTCATTTGATTGTGTGTTTTCAGTTGTGATCGGTTAGTATTTTAGGCCTTAAAATACATAGTGTGACGGGAGTTGTTGTACCCTTGTAAAAGAACTAACGGGAGTGGTTGTACCCTTGTAAAAGAACAAGACATCTAGCTTAGTGTTGGTAATCGTGTAAGTGACGTGTAAGGTTTTCTCCGCCGGTGAAAGGAGCTTGTTGACTAGTGAAAGAAACTCTCAAGTTGGATACTCGGGGCGTGGACGTAGGGCAAGGAAAAAGAGTCCTTGTAGCCGAACCACGATAAATACTCGTGTTGTGGTTTGATCGTTTCTTTCTTTATACTTGCATGTTATATATATTGTCTTTGTGTTTATATCTTTGATTAAACGGAAAGTTTCAAAAGATAATTAAACGAAAAACCGGTAAAACTATTCAACCCCCTTCTAGTTTTCCACAATTGGCATCAGGAGCTACGTTACTCAAGCTTTTAAAATATATTGTGTTTTAAAACTTGAAACGATCCATGGATTTTGAAAATTACAAAGAAGGGCAATCTATGCAAAGACCACCACTTTTTGAAGCAAATGGTTTTATATATTGGAAAAACCGATTTGAAACTTACGTGAAATCTAATGATATAGATTTATGGTATATAATCATTGATGGTGATAATATAGTTACGAATAGTAAAGATGAAGATCAAAAGAAATTAATTGCTAAAAATAATGAAGCTAAAATGATGCTTTACAATGCTTTGCCTAAGAAAGAATATGAAAGAGTCTTTATGTGTAAAACCGCCAAAGAAATTTGGAAATCTTTAATAGTCACTCATCAAGGAAACTCACAAGTTAAGGATAACAAAATTGATCTTCTTGTTCAACAATATCAACAATTTTTTATTCCCGAAGATGAGATTATTGATAGTGCATTTGCTAGGTTTAACACTATTATTATTTCTGTGGAAAACTAGAAGGGGGGTTGAATAGTTTACCGCTTTTTAACTTCATTATCTTTCAAAACGTTACATTTGTTTAAAGATATAAACTCAAATTACTTGTTTAATTCTTTAAAAATATTTACGTGTAATTAACGATTCTAACTAAAGACACTATGTAATAAGCAAAGACAAAGAGAGAAACGATCAAACCACAACACGATTGTTTATCGTGGTTCGGCTACAAGGACTCTTTTTCCTTGCCCTACATCCACGCCCCGAGTTTCCAACTCGAGAGTTATAAGCACTAATCAACAAGCTCCTTTCCTGGTGGAGAAACCTTTACAACGTCGTTTACACTTTTACCGACACTAAGCTAGATGTTGAGTTCTTTTACAAGGGTACAACCACTCCCGTCGTCGCTTACACTTTTACCGACACTAAGCTAGATGTCGAGTTCTTTTACAAGGGTACAACCACTCCCGTTAGTTCTTTTACAAGGGTACAACAACTCTCGTCACACTTTGTATTTTGAGGCCTAAAATACTAACTAATCCCTTCTACACACAATACAAATGAAGTATAAACTACCAAAGCTTATACATAACAAAGCTAACAAGTCTTGCAACTTTTGAGTTGAAACTTGTAACTTCTTGGATGAACTTGTGAACTCCCTTGCTACATAAGAGGATCACACAAGTCAAATGTTACTGAGTTAGTTGAAAGAATATGTGAAATATATGTCCTAAAGTCATGGATGAAAATTAGCAAGTGGCTTGGTATTTATAGCAAAACAAACAGCAGGTCTGGCGGATACCCTCAGATGGGTTCCGCCCGTGTACCCCCAGGGTTCCGCCAGGCTTGCAGTTGGTTTTGAAATAAATCATTCAATTCAACCAAAGTCACATCAACTAAATCCTAGTCAAACACATTGAAGCAAAAGAAGAAAGCTTCCAAAAATGTGTAAGACCTTATGGTAAGTCAAACATACAAGCTTACCATAATTGCATGATGTGACATGACACTTTCTAAATAAAGAAATAAAAATAATGTTTTGTTTAAAAAGAAATGTAAACCTAGTTATACAAGACTTAAAACTAAAGTGATGTTATTACTATAAACTAAAGTTCATATTTTGTCATTAACAAAACTTAGCAAAGATCGTAAAATATAAATAACGTTTTTAGGCGATATTTGTATTAACAATCTCCCCCTTTTTGTTGATGACAAAACATAAACTTTATTTGTAAGTAAGGCACAAGATTTAGTGTTAAGTCTTATAAAGTTTGTAATAAAACTTGTTTTTGCTAGGAAGATGTGATATGCAAGAGTTAGAAAAAAAAATGAGAAATAAGTTTAATATAAATTCTCCCCCTTTTTGTTGAAACAAAAAGAAGAGAACATAATGATCCAAGTGCTCCCCCTTGGATAATACTCCCCCTAAATGGAGTGCCAAGAAAGGAGACATGGATTTTGAACCTACAAAAAAAATGTTAGTTGCCGCACAAGACAAGTGTAGAACAACTCATGAAAGCACTTTATGTCTAAAACACAACTAAGAGTTACGAAGCGGAATAATGCAATTCTCATGCTCCCCCTTGAATATTACTCCCCCAAATGGAGTATCAAGGAAAGAAAACATGGATAATGATCCTACGAAAAGGAAGGTTAGTTTCTAAAACACAAGATATATGTATGCTACCATAGCAAGGCATAGTTTACTCACAATACTTAAATGGTCAACAAACAATGCATACCTTATAGTAGAATGGAATTCATTTCATGTAAAATTCGACTTATAGAAAGTCAAAGACAAGAAATTTGGAAGAAAACATCCTACTTCTAAAAATAAAAACAAAAACAAAAAGAAACTAAGAACATAAAATCCTACATCTATAAAAGAAAAGCATTATTATCCTTAATGAGAAACATTTTCCGAAAACAAGGCTAATGTTGTTTAAGGATGAAAATGTGTGTTGAAGGGTGTAACGAGCTTTATTTTGAAGGTTGTGTAGGTGAAACAGTTTTGGTTTGTTGGTTTTGGTGTTGGTGCTCTAAACTTGATTTGTTGGTTTTAATGGAAAACATTTTCCAAAAGAAACGGGTTTGTTTCATTTTGGAGACTCTAAACTTAAGGTGGGTGAGACAAGGATTGTAGACGGTCCAAAATGTGGTTTAGGATAAACCTCATTTCTTCAGTTAGCATGCGAATATCCGTTCGACACCCTTCACTAATGTGAGCGGTTCTTTCGCAATGTCCGCAATTATGGCGGGGAAAGTTTGGTGGAAGAGAGATTTGATTTGTTGGTGGTGGATGGTTTGAACTTGAAGGAGCAAATGTGGATGGTTGAGAGGTGTTTTTGGTTCCTTCACTAGATGAGTGTAGCATTGTTTCTAAAACCATAATATGGTTGATTTGAGAGTCAACCATACGTTTGAAGGCATGAAGGTGGTTTAAATGAGTGTCAATCTCATCATTAAGGTTTGGAGATTTTTCCCAAATGGATGCTTCTATTTTCTTATACGAAGGAAATAGAGATTCAAAGTGTTGGGAATGCTCTTGTGGTGGTGGTTGTTGTTGTTGTTGTGGTTCTTGTTGTTGTGGTGGTTCTTGTTGTGGTTGTTCTTGTTGTGATGGTTGTTGTTGTTGTGGTTGTTGGTTTTGAACAAAATGGCGGAAGCTTGGTTCTTCGGAAGGATTACCATGAAGGTCTTTGTAAATTGGGTGAAACACAAAAGATTGTAGTTGTGTATGACCTTGATCTTGTGGAAAAATTGATGGTCTAGCATAACGGTAAGCTAAACGTTCAATCAAAGATGGTTGATAAGGTGCATCATCTAATGACTCATTTGGTTGAAAACTTGGTTGTTGTTGGGTTTCCATTTGAGCAATGGTGTCAAAGAGTGACAATGACGGAGGGCTTGATGATTTAGGTGATAGGTCTTATAAAGTTTCCAAATAGGGTAGTGGCGATGTTGGTGGTGTATGGAAAAGTTCCATTGGTGTAAGTGTTGGTGATTGAGGTGATGGAGTTTTTGATGGTTGAGTTTGTTGAGAAGGTGATGTTGAATCACTTGAAGGTCTAGTTGGTGACGGAATAGTGGCTATGTTGGTGTTGCAATGTGTTGGAGAGGGTGTTGGAGTAGCAAGATTAAGCAAATCTTGAATAGTGACCACATTGGTATTGCAAGGTGTTGAGGATGGTGTTGAGGTAGTAAGGTTAAGGAAATCTTGGATAGGTGAAGAAATGTCAAGTGATGCATCAATTGATGATGATGAGCTTGATTTGATGGTTTTGTTGAAGCAACACGGTTTTACACTAATCCTAGTGGTTTTTGCAAGGGATTTTGATGATTCGGATGAGGTGTTGGATTTAGTCATTTCAAAAGTGAGGTTTTGAAGCTTTAAGAGAAAGGATTTTGATGGTAATGGTGTGATTTGAAGTGTTGCAAAATTGTCAAATTTATAGAGTGGAAGAGATGTTGGAAGGGGTGTTTGGATTTGATGTTTTACCATACAAATGTTGAGGTCTCTAATGATTTAGAAAATTTCCAAGAACATGTCAAATCATTGGATGTCAATCCAATGAAATTGGGTGGAGTGAAAGACTAACTTATGCACTCAATGCTAAGTGATCATGGGAAGTGATTTGGTTGAAAATTTTCTAAAGGTTTTGAAGGATCCTTTGCAAGGGTTCCTTGGGTTAGTTATGTTTGAATTTGAATTTTTGGCGGGAAATGACTTCCTAATTGTTCTAGTGAGTGAGAGTGATCCTAATATGTTTATTGGAAGTAAGGGAAGATGTTTCTCACTAAAGATAATGATTTGACACTTCTCAAATTTTGAAATTTAGAAAAATGACAAATTTTTTCTGCATGTGACTGGCGGAACCCTCGCGAAACACAGGCGGAACCCTGTTTTGGGTTCCTTCTGGTCCGTTGGGCCAAAACTGGGTTACCCAGAATTTACACTAGCGGAACCCATTTGAGGGTGCCGCCAGATCCGCCAGGTCTGAAAAACAAGGCAGTCCACTTTTTTGACCTGCGAGACGATTTTCAAATTTTTCGAAAACTCTTAAAAATGAAAATTTATTATATGTCTGATTAGGAAATGCAAAAATTGGACATGTAGACATTCATATCATAGGACTTTGACCGGGGGCTAGCGATTTTCACTAAACTTAGTGAAATTTTCCATAAGCACAAAAAATTGACAGACACTTCAAATATTGTCAATATGCATAAAGGCTCATACAAAACATAATCCGACAAAAGTAATAAAGCATAGAAGTGAAAAACAATACAAATCACATAGTTTAACACATACAAAGTTCTAAACCCCTCATAAGCCAAATGCTCCTTAATCACACATCTCACAACCGATCTATCTTCTTATTGAGCTTTCTTAGGTACCTTCCAAAGCACTTGAAAATTCCTTTGGTTTGCTTGAACTCTTCGGATGCATTGCTAATGACGGGAAGTTCTTGAAGGTATTCTAAAGGAGGTAGCTTAGAGTTAGGAAGTTTATCGTCATCGCTCATATCGGATGATGAAGATGATGGTGAAGGAGAGCGAGTACGCTTGCCCTTAACTTTGAAGACTCTTTTATCACTTAGAGGAACGAAAATGTGAGGAACGAGAGAATAGTCAAGGCATATTCCCTCATCATTAGGAGGAATGGGCGAGATTGCTCTAAAGAGGCGGGTGAGAAGCATTCCATAAGGAAGAGCGGTTGTTCCTACTAAGGGTATGTCGGCCATTCTTTTGGCTAGGTAATAGGCTAAGTTAAAAGGTTGACCGGTGGAAATGCTATAGAGTATGTAGGTAAGACATGTGTTGACATGATCTCTATTTCCTATGGAACTTATAATGTTGGCTCTAAAGATTTCTTACCATTTCTTAAATTGAGGTTTAAGCTCATTGAGTTCCATACCAAAAGGGTCCTTATCTACCTCATTTCCTGAACGATTCTTCTTAGTTGTTGAGGTCCTAACAAAGAGATGCTCATGAATTTCTTCCTTATTAGCAAGAGGAGTGTCGTATGGATGATAACTCTCAATAGAATCAAGACTAGAAAGGGGCCACTTATTCGTGTAGAGACATGTACCAACATTAGGGACACCAAGAATTGTTGCAAAATCTTTCAAGGGTAGGATGTTTGATATTTGATTGGTTGTAAAGGTTAGTGAGAAATCACCATCGTCATCGAAGAAAAGGCTTATGGTTGCATAGAATTCTAAGATGAACCTAGGACAAATTTGCTCATCGATGTCTAGGTGACAATCAAAGTTGATTGCGGCAAAGTTTTGACGAATGGATGTTCCTTTTAGGACGGATGGATCAATGGTTCTTCCTTCATGAACGTAACATTTTTCTAGACTCTTAAAGGTTTCAACTTGATCTTTAGTAAGGCCTTTGGTCCTATGGTGTTTGGGTAAGTACTTAAGAGTTTCCTTGTGATCGGAGAATGTTGCGGGAGGCATGTTGACTCAAAGTTGATTGGATTGGAAGAGATGTAAGTGAGAGCCCTAATTTTTGTGTGGTAAGGTATTTGTGAGTTAGGAATGGCTGTTGGTAAGTTGAAGTTGTGAGTAAAGAGGTATTTGGTTTTGAAATTAAAATAAAACATGCTGCAGATTCGGCGGACCAGGCGGAACCAAAGGGAGGGTTCCGCCCGTTTGGTCTCAGGGTTCCATGGGTACTGCAGAGGAAAATTAAAAAGGTTTTGTCTTGATTTTTGTGGTTTTATCCTAATGTTCAAAACTAAGATTTTAGGTCTCATGAGTCTTTAACTAAGCCTAGGGAGGATGAAAGATTCATATTCAAGAGCTTTCGTGAAAATGTCGACAATATGGTTATCGAGTAAGACTTTCTTGGTTGAGATGTTCCTCAATGAACATTTTTAGCAAGGCGATGATGGTGGATCACAATATGTCAATTAAGAACATAATGGATTGGATTGTCGCTGAAGTCGATGCTTCCTTTGTTGAAGGGATAAAATTGTTGATAAGAGGAATTCCATTTGTTGATGCTGGTTTTGCTTGTTCTAGAGGACCTTGTGGACGTGCTTCTCCATTCGATACTAATTTGAGAGCCTTAAGTGTTTTGGAGAATCATTGGGTAAGTAAGTATAAAAGTGCAAGTACCACTTGTGCTTTTCTTATCAACTTATTACCGACATAATTTCATTTGGCATACACTATGGTTTCTAGTCCCGTTCTCTTGGGATACCATAATCCTAGTTGTGTAGTACCTTTTGATGTATCCAAACAAGCTCTTCCGAAAGAGTTGTTTTAGGATCTTCTCTAAAACGAGCACATAGACAAGCACTTAACATAATGTTGTATCTATTTGTTGTGAGAACAAGTAAACTTCCAAACATTTCTCTATGTTTAGTTTTATCTACAGATTCACTAATCTCATTCTTGATAAGTCATATAAGACTTAATCATTGTGAACTTGTAAATAACTAAGAATGTCTTTGAGTGATTATTCCTTGTTTTTGGAGCTTGCTTAGGTTATTAAAAAGTCTTTCATAGATTTGCATTATTTTCTATTTTGAAAGATCTATTTTGTTTTAATTGTTTCTTTACTCTAATGTCCAAAAACACTTTTTATCAAATTTGTTTTAATCACTACTATTACCCATGATTCAAGTTTTTATGACCTTGTCAATATTGTTTGACTCAATGTTTGAAAAGATGTTGTTTTTCAATTTTAATAGTTTATCTTCCTTGTTATTGATCTTGACTTACTTGTCTTTTCAATGTTGGACTTTCGACTAAGTCATCATCTACCAAAGATGATATCTTAGAAGGAGGTGGTCTTTCATCGAATGTTAAATTCAATGACTCCTCGACTCTTTGGGTTTATTTACTTAAAACACTATGATTTTAAATGTCCAAGAGATGCAACATCATAAGACTATGGGTCGAATTTGATGTGCAAATCCTAGATGTTTGTAAATCATTTTCTCCCAATCATCCTAATGAGTTCAAATGATTTATTTTTCTTTGTGTGTCTTATATGAAATTTTAACAAAAGAATGGTTGAATTTAAGACACAATTGAAAATGTAAGGTATAATGTCAAAAGACGTTGTATTACAAATATCAATGAAATATTGTGGTTTTGCTAGATTTGCAAGCATCACAAAAGTGTTGGTTGTCTTATCACTTAGGAGATTCTTAGTTAGTTCACTTGTAGACAAGTATTAAGTGAGACTCACTCAAGAGTTGCTCGTGTCTTTTCCCGAAAGTTTAAAGAGGTAAAATACCTTATATCTCCTACTAGATGAAGTGTCTAACTCCTTTAATCCCAAAGGATCTAATCCTTGTTATTACTTACGCAACATAAACACCTTAGAGTAAAAACTAATAACATTACCCACGACAAATCTTAATGCTAATCAACAAGAAACAATGAAAGGTAAGTTGAAGAGACGTGTACCTTTTAAGCTCCATAGATTAGCCACCAAGACGATAATCATTAAGCAAATAATCTTGAGTCGTAAGAGAGCTAAACTCAAATACTTATGAATCCAAGGAGGTTAGACAAATAGAGATAAAATTTCTCCTACAATTCTCTCCTAGGTTACAAATACAACTTGTTTTGTTTTACTTGTTGATGGTGCAGTTTTGTTAAATCATAATCCGGTTTTTTCACTAAATGACTTTTGACTTTTCAAAACGCTTTTAAGAGCTTGTGAACTTTCTTCAAATTTAGCAATCATTTTTCCTTTCTCATTTTGTCTTTTAATTTCATATTTGTAATCTAGACATATATTGCATTCAAGATCATTTTCAACATTACTCTCAAGTCTAGACATTTTATCTTCTAACATGATTTCTTTTTCAAAACTATTCACAAGAGATTTTGAGGATTCAGTGCTAAAGATAGCTTTTAGGTCCATGTTACAAAATAGTTTTGACTCATTTTCTAGTTTAGAAAACTCTAGGATAAATGTGTCAAAGCAAAAGTGTTTGGTTTCAAATTGTACCTTGCTTGATGTTTTATCAAGTTGAGAATCACAAATCGGGTAGTTGGCTACATCATCATCCATGTCTTTCCATGAATCATAAGCAAGGCCATTATGAGCTTGACACAAGTAATCACCTTCACTTGTACCTTCATTTAAAACATTTAAACTAGTAGCACATGTATTTACTTCAACTAAGCGTCTATCTATTAGGTTTTCTACGACATCTAACTCATGTGTGAGATCGAATTGATCATCTTTGACTTGACATGTTTCTTGATGAAAGTTGATTATATTTTTCCAAATATCATTAGCCGTTTGACAAAAATACACTATTTCATATTCAATTTTCGGTAAAGCTTTATAAATCATTAATTTAGCTTTAGTGTTTTTATCAAACTTAAGATAATCATTTTGATTTTCAAAACTTGTTTTCGTTGGTTTGAAAACACCATGCCAAAGATCTTGATCAATTGATTTCACATGGTTTTCAAATATACTTTTCCATTCAAGGAAGTTTTCTTTTTCAAATAGCAGTGGGTTTTGAATAGGTTGCCCTTCTTTGAGATTTTCAAAATCCATGGATCGATCCAAGTTTTAAAATACAATATATTTTAAAGATGTTGAGTAACGTAGCTCCTGATGCCAATTGTGAAAAACTAGAAGGGGGGTTGAATAGTTTACCGCTTTTTAACTTGATTATCTTTCAAAACGTTACGTTTGTTTAAAGATATAAACTCAAATTACTTGTTTAATTTTTTAAAAAGCTTTACGTGTAATTAACGATTCTAACTAAAGATACTATGTAATAAGCAAAGACAAAGAGAGAAACGATCAAACCACAATACGATTGTTTATCGTGGTTCGGCTACAATGACTCTTTTTCCTTGCCCTACATCCACGCCCCGAGTTTCCAATTCGAGAGTTATAATCACTAATCAACAAGCTCCTTTCCCGGTGGAGAAACCTTTACAACGTTGCTTACACTTTTACCGACACTAAGCTAGACGTCGAGTTCTTTTACAAGGGTACAACCACTCCCGTCGTCGCTTACACTTTTACCGACACTAAGCTAGATGTCGAGTTCTTTTACAAGGGTACAACCACTCCCGTTAGTTCTTTTACAAGGGTACAACAACTCCCGTCACACTTTGTATTTTGAGGCCTAAAATACTAACCGATCACTTCTACACACAATACAAATGAAGTATAAACTATCAAAGCTTATACATAACAAAGCTAACAAGTCTTGCAACTTTTGAGTTGAAACTTGTAACTTCTTGGATGAACTTGCGAACTCCCTTGCTACATAAGAGGATCACACAAGTCAAATGTTACTGAGTTAGTTGAAAGAATATGTGAAATATATGTCCTAAAGTGATGGATGAAAATTAGCAAGTGGCTTGGTATTTATAGCAAAACAAACAGCAGGTCTGGCAGATACGGCGGAACCCTCAGATGGGTTCCGCCCATGTACCCCCAGGGTTCCGCCAGGCTTGCAGTTGGTTTTGAAATAAATCATTCAAACCAACCAAAGTCACATCAACTAAATCCTAGTCAAACACATTGAAGCAAAAGAAGAAAGCTTCCAAAAATGTGTAAGACCTTATGGTAAGTCAAACACACAAGCTTACCATAATTGCATGATGTGGCATGACACTTTCTAAATAAAGAAATAAAAACAATGTTTTGCTTAAAAAGAAATGTAAACCTAGTTATACAAGACTTAAAACTAAAGTGATGTTATTACTATAAAATAAAGTTCATATTTTGTCATTAACAAAACTTAGCAAAGATCGTAAAATATAAATAACGTTTTTAGGTGATATTTGTATTAACAATTTCACTTAAAGCACTTGATGAATCTTTTTGTAGCAAGAATTTTGTCAGGAAATTCCTTAGAGCACTCCATCCGAAGTGGAGAGCAAAAGTGACGGCAATTGAAGAATCCAAGGATCTTTCAAGCATGTCACTTGACGAGCTAACTGGAAACCTCAAAGTTCATGAAATGGTAATGGAAAAAGATTCGGAAATAGTTAAAGGCAAGAAAGAAAAGATTAAGTCTATTGCCTTGAAAGCTAGAGTCCAATCAAGTGATGATGAAGAATCTAGTTCGGGTAGTGATGATGAAGAATATGCCATGGCCGTTAGAGACTTCAAGAAGTTCTTTCGTAGATGAGGGAAGTTTGTAAGGCAACCTAAAGATGACAAGAAAACCTTCTGAAAAGATCATGACGATAAGAAAGGAAAGGTTGAAAGGAAATGCTTTAGGTGTGGAGACACAAGTCATCTCATAGGAGAATGTCCAAAACCACCCAAAAGCAAGTCTCAACAAGCTTTTGTTAGTGGTGCTTGGAGTGACTATGAAGAAGATGACGATGAGCTGAAGAATGATGAAATTGCTCTCATGGCTCACGACTCAAATGAGGTGTGCCTCAAAGTATGTTTGGAACCGGATGAATGGATTAAAGATAGCGGTTGTTCAAGGCACATGACGGGTAACAAAAGCCTCTTCTCAAAAAAGGTACAATCTCTCATGACTCTCTTTTTATAGATGATGTAGCTCATGTTGATAACTTAGGTTTTAATCTCCTTAGTATTAGTCAACTTTGCCGTAATAAGTATAACGTCCTTTTTAGTGAAAATGGAAGTAAAATACTTAAAGATGGCATAACCATAGCCAAAGGTGTTCTTAAGAACAACGTGTATGTCATGAAGATGGATCAAACATCTAGAGACAAACTTTGTCTTACTTCATTAGATGAATCTTCAACTTTATGGCATAGACGTTTAGGACACGCTAACATGAGACTTATACAAAACCTCTCCTCCAAAGACCTAGTTCGAAACCTACCTAAGTTGAAATATGACCAACACTTTTGTAATGCTTGCAAAGTCGGTAAACAAGTCCATAGTAGCCATATGGCTAAAAACTTGGTTTCTACATCTAGGTGTCTAAAAACTTTTGCATATGGATTTATTTGGTCCATCTGCTATACAAAGTTATTGAGGTAACTTCTACACTTTGGTCATAGTAGATGATTACTCAAAATATACTTGGACAAAATTTTTGAAAAGTAAAAATGAAGCTTTTGATAAATTTGAGATTCTAAGTAAGAAAATTCAAAATCAAGTAGGGTCTAGTATTATGTCTATTAGAACGGATCACGGTCGTGAATTTGATAATGAATTTCAATTTGGAAACTTCTGTGATAAAAATGGAATTACTCATAACTTTTCGGCTCCACGTACTCCTCAATCTAATGGTGTAGTAGAATGTAAAAACCGGACTTTGCAAGAGATGAGTAGAACAATGCTTAATGAACAAAACAATCCACAAAAGTTTTGGTATAACGCCATTGACACATCAACGTACATTTTAAATCGAGTATTAATTAGACCATTTTTGAATAAAACTCCTTATGAACTATATAAAGGTAAAAAGCCTACATTAGGATACTTTAGAGTGTTTGGGAGTAAATGTTTTATTCTTAATATCAAGGACTATCTCACCAAATTTGACCCAAAGTCTTATGAAGGTGTATTTCTTGGATATTCACAAAATAGTAAAGCTTACATTGTTTTAAACAAAGAAACCTTAAGAGTCGAGGAATCATTGAACGTAACATTTGACGAGAGTCCACCTCCCTCTAAGACATCACCTTTGGTAGATGATGACTTAGTTGAAAGTCAAGCTATTGAAAATCAAGTGATCTTAGAAAATGACAAGGAAGATGAACCATTAAGCAAAGAAATTGTTAATGTTAAACAATCCAAAAGTCATCCATTAGATAATGTCATAGGAAAAATTAATGAGAGAACACTAAGATCTAAAGCCCAAAATGAAAGTAACGACTTTTGTTTCGTATCAACATTGAACCGAAAAACATTAACGAAGCCATAAATGATGAGTCTTGGGTAATAGCCATGCAAGAAGAGTTAAACCAATTTGTTAGGAATGATGTATGGAAATTAGTTCCTCAACCAAGGAGTCAAACAATAATTGGAACAAAATGGGTTTTTCGTAATAAAATGGATGAAAAGGGTATTGTGTCTAGAAACAAAGCTAGGCTAGTAGCACAAGGATATAATCAACAAGAAGGCATTGACTACGATGAAACTTTTACTCTGGTTTCTAGGCTCGAGTCAATTAGAATCTTACTTGCATATGCATGTGTACACAATTTTAAATTCTTTCAAATGGACGTCAAAAGTGCATTCTTAAACGGGGTTATAAATGAAGAAGTGTATGTTGCTCAACCACCGGGCTTCATCGATTTTGAAAAACCCACTCATGTTTACAAACTTAAAAAGGCTCTTTACGGACTTAAGCAAGCTCCAAAAGCATGGTATGATTGACTTAAAACCTTCCTAGTTGACCATAGGTATACCATGGGCTTAGTCGATAATACTCTCTTCACTAAGAAGAAAGGTTCATATATTATCATAGTCCAAATCTATGTTGATGACATTATATTTGGATCAACTTGTCAAGAATTATGCGACAATTTCTCAAAAATCATGCATGACGAGTTTGAAATGAGTATGATGGAGAACTCAACTTTTTCCTAGGACTCCAAATTAAACAACTAGAAGATGGTATCTTCTTTAACCAATCCAAATACATTAAGGACATGCTTAAGAAATTCGGTCTAAAAGATTCGAAACCAATCAAAACGCCCATGTCCATAGAAACAAAACTCACCAAGGATGAGGAAAGTGAATCCGTAGATAACACTAAATATAGAGGTATGATTGGAAGTCTACTTTACCTAACGGCTAGTAGACCCGACATTATGTTTAGTGTTTGTCAATGTGCTCATTTTCAAGAAGATCCTAAGACAACTCATCTTGAAGCCGTTAAAAGGATTTTTAGATATATTAAGGGCACTACACATTTAGGTTTATGGTATCCCAAAGGAACGGGAATAGACCCCATAGTGTATGCCGACTCGGATCATGCCGGTGACTATGTTGATAGAAAAAGCACAAGTGGTACTTGTACTTTTGTTGCACATTGTCTCACCTCATGGTTCTCTAAGAAGCAAACAGCTCTCGCTATCTCAACAACGGAAGCCGAATACGTTTTGGCCGGAAAGGCATGTCAACAAGCTCTTTGGATGAAGCAAGCTCTTGTCGACTACGGAATTCAACTTAACGACATCACCATTTTTTGTGACAACAAAGAAGCCATTGATCTTAGCAAAAATCCAGTTCAACATGCTCGTACCAAACTTATTGAAATCCGTCATCATTTCCTTCGTGATAACGTTCAAAAAGGAAACATCTCAATTGAGAAAGTTTCTTCCGAAGACAACATAGCCGACATCCTCACAAAACCTCTTAAATGAGAACCATTTAACCTCCTTAGGCTAGGCTTAGGACTTATGGAACTTATCTTGTAGTTCTAGACATTAGACAAAAATCACAAAAAACAAAACAAATCAATAAGTCTTTTTCTCAGCAGAGTCGGCGGAACCCTCAGCCCTAACGGGTGGAACCCTCTTTTTGGTTCCGCCGTATCCGCCGACCTGCAGAACTTTTTCTTAGTTTATATTAAACCAAACACCCATTATCTCATACCACCACTTCCAAACTGCTACTATTCACTTCACCATTCATCCACACCTACGAATTTTTGTTCCTTCCTTCATTCACATTGCTCATCAATCATCATTGTAAGTACTCTAAACATGATTACACTCCTATTTGCACAAAAACAAAAACTTGAGGTTATGCATTAACTTGAGAAACTCATGCATAAAATTAGGTGCTTGACAAAACTAATCATGTTTCCCATAATTAGGAATTGCATTATTATAAGTTATTAACATGTTTACTAAAACACCCCATGTCAAATTCTTGCAAAAATTTCTCACAAATAGGACAAATATTTTTTTGTCTCACATTGTGAATACAAAATAAAAACGTTATGTTTAAAACATCACTTGCATAATGTCTCTTGAATGCTAAAGGGAATACATAACTAATATGTATTTTCGGGTACATTCAAACGAAGCTACATTGAACTAGGAGCATTTGGGTTATCTTTTGTTTTATAACAAAACTTGCATTATAAAACGTTTTAAGCATCAAAATGAGTCAAGATAACCGCACCTCCACATTGTTTTCATATAGGCATACACTAGAACATCCACATTACAATAGTCGTTTACTTAGACTAAAATGTGAAATTTTGTTTTTCTAGGAATCATCATGCCTCCTCTAACCCATTACGACCACAAGGACACCATTAAGTACCTACCCAAACACCACAAAACCAAAGGTCTTACTCCAACTCAAATCGAAGTTTTCAAAGCCTTAGAAAAGCGTTATGTCCACGAGGGTAGAACCATTGACCAATCCTTCAAAGAAGGTACAAACCTACCTATGGAACTTGCAACCATCAACTTTGATTGTCGCTTAGAAATCGATGAGCCTATTTTTCCTAGGTTTATTTTAGAATTCTATGCATCCGTCACTCTCTCCATGGATGAGTATGGTCGCATGTCTATTAACTTTAGGGCTAGTAGTCATCAATACTCCTTAACTCTCGAGGAATTTGCTCAAATCCTAGGTGTCCCAAACCGTGGTACTTGCATCTACTCCGACAAGCATTCCCTCTCAACTCTTGACACACTCATTGACCGAATCCATCCCTATGATACCCCTCTTGTGTCCAAGGATGAACTTCGTTACCACCTCTTCATTAGGACCACCAACACTAGGAGAATCCGTACCGGAAATGAGGTCAACAAGGACCCATATGGTATGGAACTCAATGAACTCAAGCCCCAATTCAAGAAATGGGAAGAACTCCTTAGAGCCAATGTCATTAGCACCATAGGAAACCGGGATCATATCAATGTTTGTGATGAGGCGAAAAATGAACCGTTTTTAAAGGGTCATTTAAGCCCGGATTTGAGATTATTTGATCAAATATTGCCCTAAATCATTTCTTTTGTCATTTTAGGTACTTTTGGAGAGAAATCTGGAAAAGGAAGCATTTGGGACGTTTTTGGAGCATAAAAGTGAAGAAAACGGCAAAGTCTCAATTTCCTTGTTAGGAACAGTACCTGACGGCGTTAAGAGTTTCCAAGCGACGGCGTCAAGAGTAACAAAATAGGTGGAAGTGGATGATACACGTGACGGTCCAGAGTGTTTTGTGCATTGGAGATCACGACGTCACTCAAGGCCGTCATGGTCCAAGTATTAGTGACGGCCCAGAAGAAATTTACACATGACGGTGTCACAATTGGATCTAGGCAATATGATTTCTATTTTGGCGGCGAGTTGACGGCGTCAGAAATTCCTTCTTGACATCGTCACCCTGTAAAATCTATATATAGTTTTCCAAATTTCATTCATTAGGGTGCAACATTTAGGGAAAAACCCTAGGCCGATTTTTACAGCTTTTTCAAGGGTTTCAACCCTTTGAAACTTTCATGTTCAATTTGAGATAAGTACTCTTTCAATTCAATCAATATGTCTATGTGTTGTTTAAATATATCTTACGCTTGTCTTCAATTTAACATGCTAGGCTAGATCTCTTTTGTGTTTACTTAGATGTAGTGAAACCTATATGTTAATTATGGGTTGATTGTTTGTTTATAATTGTTACGGATGATTGTATTCGATGTTAGGCTTAAGAAAACTGGCAGACTTCCATTGGTAACATGCTTGAACGTCTTAAGAAACATGATCAGAGGTCTACTATGATTTTTGGTTGTATTTAATGCGTAGGAGAATTCTAATGATCCCATGTTAGGAGCTTATAACGGCTCGACATACGAGTGAAGTAGGATCCTATAGAGTTAGGGAATATTGTACACGGCCCTACGACTAGTATTAAGGAATACGGCCCATCATCCATGCAATTGTAACAAGCTATCAACCTGTAAAGATATCTAGGGAGTAATGAAACCTAAGTAAACACAATTTTCCCCATCATTGTTTACACCACTAGTAAAATTAGATTTATTTTCATTTTTATTATTTTATTTTGATTGCATCTTTAGTTATTTGGGTTAGTTGGCTAGCAACTAATTCCGCCCACTCTTCCAAATCCCGAGATTTTTACTTGCTTTTCATAAAATATAAAAATACAAAAAGAATCATCCCTCACCTCTAGACCTAGTTTTTAGGCTTTCTAATCCTAGCGACACTATTCTTGAGTTGAACGATCAATCCCCCGGTACTTGTCACTATACTATACTACAACGATCAGGTACACTGCCTGGTGGGGGTTGTAAGCTTCTCGAGATCCCTCGAGAGGTAAAGCCTGGTGCGATTCCCACGTATCAAGTTTTTGTCGCCGCAGCCCGGGGAATAGTTATTGTCTAGGTTAGGATTTCTTTTTATTAGGTCTACTTGCTAGATTCCTTTCTAGCAAGATTTTATTTTTATTTTTTGGTTTTCTTTAGTCTATCTCATTTCTTCGTGTCTTTGTTCGTAACCTTTACCATCCGACATCATGGAAGGTGGTAACATCTTTGAACCCATCAACCCACCACAACAAAACCACCCACAAAACCCACCACTAGCAAACCAACCTCTTAGGCCCCGAACCTTGGGAGAATATTCATGTCCTAGCCACCAAGGCTATCGAAACACAATTGAGCTCACTCAAGGAGCCAATGTGTCCCCTTTGCGATCCGACACCATCCGGTTGGTGCAAAGCGGATGTGCATTCCATGGACTTCATTCCGAAGATCCTAACCAACATCTCAAGGATTTTCTTAAAATCGTAGATTCTATAGACCTTGATGTTATAACTAGATAGTCGACCCGATTACGCCTATTCCAATTCTCTCTACGTGATTGTTGATACAAAAGTTGGGCGTTCCTTGTTTGGGTTCCTGCTCTCGTACCAATTAGCTCTTAATGCTTGAAACCTGCGCACTAAGAAAGTAAACAACACCGTTAGGCTTATCGTGGGATTGTCTCCCACGATTATCCTCCGGGGTGAGAGTAAGTAATCGGTTTAGGGTTATATTGAAGAGTTAGGGTTTTGTCAATCGTACCTTTAACGAGAATTATGTCGTTCTATATATAGGCGCAGAATCCTTGTAGGTTTCGTGCTCTTTACTCTTCGCACACATGGTGCTTATCCGGTCCAAGGATTTTTATCCGTAAATAGAAGATCCTTATCTAGACCATAAATAGTTTGGTTGGGTTTGGGCCTACGTGAGTCCAACCTATTGGTAGTGCGGCCCAAATCATTGTTATGATAGCCCACTCTTGGTGGGTTTGGGCTTTAGTAATGTTTATCATTTGGGCTCGTGGCCCAAATATATACTATACGTCATCATGTCCCCCCAGTCTAGTGTGCGCGGCTCGTAGCCGCGGATGCTAGACTAGTGAAAGCGGCGGTAAGTGTGGCGGGAAAAAATTACCGCCCAATATTAGGAACCATGTATCTAGTCCAAAATATCTCAAAAAATGCCTCGGGAAACGGGAAGTGTGTCCACGTATTCTTCGGAAGATGTGAAAAAGTGCATGTACCTTCTCATATTCTAGCCACACGATTATATTAGTGGTATCCACGTTGCGACCTTTTTAGGGTTTTTGTGACCTTATATAAATCACCGCCTCCCCTTTTTACTGAAAACATCACAGTAAAAACCTTCTTCCGCCATTTTCAAACTTTTTCAAAGCTTCTTTAAGAGATCAACTATTTTATTAGGTAACCGCGAGTACACGCCTTAGCTAATATTGTCATTCCTTAGAAATGGTTCGTCAATTAGAAGAGTTTATTTCTGAAATGAACGAGGATGAACTTCATCAGTTCTCCTCTGATTATTTCATTCCCCTTGATGTGCATCCGGTAGTACCGGAGGCAAACGCGTGTATCGCGGATTTCCCTGAGGGAAAAATAGGGTTATATACGCGCTTTTTTGAGTACGCGAACCAGCGCGTACCTATATCCTTATTCTTGAGTAACGTGCTCAACTTCTACCATCTTCATATTTCTCAGTTGCACTGTATAGGTGCGGCAAAAATATCAAATTTTGAAATAAACTACCATTTGCTTGCAGTCAACCCTACCCTTAATCTATTCCGTGCGTTTTACCACACAACGTGGTCGCATGGATGGGTATCTTTTGCGAAGCGCTCAGGGCGCCTTCAGTGTTGTACAGACAAGGTAGATTCCCTTAGGAATTGGAGGGGAAATTTTTTCTGGGTAGATGATATAGTGTTTCCATCGGCGTTTGAGTTTTATACTCAAGGGACGCTGCCAAGGGATGAGCGCCCTTTACCCGGTTCGTATATCGCGGAAGATGCGGATACGATTGATGCTAACCGCACCCCCATTAACTTCTATCCTGAGGAGTTTTTGGTTCATGTGGGGCTTAGTCGCAATTATTTCCATGGTTCTGACGAGGTTCCAACATTCCTCGATGAGAGCGGCCGGGGTGGGTGCTTGTCCTTTTTTACCTTCGCTTCGATAATGTAAGCGCTCGTTTATATGTAATTTCAATAACTAAGTTGTTTTTGTTATTTGTTCATATGTTGCGCGGAAATGGACTTGTTTGCCGTAGTGAAGCTGGAGAAGCCCAAGCAAGTGACAGTGGGGGTGCGCCCTCTTAGGAAAGGTGAGGAGCCAATTTTAGAAGCTACTGCGGGACACACAACGGTGTTAGCGCAAGATGGGCCTGAGGATTCTCCTCCCGCAGCTGCACTTGTTACTCCTGTGCAGAGTGTTCCTCCTTTTGGGGAGCAGTCTCCCGTGGTAGAGGAATTCCATGCTGAGTCCTCCGACAGTGTGGAGATCCTAGAGCCTGAGGGGAGTGCGCAGGGCGTAAAGCAGAAGGGAGCATCTGGTGGTTATGGCGCTGGTACTTCCAAGAGGAGGCGTCATCTTATTGGTGATGAAGAATCGTCCGCAGCGGATGACACGTCCGCTACTAGCGCGGATAAAGATATTTCCAAGTCTTCTCCCTTTATGTAAGTGATGATCACATTTCTGTTTCTTTACTTGTTGCACTATGCCCTGACTTTCTTCCTTTGCCTGTAGTGACCATGCTGCAGAGGGTGATGCTGCGTTTGTTGAAGGCTTAGTACCACCTCAGGATGCTAACGTGGAGGAGCCGTTGAAGGTAGCTGAGGAGATGTCTGCGCAGCTTGATGGAGGAGCTAGCTGCTACTGCTGAGCGTCAGACTGAGTTGGTCACTCAGTTGAAGACGCGTTATGTTGGTGAAGGTAGTATTCTCGCTCAGAAAGATGAGGAGGTTGCCTTGCTCAGGGTGCAGTTAGCTGATGCGCGAGCAGAGGTAGAGTCTACCGCTGCGCATGCTATGAAGGTTTCTGATGAGAAGCTGTCCTTGATGGTTGAGCTGAAGAACGAGCACGGGAAGATGGAACAGTTCAGGTCTAACTTATCTTGGGGTTTAAAGTACCTCAAAGAGAAGAAGGCCGAGCACTTTGGCCATATTAATGAACTTCGCGCGCAAGTGGAGAAGGCTCTGAAGGTGCAGGAGAGCAAGCTGCGCAAGCTAAGTATAGAATACAATGAGGAGTTATATCCTCATCTCATGTCTATGATTGCTGAGCGCAGGTATGTGTTGTCTATTCCGCCATTTTGACTTACCATATGTATTAATGCTCCTTTTACTTTCTAATGCATCCGTTGTTGTTTGTGTAGGTGGTTGATTAGCTATGGTTTGCGCCTAGCTGCTATGGGTACGTTGGAGTCTCCTGAGGTCGTAGAGGACTTTGGGAGGGTCGTGGAGTGCGATGTGGCACGCGGCAAGGCCCAGGCTGTGGAGGAGCTTCATGAGAGCAAGATGCTGAGTGTGCCACTTGTAGAAGTCCCTGGGTACAACGCAGATGCGTTTGATGAGCTGGTGGAGGCGATGGAAAAGATGAAAGTCTTTGACTTTCCTTAGATTGCCCGCTTGGAGCGTGACCAGGACTATCCCATCAGCGTGATCATGCAGGGCCTAATGCTGGCTAAGCACATAGCTGAGGATGCAGAGGCGCACCCTCATTATTTTTTGAAGTCAGATGAATCGCAGCTGATGGTGCCTGTTTTTGTCCGCCCTCGCCACACATGCTTAATCCCTTCACTTTTGAGAAGGAGATTTCGTTGAAGGAGTGCCTAGAGGCACATGAGACAAGAGCTTCTCGCAAGAAGGGCGTGAAGGGAAAAGCCATCCTTTGTGGTGTTGGCGCAGCCCATCTTCCTCGGTCTGATGGGATTGCCGTTAGCGTACCAACGGTGTCTCAGGATGATAGCAGCCTACTGAGGAGGCTAAGTGAGGCTGGGGAGTTGGCATCCACAGCTAGTAGCTCAAGTCACAAGCGTGATCATAGCGTTTAGATGCGAATTTTTATATTTATAACTTGTATAAACTCGTAGTTCGCATTAATAATAATGTTTATTTTGTTTCGTACGTCTTGTTATCTGTACTTAGATTGTTTTCTTTGTAAAAGATCATCCAAGAGCCAAATTGATAATGCGACGTACTTAAAATGATTTAGATTAAGTACATGACTTAAAAAATCATAAAGGTGAATTCAAACTTGTTGTTGTTTTGCAAAGAGTATATCAAAATGACCAAGAGTCTTGGCTCGTGAATTGCTAAGCATGTACGGTGTACGTGATATTGCGCAGTCTTCGTGGAATGTGCATGTAAACTTACTTCAACGTCTTGAAGGTAAGGTGCTTAGCAAGGATGCGTGATCCAGTGTTGATGGGTTTGCAACCCTCTTACTCAACGAGTTAGTTAGTAGGTTGACTCATCCTTTCTGCTATCGTAGGTCTTAATAAGTGCATGCACGCCATGTAGGCAAAATATAAAATAACAATACTGAAACATAATAAGAATGTGCGCAATAAAGTTAAGTGTGTTATGGAGTTAGCTAGAAACCACAGCGTTTTATTAATACTTGCAAGTTTTTGGAAGATAAAAGACAATTCCTAAAAAAAAAGAAAATTCAAAGACAGACATTTATTGGGCACGTACTAAAGTACAAGGTTGTTTGTTTGTGGGCCGTAGTCTTTCCTAAAGATAGCATCTCTTTAGATTGTAGATATTCCACGTGCGTGCCAGCTCGTGGCCTTCCATATCGCGCAGCTTGTATGCACCATTACCTAGTGCATCTGTGACCTCATAGGGTACTTCCCATTTGGGTCCAAGCTTGCCCGTGTCTTCTGCATGGCTTGCATCATTAGCGCGGTATACAAAGTCTCCTGGCCTTAAAGAAGTATGTTTGACCTTTGCATTATAATACTTCTTCATCTTTGCTTTAGCCTTCGCTTCGCGTATAGCTGCGCGTTCACGCCTTTCTTCCAGCAAGTCCAAGTCTATGCGCCGCTCCTCGTCATTTGTTGTGACGTTTATTTCCGCTGTACGTATAGTTGGCATTCCAATTTTGGCTGGTATGACGGCTTCTGTCCCATAGACAAGAGAGAATGGTGTGTCTCCGGTACTGGTTTTGATTGTCGTGCGGTGCGCCCATAAAACATGTGATAATTCATCCACCCATTTTCCTTTATGTCTGTCAAGGCGCGCTTTTATTCCTTCGCCTAGACTGCAATTCGCGCGTTCAACCAAGCTATTGGTTTGTGGGTGTTTCACTGAAGCAAAGTGTTGTGTGATGTTTAATTGCACGCACCAATCTTTAAATGGGTTGTCACAGAATTGTTTTCCGTTGTCTGAAATAATTTCCCTAGGTAGTCCGAAGCGACACACAATGGTGTCCCACACGAAGCGTTTTACCTGGTTGCCAGTGATGCTCACCACTGCTTTTGCCTCAATCCACTTGGTAAGATAGTCTATGGCTACGATGAGGAATTTTAGCCCTCCTACTGCAACTGGGAAAGGGTCTGCGATGTCAATGCCCCATTTCTAGAATGGCCATGGTGAGGTGATGGGGGTTAACTCTTGTTGTGGTCGGCGCAGAATTAGCCTGTGGACTTGGCAATCGCTGCATTTCTTTATCATGTCCCGTGCGTCGCGGCGCATAGTAGGCCAATAGTATCCCGATCGCAGGGAGCGCGCTACTACAGACCGTGGTCCTGAGTGCATGCTACATGATTCGGCGTGAATTTCTCAGAGTACATAATCTGCTTGAAGAGGTCCAACACATCGGAGCCAAGGTTGTAGGAATGAACGTCGGTATAGGACGCCATCTCGAAGTTCAACTCTGCGTTGTGCGCCGCACCCTTCGGGCGTCCTTCTGATCTTGTGGTAAGATTCCTTTGCTTATAAATTCAATGATAGGTGTCATCCATGTAGGATCCTGTTCCTCTATCACCGTGGATACTTCCATCTCCAAATTTGTTTTTTAGAGTTTCCACCAATACCTGTTTTGATAGATGCGCAAAGCTTGTAGATGCGATCTTGTTAGGCGCGCCAGCTTTCCTGTTTTCTCCTCTAGGTACTTGTTTGATTGTAAACCTATCAAAGTTCTGAATCAAAGACTTGGTTTTCTCAAGGTATTGAATCATGTGTTCATCCTTGGCTTCATATTCACCTAGCACGTGGTTAGCTACTAGCCTGGAATCCACATTTGCCTCTAGGTTGCGTACACCCATTTGAATTGCAATACGCAATCCAGCGAGTAGGGCTTCGTATTCTGCCTCATTGTTTGTGGCTGTGAATTCGAAGCGCAGTGCGTAGGTGAATTCTACCCCCTCTGGGTTAGTAAGGATAAGGCATGCGCCTGATCCATCCACGCATGAGGATCCGTTTGTGAATAGAACCCATGGTTCTTGTAACTCTGTCTTGCCTGTTGAAGGTGGAGTATCGATATCTGGCTTCTCAACAATAAAGTCGGCTAATATCTGCCCCTTGATTGAAGTGCGTGGTCTATACGAGATATTATACTCACTCAACAACACACTCCACTTTTGTAGCTGTCCTGATACGTCAGGTTTAGAGATAACTTGTTTGATGGGCTGGTCCGTGATTACAGCTATTGGGTGCGCCTGTAAGTATCTGCGCAGTCTTTTGGCTGTGAATACTAAAGCTAGGACCAGCCTTTCCATAGCGCTGTAGTTAGTCTCTGTCTTTTACAGTGCCTTGCTTACAAAGTATATGGGTGTTTGGACGGAGTTCCTATCTGTCAATAGTACTGCGCTAACCGCTCCATGGGTTGCAGATAAGTATATGATCAACTCTTCCCCTGGTCGCGGTGCGACAAGTTTGGGAAGTGATGCAAGGTGCTGTTTTAGTTGTTGGAAGGCTTCCTCTGCCTCCTCAGTCCAGCGAAAGTCTCCATTTTTTGTGCACTTCGCGAGTGTTTTAAAGAAAGAGAGTGATTTGTCTGCTGACTTGGATAAAAACGATTTAGCCCAGCTAGCTTTCCGTTTAATGACTGGACTTCTTTCAGTGTGCGCGGTGAGGGGAGATCGATGACAGCTCTTGTCTTTTCTGGGCACGGCTTGATGCCGTCAGGTTCTATTAAATATCCAAGGAACATTCCTTCTGTTGCGCCAAAGGTGCACTTCTTGGGGTTTAACTTCATATTTATCCTTCCCAGTGTTTTGAATGTCTCCTCGATGTCGCGCACCAATTCTTCCTCGGTATGACTCTTTATAACAAGGTCATCGACATAAACTTCCAAGTTGCGACCTACTTGTTTTTCAAAAGCCATGTCCACCAATCGCTGGTATGTTGCCCCCGCGTTCTTTAGACCAAAGGGCATTTTTGTGTAGCAATATACCCCTTGACATGTGTGGAAGGATATTTTTTCTTCATCCTCCTCTGCCATCTGAATTTGAGGGTACCCTTTGTATGCATCTAGGAAGCATTTAAAGGGATATCCGCATAGGGATTCTATCTTCCAGTCAATTTCTGGTAGCGGGTAGCAGTCTTGTGGACATGCTTTATTAAGATCAGTGAAGTCTATGAACATTCTCCAACTGTTATTACTCTTTTTTACCATTACTGGGTTGGAAAGCCAGTCGTGGTAGTAGACTTCCCGCATGATGCCTGCGTCTACCAGTTTGTGCACTTTTTCAAAGATGGCTTTTACGCGGTCCGGAGCTTGGCCGCGCTTTTTCTGTCGTATTGGAGGAAATCCTTGTCGGATTTGTAGCTTGTGCTCCGTGATAGATCGCGGTGCGCCAGTCATGTGCTTTGGTTCCCACGCAAAGATACTGATTGGCTTTAAACGGTCAACCTAATTGACCAGGTGATGGTCAACCAAGTCAAACTGCCTAAGAGTCAATCTCCGTGGAAGTATAGGGTTTCCCCGGGTTGTTATGTCCCGTCGAGGTGTGGATGGTAATCAAAACGGGTTTGTGATCGGGTGAATTTGGACAGGAAAGGGTTTTAAGTGAGTTGTATGATTACACTAAGATATAAGGAATGGAAATAACTTAAAAACACTATATAAACAATTACTGATGAACAGATGCACTAAAAACGTGAGCTAAGTCTAAAAACGCGTTCGTTGATTTAAAGTTACGTTAGCGTACGAAATAAAATGCGAGTTTTGTAAAATAAAATACCTACGGATATAAAAATTACATTTTAAAAATCCTAATGATAAAAGAAAATTTTTAGAAAAAGAAAAATAATTTTTACACTATTTATTTATTTATTATTAATTAATTATTATTTTCCTATTTACTTTTAATTATTTAAAATACCCTAAAATACAAATAATTAGGAAATTAACCTAGAAAAATAAAATTTTAATTTGGAAAAATCTAAAATAATATAAAACTAATTTTAAAAATGAAAATATATTTTTGAGACTTTTTAAATAATTATTATTAATTATTAACTAATTATTAATTAATAAAAACTAATATTAATTATTAAAAATACTAAATGAAAAGAGAAAAATATGAAAAAATTACAGAAATTATTTTATAGCTACAGGAACCTAGAAAAATTATAAAAATGAGAATTGCTTAAAGAAAAAGCTAAAAAATAAGCTAAAAGCTTAAATAGAAGCTATCACTTTATTAAATTTTTGACTTTTCTAGATTGTTATTTTACAAACTACTTTAGACGCTGTATTTAGACAACTTTTGTGAAGATAAGTTTTATGAAACTCAAAAATAAGCCCTGAGGAGCTTAATAAGCATAACAGATGAGCTTTTGGGCTCAAAGGGTTATGTTAAGCTCAAATAAGCTGTGAAATAAGCTACCAGGCTAGGACTAAGGATGATTCAGGATGCCAGCAAGCAAAGTACACTTAGGACAAGCTAAAACTACAATCAAAGCTCACTGAATCAGCTAGTGAGTTCAACTAAGCTAATCCAAATTACCACAACAACAAACAGGCCTGCAGCTCATTTGCAGCCCATGTTGGGGCCCACCTGGGTGATCAGAGGACCAAGATGAAGGTGGAACTCAAAAGCCTGCAAGGAGGGCTTTCCAAAATGTCCACAATCAAGCAATAAGCTCAAGTATTGAGCTTATTGTGGCTAGGAAAAAGGGGTTATGAACACTGATATCTCAGTGTATGCAATGAAATGAGGCAAATCATTGGATCAAAATAAGCTTATGAGCAAGCAGTAAATGAAAAAACAATCACATGCATAAGAAGACCATGCAACTAGCTTTCTAAATCCACAAATATCTCAGGCTAGAGTGCACTATGGGACAAATGGCAAGCTTATGAAATGTGCCAAAAAGCTGTGGAGCAGGGCACAGATATGGAAAACAGATATATAAAAGCTACAAATTAAGCACTAAAATAAGATTAATGATGCGTGGGAATCGCACCAGGCTTTACCTCTCAAGGGATCTTGAGAAGCTTACAACCCCCACCAGGCAGTGTACCTGATCGTTGTAGTATAGTATAGTGACAAGTACCGGGGGATTGATCGTTCAGCTAGGAATAGTGTCGCTAGGATTAGAAAACCTAAATACTAGTTCTAAAGATGAGGGATGATTATTTTTATATTTTTATATTTTTTGGAAAGCAAGTTAAAATCTCGGGTTTGAAGGATTTGGGCGGAATTAGTTGCTAGTCAACTAACCCAATACTAAAGATGCAATCAAAATAAAATACTAAAAATGAAATTAAACTAAATTATACTAAAGTTGTGAGCAATAAGTGGAGAAAATGTGTTTACTTAGATTTCACTACTCCCTAGACATCTTTTACACGTTAATTACTTGTTATAGTTGCATGGATGACGGATTGTATTCCTTAATACCATTCATGGGGTATCTCCTCCTATACCATGCCCAGCACAACCATAGGGATTGTAAACAGTGGCTCATGCATTAAATACAACTAATAAAGACCTTAGTGCAATCGGTTCATGTTTCCTAAGACGTTCAAGCATGTTACCATTTGGAGATCTGCCAGTTTTCTTAAGCCTAACATATAAATTCATTCATCCAAAACAAACTATAAACAAGTAATCAACATATAATTAACATCTAGGTTTCATTAGATCCAAGCAAACACAAGATAGATCTAGCCTAGCATGATGAAATTAAGACAAGAACAAGATATAGACAACCAACACATAGACATATTGATTGAATTAAAAGAACACTTATCTTAATTACACATGAAAGGTATCAAGGGGTTGGAACCCTTGAAAAACCTATAAAATTTGCACCAAAAATGTACTTAGGGTTTCTCCAAAACTTCTCTTTCTCATGTGTAAAAATTAGAAAACTATATATAGGAAATAAGGTCTAACGGCGTCAAGACCAAATAGGTGACGCCGTCACCTCGCCGCCAAAATAATTCTCGGACTGCCTTGATCTACTTCTGACGCCGTCATGTGTTATTCATTTCCAGGCCGTCATGCATTTTCCTCTTGATGCCCTTCCTTGTGACGCCGTCAAATCAGTTCTGGATCGTCATGGAAATTGCTCTTGACGCCGTCAGGATGTTACTCTTGACGCCGTCACCTACTGTTCCCAGCAAGGAAAATTAAGACTTTGGCGTTTTCTTCACTTTTATGCTCCAAAAACGTCCGAATTGCTTCCTTTTCCAGATTTCTCTCCCAAAGTACCTAAAATCACAAAAGGAACGATTTAGGGCAATATTTGATCAAATAAATTCGAATTCCGGCTTAAATGACCCCCTAAAAGTGGTTCATTTTTCGCCTCATCAATTAATAAAAATTTAGAAAAATACTATACTCAAGATGAGCAGCAAAACAACATTAACCTAAAAGCACAAAGCTTGGAACTTAATAATAAACCCTACACAAAATTATCTATCTTATTCAAAAACTACCAAAGCTGAATTTTGACTTTTTCATTTTTCCTCTCAGTTGACTTTTGTGGATTTCTAATGATCAACTCTAATCCTAATTGATGTATTAAGATATTATAAAGCTACTACAAGCTATCTTGACTGGTTTAAATGACACAACAATGATATAGTTTCCTAACTTTGCATCAGTGGGCTGCTAAGGGATTAGAAGCTCACTTTTGACCTTTTACTTTAAAACAACCAAGATAAGGAATTGACTGATGTAATTTGACCCTAACAAAGGAGTCTCAACAGGATTTGACCACCGAAAGGTTCTTAAGCTCAGTCAACCAAAACAATCCAAACACCCCTTTAAGAGACAGTTGATACAATATTTTCCTACATAAGCCTAGCTGACTAATCCTAATCATCAAACTAAGTTAATCCACTATTTTAGAAGGTAGAATGACCATGAAATGCAATAATTTACAGCAAGAACTCATATTTGCAGTTATGGCTAATAAAGGCAGTGTAGAGCACAATTGAGCCAACAAGGACTCCAATGAACAAAAGTTCAATGAAAAGCAACATTCCAACTAAGTTACACTAAACAATCATAAAGACAGCAAGCATAAACAGATATACTCAATTGAACACTAAAATACAAAATTTATGGTGAACTGCTTACAGTTGCATCAAATGGAGAAAGCTGAGAACCAGGAACATTCAACATACCCTAATGTCTCCCAAGAGACTCTAAAACCATGAGAATCCCAAGCTCACCCTGCTTCAACCTTCATCTTCCATTTATAATGATTTTTTATTTTCTATTTATTTTTGAGTAATTTTAATGATTTTTTAGTTTTCAAAATGAAAAGAAGTTTTAAACTTACTGAGCTATTAAGAACTTTATGATGAGCTTATATGTGCTGTTAGAACACTAAACATCCATTTTTAACATACTTAAATCTAAAATGGGATTTTGAACAATCTTTGAGCAAAAACTGAAATAAGTAAATAAGACTTGAATTACCAACTGAATTAAGGTTCTATTACACTGAAATGACTGAGAATACAATTTTTAAGCTAAGTTAAACAACTGGGAAAGTAAATTACATTGAAGCAATACTACTCCTACCTTATACTATTTTAATAACTAAAATCCTACTCATCTTCTCTGCTTCTTTCTCTTTCTTTTTATAGGCTCTTTTAAGGTTCCTGGCACTTTCCCACTCCTATTTGGGACCATTGGATGAGCAGAAATAATCTGAACCCATCAATTGCAATTTGGCGGGAAAACGAGGTGTAGCATTTTTGGCAGTTAGTTTGTGTCTGGGATTGATTCTTGTCTGTTTGTTGTTGTTTAGGAGTGTTATAAGTGAGTAGGAGGGGGTGGGAGTTTGAGTGTGAGTAGAGGAGGTGATGTGAGGTTGTGGCAGGGCTATGGAGTCACGGGTTGGGAAAGGGGGTGAGCTGGAGAAGGTTGACCAAAGGGTTTGACTGGGTATAAAATAAAACGGGGTGAGGGTGGGATTTTATTATTTGTGTTTGTTTTGTTTTGGTGGGCTAGGGATTGGGCTAGGGAATGTAATAAGGGGTGGGCTAGGTTAAATAAAAAGGTGTGTTGGGCTAAGTATAATAGAAAGGGTCCATTTGGTTTTTGTTTTTAAATGAGCATAAGGACCATTCATGTAATTTATGAAAGCTTAAGGGTAAATTCTGCCAAACTTCCAAACTTATCAAAAGGATTAAACTTGCCACAAATTAATTTCCCAAGGGTCCTTTGTTGTTGATTTTCCCACATTAAATTTCCCGGGGACTTGTTTTGCCAAAATTCAAAGTTGAGGGGCCTATTTTGCCAATTTGTGAAACTTTTATCCAAGGACCAATATTAAACCTTTTTAAATTCCCAAGGACTTAAGTTGACTTTTCTTTGAATTAATTTTGACCAGGGACTAATTTTGACAATCTTTGAAAGTTCAGGGACCTTTTATGTCAATTTTGGATTTTGAGGGGTAAAAGTTGCCAGTTTGTTAAAACTTTCATCCAGGGATTAATATTGAAAAAATTTGATTTCCCAAAGACCAAAGTTGACTTTTCTTTTATTTTAAACCTTCAGGGACTAGTTTTGTCAATTTATGAAACTTGAGGGACGGAAACTGCCAATTATGCAAACTTTGTTCGTTTTTCATTTGTTTTTAAACATTTTGTATCTAAAACATATAAAACACAGTTTTGGGATAATTTCTGTATTTTGATGCATTTCTGTGTGTTTTTGAATGTTTTTGCAGTTCAGATTGACTAAAAATGATGAGTGTTTGAGCACTCATCAATCCCCCACACTAAACTATTGCTAGTCCCTAGCAATCTTTTGAGAAAAATTAATGGATTTGAAACTCTTTACCAAAAGCCATCACTTTTGGAGTAGCCAGATGTATCGATTCAAGTAAGAACTATGGTCCACCTGATAACCATGTGATTTTGAGCAAACCACCAGCTGTCAACGGATTTGATTAGTCTTTACCAAAAGCCGTTTGCTTCTGGACTAGCCAACTCTTGATGGACAAAGTCAACATCTTGGTGAGCTGATTACCAATTATGGTTTTTCCACTGCCTTTACCACAAGCCATAATCTTGCGGGCTAGCCAACTCATTCACTTTTTGGGATATGGCGAGTTGATTTACCATACAATTTTGGGCAAATTGCAAGCCATAAACGGATTTGAGATATCTTTACCAAGATCCGTTTGCTCCTGGATTAGCCAATCCTTTTGTCGTTTAGACATGGCGGACTGATTACCACAAAAAAAAAATTTGAAGCACAAGTGAAATTTTTTTTAAAATTTTGCCAAAAACGGGGGTACTAGATGGTAAAATGTGAGAAAATTCGCTAGAATTCCCCCCCCCCCCCCCCCCCACCCCTCACACTTAGAATTGAATATTGTCCTCAATATTCAAAGTCCCGGCTATTATGCCGACTCTTTGAATGTTAAAAGGGCAACATTACAAGCTAAATGTGGAAACACCATTTTTTCACTTTGTTTTATTTATTATATGTACATGGTAACAACAGCAGGGGCACTCCCCCACATTTAGGATGAAAACCCTAAGTACATGCTACTGTTTTTGTTTACCGAGTCGCTAGCTTGACTCGACCCCGAATTCATTTGTCCTTGGGGAAGCATGATGTGGAAGAAACAATCTCAATCGGACTTTCATTCAAGATGTTTGGACAAACATTTGAAGTACGTGAAAGTTCCACACCGATGAGATAAGTAGACCCTGGCTTAAGATAGTATAAACTATAAGCGGTGATGCCGGGGTCAAAGATAATGTCTTCATTCCCGAAGGAGTGAAGAACAGGAGAAGTCACCCGATAAGTGAAGAAGAGAAAGAAAGTCATGATAAACATCATGACTAACTCATCATCATCCTCAGGAAAATTCATAGATTCATCATCATGAATCTCATCATTTAAGCTCATGTGATCAAGACATATCCTGGGTGTGTCTAGATCAAAGTAGAAGTTATCATACTCCGGTGGAGATATGATATGAGTGAGTTCACAGGAGAACTCATCGAAGGTAAATGATTCATAATCGGGGAGAGAATTATGAGAATGAGAAGTGGTACTGCCACTAATCTTCTCTCCCATAGGATCAAAAGTAAAAGCTTCAAACTCCGGAATAGGATCATCGGAGAAAATGTCACTATCCTTAATGGGGATAGGAGATAAAATAGGTTTCTCTTTGAAAGCCTAGATTTTTGAAATGAGGAGATTGACATTCAATAATGTTGCACGAAGTGCTTCATCCTTGATTTCAGTGTCAGTCTCATCATTCACTTCTTCTAAGCTGACTAGCTCAGAAGGTAATCCTTCCACATGACTGATGTCTCCAGAAGATAAAGAATTTTCATCAGCATGTGAAATACTAAGCTCGATGTTGGGATTAGAGTTTAAAAAAATTTCAGTTTCTCCCATATTGGCTTCAAGGTTAAACAGATCATCATCACTTCCAAATGGAAGTGGATTGATGTGAGTAAGTTCATCTGTGAACTCCTCAATAAGAGGGTCAACATCAGAATGAGGCAGTGGTGCCTCTTCATACTCAACTTCTCCATAAGATGTACAATCATCATTAAAATCGGAGAAAGTCTCAAAATGATCTTTTGGATTTTCAGGATGAGAAGGTAAATCACACACATTATCAAAAGTTCCCTGTGACTCTCCTGGGATTGGGACAAGGTTCTCAACACTAGAATTTATGAATTCGTCCGATTCCTTTTGAGGAACAGTGCTAAGATGCTCATCCCCCATATTTAGAGAGTGAGTGTGAACTTTGGGAGTGATATCAATAGACTGAGGGAGTTTAGAAGTACTAGCAGTTATGGAATTTTCAAGTTCCATTTGATCAATGGCTAGTGACTTCGTCACATTATTTTCTCCCTGATTTTCAATGGAAGGAATTACAACTGATGAATCTGATGAATCTTTTTGAATAATGACAATGTTATCTTCATCATCATCACTGTCATCATCGTCATCATAAAGAGCAGCATAGCGAAGATTGGCACGTATTTTAGCCGCTCTTTGCTCAGCATGTAATTCTTCCATGCTCATTTCGTTTCTAGCATCTCGTTCTTCAGCAAGTAATTCTGCCATGGATTTCTCACGAGAATCTTGAAACGATGTAGTGGCAAACTCCTCCTTAAGTTTTTGCAAAATTTCACGAGCCTCTAGTAAAAGGTCTTGCTCGGTATCATGAGGAGTTGCTTGGATCATTTGGTATTGTGGAGGTTGGTCTTGAATTGAATAGTCATAATTGTTACAAGGAAATGGATTCCTTGTTTGACAATCCGAGCTAAAGTGACCTCCACAATATTCACAACAGTAAAACTGGCGTGGCTGTGAGTCGTATGTGCTAGAGTCATAATTGTTATCAGGAAACTGCTCATAGACAAGCGTGTTGCCCGATTGAAAATCAGAACTGTAATGTGGGCCACCACAGTACTCACAACAGTTAAACTGTTGAGTCTGGTTCGGTGAGTTGTATGGATATTGGTCGTAACCAACATTTTGACTATTATAACAATCAAAACCTTGGTGAGGACCTCCACAATACTCACAAGAAATGTTTGGTGTATTTTGATACGAAGCATCATTATGATTTGGATAATATGATTCTTGCTCGTATGAATGTGATGGGTAATTGGAAAAATTTGAAGAGTTGTTGAATGAGTTCTGATTAGGATCATAAGCAAATGAATTCCTCGAACCACAAAACAAACAACTTCCGTCTCGAATATCATTACCACATTTCTCACATGTACACCAACGACATGGTAAACCAAAAAGCGGCTCACCACAACCAACACAAGGAATAAAATCCGGAGGTGGGACAAGTGGTGTGCTCTTAGAGCTAGGGATTTCCACCACTTCCGTTATGGTCTCGGGTTTTTGTTCTTGATAGACGTGAAGATTGGGCAAGTCGTTCTTTTCAGTCACTGCCCTAAGCTCTGTATGTTTGCTTGACAAACTTTTAACCGTAAACCGTGAAAGGTTAGGATCAATTCTTGATGGTTTAGGAGCAATTGTGAGCTTAGATTTTTGGACAACCGTAGGTTGGACGTATTTAGCACTTCCATCGTCAGAGGGAAGTACAGGGTCCTTTGTCACCCCGGTTTCTTGTTCCATTTCCCTCACCGGAGAGGGAATAGGAATCGAAGGTCCATCATAATCAACACGACATCTCGACATTTTTGACAATGCCATAAGTTTTTCAATTTTGCTCTTAAAGGCCCTTTGTTCAAAGAAATCGTCATCGAGAGATGCCATTAGAATCAATTACAGGACAAGTGGAAGAAGTTAGAATCAAAAGGATAGAGGGTAAAGGAATGAAGAATCAAGATGTGAGAGGGTAAAGGTGAATATTTTTGGAGTTTTTGGAAAACATTTTATAAGAAAGAAAATCTTTTTGTATTTTTGTGTTCGTTGAAAACTAATTTTAAAAAGTTTTCGGGAACTGTTTTGTTTTTGTAATAAGAAAATATGAACAAGGGATGGTAAATATACAATGAGTGTATATCCAGATTCATGTAAAACCGTTTAGAATACGTGCACAACCTCCCCGGCAGCGGCGCCAAAATTTGATTGGCTTTAAACGGTCAACCTAATTGACCAGGTGATGGTCAACCAAGTCAAACTGCCTAAGAGTCAATCTCCGTGGAAGTATAGGGTTTCCCCGGGTCGTTATGTCCCGACGAGGTGTGGATGGTAATCAAAACGGGTTTGTGATCGGGTGAATTTGGACAGGAAAGGGTTTTAAGTGAGTTGTATGATTACACTAAGATATAAGGAATGGAAATAACTTAGAAACACTATATAAACAATTACTGATGAACAGATGCACTAAAAACGTGAGCTAAGTCTAAAAACGCGTTCGCTGATTTAAAGTTACGTTAGCGTACGAAATAAAACGCGAGTTTTGTAAAATAAAATACCTATGGATATAAAAATTACATTTTAACAATCCTAATGATAAAAGAAAATTTTTAGAAAAAGAAAAATAATTTTTACACTATTTATTTATTATTAATTAATTACTATTTTCCTATTTACTTTTAATTATTTAAAATAGCCTCAAATATAAATAATTAGGAAATTAACCTAGAAAAATAAAATTTTAATTTGGAAAAATCTAAAATAATATAAAAATAATTTTAAAACTGAAAATGTATTTTTGAGACTTTTTAAATAATTATTATTAATTATTAACTAATTATTAATTAATAAAAACTAATATTAATTATTAAAAATACTAAATGAAAAGAGAAAAATATGAAAAAATTATAGAAATTATTTTATAGCTACAGGAACCTAGAAAAATTATAAAAATGAGAAGTGATTAATGAAAAAGCTAAAAAATAAGCTAAAAGCTTAAATAGAAGCTATCACTTTATTAAATTTTTGACTTTTCTGGATTTTTATTTTACAAACTACTTTAGACGCTGTATTTAGACAACTTTTGTGAAGATAAGTTTTATGAAACTCAAAAATAAGCCCTGAGGAGCTTAATAAGCTTAACAGATGAGCTTTTGGGCTCAAAGGGTTATGTTAAGCTCAAATAAGCTGTGAAATAAGCTACCAAGCTAGGACTAAGGATGATTCAGGATGCAAGCAAGCAAAGTAAACTTAGGACAAGCTAAAACTACAATCAAAGCTCACTGAATCAGCTAGTGAGTTCAACTAAGCTAATCCAAATTACCACAACAACAAACAAGCCTGCAGCTCATATGCAGCCCATGTTGGGGCCCACCTGGGTGATCAGAGGACCAAGATGAAGGTGGAACTCAAAAGCCTGCAAGGAGGGCTTTCCAAAATGTCCACAATCAAGCAATAAGCTCAAGTATTGAGCTTATTGTGGGCTTGGAAAAAGGGGTTATGAACACTGATATCTCAGTGTATGCAATGAAATGAGGCAAATCATTGGATCAAAATAAGCTTATGAGCAAGTAGTAAATGAAAAAACAATCACATGCATAAGAAGACCATGCAACTAGCTTTCTAAATCCACAAATATCTCAGGCTAGAGTGCATTATGGGACAAATGGCAAGCTTATGAAATGTGCCAAAAAGCTGTGGAGCAGGGCACAGATATGGAAAACAGATATATAAAAGCTACAAATTAAGCACTAAAATAAGATTAATAAAAATTTAGAAAAATACTATACTCAATATGAGCAGCAAAACAACATTAACCTAAAAGCACAAAGCTTGGAACTTAATAATAAACCCTACACAAAATTATCTATCTTATTCAAAAACTACCAAAGCTGAATTTTGACTTTTTCATTTTTTCTCTCAGTTGACTTTTGTGGATTTCTAATGATCAACTCTAATCCTAATTGATGTATTAAGATATTATAAAGCTACTACAAGCTATCTTGACTGGTTTAAATGACACAACAATGATATGGTTTCCTAACTTTGCATCAGTGGGCTGCTAAGGGATTAGAAGCTCACTTTTGACCTTTTACTTTAAAACAACCAAGATAAGGAATTGACTGATGTAATTTGACCCTAACAAAGGAGTCTCAACAGGATTTGACCACTGAAAGGTTCTTAAGCTCAGTCAACCAAAACAATCCAAACACCCCTTTAAGAGACAGTTGATACAATATTTTCCTACATAAGCCTAGCTGACTAATCCTAATCATCAAACTAAGTTACTCCACTATTTTAGAAGGTAGAAGGACCATGAAATGCAATAATTTACAGCAAGAACTCATATTTGCAGTTATGGCTAATAAAGGCAGTGCAGAGCACAATTGAGCCAACAAGGACTCCAATGAACAAAAGTTCAATGAAAAGCAACATTCCAACTAAGTTACACTAAACAATCATAAAGACAGCAAGCATAAACAGATATACTCAATTGAACACTAAAATACAAAATTTATGGTGAACTGCTTACAGTTGCATCAAATGGAGAAAGCTGAGAACCAGGAACATTCAACATACCCTAGTGTCTCCCAAGAGACTCTAAAACCATGAGAATCCCAAGCTCACCCTGCTTCAACCTTCATCTTCCATTTATAATGATTTTTTATTTTCAATTTATTTTTGAGTATTTTTAATGATTTTTTAGTTTTCAAAATGAAAAGAAGTTTTAAACTTACTGAGCTATTAAGAACTTTATGATGAGCTTATATGTGCTGTTAGAACACTAAACATCCATTTTTAGCATACTTAAATCTAAAATGGGATTTTGAACAATCTTTGAGCAAAAACTGAAATAAGTAAAAACTTGCCACAAATTAATTTCCCAAGGGTCCTTTGTTGTTGATTTTCCCACATTAAATTTCTCGGGGACTTGTTTTGCCAAAATTCAAAGTTGAGGGGCCTATTTTGCCAATTTGTGAAACTTTTATCCAAGGACCAATATTAAACCTTTTTAAATTCCCAAGGACTTAAGTTGACTTTTCTTTGAATTAATTTTGACCAGGGACTAATTTTGACAATCTTTGAAAGTTCAGGGACCTTTTATGTCAATTTTGGATTTTGAGGGGTAAAAGTTGCCAGTTTGTTAAAACTTTCATCCAGGGATTAATATTGGAAAATTTTGATTTCCCAAAGACCAAAGTTGACTTTTCTTTCATTTTAAACCTTCAGGGACTAGTTTTGTCAATTTATGAAACTTGAGGGACTGAAACTGCCAATTATGCAAACTTTGTTCGTTTTTCATTTGTTTTTAAACATTTTGCATCTAAAACATATAAAACACAGTTTTGGGATAATTTCTGTATTTTGATGCATTTCTGAGTGTTTTTGAATGTTTTTGTAGTTCAGATTGACTAAAAATGATGAGTGTTTGAGCACTCATCAGATACTTAGGTTCTTTTGCAAGAGTGCGCACACAGCTGCTTTACCTTTGTCAGATAGAGACCCTCCAATCGATATTTGTTGATCTGGGTAATCAGGGTGAATGGCAACCTTTAGGTTTGGTACTTTAGCTGCGCGCTGTTCTGGACCATTTTTCGCCTCATTGGTTACCACGTTTCATTCTTTAGGCGGCACCGTGGTATTGTAGAGGGTGACAATCCCTCCTTCTACTGGAAATTTTAGCATCCCGTGTGCTGTGGATGGTACAACACGCATGGATGATATTCCATGTCTCCCAATGATGCCGTTGTACGGTGAAGGAGACTTGATTATCATGAAGTTTATCCACGTTGCTGTAGAGTGTTGTTCATCGCCCACAACTACAAGTAAGCGTAGTTGCCCCATAGGCCATATCTTTTCTCCTGTGAAGCCAGTCAGCGACGTCGTGGCCGGTATTAATTGACTTTGTATCTTAGGTCGCAGCCTTTTGAAGCAGTGTTCATACAGAATTTCTGCGGATGCTCCTCCATCGATATACATGCGGCGAATATCGTGTCCTCCAGTATGTATCTCAATAGTTAGTGGCTCTACTACTGCGTTGTCCGCAGCTAGAGTGGGGAAGGATATTTCATTCTCTGAAGAGAATTTTTGACTGACCTTTTGCTTTGTTTTGCGCTGCCAGGACTGTATCATGTAGATAATGTCCGCCTTATCTTTGGAATGTTCTTTTTTGCCTCCATTCTTTTGTTTGTCCTTCCCTTCTTTAATATTCTTAATGAGGTGATCCATTCTACCCTCCTTTACTAATTTGTCAATTAGTTGTCGTAGCTGGACACACTCGTTAGTGATATGGCCCTTTTATCCATGGTATTCGCAGTACCCGTTCCCTATACGCTTGTCCTCTGGGGTGCGCATTGGTGGGGGTTTTGGGAAGTTTGCGCCTTCGGTTACAAATATTTCCCTCGGGGTCTTTGTGAGGGGGGTATATTTGTCATTATCTCGTGCACTTCCCTGACTGCGATAATTCTTGCTGCGATTGCTGCTCTGGTCATTAGATTGTCTACTAGGCTGTTCTTGCTGCCTATAATTTGAGTAGCCTTTTTTACTGTCCGCAGCGGCTGCTTCTCCTTGGATGAAGGATCTTGTGCGCTTCATTAGTTCATTGAAAGTTTGGGGAACCTTGTCATTTAATTTCCTAATGAGTTCTGGGTTATTAATCCCATTTATGAACCCTGAAATTTTTAGGACTTTGGGACACGCCTTGACGTGTATACATTCATCTTTGAAGCGCTCCATGTAAGCACTGGTTGATTCCCCTTGGAGCTGTTTTACTCTGGCTAATTCAACAGGGTTTTTAGCGCACTTCTTTCTTTGGGTGAAGTTTAAGCGAAATGCTTTTCGCAACTCTTCAAACCCGTCTATGTTCCTAAGTGGAAGCTTGCTAAACCAAGTACGCGCATTCCCCACTAATGTGGAGTAAAACATATGACACCACACAGGTTGTGGCCAATTTTCGATAGTAGCAGCGGATTCGAAAATTTTTAGGTGGTCATCAGGATCACCCGTTCCATCATATGTTTTAACATTAGTGGGCATGCACCTTTTCTTATGATCGGAGTAATCGCTGATGCGTCGTGTAAATGCATCAACTTTCTGACGACGCCAAGGAAGAGATATGTCTTCGTCCTCTTCCTCGCGACGTCTTCCTCTGGACTTCCAGTGTCCTATCTCTTTGTCCTCGTTGTCCGAGGAGTCACTGGAGGAGAGGTTATCTCTTTTGCGGCGCTTGCGCCGGTTTTCCTCAGAGGAAGAGCTTGAGGGGCTTTCACTTGGGGAAGTTCGCCTTCCCAACCTGTCGTGAATTCTTCTGCTCCCAGACCTGGAGGAGCCTTCGCTTGGTGAATGTTGACGTCTGATGAGTGCTCAAACACTCATCATTTTTGGTCTAATCTAAACTGCAAAACATACAAAAACACTCAGAAATGCATCAAAATACTAAAAATATTTCAAAATTGTGTTTTATATGTTTTAGATGCAAAATGAGCAAAAACAGATGAAAAACGCACAAAGTTTGCAAAATTGGCAGTTTCAGTCCCTCAACTTTCATAAAATTACAAAACTAGTCCCTAGTTATTCAAAATATAAAAATTATCACCAAAGGTCATTTTGAAATCATAAAATGTCATATTTAGTCCTTTGGTGAAAAATTGGAAAGTTTTGGAAATTTACAGTTTGGTCCCTGGAGTTTCAGTAATTGACAGATTTGGTCCCTGGTGGGATAATTTTGAAAGAAAAATCATTTTTGGTCCTTAAAAATCATAAATTATCAAAAATGATCCTTGGGTGAGAATTTTGAGGAAATTACATGTTTAGTCCCCGAGGTTTGGAAATTTACACATTTTGTCCCCGGGAAAATTAATATTGGAAAAACACATTTTTGATCCCTGGGTATTTGAAGTTGTCAATTTTGATCCTTGTGATAACTTTGGAACATGTACATTTTCAGTCCCCCATATTTTCAGAATTTACATTATTGGTCCTTGTTGTTTACTAGGTTACCAAATGGACCCTTTATTAATTTAACCTTAAACCTAAACCAATCCAAATACAAACCAAGCCCCAGCCCATTACCCTAACCCAAGCCCACTTCCCTTTTATAATATAAACCCGGTCAACAACCCTTTGACCGGCTACTGTTCATCACCCCCTACAACCTCCATGTTTTCAGCTTCTGTGTTCCCTCCCCCCTCCTCTACTTTTCACCAAACCCTCACCAAACTTAATTAAAACCTTCACCTACACCCAACCAACCCCCCTCCTCATTTAATTCGCACCAAACCCCACCAATTGCCCAAACCTGTTTTCCCGCCAAAAGGAGTTTGAAGGCTGAGATCATCTTAAGTCCATCCAATGGCTTGTATTGAAGTGGGAAAGTCAAGAGAGACCACAGGGACTATAAAAGTTGAAGAAAAAGAGAAGAAGAAGGTGTCACTGCTTTTAGACCATTTCTAATGTAATTTCTTTAATTTCTGTTTTAAATCTTTAAATTTAGTTGTAATTTCCAGTTTGTATCACTTCAATGTTAATGAAAGTTTCAATTTCAAAGTTTCTTAAGTTCAGTTTCCAAGTTAAATTTCAGTTTTTGGCAATTTTATAGGAATTTGACAAACTCCTCTAAAGTTGTTGAGGAGTGTTATTTTCTGTTTGTTTAAGCTCACTTAGCTTAATTATAAGCTTCTTTAAGTTCCTAATTAATCTAAGCAGTGTTATCTTCAAAATTCAAAAATACAAAAAAATTAGAGAAAAATAAAAGGAAAATAAAAAAAATAAGTTTCAAGGCAGAGGGAAGACATAGTACATGTGGACTTTGGATGTTATTTGGGTTTAGTACTCATGGTGAGTGAATAGGTCTGTGGTTTGGTGGTACTGATCTTTACCTCAGTCTACTGCTACTGTAAGCTACTTTCAAATTTTTGGCATTTAATATTTGTATACTTCATTTGTGCTTAATTTAGTTAACTTAGGTTTAATTAATGTCAGTATATGCTAATTGTTCAAGTTTTAATGTTTAGAATGTGAGATTGCTTCTTTAATTTCCATTTTCAGTTTCAAAAGTAGTGTTTGGATCAGCACCTTTGCTGAGTGTTTGTTGTTGTTTCCCTAATTTCTTTGTACAATTAAGTTTCTTAGGTTATAGCTGAGCTGTGCAAACCACAAAACTTGCATCTTATCAAGCAAAAGTCAAAGTTACAAAAATTCCACCACCACAGTTAACTGTGGTGGTTTTTAGTCCCCATAACCATCATTTCATAACTTAGGTTGATCTTGTAACTCAATTTGGTTTTACTTTTACTTATAAACATGTTTTCAGTAGTCTAGACCCAATCAAAAGTCATAAAAGTCAAAATAACAAGTTTTTACAAAAGTCAAAAGTGCACAACTTCAGATTTTTACAAAAGTTCAAAGATTTGTTGTGATTTTTGTGATGTGATTTAGGACCTAAGATTTTCACCATTGGTTGTCCCTCAGCCCATCTTCAAGGTTTCACCATTTTTATATTTTTAGCAAATTTTCTGTGGGCCCCACATTGCCCTAAACAAGGCTGCAGGGCAAACCTTGCTCTGTTGCAGCAGTTAACAGTTCCACCACCACCACTTGGTGGTGGTTTTCCAACCCCCCTCCTGCCATACTTCATGAATTGACCCTTTGTTTGACCTCAATCTCTGTGGACCCCACCTGAATCAAGGTCTCAAAGTTGTCCCATTTCTGAGCAGTTAGGAAGTTCTTGGATTGCTTATTTTGTGCTTATTGCTTATTCTGTGGGACTTTTTGGTTTCTACTTGCTCATACATGTGCACTTATCTTATTTACACCTGAATTTGCTATAGTGGGCCCCACACAAGCTGGTTCAAGCCCATTTTCCTTCTTGGTCAACTTTGGTCAACTATCTCACCATATAGCTTATATTTTGCTTATTTTTAGTTTATAAAAAGTTTGTTTTTACAAAAGTTTGCTGTTTTTATATGTAAAATAAGTTTGTAAAATAAAAATCCAGAAAATCCAAGTTTTAATTTAAGTGATAGTTTCTATTTAATGTAATTTAATTTTAATTTTCATTTTTATATTTTTATTAAGAACTTAGATAATTTATATTTTTATTAATTACCTCTTATATTAAAGTAATTTTATAAATTTTCTCAGATTTTTATTTTATCATTTAGTATTTATTAGAATTAATTTTAGTTTTATTAATTATTAATTAATAATTAGTTTAAAATAGCATAATTAGTTTTTATTAAGCAAAACCTAGTTTTTATATTTTTTTATAGCTTTTATATGTTATAAAATAATTTTAGAAATTTTATTAGAATTTTTACTGTTCATTTAGTATTTTTCTTAATTTAAAATAGTTTAATTAGATAATTAGTAATTAATTAATAGAAAAATCACAAAAAGACAAAAATACTCATTTTTAATTTTAAAACTTATTTTTAGTTATTTTATAATTTTAGAAATTTTATTTTCATTTTTCTAGTATTTAATTAGTATTAAATTATATTTAAGTGTTTTAAATATTAATAATTAGTAATAAATAGGAATTAATTAATATTAAATAATTAAATAGTGTAAAAATTTATTTTCTTTTTCTATAAAATTTCTTTTATCTTTTAGTTTGTAAAAAAGTCATTTTCACCCCCTGGGTGTTTTCAGATTTCCGTTTTTACTTTTTATTTCGTACGTTTACGTTTTATTTAAACGTAACGTACGCGTTTTTAAGTTTTAAGCATTTCTGGTTTTTCCTTCTTTCCCATCTTATTCATATAGCTTATTTAAGCTATTTCTTCGTATATTCCTTAGTTTAATCTCACTCAAACCCTTATCCATCCAGATTCACCCGATCACGAAACCGTTTGATTACAATCCACACCTCGTCGGGACATAACGACCCGGGGAAACACTATACTTCCGCGGAGCATTGACTCTAGGCCTTTGACTTAGTTGACCATTCTTTGGTTAAATTAAGTTGGTGGTTTAGCATCAATCAATTTTTGGCGCCGCTGCCGGGGAGGTTGTGTGCGTATCTAAACGGTTTTTCTGATTAGTGTCTTTGGAATTCGTTCCATTGTACATTTATCCATCCTTTGTTCATATTTTCTTATTATCAAAACAAAACCGTTCACGAAAACTTTTTAAACTCAGTTTTCAACGAACACAAAAACACAAAAACATTTTCTTTATCATTTGTACAAAATGTATTTCCAAAAACCCAAAAATAATCATCTTTACCCTCCTACCCTTTTGATTCTTCATTCCTTACCCTCTATACACATTTGATTCTTTCTATGTCTCATCCACATTTTCTGGCTTGCCATTGGTGTGGTAATCCTTATAATGGTGGCAATTGCCCCAGTTGTGGCATGGTAGAGTCAGGAAACGAGTCTGTCTATAACCAAGATCCCTATTTCTACCATGACACGACTGATTCATTCCATCAGTTACCACACCATGATACTCAGCAGTTTTACTGTTGTGAGTACTGTGGTGGTTCACACTTCAGTTCTGATTGTCAATCAGGAAACACGCTTGTCTATGAGCAGTTTCCTGATTACAATTATGACTTAAGCACATACGACTCACAGCCACATCAGCTTTACTGTTGTGAGTATTGTGGAGGTCCACACACTAGCTCTGATTGTCAAACAGGGAATCCATTTCCTTGTAACAATTACGACTATTCGTTCTCAGACCCACCTCCACAGTACCAAATAACCCAAGCAACTCCTCTTGTTACTGAGCAAGACATTTTAATTAAGGCTCTTGAGATATTGAAAGAGCTTAAGGAGGAGTTGGCTACTTCATCGTTTCAAAGCTCTCGTGAGAAATCCATGGCAGAATTACTTGCTGAAGAACGAGATGCTAGAAACGAATTGAGCAAGGAAGAATTACTTGTCTTAGAACAAGCAGCTAAAACACGTGCCATATTTCGCAATGCTGCTCTTCTCGACGATGATGATGATGTTACCCTTGATATTTCTCAATTTTGTGAGGGTTCATCAAGTTCATCTGTTGTGATTCCTTCCTCGGAAAATCAGGGAGAAAAGACTATGATAGAATTACTAGTAGAAGAACAAATGAAATTTATAAATTCCATGAATGCTAGCTCCTCTCATCTCCCTCAGTCTATTATCACACCCGAAGTTCACTCTCACTCTCTGAACATGGGGGATGAGCATCTTAGCACTGTTCCTAATAAGGAATCGGACGAATTAATAAAGTCTAGTGTTGAGATCCTTGTCCCAATCCCGAGAGAGTCACAGGGAACTTTGGATCATGTATGTGATATTCCTTCAACCATTGAGTGTCCTAAAGATCAATTTGAGACTTTCTCAGATTTTAGCGATGATTGCACATCTTATGGAGACATCGAGTATGTTGAGGCGTCAGTTCCACATTCTGATGCTGATCATCTTCTTGAGGAGTTCGCTGATGAACTTGCTCACATCGATCCACTTTCATTGGAAAGTAATGATGGTCTCCTCGATTTCCAAGCTGATCTGGGAGAAATTGAAAGTCTCCTATCTCATGATCCGTCACTCACTTCTCATCCCAGCAGTCCAATAGAGAATATTGATCACTTTGTTCCCGAAACATTCAATACTACTCTCACCAATCCTCTATTTGAATTCGATTCTGAATTCACTTTGATTTCTGATAATCCACTCTTTGATATTTAGAATAAGGATTGTGATGAGTCTATTTTGGAACATGAGTTCACAAATTCACATCTTGTGAATAATTCTCTTCATGAGGAGTTCTCCGGTGAACTCACTCATCATGTTATGACTCCTCCGGAGTTTGATAGCCCGGGGGGAGATGCTCTCAATTATGAGAATTTGCAGATTCCCACCCACCCTCCCGGGTTGTTTACGAGCTCACCCTTTGAAATCCAAACTCAGGCTATTGAGCCTCCTCTTGAGGAAGAAGATCAAATCATGCTTTTTATCATGATTTTCTTCCTTTTCTTCACCTACAGGGTGACTTCTTCCCTTCTTCACTCCTTCGGGAGTGAGGACACTATATTTGATCCCGGCATTTTCTTGTATCATTATCTTGAGCCGGTATTATATCTCATCGGTGTGGAACTTTCACGTGCTTCAAATGTTTGTCCAAACATCTTGAATGAAAGTCCGATTGAGAAAGTAAACAAACACCGTTAGGCTTATCGTGGGATTGTCTCCCACGATTATCCTCCGGCGTGAGAGTAAGTAATCGGTTTAGGGTTATATTGAAGAGTTAGGGTTTTGTCAATCGTACCTTTAACGAGAATTATGTCGTTCTATATATAGGCGCAGAATCCTTGTAGGTTTCGTGCTCCTTACTCTTCGCACACATGGTGCTTATCCGGTCCAAGGATCTTTATCAGTAAATAGAAGATCCTTATCTAGACCATAAATAGTTTGGTTGGGTTTGGGCCTACGTGAGTCCAACCCATTGGTAGTGCGGCCCAAATCATTGTTATGATAGCCCACTCGTGGTGGGTTTGGGCTTTAGTAATGTTTATCATTTGGGCTCGTGGCCCAAATATAGACTATACGTCATCAGTGATCAAGCTAGTCAATGGCTTGAACGTTTACCCACGGGATCCATCGCCTCATGGGATGATCTCACCACTTGTTTCCTTGCTCAATTTTTCCCACCGGGGAGAACTACCAAGCTTAGAAATGATATCTTGATGTTTCAACAACGTCAAGGTGAAACTCTATACGAAACATGGACTCATTTTAAGGACTTACTCCAAAAAGTCCCTCATCATGGCATAGATCTTTGGCTCCAAGTCCAAATCTTCTATTACCATATCGATCTCTCCACAAGGCGAACCATTGACCAATCGGCCGGTGGCAAGCTACGTGATCTAAGTGTGGAAGAATCATGGGAACTCATAGAAGATCTTGCTCTCTATGACAACGAAAGTTGGAATGATCCCCGTGATTTGAACAAAACGGTCATGGCAATATCTTTGCCTTCAAACAATTCTAGCACTCCCGACCGTAGGATCATGGAACTTGAGGACCAAGTCAAGTTTCTCATGAAATCCTACGAAGCTCCTAAGCCTTTAAGCCAAGTGAACAAAATCACTTCTTCATGCGAATTATGTAGTGGTCCCCATGACACTCGTGATTGCGTGGAACTCCCCGGATAAGCTTTTGCGGACTACGCATCCTCGCATACCGACGAAGCGGGAGATAAGTGGTACACTTTCAAACCCGAGCCAAACCCTTACAGTGATTCTTACAACCCTTCTTGGAAAAATCACCCGAAACTTAGGTGGAAACAAAACCAAAATATACCCCAAAACAATTCTTCCAATCCACCTAATCGTTACCAACCAAACGGTCCACCTGCTAACCGTACTTTCAACAACAATCTTTCCAATAACTATGGTAGTACCAATAATCTCGAAGGATTGATGTCCAAGTTTATGGCATCTCAAGAAGCTCGCATAGCTAAGTTTGAAACCGAATTCAATCAACAACAAACGGAGATGACCAATAAGATTGACAATTTGTTGAAAGCCCTCAACAACCAAGTGCTAACTACACCTAGGAAGGATACTAGGGACACTAATAGCGGAATCTAAATTAAGGACCCCTCATCATCCAAACACGTCCACTTTGTCAATGTTGTCACCATTAAGCCGATAGAAAAGAATGTAGAAGAAAGTGACAAGGATGAAGTTGGATTAGAAACCGAGACTAGTGATAAGAAGGAAGTTGAGGATGCTAAGGAAGAAAAGTTAGAGGAAGTAGAAAATGTAGAAGAGTACTTTGATAAGTTACCCACCAAGGAAGAACTGGAATATCACAAGGATTTATTCGATGACCCCGAAACACCATATATCCTTGGTTCACCCCTTATTAAAGAAGGTGATCCCTCTAACATCAACATACCATGCAACATTGGGCATATGCATGTGTGGAAAGCTTGCATCGATCTTAGGTCTCCCATAAACATCATGACTAGGACCTATTATAATTGGGTAATGAAGAAGCAACTCGGATATAGGATGATGCCCAACATGAGTAAGATGAGCAACTTTTTAGGAAGAGTGAAAGGATTGCATGTTTTTGTAGGAAACTTCACTTATGTCACCGACTTTGTGATAGTAGAGGATACTCGCCCGGTAATAAATGATTACCTAAGTCAAGTAGTGTTCGGAAAACCATTTGTTGAGGCTTCTAAGATGAGTTATGACCCGACCTTAGGGATAGTTAGATTCAAGGAAGAGAATGATGAGATTGCTTACCAAATGCCCTATAAGATTGAACAATACCGCCTTCTATCAAACATAGAAAAAGAACACAAGCAAGCGGTTTACTATAGGAATGATGAGGATAGACGTAGAGGGGTAGATTATGTCATGAATAGAATACTTGGTTTCTACAAGGAATGTTTGCAACTAGGTCCGGAATACAAAACTAAGATTGGAGATGACCTAGAGAATGAAACCAACGATGAGGTCACGTAACGTCCCATGACCTTGAGTCTAGCTACAAGACTCGTAAATAAAGAAAAGCGCTTCTTGGGAGGCAACCCATGTTTTGTGCGATTTTTATTTGTTTGATTGTTATTTGCTTCCGTATGCATGCTTTATTTTTTATTGTTGCTAGATCATGTTTCAAATTAAAATTGTGAAAATGCTTTATTTTGTTGTTTAACTTCGTTTTAATTACATATAAAGGTATTTTGCAAAAGCTAAGTGTAAGGGAAACCCAAATTTGTTTATAAGAACGAAATTGAGCATGAGCCACAACAATATTAAATGAACATGTATATTAGTATTTGTTAGAGTCAAATGCTTGTATCGAGTCATAATGATGTTTTGCAGAATTTTCCAGGAAGTCGGACATAAGTTTTTCCAGAAATTTTCCAGAAACTTAACGTAAAGATTTCTGCAGGTCACTTCTGACGGCGTCATGAATTAATTCCTGACGGCGTCATGTGTAAAATTCTGGAAATTTTGTGAGTTTTGTTTTTCTAACGGAGTCTTAAAGTTTTTGTTAAATCTTTAGTTTTATAAACTCCAGGAAATCTGCAAACATTCATTCCACAAGCATTATATCTTAATTTGTTTTCTAGGACTTGTTAGTATATATAGATTGCCGCCGATTTTATGCGAGGTTGCCTTGTTTGTATTCTCAGGTTTAACAGGTTATGTATGACAAGAAGATGATTTATTTTTCTGGAAGGGAAGCTTTGAATGTTCATTTTCTTGGAGGAAGATCTAACCTTGTTACCGCACTATCCTCACCGAACGAATAAGGGGAGTATTTGCTTTCATTCTTTTACCTATTTCACTTTTACATTCTTTAATTGAACATTGGGGACAATGTTCATCCTAAGTGTAAGGGGAGGGTAAATGATGATACCTTATAGGATACTATTGCACTTGAGTTTGTTTGTTCGATGGTAGGTGTGTAATAAAACTAAGAGAAATACTTGTTAGTGTAATTTTAGCGCCAAATTTAAAATTTTTACAACATTTAGGAGTGAAACTTTAGCCTTAGCAAGCGTCTCATGGATAGGAGTTGTATGACTAGCACAAAACCGTACTATTCAAAAAAATTTTCACCCAAATATGTGAGGTTCGCCTTTAGATTTGATAGGAAAAGCATTCATTATTAGTGCTTATGAGTGTACCGGTAGCATTTGGATTCTAGAACTTGCGTTAGTGATGCATCCCGAGACCGCTAGTGAGACTACATTCGTGTAGTAGGATTTACTACATGATAAGAGGCATTAGGTTCACCCTTGTGTTAAACCCGTATCATAATTACTTGACTATTAAAGTCATATTACTTGGCTAGTAAAGTCAATTAATTTTTCCCACACCTTAGCGTTGTACTCATTTTTAGTACACGAAACCCCTAGTACACCCCTCCGAGCCTATCTTTTCGTTTCTAACTCTAAGCATCTTACTTAAAGGAAGAATTTGTTACAACCCACCCAAATGTGCAACCAAATCGCCTTAGCCTTCCGTGTATGCACTCATCTTTAGTGCATTATTGTTATATGTTTAAACCCTTAGTTAATTATCTAATTGATTACATGGTTGCTAAGTCGAGTCATATCTTGTACATATTGTTTTGGGACGATTGGGACTCATGGGTAAAGTACTTGTGTTATGGAGTAATGGGGAAGAACATGAAATTATTACCCCCATATGTGCGATATTCTTAAAAAGTACTCCAAGTGTTTTGATTATCTTGATTCGAGTCATTAGAATAGTTTATTGTAAAGTATGTAAAAATTCAAGTGTAAGGGAAATGTACATTCCCTATGATGTATTATTTTGGATGGTAGGGTAAAAGTGTATGAAAAAAAAAATCGAAAAAATTAAGAAAAAGAAATAAAAAATAGAAAAAGAAAAGAGAAAAAACATGCGGACTACCATCCCGTTTCATTCTATGTTTGTTTTAAGTTTTTATTATTTTTGATTTATTAGCTTAAGTCGAGTCTAGTCTTGGCTTAGCAACGCCATATTGTACATGTAATTAACCAAGATGATTAACTCGCCACCAGTAAATATTGCCTTTATCCAACAAAACCATGTTTTCCATATCCCTACACCTAACGTTATAACCCTTTAAAAGACCTCTTCGATAGTTTATCCTAGGTGCTTACGCCAAGTGGTGGAGGTTTGATCCTTTCCCAAGCCTATGGTAATCTATTTTGCTATGACAGGTAGTGAGAGATGTTTTCCATTTCCTTATTATGATATATACTTTATTACACCCGAGAGATGTGAGTATCTAAACACTATTTGTGAGGTGCTAGTGTATGACCTTCGTGCTTGTCTTTGGTCTTTAGTGGAACGATTATTTGTTGTAATTACTTTTATATTAGTGTTAAATGACCCCTAACCTGTATTTTGATTAGAATAAAAGCGCATTTGCTTGAGGATAAGAAAATCTCAAGTGTAAGGGTATTTGATGAGGCGAAAAATGAACCATTTTTAGGTACTTTTGGAGAGAAATCTGGAAAAGGAAGCATTTTGGACGTTTTTGGAGCATAAAAGTGAAGAAAACGGCAAAGTCTCAATTTCCTTGCTGGGAACAGTACCTGACGGCGTCAAGAGTTTCCAAGTGACGGCGTCAAGAGTAACAAAAGAGGTGGAAGTGGATGATATACGTGACGGTCCAGAGTGTTTTGTGCATTGGAGATGACGGCGTCACTCAAGGCCGTCATGGTCCAAGTATTAGTGACGGCCCAGAAGAAATTTACACATGACGGTGTCACAATTGGATCTAGGCAATACGATTTCTAATTTTGCGGCGAGGTGATGGCATCATAAGTTCCTTCTTGACGTCGTCACCCTGTAAAATCTATATATAGTTTTCCAAATTTCATTCATTAGGGTGCAACTTTGAGGGAAAAACCCTCAGCCGATTTTTACAGCTTTTTCAAGGGTTTCAACCCTTTGAAACTTTCATGTTCAATTTGAGATAAGTACTCTTTCAATTCAATCAATATGTCTATGTGTTGTTTGAATATATCTTACGCTTGTCTTCAATTTAACATGTTAGGCTAGATCTCTTTTGTGTTTGCTTAGATGTAGTGAAACCTAGATGTTAATTAGGGGTTGATTGTTTGTTTATAATTGTTACGGATGATTGTATTCGATGTTAGGCTTAAGAAAACTGGCAGACTTCCATTAGTAACATGCTTGAACGTCTTAAGAAACATGATCAGAGGTGTACTATGATTTTTGGTTGTATTTAATGCGTAGGAGAATTGTAATGATCCCATGTTAGGAGCATCTAACGGCTCGACATAGGAGTGAAGTAGGATCCTATAGAGTTAGGGAATATTGTACACGGCCCTACGACTAGTATTAAGGAATACGACCCGTCATCCATGCAATTGTAACAAGCTATCAACCTGTAAAAGATATCTAGGGAGTAATGAAACCTAAGTAAACACAATTTTCCCCATCATTGTTTACACCACTAGTAAAATTAGATTTATTTTCATTTTTGTTATTTTATTTTTATTGCATCTTTAGTTATTTGGGTTAGTTGGCTAGCAACTAATTCCGCTCACTCTTTCAAATCCCGAGATTTTTACTTGCCTTTCATAAAATATAAAAATACCAAAAGAATCATCCCTCACCTCTAGACCTGGTTTTTAGGCTTTCTAATCCTAGCGACACTATTCCTGAGTTGAACGATCAATCCCCCGGTACTTGTCACTATACTATACTACAACGATCAGGTACACTGCCTGGTGAGGGTTATAAGCTTCTCGAGATCCCTTGAGAGGTAAAGCCTTGTGCGATACCCATGTATCAGTTTGTCTTTGCTACATGCTCTACTCCTTGTCCGTTAGGCAACCCTTCAACCTTGCCTACTACATGGCCAAGAGAATGGTCGACATTCCCGTGCAAGGCACAACGGCTATGCCGTATGGAATGCTCTTAAACCGTCTCTTTAGGTTCATCTCCCCCATTCCACCAACTCCTAGAGGTCTTCACCTAGACTACTCTCTCATTCCACACACTTTTGTCCCACTAAGTGATAAGAGAGTCTACAAAGCCCAAGAAAAACGTCCTCATCCTCCTACCTCCTCATCATCATCCTCAATGAGTGAATATGAGACTTTGCCCAACTCTAGGCTCCCACCTCTAGAATACCTTTCCCAACTTCCGGATATTCCAAATGAGTCGGCGGAGTTCAAGCAAACAAAGGGGATGTTCAAAAATCCCGGGAGATTCCTTGGAAAGCTCAAGAAGAAGATTGACCGTCAATGAGAGCGGGTGTGTAGGAGTGTTTGGCACAAGGTGCTATTTAAACAATTTGGTTGTTAAACAATGTGTTCTATGAATTTATGTGTTTGTAGGGATATTTGGTAACTTTTGGAACTTGTATGAACTAACTATGATGCAGGACGACAATATTTGGCATGTTGTCAAATTTTCAAGTTTATGCAAAATTTCATTAAGTATAGTGAAATTCGCTAGCCCCCGATGAAAGTCCAATGGTATGCATGTTTACATGTCCAATTTTTGCATTTCTAACCAGATATGAATTATATTTTTGTTTTTAGGAGTTTTCGAAAAATTTGAAAATCGTCTCGTGGGTCAAAACGTTGGACTGCCTTGTTTTTCAGGCCTGGCGGAACTGGCGGCACCCTAAAATGGGTTCCGCCAGTGTATTTTTTTGGAATTCCAGAAATTGCCCAACGGATCAGACGGAACCCTCAGGAGGGTTCCGCCTGTGTTTATCTCAGGGTTCCGCTAGTAAACATGCAAAAAAAAAAATTTCTCTCGACATTTCAACTTCCACTCAACAACAAATCATCCTTTTTAGATAGAAACCCATTCCCTACTATTTGTTAAGCACATTAGGGTCTTTCTCATCCTCTAGAACTCATAGAAAACCATTTCCCGCCAAATTTCAAACTTAGCCATAACCACCTCAAGGAACCTTCACCCATAAAGGAAGGAACCCTTCCAAAGGTTCCTTGCAATCCGAGAAACATATACCTTCAACCAATTTGCCAAAACCACTATGCATTTAGTGAAAATCTTTGTCTTCTTCCTTCACCATTTTCATTGGATTGACTTCCAATGATTTGACAACCCTCATTAATCTTCCAAATCATTAGCAACCTCCATTTTTGTATGGTTAAACATCAAATCCAAACACTCCTTCCCATACTTCTTCACCCCTATAAATTTAACCATCCTAGAACACCCTCAAATCACACCATCACCATCACAATCTCTGATCCTAAACCTCTAATCCACCATTTTAACAATGACAAAGTCAACAATTACCTCTCAACCATCTCGACCCATTCGGAGAACCGCCCGCATAAGTGTCAAACCACTTTGGTCAAATCACACAATCAACTTAAGTTCTTCATCCTCGGATGAATTCTCCTCACCCATAAAAAATGAACATTTTCTAAACCTTGCATCTCCATCTCCATCACCCAAAGGACCTAATGAGTTCACTACTCCACCACCAACAAAATCACCTATTGACCTAACTCCACCAAGTGCACCAATCCAAACATCCAAAACTCCATCACCATCAACACTACCTAAACTTGAACCAATGGAGTTATTTGGGTCTCCTCCAACATCACCACATCCTTTTATACAAGATCTCAATGATCTTCCACCAAGATCAACAAATCCACCACCTTTGACAAATCAAAACCCAAGGCCATTGTTTGACCAAAATGAGCCTTTTGTCCACAACCAACCACCACAACAAGAGTACCACCACCCAAAACCATTGTTGTTTCACCCTATCTTCAATGACATCCATGGTCCTCTATATGGAGAACCTAACTTTGAAAACCATGATCACCCAATTCCACCACATTCTCAATCCCAATCCTTTGAGTCTTTCTTTCCTTCTTATGAGGAAATTCAAAGCATGGTCGAAAATCACCTCCATCAAGCAATGGAATTTCAAATGACCTTGCTTGACTCCATACCAAACCCATCCTCCACTCAAGAAACTAACAACAACACACCACCACCACCATCATCAAACGACCCGTTTCCACCCACTCATCACCATGTTTGCTCACAATGTGAGCAAATGCTCAAAATAGGTGAAAGCATCAAGATGTTGCTTCACCAATTTCAAGATGAAACCCGCTTTGCTATACAACACATCATCGAGCGTTTGGATGCTCTTTCCTACCCAAACAAATCCTAGACCTTGTTTGGAGGCTTTTTTGCCCCATTTAGGAAATGTGTTGAATGACTTCTACTTATAGAAGTAGGATTTTATTTTTCTTTTAGTTCTTGGTTATTTTTTATTTTTTTATTTTTAGAAGTAGGAGGATATTTTTCATTTCTTGTCTTTGACTTTTATAAAGTCAAATTTTACTTGAAATGACATCTTTTACTACTTTCTTATTTGCATTGTTGGTTGATCATATATGAGTTGTGATTGTAGTTACTTATATTCTCATATAATGTGGTGGCCACAAGCTTGATTATATGTCATTATCAACAACTAACCAATTTTTTGTAGGTTCAAAATCCATGATTCCCATCTTGGCACTCCTTTTAGGGGGAGTATCGACCAAGGGGGAGCACGTGCATAGTTCCGCTTCGAAAAAGGGGGAGAAAGATATATTAACTTATAAACTTAAAATGATTTTCATCACTTAAGTAAAACAAGTTTAATATAACATTTTTTTTAAGTCTTAACACTAAAATTTGTGAGTTACTTAAAAACAAAGTTTATGTTTTGTCATCAACAAAAAGGGGGAGATTGTTAATACAAATATCGCCTAAAAACGTTATTTATATTTTACGATCTTTGCTAAGTTTTGTTAAAGACAAAGTGTAAACTTTAGTTTTTAGTAAAACATAATTTTAGTTTAAAGACTTGCATAATTAGACATTTGCTACATTTACATTTCATATAAAACACAACACTTTTTATATTTCTCAAAATAGAAAAACATTATATTTACATATTGCTTAATATAGTAAATGTTAACATCACATCATGCATTTATGGTAAGTTTCTGTGTTTGACTTCCCTTAAGCTCTTACACATTTTTGGAAGCATTATACTTTGATTCAATGTGTGTTTGACTAACTTGATGTGACCTTGGTTGGTTTGGATACTTATTGCAAGACTCTTCTGTCAGTCCTGGCGGAACCCTGGAGGTACACGGGCGGAACCCATCTGAGGGTTCCGCCGTAACCGCCAGAGCTGCTGAGAGTCTTGCTATAAATACCAAGCCACTTAGATTTTTCTTTTATCACTTCTCATTACATTTTACACACACACATTCATATCATTCATCTAACCCTTTAACATGGATTGCATTCTTGCAAATTCTGGTCATCCTTTATACCTTCAGGCTCTACCTTACTAGTTTCATTCCTCCATTAGTATGGGTCTGCTATACACTTTAATACTAATTTGACCTTTGCTGATAATTAAAGTTACAGCTATCCCTCAGTCGCCTCACCTGCACAGGTACCTACCTAGTGTCGGTCGCACATTCAACATAGCGTCCGGACTCATGTGCCTTCCAGAACTAGGGGTCTTCGAGCCTGCTGCGTACGATTAGCCATTCTAAGCCCCCCCCCCCCCCCCCCCCCCCCCCATGCTACGGTTCCCTGAGGTCCGAACCCGGTGCCGCATTAGGTTACTACTCAAACAGTAAGCATTATATATTCATCATATGAGGGAGGACAGTAGATGTTTGTTTATCAATTCATAGTTCAGGCTTTATTGCAATTCAAACTTTTCTTTCATGTCAATAAGTTGTTTCGGTCTAGGAAAAATAATACCGAGGCATTTGAACCATTTTAGCTCGCAAAATCCGGAAAGATATGAACTACGTCCCTTGTGGACCTTTCGTGTGTCGGGTATCAGTTAATCATGGATTCATGCCAATGATCAACCTTGATATCAAATACATGTCAAATAATTGCACTGCCCAGATAGAAACAACTTAACAACAAACAAGAATGCCATAAAACATATAATCAAATATTTTACAAACTAACACTCACTTGAAGGTAATTAAAGTATCAAACTCATTTGAAACATGGTCTCTTAAATGGACTTTTATCACCCGTAATTTCATAATTGTAGATTCTAGTAATCTGGTTTACGTCATAAATGCTGAATCATCATCTCTTTGACTTGTTATAATAAGTATGTAGAAGGAATTCTCTCAATTGTAAACTTTTGTACTCAAATGAAGGGTTCTAAAATAATAAGAGGCAAATCCTGTTTTAGGACTAGACTGGTTTACTTTAAATCGGTCGATAACATCGGTTCTAGTGAAAACTTAGTACACATCCTACATAGCAGGGTGGTATGCTGATCTCTTTCTGTCAGATGTATTAATCTTGGAGTTTATAGCTGACATTTTTTTAAGATTTGAAGGATGCTTGTATATGGTTGGGAAATTTACCTGTAAGAGCAGGGTGGTATGCTCATCTCTTTCGATCAGCGCACTACATTGGTTTTCCATCTAAGTTTCTTGTTCAGCTTTAATTTTGGCAGCACCCTTCTTGTACCAGGCCTTCTGCAGCTTCATGCTCTTCACCTTTTAGACACGATTTTTGTCCTTTATTTTTTTCAACAGAATATTATGATATGAACTGGATCGATAATAAGATGAAAAGAAGAAAATAAACAAGATAGATGATTTATGTTAATGGGATAAACCGACTCCCCGATTGATTAACAAATCAATACTTAATATTCATTCAACATAATCCCAGTTACATCCCTAATGCCCTATCTATAATAAAAGATAACCTAATCCTAATACTTGTAGGATAAGCCAAAGACTAACCCAATCCTAATAAAACTGGAACTCCTAATAATTATCTAAATATAATTAATATAACTAATTAATAAATCAGTTCATATCACATTATTCCTTTTAATTAACCTTATCGAGTACATCGTGTATTTGGTGTCAAACAATAAATTGAAGAAAAAATAACCTATGGTAGTATCTAACAAATCTTCTCAATAAAACGATATACTATATCTGACTTGCAAGGATGATATTATACACATGGAGCAGGATTTAGAACTTTAGTTTCTTTGTAAGCATCAACTGTACTTGGTTTTCTGATATGTTTATGCTTTTTGTAGCTTCAATTGCCAATGCCTCCAGCAGGAGAAGGATCAGACGATATACTTATAGCATTCTGCAAGGATTTACGCCCATCCTTAGATTGGTCCCAAAGAAAAGGCTGGACATTGCCTACTGTGGTATCTTTCTTTCTCCCTCTCATGTTTCTAATATTGGTTTGTATATTCAGTTTCCTTCTATAAATTTAGCTATACAATCTCCGTAAAGTGACCTTCCTAGCATGATTGATAATTTTGATATTGTCAGATAGTTTCAGAAAGTCATACATGCCCATACCTCTTTATTAAGCTGTATGATAGTAATAACTTGTGTGCAAAAGATACCAAATATGTAGTCATGTGTGCATGATTTGTCTAAGGAAAGCAGCTTCATCTCTCTCTATGCTGGTTTCTCAACTATTGATTGAGTGGCAATAAAGGATCAACTAATATGAAAAATTAGAAACTAAATCATGCCCGGAAAATAAAAAGCTGAGAAGTAGCGATTTGTCTGATTGAAATTGGGTAAATTTGAGGTTCTGAATTAGTTGGGTTTTAAATGATGATGTATAAAGATGCAACTACCATGACAAAGTTTGATTAGGTCTACTTTATATTCGTTCATGTGCAATTCACAGCTTCCTAAATCCTAAATATAATGTGATAGCCGAACATAGTGTAATACTGAGTAACAGACTAGAAAGTGGATGCATATGCTTTGTCTGTATCATTGTCTGTTGGCTGCTAACCTATTGGGAATTTGGGATACAAGATTATGATAACAGTGGTACTAATCGACCGAGGCTTTGCATGTAAGTTAACACTTGCATCATATGTCAGTGAGAGAGAGTTATCTTAAGTGACCCAGTCCTCCAGATGTTTTCTATTTCTTTGTGTTTAGACTATAATTGCCGACAAGTTCTTAAGCTGAAGTATTTCCTAATTTTTAGAAAAAAGTACATAGATTTAAGACAGTATAAACCTGTGATCATTGACATTAAATGCTGCATGCAGGACGGTCAGACTGCATCTGGCGCACAACTTATCTTTCCATCAAAGCAAGGTAAGTTAATTTTAAGCATTTATCTATTTAACCTGTCTTTCTAATTTATTTGTTGTTTTAACATGTGTCGTTTCTCCACAATGGCTTGAGAGGGATATTTTCGAGAACCAACTGTTTGCCAAGTGTTTGTTAATATTAATAATAATAATTTAAAAAAAAAAAATCAAAAACTTCGTTGTATTGTAATGCTTTAAGCCATTCTCTTAGTTTTATTTGTCAACATCACATGTTTGTAGACTTATAGCCATTGAATTTCTGTTGCAGTTGCTGATATTGTATATGTTTGACGAGTCCATGCTAATATAATATTTTCTCCAAATAGTTAATATTATAATGTATTGTTATAGGCATGACTTCACAGAGGGAGGAAGTTGAGCATGCTGTAGCAGCAGGCGGCGATTCACCTCTAAATGCATCTTCCACCACTGGTACTGGTATTGGTATATCTGTAAATTCATCAGCAGAAAGACAGATTTCAGAGCCCATAGATACAGCTGTTTTTGAAGATCTGAAAACGGATGATATGGAATCTACAGACAGTATATCGAGCATGCGTGTTGAAGAGAGTAAAGCAGCAGCAGCAGCTGAGGAAGATGTCGATTATAGCGTAGACTTAAATATAATGCATGAAGAGACGCTGGAAGCACCCATACTTGATCTGGAGGAATTTGCTAACAAAATCAAATGGATGAAGAGCATTTTACACAGTCATCGACCACCTATTAATGATGGGACTTGCTGGAAGTTCAGCAGCTAACTACATTTACATAAACTCTGTTCCACTCTTTGCATAATCTAGAAGGGAACATGTGACATTTTTGCTTGTTTCAGCAAACTACTTGACAGTTTCATTTGCCAAGTTTGTAAATACTATACTTGATTCTTAGTAAGCATTTTTACTTGGCATATATTATTTCAATTGGCATAAGCAAACCATACAGTAATTAGATGGTCATATACTCTCCCTTCATATCACTAAAAAGTATTTACAAACAGAAGTTTTTACGATTTATAATACATGCAATTAATTAACGTGGTCAAGTTTGATTTTTTTAGCGAGTGAGTACTGTTTAACCTGGACAGTTTATAGGATGTAAATAAATGTGAAAAAAAAATCACATTTAATTATAAAATCATCAAGTTTAAATGATGTATGAATATACATTTTTGATTGAAAGAGAATGCTTTTGAGTGTACTTACTAGATAGGTAGTGGCTGTAGAAGAACAGGGTAGGCTGCTAAGTTAGGTTTGCATCTCTGGCCAGTGATACATTCCCTCACATACTTTTATCTCCTTCCTCAATCCCTTCCAATATAGCATAGAGCTCATTTTGTGAGTGGTAACCTTCAACAAAGTATCAAACACATCTTGATATTTTTTGACATTATTTTCATATTTCACATTTTTAAGTTCAGACATTGGATCATCAAACACAGTCATATATCTCTGAATAATTACATCTCTATAAACAGTCCAAGCTACCAATTTACCATGCAATCTAATGAATTGTCTATGCCAAAGAAGTGTCTTTATCAAAAAAATGAACATATATGATTCTAACCTTCTGATCATCTGGAATACTGTCAATGGCAAAGAAGTGTTCACATCTAAACATCCACCCTCTAACATCATCTCCAGAGAATTTGTAAACTCCACCTTAGTTATTCTGCTGAACTGATTTTGTCCCTGAGTTTGTGCTCTGCCAACCACATCACTACTCACTTGACTTTGCAAGAACTGACTCATCACTTGTTCCATGGCTTGTCTGAATCCAGCCAATGATTCATCAATATACCTCCTAGTGTTATCATCCACATTATCACCATTGTTACTGGTACCAGTGGTAGTTCTTGTAGTTGGTGCCTATATTGATTAGGTATGTATGTTCAACCATATCGTATAAATGTATGTACATATGTACAATCTGAGTATTATGATAGAAGTTTAATACGATAATAAACAACTTTTTGAATTAGCTGATTAAACTCTTTAAAAGTATTGGCCTACAAGTACTAAAAGAAGGCCCACAATTAACTTTCCATTTGCCTTAGATCCATCAAGCCCATAGGCTTCATTGTTTCAAATAGCACCTAGCAACTCTCTTTGAGGCTTGAAATTCACAGCCTCTAGTCCTCTTCTACAAGAAAGTATTCAGTCCAAACACAAACAAGATGTAACAACTAAACTATACCGTGTAAAGTTTCACTCTTCCTTTTATTTGTTGTTGAAGTTTTTGTGTTCTTGGTTTGTTTGTTGGGCTGCTGGAGTTTGGAAAATAGGTGCTTATTGGTAGGGGTGTTCATCGGTTCGGTTATCGGTTAATCGGTTTATTCGGTTCGAGTTGTTCGGTTAAAAAAAATTTTTGGGTCATAACCGAAAACCGAACCGAACCGAAAATTTCTATAACCGAACCGAACCGAGAACCGAACCGATGTTCGGTTCGGTTATGGGTCAAAACCGAAAACCGAATTTTTTACTTAAATTACACTATTTATATTTTTTTTTGAATTTAATTATATATATTTTTGGCAAAAAAAATATTTCAAGCATAAAAAAGTATTTTTTTATATTAGTATAAAATTTTAATAGATATTTTTTATATTTAAAATAATATAAATATATATAAAATATATATATTTATATAAATTCGGTTTTCGGTTCGGTTTTCGGTTCAGATAGCTAAACCCATATCCAAAACGAAAACCGAATTTTTAACTCGGTTCGGTTCGGTTTTAACAAGTTCGGTTCGGTTATATGTTCGGTTCGGTTTTATTTCGGTTCGGTTCGGTTCGGTTTTCGGTTTATTCGGTTAATTAACCGAACCGTGAACACCCCTACTTATTGGGCTCACTGGATTACCAGAGCTCACGGCAAGTTTTTCTTGTGGGTTTTGTGTAACCTAATGATACACCCGTTATTATATGCATATTAGGGGTGTTCATAGGTCGGGTAATAAACCGAATAAACCGAAAACCGAACCGAACCGAAAAAAACCGAACCGAATATATAACCGAACCGAACTTGTTAAAACCGAACCGAACCAAATTAAAAATTCGGTTTTCGGTTTGGATATAGGTTTATCTGAACCGAAAACCAAATTTATATAAATATATATATATATATATATATATATATATATATATATATATATATATTTTATATATTTATATTATTTTATATATAGAAAATATCCATTAAAATTTTATACTAATATAAAAAACACTTTTTTATGCTTGAAATATTTTTTTTTGCCAAAAATATATATAATTAAATTAAAAAAATATATATAAATAGTGTAATTCAAGTATAAATTTTGGTTTTCGGTTTTGACCTATAACCGAACCGAACTTCGGTTCGGTTCTCGGTTCGGTTCGGTTCGGTTTTCGGTTATGACCTCAAAAAGAATTTAACCGAACAACCCGAACCGAATAAACCGAGAACCGAACCGATGCATATTAGTTGATGAACAATTTTCTTTTAAGTTTATTTTGGAGTTACGTAATAATACACTACTTGATTGTATTGTTTCGAGATATCAAGCTAGTTTTCTCCCCAATCTTTTATCCCTTTTATATAGTTTCTATGGACAGTTTACTTTTCAGATTTCTAAATAATAAGTTCATATATCCAAAAATTTTAGTATCTGAATTTCGGATATCCAAATATAAAAATTCACAATTTCAAACTTCACAAACATGGTTATATACATACCTACCAACCTTCACTGTAAAGTCAACATAGTTCAACATACTTAATACATCTACTAGATTTTTTTTCCCATTAATTGATCATAACGATATGATGAAAATGCTGCACGGACCCATATATATAGAAACAGAAAAAGAATCACCTTGATACTAAACCGGATCGAGCCCGTGATCTTATTTGAAATGGGAAGATCTAGGATAGGCGGCCAACCTCCTGGAGAGAGCGATGTGCATGGACCATGTAAGTAGGGATGCATCTCCGTGGATCGCTCGTCGGGCCTAATAGGTGGTGGTATCACACCCTTCTCAAAGGAACCGTACGTGAGACTCTCGCGTCATACGGCTCCATCCCGGAATCAGGACCCCCTTTCCTTTGACCAACGGGTCCTCAAACCAACTTGTCCTTCCTTTCTATTTCTCGGTAAGCGTTTTTTTTCATTCATTGATTGATTTGATGCAAGGTAGCTTTAGCTTGCTTCCAAGTCCAAGCGCTAGCGGTAGAAGCTAGTCGTCAGAAGCGAACTTTCGGGCCGGGAAGGAGCAAACTGAACAGGTAAAAACCACGGATGCTGTGGAAAACCTTTCCTTACTTATTATTATTATTATTATTATTATTATTATTTTTAATTTTACTTGTAGAATGTATGGGATACAATATAAAAGCCATCATATATCTCCATACTTTAACTAAACCTGCAATACTTATTTGTGCTACACAAGTAGACAATATATCTCCAAACTTATTAATATCTAACTTGATACTGACATTAGGCATTTGAATCATACTAATATGATATGAAATCTAGAGAACACAAAGACTTCTTTGTCAAACTTTTAAAGGGAAAATTACGAGACTAGACCAGTCGCTCAGCTTCGCTACCTTTCTTGGACCAAAAAAGTTGATTTTACAAAATTAGACCGAGCGACTGGCGACTTTTTTACTTTTGATAAAAATTCGACAAGTGGCAAAAAAAATCACTTAAAAGTACAAAAAAGTACAAAAGTCGCTTAATTTAGGTACAAAAAGTACAAAAGCAAAAAAAAATCGCTTACTTTTTTTGCCACTTGTCGAATTTTTATCAAAAGTAAAAAAGTCGCCGGTCGCTGGGTATAGTTGGGGAATAGACTTTTTTTGTCCAAGAAAGGTAGTCAATTTGAGCGACTGGTCTAGTCTCGTAATTTTCCCACTTTTAAATTATGCATCAAGGGATATCTCCAATAAAAAGCTTGTCTTAATTTTATAATTGTCATTATCAAAACTTTGAGATATCGTAAAATAGAAACAACGTTTTTACGCGATATTTGTATTAACATGTTTATTTTATTTTATTTGTTGGTTAAATTTCAAGAGTTGGTTAAAGTTTATAAAACCAACTAGTTAATTTATTTGTTATACTAGACGAGTACCCGTGCATAGCAACGGGATTTTATAGCCACATATAGTTATAATGATATTTTGGTTAAGTATTTTGTATAACGAAAATATCACTACAACTATCTGACGCTATAAAATCCCGTTTCTATTCACGAGTACTCATCTATTAACTAAAAAATACATTTAGAAGATTGAAGTGCAAACAATATATACACTACTATTTAAATGTAGCATTTGTTCTCATATAGAATTTCAAGTACTCAGTACAATATACTGATAGAGTTTAATAAAAGTAGCTAAAGAGTTGCCATGGCACGAAGACTTGTGTTGATTATTTTAATATTTTATTTCAGAGATTCAATTTGTAATGGTATAAAGAAAAAGAGATACCTAATTAGCTAAATTTTGTTGTATAATTAAAAATAAGATATACTACATAATGATCTCTGTTCACCACCTTGTGTTTCTTAATTCACCATTCCTTCTTTTTCATGTTTTCTCCCCTCATTTTCCTCGATCTCTTAGTGGCTATGGCGATGGACTTCTTCTTCTTCTTCTTCGATGTTTTCTATTTCTTCGGTGAATATCCACCACCCGCCGATGCCACCTCCGCCGTTGTTAAAACCTAACACCGAACTCTACTCCATGTTTCATGTATGTAATTCATTGATCTTAGAAGTACTTTTATGTAGGGTTGCAAAACAGTGAAGCTGTACAAAAACAAACAATAAAAGGAGAGATTAGATGTCATCAAGAGTTACAAGAACAGTCACAGTCGTATAATAACAATAAGCTAAAAAATGTAAACAGTTACTATATACGAGTACTATAATAACAAAGAAAAACATTTCTAACCTCATCATCATTATCATTTCTTTGAGTTTTCCATTCCATTTCTTGCTATTCGAATTGATCTAAGAGGCTAAGATGATGATCTACAATGCTCTACCTCGAAGGGAGTTCGAGAGAGTTCATGTATGCAAGACCGCCAAGGAAATTTGGCACTCTCTCATCATCACTCATCAGGGCAACTCTCAAGTGAAAGATTGCAAGATCGACTTGCTCATACAACAATATGAGAAGTTTACGGTCTCGAATGAAGAAACCATTGATAATTGTTACACAAGGTTCAATGCTATTATCACTAGCCTCACGGCTCTAGATCCTAGCTTCTATAACAAGAACCATGTGAGGAAGTTTCTTTGAGCACTTTCAATAAAGTGGAGGCCAAAGGTGACGGTCATAGAAGAAGCCAAGAATTTGGCAGAACTACCTCTTGACGAGCTCATTGGAAACCTCAAGGTCTATGAGATGATTCTTGAGAATGACAAGATGAGTACCATAGACAAAAAGGAGAAGGTTAAGTCTTTGGCTCTTAAGGCTAAAGTCACTGGTACTTAAGCTAGTGATGATAGTGATAGTCAAGATGGTAGTGATGAAGAAGACAATGTTGATGACGAGGAGTACAACCTTATGGCAAAGAACTTTAGGAAGTTCTTTAGAAGAGGTGGAAACTTTAAGCGAGGCGAACCTAAGGATGTGGTAAAAAGGGTCACTTTATTAATGAGTGTCCTAAGCCAAAGGAAAACAAGGCATTCGTGGGTGGAGCATGGAGTGATAGTGAATATGAAGAACGACCAACAAATGATGCTACGTGTCTTATGGCTCAAGAAAATTTGAGGTTTGTCTCAAAAGTGACCTACAACCGTATGAGTGGATAGTGGATAGTGGTTGCACTAAACACATGACCGGGAATAGAAGATTGTTCACATCATACACGACGTATAATGGCAATCATGTCATTTTTGGGAGCGAACTTAACGTCAAAATTGTCGGCAAAGGTAATGTCCTTCATGACTCCATTGAAATTACCAACGTTTAGCGTGTTAGAGGTTTAAACTTTAATTTGATTAGTGTGAGTCAATTAAGTGATGATGATTGTGAAGTTAAATTTACTAAGGTAGATTGTACTATTAGTAAAAATGGTGTTGTGTTAGCAACAAGTCATAGGAGAAATAATTTATATACATGTAAGTTGGGTAATAACTCTAAGCAACACATATGTCTTACGTCCATGGTGGACAACTCAACGCTTTGGCATAGGAGGTTAGGTCACGCCAATATGAGGTTAGTTCAAAACCTAGCTTCTAACGAGCTAGTACGGAATTTACCGAAGTTGAGTTTTGAAAGGCATTATTGTGATACATGTCTAGGGAGTCAAGGACAAACTAATAATAGGAATAAAAAGGAAGTGACAACTAATAGGGTTTTAGAGTTGATTCATTTGAATTTGTATGGTCCATCTCCGATCCAAAGTTATGGAGGAAACTTCTACACTTTAATGATTATAGATGATTATTCAAATTACACTTGGATATTATTCTTAGAAAACAAGGATGGAGTCTTGAATAAATTCAACATTTTAAGAAAGAAACTTGAAAACCTACTTGATTGTTCAATTGTCTCAATTAAAACAAATCATAGTAGCAAATTTGATAAAATGCAATTTGGAACCTTTTGTGAACGACATGGAATATCTTATAACTTATCGGGCCTATTCACTTCTCAATCGCTTGAGATTGTTGAAAGAACACATTGTAAGTTAAGAAAGATGAGTCAAGCAATGCTTGACGAGCAATCCATCCCACAAAAGTTTTGGTGTCATGCCCTAGATACCGCATGTTATATCTTTAATAGAGTTCTTATAAGAAAGGTCATTAATAAAACTCCATATGAAATACTTAGAAATAGGAAGCCTTCCTTAGAGTATTTTAGAGTGTTTGGTTGCAAAGTATTTATACTTAACACCAAAGAATATCTTACCAAATTTGACCCAAAGTCGTATGAAGGTGTGTTCCTAGGATACTCTCAAACTAGTAAAGCATACATAGTGCTTAACAAGGAAACAATGAGGATTAAAGAATCTCTCAACGTGACCTTTGATGAGAGCATGCCCGAGCCTAAATCATCTCCTTCGGTAGAAGATGATGTGATCAATGAACCTATAGTTCAAGATCAAGAAAGGTCGCCGACATTACAAGTTAATGTTTCGGATGAAGGCAATCCTAAGGAAGTGAGAGAAGCGAGGGGTCATCCTTTACAACAAGTCATTGGTGACTTGAATAAAAGGACTCTTAGATCACAAAACAAACAAGATTAGGTTTTTGGCATGACATTTTTCAAGAGTCCAAATTGCTTTGGGATAGGTTTTGATGTTTAAACATGCATCTTAGGAGAACAATCTTTAAGCCAAAATAGAATGTATATGTGTTGTTTGCAAGCCTTTTAGGTGCTATTAGAGGTTATGTGTTTACATGATTAAGGCTTATATGGAGGCATGGATGGAAGCCCTAATAAATGTCTTCCAAGAGGAAAGATATGTATCAACTCATTATTCAAACAATGATTGATAATAACCAAGATTCTACTTGTCTATACTATGTGCATTGAACAAGAAAATTTGACACAAAATTATCTTTTTTAATCTCGATAATATTGATTTTGTCAAAATTCCAAGACTAGATATAATATTGATCACTACTTTCACTTGTGTTGAAAATGTTATATCTAATTCTACTTGTTCATCTTATGTGTTCAATACATGTTGCGTGATTAAATTATTTAATCAAAAGTGTGATATCTTCAAAATTGTGATCTAACAAGATCTTTTACTCAACCATTACTAGATGCATAGATTAACAAACTATGGTGAATGCTTGGGAAATAATGGTAGGTAGCATGTGTATTTAGTCTACATATCATAACTCAAAATCAACTAAAACACTCATAGTTCTTTGAATAACTTTTCTGATGCGTGGGATTGCACCCTCGCAAAAGGTTTTACCTCTCAAGGGATCTTGGGAAGCTTGCAATCCCCACCAGGCAGTGTACCTGATCGTTGTAGTATAGTATAGTGACAAGTACCGGGGGATTGATCGTTCAACTCAAAGAATAGTGTTCGTTAGGATTGAAATTAATCTAACTAGGTCTAAAGGTGAAGGAAGATTCTTTTTGTGTTTTTATATTTTGTGAAAAGCAAGTAAAAATCTCGGGTTTTTGAAAGGAGGGGAGGAATTAGTTGCTAATCAACTAACCCAATAGCTACCAATTAAACTAAAGTGCAAGAAAAGTAAACTAGGGTTCTACAGGATAAGTGAAGCGTATCTACCTACGATGTATTACTCCTTGCTAGCTATCCAATTCTACCTATTGAATTGTCACACCTTGTTTTAATTGACGGGTTGTATTCCTTAATACTAGTCGTAGGGCCGTGTACGATCTTCCTTAACTCTATAAGCTCCTATTTTACTCCTATGTCGAGCCAACTAAAAGCTCCTAACATGGGATCACTAGAATTCGCTTATGCATTAAATACAACCATATAATTGTAGTACACCTCCGATCATGTTTCTTAAGACGTTCAAGCAAGTTACCAATTGGAAGTCTGCCAGTTTTCTTAAGCCTAAAATCGATATCATTCAATTAAACAAGAGACAATACGAAACAAGAATTATAAGCTAAACCAATTAGACCTATAGAAGTGTCACAGCCTAATTGATGAAGATAGACACAAACATCAACAATGAATCAATAAGATCTAATTAATTATATACAAGTTTCACACAATCATAAGTAGACACAAGGTGAATTAGCAAAACATCATCAAAGAAGAGCAAGCAACAATGATAATGGAAAACATAATTAAGATAGAATCAAAAAACCAATACAAGATGTTTTTGGAGTGATTGAAACCCTCTAAGTTGCTGGAAAAACACCTACCTAAACCCAGGAATCGATCTTAGGGTTTAGGGCTTAAAAATAATGAAGTTATGATGTTGTATTTATAGGCTCTTTTCTGCCCGGCCCGATCTGACGGTGTCAGCCCTAAGGGTTGACGGCGTCACGACCATTTTTTCACCAAATCGAAGATTTTTTCGTCCCGATCGTTTCCTTTTTTGAATCGCTCAAATCCGAGTTCGTATGCAAAAGTTATGACCAAAACAATGTGAGCTACTCCGCGTGCAAGTTGTGATTGTCTCGATCATCTTATGACGGTTTCACTAAGGTTTCTTCTTCTGTAAGCCTTCTTCCTGACGTCGTCACTCTATATCATTTGACGTCGTCAGGTTGAATCCTGACGCCGTCATGAGTAAACTTACTCTGGGCCGTCACGTGTAATCTGACCCTGACAGCCTTGGTGACGCCGTCAGGTCAAATTGCCTTGAAATAGTTCTGGGCCGTCATGTGTATTTGCCATATCCACCTCTTTTGCCAAGCTTGACGCCGTCACTTGTAGAGCCTTGATGCCGTCAGGTACTGTTCCAACAAGGATTTTAAGACTTTGTCGTTTTCTTTACTTTTATGCTCCAAAAACGTCCAAAATGCTTCCTTTTCCAGATTTCTCTCCAAAAGTACCTAAAATGACAAAAGGAACGATTTAGGACAATATTTGATCAAATAATCTCGAATTAGGGCTTAAATGACCCTCTAAAAGTGGTACACTTTTCACTTCATCAAATATTCCTACACTTGGGATTTGCTTGTCCTCAAGCAAATGAGCTTTTCCACCAATAAAAATACAAGTTAGGGGTCATTTAACACTAATAATCTAATATAAAAGTAATTACAACAAATGATCGTTCCACCTTAATCAAAACAAGCACGGAAATTATACACTAGCACCTCACATTAAGTATTTGGATACTCTCATCTCTCAGGTGTTGTAAATTTATATGTTATAATTGGAAATGGAGAAATATCACTCACTACCTGTCATAGCAAATAGATTACCATAGGTTTGGGAAAGGATCAAAAACCTCCATCACTTGGCGCAAGCACCTAGGATAAACTATCAAAGAGGTCTTTTAAAGGGTTATAACATTAGGTGTAGGGGATATGGAAAACACGGTTTTGTTGGATAAACGGATATTTTACTGGTGGCAAGTCAATTGTCTTAGTTAACTACATGTACAATGAGGCGTTGCTAAGCCAAGACTCGACTCAACTTGAACTAACTACGACTCTTTTTGGATTTTTTTCAAGACACTATTTGACTTAAACATAAATAAAAGAAACGGATGGTAGCCCGTATGTTTTTCTCCTTTTTCTCCTTTTTTTTATTTTTTATTTTTTTTTATTTTTTTTTTTTTGCATACACTTTTACTCTACCATCCAAAATAATTCATCAAAGGGAGCTCGTTTCCTCCCTACACTTGAACTTTTTACATACTTTACATGTAACTAATCTAATGACCCGAATCAAGATAATCAAAACATTTGGAGTACTTTAAAACATTAACGAATATATGGGGGTAATAATTGATGTTCTTCCACATTACTCCATAACACTAGTACTTTACCCATGAGTCCCAATCGTCCTGAAACAATATGTACAAGATATGACTCGACTTAGCAACCATGTAATCAATTAAACAATTAACTAAGGGTTTAAACATATAAAATAATGCACTAAAGATGAGTGCATACAAGGAAGGCTAAGGCGATTTAGGTGTACATTTGGGGGTGGATTGTAAACAAATTCTATCTTTAAGTAAGATGCTTAAAGTTAGAAACGACAAAGATAGGCTCGGAGGGGTGTACTAGGGGTATCGTGTACTAAAAATGAGTACAACGCAAAGGTGTGGGAGAATTACTTGACTAATGAAGTCAATGTAATTATATAAAACACATGTGTAAAAACATAGGTTATCCTAATGCCTCTTATCATGTAGTAAATTCTAACTACACGAATGTAGTCTCACTAGCAGTCTTGGGATGCATTACTAACGCAAGTTCTAGAATCTAAATGCTACCGGTACACTCATAAGCACCAACAATGAATGCTTTTTCCTAAAGATCTAAAGACGAACCTCACATTTTTGGGGTGAAAATTTTTTAGTGGTATGGTTTTTGTGCTAGTCATACACCTCCTATCCATGAGACGCTTATTAAGACTAAAGTTTCACTCCTATATGTTGCAAAAAAATTTAAATTTGGTGCTAAAGTTGCCCTAACAAATATTTCTCTCAGTTTTATTACACATTCACTATCAAACAAAACAAAAATCAAGTGGAGTTATAGTTTCTAATATAACCTCCCTACACTTAAACTGAACATTGTCCCTAATGTTCTAGATAAAAATGTAAAAGTAAAAATAAATAAGAATGAAAGAAACTAATACTCCCCTGATTCGCTCGGTATAGACGATGTGATAACACGGTTAAATCTTCCTCGAAGAGAATGAACATGATAAGCTCCAATCCAGAATTGTAATCATCTTCTTGTCCAATATAACCTGTAATCAACAAACACAAAAACCAAAGCATCAAACCGAACAAAAATTGCAACTAGATGTAATTCCAGACTTAGAAATAGAAACAAAACAAAACAATAAAAGGATAGGATACTAGTGGAATGAATTACAAATAGGAACTCATAAAACATATCCACAAGTATTGACACACAAACACGATAGAATATATGCTAATCATGAATTGTGAATTTTTCATGTTCGAATTTTGTTCTTTTTAACAAAATATAAACTTCCCTACACTTATCTTTTTGTAAAATACCTTTATATGCAATTAAGACGAGGTTAAAAACAAAATAAAGCATTTTCACAAATTGTTCGAAACATGAAAATTAAACAACTATGATTAAGCATATATGACACAAACAAACAAATAAAATAAAAACATCAAACAATTAAAAACATGGGTTGCCTCCCAAGAAGCGCTTGTTTTTGTTCGAGTCACGAGCCTGACTCTACCCTTATTTAACGGAAATAGGGGAGGTTTTCTCTACACTTAGAATTAAGTGCGGGTGGAAGTAGCGATACACACCCTTAGGGTGGGAATATGCCACGTGAGGTGAAAGGGGTGAGTGCATGGCTTCCTTCATCCTAAAACTACCCGGATAATATTGGTTGAAGGGTGGGCCGGTTCCTCTTTTGTCTCCTAGATGTATATCTAAGGATGGAAAGTTGTGTAAAGGTTGAGGTTCCGGTTCATAAACACTAGGAAATTCCCTAGAACTAAGAGTAAGGTTATCACTACAAGTATTCAAACCTATATCCTTAAGTGGTGCTTGGTCCAAGGGTTTTACTTCTATTGGGGTTCCTATAGTCTCTTCTATTTCTTCCGGGTAAGTCACGGGTGGTGTATGTGCCTTAAATGATGGTAGGACTTGTGGGGTACTTTGTGGGCTTGGATTATCCACCTCATCCTCCATTGTATCTAGATTACATATGTGTTTGTTTGTACTATGATATTAGGCGACATCCACTTAGGTATCCCTGAGTAATCATCCCCAGACAAACTTCCTGTTTGCTCCTTCAAACTTGTTATTAATTGATTTGTGATGTTGTTTGTTGGGTTGTCTACTCTATAATAATATTGGGCACAATCTTCTATGGCATCCCATGCTTCTTCAGCATTTAATTCCCTAAGGTCCACATTGGCAAAATCGTCAATGTACCTTTGGTCATATCGGTTGACACGATCGTAAAAGATTTTAGCTAGGGACCATAAATCGAAACAATGATGAGGGACTATTCGGAGTAAAATTTTAAAACGAGTCTATGCCTCATATATGGGTTCATCTCGATATTGTATGAACATCAAGATGTTATTAGGAGTGAATGGGTTTCGTGGTCGGTAGTATGGTGGATTCGCGTTCTCCATAATGGTGAACGAAAAAGTTAATGGAAAGGTTTTTACAAACAAATACACAAAGAAAAGATAGACTACGAGAAAGCTAATAAAAAGAAAATAAAAATCTCACTAAATAGGAATCTAATGAGTAGACCTAATCAAAATAAATTTCAACCTAAACAATAACTATTCCCTGGGCTGCTATGCCAAAAACTTGATGCATGGGATTGCACCCTCGCAAAAGGTTTTACCTCTCAAGGGATCTTGAGAAGCTTGCAATCCCCACAAGGCAGTGTACCTGATCGTTGTAGTATAGTATAGTGACAAGTACCGGGGGATTGATCGTTCAACTCAAAGAATAGTGTTCGTTAGGATTGAAATTAATCTAACTAGGTCTAAAGGTGAAGGAAGATTCTTTTTGTGTTTTTATATTTTATGAAAAGCAAGTAAAAATCTCGGGTGTCACACCCCCAGAATCGGGTCCAGCGGAAGCATACATGTAGCTGGGGTGTAACTCAATTGGTATTACAAAACAAGTGTAAAATGGTTTTCTTTTCAATTATTTAGAATAAAATCGTTTAACTAACAGTACTGAATTTACATTGTTTAAAATTTGTGCGGAAATAGGCCCTTAACATAGTTTAAAACGGTCCCCAAATGAATATCAGAGTCTTCTATGACCATGCCATGCCCTGCCAAAACCTCCTGTAGCGTGCCATTGCTTAAAACCTGAAAATACATGCTAAAGTGTCAACACGAGGTTGGTGAGTTCATAGGTTTAAAATAAACCAGTAGTTATGTGAGTTCAATAGAGAGTGTTGTGACCATTGTGTGGCTCACAATGTCATGAAAATAGTGTTTACCTTACAATAAAATTAGAGTTGTGGACCATGAGTAGAGTGTGTGATCATTACAACGAATATAATGCCACATAGTAAATAGTCTATTACGCTAGCACTAAGTTCATGCAACCGAAGCTATAACAGTGTGCATGCTCAAAGAGCATGTAATCATATATAGGTGCCCGGCAAGTGTTTATCCCAAACACTTGTGTTTCGACATGGTATACGTTCGTTTGCCTATCCGGTCAAACCGAACGGGGGCGTTACCCCCAATAGATCTATTTATAACATTCGCGCTTCCCAGCAGGAATTGACGTTTCATGAGTTGGGCATAATGGGACATAACAGGGCTTAGGCTAATCCACGTAATAGCATAAAAAATAGTTTTGGTCCATAAAAGAGTTTTGCATGTTTCTCACCCCAGTTTGTAAAACAAGTATAGAAAGAATGGGGCTATAAACTCACATATTTGATTCAAACACTTGTGTCCATGAGAAAATAATCAAGTATGCAACCAATGTACACATAGATGCATTTGAATAATCAAGCAAATATTCAGCAAAACAGTAGTATTGAGTAAACAATTGCGCATTCAGATAAAACAATCATTGAGTTTAGTTAAAAACGAGCATGTATTCTCCCCCAAAATAGTTTAAAAACAAAAGGTAGGGGTTATGAACTCACCTGGTGCGATAGCTACGATGACAAAAGTGAATACACAGAAATGAGGCACGATCTCTAACGTAACCTAACATGAATGGTATAATCTAATGTAAGAAATGAAATAATGCTACACATGCAAATACGTATGTTATCGATACCACTCGTTAGTTTTGAAAATAACGTTTATCGTCGAAAAATACATTTTTGACGTCTCGTTAAGTTAATAACCACTTTTCATATAAATATGTTGAAACGGTACTCCACGATCCTTGTTTGGTGTTCTATCGGCAAATATAAGGTTTTCGTCGCAAAAATAACATTTTCATTACTTGAAAATATGCCCAAAATGGCCTCGCAAAACAAGTCGCGAAATGTTGTACGTTAATGGTTAGTGATGAAACTCGGCGTTTTTGAAAACCTTGTAACAATATCTTGAAGTCGTGTCATTTAACTTTTGGCTATACGGGTCTTGATCGATGAGAAAATCGACTCTCATTGTTGTTACTTGAAAGTATTATGTTCAACACTTAGAAAATTTCATTATAGTAAAAGCTGTCAAAATTTATATAGTTTATCGGGTATATAGATGAGGTCGTAGTTTATTCGTTACGAGTCCAATGATCAAACGGCCAATTGATTTGAAAAGCTTGCTGGGAGATCTTGATTTCGTAAAACTACGGCTCGGACTCAAACTGATCCGATCATAAAGAAAAACAGCCGAGAAAGTGGTGTCTCGCAAAGACAGTTTTGCGGCAAAATAATAATAGAAAAGCTGATGGAAATTTGTAAAAATCGTCTAAGTTCAAACGCTTGTATCTTTTTCGTTATAAGCTCGTTTTCTACGTTCTTTATATCCCTGGAATCATGGGACAACATACTAATATATTTTTGATAAGTCGGGACGGCTAGATCAAGTTTTACGTCTCAAAACAGTCCATGAAAACTGTTCAACAGCAAGCTATTTTTCAGAAAATAGTTTTCGTCGTTAAAATTGAAAATAGCATATCTTTTTCGTCGTAACTCGGATTTTAGTGATTCAAGCGGCCACAGTTTCGTTTTTGAAAGTATTTTCTGAATATCTAACCCAATGTTACCCGGAAACCCCTGAGTTTTCTGAAATTGGCGATTTGGGACAGAACCTATATTTGAAAGTATTTTTCGTTGTTAATATTCGGAAAATCATATCTCCTTCGTTATTAACTCGTTTTTATCCCCGTTTTCGGCCATAGTTTCGTCTCGGAATGTATTTTCTAAATCTTTGGTCCAAAGTTACACCCTAGACCCTGAGTTTCCCACGTTTAACAAAAAGGGACAGTAGCTTTTGTATAGTTGTAAAAATCAACTTTCCTAGTTTGTAACTTGATCAAGGCTTAACCAAACTATCTCAAATCAACTTCACAAATACCCAATCCTACCATACACCTTCTTAGGGTGTCATGGGGTCCTAAACATCACCAATCTTGGTGGATCTCATGAGATTACTAGTAAAAATTATAGATCTATTGTTAAAGATAGTTTATGTGCGAAGTGGTATTTAAAACATACGTAAGTTGCATTACCAACTATTATTTCTTGAAAATACATAAAAATATAAAGTAATTGAAAGTATGAAAAGATCAAAAGTGTTCTTGAAGCTTACTTGAATATTGGAGTGATTTGAAGATGACTATGTATAATAACCTAGGGTGTTTACCACAAAACCCCAACTAGATCATGATTAGAACTTTATAAACACTTGGATCTTGAAAAGTTTATGGTTTCTCCTTTGGTTCTTGATGGTGGCCGATTCACACACAAAGGAGGAGAGCAAAATGAGTTTTTGTGCTAGTTGTTTTGTTTTGTGTTGAATGAAAATGAAAAGGGTGAAGTATATATATTCTAGTCTTGGTCAATTACAATTAATGTGGTCTTGGTCTTGGTCCTGGTCCAAGGGGGGGAACATAGGGGCGGCACACAAAAGGAGTGAAACATGGAATAATGTTTGTGGACTCATTAATATTTATGTCTAGGTGCAAGTATTGGTGGGTTTTGAGGTGTATTAGGTGTTATCGGGTACCGAGTTATCTTGAAATAAATGTTAACGAAGTGAAATAAAATACGTCGAAGTTGTAAAATATTATTCCTGATGAGAATCGGGTGTTGAAATAATTATTGAATTGAAATAGCGCACACCGACGGAGTAATAAGCTCCAACCGTGAAATATAGTAATTGATTTCAAAACACCGGGTAAATTAATAATATAATTTTTGTATCATTATAATGAGTATGAAAATATGTTAGGATTGTAGTCGGGAGTATTGAGTATACGTTCGTGGTAAAAACTGAGTGGTAACGTTAATTACAAATTAAACATACGTATATAGAAATAATGCATAACCGTGTAGGTTCTAAAGTAATGATGATGTGTAGACTATTCCAGTCTATATGAAATGTCATTAATGAATAATGCATGAATTTGCAGCTAAACCACATTGGTTGCGCGAATTTGAAGACCCGTAAACTCAGTTTACGACGAAATGAACGGCAATCGTGAATAGTGATTTCCTTCCGGAAATGAATAGTGTCATATGAATAGTAAATTTTCTGAACGCTTCTCGGAATCACAAACTGACTCCGAAAATGATGAATAGTGATCGATGAATAGTAAATGATGAATAGTGAATAGGAGAAATGTCCTGAAAACGCGGGTTGTTACATCGGGTTTTTGAAAGGAGGGGCGGAATTAGTTGCTAATCAACTAACCCAAAAGCTACCAATTAAACTAAAGTGCAAGAAAAGTAAACTAGGGTTCCACAGGATAATTGAAGCGTATCTACCTACGTTGTATTACTCCTTGCTAGCTATCCAATTCTACCTATTGAATTGTCACACCTTGTTTTAATTGACGGGTTGTATTCATTAATACTAGTCGTAGGGCCGTGTACGATCTTCCCTAACTCTATAAGCTCCTACTTTACTCCTATGTCGAGCCGACTAAAAGCTCCTAACATGGGATCACTAGAATTTGCTTATGCATTAAATACAACCATATAATCGTAGTACACCTCCGATCATGTTTCTTAAGACGTTCAAGCAAGTTACCAATTGGAAGTCTGCCAGTTTTCTTAAGCCTAACATCGATATCATTCAATTAAACAAGAGACAATACGAAACAAGAATTATAAGCTAAACCAATTAGACCTATCGAAGTGTCACACCCTAATTGATGAAGATAGACACAAACATCAACAAGGAATCAATAAGATCTAATCAATTATATACAAGTTTCACACAATCATATGTAGACACAAGGTGAATTAGCAAAACATCATCAAAGAAGAAAAAGCAACAATGATAATGGAAAACATAATTAAGATAGAATCAACAAACCAATACAAGATGTTTTTGGAGTGATTGAAACCCTCTAAGTTGCTGGAAAAACACCTACCTAAACCCAGGAATCGACCTTAGAGTTTAGGGCTTAAAAATAATGAAGTTATGATGTTGTATTTATAGGCTCTTTTCTGCCCGGCCCGATCTAACGGTGTCAGCCCTAAGGGTTGACGGCGCCATGACTATTTTTTCACCAAATCAAATATTTTTTCGTCCCGATCGTTTCCTTTTTTGAATCGCTCAAATCCGAGTTCGTATGCAAAAGTTATGGCCAAAACAGTGTCAGCTACTCCGCGCAAGTTGTGATTGTCTCGATCATCTTGTGACGGTTTCACTAAGGTTTGTGTAAGCCTTCTTCCTGTTGTCGTCACTCTATATCATCTGACATCGTCAGGTTGAATCTTGACACCGTCATGAGTAAACTTACTCTGGGCCGTCACGTGTAATCTGACCCTGACGGCCTTGGTGACGCCGTCAGGTCAAATTGCCTTGAAATAGTTCTGGGCCGTCATGTGTATTTGCCATATCCACCTCTTTTTCCAAGCTTGACGCCGTCACTTGTAGAGCCTTGACGCCGTCACGTACTGTTCCCAGCAAGGATTTTAAGACCTTGTCGTTTTCTTCACTTTTATGCTCCAAAAACGTCCAAAATGCTTCCTTTTTCAGATTTCTCTCCAAAAGTACCTAAAATTACAAAAGGAACGATTTAGGGCAATATTTGATCAAATAATCTCGAATTAGCGCTTAAATGACCCCCTAAAAGTGGTACACTTTTCGCTTCATCAAATATCCCTACACTTGGGATTTGCTTGTCCTCAAGCAAATGAGCTTTTCCACCAATAAAAATACAAGTTAGGGGTCATTTAACACTAATATAAAAGTAATTACAACAAATGATCGTTCCACCTTAATCAAAATAAGCACGGAAATTATACACTAACATAACATATTCATACCTGTATTGAAAGATCCACATTTGTCAGGTAAGGGAAAAGCTGACTTTTAAAATTCGCCCGGAACCATACAGTGTCCTGGCGCGTCACCCACGCGTTGACGCACGGGCAACGCGCCAGGAGCAGATATGGGCTCCGGCGATTTTAAGCTAACGTTTGTTATTTTATGTGTTTTGATGGTTTATTTGTCATCATTAAAACTTGAAGAGATCTTGATCATGTTGCCTCAACACTATGGATTCTCGACGTTATGTTACTTGAACTTATAAGTAACCTATGAGTTGATCAACTCATAATCTTAATTATCTAAACTTTCTCCTCTTAAATTACAATTTGATTATGTCTTAATCTTTCGCAAGGTTATCGTCAGACAATGTAGTGCAAGCGACGGGTAGCGCTTGCCGTATGAAGAAGGCGACTACAATGGGAGATGAAGGCGACGTGGGCTTGCCATATAGATGTAGCGCTTGCAAGGCAATTCAGACGACGTTAGCAAGATGTAGCGCTAGCTAGGTTATGCTAGCGCTTGCCATAAGTCGTCCGTATCAAGTGATACGTGAATTGCTCAGTAGTGCTTCGCCACTACCGTAGCTGGCAGAAATAGCTTAATTGGTAGAGCGTAGCCTTGCCAAGGCTAAGGTTGAGGGTTCAAGTCCCTCCTTCCGCTCCCGGCTTCGTCGTTTAGTGGTAACGAGTGTGCGCCCCTTTAGAGATAGGGGTGAGCAGCAAGCAGCCCCTTGTATAGGGTTCCAAACCTACCTTCCTAATAAGAAGAAAGGGCCAAGCCAAAACCTAGTCCTAACAAGTTGCTGGCTTTTCATCAGCCCTTGCGCGCTAGCCTTTTCCCTTACTAGTAAGGGGCTGCTAGTTGTAGCGCGCATTGTACTAGTGAATAGGAAAAACTCGTTGTTTTATAGGCTTTATCATATTCAGTCGGAAGAGTTTAGGTAAGACTTTCAAAGATACTCTCGACGGGAGAATCCAGGCTATTCAGGTAGAATCACAGCAATTCCTCAATCCTAACGAAGTAGTTCCTCCGGAATCCAATGAACAACAACGATTACTTAGGATCAGCTTGCGAATTTGTGGCACCGTAGTAGAATCATTACCAATGGCACGCAGTGCGCCTAAATGCGAAAAGACAGTGCAAGCTTTGTTATGCCGAAACCTAAATGTTAAGTCAGCAACACTTCCAAATGCCACTTCTTCCCGTCGCATCCGTCTTCAGGACGATCTAGTCACAGGTTTTCACTGAGGCGCGCCCCCATAGAAAGAAGCACGCCCGCCTGAAGTAGATTCCTTAGACACGTCCTTATCGCGGGGCCGGCGGCGGTGTAGAGATATAGCTATAAGGAGCGAAGCTCACACACACCGGCTGATGTATTCTCATTTTTACAAAAGACAAATACACCAAATTCATATATATGGTGTTAACTTACAAATTTATCAAAAACATCAGCAGCATTGTCCACCGTGCACACAAATTCATTGCTATACATTTTTACTGTATTAACGATTAAGATTAACACAACTAACGTTTGAATAAAATAAAAATAAGTAAATATCTTGCCTGGTATGTGTGTTGTTTGATTTTGCACGCCTGCTAAGTTCCGATGGTATGTGTTTGTGGGTGTATGATTTGATCGGTTGAAAGAAGACAGAATGTGTTTGTGTGTGTGATTCAATGTTGCAAAAATCGTGAATCAGTAGTCGGGCGGTCGACCACCTTGCAGCGACTAATCGGTCAAGGCGGGATTAATTGGTGTTTAATCGGATTGGCATTTCCTGCAAGTTTTGGGTATTTCTGGAGACCAAACTAAAGATCTTAACTGATTCCAAGTCTACTATGTTTCCAAACCTCAATAAAAGGCTCTAATTTTGATTATGACGCCCATTATGCGTTATAAGTGAAATAAACAATCCCTAAATTAAGTAGAGTGCCTAAATTATAAAATTTTTAAAAGTTGACCGTTTAGTCCGATTTAGCCGATTAGTCCGATTTTTGACCGTTTAGTCTGATTTTTGACTGATTAGTGGCCGATTTTTTCCACTGATTTTTGAAAATCAACAAGGTGTAACATCGATTACCGATTAATTGGCCGCCTAGGCTGATTTTTGCAACATTGGTGTGATATGATCGGGTTATACACGAGCATGTTTACTTGCACAAAATGTCCTCGTCGATTATCGTGCCTAGGAAGGTAGTTGAAATGGGTCTAAATGGCGTGAAACGTGAATGAACATAACTACCCCCTCACGTGGAACACACGTGAGGACTAACTAGCAGGATTTAGTAACGAGCGTTAGTCAAAATCTATCATAGGAACCATTCTTGCAGAAAAATAAAACATTAGGTACACAGGGTGTAAAATTTTTTGCTCGAGGACATTTATCGCAAAATCGACAAAGTTTAGGGACTTTTTTTGCAATTTACTATCCACCGCTAACATCCACGTAACACAAGTTGAACCCGCCTATCTATCACCCTTGAGATAGATAAACAAGTTAGTTAATGATTAAACTGGTAAAGTTGTTAATGTCCAGACGCCGACACGAATTTGAAAAAAAAAAAGTATTTAGAGAAGGAAGGAAGAAAGAATAAATATAAAAGGAAGGGGGATTGAAATTCAGTTTCTTATTATTATCTCCAACAAATTTGACCAACTCACTGACCGAATAATTCATTCAAGGTTCTTAAATGGGTCTAAATGTCCTTGTCGATTATCGTGCCTGAGAAGGTAGCTGAAATGGGTCTAAATAGCGTGAAACGTGAATTGACAAAACTACCCTCACGTGGAACACACATGAGGACTAACTAAGTAACAAGCGTTAGCCAAAATCGATCATAGGAACCATTCTCGCAAAAAAATCAAACGTGAAGTACACAGGCTGCATAAAATTTTAGCTTGAGGACATTCTCGCAAAATTGACAAAGTTTAGGGACTTTTTTTTTTTGCAATTTACTATCCACGGCCAACATCCACGTAACAAGTTGAACCCGCCTATCTATCCCTTGAGATATAGATAAACAAGTTAGTTAATGATTAAAACAGGTAAAGTTGTTAATGTCCACTGGCCGACACAAATTTGAAAACAAGAAACACTATTTATTTATTGTCACAACTCGTAATTTCATGTCCTTTTTCGAATGTCGAAATTTCATATTTATTTCAGAAGTTACTATTCATTTATACTATTCACTATTACTATTCATTTTCACTATTCATTTCCGAAATTTTTATTTCATATTCTCGTAAGATAAACTATTTTAACGATAATCCGAGAGTTTGACGCTCGTCGGATCATTTCTGCTAAAATCACGAAGCCGTGTCCGAGATTTACTTTTGGGTTTAAACGTCGTTCCGGCATCCCGATATGTCCATAAAACACTATAAATGATAGAAATATGATTTTCTCTCATTTTACGACAATTCTAAAAGTTTTGGAATTTTACGTTTTTCAGTTCAGCGTTTTACGCGAATCACGCGTTTTAGACCCGCGTTTCCAGTTTTAACAGCGTTTATGCAACCCGATGGAACTTACCATTCATTTTATATTTTATTATGGAGTATTTTGACAAGTTTAGTCATTCTTTCAAGTTTCATATTTTTACGATACCCGGATTTACGTTTCGCGATTTAACACTTTACGGTTAGCAATTAACGGAACCAAAACTGACTCCGTGAACGAGATATTATCAAACTTCCTTCATACTCATCCTAAATATCTAACATATATCTAGATACTTTCACTTGTCACTAAAATTACAATTATGCCCTTTTGATAAAATTACAAAATTGCCCTTGGACTATATAATGCATACACTAACTCATTTTTACAAAGATTTCACAAAAATCTTCTCTCTTTCTCTTTGGGGTGCACGGCAACAACACAAGAACAAGGAGGAAACATAATTTTTCCAAGATCAAAGTGGTTTCAAGAGTTATTAGTGTTCTAGTTAAGGTTTTGGAATAAAAACCTTGAAGTTAATTAAGTATTCCAACTACAAAAATTCTTCATCATTTCAAGTAAGTTACTAATAATTTTCCTACTCTTTTAAACATTTACTTGATGTATTTTTATGATCTAGTAACTAGTTATGCAAATATTCATGTTAAACATACCACTTATTACTCATTTTTCTTTTTAAACATAGATCTATAATTTTTACTAGTAATCTCATGAGATCCACCAAGGTTGGTGATGTTTAGGAACCCATGACACCTTAAGTAGGTGTATGGTAGGATTGGGTACTTGTGGAGTTGATTTGGAGTAGTTTGGTAAAGATTTGAACAAGTTAAAAACTAGGAAAATCAATTTTTGAAACAATATATAAGCTACTGTCCCAAAATGCCAAATATAGAAAACTCAGGGGTTTCCGGGTAACATTGGGCTAGAGAATCATAAAATACTTTCAAGTTTAACGACTAAAACTATTTTCTGAAAATTATACTTGCTGTCCCACGATTTTCAAGGGCCAATCTGAGGTGTAAAACTTGATCTAGCCATCCCGACTTATCAAAAATATATTAGTATGTTGTCCCACGATTCCGGGGATATAAAGAACGTAGAAAACGAGCTTATAACGAAAAAGATACAAGCGTTTGAACTTAGACGATTTTAATATTTTTGCTTCAGCAAAACACTTAGAAAATTTTTCGAGTATTAACCATTTCGCCAAGTGACCAGGTTGAGAGCCAATTTACTCATTTATAAACTCATTTCTGGAAAATTTACATCATTTACAAAAAGTTATTTCACCCATCCTAGTTTTCAAAACATCTAACCGTTTGTCAAAAGTATTTATAACGAATAAATTATGGTCTTCCAAACTTTCCCGAAAACTGCCCAGAATTTGTCGAAACAGCCCAAACACCTTACTTCATGGCTAATTATCTTTATGATTGAGACCCGTATGGACAAACTTCAGTTATGTGACTTTTTAGATATGGTGAAAATCTTCCTAAAACTACTGAGCTTCTTTCCTAAATCTTAATATTCACTATTTCACGACTAGTTTTACGAGGCCAATTTGGACATATTTTCAAGTAATGAAAATGTCATATTTTATGACGAAAATACTATATTTACCGATAGAACACCAAACGAGGATCGTGGAGTACTGTTTCAACGTATTTACATGAAAAGTAGTTATTAACCTAACGAGACGTCAAAAATTTATTTTTCGACGATAAACGTTATTTTCAAAATTAACGAGTGGTATCGATAACATACGTATTTGCATGTGTAGCATCATTTCATTTCTTACATTAGATCATATCATTCATATTAGGTTGCGGTTAGAGATCGAACCTCATTTCGCGTATCCACTTTTGTCATCGTAGCTATCACACCAGGTGAGTCATAGCCCCTACTCTTTTAATTGTTTTATCAACTCTTTGGGGGAGAATACATTCTCGTTTTACTTAAACGCATTACTCTCTTTACATGGTTGATTACTCAAATATTTTCAGCCTTATCTAATACTTCTTTGATTATCCGAGTACAATACTATTCACTTGTTACCTACTTGCTATTTACTCATGGACATGAGTGCATAATTTAAATTATTACAGATTACATGATTGCCTAAGTTAAGAACCGTTAGCTACATTTCTTAGGTATGTTTGATTACCTACATTTCTGAGGTATGTTTGATTACCTACATTTTCTTAGGTATGTTTGATTACCTACATTTCTTAGGTATGTTTGATTACCTACATTTTCTTAGGTATGTTTGATTACCTACATTTCATAGGTATGTGATTACCTACATTACTTGGGAGCGTAACCTCCTACATATAGCTAGAAAACCTTTTCGGTGCCTTGAACTTAGTGCAATCAATATTCTTTCCTAAACTGGTTCTATGAAAATTTGTTCGATAAACTATTTATGCGTTTTGCTTATGGCCAGATTCATTTTTATGGCGACATCGCCATGGCTACATTATCACTCTTACCTTTATATAGCGACATTGCTACACTTATCTTTGAATCTTGGTCCACATATTACTTTTGTTTACACAAACCAAATCATATTTGGCAGTGGGTTGTGAACACACAGGTTACAAGTCTCTGATGGCGGGACTTGTAACTGAGTGGATTTACAATGCCTTTGCTGGGAGATCTTCATTCATATGCATTACATTCTTTTTCACAAGACTCTATGAACTCACCAACCTTGTGTTGACACTTTAGCATGTATTTTCAGGTATTAAGCAATGGCACGCTACTGGAGGTTTTGGCAGGGCATGGCATGGTCATAGAAGACTCTGATATTCATTGGGGGACCATTTTTAACTATTTTAAGGGCCTACTTCCGCACTACTTTTAACAATGTAAATTCAACACTTTTGGTTAAACGTTTTTATTCTAAATGATTGAAATGAAAACCATTTTGTACTTGTGTTGTGGTACCAATTGAGTTACACCCCAGCTACATGTATGCTTCCGCTGGACCCGATTTTGGGGGTGTGACAGATTGGTATCAGTGCTTTGGCTATAGCGAACTAAGTGTTTTTAAAACCTAGACTATAGCTACTTTTACGAAAACTTAACCCTATGACCGTCACGTGCCTGCCTGCCGAGCTGAAGCCTCATTTGTGGTTAGTCGCTGACATAGGTGATGAGATTTGTGTCTCATTATCCGATATATTATATTCATTTATTATAGTTGATTACTATAATTGTCTTTCATATAAGCATGTTCACGTATCATATATGTCACCCTGTTACGTTTTTCCTTGCATAGTTTCATCATTTGACCTCGAGTTGGTCACTTGCTTTTGTCTTTCAGAACGTCTTGGTATTTGTGATGGACATAGTCTTAGTATGCCTGAGCTTAGTATTTCAAAATTCATGGAACCTCGGTGGAATATAGACTTGTTAGCATTAAAAATATATATTGAAAAGTGATGGTCATTCTCATACGTGTAACTTTGTAATGTGTCGTAGTTTACAATAGAATAGTCAAATGGGCTTATGGTTTGGACTAATCTAATAGGTTATAAGTTATGTATTATGGCTAGTCCATAGTTTATGTAAAAGTCCAAGTCCATCACCAAGCCCATCCTAAGGCCCATAAGGTCTTAAGTCTTATGTATAAAAGACACCACACACCTCATTTGTGTGGTGTGCTTGTGTGTGTAAGTGTGTGTGTTTCTTAATAATATTCTCTCATTTTCCATCTCTCTCTTTCTACATATACGAATTACATATACATACTACAAGTCACCATCTTTCCATCTTTCCTTCTTATTGTGCTTACATTGTGTGTGATAAAGTTGTGATCTTTATATTCCTACAAGTGGTATCAGAGCACTGTCTATGAGTGTGATTCTGCTTTTACTCCTAACCCCATGGAACCAAATTCAACACGGTTTCCAAATACAAACTCTTCTGTTCTTGGCAGGTTATCGAAATATGTCTTTGGATCGTCGACTCGGGTTGCTCCAAGCACATGACCGGGAATTTAAAGCTGCTGATCAATTTTGTCTGGAAATTCATGGGAACTGTACGCTTTGGAAATGATCATGTAGCAGCTATTCAGGGTTATGGAGATCTTCGGTTTGAGAATTTTTTAATCACTCGAGTTTACTACGTCGAAGGATTGGGACACAACTTGTTTTCAGTCGGGCAGTTTTGTGATGCAGATTTAGAAGTGGCTTTCAGAAGAAACACGGTTTTTATTAGAAATTTGGTTGGTGATGATCTCTTAACTGGTAATCGTGGTACAAACTTGTATGCTATCGACATCAACCAAATGGCTTCTACATCACCAATTTGTCTTATGACAAGGGCAACCGAAACTAAGTCCTGGCTGTGGCATAGACGTTAATCCCCTCTCAATTTCGACACCATCAACAAGTTAGCCAAAGACAACATCGTCACCGGACTTCCTAAGTTCAAATACACCAAGGAACACCTATGTCCATCATGCGAACAAGGAAAAAGTAAAAGAGCATCATATAAACCCAAAACCGTACCTAGTTCGGAAGCAAGGTTACATATGTTGCACATGGACTTATGTGGCCCAATGAGAGTTGAAAGCATTAATGGGAAGAAGTATATTCTCGTTATTGTTGATGATTATTCAAGATATACTTGGGTAAAGTTTTTGAGATCAAAAGACGAAGCACCAGGCATCATCATCACCTTTCTGAAGCGTATTCAAGTTCTTCTTCAAGCTCCAGTAAGGATTATAAGAACAGACAATGGCACAGAATTTACAAACCAGGAGTTAAGAACTTACCTTGAAGATGTTGGAATCGCACACCAAACATCAGTTGTTAGAACTCCACAGCAGAATGGGGTAGTTGAAAGAAGAAACCGAACTCTTGTGGAAGCTGCTCGCACAATGCTGATTTTTTCTAGTGCACCTCTATTCTTATGGGCTGATGCTGTAGCCACTGCTTGTTTCACTCAAAACCGATCCCTAGTCCATCCGAGATTCAATAAAACCCCATATGAGCTAGTGAACAACCGGAAACCTGACATTTCTTACCTTCACGTGTTTGGCGCTTTGTGCTATCCGACGAATGACAGAGAAGATCTAGGGAAGTTAAAAGCTAAGGGTGATATTGGAATCTTCATTGGATATTCAGAAAACTCGAGGGCATTCAGGGTGTATAATAGACGAACAAAAAGGATTATGGAGACGATGAATGTGAAGTTTGACGAGATTTCACAAATGGCTTCTGAGAGATACGCTCTAGAACCCGCGCTTAATCCAATGGCTTCTAATCAAAACAGATTAGGACCCGCACCAAACAATCAGACTTCTGGACACATCAGTTCAGGACTCGTGCCTCAAGGAGCTCAGTCAACAAACACGGATAAACCTTCAGAAAAAGAACTGGAAAATTTCTTTGAGTTAATGTTTGATGAATATTATGGTGGAACTTCGACAAATGCATCTCAACAACATTCCGCTGCACCCGCTCAAAACCATCAACCACCACCACCACCACTGGATGCATCTACAACAATCGAAGCTGAAGCACCAACTACATCAACATCATCTACATCTACTCAACCAACTCCAGTACTTGAAACTGACATACCAAGAGTTGATGAGCAAAACCAAAACACAAATTTTCAAGAAGAGCCAACAAATAATTCAAACGATGTTACGTTAGAAGAAGAAGAAGAAGTATTTGAAAACCCGTTTGCAACAAACTCTGCTGAATCTTCTTCAAGGTTACAAGAACCATCTAACACACATTTGTTACACCCAAGGTACCCTTCTACGTTTCAATGGACAAAAGACCATCCAATAGAACATGTTATTGGTGAACCTTCAAAGCCAGTTCAGACAAGGAGACAACTTGCCACTGATACGAATTGTGCATTTACGTTTGCTCAATCAGCCTCAAAGAACCAAAAAACATTCGGGAAGCAATGGCAGAAAACCCTTGGATTGAAGCGATGCAGGAGGAATTTCTTCAATACCTATTACATGATAGTTGGGAACTTGTTGAACGACCACTTGATAAACGAGTTCTTGATCTCAAGTGGTTGTGGAAGAACAAACTGGATAAGGAAATGACTGTTATTCGCAACAAAGCTCGTCTCGTGGCTAAAGGTTATCCACAAGAAGAAGGGATAGATTTCGAAGAATCATTCGCGCCTGTAGCTAGACTTGAAGCAGTCCGGATTTTCTTAGCCTATGCAGCTCACAAAAACATCACAGTCTATCAGATGGACATTAAGATAGCTTTCTTGAATGGAACTCTGAAAGAAGAAGTGTATGTGAGTCAGCCAGAGGGATTCATCGACAAAGATCATCCAGACTACGTCTACAAGCTTAAGAAAGCAATTTATGGTATAAAACAAGCTCCAAGAGCGTGGTATGACGAACTATCATCTTTCTTGCTCAAAAACAATTTCACAAAAGGAACGGTTGATGACACCTTGTTTATCAAAAAATTCAAAGATGATATTTTGATCGTTCAAATTTACGTGGACGACATTATTTTTGGATCAACCAATCCTAACCATTCAAAACATTTTGAAAATCTCATGAAAAGCAAATTTGAAATGTCCATGATGGGGGAACTAAAATTCTTTCTTGGTTTACAAATACATCAATCCTCTCGTGGTATTTTTATCAATCAAGCTAAATATACGATAGAGATTTTGAAAAAACATGGAATGGAAAATTGTGATTCTGTTGGTACACCAATGGTCACTTCACCAAATATAGGTGCTGATTTGTGTGGGAAACCTATCGATCCGAAGAAATATCGGAGCATGATCGGTTCTCTCATGTACCTAACTGCTAGTCGACCAGATATTCAATTTGCTGTATGTTTATTAGCACGGTTTCAGGCAAAGCCTACCGAACTTCACCTCAAAGAGGTCAAACGGATCTTTCGGTACCTACGAAGCACCATTAACATGGGACTTTGGTATCCGAAGGATTCGGAGTTTAATCTAACAGCATTTTCAGATGCAGACCATGCTGGTGATCAAGTTACAGCAAAGAGTACATCAGGTGGAGCACAATTTTTGGGTGAAAAGCTAGTAAGCTGGTCGTCAAAGAAACAGGATTGTACTGCGCTATCAACCGCCGAAGCCGAGTATGTGTCTCTATCTGCGTGTTGTGCCCAAGTTCTTTGGATGCGGACACAGCTCACAGATTATGGCTTTACTTTTGACAGAATACCTATGTATTGTGACTCAAAAAGTGCCATAGCCATCTCGTGCAATCCCGTACATCACTCTAAGACGAAGCATATCAAAGTCCGCTACCATTTCATCAAAGAACACGTGGAAGAGGGTACTGTTGAATTATTTTTCGTTAAGACTGATTACCAACTCGCCGATCTTTTTACTAAAGCCCTTCCAAAAGAAAGGTTTGACTATTTAGTTCGACAAATTGGCATGCGAAGCCTAACTCCTGAGGAGCTAGAACGTCTTCTCGAATCTTCTTGAAAAAGTTTTCAAAATCGCTTCGCTGTAAATATTTTTGAAAAACAAAATACAAAATTTGAAAAACCAACAAAAACAAAATACAAAAATATAAAATTTTCAAAAAAATACAAAAACAATATAAAATCAAAAATCCAAAAATATTCTTCTTACGACATGTCTCTCGTATAAATCAATATTCTGTACGTTTCTAGAAATGTCATTCAACAATGATACGGACATGTACAGATGCTTGAGCGGGAGTTCTTTAAATGTTTTTCAAAAACATGTCGTTTCTTAAATTTTCTTCACAATGGCTTTCGTATACATCAGTACGAAACCCGGACCCGAACGATGACTTCTGATTATTTTTCAAATCAAGGACTCGTACGTTCAATGACGAAATCTTTTTCAAAAAGTTCGAGTCTAAACAAACGAAAAAGATTTCAAGCATAAACTCGTTTTCAAAATAGAATTCTTGAGCACTTTTTCAAGATTGTTCAAAAGATTTCTCAAAATCTCTCAAAATGAGTGCTCAAGAAAACTCCCTCTAAACCCTTAAATTGATTTCAAATGAGCTATCATTAAGGGGGAGTACAAACACTAAAATGTTCCAATTTCATGCAAAATCAAATCTGTCTTTCTCTCCAAAAAGCTTTTTATTAATCAGTTGATATCAAAAATATCACGCTATGCTATTTTTGAGGGGGAGAAGACATGATTAAAATGTGATCAAAGATGTTTAAAGATTGTGGCTGAATCTCAAAAGAGCTCGACTCAGTAAGTACCAATGAATTGACGAAGCTTAAAATGTCATTAATCGAAAAGACTTGTCCTGGACGGGTAATAATTTCAAGCTAGTCTAACTAGTGATGTAAGCGTGTCTCGAATAGGACTTGTCTGAGTAGAATGTACCATATCGAGAGACTTTCTTTGGACTTGACCAGGACGGGTAATAATTTCAAGCTAGTCTAACTAGTGATGTAAGCGTGTCTCGAATCGGTCATGTTCGCTGAAAGTGGATCAATTCAAAAGTGCAAACTCCTCTCGCATGTGCAAATTTCTTAAAAATTACATGAGCACATGTGAAGGGGGAGTCCTTCAAAAGGAATACAAAACTCTCGAAGTGTCAACAACGTGTTTTATTATTATAAACACTTTGAGAGATTTTCACTAAATGGTTTCGTGGCAATGATAGGATAGTCATGGAGTTATAAGGTGACTAAGGTTAGGAAAAACCGTCCTATGATCTGCCAGAGCCAGAGGGATCTACCCAAGGACAATTCCAATAGATTAGTATTAGAAGTCCTTAGGTATGATTGAAAAAAGGAGAAAATGAGAAAGGAGAAAGAAAGGGTTGAAGAATTAAAAAGAAAAGTTACGAAAAAAAGGGTGAAAAGAAATAGCCCTCCATATGTTCAACCTTAGGGCAGACACCGGGTTCAACTCATATGCTACTGGTTGTTACTAAGGTGGCGCCGGTATTGAAGACAAAGACGTCATGGACCCAGTGATGCACTGCACTAAACCTTCTTAACCACTCAAGTTCTCTTAAAAGAGCTTGTTTCATTCTCACGGGGAACCGGTGTAATCTATCGACTTGTCTCTTAGAGATGGTTGATATTGAAACAGGAGACCTCTCCCTAATCTCCGCATAGGAAACCAAATGTGCACTTATCGAGTCTAGAGCCCTGAGATTCATCAAAAGATCTCATAGGAACACATGATATTTCTACACTGGTTGTTCATCATTAAGGACGCCAGATGTAAACTTAAGAGTCCTACGCAGATCTTAGCAATCTGCCAGAACATTTATGAGAGGATTCACTTTTGTGATTCTCAATGATTGAATGGAAATTCCTGCCAGGGTCAACATCAAACAGCCCTGACAGCAGGTCACTTCGGTAATTCTTCATGGGTTACGCTTAGTGTTCGCGGTGGTTTCAAACGGTCTATTGTCGTGGAGTGATCCCCAGCGACTCACCCAGTCATTGAGCTACTAAGTAGGTCTCGTAAGCTCTCTCGAGAGTATCTGACATGGGAACGGCCTTGGTAAGGGTTAGAAAGAGTCTTCACATTATGCTGTTGACGATCTCTAATTCTTATCTGTAAGTACCGGTTGTTTTATTGCTAACTGTTTATATGCAGGAACATTTCATCTCCATGGCGACAGATTCCACATGCTCATACATGCATCTCGAAGTCAAAGGAAAGTTCTCGCAAAGATCAAAGCAAAGAAAGGTTCAAAGAAAGATTCTACGCAATGTGAAAGAATCTACAGAAGTAAAGTGACAAAGATCTGTGTGAAAGAACGGGAACTACAAATGCATGTATCACAAAGACTGAAGATGTATGAGCATGTTGGAATGGCAGACAACCACCACAGACGCAGAAGTGACAAAAGGCAGACAACGAATGATGAAAAGTCAGTCATCAAAGATCACAAAGCATGAAGGAACAAAAACTAAAGACTATTCTACTACGACACACAATGGACAACAACGAAGAACAAAGAAGATTAAATCACGTGGAGCATCATTCGAATGACCACCCCTTAGGGGGAGATTGTTAGCATTAAAAATATATATTGAAAAGTGATGGTCATTCTTATACGTGTAACTTTGTAATGTGTCGTAGTTTACAATAGAATAGTCAAATGGGCTTATGGTTTGGACTAATCTAATAGGTTATAAGTTATGTATTATGGCTAGTCCATAGTTTATGTAAAAGTCCAAGTCCATCACCAAGCCCATCCTAAGGCCCATAAGGTCTTAAGTCTTATGTATAAAAGACACCACACACCTCATTTGTGTGGTGTGCTTGTGTGTGTAAGTGTGTGTGTTTCTTAATAATATTCTCTCATTTTCCATCTCTCTCTTTCTACATATACGAATTACATATACATACTACAAGTCACCATCTTTCCATCTTTCCTTCTTATTGTGCTTACATTGTGTGTGATAAAGTTATGATCTTTATATTCCTACAAGACTGGTCATCTATATTCAACCCGGGATAGTGAGATATAGGCTAACCACTTATGTCTGACTCAGAAATGAATTTTGCAACACTGAGAATGGTTATAATAAAATTTTGTCTGGATTGAATTCTCTACTCAATTTCCAAATGTTTCATGCATGTGTGTGTATACCCTCGTTGTCAGAACATTCATACTTTTCATCACCTCGTGAATCGCCGCTTGGAAGCACATCAACTGGTCATTTCATCTCATGAACATTCATGTCTATGCACGATACACTTATATCACGGTATTTTATTTTATCACAATATCATTTTGTCGCAGTTGTTACAGTCTCTTCCCTTCTCGCCATCATTATTATTTCCCTTCCCCATCCCCATATATATAAGGAATTAGCTGACACTATATAGTTTCCTATGCCACTCATTACTCACTACTCCCTATATTGATAAGTGGATATTATCAATGACCTCCCTAGGAAAGACTTTCCATACCATCTATAAGGAGGATCCCTAGGTACCTTAAGACCGTTCAAAACTCAACAGAAATCTCAGGATATCACAAAACAATTCGAACCACTATCACTGGCCTGATCGCCAAAATTCTATTATCTAGAAAGTATTGACTTGACCGGATTACAAGATTAGTTTCGATGCGAATGCTCACTAAGCAACACTATAGGGATGAATCCAACCTCCTAACCAAGACTATAGAACATTCAATTGAACATGACCTCACCCATAGACATTATTCAAACATGTTAGACATCTACACATTTGTGCAGACATACCTGCCCGATTATTTTATCCTCTAAATACTTTCACTTTTAAATGGAGTTTTCTCCAAACTAGAGTTATACAAATTATATGTCTTGTAAGAAATACTTTTCTGAGGCACTTATTTTGACAAGCAAATTCCTTTTGGCTAATCTCTACAAAACTATTGGACGTTAAGAAATTTTAAACATTAATCCTTGGCAAACCATACTATTCATCTCATGTTAAAATTAGTCCTATCTTGCACAACTACTAAATTTTGAAACAAGTCATTTTCTTAAAGTTGTAAATTCATTTATTCAGGGAAGGTTTATGAACAAAACACACAATCTCAAAACAAACTTTGAAAATCAATCACTATATTACATCACTTATACATTTAGGATTTTGTGATTGGACGACATAGAGCTTGGGGAAAATCTTAGTAATGGAGACTAAGCATCGTAGGTGGAGAAAGACTCAATTCATGACATCCTGCGGAGGATCACAACCTTATCCTAATCTATTATTTCCAATAACACCCTTTGACGGACTTAACCTTGTAAGTTTTTCCACAAGATTCATGATATCCATTTCAATTATTTCTAATAGAGGAATTTGATTCACCTCAAACTCCTAGCGATTACATTAAGATTCCCTTGGAACTACACCACCTATCATCTGCAGACCAATGGTCAGAATCAGAGAACAATTCAAACATTGGGAGATATGCTCAGAGCATGAGTGATTGACTCTAGAAATGGTTGGATTGACCATTTGCTATAAATCAGATTCCTTTACAACCATAGTTACTACGCGAGCATAGAGACTACACCATTTGAGGCGCTCTATGGTTAAAGTGCCGACCATCTATTGATGAACCGAAATTTGGAAAAGCCCAACTCACTAGTCCAGTAAGCATTCATGAAATAACCAGGAATTTCCTACAAATCAAGAATCAGTTACTAGTTTGATAAGTTGTAAACCCTTAAAATTTCAAGTTGGTGGCAGGGTTATGTTGAAAGTTCTGCCTAGGAAAGGCATGATACCATTCAGAAAAATTCAGAAAGTTAAACCCGATATACACTGGACTATTTAATATTTCAGACCGAGTAGGCCTAGTGGCCGTTAGACTTGAGCTTTGTTAGAAAACAGAAGGTTACACAAACATGTTTCACGTTTTCCAAATCTTGAGAAATATCTTTCAGATGAGTCACTCATAATCAAACCAAAACCTTGTAGGAGAACCAATAGGAATCATGGACTGTAAGGTCGAACAGTTGAAGCGAAGTCAAATTCCTATCGTGAAAGTCGCTGGAATTCTCGGATATTATCATCTTTTCACTAATACCACTCTAGAAACCAACACAAACTGAACTTCGGGATGAAGTTCCTTTTAGAGGGGAAGAATGTCACAACTTGTAATTTCATGTCCTTTTTCAAACGTCGAAATTTCATATTTATTTCAGAAGTTACTATTCATTTATACTATTCACTATTACTATTCATTTTCACTATTCATTTCCAAAATTTTTATTTCATATTCTCGTAAGATAAACTATTTTAACGATAATCCGAGAGTTTGACGCTCGTCGGATCATTTCTGCTAAAATCACGAAGCCGTGTCCGAGATTTACTTTTGGGTTTAAACGTCGTTCCAGCATCCCGATATGTCCATAAAACACTATAAATGATAGAAATATGATTTTCTCTCATTTTACGACAATTCTAAAAGTTTTGTAATTTTACGTTTTTCAGTTCAGCGTTTTACGCGAATCACGCGTTTTAGACCCGCTGTTTCCAGTTTTAACAGCGTTTATGCAACCCGATGGAACTTACCATTCATTTTATATTTTATTATGGAGTATTTTGACAAGTTTAGTCATTCTTTCAAGTTTTATATTTTTACGATACCCGGATTTACGTTTCGCGATTTAACACTTTATGGTTAGCAATTAACGGAACCAAAACTGACTCCGTGAACGAGATATTATCAAACTTCCTTCATACTCATCCTAAATATCTAACAAATATCTAGATACTTTCACTTGTCACTAAAATTACAATTATGCCCTTTTGATAAAATTACAAAATTGCCCTTGGACTATATAATGCCTAAACTAGCTCATTTTTACAAAGATTTCACAAAAATCTTCTCTCTTTCTCTTTGGGGTGCACGGCAACAACACAAGAACAAGGAGGAAACATAATTTTTCCAAGATCAAAGTGGTTTCAAGAGTTATTAGTGTTCTAGTTAAGGTTTTGGAATAAAAACCTTGAAGTTAATTAAGTATTCCAACTACAAAAATTCTTCATCACTTCAAGTAAGTTACTAATAATTTTCCTACTCTTTTAAACATTTACTTGATGTATTTTTATGATCTAGTAACTAGTTATGCAAATATTCATGTTAAACATACCACTTATTACTCATTTTTCTTTTTAAACATAGATCTATAATTTTTACTAGTAATCTCATGAGATCCACCAAGGTTGGTGATGTTTAGGAACCCATGACACCCTAAGAAGGTTTATGGTAGGATTGGGTACTTGTGGAGTTGATTTGGAGTAGTTTGGTAAAGATGTGAACAAGTTACAAACTAGGAAAATCAATTTTTGAAACAATATATAAGCTACTGTCCCAAAATGCCAAATATAGAAAACTCAGGGGTTTCCGGGTAACATTGGGCTAGAGAATCATAAAATACTTTCAAAAACGAAGCCGTGGGCGAAAGAACGGATTAAAACGAGTTTATAACGAAGGAGATATAATTTTTGCAAGTTTAACGACGAAAACTATTTTCTGAAAATTATACTTGCTGTCCCACGATTTTCAAGGGCCAATCTGAGGTGTAAAACTTGATCTAGCCATCCCGACTTATCAAAAATATATTAGTATGTTGTCCCACGATTCCGGGGATATAAAGAACGTAGAAACGAGCTTATAACGAAAAAGATACAAGCGTTTGAACTTAGACGATTTTAATATTTTTGCTTCAGCAAAACACTTAGAAAATTTTCCAAGTATTAACCATTTCGCCAAGTGACCAGGTTGAGAGCCAATTTACTCATTGATAAACTCATTTCTGGAAAATTTACATCATTGACAAAAAGTTAGTTCACCCATCCTAGTTTTCAAAACATCTAACCGTTTGTCAAAAGTATTTATAACGAATAAATTATGATCTTCCAAACTTTCCCAAAAACTGCCCAGAATCTGTCGAAACAGCCCAAACACCTTACTTCATGGCTAATTATCTTTATGATCGAGACCCGTATGGACAAACTTCAGTTATGTGACTTTTTAGATATGGTGAAAATCTTCCTAAAACTACTGAGCTTCTTTCCTAACTCTTAATATTCACTATTTCACGACTAGTTTTACGAGGCCAATTTGGACATATTTTCAAGTAATGAAAATGTCATATTTTACGACGAAAATACTATATTTACCGATAGAACACCAAACGATGATCGTGGAGTACCGTTTCAACGTATTTACATGAAAAGTGGTTATTAACCTAACGAGACGTCAAAAATGTACTTTTCGACGATAAACGTTATTTTCAAAATTAACGAGTGGTATCGATAACATACGTATTTGCATGTGTAGCATCATTTCATTTCTTACATTAGATCATATCATTTATATTAGGTTGCGGTTAGAGATCGAACCTCATTTCGTGTATCCACTTTTGTCATCGTAGCTATCGCACCAGGTGAGTCATAGCCCCTACTCTTTTAATTGTTTTATCAACTCTTTGGGGGAGAATACATGCTCGTTTTACTTAAACGCATTACTCGCTTTACATGGTTGATTACTCAAATATTTTCAGCCTTATCTAATACTTGTGTTATTATCCGAGTACAATACTATTCACTTGTTACATACTTGCTATTTACTCATGGACATGAGTGCATAATTTAAATTATTACAGATTACATATGATTGCCTAAGTTAAGAACCGTTAGCTACATTTCTTAGGTATGTTTGATTACCTACATTTCTTAAGTATGTTGGATTACCTACATTTCTTAGGTATGTTTGATTACCTACATTTTCTTAGGTATGTTTGATTACCTACATTTCATAAGTATGTGATTACCTACATTATTTGGGAGCGTAACCTCCTACATATAGCTAGAAAACCTTTTCGGTGCCTTGAACTTAGTGCAATCAATATTCTTTCCTAGACTGGTGCTATGAAAATTTGTTCGATAAACTATTTATGCGTTTTGCTTATGGTCAGATTCATTTTTATGGCGACATCGCCATGGCTACATTATCACTCTTACCTTTATATAGCGACATTGCTACACTTATCTTTGAATCTTGGTCCACATATTACTTTTGTTTACACAAACCAAATCATATTTGGCAGTGGGTTGTGAACACACAGGTTACAAGTCTCTGATGGCGGGACTTGTAACTGAGTGGATTTACAATGCCTTTGCTGGGAGATCTTCATTCATATGCATTACATTCTTTTTCACAAGACTCTATGAACTCACCAACCTCGTGTTGACACTTTAGCATGTATTTTCAGGTATTAAGCAATGGCACGCTACTGGAGGTTTTGGCAGGGCATGGCATGGTCATAGAAGACTCTGATATTCATTGGGGGACCGTTTTTAACTATTTTAAGGGCCTACTTCCGCACTACTTTTAACAATGTAAATTCAACACTTTTGGTTAAACGTTTTTATTCTAAATGATTGAAATGAAAACCATTTTGTACTTGTGTTGTGGTACCAATTGAGTTACACCCCAGCTACATGTATGCTTCCGCTGGACCCGATTTTGGGGGTGTGACATTTATTTAGTGAAGGAAAGGAAGGAAGAAGAAATAAATATAGAAGGAATCAATCGGTGGAAAGGAAGACAATTGTCCCATACATTACTATTGCCATTCCAAAACACAAAATAGAGGACCACATTAACCCATCCTCAACAACCATCACGACACATCAAACCTCAACACTCCTTCAGTCCTGTTTGTTTCTTCGATGAGAAAGAACGGGACCATCTGACATGGAGCAAACCCTGCTTCATCCTTCAACTCCCTGAAACTAGCTGATGAAACAATTGCAACACTCCTCTTCACCTTTGATGGACCTAGTATCTTTGTTTTCTCACTTATGATGAACCCTTTATCCTTTGGTGATTTACAACAGTGAAAGAGAACCCATATATATAAGTTGTACTTCTTCATAATTTTAGATGGTATATGCTGTTACAAAATGTACAAAACTTAGCATTAGTGGGTTTTTTTATTTTATTTTTATTTTTTTTTATTTATTTTTTTTAAATTGTGATTCATATATTAATTACTCAACAGTTACATCAATAAAAAAGAGAAAGTTTTTAGACAAGCCAAAAACCTTGATACAACAAGCATACTACATTCTGATATATTAATCATTCTATCAGACATACAATATCTTAGACAAATCACAGCTATATATCTGATTAAGCAACTCTGTCACTACTGCTTCCCAAACAGGCAAAAAAAGCAGAACAATGTTAACCAAGTTTCACCCACCATAGCCTCATGATTACATTTCCATGATAAATGCCCAACATACATCATTCAACCAAGATCCACAATAACATTAAGCATAACAATTTAACAAATTAGCAAAGTTATAATACACTTACATGTCATCCATCTTTCCAAAACGCTAAAGTTATCTTTCTGTAAAACGCCCTTTCTTCTTAATCATGTACACTGTGAAATCTCCATTTACACATCCACTTCATCTGACGAAGATCAAAATCTGATATTAATAATACAAAATTAGTTACCGATAATCCAAAATGTTGCACTGATATCATATACTCGATGTAGTTATAGTTAATAAAGAAAAACATACCTGAGTGATGTCCTTCGTGACAAAGGGCGTTCATGGTTATGTTAGTGGAGTATGTTTCCAATGTTGTGATTGCCCCTCCATCAGGTTCAAAAAGCATGACATTATACTCCCTACCCAGAACAACCTGAGTAAACACCAACCACTGACCAGCTTCCGTTTTCAAGTCTTTAACCAGTTTCACCCAACCAAACCCATACAGGAACGAGGGTACATATCGACCATACCAATCTTTTGAACTTTCCACTCTAACTTCATACTCAATGGAGTTAATAGTAACCATGACCGACTCTATAGGGGTTGGAGCATTGAGATATCTTAGAAAATCTTCTGGCAATGATTGTATATAAAGAGATGTGTATGTAACTAGCACTAAACATCGCCAAAACTAAGCGCTTTCTGGTTCTTAATTATGAAATTCCTCCCCATTCTCACTGTTCCAAGTTACATAAAAGACGTCCTCACCATCTTCTACAAAATGTATGTAACTAACAGCCCATGGCGTGATGTTATGCATAACAAAATCATTCCACCTAGGTCCCTCAACAACACAGACTAACTCTGACATTCTCTTAACACTGACTTTCCATCTAACGCCCGTACAGTTAACTAGGTAAATAGAACGATTGCTATCATAGGACCTAGGGGTGGCAATCGAGTCGTATCCGTGTCGACCTACTCGGGTTGGCGGGTTGGTAAAGACTCAACCCAAACACGACCCATTTATTAATTGTGTCAAGAACCTTAACCCTAACCTACACACATCTAACATGTGTAACCCATTTATGATCCGTGTAACCCGTTTAATAAACTAGTTAAAAGGGTTAATTAAGTAGAAACTAGATAACTTAGTCCAAAATTGAGAGGGTGGATCTTACCGGAAATGAGATAGGGAAGGTGGTTTGTTAATGATCAATTTTAGGATTTGGTGAAATTTTAGAGAGAGATAGGCAAGACTCGAGTATACATAAGAAGTAAATTCTTGCTTAAAGTCAAGACCCTATATTCCCGCTCAAAGAATAAAGGCCAGATTGTCAGAGGTCTAAGATAGTAGACTGACAAGACACTAAGTTCCCGCTCAATGCCTTGACACTAAATTCTTGCTCATAGTTTTCCATATTTTGGGCTTCCAAAGGCCAATTAAATTTTTTTCATTTTTGACTTTAATTTCCAAGTTTATTAAAGTTTTACTTTAAAAGTTATATATTTTATCTATTAAAAGTTTGTATATTTAAACGAGTTCATGGGTTGACCTGTTTAATAATTACCAAACCCATACACGACCCATTTATTAAACGGGTTATACGGGTTAACCTGGTTTCGACCCAAACCTGTTTATCCTCAACCCAAACCTATTTATCTTCGTATCGTGTCGGTTAGTGTTTTGTGTCGAAAATTGACACCCCTAATAGGAACCTCTTAAAACGTAGTCCTTATGCAGTTGCTGTATGTCAAAATTAATTTTTAAACATTATGAATTTCTTGAAAACTAGTTTCTTACTGAAATAACACTTAATTCATATATATGGTGTTAACTTACAAATTCATCCAAAACATCTGCAACATTGTCCATTGTGCACACAAATTGATTGCCATACATTTTACTGCATTAACGAATAAGATTAACACAAATAACATTTGAATGAAATCAAATAATTAAATATCTTACATGGTATGTATGTTGTTTGATTTTGCACGCCCGCTACGTTCCGATGATATGTGATTGTGCGTGTGTGATTTGATCGGTTGAAAGAAGACAGAATCTGTTCGTGTGTGTGATTCAATGTTGCAAGAATCGTGAATCGGTAGTCGGGCGGTCGACCACCCTGCATCGATTAATCGGTCAAGGCGGGATTAATAGTTGATAAATCATATTGTCATTTCCTGCAAGTTTTGGGTATTTCTGGAGACCAAACTAAAGATCTTAACTGATTCCAAGCCTACTATGTTTCCAAACATCAATAAAAGGCTCCAATTCTGATTATGAGGTCCATTATGCGTTATAAGTGAAATAAACGGTCCCCAAATTAAGTAGAATGCCTAAATTATTAATCTTTTAAAAGTTGACCGATTAGTCCATTTTTTGACCGATTCGGCCGATTTTTGACTGATTAGTGGCCGATTTTTGCCTAGGTCGATTTTTGGCACCGATTTCTGAAAATCAACAAGGTATAAGGCCGATTACCGATTAATCGGCCTCCTAGGCCGATTTTTGCAACATTGGTGTGATATGATCGGGTTATACACGAGCATGTTTACTTGCAAAAAATGTCCTCGTCGATTATCGTGCCTGAGAAGGTAGCTGAAATGTGTCTAAATGGCGGGAAACGTGAATTGACGAAACTACCCTCACGTGGAACACACATGAGGACTAACTAAGTAACGAGCGTTAGCCAAAATCGATCATAGGAACCATTCTCGCAAAAAAATCAAACATTAGATACACAAGCTGCATAAAATTTTCGCTCGAGGACATTTATCGCAAAATCGACAAAGTTTAGGGACTTTTTTTTGCAATTTACTATCCACCGCCAACATCCACGTAACAAGTTTAACGCTTGAGATAGATAAACAAGTTAGTTACAGGTAAAGTTGTTAGAGGCCGACACAAATTTGAAAAAAAAACACTATTTAGTTATTTAGAGAAGGAAAAAGAAATAAATATAAAAAGAATGAATCGGTGGAAGGGAAGGGGGGGATTGAATTTCAGTTTCTTGTTGTAACAAATTTAACCGACTGACTGACTGACCCAATAATTCATTCAAAAAGGTTCTTTTTTCAATCAACCCTATTCATTCGGTTTTACTGATTAAAGTTGTTCGATATCATCATCAAGAGTTGCGATCCCTTGCAAAGAGGATATAAATTAAAAAGTCTAAAAAGACTTTTCCACCATCCGATCATCTACTTATTCCATCGCACCGTCCAATTTAATTGAGAGAAAAAATGATGCTCCATTCTATTTAAAAGGATAAAATAGTCATTTAACAAATAAAACCCGTCATATCTATCTTCCCTCCATCAGCTCATATTCTCACTCACATTCATTTCACTCTCTATTCTCTCAATTCTCTCACTAAAAAATTGGGGGAAAATTTAGGGTTTTGATTCTCATACTTCTGATTAAAATCTCCGATAATCTACTCGAAAAGATGAATCCTAATCGTAAGTTTATCAATTATTCTAATTCATACATCTAATTTCATTATCCAGGTTTTTAATTTATCTAATTTTTCTTATTTAATTTTCCCCCAAATTTTACTATTTTATAGAATTTTGTGAAATTGTTTTTTATATGAGTTTTTTGAGTTACTGATGTATGTTGTATTTTTGGGATTGAATTTGATTTAGTTATATTTTTTGATTTAATTAAGGGTATTTAAAGTGATCATTTTATTTTGCGTGTTGTCATGTGGATGATGTTATAAATTTTGGGTTTTTTTTTGAGATTATAAAGTTGCTTGCTTGTACTTAAAATTGATTTTTATTAAAAAAACGTTTTTTTTTTTTTTTTTTTTTTTCTTGTCAAATTGATAAAAAGTTTTGATTTTTTTTTTGTCAAATTGATGAAAAGTTTTGGTTTTTATCAGTATTTTTGTTATGTTCATCAGTTTTTCTGCTTAGTATAATATGTTTAAAAAAATGTTCATCAGTATTTTGTTCATTTAATCAACAGTTATTGTTTTGTTTATCAGTTCTTGCACATCATATTTGGTTCATCAATTATTGTCATGTGTTATGTGTTATTCAACTGTTTTTGTTTGTTCATCTGTTGTTGTAGTTCATCATCTTTTTAATTTAGCTACTAATTAACAGGATGAACAACACCTTATTCTAACTGATGAAAAAATAATAGTGTTTTTTTTTTCATCAGTTAGCGTCGGTTGTTTTTCAAAGTGTTTTGGCTATATATAAGTTATTGCTATTGTGTTTGATCATCAGTTATTTGAAAAATAGGTTTATCAGTTATTGCTAATGCGTTTGATCATCAGTTATTTGAAAATAGGTTCATCAGTTATTGATAATGGGTTTGATCATCAGTTATTTGAAAACAGGTTCATCAGTTATCGCTAATGGGTTTGATCATCAGTTATTTGAAAATAGGTTCATCAGTTATTGCTAGTGCGTTTGATCATTAGTTATTTGAAAATAGGTTCATCAGTTATTGCTAGTGCATTTGATCATCAGTTATTTGAAAATAGGTTCATCAGTTATCGCTAATGGGTTTGATCATCAGTTATTTGAAAATAGGTTCATCAGTTATTGCTAGTGCGTTTGATCATCAGTTATTTGAAAATAGGTTCATCAGTTATTGCTAATGGGTTTGATCATCAGTTATTTGAAAATAGGTTCATCAGTTATCGCTAATGGGTTTCATCATCAGTTATTCGAGAATAGGTTCATCAGTTATTGTTAGTGCGTTTGATCATCAGTTATTTGAAAATAGGTTCATCAGTTATTGCTAGTGCATTTGATCATTAGTTATTTGAAAATAGGTTCATCAATTATCGCTAATGGGTTTGATCATCAGTAATTTGAAAATAGGTTCATCAGTTATTGCTAGTGCGTTTGATCATCAGTTATTTGAAAATAGGTTCATCAGTTATTGCTAATGCGTTTGATCATCAGTTATTTGAAAATATGTTCATCAGTTATTGCTAGTGCGTTTGATCATCAGTTATTTGAAAATAGGTTCATCAGTTATTGCTAGTGCGTTTGATCATCAGTTATTTGAAAATAGGTTCATCAATTATCGCTAATGGGTTTGATCGTCAGTTATTTGAAAATAGGTTCATCAGTTATTGCTAATGCATTTGATCATCAGTTATTTGAAAATAGGTTCATCAGTTATTGCTAGTGGGTTTGATCATCCGTTATTTGAAAATAGGTTCATCAGTTATTGCTAGTACGTTTGATCATCAATTATTTGAAAGTAGGTTCATGAGTCATTGATAGTGCATTTGATCATCAGTTATTTGAAAATAGGTTCATCAGTTATTGCTAGTACGTTTGATCATCAATTATTTGAAAGTAGGTTAATCAGTTATTGATAGTGCGTTTGATCATCGGTTATTTAAAAGTAGGTTCATCAGTTATTGCTAGTGGTTTGATCATCAGTTAATTGAAAGTAGGTTCATCAATTATTGCTAGTGGGTTTGATCATCAGTTATTTGCTAGTGTTTATTGGAAATAGGTTCATTTGTCATTTTGAAAGTAGGTTCATCAGTTATTGCTAGTACGTTTGATCATCAATTATTTGAAAGTAGGTTCATCAGTTATTGCTTAGTACGTTTGATCATCAATTATTTGAAAGTAGGTTCATCAGTTATTGATAGTGCGTTTGATCATCAGTTATTTTAAAGTAGGTTCATCAGTTATTGCTAGTACGTTTGATCATCAATTACTTGAAAGTAGGTTCATCAGTTATTGATAGTGCATTTGATCATCAGTTATTTTAAATTAGGTTCATCAGTTATTGCTAGTGTGTTTGATCATCAGTTATTTTCTAGTGTTTTTTTGAAAGTAGGTTCATCAGTTGTTGTGCAAGTATCAGTTATTGCTAACAAGTTTTTGTTTATTTTAGTGCGTTGGTGTTTGTTTCAGCTTATATAGCTGGCATTGTGGCTTATGTTGAAAATCTTCAGTTTATATGCCACAAGCCGGCTATATAATATGAAACAAACACCATCTCTATAGTTGGTGTTTGTTTCATCTTCTATAGCTGTCGTTGTGGTTTGGTATCAGTTATTGCTTGTGCGTTTTTGTTTATATTGATTCAGTTATTGTGTAAGTAGGTTTATTAGTTACTGCTAGTGCGCTTGTGTTTCTTGAAAGTAGGCTCATCAGTTATTTGAAAATTAGGTTCATCAGTTATTGCTAGTGTTTTTTATCATCAGTTATTTGCTAGTGTTTTTTAAAAGTAGGTTCATCAGTTGTTGTGCAAGTAGGATCATCAGTTATTGCTAGTGCGTTTGTGTTTATTTTAGTTTGGCTTCATCTTTTATTTTGATTTTTTGTTTATTTTGGTTTCAGTAGGTTCATCAGTTTCACAATTATTTGTTTTATTGGATAGGTAAAAGGCTCAAAAAAAAAGAAAGAAACCTATGGTTTAGTGATTCGATGCTGGATTTGTAAGAGAAGGAAAGGAACAAGACAAACAGATGGAAGACTTGAGAAAGAAGTACCTAGCAAAGATTCTGTTGTCCGAGTCTAATGAGAACAGAAAAATAGTGGAGAGCGAGGTTCGTGAATATCAAAGTTTAAGTCTGAAAGAAAAGAGAATGCTCCAAAAGATGTCAAAGAAGTCTATTTGTCGAACGTACCAGCGCTTATTTCGAAGAAGCTAGTGCTCTTCTTCGAAAGTGAACACAATGGTCAAGTGAAAACAATCTGATATAATTGATGAATGTTTGGAATATTTGATTGTTTGGTATGGTTAAATAGTTTCTGGAACAATCTGATGTAATTGATGAATTGTACAAATATTATATTTTTTTGTTCATCAGTTGCCGATTGGTATGGACAAGTGATTTTGGTTGGTTGGTATCGACAAGTTATTTTAGTTTAATAGAACTCAGTTTATTTTAGTTTTTTTTGTTAATCAGTTTCCAGTTGGTATCGACAAGTGATTTTGGTTAGTTGGTATCGACAAGTTATTTTAGATTAACAGGACACAGTTTATTATAGTTCTATTATATAAACTAATGAACAACTCTTAAATAAAATTGATAAACATGTGAAAAAGAACTTTTATAAATAAACTGATGAACATACAATAAACTGATTTCTGATTTCAACACAGATCTAAATTTTGACAATAAGCTCTAAAATATTGCACTAAATAAACTGATGAACATATAATAAAGTTGATCATTATGGAATGAAAATATAATTAAAAAAATATCACTTTGTAAATCTTATATTAATAAAACAATTAGTGATGCGTTGTGGTACAAAAATTAATGCATTTAACGCAATTTTAACACTAAAAATTTAAGTTAGACATTTCATCAAACATGTGGTGTGCAACAAAAATGACTAAAACGTCATCTTTAAAATGCGATATCTCACTCATGTCATATCGAATTTGGGTGATTCAAATTTCTTGATAAAGAGTGGACCAAAATCTACAACTTTCGTGTTTTAAGTTTAACATGATTTGATAGATTTAAAGGTAAAAAATATGGTTAAAAATACCAAAAACATCAAGAAAATAAAAAACCATTGAATATGTAAAAAAAAAAAAGTTTGAAATAATTAACAAGATTTATATCAAATTAAAGAGAATTAAATTTTAAAAATTATGGTGAAATCGGCTTTTTCTAAAAGTTTGTCGTTTAAGAGATATGTGCGTTTGAAATTTGAGGTGGAAAAAGAAAAAAAGGGTAATTTTACGATTTTGCCCCTATGCAGATTTTTTAAATAAAATTGGTAGGGGACACATGTCAGCCCAGGAACACTTTTTAGACTTTTTATTTTTTTTCTACTTTCTAAAGGATCGGGAGTCTCATCATCAAATCTTTAATCAATCCTAATCATCAATATACTTACTAATTAATTAATTAATTAATTTGTATTATTCATTCATAACACTAATGAAGAGTATTATTTTCTTTTCTTCAATTATTGAATACTTTTGAATAGGAACTATCAATCAATTATTATTTATGAATCTTTTTTTTTTTTTTTTTTTTTTTTTTTCTTTTTTTTTTTTTTGTGCAGCAATGGAAAAGGGTGGTGGTGGTGGTTTGAATTTCAAAGTAGGCCAACTCATTGAAATGAAAACTTTCGAAATAGGATTCCGCGGTGCTTGGTTCAGAAGCAAGGTCAGTATTACTTACTACTGCATATGCAGTTACGGACCCAGGAAAAATGTTAGGTTTTAGTATGTGGGTGGGGGGCAATTTGAGTTTTGGGTGGGGTCACTTTCGAAAAAACGTCAAAATTAAAAAAAAAAAAAAAAAAAAAAAAAAAAAAAAAAAAAAAAAAAACACTAAAATTTCAACTTTTTCGGATAGATCCGTCCCTGTGCAGATGGTGTCTCAACTAAAAAATACTATGATATACATTCTCTAGATCATAACATTGAATGTTCCCCACACGACTCTCATGTCTGCTGATTCTTTAAAGTAAAACGTCAACCAATTCTAACTTTTCATGGTTGCTACTACATAAGAAAGGAAATTTATTAGTGTGTGATTGTAAATGACCCACAAACAATAGAGGATCAACACTATAAGAAACATACGTTTGTGTACAAAACAAGTAAATTAATCATCTTTTTCTTCCTTCAGGTCATCGATATTGACTTGAAAGAGAACCAGATAAAGCTCGAGTACTACGATTTTGACGAAGAAGGTCACCTCACTAACAACTACCTCTTTCAATTATTGCTACTTTTTCTAACTATATATATAGCCCGATCCGAATTTAGATTAGAAGCTGATAGGACTGGAAACTGATGCCATGTAACAATCTGTTACAGTTACTTACTACTCCGTACTAATTTGAGATTCACAAAAAATTGCGTTTTTTTCACATTATTCCTAGTAAAGATTGTCTTCATTGTCATTCTTTATGACACAGTGTAACTGAGCTTTTGTTTATATGCATTTGGCAGAGATATCATGGACAAAGATATACGATGTTCCTCCTTACGGTAGAAAGTCTAGCCTGAAAAAGAAACAACTGATGTTGCTCCCTCAATATCCTTTACTGTATCACAAAAGTGAACTGCCTCCTGTCAATACAATTTCAGAAATATGTGTTGTTATTGATGGTGCTTGGAAGGTCAGGGATATGGTAGATTGGTATCAAGATGACTGTTATTGGTCTGCAACGGTTATTAAAGTGTTGAGCAACGACAAGGTTCAGGTAGTGGTTTTATTCCAAATTGATACGTTCCTTTTTCTACAAACTTGATTTATGTAACCCAGATGGCGTGTTTATCTATAGATTAAAGGAGAATTTCAAAAAAGGCCAGCTTTAAAAAACGTCAAAAAGTTAAGAGTTGCTCCAAAAGGGAGCGGCCTTTTTTTTTAATTTTTTTTTTTTTTTTTTTCAAAAAAAGGGTTAACAGCATAAGATAAAGTAACTATTTTTTGAATATTTCTTTTAAAGTGAGTTATCCAATTTAGAAGTTTTGTAAAGTGAGTTACCATTTGTCGGGACATTAGTGAAGTTCATGCCCCAAGATGATAATGATAATGATAATGATAATAATAATGATAATAATAATAATAATAATAATAATATCGTGATCGTGATCGTGATCGTCATCATCGTCATAATAATAATAATAATAATAATAATAATAATAATAATAATAATAATAAAGAAGTGGATATTGGGCTTATTGGAGAAAGGGAGAACCCCTTACGTCCGGCTTATATGTTACTCTACTCTTGGGACGGAGGTCTTGATGTTTGTGTTGATCTCACAGGGTCATCACCATTGACGCAAACTGGTATGGTTGATTTTGTGCCAGGTCGTGCGGTGATTGAGGCGGCACAACGTAAACGTGTCAAGTATAGGGGTGGAAACGAGCCGAGCCCAAGCCTGCCAGAGCTCGAGCTCGGCTCGTTTAAGTTTTAAAAGGCTCGAGCTCGAGCTCGGCTCGTTTCGAGCCTTAAACTTTAAGCTCGAGCTCGGCTCGTGGAATATTATATAGGCTCGGGCTCGGCTCGGGCTCGGCTCGTTTATACGATTTGGCCATGAAAAGTTAAAGCTTGGCTCGAGCTCGAGCTCGGCTCGTAATATATCTTTATTGAGCTCGTTAATAAGCTCGAGCTCGGCTCGTATATAAGTTAAAATATCATATTTTTGTTTAGGCTCGTTTATGTTAGGAATACAAATATTCCTATAAAAGACTCGGTCACCCCGATATTCTATTAGCATTAAGATAGCTCGTAGACTTAGTTATTATTATTAGTTGTAGTTTAGTTTAATATAGCTGTAAATAGTATTCGTGGAGTGGGTCGGGTCTTTACCCACTGTCAGCTCACTCCACAGCCCGTTTCATGGGGCATTATTATGTAAGTGTATATATACCCTCTTCCCACCAAGGGAGAGGGTTGGTTGATTTCATAATAATACACACACTAAGGTGTTTTTCTCTCTCAAGAAATCCTCCAATCTCTCTCTTTCTCTCTCTAAACTCTCCACCATGTTTACCTTCATCTTTCACAATCCAAGACCACCCGAACCGCATGAATCAACATAATATTCGATCCTACAATTGGCATCAGAGCAAGGTTGTGTTATTTGGTTGATTCATTGTGGTTCGTAATTGTTTGAAGCAGTTTTCTTACTGGAATTTTCTTTTCTCTTCTTTAAAACTAAACAGTTTTAGTGAAGATTTATTGTATCAAAAAATGTTCAAAGTCTTGTGTCCTATCATTTTTAACAAATCTGTTTTGTGCTTTTTAGTCCAAACTGCTTGTGTACAACTTATCATTTTTAATATTTTTGTACCAGTCTTGTGAACCTGTGGTCAACATGTTGGTTGGAATATTGGTCACAACCAGATCTGGGTTTGAGTAAGTTTTCTTGATAGCGGTTTTCTCCTGTTTCTTATTAGCGATTGGTTTGATTTTTGTCCAGTTATTTGTGGTTTAGCAATTTCGGGAAAATGACAAAAAAAGAAAAAAGAAAAGAAAGATAGTGACAGCTTTGTCACTTGTTCTTGCGGTTAATCCCATATATAGCGGTTTCCTCAATCTTGCGCTTACCTTAAACTTGTTTCTAGCGGTTAGCTTTTTGAGGATCAATTATCTAATAAACCAAAACGGCATGCTGCCAAAATTTCGTGAGTCATGGTGATTTGCTAAAACCTAGTGACTAAAATGAAAGAACAAGAAAAGGAGAAGACCACACCGGATACAAAAACAAATCCAAACCATCCTTCTGTCCCTACTCATCTAACCCACGACAACCAATATCACATATCATCTACATCTTACCCAACCAATCTCAGAATGTGTTCATAAGGGGTACGAATCTTTGAATATTTATCCTATGCTTGAACAACAATCCCATCATAGATCTTACAACTCACACCAAAACTGAATGAATGAAAAACATGCACGTGATCTCAGATTCGTTCAATGTTAACACAAATCTTTAAAATATTTTTTGTTAAACTTTTAAATCATCATAGATCATAAAACTGAATCGTAATTAATAAAAGATTGATCTCAGTTCTCATTTTCGTGCTATCGAAATGTTTAAGATCTGACACACGAGAAAGTCGAATCTCTTCATCGATCTATTTGAAGACTATGCTTCATATTTATCCGAAAATATAAGATAGTTTTATAACAAGTCTGTTATAAACTAACTTCATTTCGTTCAATACACAAACGAAAACTAACTCACCTTACCGTGACCTCTCAAAGGTCGTGAAGCCTGTGGATGTTGGAAATCATAAGTAGCCCACTTCATGATTCGTTGGTGTTTGTTTGAGTATATACTGAAAGAAACAAAGGACGATTCGAAGGTGTGATTCAAATTGATTCAATGTTTTATGGGTGTGTGAGTTTGTTAAGAAGTGTGATTTGTTTATCTTTGATGAGTTAAGTTTGAGACTTGGTTGGAGATTGGGATAAAAGTCACTGTTAGTGACTGGCAATGATGGTAGGCGGATGATTTTGAGATTAGGGTTAAACTAATGAGCGCATTATTAGGGTAAAGAAGGTATATAACAGAGTTCTTGTATTTGGATCGGTTCTCATGGTGGTACTACAATGGATTGATTGGGCTTCACATGGACTTGGCCATATTTTTTTTGTTTTGTTGCATTGGGCTTGGATTTTTGATTATCCTAATCTACAATGGGATGCTAACCAGAGTTTTGATTTGGTCTATAATATGTGATTGGACGGTTATATCAAAATTTGGGCGAAAATGTTATAAGCATCGAATGTATTTCCTTTGTGCATTGTCTTTGGTATAACGTTCGGCGTGATATGAAGGGTATTTTGGTTCTTTCAAATTTTCATGGTGTTATGCATTTTTGACAACAACGGTATACTCAACATACAAAACATCTAAAAGGCTAGTGTTTTGGTGTTTAACTGCATGAGATGATCACGAAGTTTTTTTTTTTTTGGTATCCCTTATTTGAGTTTGATGTGGGTTTCACGAAGGCGCATACTTATTTTATCTTGAAGTCGGGGATGGTTGGATGCATGATTTCAATGACAACTTGCTTGGACGTATACAACTTATGATTGGGACTTGGACTATCTAGTTATACCCGATGTAAGGAGTTACATTGTAGTACTCACGGGTTATAGCTATCACTTCAAGGAGCCACATTATAGTGCTTAGTGTCACTCGCATATGCTGATGTGGATAGTCTCAAGAGGTGTTGTACTTATTTTGGCTCTTTGTTGACCGTTTATGGTACTTTGAGAATTTCTTTTGCATCGTTCTTCAATCAACAACAGTGCAAGCTTAAGTAACAATTTTGGGGAATTCTACATCATTTTCAAGTTGGGTATATCGGGCTTAATTCACCAAGTGGTCACAGCAATAGCCGACTGAATACGAGGTGGGTTTGTTAGCTAATGGGTTTAAGGGTTGAGATGTGATCAGCAATTCTCATGGAATATTCGGCACTACAGCATGTCAAAGATACTTCACAGTCTAAGCACTATCTTTCTAGATCCTTCAATGTCGTTCATGATTTTCTTCAAGATGTTTGCTTAAGACAAGAACTTCTCATGTATATTGTCGTACACGTCAATGATGCTTTTGAAAGTTCGAAATCATCATGGGGGAGAAACGTGTACTTTGATGATTTAAGGTCAACCTCCAGGGGGAAGTAGTTTATACTACTTTACTTAGTATGGTTCGTGAAGTATTCTACATATGTGAGAAGAATTGTTGTTGATCTCTTGCATGTTCCCACAAACAGATATTCACCAAAACCAGATTTGTCATAACACATTCAATTTATCATTGTCCCACGGTTTCTTCTTGGTTTTGTAAAATCCCGCGAAAGAATCTATTTCTCGGTTTAAACCATAGATTTGTAAAATCCCGTGATGATAAAACTATCCTGGAGAAAGAAAAGTGCATTTTCGGATCTTAATTGACACTGGTACTACGGCATCAACTTCGAAGAAGGGATAATGGGTTATGTGTTTCTATGGGGTTATGTGTGTTTGACAAGATCGGGATAAAACCATTATCAAAGTTCATTCAAAACATCGAAGAGGCTAGATTTGGGCAGTTAAACTACAAGATGTGACTACGGCGTCAACTCATTATTATTTATTTGAGGTTGAAGTGAAATTTCACGGGTGTGTGTACTTAGTATCTGAAGATATCGGGGTGGTTGGATGAAGATTCTTCGAGATCCTTGTTCGAGCTTTTAACCGTTACAATGACGAAGACTTGGATATCTAGTTATTTTTGGGATTCTTCATTTCTATTACCATGAAATAACTATCACTTTAAGGAGTTACGTTGTAGTGCTCAGTGTCACACGAAGTTGTGGATATTCAAGAGGTGATGTACGTCTTATACTTGATGGTTGGTTGGTTGAAGAGTATAGAGTACTTAGGGATTCGATGTTGCACGAACTCTCTACACCGCTCTTTGTCATACATTAGTGCAAGCTTAAGTCACAAGTTCGGGTTACTTTACTTCAGTGTCAAATTCATCATATTGGGTCTTTCTCCATCTGTAGTCACGACATATAGCCAACAGAATGATAATGGGGTTGGTAACGAGTTAGCAGAGAGAAGTAGAAAAGAGAGAAATGACGTCTGTTCACATCAGTTCAGGCCTCGCTCTTCAGCATAATGGCGTCTGCTGACAACACTTCAGGCCCCGTTCATCTAAGAAAAGAAAAGTGTATGCTTGAGTGCACTTTATCTTCAAAAGAAGAGGAATCTTCATATTTATGGCCATTCTCATCAACAAGTTCATGCTCTTTCCGTGCTTATTCTGTTTTCAAGTGGATCAGCGCATATTAGAGTATTCTATTATTCACTTATTCAACCAAAACTTGCATTCGACAGGCATATGCAATTTTTGAGGGGGGAAAGGGTGAATAAACAACATGTCAGTCCTCAAGAACCGTCAAGTGGAGCTTCCTACCGTTGATGGTATTCATATTCACTAGTTCAATCATCAAAAATTGCAGTTGGCTGGCATATGCAATTTTTGAGGGGGGGAAAGGGTGAATATTAATCTACATGTTGGATGATGATTGAGAAATGGTCATACGACTCCTGAATACGTCAGTTCAGGAGTCGTGCAAACCATGGTTCTCCAACACTACATCTTCCTCTCTATTAAGGTGTTGAAGAACATGGTCATGGTATGCATGGTTCTCCAACACTACTTCTTCCTCTCTATCAAGGTGTTGAAGAACATGGTCATGGAATGCTAATCGACATCGTCTCACGGGCTGATTCAATCAGTAACAAAGGGTTTCTAGTCAATGCTTCATGTATACGTCATCAGGCTACATGTACACATAATGATGATGATTCCGATTAATCGTAACCATCATGGGGGAGAGAAATGTGTACACCAAGGACGCACAAAAGGTTCACATGATCGGGCTTAATCGTGTATTCCGGTGTTGAAAAGCCGCAGAGATGATCAATGGTTCAACTTGTCACCTTGGTATTAACGTTTCACTGTTACGTCATGGTATGATTAATCGTAACCATCAGGGGAGAGAGAATGTGTACATCAAGGACGCACAACAGGTTTACGTGATCAGGGCTTAATATCCAAGGATGGATACATTCTATAGATGATCAGTGGTTCAACTTGTTACTTTGGTGTTATACTAAAGACTGAAGAAGGTCGAGTCGTCAGTCTATTCTTTATTCTCGGTTGGGTGTTATCGTCTCATGTGTGCGCTGCGGGCTGATGGGTTATATGTAAGGTTACTGGAAGGCATTTTGGTGAGATGAAGATGGTTGGTATTCTGTTCCTCCATATTGGGCAATCTTGAAGTAGGTCGTGTCTACAGTCTTCTCTACATTCTCCGCTAAGTGATTAGAAGACTAAAGACTGCATGTATTTGGTTATCAAAAGACCTCTTCATATTATGGGTGTTCGTCCAAAGTCTTCCTTCTATTCTGGGTGTTCATCAGAATGGTTGTCAGGATTGGGGGAGAGCACTAATTAGGGGAGAGTGAAATGCCTGAATTAATCCCTGGTTAAATGTGCTCACGTTACTCTTCAGCATGTCAAATGATGGAAGCGGAGAAAAGTCTGGAAGCTGAGGAGTAATGATTTTGGTTCGTATCCTTGTACATAATTAAAAAAAAAAAAAAAAAAAAAAAAAAAAAAAAAAAAAAAAAAAATTATAAAGCCAACAAAATCCATAAAAAATTTGAAAAACCTCAAAAATTCCAAAAAGATTCTTCTCGCGACATGTCTCTTGTGTAATCAATATTATGTACGACTTTAGAAATGTCATTCAACAATGACACGGAGTCATACATATGCTTGAGCAAGAGTTATTTTATGTTTTAATAATGCTTTCTAAAACATGTCGCTCCCCAAAATTTTTCTGTCAAATGGCTTGCTATTACTTTATATAGCAACCCGCGCTTCATACTGGGGAAAGCTCGTCGACAAAAAGATGGCTGTTCCTCCAACTGGGTGATGTTCACCTGGGCATGGATTACTTTATATCCATGTTTCGTCGATCTGGTGTACGTTTCAGTGCATCATTTCTTGAAAAAGAAGAGAAGTCTTCTTTGTATACAAATAGTTTTCATTCTATGATTCTTCTGAAAATTATTTGTTGAGACACTTGGTGAATATGTGTTGTATGAAATTTGTTTGACTTGTACTTGCATAAAAATTTGTCACTCAATCAACGACTAGAAATGGTCATTGATTGAGGGGGAGAGTGAATTAAAATTTTACACCATCAAACGGATTTCTTGGTTAACTCATACTTGGTTTTGTAGTTAATGGAGTTTAGTTGAAGAGGACCTTGCTAAAATTTATATCAAATGGCCAAATATGTTAGGTGCTAGAAAGTTTAGGACATTATGTGCAACTTGCTTGTAGTCTCCTAGCTCTATAGTTCTCGAAGGATCATTTGTGTTACTTTGGTATCCTCGTATAATCCCCTAAATACGTTAAGACTCAAAACCTAGAAGAAGTTTGAAAACCAATGGTGTTTGATGTTCTTGAATTCTCCTATGACATTTGTATGTTCTAAGTGAATGAGTTTCAACTGTTGCTTGTTTCGGCTTAAGTGTTGTTGATATTGTGCATATGTTCTTAGAATTTGCTTAGGTATAATGTTATCATGCTTGAATCATGTTCCTAAGATCCTGAGTTGAATATTGATATCTGTATGAATTGCCATGTGCATGATTGCTATCTGCTCTTCATGCTAAATAGTAGTTTGACATATTTCCTGACTATGATTCGATTAAATGAATTTGGTATTATTATGTGGCAAGCTGCTGAATGGTAGCTATTAAGGTATAGTGTATCTGTATGTATGTATATCTATGTTGATATTCTTATGCAGATTCCATAGCCAAAATGAATGTGCCAGTTCCAGCTCGAACCATGTGTTCAAACGTTCAAACTCTATTAATTGGCTCAGAATTCATCACAATAACAACATCCGCAACAACAACAACAACAACAACAACACGTCACCACCACCACCATCAGTGAAACAAAGCAATACTTATTCCGATCTCGCCAAGTGGGGATCTACAATATTTGGATGTTTTGCTGGTGGTGCCCTTAATGTTGTCTTGTGCAAAATAAGCAGTGAATCTCCCTCTTAGTTTAAGGGGGAGCATAGTGTGTTTCATCATCAGTATACATTAAAATTGGACACATTTTCTCCCATGTTTTTCCAACATATTTAAATCAATTAGGATCACAAATCTCAAAGGATTTGAAATTTTTGATCGGGGGAGAGAATGTGATTTAAATATGAAACCTGATGAAAATGTGATGTTTTTGGACTTAAATGATAGGCTCTCCCATATGTGCCAAACTCTTTCGTATATCAATGCACATATTAAGGGAGAACGAATTGACAAAAAGGATTTGGCAAGCATCTTGTGTGAGCAAGGCTCATACCTCACCATGAATTGACGAAAAAAAAAAAAAAAAAAAAAAGTCATTAATCGAAAGGACTTGTCCTGGCCGGGTAATAATTTCAAGCTGGTTTAATCAGTGATGTAAGCGTGTCTCGAAGAGGACTTGTCTGAGTAGAGTGTACCGTTTCGAGAAACCATTGTGGACTTGACCAGGTCGGGTAATAACTTCAAGCTAGTCTAACTAGTGATGTAAGCGTGTCTCGAATGCCTGTTCATGTTTACCAAAGGTGGATCAATTCTAAAGTGCAACTCTTCCCGACATGTGCAAATTTATTATCAAAACATCGGTGCACATGTTAAGGGGGAGCATTTGAAAATGGCAAAACTCTCAACGTGTTAACAAAATTTGTTTTTCAAGCATAAACACGTTGAGAAAATTTTCAATGATTTGGTTTATGGCAACATAGGATAGTCATGAAGATATAAGGTGGCTAAGGTTAGGAAAACCGTCCTATGATCCGCCAGAGCCGGAGGGATCTACCCATGGACAATACTAAATAGATAGTATTAGAAAGTCCGTAGGTATGATTGTGAAAAAAGGAGAAATATGAGAATGGAGAAAGAAGGGGTTGAAGAATTGAAAAGAAATGAAATGAGAAAGGGTGAAAAGAAATAGCCCTCTAATTATTCAACCTTAGGGCAGAAACCGGGTTCAATTTATAATCTACTGATGGTTGCTAAGGCAACATCGGTATTGAAGACAAGACGTCATGGACCCAGTGACGCACAGCACTAAACCTTCTAAACCACTCAAGTTCTCTTAAAAGAACTTGTTTCATTCTCATGGGGAACCGGTGTAATCTATCAACTTATCTCTTAGAGATGATTGATATTGAAGCAGGAGACCTCTCCCTAATCTCCGCATAGGAAAACCAAATGCACTTATTGAGTCTAGAGCCACGAGATGCATAAAAAGATCTCATAGGGATACGAATTATTTCTACACTGGTTGTTCAACCTTAAGGACACCAGTTGTAATCTCATGAGTCCTACGCAGATCTTAGCAATCTGCCAGAACATCTATGAGAGAATTTACAAATGTAATTCTCAATGATTGAATGGAAATTCCTGCCAGGGTCAACATCAAACAGCCCTGAAAGCAGGTCACTTCGGTAATTCCTTGTGGATTACGCTTAGTGGTCGCGGCGGTTTCAAATGGTCAACAGTCGTGGAGTGATCTCCAGTGACTCACCTAATCGTTGATATACTATGGTACGATCTTAAAAAGCCCTCTGTGGGTTTTCGATTAGGAACGGTCTTGGTAAGGATTAGAGAGAGTTTTCACACTATGCTGTTAACAATCTTGAAGTCCAAACCTGTAAGTACCGGACGTTTTATTGCTAACTGTCGTATGCATGAACTTCTGGCGGTTGTAGCTGTGGAATGATGTAGCTAGTTGCTGATGTAGCTAGTCGCAGAAAAGATGTCAATCCTCTACCACATGTTCACACTACATCATCAATTCAATTCAACAAAGTCATGATCAATCTAAAAGACCTTTAACACGGATTCTGCAAACTCTGATGCTAAAGATCATGACACCAAATAGTGTGAGCATGTCGGCTCGAAGATTATCACATCACAAGGAAACATACTGCTGAAAGATGACTTGGAAACAAATATTGGATGACAAAGTCGAATAATACTCAAAGATCATCCAAGACGATCAAACGGTCATCAAACTAACTCTGCTGAATGCACAAAGTTTCAAGACATTGAAGAATCAAAGACTACAAGCTATTAAGACAAGTCTTGAAGACAAAATGCTAGAAGTCAAATTATTATTTCCGGGGTGACCTCCCTTAGGGGGAGATTGTTAGGAATACAAATATTCCTATAAAAGACTCGGTCACCCCGATATTCTATTAGCATTAAGATAGCTCGTAGACTTAGTTATTATTATTAGTTGTAGTTTAGTTTAATATAGCTGTAAATAGTATTCGTGGAGTGGGTCGGGTCTTTACCCACTGTCAGCTCACTCCACAGCCCGTTTCATAGGGCATTATTATGTAAGTGTATATATACCCTCTTCCCACCAAGGGAGAGGGTTGGTTGATTTCATAATAATACACACACTAAGGTGTTTTTCTCTCTCAAGAAATCCTCCCATCTCTCTCTTTCTCTCTCTAAACTCTCCACCATGTTTACCTTCATCTTTCACAATCCAAGACCACCCGAACCACATGAATCAACATAATATTCGATCCTACAGTTTAGGCTCGCGAGCCCAAACGAGCTTTTTATGTAAAGCTCGAGCTCGAGCTCGATTAATAAACGAGCTGCAAATTAGGCTCGAGCGCGGGCTCGAGCTCGTTTAGGCTCGGCTCGTTCGAGCTTTTTACCGATCTGATCCCGAGCTTTTCACGAGCAGCTCGGCTCATTTCCACCCCTAGTCAAGTATGAAGCCAAGTGCGCAAATATTGGATATGGGTTTCTCCCCTTCTCTTTCTCTTCTTTTGGGGAACTTGAGAAGGATGCGGTGGCCTTACTGAAGCGAATCCGAAAGTTCTCTATGACTCAAGACATTGGAACACGAGCTGCTGTTCATATTTTTAGTAGGATTGGCTTTGCTATAGCTAGAGGAGTGAGGGCTCAGATCGTGTCTCGGGTCCCCACTAATTTCTTGTAAATCTTATAAGTTTCTAATAATAAAAGTGATGTTTAAAATAATAATAATAATAATAATAATAATAATAATAATAATAATAATAATAATAATAATAATAAAAAACAACAACAACAACAATAATAATGAAGTTACAAGTTAAAAATCATAGAGCTAAGCATTGATTCTTTCCTTGGTTATGTTTGTACTACTGTTACATTAAGCAAATAACTTTCTTGCTCCTACTGTTACCCACTTATAGTTGATCAAAACATAAACGCAATTACACAAACACATACATGTTGTTGCTTCTTGCTAATGTTATGTTGAAACCAAAAAAATTGTTGCAACTGCTACTAGTGTTCTGGCCCGTCCAGTGGATTTTGAGGGCCATGTACCGTAATTACGGATTGGCTTCGTGAATCGAAAGATTCAAATACATGTAAACAACCTCACTAAAAGTGCAATCAATGTAGGTATACAAACAGAAAATTAACACATTCTTGACAAAATATCTTCATAACATTTTACTTAGATGCAGCTAATTCAAACCAAAATTGAACATGCATCGTCTTTAATTTGGTATCAGTATATATAGGATCGAAGGAATTAAAATAAGGGCAAATTGCATAAAAAGGTATCCATCTTAGGTCCAATTTCAATTAAAGGTACTACTCTTTTTTTTTTCTCAATTTAAGGTACCGGACTTTTTTTTTTTTGCCGATTAAGGATTTTTTCTAACTTTCGTTAACTATTTCGTTTAGTAAATTACATAATTGGTCCTTGAGTTTGTATAGGCATTTCATGTTTAGTAAATTATATGATTTAGGTTTTTTTCTAACTTCCGTTAACTATTTCATTAACTTTTTACGTTTTCGTCTGATTTTTTACGTTTTCGTTCGTTTTTTCACGTTTTCGTTCGATTTTTTACGTTTTCGCCCGATTTTTCACGTTTTCGTCCGATTTTTCACGTTTTCGTCGATTTTTTCACGTTTTCGTCCGTTTTTTCACGTTTTCGTCCGATTTTTAACGTTTTCGTCCGTTTTTTCACGTTTTCGTCCGACTTTTTACGTTTTCGCCCGATTTTTCACGTTTTCGTCCGTTTTTTCACATTTTCATCCGTTTTTTCAAGTTTTCGTCCGATTTTTTACGTTTTCGTCCGTTTTTTTACGTTTTCGTCCGATTTTTTAAGTTTTCGATCGATTTATCACGTTTTCGTCTGTTTTTCTACGTTTTCGTCCGTTTTTTCACGTTTTTGTCCCATTTTTTACGTTTTCGCCCGATTTTTCACTTTTTCGTCCGTTTTTTCACGTTTTTGCCTGATTTTTTACATTTTCGTCCGTTTTTTCACGTTTTCGTCCGATTTTTTACGTTTTCGTCCGATTTTTCACGTTTTCGTCTATTTTTTCACGTTTTAGTCCGTTTTTTCACATTTTCGTCCGATTTTTTATGTTTTCATCCGTTTTTTTTACGTTTTCGTCCGATTTTTTACGTTTTCGCTCGATTTATCACGTTTTCGTCTGTTTTTTTACGTTTTCGTCCATTTTTTCACGTTTTTGTCCCATTTTTTACGTTTTTGCCCGAATTTTTTCGTTTTCGCCCGATTTTTCACGTTTTCGTCTGTTTTTTACTTTTTCGCCCGAAAAAACGGACGAAAACGTAAAAAATCGAACGAAAACGTGAAAAGACGGTCGAGAAAGTGAAAAAATTGGGCGAAAACGTAAAAAGTCGGACGAAAACGTGAAAAAACGGACGAAAACGTGAAAAAATCGGGCGAAAACGTAAAAAGGCGGACGAAAACGTGGAAAATGGGACAAAAACGTGAAAGATGGACGAAAACGTAAAAAAACAGACGAAAACGTGATAAATCGAGCGAAAACGTAAAAAAACGGACGAAAACGTAAAAAATCGGACGAAAACTTGAAAAAACGGACGAAAATGTGAAAAAACGGACGAATACGTGAAAAAACAGACGAAAACGTAAAAAAACAGACGAAAACGTGATAAATCGAGCGAAAACGTAAAAAATCGGACGAAAACGTGAAAAAACAGACGAAAATGTAAAAAATCGGACGAGAACGTGAAAAAACGGACAATAAGGTGAAAAATCGACGAAAACGTGAAAAATCGGACGAAAACGTGAAAATCGGGCGAAAACGTAAAAAGTCAATGAAATAGTTAACGGAAGTTAGAAAAAAACCTAAATCAAGTAATTTACTAAACATGAAATTCCTATATAAACTCAAGGACCAATTATGTAATTTACTAACGAAATAGTTAACGAAAGTTAGAAAAAAACCTTAATCGGCCAAAAAAAAAAGTCGGGTACCTTAAATTGAGAAAAAAAAAAAAGAGCAGTACCTTTAATTGAAATTGGACCTAAGATGGATACCTTTTTATACGATTTTCCCTTAAAATAATAATAATAATAATAATAATAATAAAGTGTAGTCGTCATCTTAAAAATAATTGGAATCATGGCACAATTGAACATTCTCGATTTAAAAGACAAGTTGTTAAATAAACCTCTATACCCTCTTAATATGGACAATATGTTACATTTTATGTTAGACAAACATATATATATATATATGAGAGAAACTTAAAATTAAAACGCATGAAAATATAGTTCAATAATTTTTTAAAAAAGTTATCAATTCATACATAAAAACTTCCCACACGGGACCCTTTAATAGACTCAAATTTTGGGAAAAAAGAAGAAGAAGAAGAAGAAGAAGAAGAAGAAGAAGAAGAAGTGTGAGGCCTGTCATTGCCTTGAGGTACAATTATTCTAATGAAGAACCGAGAACCGGACGGTTAATCGGATCGGGTTGGGTCGGCTACAGCAAGCCCTTTTTCCGGATCACCACTTCCATCATTCAAGTAAGTATCCAGCTCTCGGCCATTGCGGAACACCCCTTTTTCCAGATCACCCTGTGTGAATATGAAGTAGTGTTAAAAAAAAAAAAAAAAAAAAAAAAAATTAAGAGTGCACCCCCTAGAAAATACTGGAAAATTGTGGTTGCATAAAGTGTTTTGAAATAAGAAGAAGAAGAAGGAGGAGGAGGTCAATAGATGGACTTTAAGCATTTTATCCTCTTATTTCCTGGCCCACTTATAAAGTAAAGTTACTGATTTTTTTAGCCCACTTATTACTAACGAGGATGGCTGTGAACCGCCGCGTTGCGGCGGAGCAGCGATCGTTCGTTTGGGTATATATGTATAATGTATTTATTCACCTAATAGCGTTTGTTCGTGCGATCTATGAATAAATGAACGAAAGTAGTCTAGCGGTTTTCGTGCGTTTTTGTTGATGTTGTGTTGTGTCTGTCAGTGATGCTGTTGTAATGGGCAGTTGGGCACTGCCTTTGTTTTATGAAATGTGTGTTATGTTTTGTCGCATGGTTTCAAAAGTTATGTATACTTTGTTATTGACTATGACACTGATGATACAAAAGTATGGAGTATCCCATTTTGTTTTTGTTCGTCATCTTTCTCAAAAAATAGGTGCGTCAGTATTTGTTTTATAAATACAAAAGTTGTCCCTGCAGTATGGTAGCAATTATGGAAATGTAAAGTTTGTGATTACTTTGTATATGAAAGCCCGAAATGAAGAAAAAAAAAAGACAAAACGGGCCAACACATTGGGCCTGTACAGAAAGTCTAGACCTGACAATGAAACACAAAGTCGAAGCCCAAACGCAGCCCAAAAAAAAGAAAAAAAATTACTTGGCACGGTTCCATATATTTGAGGGCCCGTTTAGATTAGGGCCCGTTTGGTTTGTAGGTGGGTTTAGATTAGGATTTGGATTTGAGTGTAAAGTTGTAGATTAAGATTTGGATTTTGATATGATGTAGGAGAGAGAAAATAATATTTAAAAATATATAATATATTAAAATATAAATTAAAATTAAAATATGTTATATAAAAAAAAGAAAAAAAAATAGTGAGAGGATGAAATTTTAAAAGGGCTCACAAATATATGTTTTTGTCAGAAAAGTCATGAAGGAGAGAGACGAAAGTCATGTATATGACGGGATTTCTAGATGCCCATGTATCCAGGATTTAACTCAAAGTCAAAATTCACAATATTGCACCAAACAACATATTTTTACTTTGATCCCCAATTTCACAATCTAAGGACCCATACCAAACGGGCCTTTAGATTTGGATTTGAATCTTGATTTGATGTAGGAGAGAGAAAATAAAAGTATAAAATAAAATATGTTATTATTTTATTAAGTTATATAGGAATATTAAAAAAGAGTGTGAGAGAAAGAAAATAAAAAAAGATTATAAAGTAATAGGACCCATATATAAAAATGAAATCCAGCCACCCACATGGGGTTTCTCTCTTTTACTGTTCGGGATTTCATCCCTTTTTTTAACCCCAAAACTTCAACCAAATGAATATACATTTGACCAATGTTTTGAAAACCGGGTTCAAAATCGACCCGGTCGAGTCACCGTGCACCGGGTCAACCGGTTCGACCGCCGGGTCAACCCGGTTTTCAATTTATTATTTTTTTATTTTTTTGACCGGGTCAACCGATTCGAACGCCGGGTCAACCGGGTCGACCACCGGGTCAACCCGGGTTTTTATTAAAATTTTTTGAAAAACTGAAACCCGGCCGGGTTTCGAGAACCGGGTCACTCAAAACCCGGCGGGTCAAACCGGTTAACCCGGTTTTAGAAACCCGGGTTGTTTTGACCCGTTTTTTCGGCCGAAACCGGTCGAACCGGTTAACCCGGCCGGGTCGACCCGGGTTTCAAAACCTTGCATTTGACTCATACCAAACCTGGCCCCAAAACACGGAAACCAAACGGACCCTTAGTTATTTGACTAGAATGATTAAAAATAAAGAAATAATACGTTTTTATCAAACGATATTAGGTTAGCTTTATTTAACACTAATACCAAAGGAACTTAATTAGATTCCTAGATACCGAATAACCAATTCAAAATCTCAAATAAGTGCAAACTTGATAAACTGAACAGTTATGGGTAATCTGAAACCCCTAAAATCCGACCCGAAAAGTTGACCCGGAAAACCAAAATTTTTTACTCGTATTAACTGTGAATCGAACAGAAACAAATTTAAGAAGTAAAAGCATACCTCGTCGTCAGCAGACCTTCTTCTACAAGTGAAGTGATAGGCAGCAAACAGCCCAATCACTGCGACTAGTATGCTGCCACCGATTTCGATGATCTTCACTACGCCGTCGTTTCCCGTCCCCGTCATGATATTAACAATCTCCGTCATGCTGTTGTTCCCGGTCACATTCATGTAGTTAATGATCTCAGTCATGTTGTGTTAATAGATTGATGGTTTATGATGATATTCTTCTTTGCACTGAAAAAAAGAAAAACTAAAGATAGCAAATGCGTATTTAAACTCGTTTTCGGATCGTCGGGATTGATGATCCATCAACACTCACTTGATGTTGACATATTCTTTGTATATCACAATGCTCAAAATCCATCAACCATTTTTCTCACATACCTCGTTGCCATAAAAAAAGGTTACTTGAATTTTTGTCACCATGCGTCAGTGGAAGATTGTAACGACATGATTTTGTTATTACCTTTTCTGACATCACACACCCTTGTCTCTTTACCTCTCGCGTTCTTTATTATTATTATTTTATTATAACACATCGATTTTATTATAGGCAAAAGTGAATGTGTGGCCCTTGTGTATGTAACCTTAGATGTAGGACCACTAATACTACCTCGTTTTGTGTCTAACTGATCATATTCTATCATGTCACCTTTTACCCATTTTTTATAAGATTCATTGAAATCACTATAACGGGCTTTAAATGGTCGAAGATGTTCCGGTTGGTGTTTCTTAATGTGCCATGAACAATAACGATGTCGAGTGTTTGGAAAAACTTTGTGGACTGCATTGCAAATTGCTTTATCCTGATCCGTTATTATTGAAGCCAGATATTTGTCAAACATGCACACTAAGAATTGCTCAAATAACCATTCAAAAGTTTCTTCCTTTTCATTTTCTAGCAATGCGGCACCAATGAGTATGGACTGGCCATGATGATTCACCCCGACAAACGGTGCAAATGGAAACTTAAATTTGTTGGTCAAATCGTAACATCAAACACAAGAACATCCCCAAATTTAATATATGCATCACGTGATCTTCCATCAGCCCAAAATATATTTCTAGGAGACCCATCACTATTCGATCTTAAAATATTGGTTAATATCTACAGATGCCTTATCTTGAAAATGTTTAATGAGTCCATAAAACTCCTTACTTTGTATTGTTTTCGTTGCTCGGATAAAATATCGGAACATTGTTTTGAGGTAACATCCGCGACATATGGAGGTTTCATTGCATTTACAGCTTTTTTGACATGACAAGGTCTCATTCCGGATCGGCCAAGTTCCAACATAAGAGATTTGCAGGCCATAGAACGATGAAACTTCCCGTGAGAACGATGTTTCATTACTTTCGTAGGTGTTGTGCTCAAATCATGATTGTGTGTATCATCAAAAAAATCCACACACCATTTCCCATCTTTTGTTATTGTAATTCGAAGTCGTGCTAGACAACCGGTCCTTAAATGTCTGCTACGTTTCTTAGTAACCACACTTGTACCAACATCCTTCACACTTTTAAAACCTTCTTTGTTGCATACTTACCACTTTCTATAAACCTCATTAGCCATCTTGTTTTTATAATCCCAATGCTTACGTATACCAAATCCATGTGTAAAGCCATATTGATTATAAAATGTATATGCGTCATCAGGCGTATCAAACACCTTCCCAACAATATTGCCATCAATTTGTACCTCTTCATCCCATCTATGACTTACATCAACATCATATGGTCTATTACTTCCGTTATCTTGTTCCACATTGCTGATCAAATAACCATTTTCGTCGATATCATCAATTGATAGAGTGTTAGTGGGTTCATTCTCTGATGGATTATCATGTACCATTTTGCTATTAAAAAATCTCTATTAGCATGAAAGTTCATGATGGAAGTATATTACAGAAAACAACCGATAACACGAAGGAGATCAAATAACGAAAAAAGTTGCTGATAAAAACTAGATGAAGTTCTAATAGCAATCTTAAAGATAAGATACATACCTGAATCATGTGATCAAATAACGAAATTGTTGAGAGCGAATTAGGGTTTTAATCCTGATTTTTTTTAGCATATTTGGATTTTTTTTTTTTTTTTTTTTTTTTTTTTTTTTTTTTTTTTTTTTTTTAATTTATGTTGGAGATGAGTGGTGGAAGATGAGCGTAGTACAGTAGAAACGATTATTTTATTAAATTCTATACCCAATCTTATATATATAATAGCAGCATATTCCCTTCCCCCTTTATTATAACACATCCATTTTATTATTATTATTATTATTATTATTATTATTATTTTATTATTTTTTATTATTATTTTTTTCTTTTTTCTTTTATACTAGATGTTAGGCCCGCCCAGATGGGGCGGCTAGCGTCACTATGTGTGTCGCCTAAATTTTTTCGGTGGAAAATGTGTAATTATAAACAGTTTTTATATCTTGAAAGTTAATGTATAATGATTATTAACATATATAAAACTTGTAACTTTATAATATTAAAATACCACCATTCTCAAAATATTATATGTGTATTATCCTAAACTATTGAAAGCGTAATCATAATATTCGCATCTTCTCAAATTCAATAACTTTGACGACATGATCTTCATGGATTCTTCTCTACATATTTATTTCTTTTTGAATGAATAGAATATGATCATTTTCTTTTGTGGAACAACTATACCAAATGTAATAATGTATTGATCCAAATTAATGTGTAGGGTAACACTTTTTGGGCATCAAATATATATGATAGTTTGATAAAAGCACAATAATAATAACCTGATATAAAAAACTTTATACTCACTTTCTCACAAATACAACCCTAATCTTATTTCTCAATCCTATCAATCCCTATATTTTCTTCCAAAAATCACTGCCAATAGAAGTTTACAAAGATGGAATTTATAGTCTTATTGGTATTGTTATGTCCTCCGAATAAATCTTTCGACTCTAATTGTACTTCAGCAGATCCATTTTGTTGATATAGTTATAGATTGCATTCGAAGGAGGAAACAATAGTGTTAAGCCTATAATTTTATTATTTATTTATTTTTTATTATCATAAAAAAGGCATTGCAAATAAGGATCTAAGTTAACAACTTCTAAAGTTGAAGGTGTGTATAGTGCAAATTAACGAAATATGTTATTATGACTGCATTTTGATAGACGTAAAGACGACTTCTACAGTAGCCGAACTCAAATCTATGCAAATTTTCATCAAAAAAAAAAAAAAAAAAAAAAAAAAAAAAAAAAAAAAAAAAACCTTGCGATATAAAACCAAAACCACTGGAAAAATGCACAACTGATACAGAAATCATCTTCAATCAGGTATTCCGTTCGTTTATTGACTATTTTTTTTGATTATGCTTACTATAAAATTTTTGCATAAGTTAAAGTAATTAGGGTTATGTATACAAGCCTGATATTTTGATTTGGAGTTATATATTCAGTATCCTACATTGGATTTTTTTTTATTATTAAAATAAGATAATGTTATGAAGGTTATATATAGATGCTTGATGCTTTGATTTGGATAGGTAATTCATTATGTTAATTTTCATACAATAATCAGCTTAAATGGCTATTGGTAAGTTATTTAATGTTAAAATAGAACCTTCCTAATGACAATGAGAGATTATTAGTTGGTTTTTGTTTATGATAACTTCACAAACTGTAAACATAATAGTGTAGAAATTAGCAAAGGTTAAATTTTGTAGTGTGTTGGTTACTCTTAACAATGATATGGTTAGTGCTTTGATTGTAAAAATGTTACTTCAAATTTTGTTATCATTTGAATATGTATTAATATATTGAATGTAAAATAGCAATGGCAGATTACTTTTGTGCTATATGCTTTGTTTTGTTATGTTTGTGATATTTGAGGGGTGTCTTATTGTATATAAAAGCATGACTAATATTATTATTTGTATGGTGAATGTTTAAAAATGACCAAATATTTGTATTCATAATAGAACTTGTTTTGATTCATTTCAGAACAATGACAACACAATTCATTACTGAATATAAAGATCTGGGATCTTTGGTAAGATTTAATGTGGTTATATTATAAACATATAATTGTTAAGTATTAATGTAGTTTTGAAGGCGGGACACAGGGTTTGTGGCTGGGCAAGCAGTTTTGAAGGCGGAGTCTAAAAAGGTGACTAAACATGAAACAGCTTGTTCGGAGAATCAACACGTGTTTGTGCCATTTGCTTTTGATACTTTTGGATCCCTTGCCCCCGTGGCAACCCGATTCTTGGATCGGGTGCAAAAGGTTATCCGCAGCAATTCTCCGTCCTCCAAGAATCAAGGTTTTATTTTTAGTAGAGTAGGTTTTGCTATTCAAAAAGGGGTTGCGGCGCAATTTGTTGCCCGTTTACCTGTTATGCACTTTTAAATTCAATGAAATGGATTTAGTTTATTAGGAAAAAAAAATGTAGTTTAAGTTGCTTATCAAATGTTTGGTTGCTTATATGCAGACTCTACGTGAATACTTTCATATAAACTACTACAAGAATTAAAATTATGTTTATCTCATTAACAACAATAGAGTGAAAAGGAACGTATACCTTAATCATAAAAGGGGTACTGAAGAATGGATTTTGTGTGGTGAAAGCTGGAATAACTTCATAAAAGTAAGCGGATATTGGAATATCAATACGTTACATTTCATAAAGGAGGGTGCGGACACGTTTTATATAATATATTTTAATTTTAAAATTCATATTATAATATAAGGTAAATTACACCGATGGTCCCTAAACTATCCCCCGTTCTCACATATCATCCCCCGTTATGCATAACCATGGTTGGAAAGGGTGGTTTGATGATGTAAAACCCTAAATTGTGTAACCCTAATTTTGGGTATAATTTGAAAATTTCTAAATAACGATACAAATAATTAAAAACGCGAATATAATTTAACGAATTAACAATAAGTCCATAAAATTTTAACGAAACGTCATATTAGAAATCTTTGAACATTTTTGAACTCCAAAATAATTTTGTGACATAAATAAAATACGAGGAAAACTATTTACGCTTCGTGGACATTTGTTTTGGGCCGTTTTCTTTTGTTACACTACTAAAACTAACTCTAGCTCAACCCATGACCCATGAAACTTAAGCCCATGACCTCCTAGGCCTAGCCCATTCGAAATCACCACAAAAATAAGAAGGGAGGCCGATTATTATTTTTTTTACACAAACAAACACTACACGTTTTCTTTTAAAACCCTAAACCTAATTTTTAGGAAACAAGTAGCTGCTTATTTTTTTTCCTGGATCTTCTTCTTCTGTTCGAACAACAAGAGAGGGTGCAAGAGCAAGGCCTTGGAGTGTTCTTCAGTTTGGTATATCAATTTGTACACGAAGGGTTCAAGGAGTGTTGGTTTCGACTTCTTTTGTTTGCTTTGTCATTCGAATTCTTTCACATTCAAGCTTAGGTAATCTTTTGATATTTTCTTCTTGTTTCTTTGTTCCTTTCACGTATGGAAATCATTATGTTAACAAGGGTTGAATCGAATGTATTGTTTAAAAGGGCATACACATGAAATATGCACATGAAATCATGAACATTATGCTTGGTGAAACTGTTTTTGTCTCGGTTTTGTGGACTGTTTTTGTTTCATCCTTCCAGCCCCATGTCGACCCGAATATAACTATAAGAAAGCCCTAATTATCTGTCATAATAAGCTATTAATTATGTGTTAAAAGATTAGAAACCCTAGGCATTAATTGAGGGTTGATTTGGGTTATAAGAGTTATGGTTTGTGGTGATTTTTGTGAATAGTTTCTGTCAGAAAATTTGGGTCGGATTGAACGTGGTAAATGTTGATGATACCAACGTTTCTTTGCTTGATTTTTGAGTCTAAACATAAGTACTACTTGTCTACTTTCTGGAAATGTAAGTTTCATGGTCATTGGAGGTCGGGAGGTAAGCTTTTTGAATTTTATGGGATCGTGTGTCAAACCTGAGTTTTGGGAACATAAAATCAGTTGGAGTATCGGATTTTTCATTTTCAAACCATAAAGAGTTAAGGGCTCTACTTTTGCATGAGTGATATTTGTTATATGTGTGACCTTCTGGATTTTTTGTAAATTTTTTTGAAGTGTTTAAATGGGTAAACCAAGGGCCAACTTTTGAATATTTCTAGATCCACTCACAATTTACAAAAAAAAACCCACTCGCTGACGTGTCAGCGAGCTGATTGGTTGATTTTTTGTGGGCCACAAAAAACCAACCAATCAGCTCGCTGACACGTCAGCGAGTGAGTTTTTTTTTTGTAAATTGTGAGTGGGTGTAGCACACCTCCCAACTTTTGGGGTGTTTTTGCAGTTCATTTTCTGGACAGGTCTGGGTAAATGATTTTTGTAAGGGTATTTATACTTAGAAATAAATTCTGGGAAAATTCTTGTAGGTTCTAAAGACATTGAAGTATATGTGTGAATTTTGGTGAATTTTACTTTTGAGTTCTGATGTGGTCTAAAAATTCGGAAAGTGGTGACCTGTTTATGAATAAAAGCTGAAAATGCAACTAAAAGACTAATTAAGGTTGTAACTTGGTCATGGAAGGTGAAATTGATCATAAGCTATGACTTTCCAATTAATTTGACGTTAAGGAAGGTTTTGAACATAATTAAACTTAAGGGGAATTTTGTAATTAATTAAACTTAAGGGACTAAGTTGTAAATAATGAAACTTAAAGGGTAAATGTGTGAAATGAGTAAACTTGTACTTAAGCCCTAAAACTTGTGAACTTACATATTACACCCTAAACTTATGTAATTGATATTATTTACCCTAAAATATGTTAAACTACCAAAATAAACCTTAATCTTGCATAATTAACATTTTGAACACTTAACTTATCCAAACGTTGATTATAATCATGAATGACTAATATTAATGATTATGGAAACCTACTAAATAAGGAAACTTTCTAAATATGGAAACTTACTAAATATGGGAACCTGCTAAAACTAGGAAGTTACCTAATTTGGATAAAACAACCAAAATTGGAAAGTTACTATTTTTTGAAAGTAAACTTAAAACCCTAATTAGGAAATACTTAACCTAAAACTTCTAATTTTTTAAAGAGGAAACCCTAAACCTAATCTGGAAACATTTATCACAAGTAAACCCTAATTTTGACAACCTAAAATCAGTTGAGTCTTTAATGAGCAGTTAAGTAATATGTAAACCTTTATTATGTAGATCGTGTGAAGAAGGAGTGATCTGCCTTCTCTTCTCATTCTTTGTTTCATTTCTGCATTTGATTTCGAGGTACAAATATTCTAACCTTTCAGTAAGGTTTCTTATGACTCATGATCTGTTCCGTTGCCACTATTATGATTTCTGATCTTTATACGTCTGATATCCTTGGTTCATTTGATGGTATGATTTCGTATGAAGACCTTTTTAAAAATATAACGTGATGACTTTTGAGAGAAACTATTTTTGAAATGATTTATGTGATTATGATACGATGCCCGTTTTATATGAAGGTTTTAATGACTTTTATGAAATGTGTTTTTTTTTAAGGATTACTTTTACGATAAAAAGGTTTTAAATAATTTTCAAAAGTCCTTAATCTGATTTACTCTCTAAGATTTCTCATGACTTTCTTTAACATCTTTTGATTATCTAACTTCAAATTTTAGACCTTTGACTTGAACCATTGCTATGCTTCCCTTTGTTTGATTCGTATTTGATTGATCCAGTTTTGTTATGATTTGCTTGATATTTGTTGCATGCTATAGTTCTCATTCTTATAGCATTCCTATGCCCTATTTGTTGCCCATTATTTGATTAATTTGTAGCCAGTCATGGGGAGTCCATGGCCTTGCCACTGATGCACCAGTGGTATTGACACTATCTGTGGAGGTGGGTTTTTGTCCACAGCGTTCCCTATTATGCTATAACTATTCAGGCCTATATTTATTATTGTATATGTTTACTTAGCCTAGAGCTTTGTGCATATATATCTGTTTTGCAGGGAGCGTATGGATGCATCCTAGGTACTTAGTTTAGTATAATTTGGTGAATGGACTTGTGTGTGTGCAATACACCCCATTTCACATTTGGTATAGTGGAGTCTGCAGCTCCTATGTACACTATGATATATGTTTGTTGGGCATTCCTGTTAGTTCTACTTTTCTGTGATCTTTATAATCCTGTCATCTTTATGTGATTATCTTATGCTTGCTTTATTTCTTTTTCTTACACTTATGACTCATTTCATTTCGTTGATTATTTGATATCCATTATCCATATTTTCCTTTGATCATATTCCATGTTTCCATATTCTTTATTTCTATCTCAGCAGGTTCGCTTGGACCTATGTCGTATTCACCTTTGTTTTCCTTTTGTTATTAGTTGTCATTTGTTTATATCTGTTCACTGGGCTTTTTAAGCTCAGCCGTATTTCTTTTCCTGCGGCAGGTTTTTAGAAGGAAGTTGGGTTAGGTGAAGAGTGCTTAGGAGCTCTTAGTGGACTATATTGTTGATAGCTCCCCATGGATTAGAGATAGACTTAGAGATTTCCCTCTTGGTTCTTAACTTGTAATTAAATTGAAAGTTGTAATGCTTAGAATTAGTCCTTTATTTTTCTTTAGATCTGTTTTATGAACCCTGTATTATTAATGTATTCCGCTTGCTTATGTTCTGATTTGACCCTATAATGTTATACTTTAGCCCTTTTTGGGTTGGGGTGTTACAGATGACGTGTAAGCCATGGTTTTTTAGTCATTTCACCCTATTATTCCATGCTTTGGCTGTGGTTGTAACACCCCCGTTTTTCACTGATCGCAGCGGATTAAGTGTTTGGGGTATTACTTATGGAAACAAAGACAAGATAATAGAAAACGACTCGAAAAGAGACGTTTTTGAAAAAGGTGTTATCATTCATTTATTCATTAGAGTTTTTATAGTAAAAGATGTAATTTTACCAAAAGAGAGTTCCCTAAGATACGTTTTATGACACAAAACTTGATGAATGATAACTATTCTGGACGTCCTCATGTCCAGTACTTCTCCGTGCCAGGGTTCCTATAGTGCCTAATTACCTAAGATAACATGCTTAAAAGTCAACACGAATGTTGAGTGAGAGTCATAGGTTTAAGTAGATAGGGTATGAATACAAGTTCTACAGGGTTCAGCTTAAACCCTATGTGTGGAAAGGTTTTAGTGTTAGAAGGTATATTGCACTAAGCTCATGAACCACAGTTAACAGTCCGGGTCATAGGGTCTGCAGACCAAACCATGAGGGGACGGGAAGGATAACTTACCAAAGTTAATTCTTCAGTGGGTTCAAATATAGTACTTATTGGTACCATCCAGTGAGATGTTAATACTAACGGGAGTTGTCAAACTCTAATAGATCTATCAACTACATTCGCGTTCACGTGGGTAAAATATCCCAAATGATTAGATTCATGAATTTTTGGTTATGTAATAATGGCAGATAGTTTAGTCGTGCAACAACCAAGGGAAAAGACTTGTATTCGGTTTAAAGCATGTATCCCTCTCACAGGATTGTAAAACATTTAAAAATGAGGCTGTGAAAACTCACCTGGGTCTTAAGGTAAGTAAAGTAGGGGTTTAGACAACTCACTCACGTATCCTGAGGGCAGTGTAGGTATGTGTATGTCAAGTCTTAGTCTAGGTTTTCTTAACTAATCACTATTAGGTTTTTACATATAACATAACACCGTTCGGGCCATCGTAATCCAGAAGTATATGACTCCTCACATGAAGCTCCCTACTATTGTATTATGTTATAAACATTGTTAATACAAATATTGCCTAAAAACATTATTTATATTTTACGATCTTTGCTAAGTTTTGTTAACGACAAAGTGTAAACTTTAGTTTTTAGTAAAACATAATTTTAGTTTAAAGACTTGCATAATTAGACATTTGCTACATTTACATTTCATATAAAACACAACACTTTTTATATTTCTCAAAATAGAAAAACATTACATTTACATATTGCTTAATATAGTAAATGTTAACATCACATCATGCATTTATGGTAAGTTTCTGTGTTTGACTTCCCATAAGCTCTTACACATTTTTGAAAGCATTCTACTTTGATTCAATGTGTGATTGACTAACTTGATGTGACCTTGGTTGGTTTGGATACTTATTGCAAGACTCTTCTGTCAGTCCTGGCGGAACCCTGGAGGTACACGGGCGGAACCCATCCGAGGGTTCCGCCGTATCCGCCAGAGCTGCTGAGAGTCTTGCTATAAATACCAAACCACTTCTTAGATTTTTCTTTTATCACTTCTCATTACATTTTACACACACACATTCATATCATTCATCTAACCCTTTAACATTTCATTTGATGTGAAGTTTCTTTTGTAGCAAAGAAGTTCACAAGTACATATAAAGTTACAAGTATTTAACACAACGTTGCAAGACTTGTTAGCTTAGCATCGTGTAGACTTTGTGTAGTTTACACTTCATTTGATTGTGTGTTTTCAGTTGTGATCGGTTAGTATTTTAGGCCTTAAAATACATAGTGTGACGGGAGTTGTTGTACCCTTGTAAAAGAACTAACGGGAGTGGTTGTACCCTTGTAAAAGAACTCGACATCTAGCTTAGTGTCAGTAATCGTGTAAGCGACGTGTAAGGTTTTCTCCGCCGGTGAAAGGAGCTTGTTGACTAGTGAAAGAAACTCTCGAGTTGGATACTCGGGGCGTGGACGTAGGGCAAGGAAAAAGAGTCCTTGTAGCCGAACCACGATAAATACTCGTGTTGTGGTTTGATCGTTTCTTTCTTTATACTTGCATGTTATATATATTGTTTTTGTGTTTATATCTTTGATTAAAAGGAAAGTTTCAAAAGATAATTGAACGAAAAACCGGTAAAACTATTCAACCCCCCTTCTAGTTTTCCACAATTGGCATCAAGAGCTACGTTACTCAAGCTTTTAAAATATATTGTGTTTTAAAACTTGAAACGATCCATGGATTTTGAAAATTACAAAGAAGGGCAATATATGCAAAGACCACCACTTTTTGAAGCAAATGGTTTTATATTTTGGAAAAACCGATTTGAAATTTACGTGAAATCTAAAGATATAGATTTATGGTATATAATCATTGATGATGATAATATAGTTACGAATAGTAAAGATGAAGATCAAAAGAAATTAATTGCTAAAAATAATGAAGCTAAAATGATGCTTGACTCCTCCCAAACCAACCAGTCAGCCGTGTGCAGCTGTTAGGCCCACCTGGGAGAAAGTGCAAGTTAATATTGACCGTGGAAATATAGGGAAATCCCCGGATCGTTAAATCCCAACGAGATTGAAATTGTATTTGTAAACGGATAGGAGAGTGAGTGGTACTGAGGACAGTAACAAAGATGATTTGAGGGTTGATTATACTACTGATTGCTTGATATTTGGAAAATATGAAATTATAACAGAAATACAGATATAAGCACAAAATCAGATAATCAGATAACAGACAGAGAAAAGTGGTATTTAACAAGTTACAAACTACAGGGGTTAAAAGTGAAACTTTTGAAAACTTAATATTAAAGAAAATAGAAAATAAAATTGAAATTATGAAAATGATTATTATAATATTTAATTATTATTTAATTAATAAAACTTAATCAAAATCTAATTTAAAACTTAATTTAAATTAACTAAAAATTACAACTATAACAAATAAACCTAAAAACTTATAACAATAATTTCTAAACTTAAATAAGAACTTGAAGAAAGTATAAAAAATGAAAATAAATATTTTTGTCTTTTTATGAGTATTTTATTAATTATAAACTATTTAATTTAATTAATCTAATTAAATTATTTTAAATTACTATTAATACTAAATTACCTTAGAAAATTATGATAAAATTTATAAAACTATTTAAACACTACAGGAATACTACCAAATTATAAAAAATTGCTAAAAATTATATTTAAGCTAATTGACTAATTAATTACTTATTAATTAATTTTAAGCTAATTTAATTAATTTAAATAAGAAAATTAGAAAATGAACAGTGGAAATTATGAAACTATTTTTTAAAAGTCTTAACTACTTTATAAAACTTAGGAAAAATATAAAATTCTACTTTAGTTAATTAAAATTAAATAAATCTATTTAATTACTAATATTACCTATTTAATTATTTAAATTAGTTTTAAATCTAATTAATAGTAAACTGCTTAGGAAAATTCTAATAAAATTATTTTAACTACTTTAAAGTACTAAGTAATTTATAAAATTATAAAATTGGACAAGTGCTTATTAATAAGCTAAGATGAAAATTAATTAGATAATTTCTATTAAATAGAAGCTATCACTATTTTTATGTTTGCTTTTTCTGGTTTTTCTTTTATAAAACTACTTAAATACTTAAATAATGAAACTTTAATAAAGACAACTACTTTAGAACCTTGAAATAAGCACTGAGAGTGCTTATAAGCTTATACAGTTGACTATGGTTGATCAAACTAAGAAATAAGCTAAATTGAGGTTATGTGGGGTCCAATATGGTGAAATCTGGATTACCTAAGTTACTTATACCTAATTAAGCTAGATTTAATAAGATAAGCTCCTAGGATAAGCTGGAAAGCCCAAATAAGCACTTGCTTATTTGGTTTCTGACTCAGAAGTGGGACAGAGTTTAGGGACAAGTTTAGGTGGGGTCCACTGATCTATAGGTCAAACTAAAGGTCAAGTTTTGAACCTGGGTAGGAGGGGGTTGTAATATGCTAATTAGAAGGTGTGGGGCCCACTGAGTTGGCCACAAATCACCACCAAAGTGGTGGTGATGGACTGGGTCTGAATGAGCAGGGCACACCTTTGCCCTGCAAGTGAGTTTGAGGGTCTGTGGGGCCCAGAGTAAAATTCCTAAAAATATAACACAGATGGAATATTGAAGATGAGGTGGTAGATTACCAATCCACAAAAGCACAAAACCTAGATCCTAATACTAAAATCTACAAAATTCCCACAAGTTTTGTGAAAATCTGATAATGGTAATTTTGACTTTTGATGAAAATGAACTAGGTTGACTAATTTGGATTTCTAATGATCACTACAGATTGTATATGTTATATTAAGCTATTGTAAGGCTAAAATAAGCTATATGAGTTACTTATAAGCTATTGGGTGGGTTTTTGAGACAAATATCCTTGACAGTTAACTATCAAGGAATTTGGAGTTGGATTTTGACTTTATCACTAATGACCTATTGATTTTATGCTTAATTTGTGATACTAGGACCTAAGCAAACATGTTTGAACCAGAAACAACAACTACAATACCCTTAAGGTCAATGGATCCTACTGATCCAAACACACCCTAATCTAGGCTGTTTTAAGTTTTAAGTAGCTAAAAGCTATAAAAGCTTATCCTACTGATCCAACATAACTTATTATGTTATATTAAGTATTAATAAGTGCTTAGAAACAGAAATTAACCATAAATACACAAGATTGCTTATAATACTAGATTGACTGTGAAACTTTTGAGTTTTAGCAATTATGATTTCTAATAAACAAGATAATATTCTAATGTTATATTATTATTATTTAAGACTAAATAAGCATTAAACAACTGAAAAAGCAAGTAATGAACAAAGCTAGAGTATAAAGACAATAATGAGATTTCAAAAACTTACAAGGTGCTTTCCTGCTTAAACCATGAACCAAGAACAACTTATTTCCTCCCCTGAGGATCTAAACCAATACTCCAGAGCTGCTTTATGCTTCCAAATCTCTTCTGAAACCCAGAAATCAAGAACAAATGCCACAGTTGACTTTCTTTGACCAAATTTGTATATGATGAATTTTTTATCTTATACTGATTTTTAGATTACTAAAAGCTTTATTGAGCTTATGGGAGCTTATATGAGCTTACTCAATCCATGAAACCATACAGTATCAACAACACAGCTTATTGAGATTTTTTTATATGAAATTGAAAATGGCACAACTTGAGATAACAACACAAACTTGAATTTTATTAACTGAAAAGATTACTAATACACTGAGGATACTTAAACTGAAACTTGAAAGCATAGATTACACTTGAACTTCTAAAACAAATTATACGACATACACTTTTTTAAAATTAAACTAGATAGCATACTCCTCTGCTTCTCTTTCCTTTTATAAGCTTCAATTAGGTTTAGGAACATCTTCTGAGCTTTTCCCACTTCATCTGAGCCATCCATTTCTCTGAATTGATCAAGACCGTTTAAATGAAAAATGGCGCCAAAGTCCTCCACGTTAACTTGGGGCCAAAGGTCTTCAATTAAGAATCATTGGAGTGTTGTGGAGGTGTCAGGAGGCAAAGGAGAGTGTTTTAAGGACAAGTTGGATTATTATGATGAAAACAGAGGTTTAGGAATGGTTTGGAGTATGAATTGCATTAAATGGGGTGTGGGTTTATCTGTGAGGTGGAGGTATGAGGTGAGGGGGTAGGTGGTGAGGTGGAAAGGTGAGGAGGTGGTGGAAAACCACCCTGGTTTCAGGTAATCAGGGGTGAGGGTGGAGGGTGAACAGTGGTGGTGGTTTGGGCGGTATTTGGTGGTCAAACGGGGTCAAACCCGTTATTATTAAAAGGGGGTGTTGGACTGGGCTTAGGAATGGGCTAGGGGTGTGTGTGGGTTGGGTAGTTTAGGTGGGTTGGATTTGTGGATTAAATAAATAAAAGGGTCCGGTTTGGTTGTGGTGTACACAAGGACCAATTATGTAATTTGGGTAAAATAGAGGGACCGAATTTATGATTTTCCCAAAGTATTTTCAAGTGCTATTTTTGCCAAATATGATAAACCAAGGACCAATTTATTATTATTTTCATTTTAAAAATATCCAGGGACCTTTTCTGTAATTTCTCAAACTCCAGGGACCATTATTGTAAATTTGGATTTTTAAGGGACTGTGTTTGTAATTTCTCAAAAGTTTATCAAAATTGTTCCATTTTGTCATTCATGCATAGTACAAGGGTATTATTTGTAAATTACCAAGTTTTGAATACCCAGGGACTATTTTTGCCAATTTTGTAACCTGAGGGGTAAAAGTTGCCAGTTTGTGTAAACTTTCATCCAGGGATCATTTGTGAATATTTTTGGTTTCCCAAGGACTTAAGTTGACTTTTCATTCATTTTAAACCTTCAGGGACTAGTTTTGTCAATATTTGAAACTTGAGGGACTGAAACTGCCAATTATGCAAACTTTGTACGTTTTTCATTTGTTTTTGCATATTTTGTATTTGAAACATATAAAACACTCTTCTAAGATATTTTAAGTATTATGATGCATTTTTGAGTGTTTTTGTATGTTTTGGCAGCTCAGATTGGTATAAAATGATGAGTATTTAGACACTCATCAATCCCCCATACTAAACTATTGCTAGTCCCTAGCAATCTATTTGAGAAAAAATTAATGGATTTTTACTCTTTACCAAAAGCCATCACTTCTGGAGTAGCCAGGTGTAAGAACTGTGGCACACCTGATAACCGTGTGATTTTTAGCAAACCACTAGCTGTCAACGGATTTGATTTGTCTTTACCAAAAGCCGTTTGCTTCTGGACTAGCCAACTCTTGATGGAATAGTCAACATCTTGGTGAGCTGATTACCAATTATGGTTTTTCCACGGCCTTTACCACAAGCCATAATCTTGCGGGCTAGCCAACTCATTTGTTTTCGGGGAGTTGAGGAACCATACAATTTTTGGCAAATTGCAAGCCATCAACGGTTTTGAGATGTCTTTACCAAGAGCCGTTTGCTCCTGGACTAGCCAATCCTGTTGTGGGTTAGACATGGAGGATTGATACCATTATTTGCATTTCTAAGTGTGAAAAAACTGGTAATTTTGATCAAATGGGGGTTCTTGATGGAACATGTGTTGTGTTTTGCATTCGTGAGAACGCTCCCCCACACTTAGAACTGAATATTGCCCTCAATATTCACAGTACTTAGTGTCCCACCAAGACTTAGAACGTAAGAAGGTAATATTATTAACCTTTTATTTTACTCTATTTACATACAAACTCACTTTTTTCTCTTTATATGTCTTATACCATTTTTTTTTTTTTTTTTTTTTTTTTTTTTTTTTTTTTGAAAAAATATTTTACATATGTACAACATGTGGTTCGTGTCCCCCACACTAGGGTGGTAGAAAGGGATGAGAAGACAGAAATATGGGTGAAAACCCATATTGCTATGCTTTTGATTACCGAGTCACTAGCTTGACTCGACCTCGAATTGATTTGTCCATGAGGTAGCTTGTTTTTGATTCCCGAGTCACTAGCTTGACTCGACCCCGAATTAAAATTGTCCTTGGGGAAACTAGTTTTTGTTAACCGAGTCGCTAGTTTGACTCGACCCCGAATTTATTGGTCCATGGGGTAAGTTTGGAGATCCGGGACAACCATTGGTTGTATGTCCCCTCCAAAATAGTGTTTTAACCGATGACCATTTACTTTAAAATTGGGACCGTCGGGTTGCAATAACTCAACAGTTCCATATGGGTATACTTTGGTTATAGTAAATGGTCCAGACCAACGGGTTTTTAGTTTACCCGAGAAAATTTTTAACCTTGAATTGAAAAGAAGAACTCTGTCACCAACGTTGAAAACGCGGTTCTTTATTTTAGAGTCATGTATCTTTTTAGTCTTTTCTTTATAGATTAAAGAATTTTCATAAGCTTGATCACGTAATTCATTTAGTTCGTTAAGTTGAACTTTACGGTGATCACCCGCTGTCTGAAGGTCGAAATTTGCATGTTTTAAGGCCCAATAGGCCTTATGTTCTAATTCGATCGGAAGATGACATGCTTTCCCGTACACTAGCTTATATGGAGTACACCCTATGGGTGTTTTGTAAGCAGTGCGGAAAGCCCATAATGCATCGTCCAGCTTATCCGACCAAGAGGCACGGTTTTCACCAACCGTCCTCTCGATAATTCTCTTAATACCCCGATTTGAGACCTCCACCTGCCCACTTGTTTGGGGGTGGTATGCTGGAGAAAGACGGTGAGTTACACCATATTTCAGCATTACTCTTGCAAATTGTTCATTGCAAAAGTGAGTACCACGATCACTGATAATGGCACGAGGAGTCCCGAATCTAGCAAAGAGAGATTTTAAAAATTTAACAACTACTCGGGCATCATTGGGTGGGTAAGGCTTTTGCCTCAACCCATTTTGACAGATAGTCGACAGCCACGAGTATATACTTATTCCCTCGTGAAGACGGGAATGGCCCCATAAAATCAATGCCCCACATATAAAATATTTCACAGACTTGGATGGCGTTTTGTGGCATCTCATTCTTTTTAGAAATATTCCCGTGATGCTGGCAAGCCTCACAGGTTTTGATAAGTTCATGGGCGTCTTTATATATTGTGGGCCAAAAGAATCCTGAATCAAACACCTTTTTGGCAGTGTAGTTTGGGTTATGATGTCCCCCCGTTGGTCCATCATGACAAGCTTTAAGAATTTCCATGGCTTCTTGGCCATGGACACACCGTCGGATGACTTGATCCGCACATATTTTGAACAAGTAGGGGTCGTCCCAGAAGTAATGTTTTACATCTTTAAAGAATTTTCTTTTCTGTTGGGACGACATCCCTTTCTCAACGAAATTTCCCGCACGGTAATTTGCAAAGTCGGCAAACCATGGGGTGGTGGTATTATCCCGGGTAGAGATTAGATTTAAAGTCTCCAGAGGAAAAGTTTCATTTATTTCTTTTCTCTCGAGAATATCCTGATGAGGATTTTCTAACCGGGACAAGTGATCAGCAGCAAGATTCTCTGCTCCTTTTTTATCTCTTATGAGAATATCGAATTCCTGAAGGAGCAGGACCCAACGGAGTAGTCTTGGCTTTGCATCCTGTTTAGTGAACAGGTATTTCAAAGCCGAATGGTCCGTATACACCACGCTTTTGTTTAAGATTAAGTAAGACCGAAATTTTTCAAAGGCATATACCACAGCTAATAATTCTTTTTCTGTGGTGGTATAGTGTGTTTGAGCCTCATTCATGGTCTTACTTGCGTAGTGTATTGGCTGAAAATGTTTGGTTTTGCGTTGCCCCAGAACTGCACCAATAGCATAATCGCTAGCATCGCACATAAGTTCAAAGGGTAAGTCCCAGTCGGGGGCAACAAGGATTGGTGCCTCAGTAAGCCTTTTCTTTAAAATAGAAAAAGCTTCGATGCACTCGGGCGAAAAGATGAAAGGAGCATCCTTTTCAAGAAGATGAGTCATAGGCCGGGCTATTTTGGAGAAATCTTGAATGAATCTCCGATAGAACCCGGCATGGCCGAGGAAACTCCTTATTCCTTTAACAGTTTTGGGATGAGGCAGTTTAGCAATAACATCAATTTTGGCCTTATCGACCTCAATCCCACTTTTTGAAATTTTATGGCCGAGGATAATGCCCTCTTTAACCATAAAATGGCTCTTCTCCCAGTTTAGACAAAGATTAGTGTTTTCACAACGTTGAAGCATTTTTTCTAAATGGGAGAGGCATGAGTTGAAAGAATTCCCGATGACTGAGAAGTCATCCATGAATACCTCCATGGTTTTTCCAATCATGTCATGGAAAATAGCCATCATGCACCTTTGGAAAGTGCCCGGAGCATTGCATAACCCAAAAGGCATGCGACGATAGGCAAATGTCCCGTAAGGGCATGTGAAGGTAGTTTTATCTTGATCCTGTGGATCAATGGGAATTTGGAAGTAACCCGAGAAGCCGTCAAGGAAACAATAGTACTCGTTTCCCGCTAGTCTTTCGAGCATTTGGTCCATAAAGGGCAGAGGAAAATGGTCTTTGCGGGTGGCTTCGTTAAGCTTTCTGTAATCAATACATACTCGCCACCCTGTAACCAAACGAGTTGGTAATAACTCGTTGTCCTCATTTGTGATAACCGTAATGCCACCCTTTTTTGGAACACAATGAATTGGGCTAACCCAAGGACTATCTGATATAGGGTAAATCAATCCCGCATCAAGAAGTTTGATAACTTCAGCTTTTATAACTTCGTGGATTTTTGGATTTACCCTTCTTTGATGCTACACAGTAGGTTTAAAGTCCTCTTCCATTAGGATTTTGTGTGTACAAAAATCCGGGTTAATACCCTTTATGTCTGAGAGCTTCCAAGCAATTGCTTGTTTGTGGGACTTTAAAACCTTGAGCAGCGCGGTTTTCTCCTCATCCTTTAAGTCTTTTGCAATAATGACCGGTAACTTATCGTTACCTTCCAAGAATGCATATCCTAGATGAGGAGGCAGGTCCTTAAGTTCAACCTCGGGGAAGTCATCATTTTTCTCAACATATTTGACTTCCACCTTATGAAGTTGTGGAGGTAGAACAGGAATGGGAGAAGGATCTTTGTTCAATAACTCCTCAAGGAGAAGTATATCCCCCTCCGGGTCAATCTCTTGGTAATCAATTCCTTCGGGAACTGAATCACTTTTGAGAAAGGCCTCTAATTCCTCAAGGACGAAATCACTTCCCCCAAACGGAGTGAGGGAAGGAGAAGAATTAGCGATTACGGGATTAGAAGAAGTAGTGGGATTGCCACTCGAAAAATTATCAGCGAATCCAAGGATTTCCTGAGCATACTCCTCAGATGCAATGTCAATGACATCAATTCGGTTGACCGATTCAGCATCATAATTCGAGGAGTATCTCGAGGTTTGATCAAGGTTGAATGTTATCGCTTCATTGGCAACTCGTAACGTGATTTCCTCATCGAAAACATCGATTAATGCACGTCCCGTTCTTAAGAATCCCCTCCCAAGAATGAGAGGAACTCTTGAATCTGCATCGAAATCAACAACGACAAAGTCCGCCGGAAAATGGAACTTTCCCACTCTCACAAATACGTCCTCGGCAATACCGAGGGGACGTGAAATTGAACGGTCTGCAAGCTCGAGAGTCATGCATGTGGGACTAAGTGCCTGAAGAGAGAGCTTTTTCCAAACTGAGTGAGGCATTAAGTTGATGCTTGCACCAAGATCGGCCAAGGCAAAGCATTCAACCATACCCGGGAAAGTACATGGTATTAGAAATCTCCTGGGGTCTCCTAGCTTTTCGGGAAGCTGTTTTAACAGAACTGCAGAGCAGTTTTCATTAAGTGGAGTTCGTGCCATTTCAAACATTTTTTCTTTATTGCTCAACAGGTTTTTGATTGTCGATGCGAATTTGGGCATTAAAAGAAGAGCGTCCGCGAAGCTAATATCGAAGTGTAGTTCTTGGAAAATCTGAAAGAATTTTTCCATCTGATGATTAGCTTTTTCACGGAGCTTTTGGTCTTGCAATCGTGAGGGATATGGAATTGTTGTTTTTGGGTTGGCTTTTGGATTTTCAACAGGACCTTCGGTAGTTTCAAACCTGACTCTTTTAAAGGGAGTTGGGACCGGGATAACTGGAGGAGGGATGTCATTGGTACCTCCGTTGTTTTTAGGAAGTACCGTATCCGTAGTATCCTCAATTTCACATTCCTCTACAGGGATAGGAGATGAGGTAGAGGGAGCTGTAGGTCCTTGGTAAGAAACTCCACTTCTTGTGGTGATCGCCTTTACATCGCCCCTCGGATTAGCGATCGTGTTGCTAGGTAAAGTTGTACCTGAGCCCGAGGGTCGATCATTTAAAGACTTCTGGAAATTAGACATTTGACTAACCAGCATTCTGTTCAGTTCTTCTTGGGATTTCATAAACTGTTTTAATAACTCATCATGTGATGGTCCAGTTGGAACAATGGCTTGATTTTGGTTTTGAAAATTTTGAGCCCGATTGTTCTGGAAATTCCCATGTTGCTGATTGTTGTTACCTTGGAAGTGGTTTTGTTGTTGAAAATTACCCTGTGGGTAATTGTTCTGACCTTGATTACGGTTATAGTTCCCTTGGTTCTGATTTTGGTTAAACTGATTTTGACTAGAGATGAAATTCCCTTGGTTGTTATAACCTTGGTTCATTCGATTCTGGTTCTGATTCTGGTTAAAATTTTGGTTCCTGTTTTGAGGCTGATTAAACCCTGGTGGTCCGATATAGTTATTAGATCGATAGCTCAAAAGGTTTCGATCCCCTTGCGGTTGGTAAGAATTACCTCCCGTGTTATAGGAACCTTGAGCTGCAGACACGTTTTCACGAGAAAAGCCACCGGAAGCGGGGCAATCTGTGTACGTATGTGGACCACCACAAGTTTCACAACTTGGGTTAACAGTTTTGACCTGATTAGGATTATTCTGATGGATACGCAAAACTGCTGTAGACAAATCATCCAGCCTTTTAGCTAGGATTGATATTTCATTGCTTGCCGGAGTGTCTGACTTAAATGAGTCGTTCCTCTCAGCAGAGGAGTCCCAAAAATTATGATGGGAGTCATGTTTTCGATTAAGTCATAGCACTCTTCAGAGGTTCTTTTCATAAAGGTGCCCCCAGCAGCAGCATTGATGGTGTCACGATGACGGAGTGTCAAACCATTATAAAAGGTATCAATAATGGTGACAAGAAGCATGTTATGATTGGGACACTTATCAATAGCAAGTTTGTAGCGTTCCCATGCCTCAAATAAGGACTCTTCGGGAAGCTGTCTGAAGTTGCTGATATCATTCCTCAGCTTTGTGACCATAGATGGTGGAAAGTATTTGGCCAGAAATTTAGTGATCATCTCATCAAAAGTGTGGATCGAATTCTTTGGAAGTCGATCGAACCATGAAGTCGCATGATGAGTGAGAGAATAGGGGAACAAGTATAAACGTAGGCTGTCTTCGGCGACGCCATGTTGTTTCATGCTTTGGGTGACAGTTAAAAATTTGTCGAGATGCCTGTTGGCATCGTCACCCTGCAATCCGTGGAACTGGCACGTATTCTGGATCTGTTGTATCATGTGGTGTTTTAATCCAAAATCCGTGGCTCCAATGGTGAGTGGTGCAATTGGTCCACCCCTCCCTTGCATAGTAGGTTGACACAGTTCCTCCATAGTTCGGGTGTCAGGAACTGGCTCATCCTTGGGAAGGAATGGGGGCTCGTCGTTCATTTTTAATGTGTGTTCTTCTTCAACAATACGTAACTCGGGTACGTTTTTCTTCTTTTTATTCTTTGTTTGTGAACGAGTGCGCATGCACAAAAAATTAGTTTTCAACACAAGATCGAGGCAAAACTACAGCGAACTTAAACCCAATAATCACAAATGAACAGCTCCTTTAAAAAAGGTACACTATTCACAAGGATACAATGGTAAGTTTTTAATCTTTTAGGTTTGGGAACTTATTATGTTCACACCCCCAGTTGGTAGGTGTTCTGCCTTGGTTTGCGGTGGTAAACTTTTATGTAATTATATTCACAGTAAAATGTTTTTGGCTTTTCGTGTATGGGTGAAAAAAAAACTTGGACAATATTTTTGAAACTGATTCGTTAACCGAAATCGTTCCTTTAAGATTACTCGCAGGCTGGCGGGAGGAAATAAAAGGATCCCTCTTAAGTTCGCAATTTAATGTCAGAACTTACCTTAAACCAACTGTATAGGTTGTAATCGTAAAGATACGAAGTAATTTAACTTCACAGTTTGTTTTGTTGTTTATGATTTGTTTGGTGTTGTTAACACTTCAGGAGAAATGTTAATGAACGTTTTCAGATATGATTTTGCTTTTCTTAAAAATTTACAAAGTGGTGATATTTGTACAGGAGGGTTTTTGAAAATCACTAAACTTTTACCGTTTTAAAATACGCAACAACCTCCCCGGCAGCGGCGCCAAATTTTGACTCCTCCCAAACCAACCAGTCAGCCGTGTGCAGCTGTTAGGCCCACCTGGGAGAAAGTGCAAGTTAATATTGACCGTGGAAATATAGGGAAATCCCCGGATCGTTAAATCACAACGAGATTGAAATTGTATTTGTAAACGGATAGGAGAGTGAGTGGTACTGAGGACAGTAACAAAGATGATTTGAGGGTTGATTATACTACTGATTGCTTGATATTTGGAAAATATGAAATTATAACAGAAATACAGATATAAGCACAAAATCAGATAATCAGATAACAGACAGAGAAAAGTGGTTTTTAACAAGTTACAAACTACAGGGGTTAAAAGTGAAACTTTTGAAAACTTAATATTAAAGAAAATAGAAAATAAAATTGAAATTATGAAAATGATTATTATAATATTTAATTATTATTTAATTAATAAAACTTAATTAAAATCTAATTTAAAACTTAATTTAAATTAACTAAAAATTACAACTATAACAAATAAACCTAAAAACTTATAACAATAATTTCTAAACTTAAATAAGAACTTGAAGAAAGTATAAAAAATGAAAATAAATATTTTTGTCTTTTTATGAGTATTTTATTAATTATAAACTATTTAATTTAATTAATCTAATTAAACTATTTTAAATTACTATTAATACTAAATTACCTTAGAAAATTATGATAAAATTTATAAAACTATTTAAACACTACAGGAATACTACAAAATTATAAAAAATTGCTAAAAATTATATTTAAGCTAATTGAATAATTAATTACTTATTAATCAATTTTAAGCTAATTTAATTAATTTAAATAAGAAAATTAGAAAATGAACAGTGGAAATTATGAAACTATTTTTTAAAAGTCTTAACTACTTTATAAAACTTAGGAAAAATATAAAATTCTACTTTAGTTAATTAAAATTAAATAAATCTATTTAATTACTAATATTACTTATTTAATTATTTAAATTAGTTTTAAATCTAATTAATAGTAATCTGCTTAGGAAAATTCTAATAAAATTATTTTAACTACTTTAAAGTACTAAGTAATTTATAAAATTATAAAATTGGACAAGTGCTTATTAATAAGCTAAGATGAAAATTAATTAGATAATTTCTATTAAATAGAAGCTATCACTATTTTTATGTTTGCTTTTTCTGGTTTTTCTTTTATAAAACTACTTAAATACTTAAATAATGAAACTTTAATAAAGACAACTACTTTAGAACCTTGAAATAAGCACTGAGAGTGCTTATAAGCTTATACAATTGACTATGGTTGATCAAACTAAGAAATAAGCTAAATTGAGGTTATGTGGGGTCCAATATGGTGAAATCTGGATTACCTAAGTTACTTATACCTAATTAAGCTAGATTTAATAAGATAAGCTCCTAGGATAAGCTGGAAAGCCCAAATAAGAACTTGCTTATTTGGTTTCTGACTCAGAAGTGGGACAGAGTTTAGGGACAAGTTTAGGTGGGGTCCACTGATCTATAGGTCAAACTAAAGGTCAAGTTTTGAACCTGGGTAGGAGGGGGTTGTAATATGCTAATTAGAAGGTGTGGGGCCCACTGAGTTGGCCACAAATCACCACCAAAGTGGTGGTGATGGACTGGGTCTGAATGAGCAGGGCACACCTTTGCCCTGCAAGTGAGTTTGAGGGTCTGTGGGGCCCAGAGTAAAATTCCTAAAAATATAACACAGATGGAATATTGAAGATGAGGTGGTAGATTACCAATCCACAAAAGCACAAAACCTAGATCCTAATACTAAAATCTACAAAATTCCCACAAGTTTTGTGAAAATCTGATAATGGTAATTTTGACTTTTGATGAAAATGAACTAGGTTGACTAATTTGGATTTCTAATGATCACTACAGATTGTATATGTTATATTAAGCTATTGTAAGGCTAAAATAAGCTATATGAGTTACTTATAAGCTATTGGGTGGGTTTTTGAGACAAATATCCTTGACAGTTAACTGTCAAGGAATTTGGAGTTGGATTTTGACTTTATCACTAATGACCTATTGATTTTATGCTTAATTTGTGATACTAGGACCTAAGCAAACATGTTTGAACCAGAAACAACAACTACAATACCCTTAAGGTCAATGAATCCTACTGATCCAAACACACCCTAATCTAGACTGTTTTAAGTTTTAAGTAGCTAAAGCTATAAAAGCTTATCCTACTGATCCAACATAACTTATTATGTTATATTAAGTATTAATAAGTGCTTAGAAACAGAAATTAACCATAAATACACAAGATTGCTTATAATACTAGATTGACTGTGAAACTTTTGAGTTTTAGCAATTATGATTTCTAATAAACAAGATAATATTCTAATGTTATATTATTATTATTTAAGACTAAATAAGCATTAAACAACTGAAAAAGCAAGTAATGAACAAAGCTAGAGTATAAAGACAATAATGAGATTTCAAAAACTTACAAGGTGCTTTCCTGCTTAAACCATGAACCAAGAACAACTTATTTCCTCCCCTGAGGATCTAAACCAATACTCCAAAGCTGCTTTATGCTTCCAAATCTCTTCTGAAACTCAGAAATCAAGAACAAATGCCACAGTTGACTTTCTTTGACCAAATTTGTATATGATGAATTTTTTATCTTATACTGATTTGTAGATTACTAAAAGCTTTATTTAGCTTATGGGAGCTTATATGAGCTTACTCAATCCATGAAACCATACAGTATCAACAACACAGCTTATTGAGATTTTTTTATATGAAATTGAAAATGGCACAACTTGAGATAACAACACAAACTTGAATTTTATTAACTGAAAAGATTACTAATACACTGAGGATACTTAAACTGAAACTTGAAAGCTTAGATTACCCTTGAACTTCTAAAACAAATTATACGACATACACTTTTTTAAAATTAAACTAGATAGCATACTCCTCTGCTTCTCTTTCCTTTTATAAGCTTCAATTAGGTTTAGGAACATCTTCTGAGCTTTTCCCACTTCATCTGAGCCATCCATTTCTCTGAATTGATCAAGACCGTTTAAATGAAAAATGGCGCCAAAGTCCTCCACGTTAACTTGGGGCCAAAGGTCTTCAATTAAGAATCATTGGAGTGTTGTGGAGGTGTCAGGAGGCAAAGGAGAGTGTTTTAAGGACAAGTTGGATTATTATGATGAAAACAAAGGTTTAGGAATGGTTTGGAGTATGAATTGCATTAAATGGGGTGTGGGTTTATCTGTGAGGTGGAGGTATGAGGTGAGGGGGTAGGTGGTGAGGTGGAAAGGTGAGGAGGTGGTGGAAAACCACCCTGGTTTCAGGTAATCAGGGGTGAGGGTGGAGGGTGAACAGTGGTGGTGGTTTGGGCGGTATTTGGTGGTCAAACGGGGTCAAACCCGTTATTATTAAAAGGGGGTGTTGGACTGGGCTTAGGAATGGGCTAGGGGTGTGTGTGGGTTGGGTAGTTTAGGTGGGTTGGATTTGTGGATTAAATAAATAAAAGGGTCCGGTTTGGTTATGGTGTACACAAGGACCAATTATGTAATTTGGGTAAAATAGAGGGACTGAATTTATGATTTTCTCAAAGTATTTTCAAGTGCTATTTTTGCCAAATATGATAAACCAAGGACCAATTTATTATTATTTTCATTTTAAAAATATCCAGGGACCTTTTCTGTAATTTCTCAAACTCCAGGGACCATTATTGTAAATTTGGATTTTTAAGGGACTGTGTTTGTAATTTCTCAAAAGTTTATCAAAATTGTTCCATTTTGTCATTCATGCATAGTACAAGGGTATTATTTGTAAATTACCAAGTTTTGAATACCCAGGGACTATTTTTGCCAATTTTGTAACCTGAGGGGTAAAAGTTGCCAGTTTGTGTAAACTTTCATCCAGGGATCATTTGTGAATATTTTTGGTTTCCCAAGGACTTAAGTTGACTTTTCATTCATTTTAAACCTTCAGGGACTAGTTTTGTCAATATTTGAAACTTGAGGGACTGAAACTGCCAATTATGCAAACTTTGTACGTTTTTCATTTGTTTTTGCATATTTTGTATTTGAAACATATAAAACACTCTTCTAAGATATTTTAAGTATTATGATGCATTTTTGAGTGTTTTTGTATGTTTTGGCAGCTCAGATTGGTATAAAATGATGAGTATTTAGACACTCATCAATGCTTTACAATGCTTTGCCTAAGAAAGAATATGAAAGAGTCTTTATGTGTAAAACCGCCAAAGAAATTTGGAAATCTTTAATAGTCACTCATCAAGGAAACTCACAAGTTAAGGATAACAAAATTGATCTTCTTGTTCAACAATATCAACAATTTGTTATTCCCGAAGATGAGATTATTGATAGTGCATTTGCTAGGTTTAACACTATTATTATTTCTGTGGAAAACTAGAAGGGGGGTTGAATAGTTTACCGCTTTTTAACTTCATTATCTTTCAAAACGTTACGTTTGTTTAAAGATATAAACTCAAATTACTTGTTTAATTCTTTAAAAATATTTACGTGTAATTAACGATTCTAACTAAAGACACTATGTAATAAGCAAAGACAAAGAGAGAAATGATCAAACCACAACACGATTGTTTATCGTGGTTCGGCTACAAGGACTCTTTTTCCTTGCCCTACATCCACGCCCCGAGTTTCCAACTCGAGAGTTATAAGCACTAATCAACAAGCTCCTTTCCCGGTGGAGAAACCTGTACAACGTCGTTTACACTTTTACCGACACTAAGCTAGATGTCGAGTTCTTTTACAAGGGTACAACCACTCCCGTCGTCGCTTACACTTTTACCGACACTAAGCTAGATGTCGAGTTCTTTTACAAGGGTACAACCACTCCCGTTAGTTCTTTTACAAGGGTACAACAACTCTCGTCACACTTTGTATTTTGAGGCCTAAAATACTAACCGATCACTTCTACACACAATACAAATGAAGTATAAACTACCAAAGCTTATACATAACAAAGCTAACAAGTCTTGCAACTTTTGAGTTGAAACTTGTAATTTCTTGGATGAACTTGTGAACTCCCTTGCTACATAAGAGGATCACACAAGTCAAATGTTACTGAGTCTATGATTGCTGAGCGCAGGTATGTGTTGTCTATTCCGCTATTTTGACTTACCATATGTATTAATGCTCCTTTTACTTTCTAATGCATCCGTTGTTGCTTGTGTAGGTGGTTGATCAGCCATGGTTTGCGCCTAGCTGCTATGGGTACGTTGGAGTCTCCTGAGGTCGTAGAGGACTTTGGGAGGGTCGTGGAGTGCGATGTGGCACGCGGCAAGGCCCAGGCTGTGGAGGAGCTTCATGAGAGCAAGATGCTGAATGTGCCACTTGCAGAAGTCCCTGGGTACAACGCAGATGCGTTTGATGAGCTGGTGGAGGCGATGGAAAAGATGAAAGTCTTTGACTTTCCTTAGATTGCCCGCTTGGAGCGTGACCAGGACTATCCCATCAGCGTGATCATGCAGGGCCTAACGCTGGCTAAGCACATAGCTGAGGATGCAGAGGCGCACCCTGATTATTTTTTGAAGCCGGATGAATCGCAGCTGATGGTGCCTGTTTTTGTCCACCCTCGCCACATGTTTAATCCCTTCACTTTTGAGAAGGAGATTTCGTTGAAGGAGTGCCTAGAGGCACATGAGACAAGAGCTTCTCGCAAGAAGGGCGTGAAGGGAAAAGCTATCCTTTGTGGTGTTGGCGCAGCCCATCTTCCTCGGTCTGATGGGATTCCCGTTAGCGTACCAACGATGTCTCAGGACGATAGCAGCCTACTGAGGAAGCTAAGTGAGGCTGGGGAGTTGGCATCCACAGCTAGTAGCTCAAGTCACAAGCGTGATCATAGCGTTTAGATGTGAATTTTTATATTTATAACTTGTATAAACTCGTAGTTCGCATTAATAATAATGTTTATTTTGTTTCGTACGTCTTGTTCTGTACTTAGATTGTTTTCTTTGTAAAAGATCATCCAAGAGCCAAATTGATAATGCGACGTAATTAAAATGATTTAGATTAAGTACATGACTTAAAAAATCATAAAGGTGAATACAAACTTGTTGTTGTTTTGCAAAGAGTATATCAAAATGACCAAGAGTCTTGGCTCGTGAATTGCTAAGCATGTACGGTGTACGTGATATTGCGCAGTCTTCGTGGAATGTGCATGTAAACTTACTTCAACGTCTTGAAGGTAAGGTGCTTAGCAAGGATGCGTGATCCAGTGTTGATGGGTTTGCAACCCTTTTACTCAACGAGTTAGTTAGTAGGTTGACTCAACCTTTCTGCTATCGTAGGTCTTAATAAGTGCATGCACGCCATGTAGGCAAAATATAAAATAACAATACTGAAACATAATAAAAATGTGCGCAATAAAGTTAAGTGTGTTATGGAGTTAGCTAGAAACCACAATGTTTTATTAATACTTGCAAGTTTTTGGAAGATAAAAGACAATTCCTAAAAAAAAGAAAATTCAAAGACAGACATTTATTGGGCACATACTAAAGTGCAAGGTTGTCTGTTTGTGGGCCGTAGTCTTTCCTAAAGATAGCATCTTTTTATATTGTAGATATTCCACGTGCGTGCCAGCTCGTGGCCTTCCATATCGCGCAGCTTGTATGCACCATTACCTAGTACATCCGTGACCTCATAGGGTCCTTCCCATTTGGGTCCAAGCTTGCCCATGTCTTCTGCATGGCTTGCATCATTAGTGCGGTATACAAAATCTCCTGGCCTTAAAGAAGTGTGTTTGACCTTTGCATCATAATACTTCTTCATCTTTGCTTTAGCCTTCACTTCGCGTATAGCTGCGCGTTCACGCCTTTCTTCCAGCAAGTCCAAGTCTATGCGCCGCTCCTCGTCATTTGTTGTGACGTTTATTTCCGCTGTACGTATAGTTGGCATTCCAATTTCGGCTGGTATGACGGCTTCTGTCCCATAGACAAGAGAGAATGGTGTGTCTCCGGTACTGGTTTTGATTGTCGTGTGGTGCGCCCATAAAACATGTGATAATTCGTCCACCCATTTTCCTTTATGTCTGTCAAGGCGCGCTTTTATTCCTTCGCCTAGACTGCAATTCGCGCGTTCAACCAAGCTATTGGTTTGTGGGTGTTTCACTGAAGCAAAGTGTTGTGTGATGTTTAATTGCACGCACCAATCTTTAAATGGGTTGTCACAGAATTGTTTTCCGTTGTCTGAAATAATTTCCCTAGGTAGTCCGAAGCGACACGCAATGTTGTCCCACACGAAGCGTTTTACCTGGTTGCCAGTGATGCTCATTGCTTTTGCCTCAATCCACTTGGTAAAATAGTGTATGGCTACGATGAGGAATTTTAGCCCTCCTACTGCAACTGGGAAAGGGCCTGCGATGTTAATGCCCTATTTATAGAATGGCCATGGTGAGGTGATGGGGGTTAACTCTTGTTGTGGTCGGCGCGGAATTAGCCTGTGGACTTGGCAATCGCTGCATTTCTTTATCATGTCCCGTGCGTCGCGGTGCATAGTAGGCCAATAATATCCCGATCATAGGGCGCGCGCTACTACAGACCGTGGTCCTGAGTGCATGCTACATGATTCGACGTGAATTTCTCGGAGTACATAATCTGCTTGAAGAGGTCCAAATCATCGGAGCCAAGGTTGCAGGAATAAACGTCGGTATAGGACGCCATCTCGAAGTTCAACTCTGCGCTGTGAGCCTGGTGAGTGCTTATTCACTCACTTTTATTTGACCAAAAACCGGACTAATGAGACTAAAAACTAACCAATTATGCCAAATTTGTATTGTTTTTGTGTTTGTGATGTGCAGGTACGGATATTACACAAAATGACGAAAAATCACGAGAAAACAACGAAATTGAGCACGAGAGTGGAAGACGGTCAATTAGTCAAAGCTGTGATCTTAAAAGTCAACATTGGACCCTGAAGAATCTTACTTTGTCAAGATCAGTCCTTGGATTACATTATTGGGGAATGACAGAACAAGTCCTTGCAATTTCAGAATGAACACATTTGGTCCCTATATTTTGGAAGCAAAAATCTGTTAATAAAATTAACCTTGGTCCAGAATTTTATCCAATCCACTTTCAAAAGCCCCAAATCCAAAGATACTACCCAGCCCACCTCAACACCAAGCCCATCCACTACAAATTAATATCCGGTCCACTCCATATATCCCTTGGTCAACGAGTCAACAAACCCAAACAATTAATAAAAACTCTTACCCGCTTATTTTACCCCCTTTTTCACCCTCACCCCAGAATTCACTATTCACCATATGAACCCTAATCCCCCAATCTCAAAATTAACAGCAATTAAGGGCTTTTTAGTCAAATTAATGAGCTTCTAGATGATCAAAGTGATGTCAGAGCGTGTCAGGATATCTAAGAAGCACAAAAAGGGACATGTGGCAGTCTATGATTTGATGGAACGCGTCACCAAAGAAGATCCAAGGGCTCTCATCAAGAGGCAAATGATTGGAAATGATCCAATGACTCAGAGGATGCTTGAAGAAACACACCACACGGATTGCCAAGGTGGCAATCCGTGGCTACCCTCCTCACTAGAACCTTCATTCCTCTGCTATAAATAGAGACTAGTAGTAGCTCATTAGGTGTGGAGTTTTCGAATAGCGAAGCTCTACCAAAATCTTTTCTTACTTGTAATTCGCTTTAAAATTCTAGTTGTAACTTTTGATTTTGAATGAAATTCAGATTTTGAAATCTATTTTAGTTTATTTCTGTTTACTTTTCAATATTATTGCTTATTAGTTTAAAAAAATCTCTTCTGCAATTTAGCTTAGTTTTGTTTGTTAATTAGTTTACTCAAATCTTAATTTCAATTCAGTTTTAATATCATTTATGAGTTTCAGAAAATAAGAAAAGAAAAGAAAAAAAATAGTAGTTATAGTTTTCATTGAATTAGTTTACATCTAAGTTTGTTTTTAAATTTTTACATCTCAATCAGTTTTATAGTTTTTGTGAGAATGAATTCTATTGTAAATGTTCATAAGCTTAATGGTTAAATCTAGTCAACTATAGCTGTTTTTGGAGATTTGTGGTTGAATTGGTAGGTTAATTCAGAATTTGAAGGTGTAGCCTGTCACAAAGACAGGCTAGCATAGAGAACCCCCTCTGTTCTGCTGAGGGGGAATCAACTTGTAAGTTCCATTTCATTTTGAGTTCTTATTTTGCATGCTGACTAGTGTAGAATTGATTTGGTTGTAGTTTATTATTACTGTTTCAATTAGTTTATTTGTATCTTTGTTTAGTTTATAGATTTTATAGCTGTAGATTCTGATTTGTTGGATTTAAATGCTTTGGAATTGATTTGAGAATCGGTTGTTGAGTTTAGTCTGTATCATCTTAGCTCAATTTAGATCTGTTAGTTTTAAGTTCTTTGCATTTCATTGTTGTTGGATTTTATTGCTATTTGATAATTGAGTAGTTGATCATTGTGTAGAATTTCTGTGATATGAATTGAGAAGTGGTTTATTGTGCTCATAATTTTAGATCTGTAATGCTAATGCTAGTTGAGGGAATGATGGATCTGTAATTTAGTGTAGTTATATTTGATGAAAATTGCAGTTTGAATCAGTGAGTGTAGTGAACTAGGATTCTGCATAGGTGTTTGGATCAGTTTGAGTTTATGCTTCTGTCATTTGCTGATTATATAGATCTGTGTTTGTTTTCTGTGATTTAGTTGATTTTAGTTGTATTAGATTGATTGATTTAGCTTCTGGTAGTGTAACTCGAGCTTATTTGATAACTAGTTTGGAGTTTAGTAGTTTTGAGCATCAATTCTTAGAGTTAACTGTTGCTATATGGGATGTTTGGGATAATTGACTTTTCACAGTCAAACTTGGTTTAGATCATCATTTAAAATTGAGTTAGCTGTAATTTGATCATAAAAGTAGTTTAGGAGTGATTTGTAGTTGATTTAAGTAGTTGGGTGGCCATTTGCATTTCTATTTCAAATTTCACATTACTTAATAGTTTAAATAGATAGTTATGGCATAATCCCCTTTAAGTGCATTAGGTTGTTTATTCTAGCTTGTTTCCAGTTCATAGAGCATATAGAATAGCTCTGCATCATTAGTGTTGCATTTCATTCACTTTTGCATTATCTATTTTTCACCAATTGCATCAGTCATAACAACCCTTTTCATTCACAATTTTTAGTACGATAGAATAGGAATGAGAGCTTGGATTTGGTTGAGTGGACTGTTAGTAACCTAGGGTCTTTGAGTTTTAGTTAACTTTGCAATTTAGGATTTGTTAGTGAGTTAGAATTACGCTGCAATAACCCCCCTAGTTTCTGTATGCCCTGCACCATTGATATTGTCCAAACTGCCATACTTCATAAACTCAGTTCTTGTTAGTTATTTGATATTATTGCTTGAGTATTGGTTTTATGTATAGCTCATTAGACTAGCTTGTTAGATCTGAGTTTGGTTTGGAAGGTTTAGCGTTGTTTGTTCAGCTTATTTTGCATCTCAATTAGCCCCTTTAGGACTACTTCTGCCCTGCTCCTCAAATTTGTTGTTCATAGCCTTATATTCCAGCTTGTGCTAGAAGCTCATATTATCATAAACTTTGTTCTGAGTACTCCTTTGTAGTTTATCATTTGTCCCATCTTACTTTTGCATCTGAGCTAATTTTGTTACTTGTGTGTAACTGCTTATTTGCACATTTGTGAGACAGAGGTCTGCTAGTAATTTTGAGACCTGCTTTGTGTTAACTTGAGCTTGATGTTGTAATCTTTGATTGTTTCTGAGAATATCTGCATTGATATTAGTAGTTTGTGTCATATTGTTGCTTCTGTATTCAGCTTTTACTTAAACTGCTTTTTAGTTAGCTTATTTTTGAGCTTATTGCAATAAATTTTGAGTATCTGTGTTATTTGAGCTAACTCTTGATCATTTCTTGCATTTACTGAGTTTTATATACCATTTTTAGTCTGAGGGATTAGTTTCATTGTGTACTATTCACAAGTGCTTATAAATAAGCACTTGTGATAAGCTGTTTTACCAGATTAAGCACTTCCACTTTTCATTTTTACTTCAAAATTTTATTCTAAGTTTTTTTTTAATATTTTAGATTTTCTGCAATTTTTCCAGATTTTTCCAAACCTTTTTGCTATTTTTCTTATTTTATTTTGATTTTATTCAATTTTTAAATAGTTTTTTAATAACAAAAATCCATAAAAAATCAGAAAAAGTTGTGAAAAATACAAAAATATTTTTTAGGAAATCTTTTATAATATTTTAGAATTTTTAGATTTAAATTTTCAATTTTCCACTTTAATTTTCTATTTTTCCTTATTTTTAATTCATTTTAAATTCCAAAAATCAATAAAAATTCATAGAAAATAAATAAAAAGCCAAAAAAATATTTTTCTTTTTCTTAAAATTCTTTTTATTAGTTTAAGATTTTTAGAAAATATTTTCAAGTTCGTAGGATCATTTTTCATTAAACGTTACATTTTAAATTTTACTGCTGCATTTCCGTTTTCGCGTTTTTAACTTTGGTGCATAATTAGCTTGTACTCTTTGCATATTTTATACTTGTTTATTATTACTTGAACTATTTGATTGCTATTTTCACTTTCTCACTTTTCAATTCACGATTTCACGAATCGATATTCTCGATTCCATTCGCCTTCGTTGGGAAACGACTCGGGTGATCCGTATTTTACGCGGATCACTTCGATACTATACTATATATTATGTAATTGATTTTCACGATGAATCAATTTTTGGCGCCGTTGCCGGGGAAGGCCGAAGTGAATTTTTGAATATCGTTTTGCAAAATCGTGTTTTGTTAAGCCTTCCTCTACTTTGTATATATATCTCTATAAAAATTGAAAATTTCAAAACACTTTTCCTAAAGTGTTTACAAAATACAAAAAAAAAATAATAAAAGTTACAGCCTCGACTCGATCGAAAGAAAGGGCGTTGTAAACCAAAAAAAGTCTCACAATATAACGAAAACGTAATTTAGTTGTTTATCGGATTATTTCAATTACTACAACCGATTAAGCGGGAAATACGGAAGCTAAGACATTAAATTGCTAGCTGAAGAGAGATCCATTCTTCTCTCCCGTCCCGTCGCGCGTGGTTTTGAAAGAAACGGTTTTCAATTAACTTTACGTTTTAAGAGAAGAAAAACAAAAGAAATAAAAAGTTTTTGAGAAAAAGATAAAAAACAAAAAGATTTTCTTTTCTCTTTTCTTTTTCATTTTCTTTTTGATTTTGCTCGTGGTGTATGCACACCCGTTCTTCTTTTGAGAGTCTTACGTCTCCGTTCTCTAACCCCGAGCGGGTTTTACGACATACGAGTCGGGTTCATTTCCTTGACGACGAGGAGATGAACCAAAACGAAAACAACGGACCCCCGCCGATGGGTGGTCCGCAGCACAATGTTATCCCACCGATTGGACAACAACCGGCATTTGATCCACGTCCGATGGAAGAACAACTCCAATCACCATTCAATGGTGTGAGGAAAGCTATTGTGATTCCGGTCATCAATGCCAACTTTGAGATCAATCACGGATTGCTCAATTTGATCACGGGTATATCCTTTCACGGGTTCGATCACGAAGACCCCTATGCTCACATCAGAAATTTCACCGACATCGCTGAGACGATTAGAATGAACCAAGTTCCTCACGATGTGGTGAAATTGAAGTTATTTCCTTTCTCCTTAAAAGGAGCAGCCCGGACTTGGCTGGAAAAGGAACCGCCCAACTCGATTCACACTTGGAATGATCTCGCTTCCAAGTTTGTGAATTATTTCTATCCTCCCTCTAAAACTTCTAACCTACGTTCTCAAATCTTTCGGTTCCGACAAGCTTTTGATGAAACGTTTAGTGAAGCTTGGGACCGGTTCAAAGATTTGAAGGAAAAATGTCCGAACCACGGGTTCACCGACCTTCAGCAGATTGATACGTTTTATAATAGTTTATGTCATGCTGACCAAGATTCGCTTAACTCTGCTGCGGGTGGTAACTTGTTGGCTAGGAACACGAATGATGCTTTCATGATAATTGAGAATAAAGCTCGTGTGAGAATGTCAAGGAATAAACCTCAAGTGTCTAATAATGGTAAAAATAATGATGAATTGGTAAATATGATTGTGGCTTTAACAAAGAAAGTTGATGCAATGTCTATTGAAAAACCAACCATCAAGTCAATGTGGTTAGTCGCGGTTGTGACACTTGTGGTGGTCCACATTTGTATTATGAATGTCCGGCCACCGGTGCCTTTTCTCATGAGAACGCGTATGCTGCAAACGCGGGTAACAACGGTTACCCACAACCTCAAGGAGAACGTAATCTCCTCAGCTACCGTTCTTCTCATTTTCTTTGACCACCCGTTCTCGAACCACAAAACCAAGTCAATCAAGTCAGTCAGAATCATAATGTTGTGAATCGTAATAATCAAGGAATTCAAAATCAGAATCGAGCTAATAATGGTTTTCAAAATCATAATCAAGGGTTTAATCAAAATCGGGGTTTTCAAGGTAATTACAATCAAGGCCCGCCTCAAGGGAACAATTTTCAAAACCAACAAAACCATGGAAACCCTGGGAATTTTCAGAACGCTAATCATGGAAATCAAAATCATGGTAATTTCCAAAACCGTGGGCAGAATTTTAACAATAATCAAAATCAAGGTGTTATTCAAAATCCGTCGCCCACGGAAGATTTGATTAAGCAATTGATTCAAAACCAACAATCTTTTATGGAAAAATATGAAGAGTCAACACGGTTGTTTGCTAATCAAATCAGTGATATTAACAAACGTTTAAATGATCGACCCTCGGGTTCGGGTATTACATCTTTGCCAAGCAACACGATCGCAAACCCGAGGGGCGAAGTTAAGGCGATCATAACTCGCAGTGGTGCTCAATATGATGGACCCCCAGCTCCTACTACCTCTTCTTCTTCGTCTCCGCCTAAGGTAGTAGACTGTGAGACCGAGGCGACAAAGGACCCGGTTCCTCCTAGTAATAACGAAGGATCTGAAAACGTCCAACCTACGGTTGTCCAAAAGTCAAAAGATAAAGAAAAGGTCGTTTTTGAGAATAATGTGAAATACAAGTCTAAATTGCCATATCCGTCACGATTTAACGATGAAGAGCTCCGTGCTAATTCTAAAAAACAAATGGAAAAATTTCTGGATATTTTTCAAAAATTGCACTTTGATATAAGTTTTATGGATGCTCTCGTGTATATGCCGAAATTTGCTTCCACGTTCAAAAACCTCATAAGTAATAAAGAGAAATTGCTTGAATTAGCCGAAACGCCGATAAATGTTCGATGTTCCGCGATTCTTCTCAAGAAGCTTCCCGAAAAGCTTGGTGACTCGGGAAAGTTTCTCATTCCATGTTCATTGAAAGATCAAGAAGTTTGTAACGCCCTGGCCGATTCGGGTGCGAGTATTAATCTTATGCCATTATCGATCTATGAACAACTTGGAATGAGGGCTCTTAAACCGACGAGAATGACTTTGGAGCTTGCTAATCGATCGATCACTCATCCAGTTGGAATTGCTGAGGACGTTTTTGTTCGTGTGAATTCATGTACTTTTCCGGCAGATTTTGTTGTTGTCAATTTTGAAGCTGATCCGAGAGTTCCTCTAATACTAGGGCGACCATTTTTACGAACCGCTAAAGCCCTAGTAGACCATTTTGAGGATACTCTAACTTTACGACATGATGACGATATCATGATTTTTAAAGCCGATGCTTCGAAATTGAAGAAGTATTCTGTCAAAAGCATCGATGTTTGTGATTATACCTTTGATGATTTTGTTAAAACTTTCGTCTCCGACTCTTCCCCATCATTTCCTCTGATTATGGAATATGATTCTCTTTGGGAAGAGGTCGATGAATTTCTTGCAATTGAAACGATTCCGATTTCTGAGACTGACGAATCTTACTTTGATTCGGAGGGGGATATTATTTTTCTTAATAATTTGATGAACGAAGAACCGTCAATCCCTCCGGATAAAGTTAAGACAAAGATTGAGCTTATAATTGACGATCCTCTTGAGCCCGAGTTCGAAGAATTTTTACCAGACTTTGAGAGTTTTACCTTCGATACGACTGAGGAAATAAGTGGCAATCCCACTTATCGTCCTGATTTTTCTAAACTGACGTATGAAGCTTTTCATTTTGATCACTCGGAAGAGACGAGTCGTGGCAGTACCACTTCTCATGCTTTTATCTCTTTTCCGGAGTATGAGTCATTTCGTTTTGATGAATCTGAATTTGAAATTGAAAAGTTTTCTAAACCTGAATATGAAAGATTCAGTTTTGATCTTGCAGTTGATCATGATCCGGGTGGTGTGTTTAAAAATGAGAATTTGAATGAAAAGTTTTTCCCAACCCTCCCACCCGGAAAGGATTTTAAAAAGAGCTTAAATGATAAAATTCATAATTTTCCAATTATGAAATTTTCTTTTGATAATGATGAGTTTTTCAAGATTGTTATCATGACTTTCTTGCCATTCGTAACGTTTGGTGTAGTTTCTCTTATCCTTCACTCTGTTGGGAGTGAGGATGTTGTATTTGATCCTGGTATCGTTTTTGAAAGTTTTCAACATTAAAATACCATCGGTTATCTCTTCGGGATGGAACTTTTAAATAAATCATATGTTTTTCAAAATATTTTGCATGAAAGCCCGAATGAGATTATTTTTCCACGGTTTTTCCCCAAGGACGAATTAATTCGGGGATCGAGTCAAGCTACGTGACTCGGAAATCAAAAACAAAGCGCTTCGTGGGTGGCAACCCATGCTTATCCAAATTCATCTTCTTAATTTCTATTTTCTAACAAATAACGTGAGGAGGGGGTGCCTCTTCTACTCTTGTGTTCCGTGGTTGTTTGTGATATTTGTTAGGATTGTCCGCGATTTATGATGACTCTCGTGCTCGTTATCATCTCTCCGCTCGAGTTTCATTCATCGGTGCTACTTGGAAATCCTATATCCGTGAATCTTATCGACTAACGTTTTCTTTGGCATAATTAATAAATGGCCTAGAATTTTGTTAGGATTACCTTAACCCGTAAACATTGAGGCCAATGTTTCATTCTAGTCTGGGGGAGGGTGAATCTTCGATTCGATTTTGACCTTGCATTTTTCACAATGTCGTGCACTCTTGCAACTCCGTTTTTCCACCAAAAATTAAAAAATTGAAAATTTCAAAAATTTTGATGAAAAAGTCATGAAAAAGTACAAAAAAAATGAGAAAAAGTTGGAAAAGTTGTGCAAAAATATAATAAAGTTTGAATAAGTGTTTTGACACCTTGTTGACTTTCTTGCTAGCGAGAGTAGGAATAAATATTTTGACTTGACCGGGCGTGTTGAGCCCTAGCTTGTTCCCTTAACCAATGATAATCACATAAGCTTGTGCTAGTTTTGTACACAAGGAGATATAAAATGCGAATTCTTCTTTTAGAATCTGCAAGTTCCTGTACTTGACTTTATACATGCGCAGCTTAAAAGCTTTCGCTAGTCTTTTACATAAGGAGCTATAAAACGCGAATTCTTCTTCTAGAATTTGCAAGTTTCCGTAACTGACTTTATATATGCGTGGCTGATTATCGGCTAAGTATTCGTTGGTTCATTATTTGGAATCTTAAATTGCGAAGAGCGAGAAATGATAGAGTTTATTTAGAAGTTAGATGCTAAACGTGGAGTAGTGGTTCTCTTTAGAGTTCATGAGAGGTACTTGTGGCTTTTTACTCCCATCAGAAACGTCACCAATATATAATAGATGTTCTAGGTTAATTAGTGGTATTTCGGTTTGAATAATATTTAGTTCTTTGTTTTCTTAAGAGAATTTTTGCTTAGAAGTTGGGTACATATCAAGGAACATCAAAAATAAGAGAAAAAAGTGAAAAAATCAAAAGTCAAAATTTGATTATCTATGTGGTTTTGGAGCTACCCGATAAACTTCCATTAATGTTGAGAAAAAAGTCAAGAGTGAAAAGTATGAGAAAAGTGAAAAAAAAAAAAAAAAAAAAAAAAGTGAAAAACGAAGAAAAGTGAAAGTTGAAAGATGTATCGAATAAGAGCTTATGTATAAATAAATTGTTGGCGCGTGAGGTGCATGTTTTTTATTAGTAATCAATTACATGAGGTGCACGTGTAGTACTCCGCAACATATATTTCTGATATTGTATGTACCCAAAATTCCTTGATGTGGACCGAATTTCTATTGCAGTGTTTCTTAAGAGAAAATGAATAACTACTTATCGTTTTAACTTAGGTATCACTATCAGACTAAAAGTTATTGAAACGAGAAAATATGAAGCAATTCATTTCTCAACAAAATAAAATATTGAGATACAAAACCTAGGAAATGGGAGTAAGGAGTTTCCACAAGTAACTGTTATGAGTAGTGTTAGCATCTAACTTGTAGATAAGCTATGATCTCGTTTGTACACTTAGTTTGGGGACTTGTGAAAAATCAAGGATGACGATTTTTATCCATACGGTCACTTTTCTATGAAAAGTGTTTCTACTCGTTGACCCTAATAATTATTGCAAAATAATGAAAGTTCAACAAACCATCACAAGTATGAAGCATGAAAAGTACAAAAAGAGAAGTGTAAGTGGAATAAAGGAAATAAAGGAAAGATTTTGGAAAACGGAGCGTTTTTGGGAATAAATGATTTTATTACTTCTTTCGAACCTCCTTGCTACTTTTCAAAGTTAGTAAAAAGAGTTTTGAAATTAGTAAAAAGAGTTTTGAAATTATTCACTCACTTTTATTTGACCAAAAACCGGACTAATGAGACTAAAAACTAACCAATTATGCCAAATTTGTATTGTTTTTGTGTTTGTGATGTGCAGGTACGGATATTACACAAAATGACGAAAAATCACGAGAAAACAACGAAATCGAGCACGAGAGTGGAAGACGGTCAATTAGTCAAAGCTGTGATCTTAAAAGTTAACATTGGACCCTGAAGAATCTAACTTTGTCAAGATCAGTCCTTGGATTACATTATTGGGGAATGACAGAACAAGTCCTTGCAATTTCAGAATGAACACATTTGGTCCCTATATTTTGGAAGCAAAAATCTGTTAATAAAATTAACCTTGGTCCAGAATTTTATCCAATCCACTTTCAAAAGCCCCAAATCCAAAGATACTACCCAGCCCACCTCAACACCAAGCTCATCCACTACAAATTAATATCCGGTCCACTCCATATATCCCTTGGTCAACGAGTCAACAAACCCAAACAATTAATAAAAACTCTTACCCGCTTATTTTACCCCTTTTTCACCCTCACCCCAGAATTCACTATTCACCATATGAACCCTAATCCCCCAATCTCAAAATTAACAGCAATTAAGGGCTTTTTGGTCAAATTAATGAGCTTCTAGATGATCAAAGTGATGTCAGAGCGTGTCAGGATATCTAAGAAGCACAAAAAGGGACATGTGGCAGCCTATGATTTAATGGAATGCGTCACCAAAGAAGATCCTAGGGCTCTCATCAAGAGGCAAATGATTGGAAATGATCCAATGACTCAGAGGATGCTTGAAGAAACACACCACACGGATTGCCAAGGTGGCAATCCGTGGCTACCCTCCTCACTAGAACCTTCATTCCTCTGCTATAAATAGAGACTAGTAGTAGCTCATTAGGTGTGGAGTTTTTGAATAGCGAAGCTCTGCCAAAATCTTTTCTTACTTGTAATTCGCTTTAAAATTCTAGTTGTAACTTTTGATTTTGAATGAAATTCAGATTTTGAAATCTATTTTAGTTTATTTCTGTTTACTTTTCAATATTATTGCTTATTAGTTTAAAAAAATCTCTTCTGCAATTTAGCTTAGTTTAGTTTGTTAATTAGTTCACTCAAATCTTAATTTCAATTCAGTTTTAATATCATTTATGAGTTTCAGAAAATAAGAAAAGAAAAGAAAAAAAATAGTAGTTATAGTTTTCATTGAATTAGTTTACATCTAAGTTTGTTTTTAAATTTTTACATCTCAATCAGTTTTATAGTTTTTGTGAGAATGAATTCTATTGTAAATGTTCATAAGCTTAATGGTTAAATCTAGTCAACTATAGCTGTTTGTTGGAGATTTGAGGTTGAATTGGTAGGTTAATTCAGAATTTGAAGGTGTAGCCTGTCACAAAGACAGGCTAGCATAGAGAACCCCCTCTGTTTTGCTGAGAGGGAATCAACTTGTAAGTTCCATTTCATTTTGAGTTCTTATTTTGCATGCTGACTAGTGTAGAATTGATTTGGTTGCAGTTTATTATTACTGTTTCAATTAGTTTATTTGTATCTTTGTTTAGTTTATAGATTTTATAGCTGTAGATTCTGATTTGTTGGATTTAAATGCTTTGGAATTGATTTGAGAATTGGTTGTTGAGTTTAGTTTGTATCATCTTAGCTCAATTTAGATCTGTTAGTTGTAAGTTCTTTGCATTTCATTGTTGTTGGATTTTATTGCTATTTGATAATTGAGTAGTTGATCATTGTGTAGAATTTCTGTGATATGAATTAAGAAGTGGTTTATTGTACTCATAATTTTAGATCGGTAATGCTAATGCTAGTTGAGGGAATGATGGATCTGTGATTTAGTGTAGTTATATTTGATGAAAATTGCAGTTTGAATCAGTGAGTGTAGTGAACTAGGATTCTGCATAGGTGTTTGGATCAGTTTGAGTTTATGCTTCTGTCATTTGCTGATTATATAGATCTGTTTTTGTTTTCTGTGATTTAGTTGATTTTAGTTGTATTAGATTGATTGATTTAGCTTCTGGTAGTGTAACTCGAGCGTATTTGATAACTAGTTTGGAGTTTAGTAGTTTTGAGCATCAATTCTTAGAGTTAACTGTTGCTATATGGGATGTTTGGGATAATTGACTTTTGACTGTCAAACTTGGTTTAGATCATCATTTAAAATTGAGTTAGCTGTAATTTGATCATAAAAGTAGTTTAGGAGTGATTTGTAGTTGATTTAAGTAGTTGGGTAGCCATTTGCATTTCTATTTCAAATTTCACATTACTTAATAGTTTAAATAGATAGTTATGGCATAATCCCCTTTAAGTGCATTAGGTTGTTTATTCTAGCTAGTTTCCAGTTCATAGAGCATATAGAATAGCTCTGCATCATTAGTGTTGCATTTCATTCACTTTTGCATTATCTATTTTTCACTAATTGCATCTGTCGTAACAACCCTTTTCATTCATACTTTTGCATCTGAGCTAATTTTGTTACTTGTGTGTAACTGCTTATTTGCACATTTGTGAGACAGAGGTCTGCTAGTAATTTTGAGACCTGCTTTGTGTTAACTTGAGCTTGATGTTGTAATCTTTGATTGTTTCTGAGAATATCTGCATTGATATTAGTAGTTTGTGTCATATTGTTGCTTCTGTATTCAGCTTTTACTTAAACTGCTTTTTAGTTAGCTTATTTTTGAGCTTATTGCAATAAATTTTGAGTATCTGTGTTATTTGAGCTAACTCTTGATCATTTCTTGCATTTACTGAGTTTTATATACCATTTTTAGTCTGAGGGATTAGTTTCATTGTGTAGTATTCACAAGTGCTTATAAATAAGCACTTGTGATAAGCTGTTTTACCAGATTAATCACTTCCACTTTTCATTTTTACTTCAAAATTTTATTCTAAGTTTTTTTAATATTTTAGATTTTCTGGAATTTTTCCAAACCTTTTTGCTATTTTTCTTACTTTATTTTGATTTTATTCAATTTTTAAATAGTTTTTTAATAACAAAAATCCATAAAAAATCAGAAAAAGTTGTGAAAAATACAAAAATATTTTTTAAAAAATCTTTTATAATATTTTAGAATTTTTAGATTTAAATTTTCAATTTTCCACTTTAATTTTCTATGTTTCCTTATTTTTAATTCATTTTAAATTCCAAAAATCAATAAAAATTCATAGAAAATAAATAAAAAGTCAAAAAAATATTTTTCTTTTTCTTAAAATTCTTTTTATTAGTTTAAGATTTTTAGAAAATATTTTCAAGTTCGTAGGATCATTTTTCATTAAACGTTACATTTTAAATTTTACGGTTGCATTTCCGTTTTCGCGTTTTTAACTTTGGTGCATAATTAGCTTGTACTCTTTGCGTATTTTATACTTGTTTGTTATTACTTGAACTATTTGATTGCTATTTTCACTTTCTCACTTTTCAATTCACGATTTCACGAATCGATATTCTCGATTCCATTCGCCTTCGTTGGGAAACGACTCGGGTGATCCGTATTTTACGCGGATCACTTCGATACTATACTATATATATTATATAATTGATTTTCACGATGAATCAGCGCTGCACCCTTCGAGCGTCCTTCTGATCTTGTGGTAAGATTCCTTTGCTTATAAATTCAATGATAGGTGTCATCCATGTAGGATCTTGTTCCTCTATCACCGTGGATACTTCCATCTCCAAATTTGTTTTTTAGAGTTTCCACCAATACCTGTTTTGATAGATGCGCAAAGCTTGTAGATGAGATCTTGTTAAGAGCGCCAGCTTTCCTGTTTTCTCCTCTAGGTACTTGTTTGATTGTAAACCTATCAAAGTTCTGAATCAAAGACTTGGTTTTCTCAAGGTATTGAATCATGTGTTCATCCTTGGCTTCATATTCACCTAGCACGTGGTTAGCTACTAGCCTAGAATCCACATTTGCCTCTAGGTTGTGTACACCCATTTGAATTGCAATATGCAGTCCAGCGAGTAGGGCTTCGTATTCTGCCTCATTGTTTGTGGCTGTGAATTCGAAGCGCAGTGCGTAGGTGAATTCTACCCCCTCTGGGTTAGTAAGGATAAGGCCTGCGCCTGATCCATCCACGCATGAGGATCCGTTTGTGAATAGAACCCATGGTTCTTGTAACTCTGTCTTGCCTGTTGAAGGTGGAGTATCGATATCTGGATTCTCAACAATAAAGTCGGCTAATATCTGCCCCTTGATTGGAGTGCGTGGTCTATACGAGATATTATACTCACTCAACAACACACTCCACTTTTGTAGCCGTCCTGATACGTCAGGTTTAGAGATAACTTGTTTGATGAGCTGGTCCATGATTACAGCTATTGGGTGCGCCTGAAAGTATCTGCGCAGTCTTTTGGCTGCGAATACTAAAGCTAGGACCAGCTTTTCCATAGCGCTGTAGTTAGTCTCTGTCTTTTTCAGTGCCTTGCTTACAAAGTATATGGGTGTTTGGACGGAGTTCCTATCTGTCAATAGTACTGCGCTAACTGCTCCATGGGTTGCAGATAAGTACATGATCAACTCTTCCCCTGGTCGCGGTGCGACAAGTTTGGGAAGTGATGCAAGGTGCTGTTTTAGTTGTTGGAAGGCTTCCTCTGCCTCCTCAATCCAGCGAAAGTCTCCATTTTTTGTGCACTTCACGAGTGTTTTAAAGAAAGGGAGTGATTTGTCTGCTGACTTGGATAAAAACGATTTAGCCCAGCTAGCTTTCCATTTAATGACTGGACTTCTTTCAGTGTGCGCGGTGAGGGGAGATCGATGACAGCTCTTGTCTTTTCTAGGCACGGCTTGATGCCGTCAGGTTCTATTAAATATCCAAGGAACATTCCTTCTGTTGCGCCAAAGGTGCACTTCTTGGGGTTTAACTTCATATTTATCATTCCCAGTGTTTTGAATGTCTCCTCGATGTCGCGCACCAATTCTTCCTCAGTATGACTCTTTATAACAAGGTCATCGACATAAACTTCCAAGTTGCGACCTACTTGTTTTTCAAAAGCCATGTCCACCAATCGCTGGTATGTTGCCCCCGCGTTCTTTAGACCAAAGGGCATTTTTGTGTGGCAATATACCCCTTGACTTGTGTGGAAAGATATTTTTTCTTCATCCTCCTTTGCCATCTGAATTTGATGGTACCCTTTGTATGCATCTAGGAAGCATTTAAAGGGATATCCGCATAGGGATTCTATCTTCCAGTCAATTTCTGGTAGCGGGTAGCAGTCTTGTGGACATGCTTTATTAAGATCAGTGAAGTCTATGCACATTCTCCAACTGCTATCACTCTTTTTTACCATTACTGGTTGGAAAGCCAGTCGTGGTAGTAGACTTCCCGCATAATGCCTGCGTCTACCAGTTTGTGCACTTCTTCCAAGATGGCTTTTGCGCGGTCCGGAGCTTGGCCGCGCTTTTTCTGTCGTATTGGAGGAAATCCTTGTCGGATTTGTAGCTTGTGCTCCGTGATAGATCGCGGTGCGCCAGTCATGTGCTTTGGTTCCCACGCAAAGATACTGATTGGCTTTAAACGGTCAACCTAATTGACCAGGTGATGTTCAACCAAGTCAAACTGCCTAAGAGTCAATCTCCGTGGAAGTATAGGGTTTCCCCGTGTCGTTATATCCCGACGAGGTGTGGATGGTAATCAAAACGGGTTTGTGATCGGGTAAATTTGGACAGGAAAGGGTTTTAAGTGAGTTGTATGATTACACTAAGATATAATGAATGGAAATAACTTAGAAACACTATATAAACAATTACTGATGAACAGATGCACTAAAAACGTGAGCTAAGTCTAAAAACGCGTTCGTTGATTTAAAGTTACGTTAGCGTACGAAATAAAACGCGAGTTTTGTAAAATAAAATACCTACGGATAAAAAAATTACATTTTAACAATCCTAATGATAAAAGAAAATTTTTAGAAAAAGAAAAATAATTTTTACACTATTTATTTATTTATTATTAATTAATTACTATTTTCCTATTTACTTTTAATTATTTAAAATACCCTAAAATACAAATAATTAGGAAATTAACCTAGAAAAATAAAATTTTAATTTGGAAAAATCTAAAATAATATAAAACTAATTTTAAAACTGAAAATATATTTTTGAGACTTTTTAAATAATTATTATTAATTATTAACTAATTATTAATTAATAAAAATAATATTAATTATTAAAAACACTAAATGAAAAGAGAAAATTATGAAAAAAACTACAGAAATTATTTTACAGCTACAAGAACCTAGGAAAATTATAAAAATGAGAAGTGCTTAATGAAAAAGCTAAAAAATAAGCTAAAAGCTTAAATAGAAGCTATCACTTAATTAAATTTTTGACTTTTCTGGATTTTTATTTTACAAACTACTTTAGACGCTGTATTTAGACAACTTTTGTGAAGATAAGTTTTATGAAACTTAAAAATAAGCCTTGAGGAGCTTAATAAGCTTAACAGATGAGCTTTTGGGCTCAAAGGGTTATGTTAAGCTCAAATAAGCTGTGAAATAAGCTACCAGGCTAGGACTAAGGATGATTCAGGATGCAAGCAAGCAAAGTACACTTAGGACAAGCTAAAACTACAATCAAAGCTCACTGAATCAGCTAGTGAGTTCAACTAAGCTAATCCAAATTACCACAACAACAAACAGGCCTGTAGCTCATATGCAGCCCATGTTGGGGCCCACCTGGGTGATCAGAGGACCAAGATGAAGGTGGAAATCAAAAGCCTGCAAGGAGGGCTTTCCAAAATGTCCACAATCAAGCAATAAGCTCAAGTATTGAGCTTATTGTGGGCTTGGAAACAGGGGTTATGAACACTGATATCTCAGTGTATGCAATGAAATGAGGCAAATCATTGGATCAAAATAAGCATATGAGCAAGCAGTAAATGAAAAAACAATCACATGCATAAGAAGACCATGCAACTAGCTTTCTAAATCCACAAATATCTCAGGCTAGAGTGCACTATGGGACAAATGGCAAGCTTATGAAATGTGCCAAAAAGCTATGGAGCAGGGCACAGATATGGAAAACAGATATATAAAAGCTACAAATTAAGCACTAAAATAAGATTAATAAAAATTTAGAAAAATACTATACTCAAGATGAGCAGCAAAACAACATTAACCTAAAAGCACAAAGCTTGGAACTTAATAATAAACCATACACAAAATTATCTATCTTATTCAAAAACTACCAAAGCTGAATTTTGACTTTTTCATTTTTCCTCTCAGTTGACTTTTGTGGATTTTTAATGATCAACACTAATCCTAATTGATGTATTAAGATATTATGAAGCTACTACAAGCTATCTTGACTGGTTTAAATGACACAACAATAATATGGTTTCCTAACTTTGCATCAGTGGGCTGCTAAGGGATTAGAAGCTCACTTTTGACCTTTTACTTTAAAACAACCAAGATAAGGAATTGACTGATGTAATTTGACCCTAACAAAGGAGTCTCAACAGGATTTGACCACTGAAAGGTTCTTAAGCTCAGTCAACCAAAACAATCCAAACACCCCCTTTAAGAGATAATTGATATAATATTTTCCTACATAAGCCTAGCTGACTAATCCTAATCATCAAACTAAGTTACTCCACTATTTTAGAAGGTAGAATGACCATGAAATGCAATAATTTACAGCAAGAACTCATATTTGCAGTTATGGCTAATAAAGGCAATGCAGAGCACAATTGAGCCAACAAGGACTCCAATGAACAAAAGTTCAATGAAAAGCAACATTCCAACTAAGTTACACTAAACAATCATAAAGACAGCAAGCATAAACAGATATACTGAATTGAACACTAAAATACAAAATTTATGGTGAACTGCTTACAGTTGCATCAAATGGAGAAAGCTGAGAACCAGGAACATTCAACATACCCTAATGTCTCCCAAGAGACTCTAAAACCATGAGAATCCCAAGCTCACCCTGCTTCAACCTTCATCTTCCATTTATAATGATTTTTTATTTTCTATTTATTTTTGAGTAATTTTAATGATTTTTTAGTTTTCAAAATGAAAAGAAGTTTTAAACTTATTGAGCTATTAAGAACTTTATGATGAGCTTATATGTGCTGTTAGAACACTAAACATCCATTTTTAACATACTTAAATCTAAAATGGGATTTTGAACAATCTTTGAGCAAAAACTGAAATAAGTAAATAAGACTTGAATTACCAACTGAATTAAGGTTCTATTACACTAAAATGACTAAGAATACAATTTTTAAGCTAAGTTAAACAACTGGGAAAGTAAATTACATTGAAGCAATACTACTCCTACCTTTTACAATTTTAATAACTAAAATCCTACTCATCTTCTCTGCTTCTTTCTCTCTTTTTTTTATAGGCTCCTTTAGGGTTCCTGGCACTTTTCCACTCCTATTTGGGACCATTGGATGAGCAGAAATAATCTGAACCCTTCAATTGCAATTTGGCGAGAAAACGAGGTGTAGCAATTTTGGCAGTTAGTTTGTGTCTGGGATAGATTCTTGTCTGTTTGTTGTTGTTTAGGAGTGTTATGAGTGAGTAGGAGGGGGTGGGAGTTTGAGTATGAGTGGAGGAGGTGATGATGAGGTTGTGGCAGGGCTATGGAATCACGGGTTGGGAAAGAGGGTGAGGTAGAGAAGGTTGACCAAAGGGTTTGACTGGGTATAAAATAAAACGGGGTGAGGGTGGGATTTTATTATTTGTGTATGTTTTGTTTTGGTGGGCTGGGGATTGGGCTAGGGGATGTAATAAGGGGTGAGCTAGGTTAAATAAAAAGGTGTGTTGGGCTAAGTATAATAGAAAAGGGTCCATTTGGTTTTTGTTTTTAAATGAGCATAAGGACCATTCATGTAATTTATGAAAGCTTAAGGGTAAATTCTGCCAAACTTCCAAACTTATCAAAAGGATTAAACTTGCGACAAATTAATTTCCCAAGGGTCCTTTGTTGTTGATTTTCCCACATTAAATTTCCCGGGGACTTGTTTTGCCAAAATTTATAGTTGAGGGGCCTATTTTGCCAATTTGTGAAACTTTTATCCAAGGACCAATATTAAACCTTTTTAAATTCCCAAGGACTTAAGTTGACTTTTCTTTGAATTAATTTTGACCAGGGACTAATTTTGACAATCTTTAAAAGTTCAGGGACCTTTTATGTCAATTTTGGATTTTGAGGGGTAAAAGTTGCCAGTTTGTTAAAAATTTCATCCAGGGATTAATATTAAACAAATTTGATTTCCCAAAGACCAAAGTTGACTTTTCTTTCATTTTAAACCTTCAGGGACTAGTTTTGTCAATTTATGAAACTTGAGGGACTGAAACTGCCAATTATGCAAACTTTGTTCGTTTTTCATTTGTTTTTAAACATTTTGCATCTAAAACATATAAAACACAGTTTTGAGATAATTTCTGTATTTTGATGCATTTCTGAGTGTTTTTGAATATTTTTGCAGTTCAGATTGACTAAAAATGATGAGTGTTTGAGCACTCATCAATCCCCCACACTAAACTATTGCTAGTCCCTAGCAATCTTTTGAGAAAAATTAATGGATTTGAAACTCTTTACCAAAATCCATCACTTCTGGAGTAGCCAGATGTATCGATTCAAGTAAGAATTATGGTCCACCTGATAACCATGTGATTTTGAGCAAACCACCAGCTGTCAACGGATTTGATTAGTCTTTACCAAAAGTCGTTTGCTTATGGACTAGCCAACTCTTGATGGACAAAGTCAACATCTTGGTGAGCTGATTACCAATTATGGTTTTTCCACTGCCTTTACCACAAGCCATAATCTTGCGGGCTTGCCAACTCATTCACTTTTTGGGATATGGCGAGTTGATTTACCATACAATTTTGGGCAAATTGCAAGCCATAAACGGATTTGAGATATCTTTACCAAGAGTCGTTTGCTCCTGGATTAGCCAATCCTTTTGTCGTTTAGACATGGCGGACTGATTACCACAAAAAAAAATTTTGAAGCACAAGTGAAATTTTTTTTTAATTTTTGCCAAAAACGGGGGTACTAGATGGTAAAATGTGATAAAATTCGCTAGAATTCCCCCCCCCCCCCCCCCACACACACTTAGAATTGAATATTGTCCTCAATATTCAAAGTCCCGGCTATTATGCCGACTCTTTGAATGTTAAAAGGGCAACATTACAAGCTAAATGTGGAAACACCATTTTTTCACTTTGTTTTATTTATTATATGTACATGGTAACAACAGCAGGGGCACTCCCCCACACTTAGGGTGAAAACCCTAAGTACATGCTACTGTTTTTGTTTACCGAGTCGCTAGCTTGACTCGACCCCGAATTCATTTGTCCTTGGGGAAGCATGATGTGGAAGAAACAATCTCAATCGGACTTTCATTCAAGATGTTTGGACAAACATTTGAAGTACGTGAAAGTTCCACACCGATGAGATAAGTAGACCCTGGCTTAAGATAGTATAAACTATAAGCGGTGATGCCGGGGTCAAAGATAATGTCTTCATTCCTAAAGGAGTGAAGAACATGAGAAGTCACCCAGTAAGTGAAGAAGAGAAAGAAACTCATGATAAACGTCATGACTAACTCATCATCATCCTCAGGAAAATTCATAGATTCATCATCATAAATCTCATCATTTAAGCTCATGTGATCAAGACATATCCCGGGTGTGTCTAGATCAAAGTAGAAGTTATCATACTCCGGTGGAGATATGATATGAGTGAGTTCACAGGAGAACTCATCGAATGTGAATGAATCATATTCTGGATTGATGTGCGTGAGTTGACAGGAAAACTCATCGAAGGTAAATGATTCATAATCGGGGAGAGAATTATGAGAATGAGAAGTGGTACTGCCACTAATCTTCTCTCTCACAGGATCAAAAGTAAAGGCTTCAAACTCCGGAATAGGATCATCGGAGAAAATGTCACTATCCTTAATGGGGATAGGAGATAAAATAGGTTTCTCTTTGAAAGCCTCGATTTTTGAAATAAGGAGATTGACATTCAATAATGTTGCACGAAGTGCTTCATCCTTGATTTCAGTGTCAGTCTCATCATTCACTTCTTCTAAGCTGACTAGCTCAGAAGGTAATCCTTCCACATGACTGATGTCTCCAGAAGATAAAGAATTTTCATCAGCATGTGAAATACTAAGCTCGATGTTGGGATTAGAGTTTAAAAAAAATTTAGTTTCTCCCATATCGGCTTCAAGGTCAAACAGATCATCATCACTTCCAAATAGAAGTGGATTGATGTGAGTAAGTTCATCTGTGAACTCCTCAATAAGAGGATCAACATCAGAATGAGGCAGTGGTGCCTCTTCATACTCAACTTCTCCATAAGATGTACAATCATCATTAAAATCGGAGAAAGTCTCAAAATGATCTTTTGGATTTTCAGGGTGAGAAGGTAAATCACACACATTATCAAAAGTTCCCTGTGACTCTCCTGGGATTGGGACAAGGTTCTCAACACTAGACTTTATGAATTCGTCCGATTCCTTTTGAGGAACAGTGCTAAGATGCTCATCCCCCATATTTAGAGAGTGAGTGTGAACTTTGGGAGTGATATCAATAGACTGAGGGAGTTTAGAAGTACTAGCAGTTATGGAATTTTCAAGTTCCATTTGATCAACGGCTAGTGACTTCGTCACATTATTTTCTCCCTGATTTTCAATGGAAGGAATTACAACTGATGAATCTGATGAATCTTTTTGAATAATGAAAATGTTATCTTCATCATCATCACTGTCATCATCGTCATCATAAAGAGCAGCATAGCGAAGATAGGCACGTATTTTAGCCGCTCTTTGCTCAACAAGTAATTCTTCCATGCTCATTTCGTTTCTAGCATCTCGTTCTTCAGCAAGTAATTCTGCCATTGATTTCTCACGAGAATCTTGAAACGATGTAGTGGCAAACTCCGCCTTAAGTTTTTGCAAAATTTCATGAGCCTCTAGTAAAAGGTCTTGCTCGGTATCATGAGGAGTTGCTTGGATCATTTGGTACTGTGGAGGTTGGTCTTGAATTGAATAGTCATAATTGTTACAAGGAAATGGATTCCTTGTTTGACAATCCGAGCTAAAGTGAGGACCTCCACAGTATTCACAATAGTAAAACTGACGTGGCTGTGAGTCGTATGTGCTAGAGTCATAATTGTTATCAGGAAACTGCTCATAGACAAGCGTGTTGCCCGATTGACAATCAGAACTGTAGTGTGGGCCACCACAGTACTCACAACAGTTAAACTGTTGAGTCTGGTTCGGTGAGTTGTATGGATATTGGTCGTAACCAACATTTTGACTATTATAACAATCAAAACCTTGGTGAGGACCTCCACAATACTCACAAGAAATGTTTGGTGTATTTTGATACGAAGAATCATTATGATTTGGATAATATGATTCTTGCTCGTATGAATGTGATGGGTAATTGGAAAAATTTGAAGAGTTGTTGAATGAGTTCTGATTAGGATCATAAGCAAATGAATTCCTCGAACCACAAAACAAACAACTTCCGTCTCGAATATCATTACCACATTTCTCACATGTACACCAACGACATGGTAAACCAAAAAGCGGCTCACCACAACCAATACAAGGAATAAAATCCGGAGGTGGGACAAGTGGTGTGCTCTTAGAGCTAGGGATTTCCACCACTTCCGTTATGGTCTCGGGTTTTTGTTCTTGATAGACGTGAAGATTGGGCAAGTCGTTCTTTTCAGTCACTGCCCTAAGCTCTGTACGTTTGCTTGACAAACTTTTAACCGTAAACCGTGAAAGGTTAGGATCAATTCTTGACGGTTTAGGAGCAATTGTGAGCTTAGATTTTTGGACAACCGTAGGTTGGACGTATTTAGCACTTCCATCGTCAGAGGGAAGTACAGGGTCCTTTGTCACCCCAGTTTCTTGTTCCATTTCCCTCACCGGAGAGGGAATAGGAATCGAAGGTCCATCATAATCAACACGACACCTCGACATTTTTGACAAGGCCATAAGTTTTTCAATTTTGCTCTTAAAGGCCCTTTGTTCAAAGAAATCGTCATCGAGAGATGCCATTAGAATCAATTACAGGACAAGTGGAAGAAGTTAGAATCAAAAGGATAGAGGGTAAAGGAATGAAAAATCAAAGATGTGAGAGGGTAAAGGTGAACATTTTTGGAATTTTTGGAAAACATTTTATAAGAAAGAAAATCGTTTTGTGTTTTTGCGTTCGTTGAAAACTAATTTTAAAAAGTTTTCGGGAACTGTTTTATTTTTGTCATAAGAAAATATGAACAAGGGATGGTAAATATACAATGAGTATATATCCAGATTCACTAATCTGTAAAACCGTTTAGAATACGCGCACAACCTCCCCGGCAGCGGCGCCAAAATTTGATTGGCTTTAAACGATCAACCTAATTGACCAGGTGATGGTCAACCAAGTCAAACTGCTTAAGAGTAAATCTCCGTGGAAGTATAGGGTTTCCCCGGGTCGTTATGTCCCGACGAGGTGTGGATGGTAATCAAAACGGGTTTGTGATCGGGTGAATTTGGACAGGAAAGGGTTTTAAGTGAGTTGTATGATTACACTAAGATATAAGGAATGGAAATAACTTAGAAATACTATATAAACAATTACTGATGAACAGATGCACTAAAAACGTGAGCTAAGTCTAAAAACGCGTTCGTTGATTTAAAGTTACGTTAGCGTACGAAATAAAACGCGAGTTTTGTAAAATAAAATACCTATGGATATAAAAATTACATTTTAACAATCCTAATGATAAAAGAAAATTTTTAGAAAAAGAAAAATGTGGAAAACTAGAAGGGGGGGTTGAATAGTTTTACGTCTTTTTAATTTTATTTTGAAAACTTAGTTTAGTTTTAAAACCTTGTTTGCTTTAAAACTTTGATTCAATCTTATGTGAACTCAAATCTTGAACAATATGAACAAGTATGTCTAAGTATAAACAATAATAATAATGTATGCTAAGTATGTGAAATCAACACATGCATAATATAAACAATTGTAGCTATATACGAGAGATAAGTACGTAATCGTTTATTTTATAATCCTTAGTTGTATTGTGTATGAAAACTATACTTGATCGAAATGATCAATTATATGTATGTAGCCCTTTTAGTTTGATTGTAAAAACTTTATTTTGTGAATAAAACTTTCGTTTGATCTTTAAGTAAAATCAATACTAGCACTATATGAGCAACTATATATATACGTCTACGTCTACAAAAGTAATAACGATATAAGCAAGATAATAAGTAAGGTATGGAAAGATCTAACCGCGAGACAAAGGATTTATAGTGGTTCGGCTACAAGGACACCTTCCTTGCCCTACTCCACTCCTCGAGTCACCTACTCGAGAGTTTTCTTCACTATGTCAACAAGCTCCCTTATGGCGGAGAAAACCTTACACACCTTGGCTTACACAAGTTAACGACACTAAGCTAAATGTCGAGTTCTAATCGTAGCTAGAACCAATCGCACACCAAATATCACACCACGTGATCTTCACACCTTAATCACACCTTCACACCTTTTTCAAGACTTCACACCGTCTTCACACCTTATCAATCTTCACACCTTCTTCACAACTACTTCACACCAATCTACTACACACCTATCTTCACAACTACTTCACACCAACTATCTTTACTACAATCTACTAGCCAATCACACTATCTATATTCCTAACACAACTATCTACAATCAAATATTCACAACACACTACACAAGATATATGTAAATATTCTTGATGATGCACCAACAACTTGGATGTGGAGGTCACAACAAGTTGTAATACTTCTTGTCTTGGAGGATAGAAGTATTCTTCTCTTGCACTTGAGAGGATGATGTAAGAATCACTTTGAAACAAAGGATTATGTATTTATGATCAAAGGATTTAGAGAATAGAAATGGGGATCTAGAACAGAAAGTTTAGGAGTGCAAAAGGTGAGAAAATTCTGTGGGATGAACCAATATTTATAGGGAGAAAAAATACTGTTCTGGAGCGTAGCCGGTCCCCTTAATTAGGGGCCGGTCCCCTTAATAATTAAGGGGGCCGCCTAGGGAATTAAGGGGGCCGCCCCTCCAGAACGTTGGGTTTATTTGTCTTTTTGTGGGGAAGGTTTTTCTGGATTAGATTTGCCATTTTTGGTTGGAAATTTGAATTCATATATTTATAATGAATTAAACATATTCCTTTAATTCCAAAAATGTTTTGTAAAAGGTATAAAATGTTTTGTGACATTTTATAAAAAGTCTAGTGTTTAAGAAAATTGTTCCTTTGATCATAGAATGCAATAAACACTTTGTTTATTCATACCTTAAGTGATTTGGATGTAAAGACAAATGTTAAGCTCTAAAAACTTATTTACGTCATAAGTTTTAGATTAATGAGTTTATGCTTTGTAATTATCAAAACATAGAGACATTGTTAATATGTTAACAATGTTTTTAGACATTATTAATTTATGTCAACAATCTCCCCCTTTTTGATGATTACAAAACCTTAAACTCTTTAAACCTAAAAATTAATTTTTAGACAAGTATTAGAGTTTAACATTCACTTCTCCCCCTTTTTGTAAAATCAAAAAGGTTATGCCGACTAGCTTCGTAAATGAAGTTAGACGGGATAAAATCTCCCCCTTGATGTGTGCTCCCCTTTGTTCGATGGCACCAAGGGATCGAGATATGGAATGCTCGCAAGAAAAATATTAGAAGCACAAGCATATATAGAAGAATATGCAATATACAAATAACAAGCATAGTAAACAAATATAAAGGATACATAACAATTAATTCAAAGTGATTATGTTAAAAGATCCTAATTTGCCAAAGAGAGCCATCGGACTTGCTTGTAACAAAAGGTTGGTTGATTCGAATTTGAAAGTGAAAATCATAAGCATATGGTATGCTTAGATGGTTGATGATGGAGTGTTTGGAATGAGGATGGTTGAGTTAGGATAAGGTTGTTGGATTAATGGAGGTTGTTGGATTAATGGAGGTATATGTTCGGGTCATGAATGTTGGATAGTTTGGTGGTGGAGAGTTTGTAGCGGAAGAGGTTGATTAAGGTTTTGGATGTTGTTCAAGTGAGGGTATTGGATGTGATCTAGTGAGAAGATATTCAATCCAAGTGTTCATTGAATGCAATGGTTTTTAGGAGAAAGATGCAACAAGGTCAATTGTTGACATGCTTCTCAAGTTGATTTATGTTGTGTGGTGATGAGGGTGATCTAGATGAAGATGGATTCAAATTGCGTTGAGCAAGATGTAAGGCTAAAAGAGCACTAAGCTCATGGGCTTCTTTTAGCGCCTCAACGAACTTCAAGTGTTCGGAGGAAGGTGATGGTGGTAGAGCATGATAGTTGTATTGGGTGATGGTTTGAACATGCAACATAGGAATGGCATGTGAAGTTGTAGGATGTGGTGGTGATACTCTTGGTGGTGGAGACATGTTTGAGCTTGGATAATCATGAAAGCATGATATGGGTGGAAGAGATCCTTCATGAGTGGATGGTGTTTTTGTTGAATGAGCAACATGTAAAGTGTTGGTAATGAGGTTGGGATTATTGTTTTGGGATTGTGCATGCTCATCATAAGAAGGAGCATTAGTCGAAGCACGAATGGATGATTTGTTGTTAAATGGATCATTTGTGTGAGAGTGAGGTTTAGGTGTTGGTTGATTATGAACAACATCGCTTGAGTTGTGAAAAGATTATGAGGTTTGAGTGTAATGTAGAAGGATATGGGTGAGTAAAGGTTTTTTGATATGTAATGTTGGTGAGAAGGAAAGTGAGGTGTTAGGTAAGTAATGTTTGAAAACATAGGAGGAATTTGGTGTTGAATGTTTGACAACGTCATTTGATTTGACGGAATTTTAAAGGAAGTTAGGCTTTCTTCTCCAAACAAGTTTCTTGGTGGTTTTGGTTTGATGGGAGAGGAAATGATGAGATGAGTGGAGATTGAGAGGAATGAGAGTGTTTATAATGTAGGATTGGTGGGATCAAGGATGGATAAACATTGATGGAAGGTTTAGGATAAAATAGGTTTGTGAATTTTGGGAAGTGTAGGATGAAATGGGCTAAAAAAATAGAAAAGGGAAACAACACCTTCGACCATCAGATGGCCGGTCCCCTTAATTGGAGGCCGGTCCCCTTAATAATTAAGGGGGCCGCCTTATGATTTAAGGGGGCCGCCCATCTGGTGATTCCCAGATTGCCAGAAAAGGGTTTTTGGTAGTGAATTGCAGAAAGGTTGTGTTTTTGGTTTCAAACAAGTCCAACTCTTTGAGGCAATCAAGCATATACTAATTATGTAGGCAATTATGTAGCCAAAGCATGTTAACCAAGGAGATTAAGTAAACAAGCAATTTCATCTAGCATGCAAACATACTCATCAAGCAAGTAAAATATAAGTGCTAGGAAACAATAAGCAACATCAAGTATTTCATAACTACATAACAATGAGGAATAATCATAATGTGTATCAATGTGCAATAAGTGGGTAGTTATGATAGCATGTATTTCTAGACTTGTTACAAACAAAGTCTTAATGAACAAACCATGGTCCTTTTGATTTGATTTAGTTCACTTATAAGTGTCATTTATATAAATATAGATGACAAATATGAGATCACCATGCATGATTTTAAAAGAGACGTTTTTAGCATTATTCAACAATGTTTGAAAGTAAGTTTTCACTTGGATGTGAGAGTTATTTGAATAAAATAAATTGGGTTTTTACTTCAAAATGTGTGAATGAACGGTAAAGAATATTTTCCCAATCTTTAGTTTTGATCAAAACAAAATTTTGGATATTGATAGTGAAAACATGTTATTTAAAAGTGGGATAGTTATTTCAAAGACTATTTTCCAAGATGTGAGGTTTTTGCATATTTTTAGAGATATTAGATTTTTGACAACAAATATCATAAATCAAATATTTTAAAAAATGTTTATTAAAGATCTCATGCTCAAGAGGATTGGTTAAGCCTATTATTATCTCATGCTATCGTTTCTACATATCCTATGATCCTAAAGGAAATGAAGACGATAATTTATATGTTAGATGCGAGAGTGTTGAATGGGGTGTAACCTAACATCTATAGTTCCTTTGTTTTCGCACGCTTATCTGACTTAATGCCATAGACTACGAGAGCTTGTTTCATCCATATTTTTCTTACGCGAGGGATCTAATCCTACTTCTATATTGACGATTGATCCACTTAACTCATTTCACTTCATCACCATGAGTTTCCTAATAGTGGATATAGAAGATTTCCATTTTCTATTTTGTTCGGCAATGAACAATTTTATCTTATTCCTAGGATAGTCAACCAATGATGTTTCTAGGTTATAAGAATATAATCAATTATGTACTAAGCATTAATCTAACTAATCATTTATCTAAGCATGCAAATTATAGTGATGAACTTAAAAGAAACGTGTACCTTTTAGTCTTCAATGGAATATCTTCAAGCACTTCAAGTGACCATGTTGACTTATAGAAGTCATTTGTAGATGATATTCCAACTTCTTCCAAGATTGACAATTTAGCCACTTGGTCCCCATTGTCTCATTGGTCCAAACATATTTAACATTTGACAAGGATGCATGTATGGTGGTAATATTTCCCAAGGATTGTAACTTGGTTGATAATTCCACATTTGATTTCTAGTGTTATTGTAATATTGTCTATTTAGATTTCTTCTAGGTTGAGATGTTTTAGATCTTGGATGATGATTTTTAGGTTTTCTTGGTGGTGGAGTTTTAGATCTAAATTTAGGTTTAGAGGATTCTACTTCGGTCTTTAAGGATGGTTTATAAAAAGTTTTTACTTTTTCATCATTCGCCATGGGTATTTTTCTATCTTTTGTAAGTATATACTTAGGATTTGATTCTAATGATTTTTGTTTACTAGATTCACATTCAAACTTTATACTTTTATTTTCACTAGTTGAAACATTAGTTGAAGTTAATCCTAGACCGGTTTTATCTCCCGAAGTTTCTTGAGCACTTAGTATTTTCTTAAGTGGGTTATTACTATTTTTAAACCTGTCAAGATTGAAAATTTCATCTTTAAGTTTTTCGTTTTCATTTTTAACCTCTAAGCAAGTTTTACATTTTACAAAAACTTCTTTTCCTTTTTCCAAATGTTGTAATTTAATTTTTAATTCGAGTACTTCATTTTCTAATTGATTATTAATATGTTTTAGTGACTTATTTTTAGCTATAACCTTTTGACCTAATTTGCATAACCTATTATATTCACTATCTAGGTCTTTTTCATCTAATGATAAATTTTCGTCACTAAAGTATTCGGTTTCGGGACGTACCTCGCTTGATGTCTTAGCCAAAAGACACTTTTCTTCATTTGTGGTTTCTTTCTTGTCCTCATCGCTATCACTCCAAGCACCTCCAATAAACGCCTTTTGATTTTGATCTCTTGACATCATTGGACACTTTCCGATGAGATGATTTGGATTGCCACATTTAAAACACTTCCTTTCATTATATGGTTGCCTAATGTATCTTCCTCGTCTTTTGAAGAATTTCTTGAAGTCTCGTACTGCCATAGCATACTCTTCATCGTCACTTTTGGAGGTTGAGCATTCTTCGTCACTAGAGTCCTTTTTAGCTTTCAACGCAATTGATTTGCTTTGCTCCCTTTTTCCTTTGACCATCTCGGAGTCTTTCTTTATTATTTCTTCGTAGACCTTTAAGTTACCGATCAATTCGTCAAGTTGTAGAGTTGACAAATTCTTTGATTCTTCAATAGCCGTGACTTTAGCTCGCCATTTTGGATGAAGAGCCCTAAGAAATTTCCTGATAAAATTCTTACTAGAAAAATTCTCATCAAGTGCTTTTAGACTTGTGATAATAGTGTTAAACCTAGCAAAAGCATTATCAATTGATTCCTCTTCCGGAATCATAGATTGCTCATATTGTTGCATAAGTAGATCTATTTTGTTATCCTTGACTTGACTATTACCTTGGTGAGTTATTAGTAAAGAATTCCAAATTTCTTTTGCGGTTTCACACATAAAGATCCTTTCGTATTCTTTACGTGGTAACGCATTGTAAATAACCATTTTTGCTTCATTGTTTTTAGAAAATCTTCTTTTTAAATTATCATTTTGTTTTTCAAAAGGTACTATATCATCTTTATTTGTTTCGGGATTATTTTGAGTAGGTAAAAAATCACCATTAGTAATAACATGCCAAAGATCTAGATCCTTTGATTTCACATAAGTTTCGAATCGATTTTTCCAATATAAAAATTCATCACTTTCAAATAGTGGTGGTCTTTGCATAGATTGCCCTTCTAAATATTTTTCAGATGCCATAGATCGTTACAAGTTTTAAAATACAATATATTTTAAAAAACTTGCTAGACGTGGCTCTGGTACCAATTGTGGAAAACTAGAAGGGGGGTTGAATAGTTTTACGTCTTTTTAATTTTATTTTGAAAACTTAGTTTAGTTTTAAAACCTTGTTTGCTTTTAAAACTTTGATTCAATCTTATGTGAACTCAAATCTTGAACAATATGAACAAGTATGTCTAAGTATAAACAATAATAATAATGTATGCTAAGTATGTGAAATCAACACATGCATAATATAAACAATTGTAGCTATATACGAGAGATAAGTACGTAATCGTTTATTTTATAATCCTTAGTTGTATTGTGTATGAAAACTATACTTGATCGAAATGATCAATTATATGTATGTAGCCTTTTTAGTTTGATTGTAAAAACTTTATTTTGTGAATAAAACTTTCGTTTGATCTTTAAGTAAAATCAATACTAGCACTATATGAGCAACTATATATATACGTCTACGTCTACAAAAGTAATAACGATATAAGCAAGATAATAAGTAAGGTATTGAAAGATCTAACCGCGAGACAAAGGATTTATAGTGGTTCGGCTACAAGGACACCTTCCTTGCCCTACTCCACTCCTCGAGTCACCTACTCGAGAGTTTTCTTCACTATGTCAACAAGCTCCCTTATGGCGGAGAAAACCTTACACACCTTGGCTTACACAAGTTAACGACACTAAGCTAAATGTCGAGTTCTAATCGTAGCTAGAACCAATCTCACACCAAATATCACACCACGTGATCTTCATACCTTAATCACACCTTCACACCTTTTTCAAGACTTCACACCGTCTTCACACCTTATCAATCTTCACACCTTCTTCACAACTACTTCACACCAATCTACTACACACCTATCTTCACAACTACTTCACACCAACTATCTTTACTACAATCTACTAGCCAATCACACTATCTATATTCCTAACACAACTATCTACAATCAAATATTCACAACACACTACACAAGATATATGTAAATATTCTTGATGATGCACCAACAACTTGGATGTGGAGGTCACAACAAGTTGTAATACTTCTTGTCTTGGAGGATAGAAGTATTCTTCTCTTGCACTTGAGAGGATGATGTAAGAATCACTTTGAAACAAAGGATTATGTATTTATGATCAAAGGATTTAGAGAATAGAAATGGGGATCTAGAACAGAAAGTTTAGGAGTGCAAAAGGTGAGAAAATTCTGTGGGATGAACCAGTATTTATAGGGAGAAAAAATACTGTTCTGGAGCGTGACCGGTCCCCTTAATTAGGGGCCGGTCCCCTTAATAATTAAGGGGGCCGCCTAGGGAATTAAGGGGGCCGCCCCTCCAGAACGTTGGGTTTATTTGTCTTTTTGTGGGGAAGGTTTTTCTGGATTAGATTTGCCATTTTTGGTTGGAAATTTGAATTCATATATTTATAATGAATTAAACATATTCCTTTAATTCCAAAAATGTTTTGTAAAAGGTATAAAATGTTTTGTGACATTTTATAAAAAGTCTAGTGTTTAAGAAAATTGTTCCTTTGATCATAGAATGCAATAAACACTTTGTTTATTCATACCTTAAGTGATTTGGATGTAAAGACAAATGTTAAGCACTAAAAACTTATTTACGTCATAAGTTTTAGATTAATGAGTTTATGCTTTGTAATTATCAAAACATAGAGACATTGTTAATATGTTAACAATGTTTTTAGACATTATTAATTTATGTCAACAATAAATAATTTTTACACTATTTATTTATTTATTATTAATTAATTACTATTTTCCTATTTACTTTTAATTATTTAAAATACCCTAAAATACAAATAATTAGGAAATTAACCTAGAAAAATAAAATTTTAATTTGGAAAAATCTAAAATAATATAAAACTAATTTTAAAACTGAAAATATATTTTTGAGACTTTTTAAATAATTATTAACTAATTATTAATTAAGAAAAACTAATATTAATTATTAAAAATACTAAATGAAAAGAGAAAAATATGAAAAAATTACAGAAATTATTTTATAGCTACAGGAACTTAGGAAAATTATAAAAATGAGAAGTGCTTAATGAAAAAGCTAAAAAATAAGCTAAAAGCTTAAATAGAAGCTATCACTTTATTAAATTTTTGACTTTTCTGGATTTTTATTTTACAAACTACTTTAGACACTGTATTTAGACAACTTTTGTAAAGATAAGCTTTATGAAACTCAAAAATAAGCCCTGAGGAGCTTAATAAGCTTAACATATGAGCTTTTGGGCTCAAAGGGTTATGTTAAGCTCAAATAAGCTGTGAAATAAGCTACCAGGCTAGGACTAAGGATGATTCAGGATGCAAGCAAGCAAAGTACACTTAGGACAAGCTAAAACTACAATCCAAGCTCACTGAATCAGCTAGTGAGTTCAACTAAGCTAATCCAAATTACCACAACAACAAACAGGCCTACAGCTCATATGCAGCCCATGTTGGGGCCCACCTGGGTGATCAGAGGACCAAGATGAAGGTGGAACTCAAAAGCCTGCAAGGAGGGATTTCCAAAATGTCCACAATCAAGCAATAAGCTCAAGTATTGAGCTTATTGTGGGCTTGGAAAAAGGGGTTATGAACACTGATATCTCAGTGTATGCAATGAAATGAGGCAAATCATTGGATCAAAATAAGCATATGAGCAAGCAGTAAATGAAAAAACAATCACATGCATAAGAAGACCATGCAACTAGCTTTCTAAATCCACAAATATCTCAGGCTAGAGTGCACTATGGGACAAATGGCAAGCTTATGAAATGTGCCAAAAAGCTGTGGAGCAGGGCACAGATATGGAAAACAGATATATAAAAGCTACAAATTAAGCACTAAAATAAGATTAATAAAAATTTAGAAAAATACTATACTCAAGATGAGCAGCAAAACAACATTAACCTAAAAGCACAAAGCTTGGAACTTAATAATAAATCCTACACAAAATTATCTATCTTATTCAAAAACTACCAAAGCTGAATTTTGACTTTTTCATTTTTCCTCTCAGTTGACTTTTGTGGATTTCTAATGATCAACTCTAATCCTAATTGATGTATTAAGATATTATAAAGCTACTAAAAGCAATCTTGACTGGTTTAAATGACACAACAATGATATGGTTTCCTAACTTTGCATCAGTGGGCTGCTAAGGGATTAGAAGCTCACTTTTGACCTTTTTAAAACAACCAAGATAAGGAATTGACTGATGTAATTTGACCCTAACAAAGGAGTCTCAACAGGATTTAACCACTGAAAGGTTCTTAAGCTCAGTCAACCAAAACAATCCAAACACCCCTTTAAGAGACAGTTGATACAATATTTTCCTACATAAGCCTAGCTGACTAATCCTAATCATCAAACTAAGTTACTCCACTATTTTAGAAGGTAGAATGACCATGAAATGCAATAATTTATAGCAAGAACTCATATTTATAGTTATGGCTAATAAAGGCAGTGCAGAGCACAATTGAGCCAACAAGGACTCCAATGAACAAAAGTTCAATGAAAAGCAACATTCCAACTAAGTTACACTAAACAATCATAAAGACAGCAAGCATAAACAGATATACTCAATTGAACACTAAAATACAAAATTTATGATGAACTGCTTACAGTTGCATCAAATGGAGAAAGCTGAGAACCAGGAACATTCAACATACCCTAATGTCTCCCAAGAGACTCTAAAACCATGAGAATCCCAAGCTCACCCTGCTTCAACCTTCATATTCCATTTATAATGATTTTTTATTTTCTATTTATTTTTGAGTAATTTTAATGATTTTTTAGTTTTCAAAATGAAAAGTAGTTTTAAACTTACTGAGCTATTAAGAACTTTATGATGAGCTTATATGTGCTGTTAGAACACTAAACATCCATTTTTAACATACTTAAATCTAAAATGGGATTTTGAACAAGCTTTGAGCAAAAACTAAAATATGTAAATAAGACTTGAATTACCAACTGAATTAAGGTTCTATTACACTGAAATGACTGAGAATACAATTTTTAAGCTAAGTTAAACAACTGGGAAAGTAAATTACATTGAAGCAATACTACTCCTACCTTATAGTATTTTAATAACTAAAATCCTACTCATCTTCTTTGCTTCTTTCTCTTTCTTTTTATAGGCTCCTTTAGGGTTCCTGGCACTTTCCCACTCCTATTTGGGACCATTGGATGAGCAGAAATAATCTGAACCCTTCAATTGCAATTTGGCGGGAAAACGAGGTGTAGCAATTTTGGCAGTTAGTTTGTGTCTGGGATAGATTCTTGTCTGTTTGTTGTTGTTAGGAGTGTTATGAATGAGTATGAGGGGGTGGGAGTTTGAGTGTGAGCGAAGGAGGTGATGATGAGGTTGTGGCAGGGCTATGGAGTCACGGGTTGGGAAAGGGGGTGAGGTGGAGAAGGTTGACCAAAGGGTTTGACTGGGTATAAAATAAAACGGGGTGAGGGTGGGATTTTATTATTTGTGTTTGTTTTGTTTTGGTGGGCTGGGGATTGGGCTTGGGAATGTAATAAAGGGTGGGCTAGGTTAAATAAAAAGGTGTGTTGGGCTAAGTATAATAGAAAGGGTCCATTTGGTTTTTGTTTTTAAATTAGCATAAGGACCATTCATGTAATTTATGAAAGCTTAAGGGTAAATTCTGCCAAACTTCCAAACTTATCAAAAGGATCAAACTTGCCACAAATTAATTTCCCAAGGGTCCTTTGTTGTTGATTTTCCCACATTAAATTTCTCGGGGACTTGTTTTGCCAAAATTCAAAGTTGAGGGGCCTGTTTTGCCAATTTGTGAAACTTTTATCCAAGGACCAATATTAAACCTTTTTAAATTCCCAAGGACTTAAGTTGACTTTTCTTTGAATTAATTTTGACCAGGGACTAATTTTGACAATCTTTGAAAGTTCAGGGACCTTTTATGTCAATTTTGGATTTTGAGGGGTAAAAGTTGCCAGTTTGTTAAAACTTTCATCCAGGGATTAATATTAAATAAATTTGATTTCCCAAAGACCAAAGTTGACTTTTCTTTCATTTTAAACCTTCAAGGACTAGTTTTGTCAATTTATGAAACTTGAGGGACTGAAACTGCCAATTATGCAAACTTTGTTCGTTTTTCATTTGTTTTTAAAAATTTTGCATCTAAAACATATAAAACACTGTTTTGGGATAATTTCTGTATTTTGATGCATTTCTGAGTGTTTTTGAATGTTTTTGCAGTTCAGATTGACTAAAAATGATGAGTGTTTGAGCACTCATCAGATACTTAGGTTCTTTTGCAAGAGTGCGCACACAGCTACTTTACCTTTGTCAGATAGATACCCTCCAATCGATATTTTTTTATCTGGGTAATCAGGGTGAATGGCAACCTTTAGGTTTGGTACTTTAGATGCGCGCTGTTCTGGACCATTTTCCGCCTCATTGGTTACCACGTTTCATTCTTTAGGCGGCACCGTGGTATTGTAAAGGGTGACAATCCCTCCTTCTACTGGAAATTTTAGCATCCCGTGTGTTGTGGATGGTACAACACGCATGGATGATATTTCAGGTCTCCCAATGATGCCGTTGTACGGTGAAGGAGACTTGATTATCATGAAGTTTATCCACGTTGCTGTAGAGTGTTGTTCATCGCCCACAACTACAAGTAAGCGTAGTTTCCCCATAGGCCATATCTTTTCTCCTGTGAAGCCAGTCAGCGACGTCGTAGGTATTAATTGACTTTGTATCTTAGGTCGCAGCCTTTTGAAGCAATGTTGATACAGAATTTCTGTGGATGCTCCTCCATCAATATACATGCGGCGAATATCATGTCCTCCAGTATGTATCTCAATGGTTAGTGGCTCTACGACTGCGTTGTCCGCAGCTAGAGTGGGGAAGGATATTTCATTCTCTGAAGAGAATTTTTGACTGACCTTTTGTTAGGAATACGAATATTCAGATAAAGACTCGGTCACCCCAAGTATTACTCAGCATCACGTAGCTCGTAGAATTATCCTTATTATAGTTAGTACGCAGTTTATTAGTAGTTAAATATGTAAATAGTATTCGTAGAGTGGGTCGGGTCTTTACCCTCTGTCAGCTCACTCTACAGCTCGTTTCATGGAGCACCAACTATTGTAGTATAAATACCCTCTCCCACCCAAGGGAGAGGGTTGGAACTTCTCACACATTCAATCTAATACATTTCTATTTCTTTCACTAGAAGTCTCCCACATCTCTTTCTCTCTCTAAACTTCTTACACTATTTCGATCCATAAATCACAAAACCATACGTGTTTATAATTATGAGTATCCTACAATTGGTATCAAGAGCCATGGTTTCATCCTAGGATTGTTAGTGCTCGAATTTGTAGCTTGTGTTTCTTATATGGTTCGAATGGTATTAGTAGTAAAATCACTTGTTTGATCTTGTTTTGTGATAAGAGTGGTGTTATTCTTGTACTTTCTTCATTAGTAGAGTTATATGCACTTAGGTTTGCATTTGGAGTGGTTGAATCATTCATTTGTTGGGTGTTAAGTGGTAATTTGTGTGATATTTCATACTAGCGAGTTGATAATTCTTAGTAGAGGGTTGACAGGTTTGGTTAGAGAGTTGAGGTAGAGATTTGGCGTTTTGCTATTTCTGGATATAAAGCCAAATCGCTAGACAGTGACGTTTCTGTCCTATTATTCCAGCGAGTTGATATACTCTAGCGAGTTGATCAGAATCTGGTAGCGAGTTGGTCAGTTTTGGTAGCGAGTTGGCAGTCTAGCGAGTTGCCTGACTAGAGATTTGGTTTCCAGCGAGTTGTTCAGATTCCAGCGAGTTGATCTTAGAGAGTTGCCTCCAGCGAGTTGATCTTAGAGAGTTGCCTCCAGTGAGTTGTTTGACTAGCGACTTGTTATTTAGCTACTTGGAATTCTAGCGAGTTGTTCAAGTGTGATTCTAGCGAGTTGATTACTTGCAGTTTGACCTAAGTTGACTATTTTACGTCAAAACTTCAAACGGTCATAACTTTTGAACCGTAACTCCGTTTTCAGCGAATTAGTTGTCAAAACGTCCGGAACAGGCTGAATATTGTGAGGTTTCACCACAAAGTCGTGAAACGAATTTTTCGAGGCCCAAATCACCTCCGGAGTGAAGTTATTGAGGTTTTAAGTTTTAGACCAAATTTTCACTAAACTTTCGAGGCCCAACTTGTATCAACCGAACCAAGATCACAACTAAACAACATATAACCTTGTCAAAACAAACAATCACCACTCTTAACATACAATCACTGCTATGGAATCTTCGTACTCGAAATCTAATGATAATGTACTTCATCAACCAATTAAATTGCCCGATAATGCAAAGAATTGTCGCATTGAATGTTTTCGATCACTCCATACACATCTCAAGGTTCTCTTTGCAAAACCTGGATACTTGGGAGGTTTCAATCGTGCATTCGCAACACTTTTTGGTCAAAATGTTGAGACCTTCACAGTCAAAATGACTCTACACTTAGATCAACTTCAACAACAACTTGAAACAGGTGAATTTTCTGAAGGTAGTTCTATGGCTGCATTATGTGTGATCAACAACCAACTCCAAGCGTTCATTGATTCACGATTCACCGAGGAGTATGATCATGAGTGTCAAATGACGAAAAAGAGCTTTGCTACTCATACGGGAATTGAAGTTGACATTTTCAGAGTCACACTACTCCAACTCATGGGTAATGTGAAGGAGTACATTATGGAAAGAGCACAACATAAACTCAAGCATGAAGACAAGGTGAAGGTATGTCGGGAGCAATCAAGTGATAATATTGTGGATTCAGGTAAAGCATCGGATGCTGGGTCAGTTGTCACCGAAGGCAGAGGATCAGAGACTGATAAGCTTGACACAACGAACAGTTCAATGACTCCTACACGTGATGTGGATGCATATATCAGACCGGAAAAAGAACATGTGTCATGTGCTAAGGTACTCAAACTGTGTAACATGGTTGATAAACAAAAGATTCCTAACAAAGTACAACCGACAAACGATGTCGGTTCAGATGTTGTTGACATGGGAAATAGCAATGTTGACCCATGTGAACAACATATGAAACACAATGAAGTGTCTGTTGTACAATTGTATGTTGCATGAGAACACTGCCTATAACCCTGATGACTCCTTGACCACTAGATTTAATATCCTTAAGGATCAGGTGGCAATGTATGAACAACGTGCTAGATTTGAACTCACTGGACGTGAGCAGAACATGGAATGGCAAATGCGTGCATACATATCTGAAAATAATCTTAAGCGAGAAACATTGAAAAAGGAGTTACAATCTTTGCAAAAACAACTGGATCAAACTGTTAAACAAAAACAAGAGATTCAGAAAGGCTTAAACACACTCAAACATGATTTCAATGAAAAGGAAACAAAACTCCTAAATGATTTCTCTAGTCTTAAAATCCTAAAAAATAAACTTGAGGATAAGTTATACACGCAAGGCCAAACCATTCAAACTACTCAAATGATGCATAAACATAGGAAGTTGAGTGATGATCATAGTGAGAAGGATTCTACTAAGCCAAAAGCCAATTTCCTTAGAAGCGGTATAGGTGCACAACCGGCATTATATGATGCTAACATTATGCTTGAGCCTAATCATGCCCCACCTGATGCTACATCTGATGATGAGGGCAATGAGATAGAAGATAGAACCAGAGAAAAACTTGCTGAGAAATTAAGGGATCCCCAGTGCATAGCTAATAAAATCTTGTACAATTATGATTACTCTGAAGATAATCAATTAGCTATCTTTGTCCCACAAAAGAAATTTACTCCAGAGCAAGTCTTCTGGAACATTGACATGGAAAATATGCAAGCAGAAAGAATAGTGGGAAAAACACGTACAATTTTTCGGATAGCTGGCCCAACCATTTATCCCCTGCACACACCCCAGCATCTAGTACCATATACTCTTCCCACACAGTGTAATACGCTAATTGCGTTATATGTCCTTGGTCAATTATTCGCTGATTTTGATAAAACATGTAAAAAGAGAATAACACCAACGGGTATTACTGAAGGGGAAAGAGGTTTTGAGCAAACAAAACAATGTTACCTAACTGAAGTCATGCCATTTTTCAATCTTCTCAAAGAACATTTTGAGGGCCTTAAAAATACCATTAATGATGATGTGGCTCAAATGAAAAAGGTTTTTAAAGATGTGGAAAATGAGGGTAAACAATTGGCAATTGATCTTAAATACAGTGAAGTTGCGAGGAAAAATATTCTCATCATGAATGAGAATTTGATTACTAAATGTGTTGCTCAGGACGTATTTTATACTGCTACTGATTCTACGTTATCTGCCTGCCAATTTCATGAGATGTCTACTGCATTGACCGCTCTCCAGAATCGTGTTATTGCGCTTGAGGGGGAGAATTTAAAATTGCGTGAGAAAATTCAAAACGATGACCATGATAACATGGTCAGGCATTTGTCAAAACTAGAGGTTGATAATCTTAATTTGCAATTAAAGTATCAACATCTAGAAGAAAGAACCAAAATCCCAAATGCCAAGACATCTTCGGATGCTCCTGAATTTTATACATGTTTTGAATTAGCCAAACGGGATGAAAAAATTCAAGCTCACACGAACACGATTCGAAAGTTGAGGGCACAAATTGCCCAATTAAAGTCAAACAACAATGATGTGATTGGCACCCAAAAACCACTGTCTGTAGATTCTCAGAATTTTCAATTTCAAGATACCATCAATAAATTGCAACATGAAAATGATTGGTTTCGTGCTGAAAATTCGAAAGTTAAACAACATTACAAAGAGTTATATGATTCAATTAAGATCACACGTGATATAAATAATGAAAAGATAACTTCTTTGCTTAATGAGATTGAGAATCTAAAGACTCAAGTTAAAGGGAAAATGCCAATCATCACTTGTGATAATGTTGTTCAAAAGGTTTCTGCTTGTAAGAAGTATGCAATTGATGCTGTGAATATTTCACTTCCTCTTAGGAACAATAGGTCAACTCACTATGCTTATCTCTCGTACCTTAAGGATAGCCTTGACATGCTTCATGAGACTGTAGAAGAGGATAGGATAGTGAAACCACTTGATGATGCTATTGTAGGTGCCTGCTTTCTCACTAATAGATCTCAGGAACTCTTAGAATATGCTATTGGTACATGTCCTAAGATTGATAGCAAGCAAGATAGGTCATCTGCATCATCCTCTATGTCAAAAAACAAGCATGTTACCTTTGCTGAACCCTTGGAAACTTCAGATCCCAACACATCAAAACATGTTCAGCAACCGGAAGTGAAAAAGACTAAAATTCCCATTAGTCCGCCTACAGGAGTAAATAGTAACACTAAAGCTAGAGAGTCCAAACCAAGGAGAAATAGAAGGAATTATAGGACTTCACCTGCTAAAAGTGTTCCTAAAAAGAAAGTAGACGACCACATGAGGAACATTAAGTCCAACTTGAGCAAAATGAGTCATAATTCAAAACCAAATTCACGTTGCAAAACATGTAATGAATGCATAATTTCGAGTAATCATGATAAATGTGTTGAGAAATTTCTGAAGTCATTTTACAAAACCCTAGTCAAGAAAGTTTGGAGAGCTAAACAAAGTAAGCAAATTTGGAAAGCAACAGGTAAACTGTTTGCCAATGTTGGTTATCAATGGAAGCCCACAGGAAGGAAATTCACTTTAGGAGAACAGAGCCCTTTAACTAGGATAACCAACTCTAAAGTAGTGCCCATTAAGGAATGGAAGCCAACTGGCAGAACTTTTCCTTTGGAGACCCAATGTCCTTTAAATAGGCCCATTGCATCTACTAGTGAAATTTCCACCATTGAAACGAATGCACCTAAGGTCTTAGTAGCTCCAGAACTTGTTTGCACTAACCAACTGGAACCCAACTCAAATTGGGGATCCGACGCTCTAATTTTCCTGCTCTCGTCTGTTTCCAAATGCAGGTCATACATTTCGTCCTTTGATATTTGGACTCAGGCTGCTCTAAACCTATGATTGGGGATCGCTCAGGGCTCGAGAATCTCGTGAATAAGTTTATCAGGACAGTTAGATTCGGGAACTATCATTTTGGGGTAATTATAAGTTATGGAGATTATGTTTCTGGTGACAGCTAATTTCCTGGGTATACTACGTGGAAGGACTTGGAGCATAATATGTTCTTTGTTGGTCAATATCCTGATTCCGATCTTGAAGATTGCCTTCAGAAATTACACATGCTTCGTCTGAGAATTGGATGGTATTGATCTTCTTAAAGACAGTCATGGCACAAATCTACACACCTTTTTCCATCGAAGACATTAAGCGGTCCTCTCCAATTGTAGGACACTCATAATTATAAACACGTCTGAGAATTGGATGGTATTGATCTTCTTAAAGACAGTCTATGCTGTTGACAATCTCTAATTCCAAACCTATAAGTACCGGATGATTTGTTGCTAACTGTCTATTTGCAGGAATCTCTGACGGTTGCGGTTAATTGCTGAAAAGATGCTGATCCATCAACAATGCTCACACTTCAACATCACAATCTAAGAAATCATGATCATTGATTGGGCCTCATATATGCTTCCACAACTCTGATCCAAAAGATCATGATCCTGAAAAGTGTGAGCATGCCAACACAAAGATGTTCATATCACATGGAGACGTTACTACTCAAAGATGACTTTCAGATACTCTTTTGGATGATGGACTCGAAGTAATGCCAAAGATCATCCAACTCATTGAACAAGTCATCTAGAGTCTGCTGCTGAATGTACAAAGTCATGATTGAAGAATCAAAGACTACGAGCTACAAGATTTCAAGGATGCAAGAATTCAATACTTATCTTCTGGGGTGACCTCCCTTAGGGGGAGATTGTTAGGAATACGAATATTCAGATAAAGACTCGGTCACCCCAAGTATTACTCAGCATCACGTAGCTCGTAGAATTATCCTTATTATAGTTAGTATGCAGTTTATTAGTAGTTAAATATGTAAATAGTATTCGTAGAGTGGGTCGGGTCTTTACCCTCTGTCAGCTCACTCTATAGCTCGTTTCATGGAGCACCAACTATTGTAGTATAAATACCCTCTCCCACCCAAGGGAGAGGGTTGGAACTTCTCACACATTCAATCTAATACATTTCTATTTCTCTCACTAGAAGTCTCCCACATCTCTTTCTCTCTCTAAACTTCTTACACTATTTCGATCCATAAATCACAAAACCATACGTGTTTATAATTATGAGTATCCTACACCTTTTGCTTTGTTTTGCGCTGCCAGGACTGTATCATGTAGATAATGTCTGCCTTATCTTTGGAATGTTCTTTTTTGCCTCCATTCTTTTGTTTGTCCTTCCCTTCTTTAATATTCTTAACGAGGTGATCCATTCTACCCTCCTTTACTAATTTGTCAATTAGTTGTCGTAGCTGGACACACTCGTTGGTGGTATGGCCCTTTTGTCCATGGTATTCGCAGTACCCGTTCCCTATACGCTTGTCCTCTGGGGTGCGCATTGGTGGGGGTTTTGGGAAGTTTGCGCCTTCGGTTACAAATATTTCCCTCGGGGTCTTTGTGAGGGGGGTATATTTATCATTATCTCATGCACTTCCCTGACTGCGATAATTCTTGTTGCGATTGCTGCTCTGGTCATTAGATTGTCTCCTAGGCTGTTCTTGCTGCCTATAATTTGAGTAGCCTTTTTTACTGTCCGCAGCGGCTGCTTCTCCTTGGATGAAGGATCTTGTGCGCTTCATTAGTTCATCGAAAGTTTGGGGAACCTTGTCATTTAATTTCCTAATGAGTTCTGGGTTATTAATCCCATTTATGAACCCTGAAATTTTTAGGACTTTGGGACGCGCCTTGACGTGTATACATTCATCTTTGAAGCGCTCCATGTAAGCACTGGTTGATTCCCCTTGGAGCTGTTTTACTCTGGCTAATTCAACAGGGTTTTTAGCGCACTTCTTTCTTTGGGTGAAGTTTAAGCGGAATGCTTTTCGCAACTCTTCAAACCCGTCTATGCTCCTAAGTGGAAGCTTGCTAAACCAAGTACGCGCATTCCCCACTAATGTGGAGTTAAACATATGACACCACACAGGTTGTGGCCAATTTTCGATAGTAGCAGCGGATTCGAAAAATTTTTGGTGGTCATCAGGATCACCCATTCCATCATATGTTTTATTAGTGGGCATGCGCCTTTTCTTATGATCGGAGTAATCGCTGATGCGTCGTGTAAATGCATCAACTTTCTGACGACGCCAAGGAAGAGATATGTCTTCGTCCTCTTCCTCGCGACGTCTTCCTCTGGACTTCCAGTGTCCTATCTCTTTGTCCTCGTTGTCCGAGGAGTCACTGGAGGAGAGATTATCTCTTTTGCGGCGCTTGCGCCGGTTTTCCTCAGAGGTAGAGCTTGAGGGGCTTTCACTTTGGGAAGTTCGCCTTCCCAACCTGTCGTGAATTCTTCTGCTCCCAGACCTGGAGGAGCCTTCGCTTGGTGAATGTTGACGTCCAAGTCTATCTTGCATCCTTCGACTACCAAGTCTGGAGTGAACATTGGTGCGCCTCTCGCCATCTTCGTATTCCTCCGAGTATTGTGAGTCAGATGCTGTACCAAGTCTATCATGGATATTGGTACGTCTTTCGTTATTTTTGCGCCCCCCTCTTTAGTAGCGCGGTGGTGGTGTTTCTGGGTTAAAGTTAAGCCGGGCTTGTAGGCTCTGGCTTGATCTTCTCCTCGCTTCTTCTTGCATGAAGGCAGCTAGGGTTTCATAATTTTGAGATACAAAATTATTTAACGTTAGCTCAAGCGTGTCCTTTTCTACTGCAAAAATTTCTGCCTCAACATTAGGCGCCCTTTCTCAGTTAGGTGCGCCTGGTGGCATAGTGTTGTTCATTATAGGTGCTGTTTGATGGGGAGTATTGAAGAGGGTGCGCTGAAGTTCTTCAACGCTTGGAACCACCGTGGTGGTTTGAGTAGTCCTTGTAGGCAATTCTACCGCTGGGAGAGGTGGGGTTGGCCCCGTTTCTTGGTGACCAGGCGCACTAGTTGTTCCAGAGGCCTGCCTAGAGGTCGAGTCTTGAGGGTTCTTCCTCTGGGGGTCACCACATGATTTTTCCAACTGCGGAGTCCGCTGGCTTGAGTTTTAGTTCTTCGTCATTCTAGTTCTTAGTGTAGGGTCCCACGGATGGCGCCACTTGTTGATACAAAAGTTGGGCGTTCCTTGTATGGGTTCCTGCTCTCGTACCAATTAGCTCTTAATGCTTGAAACCTGCGCACTAAGAAAGTAAACAAACACCGTTAGGCTTATCGTGGGATTGTCTCCCACGATCATCCTCCGACGTGAGAGTAAGTAATCGGTTTAGGGTTATATTGAAGAGTTAGGGTTTTGTCAATCGTACCTTTAACAAGAATTATGTCGTTCTATATATAGGCGCAGAATCCTTGTAGGTTTCGTGCTCCTTACTCTTCGCACACATGGTGCTTATCCGGTCCAAGGATCTTTATCAGTAAATAGAAGATCCTTATCTAGACCATAAATAGTTTGGTTGGGTTTGGGCCTACGTGAGTCCAACCCATTGGTAGTGCGACCAAAATCATTGTTATGATAGCCCACTCGTGGTGGGTTTGGTCTTTAGTAATGTTTATCATTTGGGCTCGTGGCCCAAATATAGACTATACGTCATCAGTGATCAAGCTAGTCAATGGCTTGAACGTTTACCCGCGGGATCCATCACCTCATGGGATGATCTCACCATTTGTTTCCTTGCTCAATTTTTCCCACCGGGGAGAACTACCAAGCTTAGAAATGATATCTTGATGTTTCAACAACGTCAAGGTGAAACTCTATACGAAGCATGGACTCATTTTAAGGACTTACTCCAAAAAGTCCCTCATTATGGCATAGATCTTTGGCTCCAAGTCCAAATCTTCTATTACCATATCGATCTCTCCACAAGGCGAACCATTGACCAATTGGCCGGTGGCAAGCTACGTGATCTAAGTGCGGAAGAATCATGGGAACTCATAGAAGATCTTGCTCTCTATGACAACGAAAGTTGGAATGATCCCCGTGATTTGAACAAAACGGTCAAGGCAATATCTTTGCCTTCAAACAATTCTAGCACTCCCGACCGTAGGATCATAGAACTTGAGGACCAAGTCAAGTTTCTCATGAAATCCTACGAAGCTCCTAAGCCTTTAAGCCAAGTGAACAAAATCACTTCTTCATGCGAATTATGTAGTGGTCCCCATGACACTCGTGATTGCGTGGAACTCCCCGGATAAGCTTTTGCGGACTACGCATCCTCGCATACCGACGAAGCGGGAGATAAGTGGTACACTTTCAAACCCGAGCCAAACCCTTACGGTGATTCTTACAACCCTTCTTGGAAAAATCACCCGAAACTTAGGTGGAAACAAAACCAAAATATACCCCAAAACAATTCTTCCAATCCACTTAATCGTTACCAACCAAACGGTCCACCTGCTAACCGTACTTTCAACAACAATCTTTCCAATAACTATGGTAGTACCAATAATCTCGAAGGATTGATGTCCAAGTTTATGGCATCTCAAGAAGCTCGCATAGCTAAGTTTGAAACCGAATTCAATCAACAACAAACGGAGATGACCAATAAGATTGACAATTTGTTGAAAGCCCTCAACAACTAAGTGCTAACTACACCTAGGAAGGATACTAGGGACACTAATAGAGGAATCTAAATTAAGGACCCCTCATCATCTAAACACGTCCACTTTATCAATGTTGTCACCATTAAGCCGATAGAAAAGAATGTAGAAGAAAGTGATAAGGATGAAGTTGGATTAGAAACCGAGACTAGTGATGAGATTAAGGAAGTTGAGGATGCTAAGGAAGAAAAGTTAGAGGAAGTAGAAAACGTAGAAAAGTACTTTGATAAGTTACCCACCAAGGAAGAACTGGAATATCACAAGGATTTATTCGATGACCCTGAAACACCATATATCCTTGGTTCACCCCTTATTAAAGAAGGTGATCCCTCTAACATCAACATACCATGCAACATTGGGCATATGCATGTGTGGAAAGCTTACATCGATCTTAGGTCTCCCATAAACATCATGACTAGGACCTATTATAATTGGGTAATGAAGAAGCAACTCGGATATAGGATGATGCCCAACATGAGTAAGATGAGCAACTTTTTAAGAAGAGTGAAAGGATTGCATGTTTTTGTAGGAAACTTCACTTATGTCACCGACTTTGTGATAGTAGAGGATACTCGCCCGGTAATAGATGATTGCCTAAGTCAAGTAGTGTTCGGAAAACCATTTGTTGAGGCTTCTAAGATGAGTTATGACCCGACCTTAGGGATAGTTAGATTCAAGGAAGAGAATGATGAGATTGCTTACCAAATGCCCTATAAGATTGAACAATACCGCCTTCTATCAAACATAGAAAAAGAACACAAGCAAGCGGTTTACTATAGGAATGATGAGGATAGACGTAGAGGGGTAGATTATGTCATGAATAGAATACTTGGTTTCTACAAGGAATGTTTACAACTAGGTCCGGAATACAAAACTAAGATTGGAGATGACCTAGAGAATGAAACCAACGATGAGGTCACGTAACGTCCCATGACCTTGAGTCTAGCTACAAGACTCGTAAATAAAGAAAAGCGCTTCTTGCGAGGCAACCCATGTTTTGTATGATTTTTATTTGTTTGATTGTTATTTGCTTCCGTATGCATGCTTTATTTTTTATTGTTGGTAGATCATGTTTCAAATTAAAATTGTGAAAATACTTTATTTTGTTGTTTAACTTCGTTTTAATTACATATAAAGGTATTTTGCAAAAGCTAAGTGTAAGGGAAATCCAAATTTGTTTATAAGAACGAAATTGAGCATGAGCACAACAATATTAAATGAACATGTGTATTAGTATTTGTTAGAGTCAAATGCTTGTATCGAGTCATAATGATGTTTTGCAGGATTTTCCAGGAAGTAGGACATAAGTTTTTCCAGAAATTTTCCAGAAACTTAACGTAAAGATTTCTGCAGGTCACTTTTGACGGCGTCATGAATTAATTCCTGACGGCGTCATGTGTAAAATTCTGGAAATTTTGTGAGTTTTATTTTTCTAACGGAGTCTTAAAGTTTTTGTTAATTCTTTCGTTTTATAAACTCCGGGAAATTTGCAAACATTCATTCCACAAGCATTATATCTTAATTTGTTTTCTAGGACTTGTTAGTATATATAGATTGCCGCCGATTTTATACGAGGTTGCCTTGTTTGTTTTCTCAGGTTTAACAGGTTATGTATGACAAGAAGATGATTTATTTTTCTGGAAGGGAAGCTTTGAATGTTCATTTTCTTGGAGGAAGATCTAACCTTGTTACCACACTATCCACACCGAACGAATCAGGGGAGTATTTGCTTTCATTCTTTTACCTATTTCACTTTTACATTCTTTAATTGAACATTGGGGACAATGTTCATCCTAAGTGTAAGGGGAGGGTAAATGATGATACCTTATAGGATACTATTGCACTTGAGTTTGTTTGTTCGATGGTAGGTGTGTAATAAAACTAAGAGAAATACTTGTTAGTGTAATTTTAGCGCCAAATTTAAAATTTTTACAACATTTAGGAGTGAAACTTTAGCCTTAGCAAGCGTCTCATGGATAGGAGTTGTATGACTAGCACAAAACTGTACTATTCAAAAAAATTTCCACCCAAATATGTGAGGTTCGCCTTTAGATTTGATAGGAAAAGCATTCATTATTAGTGCTTTATGAGTGTACCTGTAGCATTTAGATTCTAGAACTTGCGTTAGTGATGCATCCCGAGACCGCTAGTGAGACTACATTCGTGTAGTAGGATTTACTACATGATAAGAGGCATTAGGATCACCCTTGTGTTAAACCCGTATCATAATTACTTGACTATTTAAGTCATATTACTTGGCTAGTAAAGTCAATTAATTTTTCCCACACCTTAGCGTTGCACTCATTTTTAGTACACGAAACCCCTAGTACACCACTCCGAGCCTATCTTTTCGTTTCTAACTCTAAGCATCTTACTTAAAGGAAGAATTTGTTACAACCCACCCAAATGTGCAACCAAATCGCCTTAGCCTTCCGTGTATGCACTCATCTTTAGTGCATTATTGTTATATGTTTAAACCTTTAGTTAATTATCTAATTGATTACATGGTTGCTAAGTCGAGTCATATCTTGTACATATTGTTTTGGGACGATTGGGACTCATGGGTAAAGTACTTGTGTTATGGAGTAATAGGGAAGAACATGAAATTATTACCCCCATATGTGCGTTATTCTTAAAAAGTACTCCAAGTGTTTTGATTATCTTGATTCGAGTCATTAGAATAGTTTATTGTAAAGTATGTAAAAATTCAAGTGTAAGGGAAATGTACATTCCCTATGATGTATTATTTTGGATGGTAGGGTAAAAGTGTATGAAAAAAAAATCGAAAAAATTAAGAAAAAGAAATAAAAAATAGAAAAAGAAAAGAGAAAAAACATACGGACTACCATCCCGTTTCATTCTATGTTTGTTTTAAGTTTTTGATATTTTTGATTTATTAGCTTAAGTCGAGTCTAGTCTTGGCTTAGCAACGCCATATTGTACATGTAATTAACCAAGATGATTAACTCGCCACCAGTAAATATTGCCTTTATCCAACAAAACCATGTTTTCCATATCCCTACACCTAACGTTATAACCCTTTAAAAGACCTCTTTGATAGTTTATCCTAGGTGCTTACGCCAAGTGGTGGAGTTTTGATCCTTTCCAAGCCTATGGTAATCTATTTTGCTATGACAAGTAGTGAGAGATGTTTTCCATTTCCTTATTATGATATATACTTTATTACACCCGAGAGATGAGAGTATCTAAACACTATTTGTGAGGTGCTAGTGTATGACCTCCGTGCTTGTCTTTGGTCTTTAGTGGAACGATTATTTGTTGTAATTACTTTTATATTAGTGTTAAATGACCCCTAACCTGTATTTTGATTAGAATAAAAGCGCATTTGCTTGAGGACAAGAAAATCTCAAGTGTAAGGGTATTTGATGAGGCGAAAAATGAACCATTTTTAGGTACTTTTGGAGAGAAATCTGGAAAAGGAAGCATTTTGGACGTTTTTGGAGCATAAAAGTGAAGAAAACGGCAAAGTCTCAATTTCCTTGCTGGGAACAGTACCTGACGGGGTCAAGAGTTTCCAAGCGACGGCGTCAAGAGTAACAAAAGAGGTGGAAGTGGATGATACACATGACGGTCCAGAGTGTTTTGTGCATTGGAGATGACGGCGTCACTCAAGGCCGTCATGGTCCAAGTATTAGTGACGGCCCAGAAGAAATTTACACATGACGGTGTCACAATTGGATCTAGGCAATATGATTTCTATTTTTGCGGCGAGGTGACGGCGTCATAAATTCCTTCTTGACGTCGTCACCCTGTAAAATCTATATATAGTTTCCAAATTTCATTCATTAGGGTGCAACTTTGAGGGAAAAACCCTCGGCCGATTTTTACAGCTTTTTCAAGGGTTTCAACCCTTTGAAACTTTCATGTTCAATTTGAGATAAGTACTCTTTCAATTCAATCAATATGTCTATGTGTTGTTTGAATATATCTTACGCTTGTCTTCAATTTAACATGCTAGGCTAGATCTCTTTTGTGTTTGCTTAGATGTAGTGAAACCTAGATGTTAATTATGGGTTGATTGTTTGTTTATAATTGTTACGGATGATTGTATTCGATGTTAAGCTTAAGAAAACTGGCAGACTTCCATTAGTAACATGCTTGAACATCTTAAGAAACATGATCAGAGGTGTACTATGATTTTTGGTTGTATTTAATGCGTAGGAGAATTCTAATGATCCCATGTTAGGAGCCTCTAACGGCTCGACATAGGAGTAAAGTAGGATCCTATAGAGTTAGGGAATATTGTACACGGCCCTACGACTAGTATTAAGGAATACGACCAGTCATCCATGCAATTGTAACAAGCTATCAACCTGTAAAAGATATCTATGGAGTAATGAAACCTAAGTAAACACAATTTTCCCCATCATTGTTTACACCACTAGTAAAATTAGATTTATTTTCATTTTTGTTATTTTATTTTTATTGCATCTTTAGTTATTTGGGTTAGTTGGCTAGCAACTAATTCCGCTCACTCTTCCAAATCCCAAGATTTTTACTTGCTTTTCATAAAATATAAAAATACAAAAAGAATCATCCCTCACCTCTAGACCTGGTTTTTAGGCTTTCTAATCCTAGCGACACTATTCCTGAGTTGAACGATCAATCCCCCGGTACTTGTCACTATACTATACTACAACGATCAGGTACACTGCCTGGTGGGGGTTGTAAGCGTCTCGAGATCCCTCGAGAGGTAAAGCCTTGTGCGATACCCACGTATCAGTTTGCCTTTGCTACATGCTCTATTCCTTGTCCGTTAGACAACCCTTCAACCTTGCCTACTACATGGCCAAGAGAATGGTCGACATTCCCGTGCAAGGCACAACGGCTATGCCGTATGGAATGCTCTTGACCCGTCTCTTTAGGTTCATCTCCCCCATTCCACCAACTCCTAGAGGTCTTCACCTAGACTACTCTCTCATTCTACACACTTTTGTCCCACTAAGTGATAAGAGAGTCTACAAAGCCCAAGGAAAACGTCCTCATCCTCCTACCTCCTCATCATCATCCTCAATGAGTGAATATGAGACTTTGCCCAACTCTAGGCTCCCACCTCTAGAATACCTTTCCCAACTTCCGGATATTCCAAATGAGTCGGCGGAGTTCAAGCAAACAAAGGGGATGTTCAAAAATCTCGGGAGATTCCTTGGAAAGCTCAAGAAGAAGATTGACCATCAATGAGAGCGGATGTGTAGGAGTGTTTGGCACAAGGTGCTATTTAAACAATTTGGTTGTTAAACAATGTGTTCTATAAATTTATGTGTTTGTAGGGATATTTGGTAACTTTTGGAACTTGTATGAACTAACTATGATGCAGGACGACAATATTTAGCATGTTGTCAAATTTTCAAGTTTATGCAAAATTTCATTAAGTATAGTGAAATTCGCTAGCCCCCGGTGAAAGTCCAATGGTATGCGTTTTTACATGTCCAATTTTTGCATTTCTAACCAGATATGAATTATATTTTTGTTTTTAAGAGTTTTCGAAAAATTTGAAAATCGTCTCGTGGGTCAAAACGTTGGACTGCCTTGTTTTTCAGGCCTGGCGGAACTGGCGGCACCCTAAAATGGGTTCCGCCAGTGTATATTTCTAGAATTCCAGAAATGGCCCAACGGATCAGACGGAACCCTCAGGAGGGTTCCGCCTGTGTTATCTCAGGGTTCCGCCAGTAAACCTGCAAAAAAAATTTCTCTCGACATTTCAACTTCCACTCAACAACAAATCATCCTTTTTAGATAGAAACCCATTCCCTACTATTTGTTAAGCACATTAGGGTCTTTCTCATCCTCTAGAACTCATAGAAAACCATTTCCCGCCAAATTTCAAACTTAGCCATAACCACCTCAAGGAACCTTCACCCATAAAGGAAGGAACCCTTCCAAAGGTTCCTTGCAATCCGTGAAACATATACCTTCAACCAATTTGCCAAAACCACTAAGCATTTAGTGAAAATCTTTGTCTTCTTCCTTCACCATTTTCATTGGATTGACTTCCAATGATTTGACAACACTTATTAATCCTCCAAATCATTAGCAACCTCCATTTTTGTATGGTTAAACATCAAATCCAAACACTCCTTCCCATACTTTTCACCCATATAAATTTAACCATCCTAGAACACCCTCAAATCACACCATCACCATCACAATCTCTGATCCTAAACCTCTAATCCACCATTTTAACAATGACAAAGTCAACAATCACCTCTCAACCATCTCGACCCATTCGGAGAACCGCCCGCATAAGTGTCAAACCACTTTGGTCAAATCACACAATCAACTTAAGTTCTTCATCCTCGGATGAATTCTCCTCGCCCATCAAAAATGAACATTTTCTAAACATTGCATCTCCATCTCCATCACCTAAAGGACCTAATGAGTTCACTACTCCACCACCAACAAAATCACCTATTGACCCAACTCCACCAAGTGCACCAATCCAAACATCCAAAACTCCATCACCATCAACACTACCTAAACTTGAACCAATGGAGTTATTTGGGTCTCCTCCAACATCACCACATCCTTTTATACAAGATCTCAATTATCTTCCACCAAGATCAACAAATCCACCACCTTTGACAAATCAAAACCCAAGGCTATTGCTTGACCAAAATGAGCCTTTTGTCCACAACCAACCACCACAACAAGAGTACCACCACCCAAAACCATTGTTGTTTCACCCTATCTTCAATGACATCCATGGTCCTCTATATGGAGAACCTAACTTTGAAAACCATGATCACCCAATCCCACCACATTCTCAATCCCAATCCTTTGAGTCTTTCTTTCCTTCTTATGAGGAAATTCAAAGCATGGTCGAAAATCACCTCCATCAAGCAATGGAATTTCAAATGACCTTGCTTGACTCTATACCAAACCCATCCTCCACTCAAGAAACTAACAACAACACACCACCACCACCATCATCAAATGACCCGTTTCCACCCACTCATCACCATGTTTGCTCACAATGTGAGCAAATGCTCAAAATAGGTGAAAGCATCAAGATGTTGCTTCACCAATTTCAAGATGAAACCCGCTTTGCTATACAACACATCATCGAGCGTTTGGATGCTCTTTCCCACCCAAACAAATCCTAGACCTTGTTTGGAGGATTTTTTGCCCCATTTAGGAAATGTGTTGAATGACTTCTACTTATAGAAGTAGGATTTTATTTTTCTTTTAGTTCTTGGTTATTTTTTATTTTTTTATTTTTAGAAGTAGGAGGATATTTTTCATTTCTTGTCTTTGACTTTTATAAAGTCAAATTTTACTTGAAATGACATCTTTTACTACTTTCTTATTTGCATTGTTGGTCGATCATATATGAGTTGTGATTGTCGTTACTTATATTCTCATATAATGTGGTGACCACAAGCTTGATTATATGTCATTATCAACAACTAACCAATTTTTTGTAGGTTCAAAATCCATGATTCCCATCTTGGCACTCCTTTTAGGGGGAGTATCGACCAAGGGGGAGCACGTGCATAGTTCCGCTTCGAAAAAGGGGGAGACAGATATATTAACTTATAAACTTAAAATGATTTTCATCACTTAAGTAAAACAAGTTTAATATAACATTTTTTTTAAGTCTTAACACTAAAATTTGTGAGTTACTTAAAAACAAAGTTTATGTTTTGTCATCAACAAAAGGGGGAGATTGTTAATACAAATATCGCCTAAAAACGTTATTTATATTTTACGATCTTTGCTAAGTTTTGTTAAAGACAAAGTGTAAACTTTAGTTTTTAGTAAAACATAATTTTAGTTTAAAGACTTCCATAATTAGACATTTGCTACATTTACATTTCATATAAAACACAACACTTTTTATATTTCTCAAAATAGAAAAACATTACATTTACTTATTGCTTAATATAGTAAATGTTAACATTACATCATGCATTTATGGTAAGTTTCTGTGTTTGACTTCCCTTAAGCTCTTACACATTTTTGGAAGCATTCTACTTTGATTCAATGTGTGTTTGACTAACTTGATGTGACCTAGGTTGGTTTGGATACTTATTACAAGACTCTTCTGTCAGTCCTGGCGGAACCCTGGAGGTACACGAGCGGAACCCATCTGAGGGTTCCGCCGTATCCGCCAGAGCTGCTGAGAGTCTTGCTATAAATACCAAGCCACTTCTTAGATTTTTCTTTTATCACTTCTCATTACATTTTACACACACACATTCATATCATTCATCTAACCCTTTAACATGGATTGCATTCTTGCAAATTCTGGTCATCCTTTATACCTTCAGGCTCTACCTTACTAGTTTCATTCCTCCATTAGTATGGGTCTGCTATACACTTTAATACTAATTTTACCTTTGCTGATAATTAAAGTTACAGCTATCCCTCAGTCGCCTCACCAGCACAGGTACCTACCTAGTGTCGGTCGCACATTCAACAAAGCGTTCGGACTCATGTGCCTTCCAGAACCAGGGGTCTTCGAGCCTACTGCGTACGATTAGCCATTCTAAGCCCCCCCATGCTACGGTTCCCTGCGGTCCGAACCCGGTGCCGCATTAGGTTACTACTCAAACAGTAAGCATTATATATTCATCATATGAGGGAGGACAATATATGTTTGTTTATCAATTCATAGTTCAGGCTTTATTGCAATTCAAACTTTTCTTTCATGTCAATAAGTTGTTTCGGTCTAGGAAAAACAATACCGAGGCATTTGAACCATTTTAGCTCGCAAAATCCGGAGAGATATGAACTACGTCCCTTGTGGACCTTTCGTGTGTCGGGTATCAGTTAATCATGGATTCATGCCAATGATCAAACTTGATATCAAACACATGTCAAATAATTGCACTGCCCAGATAGAAACAACTTAACAACAAACAAGAATGCCATAAAACATATAATCAAATATTTTACAAACTAACACTCACCTGAAGGTAATTAAAGTATCAAACTCATTTGAAACATGGTCTCTTAAATGGACTTTTATCACCCGTAATTTCATAATTGTAGATTCTAGTAATCTGGTTTACGTCATAAATGCTGAATCATCATCTCTTTGACTTGTTATAATAAGTATGTAGAAGGAATTCTCTCAATTGTAAACTTTTGTACTCAAATGAAGGGTTCTAAAATAATAAGAGGCAAATCCTGTTTTAGGACTAGACTGGTTTACTTTAAATTGGTCGATAACATCGGTTCTAGTGAAAACTTAGTACACATCCTACATAGCAGGGTGGTATGCTGATCTCTTTCAGTCAGATGTATTAATCTTGGAGTTTATAGCTGACATTTTTTTTAGATTTGAAGGATGCTTGTATATGGTTGGGAAATTTACCTGTAAGAGCAGGATGGTATGCTCATCTCGTTCGATCAGCGCACTACATTGGTTTTCCATCTAAGGTTCTTGTTCAGCTTTAATTTTGGCAGCACCCCTCTTGTACCAGGCCTTCTGCAGCTTCATGCTCTTCACCTTTTAGACACGATTTTTGTCCTTTATTTTTTTCAACAGAACATTATGATATGAACTTGATCGATAATAAGATGAAAAGAAGAAAATAAACAAGATAGATGATTTATGTTAATGGGATAAACCGACTCCCCGATTGATTAACAAATCAATACTTAATATTCATTCAACATAATCCCAGTTACATCCCTAATGCCCTATCTATAATAAAAGATAACCTAATCCTAATACTTGTAGGATAAGCCAAAGACTAACCCAATCCTAATAAAACTGGAACTACTAATAATTATCTAAATATAATTAATATAACTAATTAATAAATCAGTTCATATCACATTATTCCTTTTAATTAACCTTATCGAGTACATCGTGTATTTGGTGTCAAACAATAAATTGAAGAAAAAATAACCTACGGTAGTATCTAACAAATCTTCTCAATAAAAAGATATACTATATTATACACATGGAGCAGGATTTAGAACTTTAGTTTCTTTGTAAGCATCAACTGTACTTGGTTTTATGATATGTTTATGCTTTTTGTAGCTTCAATTGCCAATGCCTCCAGCAGGAGAAGGATCAGACGATATACTTATAGCATTTTGCAAGGATTTACGCCCATCCTTAGATTGGTCCCAAAGAAAAGGCTGGACATTGCCTACTGTGGTATCTTTCTTTCTCCCTCTTATGTTTCTAATATTGGTTTGTATATTCAATTTCCTTCTATAAATTTAGTGTTATATATTAGTAGTAACTTAAACATACATTAGGGACTTAAGTGTACTTTGTAATAAGATTAGGTGGTAGACTAGAACTAGGATTAGTTAGCTTGGCTTGCAAGCTAAGGTTTCTACCCCCTCATCTCTATAAATAGAGATGAGGGGGGATGCTAGTTTTTAACATTCTTCTTCCTCAATTGTAAAAGCTTTATTGGTATTAATAAAGGGTTCGTTGAGGGTCTATCATGTGCATATTTTTGTCAATTCTTTGTGGTCTCTCGTGTTGCTACTTGTGTTCAATACAACTCGCGATCTAGCGTTCCGCGATCGAACTTCGGGTTTGTTGTCGAGGTATTTTCCAACAAGTGGTATCAAGAGCCGCGGTTATTGTGGTCATCGAAGTTTGAGTGCTAGATCGAGGTATCGAGTTTCGGTTTCGAAACGGGTTTTGGAGTAGCAATCGGTCAACGAGAAGACAAAGTGTATTATTTTTGGTTTTAAAATAATCACGTGATAGAAAGTTGACTAGGGATTTAATCTTTTATACTATTTAATAGTTAAAGGTTGTTTTTCATTTATTGGTAACATAAACGCGTCAAACAGGTTTGAAGTTTACTTCGATTAAGTTTGAAGGTTTTTGTTGCGGGTTTTTGTTGCGGTTCAAGTTTCGGTCGTGGTTTTCTTGGGTTTCAAGTTAGCGATCGGGTTTGCTTGTTCGAGATCGAGGTTTAGGGTATTCCTAATTAATTCGATTTGCAAGAAGAGTTTTTAGCAACAAAAGGAGAATATTGCACACGGCTTGTGAGGCTTGTCGGTAAAGTTGGTTAAGAAACAACTTGACAAGGTTTTTAGCAAGGTATAAGAAGAATGGCTAGTTCTATAACTAGGTTTGACATCGAAAAATTCGATGGGAAGAATGACTTCGGGTTATGGCAAATAAAGGTGCGTGCTTTAATGGTACAGCTGGGATGTGATGCTGCATTAGAGACATTACCCGCGGACATGGAAGCAGGTGAAAAAGCTGCTTTGATGAAGAAGGCATACAGTACCTTGATTCTATGCTTGGGAGACCGGGTTTTACGGGAAGTTACCAAGGAAACATCTGCTGCAGGAATTTGGGCGAAGTTGACTAGTCTGTATATGACTAAGTCCTTAGCAAACAGACTGTATCTAAAGAAGAGGCTGTACACATACTATATGAGTCCAGGTAAGAAACTGGGTGATCATATAGATGAGTTTAATAAGTTGATACTTGACTTGGCGAATATTGATATCGAGATTGAGGATGAAGATCAGGCACTTATGTTACTTACGTCGTTGCCATCGTCTTATGAAAACTTTGTGGAGACATTGTTGTATGGGAGGGAATCCTTGACAATGGAGGATGTTCTGGCGACTCTGAATTCAAGGGAGTTGAAGAAAAGAACTGAAGGCACTAAGGAAGAAACTGGTGACGGGTTATACGTAAGGGGAGGGTTAGATCATTCAAGGAAAGCTCATTCTAGTGGAAGTTCGCGGTTCAAGTCAAGGGGTGGAACTGGTAAACTCAAGTGCTTCATATGTCATTCAGAGGGTCATCTGAAGAGAGACTGTCCAAAGAAGAAGTCAAGTGGGTTCGTCAAGAAGAGTAAGCATGATCAGGATTCTGATTCTTCTGATGACGACGGTAGTGCCTACTTTGGAGAAGCCTTAGTGGTAGTCGGGAATGATGAGATGACTGAATTGGTAATGGATTCTGGTGGGTCTTATCATATGACACCTAGGAGGGATCTCTTGTATGACTTCAAGGATGTTAATTGTGGTTCAGTTCAGTTAGGTGATAACAGGACATGCACTATCAAAGGGACAGTAAAAGTGAAGATGCAGTTGCATGATGGTTCAAGCTTTATACTGGAAGATGTCAGGTATGTTCCAGGGTTAGGAAAAAGCTTGATTTCATTGGGTACTCTTGAAAAAGAGGGTTATACTGTGAAGATGCAGATGGGTAGAGTCAAGGTGATCAAAGGTTGTCGGGTTATGAAGACCGGGATCAGGAAAGAGAACTGTGTGTATACACTTGAAGCAAAAGTGAAGACTTTTGGTGTACAAAAGCATGGAGGTTCAAAACAAGTTGGATTTAAGCAACTTGGTCATAAACAAGTTGGGTTCAAACAACTTGGTCATAAACAAGTTGGGTTCAAACAACTTGGTCCTGGTGTTAAAACAGGAGTCCATGGAGTACATATTGATGAACGTGTTTGGTTTGAGGTGGAACTGCAGGGAGCTCAAGGGAATCGTGAAGCTGAGGTTTATCAGGTTAGTAACGATGATGCTGCAGTGGCTCAAAGAAAGTTGGAGGACAAGCAACTTGAAGAAAAGACAAACACGGACTGCTTGGTAAAGGAGCAGGAAAAGATACACCTTGGTATAAAGGTGGGGGCAGACATTACGGTAACCGGAGTACCTGGTCAAGAGGGTGCAGAGGGTAATGTTGCTGAAAAGAAGAAAGTGAAGGAGTCTACGGAAGCTAATCTTGGTAAATTACTAAAGTACAATGCCTGGTCGACAAGGTGGTCCCCAGTCCGAGGTTCCAGCACGAGGAAAAGATGCTGAGTATCGGTTATGTTTAAGTGTTACTCCTAAGGTGGAAATTGTTATATATTAGTAGTAACTTAAACATACATTAGGGACTTAAGTGTACTTTGTAATAAGATTAGGTGGTAGACTAGAACTAGGATTAGTTAGCTTGGCTTGCAAGCTAAGGTTTCGACCCCCTCATCTCTATAAATAGAGATGAGGGGGGATGCTAGTTCTTAACATTCTTCTTCCTCAATTGTAAAAGCTTTATTGGTATTAATAAAGGGTTCGTTGAGGGTCTATCGTGTGCATATTTTTGTCAATTCTTTGTGGTCTCTCGTGTTGCTACTTGTGTTCAATACAACTCGCGATCTAGCGTTCCGCGATCGAACTTCGGGTTTGTTGTCGAGGTATTTTCCAACATTTAGCTATACAATCTCCGTAAAATGACCTTCCTAGCATGATTGTTAATTTTGATATTGTCAGATAGTTTCAGAAAGTCATACGCCCATACCTCTTTATTAAGCTGTATGATAGTAATAACTTGTGTTCAAAAGATACCAAATATGTAGTCATGTGTGCATGATTTGTCTAAGGAAAGCAGCTTCATCTCTAATTCTCTATGCTGCTTTCTAAACTATTGATTGAGTGGCAATAAAGGATCAACTAATATGAAAAATTAGAAACTAAATCATGCCCGGAAAATAAAAAGCTGAGAAGTAGCGATTTGTCTAATTGAAATTGGGTAAATTTGAGGTTCTGAATTTGTTGGGTTTTAAATGATGATGTATAAAGAAGCAACTACCATGACAAAGTTTGATTAGGTCTACTTTATATTCATTCATGTGCAATTCACAGCTTCCTAAATCCTAAATATAATGTGATAGCCGAACATAGTGTAATACTGAGTAACAGAATAGAAAGTGGGATGCATATGCTTTGTCTGTATCATTGTCTGTTGGCTGCTAACCTATTGGGAATTTGGGATACAAGATTATGATAACAGCGGTACTAATCGACCGAGGCTTTGCAAGTAAGTACACTTGCATCATATGTCAGTGAGAGAGAGTTATCTTAAGTGACCCAGTCCTCCAGATGTTTTCTATTTCTTTGTGTTTAGACTACAATTGCCAACAAGTTCTTAAGCTGAAGTATACCCTAATTTTTAGAAAAAGTACATAGATTTAAGACAGTATAAACCTGTGATCATTAACATTAATGCTGCATGCAGGACGGTCAAACTGCATCTGGCGCACAACTTATCTTTCCATCAAAGCAAGGTAAGTTAATTTTAAGCATTTATCTATGTAACCTGTCTTTCTAATTTATTTTCTGTTTTAACATGTGTCGTTCCTCCACAATGGCTTGAGAGGGATATTTTCGGGAACCAACTATTTGCCGAGTGCTTGTTAATAATAATAATAATAATAATAATAATAATAATAATAATAATAATAATAATAATAAATCAAAAACTTCGTTGTATTGTAATGCTTTAAGCCATTCTCTTAGTTTTATTTGTCAACATCACATGTTTGTAGACTTATAGCCATTGAATTTCTGTTGCAGTTGCTGATATTGTATATGTTTGACGAGTCCATGCTAATATAATATTTTCTCCAAATAGTTAATATTATAATGTATTGTTATAGGCATGACTTCACAGAGGGAGGAAGTTGAGCATGCTGTAGCAGCAGGCGGCGATTCACCTCTAAATGCATCTTCCACCACTGGTACTGGTATTGGTATATCTGTAAATTCATCAGCGGAAAGACAGATTTCAGAGCCCATAGATACAGCTGTTTTTGAAGATCTGAAAACGGATGATATGGAATCTACAGACAGTATATCGAGCATGCGTGTTGAAGAGAGTAAAGCAGCAGCAGCAGCTGAGGAAGATGTTGATTATAGCGTAGACTTAAATATAATGCATGAAGAGACGTTGGAAGCACCCATACTTGATCTGGAGGAACTTGCTAACAAAATCAAATGGATGAAGAGCATTTTACACAGTCATCGAACACCTATTAATGATGGGACTTGCTGGAAGTTCAGCAGCTAACTACATTTACATAAACTCTGTTCCACTCTTTGCATAATCTAGAAGGGAACATGTGACATTTTTGCTTGTTTCAGCAAACTACTTGACAGTTTCATTTGCCAAGTTTGTAAATACTATACTTGATTCTTAGTAAGCATTTTTACTTGGCATATATTATTTCAATTGGCATAAGCAAACCATACAGTAATTAGATGGTCATATACTCTCCCTTCATATCACTAAAAAGTATTTACAAACAGAAGTTTTTACGATTTATAATACATGCAATTAGTTAACGTGGTCAAGTTTGATTTTTTTAACGAGTGAGTACTGTTTAACCTGGACAGTTTTTAGGATGTAAATAAATGTGAAAAAAGAAAAGTCACATTTAATTATAAAATCATCAAGTTTAAATGATGTATTAAATGCATTTTTGATTGAAAGAGAATGCTTTTGAGTGTACTTACTAGATGGTTAGTGGCTGTAGAAGACCAGGGTAGGCTGCTAACTTAAGTTTGCATCTCTGGCAAGTGATACATTCCCTCACATACTTCTTAATCTCCTTCCTCAATCCCTTCCAATATAGTATAGAGCTCATCTTGTGAGTGGTAACCTTCACTCTAGAATGACCACCAATGGAACTGTCATGAAAGTGAGCTAATAAATCCAATCTCAGCTGAACATCTTTGCCCACCACCAACTTGTTTTTCCTTAATAGCTGACTATTAGACCATGTTGTTGCAATTTCCAGCCTACAGCTCTGTCAAAATATGCTTCAAAGTTACATCTTGTTTCCAACTTGTTATTCTTGCAGTAAAATCAGTTGGCATAGTTACCACCATGGCTGTCATTAAAAGACTTTCATGTTGCACTCTAGACAAGGCATCAACAGCTGCATTATCCACCCCTTTCTTGTACTTAACTTCATAATCAAATCCTATTAATTTTGGAAACCAGTTCATCTGGGCAAGTGTGGTTATCCTTTGATCCAATAGGTGCTTCAAACTGTAATGGTCAGTTTTGATAATAAAGTGCCTATCTAGTAAGTACCGTCTCCACTTTTCCAATGCCATCATTGATGAGTGTGTAAATACTCATCATTTTTACCTTTTTTGAGCTGCCAAAACATCTAAAAACACTCAATATTGCATCAAAATAGTGAAAATATCCCAGGAATGTGTTTTACATGTTTCAAATGCAAAATAATCAAAAACAGATGAAAAACGTACAAAGTTTGCATAATTGGCAGTTTCAGTCCCTCAACTTTCAAAAGTTATCAAATCTAGTCCCTGGTTACTCTAAAAACTTGAAAAAGTCACCAAAGGTCCTTTTAAATCAAAAAGTTACATAATTAGTCCTTTGGTGCAAAGTTTCTCAAAATGTCATGTTTAGTCTCTGAAGTTTGGAAAATTGTCAAAAATGGTCCCTGGGATATTAAAACTTTGAGAAAAACGAATTTTGTCCTTGAACTTCTCATATATGGCAGGATTGGTCCTTGATTGGCAAGTTTGGTAGAATTACACATCAGGTCCCTAAAGTTTGAAAGTTTGGCAGATTTAGTCCCTAGAAAATTTAAAGTGGAAAAATCATATAAGGTCCATGTACTATGCATCATTGGCAGGAAATACCCTTGTGAAATACTTTGGAAAGATGCCAAATCTCATCCCCCAACTTTCGGCTAATTACAAAATTGGTCCTTGTGATATTCAAAACCAAACCGGACCCTTAAATATTACTACTCCTAAGCCAAGTCCAATCCACAACACCCCAGCCCACTCCTTTGTCTTTGGCCCAAAACAAACAAAGCCCACCCCGTATAATAATACCAGGGTCAAACCCCCGGTCAAACACCACCCTTCCCTCCTTCCCTCTCACTCAAAACCACCCCACAAAACCACCCTGGTTTCACCCCACCATCACCACTTGCCTGTCATATCTCCACCGCCCAACCCACCTTCACCTAATAATCCAACCACAATAAATGCTCCTCCACCCCTCCACGTAAAACAGAAGCAATTGGTATCAAACCAATTTTCCCGCCAAAACACGTGGCACTCAATCAGAGGTCTTCCAGTGATCCAATGGCTCAGGATTGATGTAGGATTTATTTAGAAGATCAATGGAACCCTAATGGTGGCCTATAAATAGCAAAGAAGTCCAAGAAGCTCAGTGTTAGATTAATTTGAGTATTTTTTAGATCGTATAAGTAATTTTCAAGTTGTCTTTGTGTAATTTAGCTTTCAAGTAGTGTAAACTCTGTTTTCAGTGTACCTTCAAGGTTTTCCATTAATAAAAATCAAGTTTGAAGTTATTTCTTAGTTTGTGCAAATTTCATTTTATTTCAAGTTTTCATTTAAGCTGCGTTGTTATTGATAGTTGAATCCATGGACTCTTAAGCTCATGTAGGCTCCCAGAAAGCTTAAATAATCTTTTAGAAACCATTAAAATACAGCTTAGGTATTAAAAATAAAAAAAAAAATCACAAAACAGTCAACAAAAGTCAACCTTTGCAGGATTTTGAAGATGAACATTGGAGCAGGGTAAATATTGGATGGCCCTGGGTTAGTGGTCTTGTGGAAGACCTATAGGAGTGGATTTGAGGTTCTTGGTTCTTGGATTAAGCTGGATTGCATATTGTAAGCTCTTGAAAACTCATTTCTATATTGGTACTGTAGCATTGCTTATTTCATTGCTTTTTAGCTTTTCTGAGTTTGTTTAGTACTAAATAGTGATAGTATTGCTTAACATTCATAGCTTGTTCATCAGTAATCTTAGTTGCTTTAAAATCTCAATTTGGCAGTTAAAATAGTATACCTTGTAATCTTGTTCTATTGTTGTTGTGTTCTATGGTTAAGTGCTTATTTAGACTTAATATACCATAATAAGTTAACTTGGATCAATTACAATAGCCTTATTACCCAATTGCTTCGTAATCACAAAACAGATTAGGTTTTAAGGTGTGTTTGGATTTGTGTGGTCCAAGGTGTTGTGGTGTTTAAGTGTTGTTGTTTCTGGTTGACACAAGTTACCTAGGTTCATAATAACTCAGAACAACCATAAAACCTAAGTCTTATTCAGAAGAAAGTCAAAATCAAGTATAAACAGGCCTAGATTACCCTCTGTATTGGATTAAGTGTGGCATATGCCCCAAATCCATTCACTTGTAAGTGGTTTAGCTTAATTTAGTCTTATACTAGCTTAATTCATCAATTTCAATCAGAAAATCAGAATCAAAGTTCATTTAAGTCAACCTTTTACAAAATCTCAAAAAGTCAAAAATTGCCATTGTTTCAGAAATCCAAATTGTGGAGGAATTTTTGTGATTTTTGTGTTTACTTTGAGACCTTGTCCTTTTCAGAAGTTAAAGTCTATCACCTAGTGTACAAAAGCCCATAGTCAGCTTATTTTTAAGAATTTTGTGCAAGCTTGTGGACTAGCTTAAAGTTACCTGCAGGGCAAACACTTGCCCTGTGCACAGGTTTTGATCAAAATTCCCAAGGCCTTAGATTCTTCATTAGTGGGACCCACCCTGAGCTTTTTGGCTTTTTGGAAAGCCAAACAACTCAACTTGATAGATCAGTGCTTATTTTGCCATTGTGAGCTTATTTGATAGGGCTGCAACCCTCATCAAGTTTGGTCATTGTCTGAGTCAATACTGAGGACTCAGTGTGAACTCCCAACTTCATAGCATCACCCCAGCTTCATTAGTAAGCCATAGGATTAGCTTATTGGCTTATTTTGGAGCTTATCAGTCCCTTTTTAAGTTTCAAGTTTCATTTTGAACCCCTGAGTTCTTTTGTGGACCCCACAGAGGTCCAAAACCCTTATGTTTGGCCTGATTTGGTCTGAGATTAAGCATAAGTGCTTATTTGTGGTTAATTGCTTATTCAGTGTGCTTCTTTGTTCTTATTGGCTTATTTTAAGTTGGTAATCATCTGTGAGTGCTTATTTTATCATTTCATAGCTTTTTCATAATAGCATAAGTCCTAATAAGCTATTTGTACACTGTTTGGAAACAAGGGGGTGCACACAACTTATTTTTAAGCTAAAACAAAAGTTGTTTCTCAAAAGTTTCTTATTTACATCTATCAAAAAGAAAAACACCGAAAAAAGCAAATTTAAAATTAGTGATAGCTTCTATTTAATAGATTATATATTTTTCATTTTTCATTTCAGCTTATTAATAAGCACTTTATCATTTTTATAATTTTCTAAATTTTCTTGTACCTTTAAGTTTTTATAATAATTTTCTTAGATTTTTTCTAAACAGTTTACTAATTATTAGAATTAAAAGTAGCTTAAATAATTAAATAGGTAATATTAGTAATTAATTAGTTTTCTTAAATTTTAATTAACAACAGTAGGTTTTTATAATTTTCCTAGGTTTTATAAATTAGTTAAGACTTTTAGAAAATATATTTTTAATTTCTACTGTTCATTTTCCAATTTTCTTATTTAAATTAGTTAAACTAGGTTTAAATTAATTAATAAGTAAATAATTGGTAAAATAGTTTAAAAATAATTTTTAGAAGCTTTTTATAATTTTTTAGGATTCTTGTGATGGTTAATTAGTTTTATAAATTTTTCCATAATTATCTAAGTCATTTAGGTATTATTAGTAATTTAAATTAGTTTAATTAGTTTAATTAATATAATTAGTTTTTAATTAATAAAAAACTCATAAAAAGACAAAAATATTTATTTTTATTTTTTATACTTTCTTCAAGTTCTTTTTAAGGTTTAAAAAATAGTTTTGCAAATTTTTAGTTTAATTTGTAATCTTTATAATTTTTAGTTGATTTAAATTAGGTTTAAATTAGATTTTAAATAGTTTTAATTAATTAATTAGTAATTAAATATTAAAATAATCATTTTTATAATTTCATTTTCATTTTAAATTTTCTTTTAGTTTTAAGTTTTAAAAAGTTTCACTTGCACCCCCTGTAGTTTGTAATTTGCTAAAACTCACTTTTTCTGTCTGTAACCTGATTCCAAGTTGTGTATTTGTGAATATATCTGTATATCTGTTATTGTGAATATTATATCATTGTGCAAATACCAAAATATCAGTAGCATAATCAATTTCCTATCATCTTGGCTACTGTCCTTAGTGCCACTCATTCTCATAAACGTTTTCCAAAAACACCATTGCAATCTCGCTAGGACATAACGACCCGGGGACACACTATACTATCACCGGAGAATTGGAACGGAGCTGTCATTGACTTGTTGACCTTGGTCAATAATATCTGACCGTTTCGGGACCAATCAATCATCACAGCCAAAAATTCTTTTTCATATGTGGAGAGTGATTGATGCGTTGGTGCTAAGGTTTTACTCAAATAAGCAATGGGATGGCCATTTTATTGTAAGATTGACCCAATGCCCATTCCTGATGCATCTGTCTCCACTTCAAATGGTTAAAGTCTGGTAGGGCTAAAACAGGTGCCTTAACCATAGCTTCCTTCAAAACTTCAAAAGCATTTTGTGCTTCTATTAGAATATATAAATCATGACAATCATAAAACAGGTAAAACACATATGTGGAAGCGAATGATCATCTATAACATATTAAAGATTAACATAAACATAATAGGAACGTACCGTGGGATTCTAGCTGAACAAGAATCAAACTTTAATAACTAGAAGAAGATGATGAACCCTAGTTAGGGTTTATATGAATCAATGATCAATCCCTTACATTTTTATTGATCGATTCCTTGATAATAACTATAGTGAGTTATTACCTCGTTCTTGTACACACAAACTACTAACGAATTAAAGAGATTGCAAGATCAAAACAAAAGACTTTTTCTTAATGAAAAAATCAACCCAAACCCTAAGGGTGTTTGGTTCGATCGGTTTGAAGCAAGGAGAGGAAAAGAAAACTTTTGGGTATTGTGTGTGCACAAAAGGTGAGAAACAATGACCCTACGTTTTGTATATATACTAGTATAAAACTTGGAAGACAAGTTTGATGTTGATTGGGTTTCCCCAATCCCCATTCGACCGGCCATATGAGTCCAAGAGGATTCCGGATCCTTCTTGACTCCTATTTTCACTCTAGTCCTTTTCCTTTTCCACTTAACGATAGTTAGTACTTACGGTTAATAACTAACGATCATTAGTCTTTCTACTTGTGTTAAATAATAAATATACATAACATTTAATATTTATTAATCTTTAATTCTCATTTGCAATGTGTGCAATCCCGAGGTCTCGGGTTCGATACTAGACATACATGTATTAATATTTATACACAAACCAACAACTTCATCTAACCACTTGAAAGCATTTTTCTTCAAAAGCTGTGACAGTGGCCTACTTAAACTGGCAAAGTCTTTTATGAATTTCCTGTAGTAGCCTGTGAGACCAAGAAATCCTTTGAGCTGCTTGATATTTGTGGGCACAAGCCAGTTTTGCATAACAACTATCTTTGTTGGGTCAATGGATACTCCTTGTGCATAGATGACATGCCCCAAATACTCCACATGACTTGTTCCAAACACACACTTACTCTTCTTTGCATAAAGCTGATGTTGTCTCATTGTTTCCAATATCACAGTTAGATGGCCAATGTGATCTGAAAAACTCTTTGAATAGATCAAAATATCATCAAAGAACACCGATGTGAACCTTCTCAAATAAGCCTTGAAGACATCATTCATAAGAGCCTTGGAAAGTAGAAGGTGCATTGGTTAAACTAAAGAGCATAACCAAGAACTCATAGTGCCCCTCATGAGTTTTGAATGGAGTCTTAGCTATGTCATCTTCAAACATTCGAATCTGATGATAGCCTGACCTTAAGTCTAGCTTGGAGAACACCACAACCCCATGTAACTCATCAAAAAGCTCATCTATGATTAGAATGAGAAACTTGTCTTTAACAGTGTTTTTGTTGAGTTGCCTATAATCAAATGCACATCCTCCGGCTGTTATCTTTCTTTTGACCATAACAATGGGTGAGGCAAAACTTCTTTAGCTTGGCTTTATAAATCCTAAGTCTAAGAGCTCTTTAACCATGGTTTCATGATGCGTGGGAATCGCAACAGGCTTTACCTCTCGAGGGATCTCGAGAAGCTTACAACCCCCACCAGGCAGTGTACCTGATCGTTGTAGTATAGTATAGTGACAAGTACCGGGGGATTGATCGTTCAACTTAGGAATAGTGTCGCTAGGATTAGAAAGTCTAAATACTAGTTCTAAAGGTGAGGGATGATTATTTTTTGTGTTTTTATATTTTTTGGAAAGCAAATTAAAATCTCGGGTTTGAAGGATGTGGGCGGAATTAGTTGCTATTCAACTAACCCAATACTAAGATGCAATCAAAATAAAATACTAAAAATGAAAATAAACTAATTTATACTAAAGTTGTGAGCAGTAATTGGAGAAAATGTGTTTACTTAGATTTCACTACTCCCTAGATATCTTTTACACGTTAATTACTTGTTATAATTGCATGGATGACGGATCGTATTCCTTAATACCATTCATGGGGTGGCACACATAACTCCCTAATTCTATGAGCTCTTATCTCCTCCTACACCATGCCCAGCACAACTATAGGGATTGTAAACAGTGGCTCATGCATTAAATACAACCAATAAAGACCTAGTGCGCGTTGGTTCATGTTTCTTAAGACGTTCAAGCATGTTACCAATTGGAGATCTGCCAGTTTTCTTAAGCCTAACATATAAATCATTCATCCAAGACAAGAATAAACAAGTAATCAACACATAATTAATATCTAGGTTTCATTAGATCTAAGCAAACACAAGATAGATCTAGCTTAGCATGATGGAATTAAGACAAGAACATGATATAGACAACCAACACATAGACATATTGATTGAATTAGAAGAACACTTATCTTGATTAATCATGCAAGGTATCAAGGGGTTGGAACCCTTGAAAAACCTGTAAAGTTACACCAAAATCGTACTTAGGGTTTCTCCCAAAACTTCTCTCAAAACTTCTCTCTTTAAATGTGAAAAATTAGAAAACTATATATAGGAAAAGGGGTCTGACGGCGTCAAGACCAATTAGGTGACGCCGTCACCTCGCCGCCAAAACAATCCTCGGACTGCCTAGATCCACATTTGACGCCATCAAGAACAATACATTTCCAGGCCGTCATGACTTTAACTCTTGACGCCCTACCTTCTTGACGCCGTCAAAACTCTTATGGGTCTTCATGGAATTTTACTCTTGACACCGTCAGGAAACTACTCTTGACGCCGTCATGCACTGTTCCCAGCATGGAAAATTAAGACTTTGGCGTTTTCTTCACTTTTATGCTCCAAAAACGTCCGAATTGCTTCCTTTTCCATATTTCACTCCCAAAGTACCTAAAATCACAAAAGGAACGATTTAGGGCAATATTTGATCAAATAAATTCGAATTCGGGCTTAAATGACCCCATAAAAACGGATCATTTTTCGCCTCATCATATACCCTTACACTTGAGATTTGCTTGTCCTCAAGCAAATGCGCTTTTATTCTACTCAAAAGACAAGTTAGGGGTCATTTAACACTAATATAAAAGTAATTACAACAAATAATCGTTCCACTAAAGACCAATATACAAGCACGGAGGTCATACACAAGCACCTCACAAATAGTGTTTAGATACTCACATCTCTCGGGTGTAATAAAGTGTAAATTACAATATGGAAACGGAAGATATCTCTCACTACCTGTCATAGCAAAATAGATTACCATAGGCTTGGGAAAGGATCAAACCTCCACCACATGGCGTAAGCACCTAGGATAAACTATCAAAGAGGTCTTTTAAAGGGTTGTAACGTTAGCTGTAGGGATATGAAATACACGGTTTTGTTGGATAAAGGAAGTTTTACTGGTGGCGAGTTAACAATCTTGGTTAATTACATGTACAAGATGGCGTTGCTAAGCCAAGACTAGACTCGACTTAAGCTAATAAATGAAAAATAACAAAAACATAAAATGAACATAGAATAAAAAGGGATGGTAGTCCGTATGTTTTTTTTCTCTTTTTTTTTTTTTTTTTTTTTTACATACACTCTTACCCTACCATCCAAAATAATACATCATAGGGAATTGAGCATTCCCCTTACACTTGAATCTTTACATACTTTACATTAAACTAATCTAATGACTCGAATTAAGATAATCAAAACACTTGGAGAACTTTTAAGATTAACGTACATATGGGGGTAATAAATGATGTTCTTCCCCATTACTCCATAAAATAAGTACTTTACCCATGAGTCCCAATCGTCCCAAAACAATATGTACAAGGATATGACTCGACTTAGCAACCATGTAATCAATTAGAAAGTTAACTTAGGGTTTAACAAATAACAATAATGCACTAAAAATGAGCGCATACACGGAAGGCTAAGGCGATTTGGTTGTACATTTAAGTGGGGTGTAACAAATTCTTCCTTTAAGTAAAATGCTTAAAGTTAGAAATGAAAAGATAGGCTCGGAGGGGTGTACTAGGGGTTTCGTGTACTAAAAATGAGTACATCGCTAAGGGTGTGGGAAAAATTAGTTGACTTAACTAGCCAAGTAATATGACTTAAATGGTCAAGTAATTATAATACGGGTTTAACACAAGGGTGATCCTAATGCCTCTTATCATGTAGTAAATCCTACCACACGAATGTAGTCTCACTAGCGGTCTCGGGATGCATCACTAACGCAAGTTCTAGAATCTAAATGCTATCGGTACACTCATAAGCACTAATAGTAAATGCTTTTCCTATCAAATCTAAAGGCGAACCTCACATATTTGGGTGGAAAATTTTTCTGAATATATGGTTATGTGCTAGTCATACAATCTCCTATCCATGGGACGCTTGCTATGGCTAAAGTTTCACTCCTAAATGTTGTAAAAAAATTTAAATTTGGCGCTAAAATTGCACTAACAAGTATTTATCATAGTTTTATTACACATCTACCATTAAACAAAACAAACTCAAGCGAAAGTGCATATGTAAGGTATCATCTTTTTACCCTCCCCTTACACTTAAGATGAACATTGTCCCCAATGTTCAAGTAAAGAATGTAAAAGTGAAAAAGTAAAGAGAATGAAATCAAATACTCCCCTGATTCGCTCGGTATGGATAATAGGATGGCCAGGTTAAATCTTCCTCCAAGAAAATGAACAATCAAAGCTTCCCTTCCAGAATATAAATCATCTTCTTGTCATACATAACCTGTAAAACCTGACAAAATAGACAAGACAACCTCGCGTAAAATCGGCGGCATCCTATATAAGTTTCTAAATCCTAGAAAACAAGATAAGATATAATGCTTGTGGAATGAAGTTTGCAGATCTCCTGGAGATTATAAAACTTAATAATTCACAAAAACCATAAGACTCCTTTAGAAAAACAAAACCGGTAAAATTTCCAGATTTTAACTCCTGACGCCGTCAAGAGTACACTCCTGACGCCGTCAGAATTGACCTGCAGAAATCCTTATGTTAAGTTTCCAGAAAATTTCTGGAAAAACTTGGTCCTACTTCCTGGAAAATCCTGCAAAACTTCATTATGACTCAATACAAGCATTTGACTCTAACAAATACTAATACACATGTCCATTTAATATTGTTGTGGTTCATGCTCAATTTCATTCTTATAAACAAATTTGGATCCCCCTTACACTTATCTTTTGCAAAATACCTTTATATGCAATTAAGACGAAGTTAAAAACAAAATAAAGCATTTTCACAATTTACTTTGAAACATGAGCCACAAACAACAAAAATAAAACATGCATACGGAAACAAATAAAATCAAACAAACAAACAAACAAATAAAAACACACAAAACATGGGTTGCCTCCCAAGAAGCGCTTGTTTTTGTTCGAGTCACGAGCCTGACTCTACCCTTATTTAACGAAAATAGGGGAGGTTCTCCCTACACTTAGGATTAAGTGTGGGTGAAAGTAGTGATACACACCCTTAGGGTGTGAATATGCCACATGAGGTGAAGGGGGTGAGTGAATGGCTTCCTTCATCCTAAAACTACCCGGATAATATTGGTTGATGGGTGGGTCGGTTCCTCTTTTGTCTCCTAGAAATATATCTAAGGATGGAAAGGTGTGTAAAGATTGAGGTTCCGGTTCATCAACACTAGGAAATTCCCTAGAACTAGGAGTAAGGTTATCACTACAAGTGTTCAAACCTATATCCTCAAGTGGTGCCTGGTCCAAGGGTTCTACCTCCATCGGAATTCCTAAAGTTTCTTCTACTTCTACCGGGTAAGACACGGGCGGTGTGTGTGCCTCAAATGATGGTTGAGTATTTTGTGGGCTTATGTTGTTCACCTCATCATTCCATGTGTCAGGATCTAGCCCTAACATTCTCCCAAGTATCTCACGTGCTTCTCTAGGCATCTCAACTTCTATGTCCGAATCATAAGGATCATCTTCAATATTCTGACTGCTATATACAAATTGCCCAAGAGATTCGTCATTTGTTTCTTGAGATTCATCATCATCGATCATAAAACCTAGGTCTTTTTGATCAATGTGATCATGCTCGGCTAAATCCTCCTCAATTGTTTTCTTAGGTAGTGATAATAGCAAACCTAGTGCTTCATCCAACTTGTGATTTGTTGCAATGGCTCTCTCCATAATTCCTTGGCAAACTAGGTCGCATTTCCTATTGGCCTCACTAAAACTAGATCTTAAATATGGAGGTTGTTCATAAGAATCTATCCTAGGAGAAGGCTCATATGATTCATAGGTGTCTCTAAATGAGGTATTTTGAACTCTTTGGTGTGTTAGCCGCTCAACCCTATCTTGCAATCTTAGAAGTCTAAGTGTAACGTCCATTTGAAGCAAATTACAAACAAAATCACAAAGAAAAGATAGACTACGAGAAAGCTACAAAGTAAAAAGAAAAAATCTCACTTGATAGGAATCTAATGAGTAGACCTAATAAAAATCAAATTCAACCTAAACAATAACTATTCCCCGGCAACGGCGCCAAAAACTTGATGCGTGGGAATCGCAACAGGCTTTACCTCTCGAGGGATCTCGAGAAGCTTACAACCCCCACCAGGCAGTGTACCTGATCGTTGTAGTATAGTATAGTGACAAGTACCGGGGGATTGATCGTTCAGCTTAGGAATAGTGTCGCTAGGATTAGAAAGCCTAAATACTAGTTCTAAAGGTGAGGGATGATTATTTTTTGTGTTTTTATATTTTTTGGAAAGCAAATTAAAATCTCGGGTTTGAAGGATGTAGGCGGAATTAGTTGCTATTCAACTAACCCAATACTAAGATGCAATCAAAATAAAATACTAAAAATGAAAATAAACTAATTTATACTAAAGTTGTGAGCAGTAATTGGAGAAAATGTGTTTACTTAGATTTCACTACTCCCTAGATATCTTTTACACGTTAATTACTTGTTATAATTGCATGGATGACGGATCGTATTCCTTAATACCATTCATGGGGTGGCACACATAACTCCCCAATTCTATGAGCTCTTATCTCCTCCTACACCATGCCCAGCACAACTATAGGGATTGTAAACAGTGGCTCATGCATTAAATACAACCAATAAAGACCTAGTGCGCGTTGGTTCATGTTTCTTAAGACGTTCAAGCATGTTACCAATTGGAGATCTGCCAGTTTTCTTAAGCCTAACATATAAATCATTCATCCAAGACAAGAATAAACAAGTAATCAACACATAGTTAATATCTAGGTTTCATTAGATCTAAGCAAACACAAGATAGATCTAGCCTAGCATGATGGAATTAAGACAAGAACATGATATAGACAACCAACACATAGACATATTGATTGAATTAGAAGAACATTTATCTTGATTAATCATGCAAGGTATCAAGGGGTTGGAACCCTTGAAAAACCTGTAAAGTTACACCAAAATCGTACTTAGGGTTTCTCCCAAAACTTCTCTCAAAACTTCTCTCTTTAAATGTGAAAAATTAGAAAACTATATATAGGAAAAGGGGTCTGACGGCGTCAAGACCAATTAGGTGATGCCGTCACCTCGCCGCCAAAACAATCCTCGGACTGCCTAGATCTACATTTGACGCCGTCAAGAACAATACATTTCTAGGCCGTCATGACTTTAACTCTTGACGCCCTACCTTCATGACGCCGTCAAAACTCTTCTGGGTCGTCATGGAATTTTACTCTTGACGCCGTCAGGAAACTACTCTTGACGCCGTCATGCACTGTTCCCAGCATGGAAAATTAAGACTTTGGCGTTTTCTTCACTTTTATGCTCCAAAAACGTCCGAATTGCTTCCTTTTCCAGATTTCACTCCCAAAGTACCTAAAATCACAAAAGGAACGATTTAGGGCAATATTTGATCAAATAAATTCTAATTCGGGCTTAAATGACCCCCTAAAAACGGATCATTTTTCGCCTCATCATTTCAATAGCATCTTTCTGTATACGAGGGTGTCTATATGGTCTGATGTTAACTGGTTGGGTGCCCTCAATAAGTGGAATCCTATGGTCATGGATCCTTTTTGGTGGCAATTCCTTATGTGACATTTCATAAATTTCATGTCATTTATTTTCCTATTTTTATTATTTAACTATTCTATTTTAAATAATTAACTTCGTTGGAAGTTATCCGTGTACGTTCAATTAAATTCAACCGCGACTAGACTATGTCAAGTCTACACTTTCTATGCACAGTTGTTTCCTTACAATTCTATTTTAAAAGTCACTTTTCCCTTTTTCCATTTCTACGTAAACCTTACGCCTTTTACGTTTTACGCGATTTAAATTCACGTTTTTACGTTTTAACCACATTTAAATCCTCCGATGAACTCACCACTCATCTATATTTCTAAAATACATTGTGAAAACATGTTTTAATATTATTACAAGTTTTACATTTTATTTCTACCCAATATCACGTTAAGCATTTTAAAAACTCTACGTTTTAATTACCGGCAGCAAAATACACTACATAATACACTCAATAACTATTTTTACAAGTTTTACATTTTATTTCTACCCAATATCACGTTAAGCGTTCTAAAAACTCTACGTTTTAATTACCAGCAGCAAAATACACTACATAATACACTCAATAACTAAATTAATAACAAAACTCACCCACTAACTTCCCCCCCCCCCTAGGTGGCGCACACTTGTGGTGTGCATGCACACAAGACAACAAGTGTCCACCCTTTACTAGTGCACTAGTAATACCTCTCCTAGTTTGTATCACCATCATTCTATCAGACATACAATATCTTAGACAAATCATAGCTATATATCTGATTAAGCAACTCTGTCATTACTGCTTCCCAAACAGGCAAAAAAAGCAGAACAATGTTAACCAAGTTTCACCCACCATAGCCTCATGATTACATTTCCATGATAAATGCGCAACATACATAATTCAACCAATATCCACAATAACATTAAGCATAACAATTTAACAAATTAGCAAAGTTATAATACACTTACATGTCATCCATCTTTCCAAAAAGCTGAAGTTATCTTTCTGTAAAACGCCCTTTCTTCTTAATCATGTACACTGTGAAATCTCCATTTACACATCCAGTTCATCTGACGAAGATCAAAATCTGATATTAATAATACAAAATTAGTTACAGATAATCCAAAATGTTGCACTGATATCATATACTCGATGTAGTTATAGTTAATAAAGAAAAACATACCTGAGTGATGTCCTTTGTGACAAAGGGCGTTCATGGTTATGTTAGTGGAGTATGTTTCCACTGTTGTGATTGCCCCTCCATCAGGTTCAAAAAGCATGACATTATACTCAGGGACGGAGCCAGAAAGAAATATGACTGGGTGAACAAATTTTTTTGAACCGTAATATAATAGAGTTAAAACGTGAATTAAAACGAAGATTTCATTAAAACGATAAATAAATGAACATATTACCTTCTAATTAGTGATTCTACGATCTCTTTTAGCAAAATAACACTTACGTGCACCCTCATTTTTAATATTAATAAGTTCTTCTTTCTCTATAGAACACAAGTTAAAGCGCTGTTAAAATAATCATCACTCATCCGATTTCGCAAATCAGTTTTAATAAGCTTCATTTAAAAAAAACATCTTTCAACTATAGCGGTAGCAACAGGCAACACTAAAGCCAACTTCTATTAAGCACTACTTTTCATATATATTGTAACTACGACAACAATAAAAATGCCCCATGACAACAATACTATTCATATTCTAATATATTGTTGACTATCACTTAAACTTATTATCCCTATTTGTCTTAATAGAAATTGCACAGTTATTCACTTATTCTTATTGCCCTAAGCCCTTATTGATGATGATAGACTATACGGAACCAACAAATTAGTCAAGATTTCATACAAAAAATAAAAACATGAAAACTTTAAAAGACATAATAAACAAATGAAAGATATATGTTACGACTTACGAACCTGTTTCATCTTTGTGTGTTGGTTAAATTTTGGATGTTGTAAATTGTTAGGATGATAAATAAACTTGTTCCATTAATAAACCTATTTCATCTTTGGGTTTTTGTGCTTTAATTTATTAAACTTGTTTTATCTTTGGGCGTTTACAAAATTTTATATTTAAAGTATACGAACTAAATAATACTAGAGACACATTTAATGCACCGGGTGCATTTAAGATACATTTAGGTAAAATCGATAATTTTTTAAAAAATTAACACTATATCGAAAAAATTCATGGGGTGCACGTGCACCCGCGGGCACCCCCTTGGCTCCGTCCCTGATTATACTCCCTACCCAGAACAACCTGAGTAAACACCAACCACTGACCAGCTTCCATTTTCAAGTCTTCAACCAGTTTCACCCAACCAAACCCATACAGGAACGAGTGTACATATCGACCATACCAATCTTTTGACCTTTCCACTCTAACTTCATACTCAATGGAGTTACTAGTAACCATGACCGACTCTGTAGGGGTTGGAGCATTGAGATATCTTAGAAAATCTTCTGGAAATGACTGTATATAAAGAGATGTGTATGTAACTGGCACTAAACATCGCCAAAACTGAGCGCTTTCTGGTTCTTAATTATGAAATTCCTCCCCATTCTCACTGTACCAAGTTACATAAAAGACGTCCTCACCATCTTCTACAAAATGTATGTAACTAACAGCCCATGGCGTGATGTTATGCATAACAAAATCATTCCACCTAGGTCCCTTAACAACACAGACTAACTCTGACATTCTCTTAACACTGACTTTCCATCTAACGTTCGTACAGTTAACTAGGTAAATAGAACGATTGCTATCATAGGACCTAGGGGTGGCAATCGAGTCGTATCCGTGTCGACCTACTCGGGTTGGCGGGTTGGTAAGGCCTCAACCCAAACACGACCCATTTATTAATCGTGTCAAGAACCTTAACCCTAACCTACACACATCTAACATGTGTAACCCATTTGTGACCCGTGTAACCCGTTTAATAAACTAGTTAAAAGGGTTAATTAAGTAGAAAATAGATAACTTAGTCCAGAATTGAGAGGGTGGATCTTACCGGAAATGAGAGAGGGAAGGTGGTTTGTTAATGATCAATTTTAGGATTGGGTGAAATTTTATAGTGAGATAGGCAAGACTCGAGTATACATAAGAAGTAAATTCTTGCTCAAAGTCAAGACCCTATATTCCCGCTCAAAGAATAAAGGCCAGATTGTTAGAGGTCTAAGATAGTAGACTGACAAGACACTAAGTTCCCGCTCAAAGCCTTGACACTAAATTCCCGCTCATAGTTTTCCATATTTTGGGCTTCCAAAGGCCCATTTAATTTTTTTCATTTTTGACTTTAATTTCCAAGTTTATTAAAGTTTTACTCTAAAAGTTATATATTTTATTTGCTAAAAGTTTGTATATTTAAACGAGTTCACGGGTTAACCTGTTTAATAATTACCAAACCCATACACGACCCATTTATTAAACGGGTTATACGGGTTAACCTGGTTTCGACCCAAACCTGTTTATCCTCAACCCAAACCTATTTATCTTCATATCGTGTCGGTTAGTGTGTCGTGTCAAAAATTTACACCCCTAATAGGAACCTCTTAAAACGTAGTCCTTATGCAGTTGCTGTATGTCAAAATTAATTTTTAAACATTATGAATTTCTTGAAAACTAGTTTCTTACTGAAATAACACTTAATTCATATATATGGTGTTAACTTACAAATTCATCCAAAACATCAGCAACATTGTCCATTGTGCACACAAATTGATTGCCACACATTTTACTGCATTAACGAATAAGATTAACACAAATAACATTTGAATGAAATAAAATAAGTAAATATCTTACCTGGTATGTGTGTTGTTTGATTTTGCATGCCCGCTACGTTCCGATGATATTTGATTGTGCGTGTGTGATTTGATCGGTTGAAAGAAGACAGAATATGTTTGTGTGTGTGTGATTTGATCGGGTTATACACCAGCATGTTTACTTGCAAAAAATGTCCTCGCCGATTATCATGCCTAGGAAGGTAGCTGAAATGGGTCTAAATGGCGGGAAACATGAATTGACGAAACTACCCTCACGTGGAACACACTGTTACGATCCCACATCGCCCAAGTATGAGATTGGGTGGTGGTTTATAAGTCTAGGTGTCCCCTCCTCTTACAAGCCAGCTTTTTGAGTGAGTTCTACACTTAGATTTATGAACATCAATACGAGCCTAGTATGGGATAGGTTCGTATTACACACATGAGGTCTAACTAAGTAACGAGCGTTAGCCAAAATCGATCATAGGGACCATTCTCGCAAAAAAATCAAACATCAGATACACATGCTGCATAATTTTTTGCTCGAGGACATGTCTCGTAAAATCGACAAAGTTTAGGGACTTTTTTTGCAATTTAGTATCCACGGCCAACATCCACGTAACACAAGTTGAACCCGCCTATCTACTATCCCCTTGAGATAGATAAAAAAGTTAGTTAATGATTAAACAGGTAAAGTTGTTAATGTCCAGTCGCCGACACGAATTTGAAAAAAAAAAAAAAAAAAAAAAAACACTATTTATTTACTGAAGGAAGAAGAAATAAATATAAAAAGAATCAATCGGTGGAAGGAAGGGGGGAATTGAATTTCAGTTTCTTGTTGTAACAAATTTAACCGACTCACTGACCGAATTCATTCATTCATTCAAGGTTCTTTTTTCAATCAACCCTATTCATTCGGTTTTACTGATTAAAGTTCAATATCATCATCAAATTTTTAATCAATCCTAATCATCAATATACTTACTAATTAATTAATTAATTTGTATTATTCATAATAATAGTAATAATAAAGAGTAGTAGTTTCTTTTCTTCAATTATTGAATACTTTTGAATAGTAGTAACTATGAATCTTTTTTTTTTTTTTTTTTTTTTTTTTGTTATTGTGCAGCAATGGAAAAGGGTGGTGGTTTGGATTTCAAAGTGGGCCAACTCATTGAAATGAAAACTTTCGAAACAGGTTTCCGCGCTGCTTGGTTCAGAAGCAAGGTCAGTATTACTACTTTTTTCATTGTCGGGATGGTGGAATCTGCTTCGATGGATAGTTTTTTAGATTAAAAAGAATCAAATAGCAATGGTTTTAAGTCGAATAAAGGGCCTAGGAGTCATAAGCAAAAGCAGATAGAAGCCTTAAAAACCCACACATATATAAGTATAAGCTCTACTAAATCTAGATAACACGACTAAAAAATATGATATACATTCTCTAGATCATAACACGACTCTCATGTCTGCTGATTCTTTAAAGTAAAATGTCCACCAATTCTAACTTTCCATGGTTGCCACTACATAAAGAAAAAGGAAATTTAGTGTGTACAAAACAAGTCAATAATCTTTTTCCCTCTTTTTGTTCCTTTAGGTCATCGATATTAACTTGAAAGAGAACCAGATAAAGCTCGAGTACTACGATTTTGACGAAGAAGGTCACCTCTCTAACAACCACCTCTTTCAATTATTACTACTTTTTCTAATAACTATATATATAGCCCGATCCGAATATAGATTAGAAGCTGTTAGGACTGGAAACTGATGCAATGTAACAATCTACACTAATGCTTCTAAAAAATTGGGTTTTTTTTGTTGTCGTTCTTTATGACACAGTGTAACTGAGCTTTTGTTTATATGCATTTGGCAGAGATATCATGGACAAAGATATACGATGTTCCTCCTTACGGTAGAAAGTCTAGCCTGAAAAAGAAACAACTGATGTTGCGCCCGAAATATCCTTCACTGTATCACAAAAGTGAACTGCCTCCTGTCAATACAATTTCAGAAATATGTGTTGTTATCGATGGTGCTTGGAAGGTCGGGGATATGGTAGATTGGTATCAAGATGACTGTTATTGGTCTGCAACGGTTACTAAAGTGTTGAGCAACGACAAGGTTCAGGTAGTGGTTTTATTCCAAATTGATACGTTCCTTTTTCTACAAACTTGATTTATGTAACCCAGATGCCGTATTTATCAGTTGCTCCAAAACGGAGCACCTTTGTATTTTTTTATTATTTATTTATTTATTTATTTTTGCAAAAAAGGGTTAACAGCCTATGATAAAGTAACTATTTTTGAATATTTCTTTTAAAGTGAGTTATCCAATTTAGAAGTTTTGTAAAGTGAGTTACCATTTGTCGGGACAGTAGTGAAGTTCATGCCCCAAGACAAACATTGGCCTATCGTACATTGTCCTTATTTGCAATTCTCCCTAGCTAACTATGTTTCATCGGTGATGTTATGTATATGTATATTCTGTATGTAGTACGTTACTCCCCTGCCCTTTTATCATCTTCCCACCACATACTTATTCTACTTGCTATTTATCTACTTATTTCAAGCATTCTGACTTCTTATTAGTGATTTTAAATTCTACAAGGACCTATATAGTATATATGAAGCTCTCCCTTACAGATTAGTCGACAGGACTATTTGCTACCTTATTACACATAAACGTCATATGAGAACCTGGAATTGAAAGTAGATAAATATGTTTCTTTGCAAAAAAATATACAGCTTATCGTGTTCTCCTTCGGTTGCAAACTTTATTGTTAATTTTTTCCATCTTTGCATATGTTCTGTCTAACAAAAGAGAACACTAACTTGACTTGTTAGATACTATCTTACATTGCAACAGTTATACTAATCACAAGGGAAAGACTCAAATCATAGTCTTCGTTGGTCTCCTACTCTTAGAAAGTTATTCTACGAATGAACAAATGTACCTTGGAAATAGTTTCTGCAAGTCTGCAACTGGGCTTCCTTTGTAATATATTTTACCGGGTGGAGATCCTTTACCCAAAAAACTAGGCTCCCTTTCCCTTTCTAGTAACGTGGATTGCATTCTTGCAAATTCTGCTCGCCCTTTATACTTTTAGTGCCTGCGATACACTTTAATACTAATTTACCTTTGCTGATAATCAAAGTTACAGCTATCCCTCAGTTAAGAGTAAACAGTAAGCAGTATATATTCGTCATCTCTTTGACTTGTTATAATAGGTATGTTGAAGGAATTCTCTCAATTGTAGACTTTTGTACTTAAATGAAGTGTTCTAAAATAATAATAGGCAAATCCTGTTTTTGGACTACACTGGTTTACTTTAACTCGGTCGATAACATCGGTTCTAGTGCCAGCGGGAAATTCTTTGGATCAGGTTAATATGTTACAGGTGCTGAAACAGGATTACTATTGACGACATGGCTCATGGTGTTTTGAAACCATTAAGAAGTCATTCTCATACTCTAGTTTGTGATGTTTTTTCTTATAAATAGTCAGATGTATTAATCTTGGAGTTGATAGCTGGCATTTTTTAAGATTTGAAGGATACATGAATATGGTTGGGAAATTTACCTGTAAGAGCAGGGTGGTATGCTGATCTCTTTCAATCAGCATACTCCATTGGGTTTTCCATCCAAGTTTCTTGTTCAGCTTCAATTTTGGCAGCGCACCTCTTGTACCGGGGCCTTCTGCAGCTTCCTGCTCTTCACATTTTAGACACCATTCTGATATGAATTGATTTATTATTTAGTTATTTTAATTATGTTTAGATAAATTTTAGGAGTTGCAGTTTTATTAGGATTGGATAAGTCTTCTACTTATCCTACAAGTATTAGGATTAGGTTATCTTTTATTATAAATATGGCATTAGGGATATAACTTTCATTATGTGGAATATAATTAAGAATTGATTTACATATCAATTGGGGAGTCGGTTTATCTCACTAATATAAACCATTGGGGGTTGGTTTATCTCATCAAAATTGACCATTTTTCGTTCTTTTCATATCTTTTATCGATCCGGTTCATATCACATTCTTGTCTTTTTTTTCAACATAACATAATTCCTTTTAATTAGCCTTATCAAGTACTATCGTGTATTTGGTGCCAAACAATAAATTGAAGAGAATATAACCTATGGTAGTATCTAACACATCTTCTCAATAAAACGGATATACAATATCTGACTTGCAACGACGATATTATACATATGGAGTAGGATTTAGAACTTTAGTTTCTTTGTACGCATCAACTGTACTTGGTTTTCTGATATGTTGATGCTTTTTGTAGCTTGAGTTGCCAATGCCTCCAGCAGGACAAGGATCACGTAAGGATGTACTTATAGCATTCTGCAAGGATTTACGCCCATCCTTAGATTGGTCCCAAAGAAAAGGCTGGACGTTGCCTACCGTGGTATCTTTCTTTCTCCCTCATATGTTTCTAATATTGGTTTGTATATTCAGTTTCCTTCTATAAATTTAGCTATACAATCTCTGTAAAGTGACCTTCCTAGCATGATTGATAATTTTAATATTGTCAGATAGTTTCAGAAAGTCATACGCAGGGGCGGAGCCAGAAAATTTTGCTCGAGGGGTCACACTTTAATAATTTTTGGAAACTACACTACAAATTGGTTTTTAGAGAGGCAAAGTACGAAAAAATCTAGATATTTTAGAAAATTTACACTACAATCTTTTTCGCTAGGGGGTACGTGCCCCTTGTGGCCCATCCTTGTCTCCGCCCCTGGTCATACGCCCATACCTCTTTATCAAGCTGTATGATAGTTTAACTTGTGTGCAAAAGATACCAAATATGTAGTCATGTGTGCATGATTTGTTTAAGGAAAGCAGGTTCATCTCTATGCTGGTTTCTTAACTATTGATTGAGTGGCTCTAAAGGATCAACTAACTATGAAAAATCAGAAACTAAATCATGCCCGGAAAATAAAAAGCTGAGAAGTAGCGATTTGTCTGATGGGAATCGGATAATTTTGAGGTTTTGAATTAGTTGGGTTGTAAATGATGATGTAGGAGGATGCAACTACCATGACAAAGTTTGATTGGGTCTACTTTATATTCGTTCATGTGCAATTCACAGCTTTCTAATTTCTGACGCATGATATACTTATATAATGTGATAGCCGAACATAGTGTAATACTAACAGACTAGAAAGTGGGATGTGTATGCTTTGTCTGTATCATTGTCTGTATCTGTTGGGAATTTGGGATACAAGATTATGATAGCAGCGGTACTAATCGACCGAGGCTTGGCATGTAAGTTAACCCTTGCATCATATGTCAGTGAGAGAGAGTTATGTTAAGTGACCCAGTCCTTCAGATGTTTTCTTTTAATTTGTGTTTAGACTACAATTGCCGACAAGTTCTTAAGCTGAAGTATTTCCTAATTATTAGAAACAGTACATAGATATAAGACAGTATAAACCTGTGCTCATTGACATTAAATGCTGCATGCAGGATGGTCAGACTGCATCTGGCGCACAACTTATCTTTCCATCAAAGCAAGGTAAGTTAATTTTAAGCATTTATCTCTGTAACCTGTCTTTCTAATTTATGTGCTGTTTTAACATCTGTCGTTTCTTCACAATGGCGTGAGAGGGATATTTTCGAGAACCAAGTGCTTGTTAATAATTAAAAAAAAAAAAGAAAAAGAAAAAAAGAAATCAAAAACTTTGTTGTATTGTAACGCTATAAGCCATTCTATTAGTTTTATTTGTCAACATTCAACATGTTTGTAGACTTGTAGCCATTGAATTTTCTGTTACCGTTGCTGATATTGCTGTGCATGTATATTTTTGACGAGCCCATTAAAAAACCTTGTTAATATAATATTTTCTCCAAACAGTTAATATTATAATGTATTGTTATATATAGGCATGACTTCACAGAGGGAGGAAGCTGAGCATGCTGCAGCAGCAGGCAGCAATTCACCTCTAAATGCATCTTCCACCACTGGTACTAGTATGGGTATATCTGTAAATTCATCAGCGGAAAGACAGATTTCAGAGCCCATGGATACAGTTGTTTTTGAAGATGTGAAAACGGACGATATGGAATCTACAGACAGTATATCGAGCATGCGTGTTGAAGAGAGTAAAGCAGCAGCAGCAGCAGCAGCTGAGGAAGATGTCAATTATAGCGTAGACTTGAACATAATGCATGAAGAGACACTGGAAGCACCCATACTTGATCTGGAGGAACTTGCTAACAAAATCAAATGGATTAAGAGCATTTTACAGTCATCAACCACCTAGTAATGATAGGACTTGCTGGAAGTTCAGTGACTAACTACGTTTACATAAACTCTTTCACTTTTAGTTACCTTATTTACGTTAATTGGAGATGTGGTCGAGTAGAAATGTGGTAATCCAGACTTGTATTAGTTGCATAATCTAGAAGGGAACATGTGACATTTTTGCATGTTTCATCAAACTACTTGATGCTTCAGTTTCATTTGCCAAGTTTGTAAATACTATACTTGATTCTTAGTGACATTTTCGCTTGGCATATATTATTTCAATTTGCATAAACATACCATATACTCCTTCGGTCCCAAATTAATAGCCCCTCTTTTCATTTCGAGTTGTCCTAAAATTATTGTCCCCTTCTAAATATAGTTGTGAATAATGTAGCAAGTTTACCGTAATGCACCTAATAATACTAAGAATTACAAACTTTAGTCAAAAGATTTAAATAATTGCATAAATGTAAAACTGTCATTCTACATAATAATAATAATAATAATAATAATAAATAAAAAATAAAATAAAAAAGAGGATTATTGTATTTTTTTTTAAACTGTATGTTTTTTTAGAACAATTATTTTGAGACGGAAAAAGTAGTAATCAAATAGTCATTTATCTGAATAACAAATTATAAAAAGATTAATGATATAAGTAAAGAAAATCATATACTCTCCCTCCATCTCATAAAAAAGTATTTACAAACAAAAGTCTACTATTTAAAATACGTGCAATTGATGCAAATCTTTAATTTATTAAATTAAAAATCACATTTAATTATAGAGTTAATTACATAAAAAGTCATCATACTTGCCACTTTTTGTTATTGTATGCTGCATATTACTTTTTTTTTTTTTGACCCTAATATTTTGAAATCGTGCTATTGTGTGTATTTTACGACTATTTCAGTCATAAAAATGACCATTTTACCATTCAAAATTTGAAAAAAGTAAGGGTAAAATGGTCACAAAATACACAATAACACGATTTAAAAAGGTTGGTATCAAGATGAAAAAAAAATACTCCGTAGTACGCAACATACAACGATAAAAAGTGACAAGTATGATGCATTTTTTTTAATGTAATTAACCCTTAATTATAATATCTTCAAGTTTAAATAATGTTTTTGAGTGTATTAACTATAATCAACCTTGTTAGCCGAGTATTATAGTAAACCTCTAAAAGAGAATTAAGTAAGCGCACTCTAAATTGTTATCTTATCAAAACCCTAATTTGATTAGTTTTTATTTTATTGTTTATGCTTAGAAATGACAACTACACAACTATGTTATTGAACATTTTTATAAACAAACAATTATTATTATTCTTTTGTAGTCAAATATATTTAAAATACACCAATTAAAACATATTTATATTATATGCTCCATCCGTCCCAATCCATCGACAAAAAATATACAATTTTAAAAAATCATCATCATCATTACAACTTATTTATTTTTACTTTTTGCTGAATGATAGTTTTACTATTAACTAATCAATTTAAAACTTCTTTAATGCTTTTAAAAATAACCTTAACTGAAGGTAATATAAAAAAGTCAAACTAAATTCCTTATTTATTTTTGGAATAATTACTTGAAAATGTATATAACTTGTCATCTTTTGTTATTGTCTGTAACTCTTATTTTTTTATTATTATTTTTTTTTTTGGATTTTGTACATGGAGGCCACCCAACTTTTAACAATTTTTCATTAAGGCCGCTCATATATGAAAATAATCTTATAGGCCGTTCAAGTGTATTTTCCTTTTCGTTTATACCAAATCCGGCAATATAAAGTGTTTATTGACTAAAATTTCATTGATATATCAAATAGACATTACATATTTATAATTTAATTTGTTATAATTTTCAATTTTTCAGATGGGGCATTCGTCAATATAAAAATTTTTGGTGTAATTTTGGACGGATTTGTTATAAATGAAAAAGGAAATATACTTGAACGGCCTATAAGTTAGTTTTCAAAAATGGACGGCCTCATTAAAAGAAAGTTAAAACTTGGGTGACCTCCAAGTACAAAATCCCTTTTTTTTGCGCTATTATAATACAAACTTTTTGAATTCATATTATTGTGCATTTTATGCATGTAAAATGACTGTTTTACCCTTATATTTGTATTGACACCGAAGGGTAAAAAGATCATTTTACATGTACAAAATGCACAATAACATAAATTAAAAAAGTTTGTGTTAAAAAAAATAACAAAAAAATAAAAATAAAAAATAAAAACCGATAACAAAAAGTGACAAATATGATTTTTTTTTTAACATTAAAAAGTGACAAATATGATATATTTCTAACCCATTATCTCTATCTTTAAAAGTGGAAAATAAATATAGAATTGAGTGAGTAATAAGTAAAACCATTTACTTTAATTAAAATTGGAATTAGATTCCCAAAACATAAAACACATTGTCTTACTTTAAAAAAGAAAAAGAAAAAGAAACACAAATGTTTTGGGTAAAATAAAAAAAAATGGTTTGTTTGTTGCATTGCTAATCATAATCATAACACCTGAGACACCTCAACGCACAGGTAGCTTCCTTTCTTTCTTTCTTTTTCATTTAGGGGCTGTTTAACCCTTTGCTGAAGGCGTGTTTGTTTTATTTGGTTTTGGGCTTATGTTTCATAAGCTTATTGTTTGTGGCTTATTTTGAAAGTTTTTAGCTTAAACGGAGTATAAGTTTATTATGTCATAATAATAAACTTATATAAGACGAAAATTTTAAAATAAGCCATCAAAAGTAAGCTTCTGAAACATAATCCCAAAACCAAATAAGCCATAAGCCAGCTATATAAGCTCAAACAAACACACCCTTAGTGTTTGGCTTAGAGAGCACCACCTATGGCACCATGTTATGTTATGCTGCACCTAGGGATGGCAAAAGCACCCGAAACCGATGGGGAAAACCGAAACCCGAACCGGTTGGGTCGGGTTTGGGGGCGGGTTCACGGGTTTGGATACGGGTTCGGGTAGAAATATTATTTTTTTTCCGGGGTATGGGTTCGGTTACGGGTTTTAGTAATACCCACCTGTTTACCCGTACCCGTACCTTATTTTTAGCAATTGAGTTGGCGATTTTTTTTTTTTTTTTTTTTTTTTTTTTAGTGAGTGAGTGAGCGAGGTATTTTTGGTGGTGTGTTATAGGAATTTTATTGGGGAGGGTGTTTATGTTATAGGAGTGTTATATGGTACAAGTTGACGTGACGACACCTATAAAATTAGGGGGTGTTTGTTTAAGCTTATATGTGGCTTATGAGCTTATTTGTGTTTTGGCTTACATTTCATATTTTCTGGCTTATTTTGAGATTTGTGGGCTTATATTAGTTTATTATAATATGATAAACTTATATAAGCCCATAAGTCTCAAAATAAGCCAGAAAATTGGTGCTTATGAAATATAAGTCGAAATCCAATAAGCTCATAAGCCCACATATAAGCTTAAAGAAACACCCCCTTAATAAGGTAAAATGACAAAAAAATAAAATAAAAATGCATGAACATTAAATGGGTGTAACTATTAAATGAGGGGTATAAAAGTCTTTTAATATAATATCCTTATATAAGCCCACCGCTCCTCAAATAAGCCATCAAATTTGGGTTTATCAAAACCCCCTTATATAAGCTCATAAGCCCACTTATATAAGCTTAGCCAAACACTTACTTTAAGCTTATTTAATACATATAAGCTCATAAGCGTATCATATAAGCTTAGCCAAACACCCCCTAAACCACTTAACTCTTGTGAATTCCGGGGGGGGGGGGGGGGGGGGGGGGGGGGGGGGTATGTCCAAATAGTGAATTATAATATTCCAGGTTCCTTGTAACGCATGAATCAGCTGCCTCGACATAGTTGCTGTAAATTTAATTTATTTACCTTGGAATGAATGACTCAGGACAATGAAGGAACCTCATGATTTCAACTTTAAAGTAGGCCAAGAAGCTGAACTGAAATCATTCTTGACAGGATACCGTGGTGGTTGGTTCAGATTTAAGGTACCTACCGAATTCATCCTGTCAAATTACTTTTGTTCCTGCGATGATAAAATATACATCACCGAGGAAGCACCTACATCACATGCTTTATTTTTGCCTGCATTATATTTTATTGTACTTGAAGTTTAAGAAGATGTAGTTACATATAGAGAATGTTAATGAAGTTACGAATATTAGCGAGGACAAAAAACTAAATTCTCTGTTCAAACCTGCTTAGTATATGCCTTTGAACAGAAATGTCATTGATGATGCTTCTGCTATTCGAGCCACCTTTTTGCGTAATCCCTAACATGCTAGGCTAAACCAATTAAGCCAAGAAAAGGAATTTACAACAAGTCTGACAATGTTTCGCTATGTCCATAATTTCTTTCAGATCCTTGATATCTTGTTGAAAGAGAATAAGATTAAGCTGAAGTACCTCGATTATGAAGACGGTGAGTTGACTAACTAGCTCTATGAACCCATGTCAATAACAAGATTATTTCTTGTGCTTTCGCTTCCACAAGCATTGTGCTGTGGATGAGTATTATCGACTTAAAGCATGGTCAATACCCTCATTTTCAATTGGTAATTTTGCTTAGATTTGAATATTGTAATTGTGTAGTATCATATCATCTTCCGCAAAATAGGTTACCTGTTCGGGTGCTTGAGATCGTCTGATAGGCTTGTATAACATTACCTGAATTAGGAATTTAGTTTTTATATGTCAATAGATTTTACTATTACCAGATTTTATTGTAACTACTGTCTTTCTGAAGCTCTTATGACAAAGCGGGTCATTGGTAAAAGACGAAGATCAGAAGGTCTTTCTGTATTTGAAGTCATACCACAATCTTTAGGTTATATCTCATTATCTTTTTTTAAAGCACATTGTCGTGTAGGTCACCTATCTCGTTAGAGTCTACTGAAAATATGTCCTTAATTTTCAAGTTTATGATCTTTAAACTAGTCTTCACAATTTTATGTTAGCTTCACATAAGTCCTAGAGTCAATCAGAAGGTATCAGTTATTCCCGTTCAGAAGTTTGGGATCCATGTATTGAGGAATAGTTATGCAAATTTCCCTAAGTTAGCATGTGATCTACATCTTTTGGATAGTTGCTTCTATTTAGCTTTTTAGTCTCATCTGAATCCATGTAATGAGTGCCCTTGTTCTCTTTGTTTGCAAATGCATTAATATCATTTTTTTTGTATGAATGTGTTTGCAGAAAAAATACAAACGGCAAAGATATACGAAGTGCCTCCTCATTCTAAGAGGTCAAATCCGTCTAATAAACAACTGATGATACGGCCTTGCTATCCTCTTATGTATCATAAAAATACAATGCCACCAGTAATTTCAGAAGTATGTGTTGTCACTGATGGTACATGGAAGGCTGAGGATCTGGTGGACTCCTATGAAGAAGGCTGTTATTGGTCGGGTAGGGTGACCAAAGTGTTGAGTGAGGACAAGGTTCAGGTATTGGATTTATATTAGGCTGATTATTTCCTTTTGTTACATACTTGACTTGTGTAACTTTGTTTGCATGTTTATCCTTGATTTTACCTATTCATCCTAGACATATAATCTATAAATTATACGGCTCTCCAAATCTTGCATCCTTTTTTCTACTCATTTCACTTCCTATTCTGTCGCTTGATGTAAAGAAAAAACTGCACCTATCTCTTGTAGTATATATGAAGCTACATGTCTTTCATAGTTTGCAGTAACTCGTTTTATAAAGATGACTTAGAAGACTGCTGTAACAATTTCAGCCTATAGAGGACTTTTTGGATTACACTAATAGTTGATATCATTATCAAACTCTTGTTTGTAATATTTATCTCGGAACTTCAATAATCAGTCGATTATTAATCTTGTCGTTGATAACTGAGTTTTGTAAATGTTTTACATTTGCATAAATATAGAGTAAAAAAAGCCCTGTAAAAGCAGGTTGATGTTGCTCCATCTAGGGATCTTGTTTAGGTTCTGCTCACACGGTACACCTCTTGTGATGGGCCTTCTGCAGCTTCGCATAATTCACTTATAAATGTGTTTCTAACCCTCACTGGTTTTCTTTAAAACATGCCCATGAACATGACCGTAAATATATTAGCACTAATTATTAAACTATGATATATGTAACACCAAGGATATATCAGATTTGACTTGCATATGATGTAAAGTATGATAATCCATCTTTTTTTATTTGTGTGGAGCAACTCGACTAGGTTTCTGATATGTGTTCTTGTTTTTAATTTTGTGTAGATCGAGTATCCATTGCCTCCCGCAGGAGAAGGGAGAGAAGATATGATTTATGAAGCATTTTGCAAGGATTTACGCCCATCCTTGATCTGGTCCCAAGAAGAAGGCTGGATATTGCCTACGACGGTAGTTTTCTTCCTTTCATTTTTCTAATATTGGCTTATTTCTGCATATCTGATTCCTTTTATTAATCTAGATTAACCCTTGTTTGTTAGAGGAATAACAACCAAATAATCTTTGTTTAGCGACTTTCCTATCAAATTGGATATTGTGTGATAGATACATTAAGCCACCCCTCTTTCTTCAGATCTGTAGTAGTAACTTCTCTGCATAAGATAAAAGAATTTGTATTTCATCTGTCACAGAGTATGCACAAAACTAGTATCCAAAGTTACGAATTTTTCCTTGTCCAAGGAAAGCAGATTCATCTCCGTTCTGGTTTCTTAACAATCATTTGAGTGGTAAAAAAAATATCTGGTAACTTTGGTAAACAGAGAAGTAAAGATTTGTTTGAATTAGTTTGGTTTGTCCTTCAACCAAATTTAATTAGTTCCACTATAGATCATCACCTGTGCAATTCAACGACTACCATTTTCAGACTCATGTTTACTTATACAATATGCTAGCCTAATATAATGAAAGGTTAACAGTCTAAAAGGTGGGTTGTGCACTCTTTTTCAGTATTTTTTACGGTTAAGGTGTTAAGCCTTTCATTTTGCTTCCTTGTTTAGTAGGGTGTTTGGACCTTTTAACCTTTTTGATGTTCATGATATGATTTATAAATGGGTAGAATGAGTTAATGAACAAGGTAGCGCACACCATGCTTGGATTATATATATATATATATATATATATATATATATATATATATATATATATATATATATATATATATATATATATATATATATAAACAAGTATATAGATAGTAGTTCAATGCTGAACCAAGTATGTGGTTCAGCAAAACTCTTATATAGATAGTAGACGAACGTGTGCTAAAACGCCAAAAGCTTCCTGAATGTTACATTTAGTTCTCTTAATGCAAATCAAATGGATCCGTTTTCAGATCTTCTTATCTAGGTTAGGATTAAAACCAGCTTTGATATCTTTAATTGTGACATTGCGCATGATTTCACCTCCTTTTTTTTCTGCTCTATAAACCTGTGCTCATTGATGTTAAATTTTACATGCAGGACGGTCGGACTGCAGGTGATGCACAGCTTCTTTTTCCATCACAGCAAGGTAAAGAAAAATTTAAGCATTTATATACATAAGCTGTCTTTCCAGTTTATTGGCTATTTCAACTTGAGTGATCAGTATATTTTTGAGAACCAACTGTCTGCTTTTAAATTGTTAAAAAGAAGTTCACGACACTTACATTTGTTGCTAGACTTATTAGAATTATGCATCTGATATTTTCAACGCCAGTTTTCTTCTTAGTGTTTGCATTCCCTTTAAACACAGGAATTAGTTATTACATTCGTGACAAGCTACTAATAATCAGCCAATGTATATACATTTGACGAGTATATGCTAATAAGTTCCTTAAACTTTGAATATTCAGGCACAGATTCATCGAGAGAGGAAGTTGAGGATGCTGCAGCAGCACCTCTGGATGGCACTAGCAATGGCGTTGGCATCTCAGTAGATTCATTGGTTAAAGGACAAACAGAGCTACATAGTTCAGTGGCCACAGCTGCTGTTTACGAAGATGCTGAAGCGGTAGGCGATTCACCTCTGGATGCATATGGTACCGGCACGAGCAATGGCACTGGTATATCAGTAGATTCATTGGTTGAAGGACAAACAGAGCAAGAGGCCATGGATGCAGCTGTTTGCGAAGATGTGAAAATGGATGATTTGGAATCTACAGACAGTATTTCAATCATGGGTGTTCAAGAGAATAACGCAGCAGCAGGAGCATTTAAAGAAGGTATTGATTATAGCATAGACTTGAATATAATGCACGAAGAGACACTCGAAGCACCCATACTTGATCTTGAGGAACTTGCTAACAAAATAAGATGGATTAAGCGCATTTTGCACAGCCATCAACCGCCTAGTAATGATACAACTCCATGGAAGTTCGCCTAACTTTGTTATTTGTTACCTGAAGATGTAATCAAGTATAAATATGGTAACCAATTTTTTTGGTATATGATTAGAAGGTCTTTACGGACGACTAATGTGCTGATTTTGATCATATGATCATATCACTCGATACTTTGTTACCAAGTTTGTAAATACTGTATATAACAACTACTAGTAACTTTTAGTAACAAATGCATGATATATCTTTCTTAATCTTAGATATGTGGTATGATCAAGCATCTCATCTAACTCCAACGATGTAACGTTTTTGGCTCGAGACTCGATTGTCGTTGTAGAAAACAACAGAAAATGAACTTGATGTGATTTAGCCGTGTGGTAGGAGGCAAGGCAGTAATATAATAACGTATACTAAATTTTATATGAAAGCATCGTAGACGAATTAAATGGCGTTCATAACAATCGATGTTTTTGGAAGGAAGCCAAGCCCCAAACAAAAAAATGTTTATCTATGTGTGAGTTAATTAGGACAACCTTTTCTCATATTGTAAACATTAAAAGTAATTAGGGTTTTTCTAACATGTGCACTTAGGCACATGTTAAAAAGTGGGTCATTGTGTCTTTTTTTTGTAATTTTTCGTCATTTTTCAAATAAAAAATATTTTAGTGTGTCCTATTTGTGGATCTCTTAGCAAAAAGGACACATGGCCCAACTTCTTAACATGTGCCTAAGGGCACATGTTAGAAAAACCAAATTTATAAACATGTGATGTGGCTCCTTTAAATATTTGTTGAAAGAAAAAACTAATTTCACTTTGATGTGACAAAGTAGCGAACCGGTTGTACCTGTTGAAGAGTGAAAATGCCGATAAATAAAACAAAAGGATTGGTTTCCCCCAAAAATGATACTACCACCCTCAATTTTTTTTAAAGTTTTTTATTTTGTTTTATAATTTTATTTATATTATAAAACTGCGAAATAAAATTATGAAATAGAAAATGTTAAGTTTGACAAGTAAAAATTAGTAAAACACAAAAAATATGTAGCAGATAACCATAAAATACTGTCTTGTTTTGTTAATAAAGTGGGTAGAATTGTCGAAAAAAATGCGAAACATAAATATAAAGTATAACAAGTCAAAAGTAGTAAAAGACTAAAAAATACAGAACAAAAAATCATAAAAAATTGTCTTGTTCTGTCAATACAATAAGTAAAAAAAATAAATAATAATAAATAAAAATAAATTTAAAAAATAAAAATAAAGGGTAGGCATAACAATACCTTAAAACAAAACTAAGGATTGTAAATAGTGACAAAAATTAGGATCCTCATTTGGACTATGTAAACGTTCGAGTTTTTAAAGGTCTCACAATCAATATTTAAGAAAAAAAATAAATACTATTTGATCATCCTTCATTTCATAACCAAAAATCTCAAATAATCATCAAGCTAGCCGGCACGAGATGGCTACATCTGCCAGGGTCTCACTTAACACTTGTTCGGTTCAAGAACCACGAGCAAGCGCACAACGACTTCATATGCTCTTCCACTTGTTAGCTATAATAGCGATCTTATACTATAGATTCACCAACTTATTATATGGCCATGTACCCACTCTAGCTTGGTCTCTAGTCACCTTATCCGAGCTAATATTCTCCTTTGTTTGGTTTCTAACGCAAGCTTTTAGATGGCGTCCCGTAGCTAGAAGTGTCTCCCTTCAAAACCTCCCTGATGACAATGAATTGCCTAAAGTGGACGTGTTCATATGCACTGCGGACCCCAGTAAGGAGCCCACAGTGGAAGTTATGAACACGGTGTTGTCTGCCATGGGACTTGATTACCCATCAGACAAACTAGCCGTTTATTTGTCTGATGATGGTGGAGCGCCTTCAACACTTTATGCTATGAAGGAAGCGTGTTCTTTTGCGCAAATTTGGTTACCGTTTTGTAGGAAATATGGGATCAAAAGCAGGTGCCCAGAGTGGTTTTTTTCGACCTACGGACATGACGAATTGCTTTTCAGAAGTGATGAATTTGAGGCAGAAGAAGAAAACATGAAGGTTAGTATCCAAAAACTAAAAACAAATCAATGTTAGATGATAATTTAATTAATTTCATGCAGATTATTAAACTGATCATAATGGACCATAAGTCATTTGTAACTTAAAACTAATCATATTTCCACTAAATTTGGCAGCAAAAAGTAAAAAATTAGAATAAAATTCACGTTACATCATCTTTTTAGAGCAAAGTCAAAGTTACTGCCGGCTACAATATAATTATATTGAGATTAGAACTTACCTTCTTTTTGGATAATTGATTATCAAAATAAAGATCAAACATATAGCTAGTTTACAAGGTCATTTCATTTTAGCACAATCAATTTATTTGTAATTTAGGATCTTCTCATGTTTATATGAACATGGCGTTAGACAAAATTGTGAGAGTGTAAAAGCACGTGGAGCCGAATTTTTCTTCAAAATTATATTATTTATTTATTTTTTTTTTCATTAATTGGTCAACATAATCGGTCATGTTTATATGAACGTTAGAGGATTTAAATCCTTAAATTTAAGTTGTATGAGTAACACTAAAAAACCACTTGTAATTATGTCAAAAAATAATAAATAAATAAATAAATAAATAATCATTCTTTTGTATGATATCTAGTCATATGATGTTCAAGCCCCCTTAATTATTTAAGAAAATGTTCAAATTCCGTCACATAATATATAATGTCTAATGATTGTATGTGTGCAGTTAGCATACCAAGGATTCAAAGAAAGCGTCGAACGAAGAACTAATGGAGCTTCTGCAGTGAACGACCGGGCACCAAACGTTGTGGTACTGTTCTATAACTCATAACTAAAAACAATTGAAAAATATCAATTAAACTTTGTTTATTGTTAGAAAAATATACTATTTTTATTATTCCATGAGATTATTGAATGTCTAGCTTAATTTCTTGTTTTCTATCATGACCGGAATTCAGATAATACATGACAATCAAAAGAGTGGAAGCAACAACGACGACAAGGTTGAAATGCCACTTCTAGTCTACGTATCACGTGAAAAAAGACCATCTCTACCTCATCGTTTCAAAGCCGGCGCTCTAAACACTCTTGTATGCTAGCTCTACATAACCAAATTTAAAGATTCTTTTTTCTTCAAGTCATAAGAAAAGGTAATTTACTCATAAACGTGTATAATATATACCTTTTGCAGCTTCGAGTTTCTGGAGTTTTGAGCAACGCTCCATACATGCTTGTGTTGGATTGTGACATGTATTGCAATGAACCTGCATCTGCGAAACAAGCAATGTGTTTCCATCTTGATCCAAACCTCTCCAGTACGCTGGCATTTGTCCAATACCCGCAAATATTTTACAATGTTAGCCAGAAAGATATCTATGATGGCCAAGCAAGATCCGCATACAAGGTTAAAACACTTTTCGTATATAGGCATGTTCTGTTTATTTATATAATGTACTAACGACCTGTCCTCTTGTTTTGCGGTAGTTCTAATAATAGCTTCAAATGATTAATAAATTTCATATTTTCAGACCAAGTATCAAGGGATGGACGGGATCGGAGGCACAGTTTGTGCAGGAACAGGTTATTACTTAAAGAAAAAAGCATTGTACGGATCTCCCAATCAACAAGGTACCGTTCACAGTTTTTCTGGTCTTTAAAGAACTTATTTTCACAAATATGTTTAGTAACAAAGTTTGAACATACAACCTTCAGATGAACATGCTGCGCATCCTGAAGAGAGCTTTGGTAAGTCTACCAAGTTCATAGATTCATTAAGAGGTAGTGAGAGCGAAGATAATCCACTAGACGGATTCTCAACCGTTATTCTACAAGAGGCCAATAAGTTAGCTTCCTGCTCGTATGAAGATAATACCAAATGGGGTAAACAAATTGGTTATTCGTATGATTCATTGCTGGAAAGCAGTTTCACAGGTTATTTACTACACACCAAAGGATGGAAGTCGGTGTATCTTTACCCCAACAGGCCATGTTTCTTGGGTTGCACCACCATTGACATGAAAGACGCCATGGTTCAACTCATGAAATGGTCATCTGGATTACTTCAAGTTGGCCTATCAAGGTTTAACCCTCTCATATATGGAGCGTCTAGAATGTCTATCCTTCAAAGTATGTGTTACGCCTATTTCATGTACACCCCCTTTTTGTCAATCGCATTTCTGCTTTACGGCACAATACCACAATTGTGCCTTCTCAATGGTGTCTCACTCTACCCCACGGTAAACTTTACCAAAATTCACATTTCCATTGTTAAGTTCTTTTAGTAATGTACTAAATATCTTAACAATTACGTTGCATTTCAGGCTTCAAATCCGTGGTTTAAAGTGTTTGCTGCGGTCTATGTGTCCTCATTGTTGCAACATTTATATGAAGTATTGTCATCTGATGGATCAGTGGTGACATGGTGGAATGAGCAAAGGATCTATATCATAAAATGCATCAGCGCGTTGCTATTTGGTTGTCTTGATGTCATGATGAAGTCAGTTGGGGTCGCAAAGGCTAATTTCAGATTAACGAACAAAGTGGTTGATCAAGAAAAACTTGCAAAATACGAAAATGGTACATTTGATTTTGAAGGTGCAAAAATGTTCATGATACCATTGACATTCATGGTGTTGTTAAATGCGATATGCTTTGTTGGCGGCGTCAAGCAAATAATAAGCAATGGAAATCTTGATGAGATGTTTGGTCAGGCTTTCATGTCATGGACATCACTGCTATTCAGTTATCCGATCCTCAAGGGGCTTGTACCAAACAAGACCAAAAGTAAGAAGATTAAAACTTAACCAACAAACTCGTTTGTAAAAATGAATACTTTCATATAGAAATTGTACTTGATGAAATAATCGATTTGTGTATATCATACGGTATTTCATATTATGAGGTGTGATACTGTTTTGTACTTAAAAAATTATTTTGTTACTACTAAGTAACTGAATATTATGGTCAAGCCTGATGGTTTTGAAATACTTCTGTTCTTAATTATATTGAAACGATTAAACCTAAGTTTGACATTTCTGATTTGCTGGAGCCGGACAACGAAACAAAAGATTGTACGTAAACAAGAGAAATAATGTGTTAAAATTAGTTTTTATCGTTGTAAACAATTAGTTGTATCTTAGCTCTTCATAATCTGTGTCGATTCTAAGAAGTTTTGGAGTATGCTCGCTTGCAATGCAGGTCATTGTTTTGCTAAGGAGTCGAATGACACCTGTCTAGTGAAGTGTGTTTCTTTAGTTATATATTGCAAGTAAAACACACCATAACAAACAAGCTCTACAATACAAGAATTAGGATCTCAATGATTTTAAAGAAAGAAACATATCGACTTTTTTGGACATGTGCAGTGCTTAGACATCAGAAGTACTAGCGATGTGCAGCTTCAGGAACTCTAACTCAATCTCTAAATTGGACCTCTTTTTCTTCTCATTCTCTAACTCCATCCTTTGTTTCTCTATCACTTGCATAAGATGTTCTTCTTTGCTACCATTATCGCCACCATGACTATTATGATCATTACCTCGTGTCTCTTCTGCTCCGACCATCGCAAGCATAAGGTTTACCTTGTCTCTTTGTTCATCCAAACTTTTCTTCAAAGTCGTTAAACTCCTAACCACAGTTTCCCTATCAACGCCATTACTCCCAAAACTAATATCAACCGCTTCACCACCTCCACTTGTAACTGTACTAGGGGAACTTGCTTCGTCTTGATGACTCTTGTTCATGGATAGACCTACATGAAAGAGAAGTATATGCATCAGTTGAAATACTATATATGTTTTAAATTATTTTACGATATAAAATTCGTACCTTGGTCCAAAAGTATGCTACTTTTGATTGTGTCGCCAACTGGAAAAACAGGATCCACCTGATCACAATTAGCATTTAAACTGAAATTCCAACCACTAATCCTCCTGTGTTTCTTAACATTACTCCCAATAAAAGACTCTTCAATATCTTCTTCACTATCATCGTCCCTTTGTTCTTTACTTATTGATCCAACTCGTTGGATTTTGATATCTTTGAACCTAAGTTCCACAGAAGGCAATCCCTGAAGCAAATTCTTGACTAGAAAATCACACCCTTTACAGTTCTTGAAGAAATAATGCTTCAACAGTTTCGACGCACTAGGGCGCTTCAAAGGATCTTGATCAAGACATAATCCAACCATGTCCTTAAAGTATTTAGATAACCTAGGATTTTTGTTACCCTTTTCTTCTTCTTTCATGTAATCAGAAAACCGTAAGCCTTTAGTGATTTTCATCACTAACGACTCCGAGAATGGAAGGTGTGATAACGGAGGTCTCCCATGTGCTAATTCGAGTGCAGTGATACCAAATGACCATATATCAGCTTTGTAGCTATACCCATTGTAAGAATGTATAACTTCAGGTGCCATCCAGTAAAACGTTCCAGTGATTTCATTGAGCATAAGACAACGAGAACTCGATTCATAAACAGATGCTGAAACACCAAAATCCCCTAATTTGATTGATCCATTTAAGTCCATCAAAATGTTCCCCGCCTTGATGTCTCTGTGAAGGTGGCCTTGATCATGAAGATAACATAGGCCCATTAGTGTTTCTTTGAGAATTATGGAAATACAAGATTCTGATATGCCATTAGGGAAAGAAGTTGCAATGATGGATTGGATAGAACCGGCGGACATGAAGGGCATGACCACCCAGAGACGTCGTCCCACTGTGAATGAGCAATGAGCTTTAAGAACATTGGGGTGAGACAAAAGGGACATTGTTTTGGCTTCACGACGGATGTTGTCAAAATCATCGGCTTTTGATCGATCAAGGTCTATAGATTTAATAGCAACTACGCTGCAGGTAGTGGTGCAAAGTGCTTTGTAGACAATGGCACTGCATCCTCTACCAATTTCGTTGAGGATTTCGTAGCTGTTGGGGTCATGTGGATATTGAGAACTTTTGGTTTCGCTGTTTAGTACATCTTGGTGAGCCATTTTTGGTCGATACGAATCCGTGGCTTCAAATATACATATATAGAACGTACAAATTTGGAAAGAAAAAGGGATGGGTTGGATCAACAGTTTTCTTGTGAATGTGAGGTGATGCATGTGATTATTCACCTGCATTTTGCCAAGCATTTAAACATCTTTTTGGCTTTTAAGTTTAATACTCGTATGTAGTATAGAATCCATGCAACTTTTTCCTCTTTTGGTTTTTTATTCATTTTGACAAAACTAGTTATCACCAAGAATGAAATTTGAAGAAATGAAATAATGTGATCATTTGAGCCATTTATTATTATACATAGCCTTAACGGCTACATTTAAGAAACAAAAGTATGCATAATTGATGGTACATAGAGTCGGTTGAGAAATGTTAAATCCAAGAGATGCGCAGTTATTATTGAATGTCACTTATAATGCGTGTCAGAATATTGTAAAGAAAATGATTTGTATGCCTAAAACCTAGACCTAAGAACGGTGGCAGTGGCCAGAGGCATGGCTCCAACGACAAAATATGATTTCGCGGTTTGGAGATTTAGAAATTGAAAAGTAACCGTTGGGGAGTTATTTTGGAACGTTGGGAGCATAAAAAAATAAAATTAGTTGGGAGGTATGAAAAAGACATGGTTGCCACTAAAAAGGGGTTGAGAGGTATGAAAAAAGTATGAATGAGGTGGAATGATATTATTGGTAGATTTGGGAGGTATGGATGATTTCGGAAGCATGGCTGCCACCCTCCTAAGTAAACATAGCCCATAGGGCTACATTTAGCAATATCGTAAATATAATAGCAATGCAGTTTTTCAAATGTTCTAAACGCACACACACATGCTTCATTCTTGTAACATCGCAAATATATACAGTATTCAAGAGCATAGTGGTCATGGTAATAGTAACTACGTAAATTCTCATATTTCTGTCGGAAACAACCTATTCCTTAGATAATGATCCTTTCTGTAAAATTCCTCGTTGGCCAGTGTCTTCGCCATCAAAGACAATCTTTATTGTCACCAGATATGGTTTTAGCCGATATCTGCATACCGTCTAGAGTACTGAACATACGGAAAGACCATCACTCATTTCGATAATGGGACAGTGTTCATTCTAAGGCTCGCAATGTTTCTCCTTAATTTGACTACATCGAATTTATATTTTCACATTCTAAATATATACTGTACTATAGGAGGTGACACCGACCACTAGGGCTGAGCAAATGACCCGAACGGACCGGACCGACCGAGACCGGACCGGACCGACCACATTTGGTCCGGTCCTCGGTCTTGGGTTTTTGGATAATTCGGTCCTCGGTCCGGTCCGGTCCGGACCACAAACCGATTATTTGGCCGGGTTAGACCGGACGGACCGACGGACCAACCGAGATCGGACCGGACCGACCACATTCGGTCCGGTCCTCGGTCTTGGCTTTTTGGCTAATTCGGTCATCGGTCCGAGCCGGTCCTGGACCGATGCTCACCCTTACCGACCACCATATCTAGGGGTGTTCATCGGTTCGGTTCTCAGTTAATCCGTTTATTCGGTTCGAGTTGTTCGGTTAAAAAAAATTTGGGTCATAACCGAAAACCGAACCGAACCGAAGTTCGGTTCGGTTATGGGTCAAAACCGAAAACCAAATTTTGTACTTGAATTACACTATTTATATATATTTTTTTAATTTAATTATATATATTTTTGGGGAAAAAAATATTTCAAGTATAAAAAAGTGTTTTATATTAGTATAAAATTTTAAAAGACATTTTTTATATATATAATAATATAAATATATAAAAAAATATATATATTTATATAAATTCGGTTTTCGATTCAGATAGTCAAACCCATATCCAAACCGAAAACTGAATTTTTAATTCGGTTCGGTTCGGTTTTCGATTTATTACCCGAACCATGAACACCCCTAAATATCCATTAAAGTACTATTATCTAATGGTCCAACGCTTTGAGCCCAATACGCGCACATGTTTGGCCCATGTTTGCCGCCCACCGACTCTTAGCCCTGGAAGTCTTATTCTCTATATATACTATTTAGGTTGATGGCTGAAAAAAATACTAAACAATTAATAAAATATAATTTAATTGATGGGCTAACTTTGAGTCCAGGTTGCTGGCCTATTACTAGTATATGGTATTTATGTCGGTGCTAACTAACCTTTAAAAAATAATTTCTTCGTGGGTTGCTTTTGGTCCAGTAGTTACGCTACTTTATTTGTTTTTTTCTAGTGTAATATGAATGCAAGCACTTAGCTTGCTCAAAGATTAAAAGGGCACCAGTACGCGAATATTTTATGACAAATAAAAAATATCATAGCAATTTAAAAAAAAAAAAGTGCATCTACTATATTTAATTTCCCGCATGCAAATATCGAATTACGATTACTAAATTTATTTCAGTATATTAAATCTCTTAGAAATCAATATAGATAGCATGCACACATTTCGCCAAGAACATTAAACCCCTACACATCTAATGTCGTGTCCACTTTAGACTATACCAATTCAAACGTATTGCCATACCCATTAAACTCAATGTTTAGCCCCATCTAACACAAAATTCTTGACTTACCGAAACAAGAAAATGCTAAAAAATATACAATACAAAAAATAGTTACTATTAAAAAAAAGTAAAAAACGAAAAAAAGAAAAATACAATCAACAACAAAGGAAATGCAAACACTTATTTAAAAACACTACTCGATATTAAGAAAACAAAAGTTAAAATAAAATAAAATGGCAACAAAACGGACAAAAATTTTCACTTAAAAAAACCCGCAGCGGGCTACTCTCCTTGTTAAATACTATATAGGTACTCATTTCATCATTTTCTTTTTATTGAAAGCCAATACAATTAAACTATTGTTTCAAGCTTAAAAAGTGACTGTTTTTGCTCCAGGTATGACAATAAAACTAGACGAGTACCCGTGCATAGCAACGGGATTTTATGGCGACAGATAGTTTACTGATAAAAAAAAGTTTATAGGTTATAAATGAAAAATAATAAAAATTTGAAGATTTGGGAATTAAACATAATGTTTTGAAACCCGGTTCGACCCGGGTGGTTCAACCGGTTGAACTGTTTCGGTTGAAAAATGGGTCGATTTAAGGTCAACTTGTAGGTTGGGTAAAAACGGGTGAAATTAAACCTGGTCAACCCACCTGGTTTGAAGCGTCCCGGGTCAACCCGGTTTGTAATTTGTGTTAATAGTTTCATTTTGAAATATATGTTTTCAACATATCCCTTTTTAGTTTCAACTTTTCACTTTTCATTTTTTCCTTTTGGTACCCTGTGACGATTAACCGGAGAAATAGATCTCAATGAGGCCTGATTCACCATTTTGTATCAGTTTCAACGGGTCCTCTCTAGTTCGTTTTCGGATGGTTTTTATTGGTTAGCCGAACCGGTGGCGACACTGGTTCCCGGTTGAACCCGTTGGTCACGTCCAGTTTTCAAAACTATATGTACCATCAACTTGTTAGGTTGTATGAAGCTTTGTGTATTTTATTAATTTATATAATGTGTATAATAACATGTACTTTTCATTTTATAGTATTAAAAAATAACATTAATTAGTGTGTTTAATTATTTTATATGAATTATGTTGTAGCTTATTTAAATTGTACATTATAAAAATTTTATTGTAATTTTTAGTAAGTGGTGTTTTAATTTGTTGTATTTAATTTGATAGATATGTTTTTAATTGGTTGTATAATGTGAATAAATCATTGTACTTTTAAGTAATGAGGTGTTTTAATAAGAGAAATATATTATTTTTCTCTCTCATATGACTTTTCAACAACTCAACTTTTTCACTTTGATTGTTTTTTTCCTTTATAAGTAGTATATAAAAAGGGCGAAGAGTGACAAAATCGTCCAAAACAAACACAAATGACATCGTTCTATTGGTCTTTGACTCTTTGTTTGGGACATACTTATGTAAAATGCCATGTCCATACTTGCAAGAAGAAAATTCTATTTATTTGTGTAATGGCCATATTGCATCTATCACTTGAATTGGAAATTTTTTAAAAGATGTTATGTTTCAAATAGGGATGAGCATTTCGAACCGAACCGGAACCGTACCGGTACTGTACCGAAACGGTACCGATCTCGATATACGGTACGGTACCGGTACTACGAAATAAGGAGGATAAAAAATCGGGATCACTAATTCGGTACGGGACCGGTACCAAATCGGGAAATTCCCGAAAAAAAGGGGAAAATCCCGATTTTCCGGTACCGGTACCAGTACCGGTACCCGAATCCCGTTCGGTAAGGTACCGGTACCCTAATTTATGCTCGGGAAAAAATCGGTACCACTAATTCGGTACGGGATCGGTACGGTACCGGTACCGTGCTCATCCCTAGTTTCAAAAATTATGCCACAAAAAAATGTATAACTACATAATAATTATCTTTTAATTGAACTAAGATAACAAAGTTTTTATATCCTGATGCTTGATAGACATTTAAGATTATATATTTGTGTGTGATTAAAATGTTTAATACTTTTTTGGTTTTGAAATTTTCTTTGAATTTTACAAACTTTGTGTAGCTATTGAGTTGGACATAAGATTTGATTAATAAATATGAATTGTTGCCATCAATATGAATTGTTTTCATCAATATGATTCAAACCTTTCCAGTTTTGGTCACATTAATTCACAAGGCAACACACAAGGGTAAAATCGGGATTCACATTAATTCACAAGGCAACACACAAGGGTAAAATTGGGATTGACTAAAAGTTCAACTTTTCACAATTTCACAATTCCACTTTAACCATTTCTCCATTATATGTAGTAAAGATATACCGGCAATTATAATCTTCAATAAAATATTCGGCTCAAATTAATAAAATACTAACGAATCTTTGCAATTCGAATAAAACAATTCGTACATTTCCCTCACCAATAAAAATACCATGCATATCATAGTAAAAGCACATTAACAAAATTGATATAGTAAGCCCATTTCATGTAAAAAAAAAAAAAAAAAAAAAAAAAAAAAAAAAAAAAAAAAAGACCTCCGTATACTATTAATACAACCACACAATAAAATTCGTAGAAAAAAAAAATGCCAAACATGTAAAAAAAAATCCCGCCGCAACGCGGCGGGTGTCTTCTCCTCGTTGTTAACTATACTTTGTTTGCTTTCTACCTCAACTAATAGAATTTGAATAGATCACTTTTATAAAAAAGAAAAAAGAGACAAAGAAAAAACGGGTTTTGTCCTTACAATAGCTGTCTACTTTTCCAAATGTTCTGATATGGTACGTGTACTTTTTTTATTGCCAATATGGTACGTCTACTTTCAGTTTCGTGTCAATATGGCCACTTTTTCAATTTTTTACCTGTTACTAATGTTTTTGATGACGTGACATGCCCAGTCAGCATATTATCGTGGGTTTTGTCCGTACAATAGACACATACTTTCTCAAATGTCTCGATATGGTACGTGTACTTTTTTGTCCGTTTTCATTCGTTTTCATCCATTTTTATACGTTTTCATCCGTTTTCGTCCATTTTTATACGATTATATCCGTTTTCATCCGTTTTAATTCGTTTTTATTCTTTTTCATCCGGTTTTATACATTTTCATTCATTTTCATCCGTTTTAATACGTTTTCATCCGTTTTTATTCGTTTTCATCTGTTTTTATTCGTTTTCATCCGTTTTCATTCGTTTTCATCCGTTTTTATACGTTTTCATTCGTTTTAATACGTTTTCATCCGTTTTAATACGTATTCATCCGTTTTTATACGTTTTCATCTGTTTTCAATCGTTTTCATCCGTTTTAATACGTTTTCAATCGTTTTCATCCGTTTTAATACGTTTTCATCTGTTTTAATTCATTTTCATCCATTTTTATACGTTTTCAATCATTTTCATCCGGATAAGAACGGATGAAAATGGATGAAAACGAACGAAATCGTATAAAAACGTACAAAAACGGATACAAACGGATGAAAACGATTCAAAACAGATGAAAATGGAAGAAAACGAATGAAAATGGATGAAAACGAATAAAAACGAATAAAAACAGATGAAAACGGATGAAAACGAACGAAAACGTATAAAAACGTACAAAAACGGATGAAAACAATTGAAAACGGATAAAAACATATACAAACGGATGAAAGCATATAAAAACGTATAAAAACATTAAAAAAAGGACAAAAATAGACGAAAACGATTAAAAACAGATAAAACGGACGAAAACGAATAAAAACGGATGAAACGGGATGAAAACGAACTCAAACGTATAAGAACGAATGAAAATGGATGAAAACGAACGAAATCGTATAAAAACGTACAAAAACGGATACAAACAGATGAAAACGATTCAAAACGGATGAAAATGGAAGAAAACGAATGAAAATGGATGAAAACGAATAAAAACGAATAAAAACAGATGAAAACGGATGAAAACGAACGAAAACGTATAAAAACGTACAAAAACGGATGAAAACAATTGAAAACGGATAAAAACATATACAAACGGATGAAAACAAATGAAAACGGATGAAAGCATATAAAAACGTATAAAAACATAAAAAAAAAAAAAAAGGACAAAAATAGACGAAAACGATTAAAAACAGATAAAACGGACGAAAACGAATAAAAACGGATGAAACGGGATGAAAACGAACAAAAACGTATAAAAACGGATGAAAACGTACAAAACGGATGAAAACGGACGAAAACGATTGAAAAAAATCGCAAAGGACATATTTTGCAAAAGAAACAAATCACAAGGGACCATTTTTGAAACAAAATCAGAAAGGACCTATTTTGCAAAAGAAACAAATCACAAGTGACGAAAAATAGTACACGTACCATATCGGGACATTTGAGAAAGTAGACAGCTATTGTATGGACAAAATAAAACCCACGTCACAAGTTGGGACATTGCTAGCCGGTGCACCCGGTTTCCGGTCAAAAAGTGGTCATATTAACACAAAACCTAAAGTACACGTACCATATTGGCAATAAAAAAAAGTACACGTACCATATCGGTACATTTTAGAAAGTATAGAGTTATTGTACGGACAAAACCCAAGAAAAAACCAACTGATAACAAATTGCTAGAATTGGGCCCTTATGGCACATGAGGGTTGAGGCCCAGCTGCCTAGGTTGCACACAGCCACACACATTACAATTGAGACTGATTTAAAAGCTATAAACTATAAAATGTGATGTTTGGTTGATGGGATGGGATTGGTGTGGGTTCATCAAAAGAAGAGAAAATGAATCTTTTGTTTGATTATTATTGAGAGGCTACAAAAAGAAATGAAGAAATGAAAAATTGATATATGTCAATCCACCCTATGTTGCTATGTTAGTGGTAGGGGTGTAAACGAGTCGAGCTTTTAACGAGCTACTCGAGCTCGAGCTCGTTTAACTCGAGTCGAGCTTGATGATTTTCGAGCTCGAATCGAGCTCAAACAAAATGTAGAGCTCGAATAATTTCACGAGCCGAGCTTTTAAAACTTGTATTTAGCTCGGCTCGTTCGAAAGCTCGTTTAATTATTCGAGCCGAACGAACCAAATGAGCAACTCAAGCTAAACGATCCGAACGAGCTAATCGAGCTAAATATATAGTATCAAAATATTTAATTATAATTATTTAATTACTATTAGTATTAAAGGTTAAACTTAAAACCAAAACTAATAATATTTAAGTAAACATAGCCCATAGGGCTACATTTAGCAATATCGTAAATATAATAGCAATGTAGTTTTTCAAATGTTCTAAACGCACACACACATGCTTCATTCTTGTAACATCGCAAATATATACAGTATTCAAGAGCATAGTGGTCATGGTAATAGTAACTACATAAATTCTCATATTTCTGTCCGAAACAACCTATTCCTTAGATAATGATCCTTTCTGTAAAATTCCTCGTTGGCCAGTGTCTTCGCCATTAAAGACAATCTTTATTGTCAGCGGATATGGTTTTAGCCGATATCTGCATACCGTCTAGAGTATTGAACATAAGGAAAGACCATCACTCATTTCGATATTGGGACAGTGTTCATTCTAAGGCTCGTAATGTTTCTCCTTAATTTGACTACATCTAATTTATATTTTCACATTGTTAACTATACTTTGTTTGCTTTCTACCTCAACTAGAATTTGAATAGATCACTTTTATAAAAAAGAAAAAGACACATAGAAAAAACCAAATGATCTATATGAACTGGACCACAATTTAGTATTTATAGATAGCAAATGGTAAAATTGGGCCCTTATGGCACATGAGGGTTGAGGCCCAGCTGCCTAGGTTGCACACACTTTACAATGGAGACTGATTTAAAAGCTATAAAGTGTATAAGGTGATGTTTTGGTTGATGGGATTGGTGTCGTTCATCAAAAGAGAAAATAAATCTTTTTTTAGATTATTATTGAGGGCCCACAAATAGGAATGAAGAATGAAAAATTGATAGATCTCAGGGCATGCTTGGTTAGGGGTAGAGGTGTTAACGAGTCGAGCTTTTAACGAGCTACTCGAGCTCGAGCTCGATTAACTCGAGCTCGAGCCTGCATATTGTCAACCTCGAGTCGAGCTCGAACAAGAGATTGTGCTCGTTTAGTTAAACAAGCCGAGCTTTTATAAGGCAATATTTTGCTCGGCTCGTTCGAAAGCTCATTTAGTTACTCGAGTCGTACGAGCCGATCGAACTTGTCAAGCTTTATGAGTCGAACGAGCTAATCGAGCCAAACATCTAACTTTTTTCTCAAACATTATTTTTACTTTTTAATAAGTATCGATAATTTAATTTTAATTCAAAACAATAAATATGAAAATAGTAAACTTTGATAGCTTTTAATTAGATACTCTTCCAAAGTTATGTCAATTTTACTTTTTGGGTTTTGCTTTTATATCTCTCTTATTTTCTATATTTTGTATCCATCTTTCTATGTGGGATGCATTATAGTTTATACTTTTGTATTTTCAATTTAGGAACAAATGACTCTATTAGTTCTAGACTTTTAAACTTTTCCTAATTCAATACTAGTATAAACTATCACGTTCGGTCTTTTATACGAGCATCTTAAGCTTGAAAATTAGTTTATTGTAGGATTACAAAAAAAAAAGTTTAAAATTTTAGATGAGCTTCGAGCTCGAGCTCGAACAACAAAAAAATATTCGAGCTCGAGCTCAAGCCAATTTATAAAAGTTTATTCGAGCTCGAGCCGAGTAGTTAATAAACGAGCATAGCTCGTTTAGACCAAAACTCGACTCGGTTCGGATCGTTAACACCCCTAGTTAGGGGTTATAGGGTGTAAGGAATGAGAAAGAAAATAAAAAATGATGCTTGGTTAGATATAATACAATCACTCGTTACTCTATAGTGGGTAATAGCTCATTCCTCACCAATTTGAGGTAATACAAATACATCCATTTTTTTTCCTTCAACTGCCATAACCTCTCTTTATTCTTTTTTCTGATTTTATTATTTTTGTTTTTGCAATCAATTTATCACATCTTCGTTTTCATATTTGTTGAATTCTAGTTTATATCTTCTGTAGCATCATACACCATTTTTTGTATTCTTCCGTTGTTATATTTTTTTTCTTCCAAAGGAAATACATTAACTTACCATATAAACATATCTAAACAATTAGACATGTAAAATTTGTAAGGAAACATAGTTGATACTGTTATCATTTAATCCATAATAATTTTGATAACAGTTACCAAACTTTTTGATATTGTTTGCTCCATCAACTATACAAAATTATAAGTTTATTTAAAGGAAGAAAAAGACGACGCCGTTTTGGTCATGTTCCCCGTTTTTTTTCCCGCCATTTTAGTTGGGCCAGTGGTTAGCCCGTTATGTTGGGCCTGTCTTTCGGCCTGATAGCATGGCATATGTCTGGAGCTAATTTAAGGAGATACGTATGTGTATCTTTGTAAAGTAAATAATGTGGGCAAAATAAATGAGAAAAATACGGTACAGATATACGATTGGCAAAAAGAACACATGTTCCGTACATGCGTGTCAATCATCTAAAACCTTATCTAAAGTTTAGGTGTGACTTTTTGAGAGGTATATGGACACAAGTTTATACAAAGTACAAGCACCATATCATTTTTAAAGATTGCACGTGTGGTGCCTTGCATAAGGTACAAAGAGAACGTTCCATTCCATACTTTTTTTCACCAAAAACTGCTGCTCACCAAATCTTACACAGAAGCCAGAAAAAAAAAAAAAAAAAAAAAAAAAAAAAAAAAAAAAAAAAAAAGGAACAAGATTTGGAGCTAAACAAAAACTGCAGGTTCTGTACAAGGTATGTATTTTTTTCCCTGCTGATGATGCATATTTTTCTGTGATCTTTGTAGCTTTGCATATGTACAGTGGTAAACATCTTTGTAGCTTTGCATGTGCATTTGATCTCTATATCATGCTCTTACCTTGATGCATGTATGATGCTGCCAAATGTTTGCTTCTGAGTTTCTTTTTTTTACTTATACCTGTGTGCAGTGAGTTAGCCTTGCATTTGCAAAATAGATCTTTAACAAATGCATGTGCATTTGATATCTGTATGATGCTCTTACCTTGATGCATGTATGATGCTCAGAGATGTTCTCTTCTGACTTTGCTGCACATTTTTATGCTGTCTTTTTACCTTATACCTGTGTAGAATCATTTAGGGTTACATTTGCATAATATGAAGACTAAAAAAAAGGCCATACGTAGAATTAACCCTTCTGCTGCTATCGAGAGTGCGCGTAGCTGTAGTTTCACTCAGAATCAGGGGTCCTGTAGTGTAGATCTAGGGAGTGGTAGCGCTTTGTTCAATGCAGATGCTGTTGGCCTGCATTTAGATTTGGTTGCTGGTGACGCTTGCGTTTCTCGCAATGTCACAAGCCATGTTTGTACTGGTAGCGACCTACAGAAACGCAGGAAAAGGGGCACTTTAGTTGTAAATAGTGAATCGAGTGACACAAGTGGTGTGTTACTACATCAGCCTCTTCAAAGCATGGTGCCTATTACAAACATTCAAGGGCTTGCAGCTACGCAATTAACAAGTATGAATCGCCTATCTTATATTCATTCGTTTATATGTAATACTTATCTCATTAAAATTCGTTATCATTTATACGTTTTATTTTTTGTTTCTTTTTTTTTCAGGTGATCGTACTGTGGAAGGGAGAATTTCCAGAAACAAGCGCACTTTTGACATGCAAGGGCTCTCTTCTACGCAACCTACGTTTCGTATAAACGAAGAAAAAAATATTGTAAATGAGGTTTCTAGGAAAGAACAACCAACTACATTACCAGACGGCTGTGCATTATCCTCACAAATTGCTAAGGCTATGGACCTACTGTGTAATTTGCCATTTCTTTTGCTCATTTAATTTTTCCTAATTTATTCTGTTACTTTCTAAACATACAATATGCCTTTGATGCAGGTTCTGAAACTATGTCTACAATAGATGGCGGTGGCCAGGCAATGATAGACGAACCTACACTGGAAGAAGAAACTCACGCCACAAATCCAGGGTCTTTGCCAATTGAAAAAGGGAGGTGCAAATATTCCTTACCAAATTCACGTGCAGGCTGCTCTTCACGCAGTGCAAGTAAGCAATATTCTTAGTATTCAACTTTTACTGTTTACATATAACAAAACGGTACTTACCGAGGTTTTTGCCACAGGTTCAGTGCAGCTTTCATTAACCGGAAATCGCAGGCGAGGGCGGCCACGTAAGAGAGATGCTATATTTGTCGAAGGTATGCCGTCCCGTTTATTTTCACCCCTGCAAAAGGTGGAATCAAACACATGTGTTTACTTTAAACGATAATTTGTATGATGCTTACATTTGCTTATGCAATACAGACTCTACAAATATAGAAGATGTCATGCAAGGCTGCTCTCCATCCAATGAAAGTAAGCGACATTGTTGTCATTAAATGTTACTTTTATTTGCAAACGAGAGGGGACCCAAAAATTTGATTTCTCCCTTTTCTTTGTTACTTACCAGTTCTTTTTCTCATAGGTACAATACAACTTTCGTTAACCGGAAAGCGAAAACGAGGACGGCCACGTAAGAAAACTGCTATATCTGTTGAAGGTATGTCATCCCATTTATTTTCAGTGCTTAGAAAACTTGAATTAAACACCTCTATTTACTTTAAACAGTTATTTATTTTCATGGTTACATTTGCCTATGCGATACAGCCTCTACAAATACAGAAAATGATGTGCAGCATAGCAACAATGTATCTTAGCCTACCATTTCATCTAATGAAACTATTCAGGAGCCTCCTACACAGCCACCTACAAATACAGATAATCCTATGCAACATAACGCCAGCATATCTCAGCCTACCATCTCATCTAACGAAACTAATCAGGACCGTCTTACACAGCCACCTACTGTCCGTTTAAATCCGCCTACAGATTATTCGCATCATCACCAGCAAGGTTTTTTCCTTTATTTTAAAAATGGAATTACCCATTTAATATTTTACTTATTGTGTAATTGCTTAACACACTTTGCTTAACTTTTTTTAGGTGCAGTGCATCCTTCATTAACCAGGACCTAGGCGCGACGTAACCTGAAAAATAGGTCTAGAGTACGTAGGCAAGGTGTGCTACTATCTTCATCTACAATGCCTGCATATAATGTCAAACATCTGTACCAAATTTAAAGCTCCTGTTTTCTTACAAGTTGTGTTTCTCAATGTCCTACAGGTCCTCCAAATACATACGTGCATATGGGTCGATGCGAGCAAGTGTGCCATCACTGTAAGGCGTGCTTCTGGTATGATGAAAAGATAAGTAGCAGTAGAAGGCGTCCAGAATATCATAAATGTTGCAATGGCGAAAAAGTTCAACTAGACGCTCCAAAACCATATCCACCGTATGTAAAGGAACTCTTCAAAGATCGTCACTTTATGGAAAATATACGTGCATACAACCAGATGTTTGCAATGACATCGTTAGGAGCAGAGATAGACACCTCTATAAACATGGGACGTGGTCCTTATGTTTTCAAAATTTCCGGCCAAATTTATCATCGAATCGGGAGCATGTTGCCAGAAGAAAATGAAGATCCACAATTTCTTCAACTTTATATTTATGACACAGAAAACGAGGTTGCAAACCGTTTAGAAACCTTTCAGAGATCTGGTCACGGCCTACGTGCAGATATTGTGGAAAGCTTGATTGGTATTCTAGACGAGCATAACGAGTTGGTGTAGCTGTTTAGGACAGCAAGGAATAAAATGGAAGAAGCAAATATCCCACAATTTAAAGTACGTTTATTTGGTGTTGTTGGTTCAAGACAACATGAACTGCCTGACGGTGATTCCATTGGCGCAATTTTTTTTGAAGGTGGGCCAGAGGTGCAGACTGATTTTGATGTTGTCATTGAACAACATGATCGACGTTTGAAACAAGTCAATAAACTCAACGCTTCTTACATGTCGTTGCAATTCCCCCTGATTTTTCTCTTTGGTGAAGATGGGTACCATGTAGGCCGTCTGTTGTTAAATAGTGAGTCATCTGACGAGGCACCCAAAAAGATGACAATGCTAAGATACTATTCATATGAGCTGCACGATCGAATTGATCAGTATAGCTTGCTCACAAGGAGTTGCAGGCTTTTCCAACAATATGTTGTTACTGCTTACTGCAGCATAGAACAATCAAGGATTGATTACATAAGACAACACCAAAATGATATTCGTAATGATTACATGGCGGGATTATACGATGCTCTATCACGCGGAGATAGAGATGGATCAGATGTCGGTGCGCGGACGATACTTCCATCCTCTTTTACAGGGGGCCCCCGGTACATGTATAGTCACTATTTAGATGCTTTGGCTATATGTCGGGTCTACGGGAACCCATCATTCTTTATCACATTCACGTGCAATGTAAACTGGCCTGAAATCGAAGAATACATGCAATACTTCCCGCACGTGACAGTCGCAGACAGACCTGACGTCGTAGACCGTGTCTTTGAAAGAAAGATACATGATTTAGTCACTTTCTTGCGAGATTCACGGCCTTTTGGCAATGTTGAAGCAGGTACCGTCTACATTATATCTACTTATATATCATATACAGTTGCTTGGCAACATTTATTAACATATATATTTTTTTTATCTTCAGTTTTATATACGGTTGAGTTTCAAAAAAGAGGGTTGCCTCATTGTCATCTCTTACTGTGGTTCTAAGAAAGCCATCGTGTGCAAGCACATGAGGATGTTGATATATACGTGTCCGCAGAGTTACCAGACCCATCAATTGATCATGAGCTTTACAGAATAGTTACAGAATTTATGATGCATAGCCCATGTGGGCCAGTCAATGCATCTGCTCCATGTATGCGGAGCAGCGATCAATGTGCTAAGAACTTTCCAAAAGATTTTTGTCTTGCAACATTTATTGATCCTAAAGGGTATGTGCATTATCGCAGAAGAGATACAGGCATAACAACGATGAAAAAGAATGTCAGCCTTGACAACGCTTATGTCGTTCCATATAACCGGTCTTTGTTGCTGCGGTTCTATGCACATATAAATGTCGAATACTGTGAGTGGTCTATGCTTATAAAATATCTCTTCAAGTACATTTCTAAAGGCACTGATCGAATAGTCACTCACGTTACAAGATCGATTGGAGATTCAGAAGCAAGCACAAGCCGTCATACATTGCATGTTGATGAAATAAGCAACTTCCAAGATTCAAGATACATCGGTCCACATGAAGCATGTTGGAAAATCCTTGGATTTAACATCCATAGCAGAGATCCGCCGGTCCAGATACTTGCAGTTCACCTCGAAAACATGCAACGGGTAACTTTTAGAGCGCGACAGCAATTGCAATCAATTGTCAATAATGAGCAGAACAAAAGAACTACGTTGACTGAATGGTTCAGATACAATGAATTCAATACAGATGGTCGCCATCTAACATATTTAAACTTTCCAAAAGAGTTTACGTGGCATCCAGATGGTAAATATTGGCAACGTAGAAAGCGTTTGGTTGTCTCAGCTATTGGCTGTTTAACATATGTGCATCCTAGCTCTGGCGACGCATTCTACCTGCGAATTTTACTCTGCCATCAAAAAGGCAGCTCTTCATTCCGCAATATTCGCACAGTTGATGAGGTTTACTATGATACATACAGAGCAGCGTGTGAAGCGATGGGGTTATTAGGTGGTGATCAAGAATGGAATATTGCTTTACAAGAAGCTTCCTTCTCAGCAACTCCAAGTGAAATGAGGAACCTTTATTGCCAGATCCTCATTTTTTGTGAAGTTTCAAACCCAAGTGCATTGCTGCAGTCGCATGCGGATTCTATGTCAGAAGACATTCCTCTTATACTTTCACAGGTATTGCATATACCAGACCTTCATGTCAATCCAGATGACTTAGAAGGAGGTCTAATGTTTGAGCTAGAAGGAATTCTTAATTTCTACGGAAAATCGCTAAAAGATTTTGGCTTTGATCTACCTCCACCTCACTTACTGCAAGTGTTGAATAACATAGCAGTAATGCAAGAAAGATGCTATAACCGTGAGCTCTTGCGAGCTGAAAGTCAAAGATTAGTTGTTCAGTTAAACACTGACCATCGAACAATCTTTGATGAAGTCATCCATGCAGTCAACAACTATCAGCAAAAACTTTTGTTTCTTTATGGTCATGGAGGGACCGGGAAAACTTTTGTTTAGAAGACTATAATTTCTACGCTAAGGTCAGATGGAAAGATTGTCCTAGCGGTTGCTTCTTCAGGTATTGCTGCGTTGTTGTTACCAGTAGGACAAACAACACATTCAAAATTCAAGATACCTCTTGATTTAACAGAAGAGTCGGTTTGCAGCATTAAAAAAAATACACAGGTGGCAGAATTGCTGAAGCAAACTGACCTTATCATATGGGATGAAGCTCCTATGAACGATCGTAGGTGCTTTGAAGCACTAGATCGAACATTGCGAGACATAATGAATACACCAGATGATTTGTTTGGGAAAAAAACAATTGTTTTAGGTGGAGATTTCAGGCTGACACTTCCTGTCAAGAAAAACGCACCAAAAGAAGAAATTATTGGTTCTTCTATAACACTGTCATACTTATGGCCGTCATTCAAAGTCATTCGCCTTAAACAAAATATGCGGTTACAAAGAACAGGACTCTCGACCGAAGAATATGAAACGACTGCTGCATTTTCTAAATGGTTACTGGAGGTTGGTAACGGTACTATTGGCGAGGCAGACGAAAGTGACCCAGCAAATTCATCATGGATACAGATACCAGATAGATACTGTATTCCCGACCATGACAATGCTGTTCAAGAGCTGATCAGCTTTATATATGATGAGCAAACTTTACAAGCGCCAAATGCAGCATTGTTACAAGAAAAGGCTATTGTTTGTCCAAAAAACAAAACCGCAGATACCATAAATTCCGTTGTTCTGGATATGTTAGAAGGGGATGTTTACACTTTTGTAAGCGTCGACGAAGCTATACCAAAAATGAATGATAGAGGAGCAACAGAGCTTTTATATCCTCAAGAATACCTCAACACGCTTTCGTTCTCAGGCATGCCTCCTCATGAACTTAAAATTAAAATCGGTGCACCTATAATGCTGCTGCGAAACTTAAACCTAGGTGGAGGATTATGTAATGGTACACGGATGATTGTTACTCAAGTATTTACAAGGCTTATTCAAGCGAAGATTGTGACTGGAACCAGAATGTCTGAGACAGTTTACGTGCCCCGTATTTTGCTCATCAATAGAGACGACACGCTACCATTCATTTCTAAAAGAAAGCAATTCCCAGTTAAAGTTTGCTATGCAATGACAATCAACAAAAGCCAAGGTCAATCATTGAACAAGATAGGCGTATACCTACCCGAACCTGTCTTTGGCCATGGCCAATTATATGTTGCATTGTCAAGAGCAACATCCCCTGGAGGGCGCTGATAAAACAGCAACCAGGAAAAGATAAAAACACAACTAAAAATGTTGTCTACAAAGACTTCTTAGCAATGGTTACATCTCCGCAGGTTTCTGATGTTTGTGTTTAGTTTTCAAATATACATTTGTACAAAAACTACATGTCTATGGTAGTATATTTGTGCACTTCTATATGTTCTGTGCTTACTTGCAGTTGTAATTTTAATCGTTTATCATTGCATTCTGAGTATTTTGTGTTCCTAAAGCGTGCACTCAAGCACATCTACTTTTACTTATTTACTTTTTCAATGGTCCAGACAAATGGAACTGACCTCTAGCATTGTTCCATCATCTCATTCTACAGGAAAAGAGATAGTTACGCAGGCAGAAGCAATCACTCTTGACAATCTAAAAGAATCGGATACTGGTAAGGCTATCTGTGTAAAAGTATATCACAAATGGACACTAACAAACAAGCAAGCAAGACCAGTCCTATTTTGTTGCATGTTAATTGATAAGCAGGTAAACAAAATTGATCTACAATGCATCTTAAAAAAATAACATACTATATTAAATTTATGCGTTTCTGTGCTGTTTGAAGGGATGAGCTATACAGGCGAATGTCAACTTACGTGAAAAAGGAAAATTTTATGCCCTGCTTCAAATAAATAAAACTTACAGGATAACCGGATTTGGATTTCAGCCAGCGAAAACATGGATGCAAGTTATCCCCCACTCACTTTCATTGGCTTTTGGAACATATACAGATATTCAAGAGATACCCGATACAGGTTTCCCAAGCCACTATTTCAACTTCAGCAGCTATCGAGACCTATATTCAAAAATTGATGTTAAAGAAGGTTTACTAACAGGTATATAATACACACACACATAAAATTCATGCAACTGACACATACATAACTTTTTCATATTATTTGCAGATTATATTGGTTCCGTCCAATATGTAACTGGAATACAGAAATCGATCAAACCAACGATAGACTCAGCTATTTGGCGAGACATTGGTGTCCAGAATTTAGAGTCAGTATCTAATAGTTATCTCTAAAAGTCAATCTTTATATTAAACCTTACAAATAATTCCATATTTTAACAGCGGCCGTACTGTGCGCTTTACTCTATGGAACCAAGATGCTCATAATTTCAGGCAACAAGAATACGATTCAGCCGAAAAACCAACAATCATAGCAGTTAGCTCATGCTTAGTAAAAGACTACGGAGGTAAATTTATAACCTTGCAGTTATAATTTTGCACATTAGCTTTATCGTTTAACATACGGTTACACTAATACAGGGCTACAACTTTCTGCGACAACTGCAACATCATACTACTTCAATCCAAACATACCAGAATACCATGACATATGTAGTGTGTAAGTTAAAATATTATCACAGAAAGTATATACTTTAAATTTTATAATAAACTAAAGATGTGCCAATTAACAATGCAGGTATGAAGAATTTTTTGATCCGCCATCAATACTAAACATCCAATACCAAAGATGTGCGGATCCACAGGAAGAGAAGTACAGGAACCGGGTTACTCTTGCAGATTTGGCTAAAGAAAATCCGCAAAACCAACAGGTAATTAACATGTTCAGAGCATCTTTTACAAAATAAAAGCGTAAGAAACACTTACAAATTTTAATTAAATAGAAAGTCCGATTTACTGTTGAAGCCACAATTGATAAAATTGACACAAAAAGACCATGGTTTTTTAAGAAATGCTTGGATTGTAAGCTAAAAATCTCTGAACGATGGCCACATACTCAATGCAAGCAGCCAGCATCTGAAGATGATTTAATTTACAGGTAAGGTCCAAATTTTACGGATATTTGTCCGATTATAACCAGATTATGCTAAACAATAATTCTTATAATTTTTATGCAGATACTGTTTCAGAGTAGAATTGTCCGATGGCACTGCCAACGTAACAATGACATGTTTCAGTAATGAAGCAAATTCAATCATACAAGATTGCAAAGAGCTACTTCGAACCATTCCTAACAAAAATTCTTATGAATACCCAAAAGAACTACTCTCTCTACAAGGTAAGAAAAAAAATCTTTCAGCTGCACTTTGATCCGGAAAGTACAAAGGAGCACCAAGTTTTCATCCTAGACACATGCTGGGATACCGCACCACTGCTCACAGCAGGAACCTCTGCCACTAATGAAAGTGCCATTAGTTATTCCGCAGAAGTTACACAGAAAACAGTCCCTGCAGTTCCAATACCAGAACCAACGACAGCAATTCAGATCAAGGAAAGTGAGGGTTCAACACCGGCAAAAGAACCAGATGAATGTTCTGCAGAAGTCAAACCACCAGCAACCATTAACATTTCACAAGGCAGCACACCTGGAGCACTTAAAGACAAAGACGGCCATACAACACTGGCGACAGAAGAGACATCTCTGTTGGAAAAATCAAAAGGCAAAAAAGAAGCGGGCAGAAAAAGCGCAAGAAGAGCTCTTTTCACAGAAACCGAAGATGCAACCACAGCAACACCTCAAAAGAAAGCAAAGAAAGAAGACTAATGGAGAGTATGTTGCAAATGGAAAATGCAACAAGGAATCGCATATCATCTATCTGTAATATACTATCGCTTAAAAACAACTGTCTATGTAAATATTTATGACTCCTACTTAGTAGCAGCCATCTAAGCAAAAGTGTCATGTGAAACAATTACATTGATCTATATTTTGGTCATGGCATGTACCCTATAACTTTGCCAGTGATTAACAGGACTCTTGCTTTTTGGTAAAATCTTTACTCTTTTTATCAATTATACATGTTTCATGCAATCAACGTATCACTGGATAAGTAGCAATAAAATACTTAAAAACAATTTTATTCATAAGTGCCACAACTTACATACATAACATAACCTACAGCCACTTTCACTGACAACATAACTTAAAACTTAGCTGACCTACTGCTGATACACACAGCAAACTAAAAGACACGCGAAACACACATAGACTTCTGGTAACACACAAAGTACATAAAATAGCATCTTTCATACACCGCAGCAAATCACATCAAAGAAACTGTTCCATTATCGCCACATGGATGCGCTTCTCTTCCCCTGCGTCACGTGCCAAGACCAAAACAGAGTTAAGAGCAGCGAAAATACGCCCATCCTTGCGTTGCGCCTCCCTCATGCATTGCATTCCATTCCATTACTAGAGACAGGACCAAACGGGCTAAAAGCTTGCCCCTCTTGAAGTAGTTCTAGACGTTTCTACATTCTCCTAGCTACAACTTTACATTCTTCAACGAGAAGTTCAACAAAGCTTTCATTCTCAACCATCTCTTGCATAAATAAAAAATGAAAACAATTTTCCAACCTATTGGAATTGCATTCCTTTTTCAAATCGTTAAAATTAGGAGTATCTGCCATTCTCTCTCGCAAATTCTTTTTAAGGCCAACTCAAAATATAAAAGTGAAGATAACAGACACACTTTTGCTCCTTATATAGGCAATGTGTTTAACTAATAACAGTGAAACCAACGAAACTAAAACAGTTCACATTGTTCCTGTCTTTCACATGTAATACAGTGATTACAAAGTTTGCAGGAATCTAAGCTCTACTACCCAAAAAAATGGCAAATCTCTACCTACCTAAATTGTCAATAAAATCATGATACTTAACCAAAATAACATGTACAAAATATACACAGTTAATAATAAACAAATGGTAACAAATCCATGTACCAAGATTGGATAACCAGAAAGTAAACCAATTCAGCCTTTCAATTTTGCACACCAAATACTTTATAACTAATAATAAAGCAAAAGACAGGGAATCCATAATAAACCATACTTTTATAAATAACACCTTTCAAGGTGAATTCTTACATACAAGATATTGTAGCAGTGCAAAGATTGCCTAATGGCTATACAAAAAAAGCATAAACCTTTACATCATATTTCATATTAAACATCACTAACCAATGCCACAGACACTAACACCCATACATTCACCCAGGGACCAAAAAATACCACCCAAAAGAAGCCAGCAGTCACTCAAACCAGAAAAGATTGATTTTTTTTTCTTCCCTGCCTTTGCGAGCCACATCAATAACCTTGATTAACCCATCCAGCACTTTTTTCTCTCTTTTCAAAATAACTTTCAGCCTCCCCAAACCTATGTCCCCATTGTCATGGAAAGGTAAAAAGCCCTCTCCTTCTTCAACCAATTCCTCCAACCATTTAACCTTCGCAGCTAATTGATCCCGCTTCTCCCCCAGCACCATCAAAAGCTGATCATTTTCAACATCATCTTGGGTAAATGCCGCATTCAAACAATCATCAACTTCATTAGAATCCGCAGCGATCTTTAGCCTTTGGAAGTTTGGTGTGCGTGCAGCAGCGTAGGCAGATATTCTGGGTGCTGATGCCATAGTAGAATGAATGGATTGAAGAAGAAGGCTGAAGATTGAAGAAAGTATGATTAGGGTTTTTTTTGCCAATGAAATAAAAATCAACCCTACCCCTCTTTTTATTAGCGAAATGGGGTAAACGAACGGGCCAAAACGGACCCTACAAAAATTACAAACATTATTAAAAAAATATATATATATACACCTATATATTTCTACCTAAAATAATTAAAATACAAAAAAACACAAAAAATATATATATATATATATATATATATATATATATATATATATATATATATATATATATATATATATATATATATATATATATATATATATATATATATATATATATATATATATATATATATATATATATATATTATATATAACAGGAGGCATTACACGTAGATAATGCCACATAAACGCCACCTCATTGCCCAGTAATTCATTATCTGCCATGTCATCAGCCATGTCATCACATTCTATCCATGTAAGCAAATTTTATATTTTTTTTTTGTATTTTTTAAATTTATTTCGAAATTTATATTATAAGCAAAGATTAAATGTACTAAAATTGTAATTAAAAAATGGACTTAGAAAGGTTCGAACATGGGTTGCTCTACAAACATAAACCAACATATCTACCACTATAGCAAATCAATTTTTGTTATATGTTTTGCAAGACAAACTTGATAAAGGTTACCTAATTGTTTTGATATTCACGTACAGGAAACTTTTAGTTAATATTGTACCTTTTATTCATTCATAATACAAAACCCTAATATCATTCATATACGACCTTTTTTTTCTTTGAAAACCCTACTATCATTGAACCAGTTTTTATTAAATCATGTAAGGGCGCCTTCAATTCTTATGTATTTTATTTATTTTTCAAGTGATTTCTCATAAGTTTTATTATTTTCAGAGCATGATTATTGCATTTAGCAGTTTTGTCAGCCAAACATCCACCACCACGCAGGTAAAATACTATTTGATTTTTTTTATGGTAGTTGGTTACGTGTATGTTTTTTTATTCGTATTTGTGTTTTATGTTTTTTCCGGATGATTAAGCTTGAGTTGTAGATGGAAAGACAACGTGGTTCTGCTAATGTGATTCATAATTCATACCTATGACTTACCACTTTGAGCCTTATGATTACTGGAAGATATCTTTTCCTTTGTTGTGTCGTCTTTTCCAGTTTATAATGTATGTCATTTAAACTTTAATGTGGGAGCTGGAAGGAGACTAATTCCACATTGAACCCGACACTGGAACTGATGATAGGCTGTTGATGCTAATTATCTGCACGTGACAAATGTCCTCATCGGAAACATCTCGGTAATGGCCATCATATTTTTCTTTCAAGTAACCCACACATGACTGCTAATAGAAGTATTAATACATGCGCGCGCCCACACACACACACACATTTTTTGGTTGTCATGTGTATATTAGTCGTCGTATGTACCTTTTAGCATTTACATACACATAAAAAACGTGGAGACCTAGGGCAAATACACCATATCAGTGAGGTGGAAATATATCCATACTCTCTTTTAAGAGAACCAACTGCAAGAATGTATTCCCTTTTACCATACGCCTGCTCTCAGGTGACTAATATTTATCATATATATTGGAATGATATCTGTGTTGGACTATTAATGTTATAGAAGCAAAGATAGGGGGGTGAATATTGTATTAGTTATTATGTTTTATGTATAAAACCTGTAAACCCAAGTTATATGGGCTGGGTCAATAAATGGGTCGTTTTAGGGATACGACGGTTATATAGTTTATACCGTTTGGTAAAATAGGGTTGTAACGTTTAGAAAGGTCGTGTCTTTAGGAATCGTCATGCCTCTTCATAGGCACCGATTCACATAGTATATATATGTCGAAGTCTGTAAAACATATTCAATACAATTCAATCAATAAAAGTATCGTTTAGTTTAAATCAAAATCCTGTTGTTTATTTTATATTCAGTCGTATTTCAATAATTGGCATCAGAGCTTACGGTTTAATCGATTCAAGGGAGGCAGAAGATTGTATTCAGGAAAGAAGAAAAGATCGAACATAAAGGGTGCTGCTTTGATTCAGAAACAGAAGAAGAGGGTTCGGTTTTTTTTTGGGTGGTGTTTGTTCGAAGATTGAAAAAAATAGAAGTACGATTATCTTGTTGCTGCTGTTCGGAAAAACGAGACAAAAGGAAACAGTTATTCTGGTTTGTGGTTCGAAGAAATCAAAGGCAGAATCGGGTATTGCGGAATCGAACAGTCAGATAAGTTTTTTTTCTCAATTTCGAATTGTGGGTATTTAGTGTTGGAATTAAGAAGTATTATGATTAGAATCGATTAGAATAGTAGATTTGTTATTAGAATGGTTGTGTTGGTTTTGTGGTGAAACCAGGAGGTTGTATTGGTTTTGTGGTGAAACCAGGAGGTTGTATTGGTTTTGTGGTGAAACCAGGAGGTTGTGTTGGTTTTGTGGTGAAACCAGGAGGTTGTATTGGTTTTGTGGTGAAACCAGGAAGTTGTTTTGGTTTTGTGGTGAAACCAGGAGGATTAAGGATAGTTGGTTAATACTATTCTTGGAGGATACATTTAGGTGTTAGAACAAGATTGGAAAAGGAAGGAAGAACGGATGAAAATGGCAGTCAAAGTAGTGGATGGGTCGAAGTGGCATGCAGTTTGGTTTTAATGAACTTGACTGGGTTAAGTTCAAGGAAGTGTATGAAGAGTATTCTGGGAATACTAGACATTGTGTACAAAGAATAAAGCAAGATTAGGAATAAGTGATGGGGCTAGACAAAATGAAAGGGCTACCAAAAGTGGACTGCAGAAAGGAAAGACAACAGGAAGAATGGAGAAAGAAACAAATTGCAAGAGACTCAAACGCTGGAAAGTGGGACGTATGGAAAAGATGATATGAAGTCATCAAAGATTGTATTTGAAGACAAAGATGAGAAGACCTGCTACAACATGTTCAAAGATAGATCGAATTGAAGACTTTGCCGTCTATAACATTAGGGGGGTGAATGTTGGACTATTAATGTTATAGAAGCAAAGATAGGGGGGTGAATATTGTATTAGTTATTATGTTTTATGTATAAAACCTGTAAACCCAAGTTATATGGGCTGGGTCAATAAATGGGTCGTTTTAGGGATACGACGGTTATATAGTTTATACCGTTTGGTAAAATAGGGTTGTAACGTTTAGAAAGGTCGTGTCTTTAGGAATCGTCATGCCTCTTCATAGGCACCGATTCACATAGTATATATATGTCGAAGTCTGTAAAACATATTCAATACAATTCAATCAATAAAAGTATCGTTTAGTTTAAATCAAAATCCTGTTGTTTATTTTATATTCAGTCGTATTTCAATAATCTGGTCTATTAAAAGTGTTCAGGCAAATGAGAAAAGAAGGATGGAGAAAAAGAGGAAGATGCAATGGACTATACAGATTATACAGGTAAAAGATATATTTTATGTTGCTCTATTATCTCACTGTTTGAGCAATATCATCAAGTTACGTCTATTGTTTCTTTTCTCATAAATTAGTGTGATATTTTTCGTATAAATTGTTTTGCTGAATTTAACTTTCAGGCAGAGCTGAGCTTCTTAAGATGGTTTGCTCATCAAAATATAATAAATCTCTTGGGATACTGTAGCAATGAACACGAACGTTTGCTTATAGTCCAGTCATGTTTTGTGATTTAAAATGCTCAAATATATTATTGAAAAAAGTACTCGATCTTAAGTTATATATGATTGATGGTGGTGATCAAACCACTTATAAAATATATGTATTATGCCAACAAAGTTACATCTACTTTTACTCTTTTATTCCAGGACATTACTGCAAAACTTGCAGACTTTACGTTGGCGAGATCTATCCGCGAAATAGAGGATACACATGTTACCACAGGGGTTGCGGGAACCTACGGTTATGCAGACCCAGCGTATATTGCAAGAGGTACATTTCCAAAAGTAAATGAAGTTACGTTAAGAAACTCTGCATTAGTTATATGTGCCTGGGAGAGTAACTTTATGATTGTTGTTATATATTTTTTTTAATTGTGAAACAGATCACCGTTCTTGCGAAAAGCATGACAAGTCGAAACGGACATGTTCAAGAAAGGTCAAGAGGCCCAATGTCTTATCAGTGTAGATCTACATGGTGCATATATTCAAGGTTAAACTTGCTGTACTATGTCTCTACATAGTGCATATCTAGGCCGGATGCATTAAGATTCGATTGAGGTATTACTCACTTAACATTAGATCATATTCGGAATGGGAGAGTTGCAATATTGAATTTTATTTTTAACAATCTTTATCAGTAATAGTTTATACAACAGCAGGTATATATGTATTATGAAAAGTGCAACAAGTGATTTGGTAGATAGTTTTAATAAAGCATTTGACCATGTACATAATAGCTTAGATATCTCTAATCAATAAAAGAGACTTGACCGTGTTTTTTAGTTCCATTTTCTTTTGTTCCATTTTCTGATAAATGAATCAAAATATTATTTTGACACCAAATAGTTAGGAAATTATAATAATGATTATTGAAATACATATAGAACTACTTTCTATATAATTATATAAAAGCTTTAACCAACTGATTATTTTCGTATGTAACTCTGATTCTTTAGGTTTCAATAATGATTTTCAAAAAGCACATCCAAACGCTAAAATATAATCTGGTCTCCTTGACAATAGTGAAAATAAACAGCTCTTAGTATGCATATTTTTATGTACACATTTACAACATACTTCATGTGTGGATCCTGCTATTATGGTGCAATTCCAACTGCCTTGAAGTCACTAGGTCTTAAGGTTGATTACATATATCTTTATGCTACCCCTAGAGGTTCAAACAGAGCGACGAGCAAAACTGGAAGAGGAAAGAATTTGAAACCACAAACCGCTAAACACATCGCTAAAAACAATATAACTGATTTTATATGCACAAAATCTAATTAGAGCTTCATTCAAAGTTATGATAAAACTGATTTACTTGATAGTGGGTATATTGTGCGCTGATGAATAAACCCACAAATTATAGACGAGATGTGTGTCATTTGCAGCAGCAGCTGGATCGATGTACACTCCTTTGAGTTGTTAAAGCAAATAAAGGAGAAGGTAATCTATATGGTAAGTGCTTTCTTTACATGTCAGCTTTATACATTTTTCAAGATATAAGATTTTTTTTACATTATCAGCGTGTATGCAAACTTTGAAGCTTTTTAATGACTGGCTTATATGTTTCTAAGGAATTCTGTGTAAGTAGGCCGTTGTTGGTATAAATAGTAGTTACACTCCTAATAATTATGTGATTTCTGGCTATGAAAGCATAAATATTACTTCCTACCTGGTGCCGAGAACTTGGTAAGTTTCTTTTTGTTTTGCCAGTCATTTGAACAAAGAATTATATGAACAGCTATGATTGTAAAATCTACATGTTTCTCGAGATTAGCAAGTAGTTATTTTTAAACTGCGTTGTGATAACCATTATCTTTGTGCCAGCTTTTGTGCCTGTCTTACAAAGCAAAATAGCCTAACCTTTGAAGGCTTCTTTTATTGCTTCGCTACATATGAGTACATATAAGTTTTGTGCTACAAGATGCTCCTATAACACCATGTATTTCACAGTTGGAAGGTTGAATTGTCCAAGTAGCGATTGAAGTGGAAAATCAAGCTGATTCGGAAAAGGTCCAAACTTCTCGAACTGGGGGCTCTTCAAAACATGCCTCTTTTCTAAGCAGCAACAAACCAACTTCCTCAGCAGAAGCTACGTATGGCAGACCAAGCCGACTTGGTCTCGAGCAGTGGGGGCCGCCACAATATAAGATGCTACACCTTGAATTATATCTCACAGTGTAATACTCATTTAAAGAATGAGTTTCTTTTTAATTTAATTTCTTTAATTCTACGTGAACGACAGTTTGTTTTCAAAAAGAATAATCAAGTACAGTGAATCGAGGTTGCAGGTCACCGGAGTGTGAAGAGTGACACTCTAATGCTTTCTGTAGTATTATAGTTGGTACCCTTAATCAATAGTTGTATAGATGTCAAAAAAAGACAAAACCCACCCATTCAAATTTGGTTTTGAAAGGGTTTGTTCTAACTTCTAATCACTAAAGCTTGCAGGTCCGTTTCATCACACATTTATAAACTGAAGAGCCAGAGAAGCTTGCAGGTCCGTTGCTTGCAGACATGTGACACTTTTGAAAGGACTTTATGCGTGGTATAGGCAATGATTGCCAAGGGACAAATGAGCCTCGATATGGGTGACAGCATCAGTGGTAAAGGAATGATCCAGGTACCCAACCCGACCTATTTAAGCGAGTGTCAAAATGTCTGATATATATTGCTTTGTTGTTGTTTGGTTTCTTTTTGTTGGAAGTAATATATCGGCATTTCAAAAAGTATATATATATCTGATACATGATATATCTGTACCGATTGAAAGAGTTGGACAATAAGCGTTGACGATTCAACCCAACTCATTTGGCCCCTGTTTAAATATGTCCGTTTTGACCCGTTACGCAACCTACTACCAATTCTTAACTTCCTTCGGTGTCTGTTATTGGTTTTCAGGGAGTGTCTGCAATCGAGTGTATTGCATCCAAATGAGAAGAAGTCTGTTGCACCTGTTGAGTTGTGCCCCATTTGAAAGACATTATACAAGATACTAATAAAGAGGTATCTTCTTTTGTAAACATGTTGCTTCATACTACCTCCGTCCCATATTAAATGTCCACTTTGAATTTTCAAAGTCTTATTTTATCAACTTTGACCATAAATATTTTTATATATGATATATAATACATGATGCAAAATATATGAATGAATAGAGTTTTAAATGTACTTTTTATTGACATAATTTTTATCAAGTATCATATAATACAAACAAAAATATTTAAAGTCAAAGTTAAAGAAAAAAGACTCGAAAAGTCAAAACTGGACATTTAATAAGGGACGGAGGGAGTAAAAGTTTATATATATAAGAGACGGAATATGACCACTTAAGACCCGTTAATTTGTTTGCATTATAGTGTTTTGGCTTGAGGTCGATATAAGTTATGTCATTGGATCGTGTTAGGTTAGTAAGTTAATATGATGAAGGTACAAGTCCAAACACCCATTAACAGCAGCAACAGACCAATCCAAACACCCTTTAAATCAGCTAGCAAAGACCAACCCAAACACCCCTTAATCCAGGAGTTTACCAATCCAAACGCCCCTTAATCAGCTTTAAATTCCAATCCCATACACCCCATAAAACAACAGCTGGTCTATCCCAAACACCCCTTAAAAATGCACACATTAGGAAGGTCACTTCTGTAAGTTATCCTTCAGTCAACTTTCTTATATTACCTGGATATGTTTGAATTTGCGTTTTAGAACCTCTTCTGGTCATACTTGAATGATAAGTAATCTCAAAATCAGATGCAACATCCTATTATCCCCTCTTATTATAAGTTTAATAGTTAAACACTATCTGCTATTTACTGAATATCAGGTTCTGATTAGTCAAAACCCCTTAAAACTGCACATTGAATTTTTCTTAAATAATTCTATGTTTCAAGCCATGCTAATTTTGGGTCCAATACTAACTGTAATTTGTTCTTTTTGACAGTTTGCTTGATGTTTACGTATATTTCTAATTGCTTTTATTCTTTCATTAATATCATTGGCTTGTGAGGAGTTAATCATCAGTTAAGCATGGCGAAAAAATGGCTACAGTTGACAAAGCAGAACAGCTTCTAAAAAAGCCGAGGACTGCTTCTTAGAAGTTGGAAGAACGTAACTTGAAGATGATGAATATGATGACAAATCAAATATTAGTTATTAATCGATTAATGTAATAAGTTCTATGCCCTTATATTGAATATTTCTGTTGTAATTGTTAACTGATATCTACACTCATTTTTGATATACATTATTGTTTTTCCTTAGCTTTTTGACATCCGTTTAAGATTAAGGATTATGACAACTTTTCAATTAATTTAGAGGAAGATTTTGTTAGTTAGAAGCGAGTTGCATCCATTGGCACCATGTGAATTACATGATCGCTATATAAAATACATTTTATTTACATGGTCGCTGCATAGGAAGTACCATATACGGATACAGGGTTGACCAGTTCGAAGCTTGAAGGGAAAATATGTAGTGTTGACACGTGAGTTTATCTATCCTTGCATAAAACATGTGAGCATATCCATTGTGTGTATTGACGTATATGATATTATTGATATTTGGTGAGCTTTTCATTTAAGATTAAAGCCTTATACAAGCAATGAAGCAATGTTATGTGCTTAAAGTAGCACTGTCACTTTAAGTCAACGGTGATACATTCTTTGCTTTGTTGTATTTTTTCTTTAATAGAAAGGTACTCGCGCAGTGCGGCGGCGGGTACTGTGTGACCATTTTTATAGCAAAATACAATTTTTTTCTAACCATTACATAATAATTCAAATACATTTAAAAACATTACAAATAAAACTTGAAATATAACTTAAAAACATTTACCATGTGTGTTTAGTATTGGCGGTGTTTTTAGGTTTGCTTATATATGAATGAGGTTTGACTATTATAAGTTTGGTTGAAATGGACAGTATAAATATTCGAAGACAGTTACAAATCGACACTTGAATACATTTAATTTTAAAGATGTTACAATTCTGATTTTTTAATAGCAAAATTAATACATTTAACTTTTGGATGAAACATCTTTATATCTAACTTTCTTTTTGTGGAAATGTTTTTGGTCTTATTTTTTTAACACTTCTAAATTTAGGTGTCCTAAATACATTATAAAGTAGTAAAGATACTCTTATCTTTTATTGTAAATGTTAAACTATTGAGACTAATTCTTTATTTTGTAGCATTTCAAGGAGTCCATGAATGCTTAAGAATAGATCAATAGAATACTTACATGAGGATAATATCTTATCCATAGCATTTATTTATTATGAAAGAAGTTATGAAAATTATGTTTAAGAGTGTTGGGTACAGCATTTATTTATTATGAAAGAAGTTATGAAAATTATGTTTAAGAGTGTTGGGTACGGTGGTGCCAACATGCATGCCAATCCTACGTGGCCATGGTTTGGCTTGAGCCAAACTCCCCCGTGCGTCATTGTGCACGCCAAACTAATGCCTTGCGTCAAAGCAAACTTTTTTTTTTCCTTGGAATAGGATGGGTCTCAAAAAGGAAATGATTTGCATACTCAATTTTTTGATTGGCACACTCCAATTTATGCATTAACCTTTTGTATTATGTATATATCATGTTTCAACTATTTGTACATTGGAGTGTGAAAATAAAAAAGTAATGTGTGCAAATCATCTCCCTTTTCAAAAGGAGGGTTTTGGCTTGAGCTATGAGGGAGGGAGTATTTTAGCGTGTGAGAGTTAAAGAGGGAATGTTGAGGTGACGGTAATGTGACACTTTAATAAAATTAATACTACACGAACTATTTTTTTTTTTTTTTTAAAAACCACTATAAAATCGCAATAACAAAATTAATACTTCATTAAAATTTTATGTTGAAGCCCCATGCGTGCAAGTCAATTAAATAGAAGAAATTTAAAGGAAATAATTGATCCTCGCCTGGAACAAAATTACCCTGTTGAAGATGCTTACAAATGCACTGCACTAGCATTACGATGTCTAGCATATGTACCTAGGGAGGCCATCAAGTGAAGAAGTTATACATATTTTTTTCTCATGATATAGATGTGTATTTTAGATTTTAACCATAGGAATTATTTCCTAATTGAAAAATGGTCAGCCGTTTAATGCAAATAGTTGGAATTGTAGCCAAGTGATATATGTTTATGCAGTTAAATTTCAAATTTTAAACTCTTACAGATCTTGAATTCCTTATCATCTGAAGTATTAGGTGAAAATACTTCATGTTGGATACGAGTTTCTACTTATATTGAAAAGTTATACTGATTTTTCAACAGATGTACTCATGTTGCTTACATATATATGATACCGGTCACTTGTCTAACCTAACTGATACTTAAATTTTCAGGTTTTGCCAACTGTAGTTTCGTACATATTGATGCAGTTTTGAGATTACATTACATGAGATGGTAAGAAATCAATTAGTACTTCGTTCTTTATTCCATATCTTTGAAAACGTAGCATTCTTTAAAATATTATTTGGTTGTTCGGCCAATGGATTCATATAGAGATCCATGATCACCTTTACTACTTGGCTACTTTCCGTCAGTTTTTCAAGTATGTTGTTATTTGGCTTACAAGATAAATTAGCTTATTCAAAACAGTTTTTGAATTTGAACTTGATAAATGGCTTATTTGCCCGGGAGGGCTTACATTAAAAAGATAATAATAACACTCAAACGGGACCTACACTAGCCTACATGGGAGCCGAGGTTTGATCCTGAAATTGCAGATAGAGGTATGTTAGAAGATTCAAGATTAAAATTGTGGACTCATTCTGTAACTGTTGTATCGAATCTTGGTACTATTTATTTAAAGCATCTTATTGAACGTGGAATTATTGATGGTGTAAGTTTCTTTTATCTGTATTCATTCATTTTATATTTCTTCTTGACCAACTTTCTTTCGTTATAGAAAAATTTGTCAACGATAATTATAAGACATGCCTGCCCATCGGGCGGGCTTCGACATCTAGTATATATATATATATATATATATATATATATATATATATATATATATATATATATATATATATATATATATATACACTATTTAATATACATATGTGTGAAAAAAAATATTTACTCAAATTATTTACTAAAATTTTATACGCATTTAAAATCCATCGATAAAAGAAACAAACATATTAAGTATAGAATACGTTATAAACAATAATACAAAACAACTATATACAATACGATCATTAAAACATTATCATACATAAAAGAAACCAAACATATTAAGTATACAATACGTTGTAAACAATAGTACAAAACGACTATATAAAACAACGATACAATCTTAAAACAACGATACAATCATTAAAACATTATCATAGTTAAAAATGCCAATTTTTTTTTCCGCAAAAATACTATGCTTTTAAACCCGCTCGCCCGCAACGCGGCGATCGAAGCCACCCTCGTAAAAAATAAATTACATTGAAGAATTTTATAATTGGTGACCTTGGTTCCTTGTACTTACCAATAGCACGTGGCCTACCAGCCTTTGTCTAGTCCGAATGCAACCACAGCCCACCAGCTACCACATGTTTTTTGGGCCCAGCCGCCCAGCCTAATTATACACAGCAGACAGCAGCCCAACAACAGGTATATTCGGCTCAACCATTTTTTGTCTCTACTAGAGGTGTTCATGGGTCGGGTAATAAACTGAATAAACCGAAAACGAACCGAACTGAACCGAAAAAAAACCGAACCGAACCGAATTAAAAATTCGGTTTTCGGTTTTGATATGGGTTTTGCTATCTGAACCGAAAACCGAATTTATATAAAAATATATTTTTTTTATATATTTATATTATTTTATATATAAAATTGTCCATTAAAATTTTATACTAATATAAAAAACACTTTTTAATGTTTGAAATATTTTTTTTGACAAAAATATATATAATTAAATTTAAAAAAATATATAAATAGTGTAATTCAAGTATAAAATTCGGTTTTCAGTTTTGACCCATAACCGAACCGAACTTCGGTTCGGTTCTTGTTTCGGTTCGGTTATAGATATTTTCGGTTCGGTTCAGTTTTCGGTTATGACCCAATTTTTTTTAACCGAACAACCCGAACCGAATAAACCGATTAAGCGAGAACCGAACCGATGAACACCCCTAGTCTTTACAGTTTGCATCCTAGTTGAGCAGTCAACCCACGCATTCAGGACCCCACTAGAAACATGGATACATGTGTCTCATCTCACCTTAACTCTAATTCAAATAACTTAAGTACTATTTATAATAATTGTCTATATCCATATGTTCGTGTTGATAATGGGAAATCAATAGTCGTTACTAACACGGGTCATGGCATCTTACCTACATTGCATTGCCCTTTACACCTTCATAATAATCTTGTTACTCCTAACATCATTAAAAATCTCACTTATGTATGTCAGTTTACTAGGGACAATAATTGCACTATTGAATTTGATGCTTTTGATTTTTCTGTGAAGGATTTCTCAACTAGCCACATCATCCTCAGATGTGACAATTCAGGCGATCTATATCGAGTCACCAATCCATAATCTCCTTCTAGTCATCTAGTGCTTTACTTTCCATTAGTCCCACTACGTGGCACCAACGGCTCGATCACCCAGGCGAGGATGTGCTACGATCTCTTGTTTCTCGTAATTTTTTTTCTTGTAATAAAGAGAAGCCGTCTCATTTTTGCCATGCATATCAACTTGGCAAACATGTACGACTTTCATTTTCTAGTTTGAACTCTCATGTTTCTAGTTATTTTGAAATTATACATTCTGATATATGGACATCTCCAATTGTTAGTACTAGTGGTTTTAAATATTATGTTCTCTTTTTAGATCATTTCTCTAATTACTTGTGGATTTATCATCTTTGTAACACATCTGAGGCGTTCCAAATGTTTGTGAATTTTCGTTCATATGTTAACAATCAATTTAAAACAGATATCACTGTGTTTCAATGTGACAATGGTGGTGCATTTGATAACACTCAACTTTTCAACTTATTTGACAAAAATGACATTCAAATTCGTTTCTCATGCCCGAAAACCTCCCAACAAAATGGCAAATCCGAACGCATTATACGTACCATTAATAATGTCTAAAAACGTTATTTCTATCTTTCGATACCTTTACGTTTTAGTGATAACAAAATATGAAAACATTTTACGTCAAAATTAACGTAAACAAGTTTTTAGTAGAAATATCATGTTTCTACGTAAATCACTCTAGATAAGAACAAACAAATTTACAACTTGACAAATAATCAAAGAAGTTAATTTGTGTTTCAAACTTCACATTTTTAATGTGACAAAACATTATTTTCAAAAATATATTTCACAAATAATTTTTTAATTATAAATAAATGTTTTAATTGGAAAAATAAGTTTAAAAATCATAACAGCTATTACCTCCCCTCTCCTCCCCCCCCCCCCCCCAAAAAAAAAAAAAAAAAAAAAAAAAAACTGGAGCGTCTTTGTCTGGGACGATATCACTAAATTTAGTGGTACCGTGTGAAATTAGTGGTATCGTCCCCCTGTAATGGGCAAATTTTCCCTGCCTATAAATACTGGTATACTTCACAGTTTTTGGGCATCCTTTACGCATACAACTTTCTGTGATCAAATCTCTTATCACCTAAACTCTCCCTTCATCATTTAGTTAGTTTACTTTTGTTTTAAAGAGTGATCCTTTCATCCAATCAAATGATCACCTTCATTTATCTACTAGTGCAACAGAAGAACACAAAGTATTAAGAAGATACAAGGTGTTGTAGTGATAGACAAGTCAATTAAAGTTAAAACATGTGAACGCGCAAACCTATCGACCAAATACGATATAAACTGCCACCCTAGTAATAAAACAAAAAGCGAACCGCAAAAAGCATTTTCGTGGTTTGTCAAATTTGGCATTTATCATGTTTGTCAAAAACTATTAAACGTTTAAGAGATGATATATACTTGCAAATGGTTTTTGAAATGAAATGATTAGTGTTTGTTAATGGTTTTGAAATGAATGATTAGTGTTAGATTTGACAAACTAGAAAGTTTACTCTAAAACAAAAGTTTTAAAGGGCGTGTTTAAAATAAAATTTTGTGATATCGATATTTAGAAAGAGACGTGTTAATATATATATATATATATATATATATATATATATATATATATATATATATATATATATATATATAACCAGGAATATTTATCAATTTTGGCTGAAGTTGACGTTGTGAAGCAATATTGCGACCAGGTTCTCTTCATATTCATGGCTATGGATCCCACCACATTGTTCAATTCAATGTTTAACGGTTTAACATTTTTAATTTCTTTTTTAAATGCGTGAAAATGTAACTAACTTGAAATTTTTTGTTTTGGAGTGTAATTATTTTTATTTTTTTTATTTTATATATATATATATATATATATTTTTTCGTATATTGTGTGTATTTTATGACAATTTTACCTCTCCGTTTATCAACATTTCTATTAACAGAAAAGGGTAAAATGACCATAAGATATATACAATTAACTAAATTTAAAACTAAGATGTATACAATAAAAAGAAAATGGTCACACAACAAAGCAAAAAATGACAAGTTAGTTAAAAAAAAGATTTTTTTTTTTTTTTTTTTCATTCAAGAGCTTATTTTGTCCAAGTAGATCACGTTTCTAATTCTGTATTTTAATTAGCGTAGGGAAATTTCATTTTTTTATAATACCTACTGTATTTATGTAAGTAGCTATTTATCACTTTAATGAAGGAATGTGTATTTGTTTCTTAAAGTTTGTCCAACAAACAGTCGTATTATTACAAAAGCTTAGATTGACATGCTTTTCAATAATTAGTTATTGAATTAAAACAAAAGAGGTATAGTTTGGTGGAACCTAATGAAAGTTCAATAATAGCATGAGTACTGGTAACTTGAGTTATAACTTAACTCAGTGTTATGTCAGCGTCACATCAACTTTAACACTTTAACTTTAACTCATATAAAAACACTCACAACAATAACTCAACATTGGGCCGCATTTTTATCATTTTTTTCAATTATTTAAACAAAATACAAATTAAAACAAATTACATTTTTATTTAAACAAATAACTAAAAATAAAAATGTTATTTACTTAAAAAAAAAAAAAAAATTGTATAGACCACAAGGACTAATCTGTAATTACATAAAACCATAAGGACAAAAAAAAAAGTCCAACTCCTTCTTCTACATCTCGACACACACTAAACAAACACACACACACACCCCAAAACACTCACTGAAAACATAGACACACACACACCAAAATCCATTAAAAAGAAAAAAAGAAAGAAAAGAGAACCTTGACGCAGCGTTAGTGTGGTAACGCGGAGTTAAGTTTTAGCGTTAACGCGACGCAGCGTAGTGGTAACATGGGTTTAACGCACGTTAAATGCCCTCCACGTCACCCTTAACGCAGCCAAAACGTTACCACTGCGTATGCTCTAATGAGTTCCATAGTATTTTCTTGAGACGTTACTTAGAGTACGGTGGCGTCAATTATACTACCCGTTACGGTTGTATCATAGTATGCATCATTTCAAGCGAGCGTGAGCTCTTTAAAAATATTGGAGTAGAGAAGACTAGAAAGTATTTGACAAATCATGACTTTCATTAATGAATGACGTGGTATTTAACCTTAACTTGTATCACAAGTCGAATACATCATAAACTCCCAAAACAAGTGACACTTTTCTAATACGACACAAAGACATATATCCTAACATGATTCAAATACGACTTAGTAACAAGATAGTTATCCAACTCCTAATCTGAAGGAAACGTACTCGATAAGTTGTTTGATCTCAAACTCCTAATCTGAAGATTCAACAAGCGACCAAGCGTATCTAAAGATATAGCACCAGCAAAACCAGCAGCGGGAAAACGAATTGCAATAACTGATAACTGGTTATGATCACATGCTAACCCAGTCCAGTTAGTACAAGCTGATAAATCCATGCTCTAGTCAATCATACAAGAATGTGGTATCTTCCTGGTAAAATCAAGTAAGATTTCCTTTCCTTCAGTCGATTCAATCCTAATAATAGACAAAACAGTCCCAAACACGAAAACCACAATGAAAATGATTTTCGTATGCATCTTCACCATCTCAATTTTTTCTCACAAAAGCAACAACATCTATATTTTTTTTCCTTATTGAAACATATGACCAACTACTACTGTGATCGACTACATGCATACAAAGTATAGTTCCCTTACCAGAAGCTTTCAATCTCCCATGCACCCGCATTTTTACCAACGGTTTTCATGCAACTTTTGATTTTTCCCTACTTCTAGACATAACATCCTCACTATCCATCTTCATCTTATCTTTAGGTGCTGTCATTTGGTTCTCAAAACAGCCATAAGAAATCCATTTGATAGCAAGTAACGTAGTGTTAACAGTAGGTTTAGGAGGTGTTGGCAGCAAAGATGCGCTAACAAGTGATGTAGAACGTTGGTATTGCTTACCATCATTGATACCAGCAGCCCTGGAAAGTGGAAACAACATAATTCGTACGTTGATCTTCCAACCTTGCCTTTGATACACGAGCCAACGAAAACGCATCCCCAAGAGATGTTGGTTTTGCCACCAACAGCTTTCGTTGTAGAGGTGTTTTAAGACCAGATATATAGAAAGATATGAGTAAAGTGTCCTAGATATATTTAACCATATTCATGAGTTTTTTAGACTCACTTTGATACTCCGTGACCGAACCAGTTTGTAACAATTTAGATAAAGTCTCTTGCGGATCTTCATATTTTAACGGCCCAAAACGGTTTTTAACACTCTCCACAAATCTATGCCAATCGCAATCAAACCGTTCCGTGTCATCCACCGAATCTACTCCGTCGCCGCACTTTCTAAATTAAAACCGACAATCTGCTATCGCTGATCGGCTAGGGCATTAAGCTGCAAAAAGTATTCAGTGATGGCAAAGATCCAGCTATCTGGATCTACCCCTGTAAATTTAGGAACGTCCAACTGCATAGACCGCAGTAACAGTGATCCGTGATCACCGCCTTCCCCATGACGAGCCTGGATTAGTCCCCGAGTAGCTTGCAATTCAGCCCGTAATACTTCAAATTGCTCCTGAAAAGCCGCAACCTGCTGTTGTGCTAGTAGGTTAGCCGCATCGGCCTGCTCATAGAGCAATAATCCGACCATGTTTTCATCCATGAGAACTATGAAAACAATGAAACAGTAAATTCCGCGATGAACAGTGAATAGTTTTTTGTTTTTTTTTTGAAACCCTAGAATCGTTCGGCTCCTAATGAACTCTCAATAAAAGCATCAATTGATACGACCCGTTACGGTTGTATTGATAGTATGCACCACTTCAAGCTGGCGTGAGCTCCTTAAGAATATTGGAGTAGAGAAGACTAGAAAGTTATTTGACAAATCATGACTTTCATTAATGAATGACGCGGTATAAATACCGAATAATCCGAACTTGTATCACAAGTCGAATACAAGATAAACTCCCAAAACAACTGGCACTTTCCTAATACGACACAAAGATATATATATCCTAACAGGATTCGAATACGACTTAGTAACAAGATAGTTATCTAACTATAGTAGGCGTATCAATCAACTTGCACGTGGCAGTTTACCATCTCATCATTAGATCACCAACTCACTCAACTCACTTACATACCAAAATATCCTCTTCTCTCATAACTCAAACCATAAAGGTCTCACTCGTCATTTTTTTTCATTTTTATTTTTTCAAATAAACTAAATTTTATTAATTCAAATAAAAATACAAATAACATTTGTATAAAAGAATTATATTAAATAGTTACATTAATTTTTTCATAAAAAGTTACTACATTACAATATTCAACAAACCATTAACAAGAAAAAAATAAAGTAAAATAAAATAAAAATAAAAAATTGCCTATTTACAAACCCAAAGCCCATAGTTTTTTGGTTGTTAACGTTATTCTTCGACTCAAGCTTTTGGTGGCCCCTCCGAACCCGCTGTAGAAGACTCTCCCCTCGAAGAGGTCCTTCCTGTAAAAAAGAAGTGGTAAAAAAGGATATCAATATAAGATGAAGATAATAAATTCTATGGACCTCGTCGAAAGATAGCGTTGTGTAAAGTCTGGATCAACATGTCCGAAAATAGCGCCAAAGAGAATCTGCAAAAAAAAAAAATTGGGTTTTGAACGGATGTACTTGCATACTCTGAGAGAGAAACGAGGCAATAAATAATAGGCTACGATTCGCTCAACTACAAATGGAAATTTCAGCTTCGTCCTAAGGTTGGTCAATTTTGTGTGATTTACATTAATGTGGTTAGGAGGAATGAGAGTAGGTCAAGTGATAACGTGGTGTTCCAAAAGGCATGATCTAAATACCGTCAAATGTATTGACACCACTTCACACTTTTTGAGGTGTAGAAGATTTTGAAAGACTATCATAATTGGAAAGAGGTAAAAATGTCATCGGAGTGCACCTCATTCGACGCCTTGGACTCAGCACACGTTGGTTTTAATCTCAACGATGAAGTGGTGGATTCAGAGGATAAGGAGGAAGAGGTACGGTAAGTTCGACCAATGAGCATGAACAAAACAAAGAAGAAAATGTTTTTCTCGTCTAATCCATTTGTGTCTTCAATTGTTGCTCCCGAACCATTTGTTGATTTGATGGTGAATAAAAGGACAAGCATTCACTTGCTTTTTTTTAATCCCAAAAGAAGAAAGATCGGGATTCCTTTTTGAAGATAAATAGGCGAGAAATAGTGATAGAAGAAAAGAAGTATGTGTTAACGTAGATACAATGAATCAAAAGGGAATCTTGCAAGTGGCTACAACTTGCATCCTCAACTTGGCCTTCTTGCTATAGATACATTGTATCTTATGCCTTTGCTACTACTATAAATAGAGGTGCCAGCCTCATTGAGAAGCATCCCATTTCCAACTTAAACACACACAAGTCTGGATCTTATTTCTTTCTCCTAGTGTGAGTAAAATAGAGAGTTTAGTATATTTCCTAGTACAAGAGATATAAATTTGTATTATCCTTGTAACTAGAGAAAAAGGTGTAACTCCTAGTTTTACATAGTGAAATGTATCTTTCCTTGCCCGTGGTTTTTACCCTATTGGGGTTTTCCACGTTATATCTGTGTGTCATCTTTTATTACATTTCATATTTTAGTTGTGGGTTTGCTTCAGTCCGGTGTCACTTTTCTCAACAAGTGGTATCAAGAGCTAAGGTTGGGTGTGTGTATAATTATTTATCGTATGCTCTGTGGTTGCCACTAATTAGTGGACCCTCCACATCAAAAGATAAATAAGATTATATTCACTCAAAAGGTGTTCGTTACTATTATTAACTAATAATAGTTTTGTCGAAAAGTAGATTGTGATTGTAGCAATGGCGGCAAAATTTGAAATCGAAAAATTCAATGGGAATAATTTCTCGTTGTGGAAATTAAAGATGAGGGCTATCCTTAGAAAGGATAAATGTTTAGCGGCCATTGACGGAAGTCCAGCTGAGGTCACGGATGACAGTAAATGGGACGAGATGGACGGAAATGCTATTGCAAATCTTCATCTGGCGCTAGCAGATGGAGTTTTGTCAAGCATAGAGGAGAAGAAGACTGCAAAGGAGATTTGGGATCATCTTGCTCGATTGTATGAGGCAAGATCGCTCCACAATAAAATATTTCTCAAGAGGAAACTTTATGCTCCTCGCATGATGGAATCTACTTCAGTGACTGAGCACGTTAATAACTTGAATACTCTGTTTTCTCAGCTCACGTCTTTGAGTTGTAAAATAGAGCCACATGAACGTGCTGAAATTCTACTTCAAAGTTTACCTGACTCATATGACCAACTCATAATCAACTTAACCAGTAATGTTCTTTCGGACTATCTAGTCTTCGATGATGTTGCAGCCGCTATTCTGGAAGAAGAAAATAGGCGTAACAATAGGGAGGACAGACAGGCCAGTTCAAGACAGGTGGAGGCGTTGGTGGTAATGAGAGGGAGGTCAATGGAACCTGGCTCCAGTGGGAGTCACAATCATGGTAAATCTAAAACAGGAAAGAAGAAGAATTTTAAATGCTTCAACTTTGGTAAGCATGGTCACATGAAGAAAGATTGTAGGAGTTTAAGAAACTCTAATCCTCAAGGAAATGTCGCCAGCACTTCAGAAGATGGTAATGCTCTGTGTTGTGAAGTAGCGGTTGCAAATGAAGGCAGGACGAGATTTGCAGATGTATGGCCGTTCGATACGGGAGCAACTTTTCATATGACCGCAAGAAGAGAATGGTTTCATCAATATAAACCTATCTCTGGAGGCGGATCTGAGTACAATTGCAATGATGAAAAACTAAAGACCATTGGAATTGGAAGTATCATGGTGAAGGAGCATGATGGTACAGTTCATACTATTCGGGATGTGCGACACGTGGAGGGCCTGAAAAAGAATTTATTGTCTCTAGGACAATTTGATAATCTTGGTTGTAAGGTTGAAATACAAAACAAGATTTTGAAAGTTATAAAAGGCGCGCTTGTACTTATGAAAGGTGAAATGGTGGCTGCGAACTTATACCAACTGAAGGGAGAGATATTGGAGGAGGCGAAAGCATTTGTTGCTTCACATAGTCCAAGTCATAGAGTTACAGTAACATGGCATCAGAAGCTTGGACATATGTCTGAACAAGGAATGAAGATTCTTGTTGAAAGGAAGTTAATTCCTGGCCTCACAAAGGTTTCTTTACCTTTCTGTGAGCATTGTGTTATCAGCAAGCAGCATCGCCTAAAATTCAAGACATCAAATTCTAGAAGTGTCTCTGTTCTAGAATTGGTTCATTCTGATGTGTGGCAAGCACCGGTTCTATCCCTGGGAGGAGCAAAGTATTTTGTATCCTTCATTGATGACTATTCCAGGAGATGTTGGGTGTACCCAATCAAGAAGAAGTCTGATGTGTTTGAAGTTTTCAAAGTTTACAAAGCGCGGGTTGAACTTGATTCTAGAAAGAAGATCAAGTGTTTGAGGACAGATAATGGAGGTGAATACATTGGTGATGAATTTGATACCTTTTGAAGGCAAGAAGGAATCAAAAGGCAGTTCACGACGGCATACACTCCTCAACAGAATGGAGTGGCAGAGCGGATGAACAGAACCTTGTTAGAAAGAGCAAGGGAAATGTTGGCAACTGCAAGCTTGGAAAAATCGTTCTGGGCAGAAGCAGTCAATACCGCCTGTTATGTGATAAATCGGTCACCTTCAACTGCAGTTGAGTTGAAGACGCCGATGGAGATGTGGACGGGAAAGCCGGTCAACTATTCAGACCTTCATATATTTGAAATTCCTGTGTACGTGATGTACAATTTTCAAGAAACTACAAAGCTGGATCCGAAATCCAGAAAGTGTTTGTTCTTGGGGTATGCTGACGGAGTAAAGGGGTATCGCTTGTGGGACCCCACTGCCCACAAAGTAGTCGTCAGCAGAGATGTTGTCTTTATGGAAGACAAAGTTCAAGAGAATGAAGAAGGTGATAGCACTACAAGTGAAACTACATCAATACAGGTGGAAAAGCAGTCTCAGTCGAGTGATTCTTCTGAAGCCGTACCACAGCACGAGGTGAATGAGACAACTGAGTCTCAAGCTCCAACGACTCGTACTCTTAATCGTGAAAGAAAATGTCTGGTGTGGCACACGGATTATGTTATGGAGGGCAATGTTGCATACTGTCTTCTTACAGAGGAAGGAGAGCCGTCAACTCTTCAAGAAGCACTGAATAATTCAGATGCTTCGTTCTTGAGGGAAGCAATGCAAGAAGAAATTGAAGCTCTTCATAAGAATAAAACGTGGGAACTGATGCCACTACCAGCAGGTAGAAAACCCATTGGAAACAAATGGGTGTACAAGATCAAGAGGAACGGTGATGACCAGGTGGAGAGGTATCATGCAAGATTGGTAGTCAAAGGATATGCTCAGAAAGAAGGAGTCGACTTCAATGAAATATTTTCCCCTGTGGTTCGAATGACAATTGTTCGAGTGGTTCTGGCAATGTGTGCTACGTATGATTTACATCTAGAGCAGCTAGATGTGAAAACTGCATTTCTTCATGGAAATCTTGAGGAAGAAATTTACATGCTCCAACCAGAAGGTTTTAAACAAAAAGGAAAAGAGAACTTGGTTTGTAGGTTAAATAAATCTTTGTACGGTTTAAAGCAGGCGCCGCGGTGTAAGTACAAGAGATTTGATTCTTTCATCATTGGCCTTGGATATAACAGACTACACGCAGACCCTTGTGCATATTACAAGAGGTTTGGAGACAATGATTTTGTCATCTTGCTGTTATATGTTGACGACATGTTGGTTGCAGACCCCAACAAAGATCGTATTAGTAAATTGAAGGCACAGCTCGCTAGGGAATTTGAGATGAAAGACCTTCACCGAGATAGAGTTAGTAGGAAAGTTTGGCTTTCACAGAAAAGTTATGTGAAGAAAATCTTGCAAAGGTTCAATATGCAAGATTGTAAGCCAATATCAACCCCGTTTCCTACTAATGTCAAGTTATCCTCCAAGATAAGCCCTAGCAGTGAAGTAGAGAGGATGGAGATGTCTCGAGTACCGTATGCATCAGCAATGGGAAGTTTAATGTTCGCGATGATTTGTACAAGACCCGACATTGCACATGCAGTGGGAGTAGTGAGTCGGTACATGGCGGAACCTGGTAGAGAGCATTGGGAAGCTGTGAAGAGGATCTTTAGATATCTTAAAGGAACCTCGGATGTTGCATTATGTTATGGGGAATCGGGTTTAACTGTCAAGGGATATGTTGATTCTGATTACGCAGGTGATCTTGACGGAAGTAAATCAACCACCGGGTATGCATTTACACTTTCTGGTGGAACAATAAGCTGGGTTTCAAAACTGCAGTCAGTTGTCGCTATGTCAACAACAGAAGCAAAATATGTTGCAGCTGCTCAAGCCAGCAAAGAAGCAGTATGGTTGAAGATGTTGTTGGAAGAGCTCGGGCACGAACAAGAGAAAATTACTCTGTTTTGTGATAATCAGAGTGCCTTGTATCTTGCAAGGAATCCAGCATTTCATTCAAAGACAAATCATATACGAGTTCAGTATCACTTCATTCGTGAGAAAGTCGAAAAGGGAATCGTAGATATGCAGAAAATTCAAACTGATGATAACATGGCAGATTATCTGACGAAAGCAATCAACTTTGACAAGTTTATATGGTGCCGATCTTCATGCGGCCTAGCGGAAACGTAAGCAACATGGAAGTGCAAGGAAGGATAACGGTGTGAAGATCGATTTAGCTTCAATCGGATCTTCAAGTGGGAGATTGTTAACGTAGATACAATGAATCAAAAGGGAATCTTGCAAGTGGCTACAACTTGCATCCTCAACTTGGCCTTCATGCTATAGATACATTGTATCTTATGCCTTTACTACTACTATAAATAGAGGTGCCAACCTCATTGAGAAGCATCTCATTTCCAACTTAAACACACACAAGTTTGGATCTTATTTCTTTCTCCTAGTGTGAGTAAAATAGAGAGTTTAGTATATTTTCTAGTACAAGAGATATAAATTTGTATTATCCTTGTAACTAGAGAAAAAGGTGTAACTCCTAGTTTTACATAGTGAAACGTATCTTTCCTTGCCCATAGTTTTTACCCTATTGGGGTTTTCCACGTTATATCCGTGTGTCATCTTTTATTACATTTCATATTTTAGTTGTGGGTTGCTTCAGTCCGGTGTCACTTTTCTCAACAGTATGAATAAAGACAACTAGAAAATGAATTACAACACAAATGTTAATGTTTTAAAAAAAAAGAAAAAAAAAAATTGTTCTATAACTCGATGAGCAATTGACCATAAAACAACGCGAAAGAGTGATATAGATGAAGCAACAAATTAAAGAAACATATAATTTAGATTCTTAGTTTAAGTTTTATATTTTCAATGCGATATTTTTTATTTAATAAAATTTTAATTTTAGTAGCATTTAACAAATTTATTAGAGAGAGAGAGAGAGAGAGAAAAAAAAAAAAAAAAAAAAAAAAAAAAAAAAAAAAAAAAAAAAAAACTGATAATGATGTTGGTTGTCTTGTTAAACAATCAAAAGTGTACTTAGCCTAACATATGAGAAAACACAAAATTTGACCTTTATTCACCATGTTGTTTATATTCAAACTAAATATACTTTTGATTTTTCCAAAAACTAGACAAGATAAAGGGAAAGGACGTTTCTCCCAAAGTCACTTCCGTTTTAAATTTCACTTGCACAAATTTATTAAAACAACCTCCTCAACAACTACGAACAACAAAATTAAAGAACTTTAATTCCCTCCTCATCTCTTACTTTTATTTTTTACAAATTTATATATATTTGTACAAATAAATAAAGACTTCAAACCAATATTAATTCTCAAAAGTTTTCTTAACTTCTGAGTTGGAGTAGTGTTTTCTTGCCACACTTAAATTGATTGATGTGAAACTGAAAGTGATTTCTTGGAGGTATTAATTTCCAAAAAGAATCTGCTGGTGAGAGTGTTCTTGCAAAGGTATATTTCTACACATGCATACATTGTTCATACAATTTTTTTAGTTATTAGTTTGTAATTTATTATATATTGTCTATAATTAGCTTATAACAACTATTGCTAAATTTTCTTTCCTTTTGGTACATGATATTTTATATTGCTAGAAGAACTGAATCATGAGTTTTGATATTATGTGAAAAAGGTTTTGGTTTGATTTGAAATTATACAAGTTGAAACATGTAGAATTGTACATGCATGAATGTCATTCAAGTGGCTTGTTTTCTCTTATTATTTTATCTTTGATCAATTGCATCTTTTACTACTTTTTTTTTTCTTGTTTTTTTGAATATGATTAGTTTATTAGTAAAGCTTGTTTATAATATTTGTTTTCTTCAATTTGCTTGTTGAAAATACAGCCAGGAAGTTGGTTTTATTAGGCAACAAATATGCTTATTGTTATATGGATTAAAGAGTTTGCTTGATGGATGCAATGTGGAAAACATTTGCATCTCTCGGGTTGATTTCGTTGTTGTTTGTTAGCGTTTTCGCTTCTTCTGATGATGGGTCTGATAACGGATTCACCGGGTGTAATTGCGAGGTTGAGGGCTTTTTCGGGTATAGAAACATCATGGAAACACAAAGAGTGAGTGATTTCTTAATAGCAATTGCTTATTTCTCGATTCCAATCGAACTTTTGTATTTTGTTAGCTGTTCAAATGTGCCTTTCAAATGGGTGCTCTTTGAATTCATTGCCTTCATTGTGCTTTGTGGAATGACGCATTTGCTAAACGGATGGACCTACGAACCCCACCCGTTTCAGCTCATGCTTGCTCTCACCATTTTCAAGTTCCTTACGGCTTTGGTATCGTTTGCAACCGCGATTACTTTGATTACTCTCATCCCTTTGCTATTAAAAGTGAAGGTAAGAGAGTTTATGTTAAAGAAAAAGACGAGGGATCTTGGTAGAGAAATGGGTGTGATCAAGCAACAGAAAGACGCGGGTTGGCACGTTCGTATGCTCACTCACGAGATCCGAAAGTCACTTGACCGTCATACGATTCTATACACTACACTTGATAAATTATCCGAGACATTAGATTTGCATAATTGTGCTATTTGGATGCCTGACGCTGCGAAAACAGTAATGAATCTTACTCATCAGCTAAAAGGGGGGCAATCTTCAGCAAATTATGATTTCTCAATCCCGATTCAAGATCCTGATGTACAAGAAGTTAAAAGTAGTGATACAGTGAAGTTACTTGATCAAGAATCACGACTTGCTAGTCTAAGCAGCGGAGGATCTGATCCACCCGGAGCTGTCGCTGCTATACGAATGCCGATGCTTAGAGTTTCTAATTTTAAAGGAGGAACACCCGAAATGATCCAAACATGTTATGCGATACTTGTTTTGGTTCTTCCTGGTGGACAAGTTCGATCTTGGACTGACCCTGAACTGGAGATAGTCAAAGTTGTTGCTGACCAAGTAGCAGTGGCTCTTTCCCATGCTGCGGTTCTTGAAGAATCTCAGCTTATGAGAGAAAAATTAGCAGAGCAAAATCGAGCTTTGGAGCTAGCGAAACAGGAAGCCATGAGGGCTAGCCAAGCTAGGAACTTGTTCCAAACAGTTATGAGTAAAAGTCTAAGAAAACCAATGCATTCCATCATGGGTTTGCTTTCGATTGTACAGGATGAGAGTCTTAGTAACAAACAACGTGTTGTTGTCGAGTCCGTGGTGAAAACAAGCAATGTTCTGTCGATGTTGATCAATGATGTCATGGACGATTCTTCTAAAGAAAGGTTTCCATTGCAGATGAGATCGTTTCAGCTTCATTCTTTTATAAAGGAAACAGCCTATCTTGCAAAGTGTTTGTGTTCATATAAAGGTTACGAGTTCAAGATCGATGTTGATAAATCATTACCTGATAATGTTATGGGAGACGAGAGAAGGGTTTTTCAGGTTATACTGCATATGGTTGGGAACCTTTTGAATCGGGAAAACAATGGAAGGGGAGGGAGTTTGATGTTAAAGATTGCGATGGAGAGTGGAAGCCAAGGAAGGGGAGATCAGCGATGGGCAACATGGAGATCAAATTCTTCTGATGGTTATCTGAATGTGAAATTTGAAATCGGGATTAATCATCATGTCCCTCAGGTGGAACGCTCTTTTGCTGATGAAAGAATGCGTAGTGGTCTAGTTGAACAAAGTTTGAGCTTCGGAATGTGCAGAAAGCTAGTCGAGGTAAGTTCCTTGTTTATGTGTTTTAATCCTTTAGTTACCTTATGTTTTCAATAACAACGTTACGTGACATATGTTTTCTAATTTATTATGCCAGTTGATGCATGGGAAGATATGGGTAGTTCCAAATCCAGTAGGATTTGATCAATGTATGTTTCTTGCACTTCGGTTTCAACTCCGATCATCAATTGTAATAGGCATCTCTGAAACTGGAGAATCTTCAGAACACAGCAACCCACTTTCCAACTCTTTATTTAGAGGGCTTCAAGTTCTTCTTGCGGATGAGGATGACATCAACCGTGCTGTTACACGCAAGCTTCTCGAGAAGCTAGGTTGCATTGTGTCGACTGTTGCCACTGGTTCCGACTGTGTCAATGCTGTAAACCAACCCGTATCAACATATCAGATGGTGATTTTGGATCTTCATATGCCTGATATTGACGGGTTTGAAGTGGTGTCAAGAATCAGAAAGACCCGTAGCCGGAACTGGCCTTTGATCGTAGCTTTAACCGCGGCTGCAGATGAAGGTGTTTGGGAAAGATGCATACAAATGGGAATCAATGGAGTCATTCATAAACCTGTTGTTTTACAAGGAATCTCAGATGAACTCAGGAGAGTCTTGATTCATACCAACAAGATTCATTGACTTTTGGTCAAAGTCAATGTTGAACTAACACTTCTAACCAAGAATAGTATTTTTATTTTATTTTATTTTATTTTCTTTTCTGATTTTGTTTAAATTTTAAGGTCTATCTTTAATATATATACACCAGTGGAAAACATTAGTGTGAGGAGTTGCTCAAAGTCTTTATTTTAATTTATATAAATCAATCTAACATGTTTAAGATTTGACTCGAACTTTCAATCATTTAGTTAGAAAACATTCTCGTATAACATGAAGTACTACTGACTAACATTTATTGGATATATATATATATATATATATATATATATATATATATATATTCTTTTGACTAGCAGTATTAAGATGCATCTAAATTTTGTCGAAAATAGAGGGAATGTATATGATGATGGCATGGTTCAGAATATGGGAATAAGAATCATGCATGAATTTGAGTACGTATGAGTTGAGAAATTATTACTAGAAAGGCCCACTAGATTTAAGAATTGGCAAAATAGAAATATTTCAAGGCCACCTTCAATGTATAAAGGCTACTTTAAGATCATTATGTGTGATGGTCACGTTTTCTCAACACGTCATATCATTTTGGATTTACAGTCATTGTCAAATATAAGGTGAGATTCATTGTATTAATGACTCACAGTTTCTATGATTTTCTTTTTGGACTCACTCAAAAGTAGAATGTAGACAAAGTATATTTACAAAAAATAAGCCACACAATGATATGGCGCGCACTGATTTGTGCATTTTTTGTCAACTTCTCTCTCCTCTCTCTTACTAAACCAATCAGCGAGTGCCATGTCAGCGAGTGGGTTTTATGAGTGGTTCTAGCAAAATTCTTTATTCTACGGGTAATCAACTACCAATAATATCTTTTCTGCATATCTAAGTTTTTACAAATACGAACTTTTTTTTTTTTTTTTTTTTCCTGAGTTTGCGATTCGATATTGCGAGCCAACTAATTCAAAGTAAATACTTTTTTTGATAACCCGAAGTCGATGCAAGTGGACTTTTGTGACCACAAGGAGATAAATACGAACTTTTCTAGTTAAGGCTATTGTGTATGTCATTGAAAATACAGTATGTCATGACATAACTTATTACTATTACTCCGTTATTAATAATCATCATATATTTTTAATGATAGACACAATATACCTAAACAAAAGTTTGTAAAACAGAACTATGTAAAATAGGAATGAATAAACTTATATACACACAAAACAATATAATGACTAGTTGGATTTATTTTATAAATGATTATTTTTTAGTTTAATATCGAACAAGATAAATAATTAAAATAAGAACGATGAGAATAAAATACAACCATATATATTAAATACATTTATCAATGTAAATGTATCTCTTCTTAAATTTCTCTTTTTTATTTGAAATGTACGTCAAAAAGTCTTTCTCATTTTTCTCATTTTAATTTTTTTTTCTCACCAGATTCCTTCACTTAATTTAGCAGTGATATCATATTGATAAAAACCGCAATTTACAGAATTTGTTTGTCAATCATTGTGCCTTTGAGATCTTATTAAGTGACTTATAGCTGGTTTTTCGCGAAAAAAGAGATTGATAGATAAGGCGAAGCCGTCTTGTAAGAAGTGTTCATACGTAATCTTAGACTACTAGTAATTGTTATCTTATTTTTTTTAACGGCCGAATTGATATATAAGAATAAACGCTACTAGCAAGGCGCTAGAAGCAAAAGAGTATAATACAAGACTAGAACTACAAGAACTAGACTTTACCCGACTTTAACTGCGAGGCTTACAAAAGAGATAAAAAAAAAAAACTCTTGTCAATTACAGTAGAAACCAAGACAAGAGAAAAAACCCCCACTCACGAAGGCCGAGCCACCGGTTTTCACTCCGGAGTGTTTTTGATGTAGGCCCAAACAAGCCCCGGGAAAAAATAAATAAAATGTAGAAATAAAAGAACCAAACAATCTCAAAAAGCTTGAAATTCCCAGCATCAATCAGGTGGAACTCGTAAGCAGCAAAGGATTTTTCAACCATTCTACCCAATTACACGACATGTAGCCCCTATGATGAAGCCAAGAAAATGAAGATGAGCGGATGTTCTCAAATATATCACTCTTTCTCATTGGATGCGGACAAAATGTGATGCTGCTGCGGTACCTCCATATCCACCATAAATAAGAAGTAATTGTTATCTTACAGGTGACCAGATTAGTCTATCACCTCAACTGCTCTATCTAAGATCAAACGCATGACCAAATGCTTGTAGTAAAGTGACCCGGTCAGAACCAAAAACACCCCACAAAAATTAAATAAAAAAAATACTCACACACGCAAACCATATGCAAACCATTCGATCACTTTGCCGATCGAATCAAGCAAAAAACAAACAAAAAAAAAATGGAGAAGACACATTCGCTGAGGTATTGGGTCGTAATAATGACTAGCCTTACTATTTTTGTTTGTTATACAACAAGTATTTACTTTTAAATTTTAAATAGGGCATAGATATAAAGACGGGGCTACTTTTTTATTTTAACGGGGGCCACTTCTTTGAGGTGTACTTTTAGGGTACCTTTTTTTTTTTTTTTTTTTTTTTTTTTTTTTTTTTTTTTTGTCTAATTATTTATTTTGTATAATAGCACGTTAACTATTACCCGTTAAATAACTGCAACAACAAATGTTATTATTAAATTAAACGACACGTTAAATATTACCACGTTAAATAACTGCAACAACAACTGTTATTATTAAATTAAACGACAACGTTATACATATTATTTAAAAACAACAACATCTACGACATATGAAGATTATTCATCTCATTTAAAAGATCATGGAGCTGGGTACTTGACTGACAAGCGTGATCCTCAGGATTTCTTGCCATTTCTAACTCCATTTCCAGCGCCTTTATTCTTGCCTTTAACAACTTGTTCTCATTTTTTGTAGCAACGCAGTTTGAGCAATGCGTTGAAGAAGAGGGTTGATTAAAGTGTTCTGCTTCAAATTCATCTTTCCACGCGAAGTATCGACATCCATAGTCTTTTGTTTGACTGTTACATGTTAAGAAAATAATAAGAAATGTATTTTTTAACAAACAAATTATTTACATAACTAAGAAATGTATAATTATTTACCACTGAAAAAGGACATGCATAAAACAGTCGCCCACGACTACCATCTTGCCAGGATTTCCGTTCTACAATAAATCCTCTATTACATCGGCACCAGAAAGGATTTCTTTGGCTCATCTGACCAAAGAATTTGCATAATAATTTACATCAGCAATCAATAATGTTATTACTAATTTAAACAAAGTAATAATAACTGGTGCAGAACTAACACTCTACAAAAAGCAAACTTTTAAGTTTCAAACAATTAACATTTAAACGATGTTGAATAATCATTTACAACATTTTCAAACAATTTACATTTAAATAAATGAATAATCATTACAACATTTACAAACAATTTATATTTAAATAAATGAATAATCATTTACAACATTTACAAAATACATCGATGGTTATATATTGCATCCCATTCGTTTGCAACTGGCTGTTTGAACCACCTCCATTGTGGGTGGTAATGTGGTAGATCTGAATCTCTGTCTATATTGAGACAAATGTAATGAGCACCACTGTTCTCCCCCACACGCGCAATCACAATGGGGTCAATTCCATGTGATAAGTTTGGAGCAGAAAATAGGGGTAAACATGTGAACCAACCATGACGGTCTATATATACAAGAGGTCGGCGAATAGCTGAAGCGATGACCAGACCGTTATGTGGCATCGTCATCCAGTAATCTTCAGGTGCTGGTCCATTAAACCAGTTTAATGTATCACGAAGGTGGTAAAAGTCTTCTTCCCCCCACATACTCACGTAAGTTACACTATGTCTTTGTAACTCTTGCACTAACATGTATCTAGCATCGGCCCACCTATTTTGGTCATGCACAATCCAATGGGCAATGCACCGAAACCCACAATTTCCGTCACCTAGCACATTATTTATACTTATTACTTGTGGACGGAATATCTCTGGAATGCGATCAATAAAATCCTCGCTATCCTTATCTCCAACGTAAAATATGTGTCTTATTTTTTGACCCGTGTACGAACTATGTCTTGCAGGCTCTTTGGCGCGTTTCGGGACTTTCGTGGATCTTGAATTTGTGCTTCTTCGGTGATTCATGGTTGGCACATCATTCAAGTCATTCAAGTCCGGGACTTCATTCAAGTCCGGAACTTCATTCAAGTCCGGGACTTGTGTAGCCTTGCCCTTTTTGTCCTTTGCGCTCGGACGTCCACGGGTATTTTTTTGAATAGCTGGTTCACGTGTGTCAGCAGATTCAGGTTGGAATATATCTCTTAACTTCGTTAACATATTCTTCTTGACAAACGATGTTGATTTGCTAAAAATATTTTTGAATTGTCGCATGCCATCGTTAAACGAAGTATCGTCGTCATCATCATCATCATCATCACCACCATGTTCGCTGGAAGAGCCATCTTTATTCGGGGGCCTATTGATAACAGGCCACGGAACAGATAGGGTTCTCCAAAAAATATCAATTCGTTCCAGTGGAATGGGGCATCCTGAATTCAATTAAAGTGACTTGTATAAATTACTGATATTAATGTGGAAAACAACTTGATAGTTATAAATTTAATATATACTTACCATGAATAACATAGATTTGCATCTCATGAAAGCATGGTAATCCGTATATTGCCCGATTCTTATGTCTACATTCTTCTGGGGTGATCGACAAGTGGAGTTCTTTGTGCATGAGGTTCAAAGCATGTTTAGAAACTTTATACGTTAATTCGTGAAATAGTGGTACATCACACTTAATTAGTTTCTCGTTCATGCTTCTATTGAAAGTCTCTTTTATCGCATCTTCTTGCGTAATGAGAATCTTATCGACCGACCTCAACAACCTGTCTAATTTGGACTGTGTGCCGTCCAAATATAATTTCAACAACGCGTGGTGAGCCTCAACTCTGCACGTTGTTGTCTGGCCGTAGGATTTATAACGGTCGGTAATATACGAGACAAACATGGGTGCGTAATCTTGCACCCAGTTACGCAAATACAAAGCGACATCTGAAAAAAACAATGAATTAATAAAAGGTCATTCGGGTGCATATTTATTAAATAATTAAAAACAATCAATTAATAATTAAGTACCCTGATGGTTGACCAATAGCTCTTGTAGGCGTCAATAACGTCGCTCGAACGATTCGAAGGTCGGAGCTTTAACCATCCAATCCCATCGGTTTTTAACGGACTCATAGTCAATACCCCCATCTGTGAATTTATTTTTGCAAAACTTAAGTATGTTTTGCTGTATATGCCATCGACAGAGTAATTGGTGAGCGGCAGGAAATTCTGCTCTTATTGCCCCAACTAACGCTAAATCTCTGTCAGTGACGATAATACGTGGGTAATATATTTCACCGATCACTTGCTTCACACGTTGCAATACCCATTTAAAATTATGCCCTTGTTCACTGGATAAAAAGTTATATGCCATTGAAAATGTTTTGTTTGTTGAAGTTAGTCCAACAATTTCCAACAACGGCAATTTAAACACCGCGGTATTGTACGTGGAGTCCATCAGCATGACTTCGGGGAATGTACACCATATAGCATACGATGTGGGGTGCACAAAAATTAGCTCCTCAAGCTCGTTGGTATGCTCATTTACCCTCGGGTACCATGTATACCCTAATTCTTGCAAATGCGAGTAAAGGACTTGAATTGGAGTTCTATCACCTACTCTGACTCTCCGGAACTTATCTTGTGCGTTATATATAGTTCTAACACTAGACACGTTATCCGGATTACGATCCTTTATGGTCGAAAGTCTATTAAGTTTTCGTACGTTATAATCTTTCAATTCTCTAACCAAACCCAACTCATCATCCTTTAATCGCATTGCATATGGCACACCATGCAACGACTCTAGCATATTATGATTATGCGTATCATCCTTCACCCTCAATACCCAATAATTTTTTGTTCGATGATATTTCACATTTAATCTGAATGGACAACCAGTTTTACATGTTTTGGTTTTCCGTCTGCCACTACCTTGAGGTACATACGTCCCACCCTTTGTACACCTATAATTGATTTCGTTCATATGATCATCTTCTGATTTGGTTCTATCTTTAACAATTACAAAGCCGAGCTCACGAGCTATATTTTGCGCCGACTCAGTTACTTCCTCGTGAGAACCGAAAACCTGAAAATACATAACATTTTTTACTAATACTTTTGTTTTAGTTTTTATTACAACTTTTACATTTTTATAACAAAATTCTTTTACATTTTTATAACTTTTATTTTTTACATTTTTATAACTTTTATTTAACGTTTACATTTTTTACATTTTTACATTTTTATAACTTTTATTTAACTTGTTTTTTTACACTTTTACATATATATATTACTTTTTATTACAAAACTTAATACAAATACAAATACAAATATATTACTTTTTACATATATTACACTTTTACATTTTTTTACATATATTACTTTTATTTACAAAAATAATACAAATATATTACTTTTATTACTTTTTATTACAAAACTTAATACAAATACAAATTTAAAAAAAAATAAAAATAAAACCGTGTGTGTTGTGGACAGCTGTCTCACACACACTCCACACCCACGCGTATACTACCCACCCTCTCACACACACTCCACACACTCACAAACTCTCTCTCTCTCTCTCTCTCTCTCTCTCTCTCTCTCTCTCTCTCTCTCTCTCTCTCTCTCTACTTGCTCTCGTTTCTCTCTCTATTTTTAGATCTAAAATCAATATTTGGCAACCCAAATATTTATGTGATGTTTCTGTGATTTGAGAGAGAGTTTGTGAGTGTGTGGTGATGTTATTGGGTAGATGGTTCTGTGTGGTGATGTTGTTGGGTAGATGGTTCTGTGTGGTGATGTTAGGGTTTCGTAAAATTAGTTTGGGGGTTTTCAAGGTTGGAATATGTATGTGATGTTTCTGTGATTGTTTTGTTAGATCCGTTTGTTAATTGATAAAAATTTTGATTTTTTCAAAGAAACCCTAATTTTATAAATTAGGGTTTCGTAAAATTAGTTTGGGGGTTTTCAAGGTTGGAATATGTACGTGATGTTTCTGTGATTGTTTTGTTAGATCCGTGTGTTAATTGATAAAAATCTTATGTGGTGGTGGTTCTGTGTTCTTATGTGGTGGTGGTTCTGTGTTGGTAGTTCTGTGGTGGTGGTTCTGTGTTGGTGGTTCTGTGTTCTTCTATGGTGGTGGTTCTGTGTTCTTATGTCTAGTAGTCAAATATGCAAGCCCCCGTTAGAATAAAAAAGTAGCCCCCGTCTTTATATCTCATGCCATGCCAATATGGAGGTTATGCCTTTTAGGTGTACTTTTATAAAAAAAAACTGCTTATTATGATACTACTTATATGCCTATAAGAACGGGGTCTATGGTGGTGATTAACCTGTGGATGTGGGTAGGTTAACACCTTGATCTGCCACCTTTGAGTGGTATGAATACCTGCTCTGCCTACCCCCAGTCCACAGGCTCTAGTTTTAAGCATATTTAAGGCAATGATGATTTTTTTTAAAAATTGATATTGGCGTGGCATTTTCAAATGGATGGCAATAGAAACTTGATTTTGCAACATTTGAAGTTGCAGCCATATAATCTGAGCCTAATGTACAAGCGTAAAACTTATTGTTACCTCATTTGTGGAAAATCGTGACCTAGACATTTTGTGTTACTTGTTGTGATGCTCTGGCCCAACCCTTGTTGTGATGCTCTTGCCTTTTGTTGTGATACTCTGCCCCAATCCTTGTTGTTACTTGTTGAGCTTTTGTTGTGATGCTCTGCCTTTTGTTGTGATAATCTGAGCTTTTGTTGGTGTTACTTGTTGTGATGCTCTGGCCCAACCCTTGTTGTGATGCTCTTGCCTTTTGTTGTGATACTCTGCCCCAATCCTTGTTGTTACTTGTTGAACTTTTGTTGTGATGCTCTGCCTTTTGTTGTGATAATCTGAGCTTTGTTTATAGTGGAGCAAAGCTGATTGTTATTGTTGAGCTTGTGAGTTTTTCACATGCTTCTGATACTACTTTTCTTGGTGATTTGAGGGTTGCATGAGGAAAGCTGCAAAAGCAAGTGAGAATCTTGCTGTTTACAACCTTTTGTTGTGAGAATCTTGCTGTTTACAGGCTTGTGAGTTTTTTTACAGGCTTGTGGATGCTGTTGAGGTTATGTAACATGTGCTTTATAAGGACGGGGCTACTTTTTTTTTTTTTTTATCTTAACGGGGGCTATCTGCACTTGAACATGATAAATTTTGTGTGAATCTGCACTTTGTAACAAAGACGATGACGAATGGTTTTTAAAACCGAATGGCATGACAAAGTGATATTTTTATCACTTTGCAGCCTTCATTATCCGAGCCTTAAGTCCATAACGAAATAGCCCCCGTTCTTGTATAACAACCCTTGTGGGCAGTTGTGTTTCTAGTGTAACATGTGATGCTGGTACAGGGCTGCAAAAGCAAGAATCTTGCTGTTTATACATGTGATGCTGGTACAGGCTAGTACTTGTGATTCTGATACAGGCTACTTATGCTGTTTACAGGTTTGTGTAACTATCACTTTGTAACTAAGGCGATGACGAATGGTTTTTAAAACCGAATGGCATGGCAAAGTGATATTTTTATCACTTTGCAACCTTCATTATCCGAGCCTTACTAAAAATCTGAGCCGATAAGGCGATGACGAATATTTCTTGTGTTTACTTTGTGTTGTTTGTGTAAACTGCACTTTGGTTGGACTTGTGTGACTGCCTAAACATGAATCTGCACTTTGTGGTTGCTGCACTTTGGTCTTTGGTTAGACTTGGAGTTGGACTTGGTGAAATCTGCACATTTGGACAAAAGACTTCAAAAAATAATTAAAACATTAAAATACTTTGTGAAAAAAAAAAAAAAAAGACTTCAAAAAATTATTAAAACATTTGTAAAAAAAGAAAAAGACTTAAAAGATGTGAAAAAAAAAAAAAAAAAAAAAAAAAAAAAAAAAAAAAAAAAACTGCAAAAAGCAAAAAGCTGCAGAAAAGTACCTCCCTAATGTATAGGGAGGGTTTGCAGAATTTGTATAGACCCCGTTCTTATAGGGCAACCAACCAAAAAACATTTACAAAAATAAAAGTGTGAGCACACTAAATTTTAAAATTGCGTGTCAAATCAGCTGTATACATTTTATTATGAGACGAAAATGGTAACTTTTTAATTTGCTTATACCTCAAAACTTTTCATAGCATTTTAAATTACGTATCTATGTAGAGGGTGGTTGTCTCGAGAGGTTTTATGCAGGGACCACCTAAATCCAACGTTAAACTGTATCAAAATCTAAGGTCTTAAAGTAAACTAGCGGGGTAGCCCGTGCTTTGCCGCGGATTTGTTATTTTTTTTTATGGTGTTGTATTTTTCTTAGTATTTTTGTTTTTTATTATTTTTGTTATTTGTTTTTTTTAAACAAAAATGAATAACCGCATAATAAAATGTTTTTGTGCAAGTTTTGTATTTTTTTATTTAAGAAAAATTATTTATAGTTAAAAAAAAAAAAAAAAAAAAAAAAAAATTGTTATTCACAGTTTCAGGAAAAAAAAAAAAAAAAAAAATTGCTACAGTAAAGTACAACATGGGACAGCACATAGTGCACTGTTCATTCAACTGTTCCGTACAACTTTTGATGCGTACTGCTACAGTGCGTGGCCCCTCTATTGCTACAGTAACCATCATGCCTTTTTAATATATATTAATGCATAGGTACATAGTGTAAAGTCAGTAAAATATTTTATATTTCCACAAGTGGAAATATAAAAATAAAAAACTATAAAATATTTGTAAAGTTATGTGCAAAGGGGTATGTATGGCGGAATAAGATTTTAAAAAATTATGTCAAATCTTTCATAAATCCCATGAACCCGAATCTGGTTTCCCATTTCTAGATGCTCCTCAATCAACATGCATTTCTTTAATCATGCTTTTGACTTTTGTCAAATTAATATGTCCGTCTCAAAATTATTGTCCACATTTTCATTTAGGATGTCTCAAATTAATTGTTCACTTTTCATTTTAAGTAAAAACTAGAGAATATATTAGAGAAGGGCTTCACATCGCTGCTGTGTACAGCAGCTGAATTGCCTGCTGCAAGGAACAATATCTTTTTAATATTTACACTTTTAATCCTTCATGATTTTGAATTATACGTGAATCATCCTTGGCTATAATACAAAAAGTAGAGAACTTCCCTGCTGTTACAGCTGGGATCATTTTGCCATTAGAGAAATATTCTCTTTGTGTGATTAAAAACAAAAATGTTCTCACTTTTATTAAATTTTGCAATTCTTGTTTTCTTACAATAATTTTGAGACGGAGAGAGTACATCTGACGTCATAAGTAATTACAGACATCTATAATGCTAAAAAGTAAAAAGTATAAAACCTTTTAATTTAACAAACACAACTTTTTCAAACTAAAACATTTTTAAAAATTTACATTAATGTAAACAAGTATTTCAAAAGTATTATTTTGGTAAATCACCTTGATATACAATAGATGGTTCTAGAAGTGGGCCAAGTCTTCTACATACTAAACAAGCTTATATGACTTAACAAATATATACAAGTAATACTAAGTGGGAGGTTATCGAACACTCAAACTGCTGCGAAACACATCAAAAAGAGCCGAGGGAAGACCATTAGTGAATATATTTGCATACTAATAGCGAGAAGGCACATGAAACACAAGAACCCGACCATTAGTGACCATGTTACGAACAAAATGAATATCAATCTCTATATGTTTTTTCGTTGATGTTGAACCGGATTGGCAAATAAGTAAATAGCACTGACATTGCCGCAGTAAACAAGAGTGGCAGATAATAGAGAAGTGTGTAATTCCCGAAGTAAGTTCCGGAGCAAGGCTGCTTCTGCAACTGCATTAGCAACACCCTAATACTCAGCCTCAGCACTCGACCGTGAGAAAGTATGCTGACGCTTAGAAGACCGTGACAATAAATTGTCACCTAAGAAGACACAGTAGCCAGGGGTAGATCGTGTAGTAGGTGGACAACCAGCCCAATCAACATCAGAATATGCCATAAGAGAAGAATATAATTAGAGACCCAAAGCCAATGTTCCTCAAACATACTGTAAAATGCGCTTAAGAACAACCAAGTGTGGTTCCCTAGGATCATGCATGAAAAGACAAATCTATTGCACAACATAAGACAAGTCAGGATGAGTAAATGTAAGATATTGTAGTTCACTTACAAGACTATGATATACCAAGTTCTGGTTCGGTATCAGCTGGAATCCGAGTGGAATTGTAGTTGGTCATATGAGCACGCTTAAGTAACTCCGATGCATATTTCTTCTGAGATAAAAACATCCCTGAAGACTTACGTGTAACAGAAATTCCCAAAAAATAATTAAGGGCCCCCGAGTCTATCATGTCAAACTCCTTGTGTAATGAGGAGATAATCCGATGAAGTAAAGCTGTAGAGGAAGCTGTGAGAACAATGTCATCCACATAAATCAATCAATATGCAATGTTAGTGCCATATCGATAAATGAATAAAGAAGAGTCACATCGACTATAAGCAAACCCAACACGAGCAGCATATCCCGCAAACCACTGAAAACAAGTACGAGGTGTCTGCTTCAAACAATATACCGACCTTTGAAGACAACAAACATAATTAGAAAACCTGGAATCCACAACCCGAGTGGCTGATGCATAAATATTGTCTTAGATAAATCACCGTTAAGAAATGCATTCGTAACATTAAGCTAATGAATAGGCCACTTGCGAGATAAAGCAAGACTAAGAATTGTGTGAATAGTGGCTTGTTTAACAACTGGGCTAAATGTCTCATAATAATCAATACCAAGCTAGTGAGTACTACCATTAGCTACAAGAAGAGCCTTATACTGGCTCAAAGATCCATCGGCTTGATATTTGTTCCGAAATAACCATAGATATCAAACAATGTTGACACCAGGAGGTCTTGTGTAACACCCCCAAAATACCGCAGCGAAAGACTGTGTCACTAGGGTGCAACTTCATAATACAAAGTACAAGTTATAGAAAACGACCTCTAAATGAGACGTTTTGAAAAGTTACCATTCGATTAATGAATTCAAAGTTACAAACATGAGATTCCAAAGTATGATACATAAATGTATACAAAATGTTTTGAATGGTAAATGATAAAAGCGTATATCTTCAGAATATGCAGCTTGACTCTAAGTTCCACGCACTAGCTATCGCCTTACTAACCTGAGATAAACATGCTAAAGTGTCAACACAATGGTTGGTGAGTTCATAGAGTTTGTCTTAAAACAGTTAAGAAGTCTTTAAAGAATGTTCACACAGCAAAGGCATTGTGAATCCACTTAGTTGCAAGTCCCGCCCATAACAACACTTGCAACCTATGTGTTCACAACCCACTGCTAAAATATATAGTTTGATTAAGACATGTATAAGTTCATCACAACAATTAAGCAATTTGTCATGAGTCTCTTGTTGGGATTCTTGATTTGATGTGACAAAATAAATAAAAGAATGAAAACAAGAGGGACTTAATGTGACAAAGGATGAAACTTCAAATGCAAGAAAAAGATTACTACGGATCTTTTTATTATTTAGAAATATTCTTTGTAAACCTAATCCTCTAATATATAAAGAGGATACAGGTCGTATGTTTTATTATGTCTTTCATAATGTAGTCGACTAGAAAAGTGTGTGTGTATGTTCTAGGGCGTGTAAACTATAAACGCCTAGAACTAGTTAGTGTTGTTCGTATCCTCTAAGGTCTGAGAGTTCTTAGATCCTTGTTACAGTTAGGTAACACGTTGTTATTCTGATCAAATAATAATTGGAGGTGATGATGGTGAAAAACTTTGTGTCAATAACTTTGATTTACTCTTAATTCCGCTGCATGTATTGTCATTGTTATTGTTAAACCCTAGTGCTCAAAACGGTCCATGGAGTATAACAAACTTCACATCTCTACTTCATCTCCGAAGACCTCATTTGGGTGCCAATTCCCAAAGACAACTGGGAGCCAATTCCCAAAGATAACTACTAGCCACTAAATAGAATAACGCAATTAAGTATAACACAATCATGTATGTATGACATCAAGTATAATGCAATCACGTATAAGACAATCAAGTATAAAACAATCAAGTATAAATGTTTTGAGTATTTGTACAAGTAAGCAAGTAGTTGAGCATATATCTCCCCCAAAGAATTAAAACAAGTATGAAAAGAGTAGGGGCTATGACTCACCTTAAGTTATGTAATGAGAAATGAAAGTGGTAGTTGAATCACGAAAGTCTCTAAGAGCAGCCTATAATAGAACGTTGCGACTTAGGTTTGTAGTAACGTCTAAGAATACGAAGAATTGCCTATATATGTCTTGCATATAGTTCATGATGTAGTACTTAGTATATAGTGTAAGTTGTTGAATAAAATGGTTTATAAAACATGTATAGTTTGTATATCTCTTACTACCGTTCGGGCCGTCATAATTCAGAGGGCATGTAGTAAACGTTCGAGGAGCTAGGACACTTTAATTCGTAAATCCAGCAACTCGTCAATCCGTTTACCCAAATGGAACCCCTCACATGAAGCTCCCTAGTGTTGTAGTATTTGATAAAAATATATAAGTTTTTGATCTTTAAAAGTTATATGGTCTTTAGCCGTGGCTTTGCCGTGACCTTGGTCATTGTTACCATGGTCTTGAGACGCATCCTTGGCCTTAGTCATGGTTGTGGTCTTGGCTTTAGGTTATTAGACCTCTTGGTTATATTTAACCATAACTATTATATAGTTACTTGGATATTTAAAATAGCTGTTAAGAAATTGAAGAAAATATAATTCATTATTGGTTTTCTGGGCTCGTGCTCCTGAGATTTTGAAGAAAACATCATTCTTGACAACTTTCGTGCTTTAACTTTTTGATGAAACGGACCAGAAAAGCCTCTTTTTGCGTGTTTAAGGTTCTGTCACAGAAAGTTTGAGACAGTTTTGCCGTAAAGATTTTAGTAACTTCTAATAGCCATAACTTTTGACTCGTGTACTCGTTTTAGGTGATTCAAATTGCTATGTTTTCATTTTAAAACCCTCTATAACAGTAGGTAAGTGTTTCATATCATGGTTACTCTATTTTGGTCGTGGTTCTCAATATAAGTCACTAGTTTACTTGTTTACTTAATATAAGTTACCATATATATACCATAACTTGTTTTACCAATTTTTATACATCATGAACATAATAACAAGACAATATATACTATGAATGAAATATAAATAGCATGTAAATGATATTTAGCAAGAAAGTATAATAGGGTTTCTTACAACTTTTGGCTTTCTAAAAAAAGGAAGTCAAGTATGAACTAGGACACTAAACCTATGCTTGCAAACCCTTCACCACAACTCTTGCAAACCCTTGCTATAATCCTTTTGAAAACCTTTTTAGCTCAGCCCTAGTACCCCTGTGTAACTCCTAATTCAACCATGGAATCACCAAATAAACACTAGTTTCATGTAGAGAATAACTAGGCCTTTAACTTTGTAGTGTAACTTGTAGTTTGAAGATCAAAGGATCATGGTGCTAGGGATTATAGGGTGTTCGGTTTTGGTGATGAAAAACGAAGAGGATGAGCTTGCTATTTATAGGAAGATGAGGAGGTTAGGAAGGTGCCTTAAGGAGGTGCAAGTTTAGGATATTTAGGAAGCTTACTTAGGAAGTTTTACACATGTTTTCATCCTAGAGCTTAAGGCATGAAATCAAGACACATACTAGGTGACTTCCCCCCCCCCCCCTCTAAGTCGGCCAAGATGAGATACGGGTGACTAGATGATTAATTTTGGTATTATCTTGTTTACGGAGTGAGTTTTGGTTCCGGTAATCACTAACGGTAAGTCGTTAAGTCATGAAACTTAAAATCGAGTATCCTAAAAATATGAAACTAATAAATATGTTAGAACTTATTAATATAACCTATCTTAGCATATTTAATGAGTGATAAGTTCTATCAAGTTGCTTAAACGCTGCTAAAACTGGAAACGCGGGTCTAAAACGCGTAATTCGCGTAAAACGCTGAACTGGAAAACGTAAAATTCCAAAACTTTTGAAATTGTCATAAAATGAGAGAAAATCATATTTCTATTATTTATAATGTTTTATGGACATATTGGGATGCTGGAATGACGTTTAAACCTAAAAGTAAATCTCGGACACGGTTTTGTGATTTTTGCAGAAATGAACCGACGAGTGTCAAATTCTCGGATTATCATTAAAATAGTTTAACTTACAAGAATATGAAATAAAAATTTCGGAAGTGAATAGTGAAAGTGAATAGTAATAGTGAATAGTAAAAATGAATAGTAATCCGAAAATGCGAATTGTTACATCTTTGAACAAGAATTGTTATTTCTAATAAGTGCATTATACGCATCATACATTACGTATCTCTAGTTATGGTTAGATAAAGTAAGAGATTGAGATTGAAGAAGAGGAGAAACGTGAAAGATTTGATGAGTGAAACGGTTAGTTGGCTTGAAAGTACCAACTTGCACTCGTGTGACCATGAGATGAGTTCGATTTAGGTTTCGAGGTGGTATAATTAGTGTACATCTTGGGCTGTGAGATTATGTTGGGGAGTTATGGGTATTCAGTTGAGGAGATGGGTCAGGTGGTGATGGTTGTTGGTTAGACGTGGGTGGGTTGGAATAGGCTGGAGACGAGACCCCGAGGTTGGGCCCTAAACGAGGGGTAGGGGTGGCATGGTGGGTTGATTATTGGTGATATTTGGATTATTTTTAGCGGTAACAATGGGTTGTATAGAATTAATTAAGTGTCGGGTAATTGGGGATAGTGGAATGTCAAGGAAGTCATAAGACGGAGGTGAGGTTGTTGATATAAAGCCATATGGGAATTGAAGTTCATCAAAGGTTACATGTCGAGAGAGAATAATTTTATTTGTGGAGAGGTCAAGACAACGAAAGCCTCAATGGTATGCAGGGCATCCCAAAAAGATGCAAGGTGTAGCTCGTGGGGCAAGTTCGTGAGGGGAATGTAAACTCGGGTAACAAAGACATCCGAATATACGAAGACGAGAGTAATCAGGCGCTTGATTGGATAATTTTGTAAGGGGATGCCATTTTGTATTGCTGAGGACGGAAGAAGGTTAAGTAGGTAGACAACCATATGTAGAGCCTCTACCCAAAATGTAGGTGAAAGGGTTGCTTGGAAAAGCCATGCATGTATCATATTATTAATGGTATGTATCATACGTTCGTATTTGCTATTTTGTTGGGAGGTTTTTGGGCATGAGAAACAAATTTGAATGTCATTTTTGTCAAATAAGTTAAGAAGTTGGGTGTTATCAAATTCACCACCATGGTCACATTAAAACACAATGATATTTGTTTTAAATTGATTGTTAACACATGAACGAAAATGCACAAACTTTTGGAACATCTTAGATTTGTTACGAAGAGGATAAATTCACAAGTAATGGGAAAAATGATCTAAAAAGAGAACATAATACTTAAAACAACTAGTGCTAACAATTGAAGATGTTCATATATCAGAATGTATAATTTCAAAAAAAAACTAGAAACATGAGAGTTCGAACTGAAAAAAAAAAAAAAAAAAAAGTCATACATGTTTGCTAAGTTGACATGCATGAAAAACATGAGAAGACTTCTCTTTATTACAATAAATAAAATTGCGAAAAATGAAAGATTGTAGCACATCCTCGCCCTCTTGACCGATCCGTTGGTGCCACATAGTGGGACTAATGGAAAGTAAAGCACTAGGAGGAGATGATGGATTAGTGACTGGATATAGATCGTCTAAACTGTCACATCTAAAGAGGATGTAGCAAGTCAAGAAATCATTCGCAGAAAAACCAAAAACATTAAATTCAACAGTGTAAATTATTTTTCCTAGTAAACTGACGAACATAAATTAGATTTTTAATGATGTTAGGAGTAACAAGAACATTATGAAGGTTTAAAAGACGATGCAAAGTATGTAAAATGTTATGACCCGTGTTAGTAGCGGGTATTGATTTCCCACCACCAACACGAACAACTGGATATAAACAATTATTATAAATAATATTTAAGTTATTTGAATTAGAGTTAGGGTGAGATGACGCACATGTATCCATGTTCCAAATGAGGTCTTAAATGCTTGGTTGACTACTCGGCTGGGATGCAAACTGTGGAGACACAAAAACTGGTTGAGCTGAATATACCTGTTGTTGGGCCATTTTCTGCTGCCTGTGTAGAATTAGGTTGGTCCAAAAAACATGTGATGGGTTGTGGTTGCATTCAAACTAGAAAAAGGCTGGTAGGCCAGGCAGGTAAGTACAAGGAACCAAGGTCACAAATTTTGAGTGGTTAAGATTCCAATGACCAGTATATGAATTAATAGCATATGCCCCATTACTTTTTGCATGAACGCTTTGAGAGGTCATTATGGGGCTGAATTAATAGCATATGCCCCATTACTTTTTGCATGAACATTAATAGCACGAGGTATTTTGACTCGTGCGATGCACTGTTTTTTGGTTTTCGATAAATTATTGAACTTTTGTTTATTTTTAAAACTCAGCCGTTTCTATTTGTTATTATAATTTATAAATGGATTCAAGCCAAAATTATGTATTTTTTAAGATGATATTTTAATATGTCGTATTTTGTTATTTTAGCAAACTCATTTAATTTAGTTGTTCAAATCAGATGTACTCCCACTCACCGCTACAAAAAAGCGTTATTTTACTTTTATAGTTGACATTGTTCATACATTACTTTTAGCGTACCAACGTTGTTATTTTGACCATCAAAAATACATTCTTCAAGTCATTAAGGATGGAGATAGGAGTAATGCTAGACTCGCAAATTTTTTTTCAAAAAAATTTTCACATGCACATGTGGCAAATAAGATGGACCAATAAAGTTTTATTGTATTTTCTCTTTCTCACTTTCACTCCCTATAATTAGACGACATGTGTACTTGTGAGAATATAAATACTTGTCTGTGATAACTTCGGCTATGTTTGGCACACAAGATTGTTGAGAGATTATGCTTATTTTTTCAAAAAATAAGTTACTTAAAAAATAATCTTCGTTTGATAGACATAACTTATAAGAGATTATAAAAAAAATAATCTTTCATAATCTCTTAAAACCAAATGTTACTTTATGTAACTTATAAAAATAATCTCTTTTTATAATCTCAATCATCAGCACCATCTCCAGTTCCAGCAACAGTTAGAAGTGGCTACTTATAGTTTGTAAGAAACCATCAGCTGTAAGTTATTTATTTATTTTTTCAAGTTAATAATGGAGCTTAAATATTACGTTAACAATTTTTTTTTTCTTTTTTTCTTTTTTAAATGTTGCCGATGAGTTGCTTATCTAATAAGTTATTTTGAAGTTATATATTACGTTTGTTTAAATGAGGCTAATATCAACTCTTGTTTTAATGAAATTTATTAAAATCATTTAGTACATGACACATTGAGTTTTATAAAACCATTGTTAGGAATTAGGTTTGTGATTGGGAGGCCTAAAAGATGCGTCTAAATTCATGTATAAGCTTATGTGACATCATCGTGATTGTTGTGGCTAAGGGATCCACTTTTTAACAAACCATCCGGAACATGCCAAATATGTTTAGGCATTAATTTTGACACACACATTAGGTCTCTCAATCATTTTCTTATTATATTTTAAAGTGTCCAATGCCTCAAAATTCATTTTTATGCTACAAATCTAAATGCTTTAACCAAGTATCACTTGTCCTTACTTCGTAATAATCACCTAAATGGTGAACCTTTTTTATACTTTCTTAATTAATGCTTCACTAATCATATACGCATCATGTAAATATCCTTTCAGTTTCGGTGTATCAGCACAATTAGGGCCCGTTTGGTTTGTAGATGGGTTTAGATTTGGATTTGAGGTTGATGGAAAAGTTGTAGATTAAGATTTGGATTTGGGTTTAAATTAAATGAGGAGAGAGAAAAAATAATATTATAAAATAGCAGTGGGGCCATCATAAAATATTGTTTTATAAAAAATTTAGTATTAAATAATAATATTAGATGTATGACCTTTTTTTTCCTTTCGTACATGTAGACAAAAATTAGCACATGGAGACAAAAAAAATTGAATAAAAAAGAAAGAATGACAAATTAATAGAGTAAACCTTGGGTCCCCCTTGGGAATTCTGCATCCCCTCTGACACAGGTGTGAGACCCGATTTTAAACCCCAAAATACAAAACAAACATTGATTTTTTACTTTGAGTCCAATCCCATCAACTTAAACCCCAATACCAAACGGGCCCTTAGTTAAGGATAAAATTAAGCATAATTGTTCACTATTAATAAATGTTTGCAAACTTACCCGAAATGATTTAAGAGGTTCATGCATGTTTGTTAAGCTGTCGGCCAACGTACGTCTAAAAAGAATTTGTGAACTTACTTGAAATCATGATTCAAGAGATTCAAGCATGCGTTGCTAAGCTTTCAATCAACATCGACCAACAACCTGTCAAAACTAGAAATCAAAAAATTAATCAATCATGAAATGCATTAGCGTTACGCACGCAAACACTCAAATGGAGCTAAAAAAATTTATAAGCACCATTTTAACTCATCTCTACAACAATTAATGGAACTTTTGGTGACCAGATATTATTAACTCATATAAATTTATATAAAACTGCCTTTCTGAAATTTATTTTTTATATAAAACTCAAAAGGTGAAGATCGGTGGGATCACCCTGGTCCCATGCATCCTAAGGATGCCAACCGGACCCTCCCCCAAGGACCCGGCCCCAGGCAATGAGCACCTGTCCCAGTGACTGTACTTATCAGGAGGTGGGCTATGAACCCTGGCTATTTTCTCAAAAGACCCCTCGCTGACCAGTCAATCTGAGCATTTGCGGTGGGGGGATGGTATCAACAGAGCATGTGGTCCTGCCCCACTTGAGGACTTCCCGGTAGATCACCCAACCGGTACTACTCTCAGAGTGGCTCACTTAACTCTTTAAGAGTTACCCACTATAAAACTAACTCTATGAGCTGATATGGGCACCAATTTCTAATGATAATGGTAAGACAATTCAAGGCATAAGTGATTGATTAACTAAGGGGTGGCAATTCGGGTCGGGTTCGGGTTGGCGGGTTCCAGTTGTCAGGTTGGCGGGTCAGAAAACCCGAACCCGGCCTATTTAAATCATCGGGTTAGCTACGTCAACCCTAACCTGTTTACACGTAACCCGAACCTGACCCATTTAACTCGTATATATATTTGGGTTGATGGGTTAAATAGGTTACACACGTTGAATATGTTAAACGGGTTTCGAATTGACCCATTTAATCCGTTTTATATACAAAAGTTAGCACATTACAAGAGTTAAACAGGTTAGCGGGTTGACCCGTTTAACCCATTTAACCCGTATAATTAAATATAAATAAATTTTAGTTTAAGAAAAAAATCTTAAACTGGTTGGTGGGTCGACCCGTTTACTTTATTCCCAACCCGAACCTGACCTGTTTAGTAAACGGGTTAGATATGTCGACCCAAACCTGACCCGAAATCTATTTAACTCAAACCGAACCTGTAAATTTTCGTGTCGGTTTCAGGTCGGATTTCGTGTCGGGTCAGAAATTGCCACCCCTACCTAAGAGTGTTTGCAAGCGAATTAGACACTTATTAGAGCACTTGGTGTCATGAGTAGCAAAAACTACTCATTTGGGTCTCACGGGGTGCCACGTTACCATGACAAACCCCCTTCTACAACTCTCCTCGTCATAACTAACTACAACTTACTCATTTGGGTCCCACTACCATTTTTATTTATTTATTTATTTATTTATTTACATCTTCAAATAAATTTTAAACGTTTGACAACGTTTAAAACTGACACAAAGTTTTCAACCTCGTCGTGCAGACGAGTAAGGGATTGATGGCGAGCTATGGCGAGTTGGGGGGTGTCATGGCGAGCCACAGCGAGGCTGCCATGTCACCATGGCGAAGCATGATGAAGCCCACACTAGGTGCTCTTATGAGCTATTTATTTTTTATTTTCGTAAAAGGGCATTCTGCCGGTAAAATATATTACTCCAAAAACACAGAAAAGTTAAATGGAATTATGATCTATTTATATTTTTCAGTGATAATGGTAAGAGGATTTTGTAAGCCTTTATAGCAATTCAAATAGGATTGGATTTATTTAATATGATTCGTGACTAAAAGCAAATATAAGTAGTTAACTAAAAAGACGTTTATATATTTCTCAACAGACTTTAAAGCATGATAGATATAATGAATGCAATTCGTTAGATAAGGAAGCAAAAGATAGTCGACAGGCTTTGATGATGAAGTATAGTCCATATCCGGGTCATGAACCCGATTAATGAACATTACTAACGCCCAAGCCCACCACGAGTGGGCTATCATAAAAATGATTTGGGCTACCATGCTAACGGTTTGGGCTCACGAAAACCCAAACTCAAATATATGATTTATGGTCTAGATAAGAATCTCTTATTTATGGAAATTAAAAATCCATAGACCGGATAGACATTATACGCCGAAGAGTGAGGAATACGTAATCTACAAGGATTTCGTGCTTATATAAACAATATCATAATTCTTATTAAAGGTACGATACATAACCCTAACTCTTTTATACAACCCTAAAATCGATTACTTACTCTCACGCCGGAGGATAATCGTGGGAGACAATCCCACGATAAGCCTTACGGTGTTTGTTTGATTTCTTAGTGCGCAGGTCTCAAACATTAAGATCTGATTGGTACGAGAACAGGAACACAAACAAGGAACGCCAAACTTTTATATCAACAGGCTTATAACCCTTTTATTTATTTTAAGATATACAACTAAGGCCATCTACTATGACATTAACATTCATTCAAATTGATAACAGAAACATAACAAACCATAATAAATCAACACAACAAACACATAACATGACATTAACATTCATTCAAATTGATAACAGAAACATAACAAAACATAATATATCATTAACATTCAAAACATAGATGAGCATGAAAGAAACTCTAAAGTCCCTTGACAAATGCGTTGTAACACCCCAACCCGATAAGGGTAGAAGTATTACATTACAGTGACATATCAGAACAAACACAAGCATATAATTCATACATACAACGAAATTCAGGGTTACAAATGAAAATCTGAAACTACAAGGTTACAAAACAATAAATACTATGTCTAATAAAGTGAAACTTCATCTAATCGTCTCTAGTCCAAAGCATAGTCTTCTAAGTCCAGTCACACTCTCTTCCCATAACCCAGCTTCCTACTAAAACCTGCCGCAGGAAAAGGAAATGCGGCTGAGCTTAAAAAGCCCAGTGAACAGATACATATACAAAGCAATGATAATGAAACAGAACTGAAATATAGTGCATTGGGGAAATAGAATAAGGAATAGATAAAAGAGTAATAGAATAGAAAGAAGAAAGGATAGTCATCTACCACGAGCCCAGAAACATATCATATCATATAAGCCGTCAATACCATAATTCTTCATAATCATATAGAGGGGAGTCCTCTCAGATAATCAGATAATATGAGGGGTGTTCTCATTCTTCAAGTGGGTGGAGTAGCGAACTCCCAGAAATTGTGAAAGGCATGTATAGCACACAGTACCAATCACCTCAAAGTCAACTCAAAGTCATAGTTAAATCCACTAAGCATACATGTCTAGGATTGCAATCCAAACGCCCCTTACTCAAAGTCAATCTCAAAGTCATATACTCAAAGTCATAATGGCCATAATAGTAATCATAAAAAGGGACGGCGTGAGAAATCACTCACCCACACATGAGTCATGCCAGTGGTGCATCACAGACATGCCTATGGTACCTCCATAGGTAGGGAAACAGAAATGGCTCGGGTATCAAACTAAGAGTCAGGTCTCAAAGTCATGCAAAAGGTCATATAGCAAAGGTTTATCTCAGAATCATATCAAAGGTTCATAATAGCAGTTCATAACAAAGGGTTCATATCAGAAATAGTATTCAAGGTCCAATCAGAGTTTATCAGGTCAAGGTTCATATTCAAAAATCAATTGATGGTTCAGTTCAAAAGTCCGTTTCAAAAGTTTCTATTAAAAGTCCAATTTAAATAATCTTTTAAAACAGTTTTCATAAAATGGTCTTTCAAAATATAGTGTTCATGAAAGTTAAATAACCTTTCTTTTAAAAAGAAATTTAGCATCATTTATAAACATCTTTTCAAATCGGTTATTCTCAAAACATTTCCATGGTATCATTAAGAAGGTTTTCATAGCATATGTTCATAACGGAGGTCATATCAAGTGGGATCAACAGAGAAGGTTCAAGTAAAGGGGATCATAGCAATGGCATCAATTCGGGAACTAACAGATCAGAATATGAAAGAGATCATGAGAAACCTTTTGAGAAAGGTCAGAATATCTGTACCTTAAACCGCAAGTGCACACATGACAGAAACATAAAGGTCGAAAGCAAAACTCCTTCTTCAGTGAATCTACACGAATTAATGGTCGGCTTGTTATTAATAACTTATTCAATTCAGATTTCTCATTTTAGTCGGCTTTCCAGTTTTAGTAACTTTCCATTTAAAGTGACTTTCCACTTTTAGCAGGTTTCCATAAATAGTAAGTTTCCACTTTTAGAAAGTTTCCATAATTAGAAAGTTGAGTCATTATTAATGGAATCAAAATATCTTTTAACATATTTACACATTTGGTCCTTAGGGTTTCATAACTTTACCTTTTACACCCTTATTTTTCCAAAATTACACTTTAAACCTTTTAGTATTCAAGGTTACACTTTAAACCCTTAACTTATCCATTTTACATAATGATCCCTTATTTTATCATGTTATACGAATATACCTTCAAGTATTCACAATTTACACTTTAAGTCCTTCAAGTCATCAAAGTTACATATTTAACCCTTTAATTTACAATTTCAACTTTTAATTATCAATAATTACATATTAAGCCATTAAATTACCAAATTAGCACAAAACCCCCTGAATATATTTTATCACTCAAATCAGTCCCAAGTTTCCAGAAATTACATGTTTAGTTCCTCCACTTTAATTAATTATAAAATCGCATAATACTTAATTAAATAAACATTTTAATCCCTTTAAATACAAAATTTACACATAGCACCCTTAAGTTATATTTTATTCGAATTATATATGATCCAATTTAAGTTCTAAAAATAACCCTTAAGTTTTAAAGTTTACGAAACTCACCCAAATCATTTATACCAAATCGTATAACATTTTTATGCATGATTAAAAACCCTAATCAAACCTAATCCAATTTTAATCATTACTTAATCATTTAAGAGCCATTAATAAAATCAAGACAAGCCCTAGTTCAAAAACCCTAGGTTACACGATTTTATTTTCTTTTTCTCTTTATACGTTTTATACAAAACTCAATAAATCAAAATAAATTCGAAACACATGATTCAAGCCATGATAATTCTTCCAACATTTTTACAGATCACTATACATTATAACAAGTGTAAATAAATTATATTTAGAATTATTATGGATCGCATGGTGTCTTTTACATTTTAAACACGTTTTTAGGGTTTAATTAGCCAAAATGATGTCGAGCATGCATGGATCGATTAGAGCATTTTAGATGATGTTCATAGGGTGTAAGGGACCTGAGAAAAATACCAAACCAAGACTTGAACGTGTGGAGAGGGCTGTACGATTCATAGTCTACGCGTATAGGCCAAATGATCCAAAAATCACCACGACTTCACCAATGATCTTCCAACCTTGAAACCAATTTTCGTGGGTCTTATATGATGTAAGTATCACAGGAAAAATGAGAAATAATTTTTATAGAGGTCGAATGAGGTGCAAACGAATTACCTTGTTTTTAGGGCTCGACAAAAGAAAACAATTGCTACGATCGTGTAAGGCTTCAACAATTCGAATGGGATTTTTCTTGGCTTCTTAGGATGTTGGTTTATCACAGAAAAATACTCAGGTGTGCTGTGTGAGTCGAATGGGGGCTGTGAGAATTGTTTGTGTGTTTATTGAAATCGGCAATTAGGGTTTTTTGGAGAAAAGATATGGATTGGCTTTTTAAAATGGAATGCCGTGTGATGAGAGGGTATGGAGGACCAGAAATTTCGTGATTATAGGTGGAAAAATATTTGGTGATAATTATCTTCCATATTTATAAAGATTTACATCATTTTAATTTAATTTAAATCACTTTAAAAATCAATTTTATCTCAATCGGCCCTATGAGGGGTATTTTAGTAATTTTGTATCTTGTATAAATGTTAAATGAAGTTGTTAAAATTATTTGGATACTCAACTTGTGCCTTGTTAGAAATTTGGAATTTATTTGATACTTTCTAAGCTTTTAATTAAATTTTAAATATGTAGGGGCATTTTGGTCTTTTCACATGTTCTCAGATTTTAGGTGTTACATGCGTGCTTGTTGAAGAGCTTGAGCTTCGCTTCTGCCATCTTCTTCTTCAACTCCAAAAGCTCGATAACATCTGACTTTTGAAGCTTCTTCAAGAACTCCAAGCCTTTGAACATCTGCACCGAGGGACGCACCAGTTCCATTTCAGCCATCATCTTGTTCCTTTGAACGACAATATCAAGCAACTCTTGATATGCCACAAACAGATCTTTGGCATACTTGATATCACGCTCCGTCTCCCTAGCAAAAAAAAACCGTCATCTGGTATGGTAACTCGGTTGAGTTAGCAGCCCTAGCAAGCTCCTCAAGAAGGACAAATTGAGACATTCTTTTGCAAATTTGATTCAAAAAAGTTTTACTGTGTTTATTTACTGGATGAATGAGGAAGTTACTCGGGGTATAGGCTATAAATAGGCGTGGTAAGTACATGTGAAAATGTGTTTTAGGCGTGTTTTGGGTAATAAATGATAAACGTTTGGGTTACCAACATACACATCCCAAAATTGCCTAGTTTTTTTTGGCTTCCATTAGATTTGATAACATGTTATGCAACCATTGAACTTAGTTAAGATTACATAACCGATACATAAACATTAATAAAGTAAAATTGTTATAAATGATCTACTAAAAGACCATAGCAGAATCACAACAACTTATTGACCTAAACATAAAAGCATAACCATTATTTAGCATCATCCTTGGGATTCTTGTCAGCATCGTCCTTGGGTTTTTTGTCAGCCATCAGTCTTCGCCTCTTGATTGATCTTCCTTGGTCTTCAAACTTGTCCTCTGTGATCACTCCATCGTGACCGACTCCATTTTTTCCATCTGGTATCACAGCCACATCAGAAACTCTTTGTTCACCATTTCCAATTACTACAACACACTGATCATCTGGTATCACAGCCACATCACAAACTCTTTGTTCACCATCTCCAACTACTGCATCACACTGCTCATCTAGAATCACATCCTCATCACGAACTATTTGTTCACCATCATCACCATCAACATCCACAAGTGGAAGCAAACTGAAACTAATTGGTTCAGCATAAAGAGCATACACCTCTGTTCCTTCTCCAGCTGCAACAACGTCATCAAGTTCATCCAATGCTTGATCTATTTCAGCAAACATGTCACTAATCTCTTGAGGCTCTTGAGGCTCTTCAATCGCATGCAACTCTTCAGGTTCAGGTACATCAACTAAATGGTATGGATCACCATGCCATTCTTGTTCAACCTATTCATCACTTGCATCAGCATAATACGCATCATCAAAATCGAGATCATAAAAATCGAGCAAACCTGTAGACTCCTCACTTGAATCCTCCACAGTCAAGTCTTGGTCAATCTCTCTCAATAACCTTCTGAATTGAAACTCATCACTCATCCTTTTTGTATGACCTGCAATCATTTTTTGGGCACAAAATGTTGGTGGGAAGTCACTGTCAGAATCAGTATCAAAAACAGGTTCAGCCTTCTCAGGTTGTCTTGTCTTATGCCACTCTTTATGCCACTCTAACAATAGTAATTTCCCACTGTTTTCAGTCTCACCATCAACACCCTTTCCAGCAGCCTCATTCATATCATCATCCACTATTTCTTCTATCACCACACCCTTGCCCTTAGTCATCATTCGATCCATCATCTCACACTCAACAATTGAAACACCGGTTTCAATATATAAATCCAATTGTGTAAATATAGGAACATACTCCAGAAGTGTCTTCACATCTTCGTCAGACTTTAGTGGTAGCAAACCATCATCCAGTGACTCCCCAGGTATCCTAAAGTGAGTAAACATAAGGGTACTATCCGAGTAACCTAAATCCTCTAACATTTCGCCCAATAATTCCATGGAGAAAACGTCAGAGTGAATTCCGTCAAACCAATTTGTATCTCCAAAGAGATATCTTCTTCCTGGTTTTGAGGTGAATTCACCATTGTGATGGATTTGCAAAGAAAACACATTTTCATTCAAATCTGTGGAACACATAAAACATCAATTACTTCCGACAACAATAACAAGTTTAAATGGAAAACATTAAAATGAAACAGAGTATTCTTACTATAAAGGATTCCTAAATCAGGTATCGGGGTACTGCGTGCATGATTTTGCCAAAGCTTAACCATTCTCAAGATCTTTACCTGTGAAATTAATGTTCTCCTTGGAAGAAATTGATACCCGTATATAAAGTATTGCTCTAAAGGACTAAATTTGTAAAACAAAACATTGGAAACTTAAGTTATTGGCGGGAAAGGGTGAAAATGACGATACTACCCTCAAATACGTGGCACTTAACGCTGAAATTAACGGAAAATGGCTCTCAGTGGCGATTTTGCAGAAATCTGGAACGTGGGTGGCTTTTTTGCGCTACTTTTTGTCTCGGTCCCATTTTTGCAATTTTGTAGAACGTGAAGGACCATTTTTGCACTTTACTCAAAATAAAAGTGTGAGCACACTAAATTTTAAAATTGCGTGTCAAATCAGCTGTATACATTTTATTATGAGACGAAAATGGTAACTTTTTAATTTGCTTATACCTCAAAACTTTTCATAGCATTTTAAATTACGTATCTATGTAGAGGGTGGTTGTCTCGAGAGGTTTTATGCAGGGACCACCTAAATCCAACGTTAAACTGTATCAAAATCTAAGGTCTTAAAGTAAATATATATTAATGCATAGGTACATAGTGTAAAGTCAGTAAAATATTTTATATTTCCACAAGTGGAAATATAAAAATAAAAAACTATAAAATATTTGTAAAGTTATGTGCAAAGGGGTATGTATGGCGGAATAAGATTTTAAAAAATTATGTCAAATCTATCATAAATCCCATGAACCAGAATCTGGTTTCCCATTTCTAGATGCTCCTCAATCAACATGCATTTCTTTAATCATGCTTTTGACTTTTGTCGAATTACTATTTCCGTCTCAAAATTATTGTCCACATTTTCATTTTAGGATGTCTCAAATTAATTGTCCACTTTTTATTAAGTAAAAACTAGAGAATATATTAAAGGAATATTCTTTTTGTGTGGTTAAAAACAAAAATGGTCTCACTTTTATTAAACTTTGTAATTCTTGCTTCCTGACAATAATTTTAAGACGGAAAAAGTACACCTGACGTCATAAGTAATTACAGACATCTATAATGCTAAAAAGTAAAAAGTATAAAACCTTTTAATTTACCAAACACAACTTTTTCAAACTAAAACATTTTTAAAAATTTACATTAAAGTAAACAAGTATTTCAAAAGTATTACTTTGGTAAATCACATTGATATACAATAGATGTTCTAGAAGTGGGCCAAGTCTTCTACATACTAAACAAGCCTATATGACTTAACAAATATATTCAAGTAATACTAAGTGGGAGGTTATCGAACACTCAAACTGCTGCGAAACACATCAAAAAGAGCCGAGGGAAGACCATTAGTGGATATATTTGCATACTAATAGCGAGAAGGCACATGAAACACAAGAACCCGACCATTAGCGACCATGTTACGAACAAAATGAATATCAATCTCTATATGTTTTTTCGTTGATGTTGAACCGGATTGGCAGATAAGTAAATAGCACTGACGTTGCCGCAGTAAACAAGAGTGGCAGATAATAGAGAAGTGTGTAATTCCCGAAGTAAGTTCCGGAGCAAGGCAGCTTCTGCAACTGCATTAGCAACACCCTAATACTCAGCCTCAACACTCGACCGTGAGAAAGTATGCTGACGCTTAGAAGACCATGACAATAAATTGTCACCTAGGAAGACACAGTAGCCAGGGGTAGATCGTGTAGTAGGTGGACAACCAGCCCAATCAACATCAGAATATGCCATTAGAGAAGAATATAATTAGAGACCCAAAGCCAATGTTCCTCAAACATATCGTAAAATGCGCTTAAGAACAACCAAGTGAGGTTCCCTGGGATCATGCATGAAAAGGCAAATCTATTGCACAACATAAGACAAGTCAGGATGAGTAAATGTAAGATACTGTAGTTCACTTACAATACTATGATATACCAAGTTCCAGTTCGGTATCAGCTGGAATCCGAGTGGAATTGTAGTTGGTCATATGTGCACGCTTAAGTAACTCCGATGCATATTTCTTCTGAGATAAAAACATCCCTGAAGACTTATGTGTAACAGAAATTCCCAAAAAATAATTAAGGGCCCCCGAGTCTATCATGTCAAACTCCTTGTGTAATGAGGAGATAATCCGATGAAGTAAAGCTGTAGAGGAAGCTGTGAGAACAATGTCATCCACATAAATCAATCAATATGCAATGTTAGTGCCAAATCGATAAATGAATAAAGAAGAGTCACATCGACTATAAGCAAACCCAACACGAGCAGCATATCCCGCAAACCATTGAAAACAAGTACGAGGTGTCTGCTTCAAACCATATACCGACCTTTGAAGACAACAAACATAATTAGAAAACCTGGAATCCACAACCCGAGTGGCTGATGCATAAATATTGTCTTAGATAAATCACCGTTAAGAAATGCATTCGTAACATTAAGCTAATGAATAGGCCACTTGCGAGATAAAGCAAGACTAAGAATTGTGTGAATAGTGGCTTGTTTAACAACTGGGCTAAATGTATCATAATAATCAATACCAAGCTAGTGAGTACTACCATTAGCTACAAGAAGAGCCTTATACTGGCTCAAAGATCCATCGGCTTGATATTTGTTCCGAAATAACCATAGATATCAAACAATGTTGACACCAGGAGGTCTTGTGTAACACCCCCAAAATACCGCAGCGAAAGACTGTGTCACTGGGGTGCTACTTCATAATACAAAGTACAAGTTATAGAAAACGACCTCTAAATGAGACGTTTTGAAAAGTTACCATTCGATTAATGAATTCAAAGTTACAAACATGAGATTCCAAAGTATGATACATAAATGTATACAAAATGTTTTGAATGGTAAATGATAAAAGCGTATATCTTCAGAATATGCAGCTTGACTCTAAGTTCCACGCACTAGCTATCGCCTTACTAACCTGAGATAAACATGCTAAAGTGTCAACACAATGGTTGGTGAGTTCATAGAGTTTGTCTTAAAACAGTTAAGAAGTCTTTAAAGAATGTTCACACAGCAAAGGCATTGTGAATCCACTTAGTTGCAAGTCCCGCCCATAACAACACTTGCAACCTATGTGTTCACAACCCACTGCTAAAATATATAGTATGATTAAGACATGTATAAGTTCATCACAACAATTAAGCAATTAGTCGTGAGTCTCTACTTCATCTCCGAAGACCTCACTTGGGTGCCAATTCCCAAAGACAACTGGGAGCCAATTCCCAAAGATAACTACTAGCCACTAAATAGAATAACGCAATTAAGTATAACACAATCATGTATGTATGACATCAAGTATAATGCAATCAAGTATAAGACAATCAAGTATAAAACAATCAAGTATAAATGTTTTGAGTATTTGTACAAGTAAGCAAGTAGTTGAGCATGTATCTTCCCCAAAGAATTAAAACAAGTATGAAAAGAGTAGGGGCTATGACTCACCTTAAGTTATGTAATGAGAAATGAAAGTGGTAGTCGAATCGCGAAAGTCTCTAAGAGCAGCCTATAATAGAACGTTGCGACTTAGGTTTGTAGTAACGTCTAAGAATACGAAGAATTGCCTATATATGTCTTGCATATAGTTCATGATGTAGTACTTAGTATATAGTGTAAGTTGTTGAATAAAATGGTTTATGAAACACGTATAGTTTGTATATCTCTTACTACCGTTCGGGCCGTCATAATTCAGAGGTCATGTAGTAAACGTTCGAGGAGCTAGAACACTTTAATTCGTAAATCCAGCAACTCGTCAATCCGTTTACCCAAATGGAACCCCTCACATGAAGCTCCCTAGTGTTGTAGTATTTGATAAAAATATATAAGTTTTTGATCTTTAAAAGTTATATGGTCTTTAGCCGTTGCTTTGCCATGACCTTGGTCATTGTTACCATGGTCTTGAGACGCATCCTTGGCCTTAGCCATGGTTGTGGTCTTGGCTTTAGGTTATTAGACCTCTTGGTTATATTTAACAATAACTATTATATAGTCACTTGGATATTTAAAATAGCTGTTAAGAAATTGAAGAAAATATAATTCATTATTGGTTTTCTGGGCTCGTGCTCCTGAGTTTTTGAAGAAAACATCATTCCTGACAACTTTCGTGCTTTAACTTTTTGATGAAACGGACCAGAAAAGCCTCTTTTTGCGTGTTTAAGGTTCTGTCACAGAAAGTTTGAGACAGTTTTGCCGTAAAGATTTTAGTAACTTCTAATAGCCATAACTTTTGACTCGTGTACTCGTTTTAGGTGATTCAAATTGCTATGTTTTCATTTTAAAACCCTCTATAACAGTAGGTAAGTGTTTCATATCATGGTTACTCTATTTAGGTCGTGGTTCTCAATATAAGTCACTAGTTTACTTGTTTACTTAATATAAGTTACCATATATATACCATAACTTGTTTTACCAATTTTTATACATCATGAACATAATAACAAGACAATATATAGTATGAATGAAATATAAATAGCATGTAAATGATATTTAGCAAGAAAGTATAATAGGGTTTCTTACAACTTTTGGCTTTCTAAAGAAAGGAAGTCAAGTATGAACTAGGACACTAAATCTATGCTTGCAAACCCTTCACCACAACTCTTGCAAACCCTTGCTATAATTCTTTTGAAAACCTTCTTAGCTCAGCCCTAGTACTCTTGTGTAGCTCCTAATTCAACCATGGAATCACCAAATAAACACTAGTTTCATATAGAGAATAACTAGGCCTTTAACTTTGTAGTGTAACTTGTAGTTTGAAGATCAAAGGATCATGGTGCTAGGGATTATAGGGTGTTCGGTTTTGGTGATGAAAAAGGAAGAGGATGAGCTTGCTATTTATAGGAAGATGAGGAGGTTAGGAAGGTGCCTAGGAAGGTGCCTTAAGGAGGTGCAAGTTTAGGATATTTAGGAAGCTTACTTAGGAAGTTTTACACATGTTTTCATCCTAGAGCTTAAGGCATGAAATCAAGACACATACTAGGTGACTTCCCCCCCCCCTCTAAGTCGGCCAAGATGATATAAGGGTGACTAGATGATTAATTTTGGTATTATCTTGTTTACGGAGTGAGTTTTGGTCCCGGTAATCACTAACGGTAAGTCGTTAAGTCATGAAACTTAAAATCGGGTATCCTAAAAATATGAAACTAATAAATATGTTAGAACTTATTAATATAACCTATCTTAGCATATTTAATGAGTGATAAGTTCTATCGAGATGCTTAAACGCTGCTAAAACTGGAAACGCGGGTCTAAAATGCGTAATTCGCGTAAAACGCTGAACTGAAAAACGTAAAATTCCAAAACTTTTGGAATTGTCATAAAATGAGAGAAATCATATTTCTATTGTTTATAATGTTTTATGGACATATTGGGATGCTGGAATGACGTTTAAACCTAAAAGTAAATCTCGGACACGGTTTTGTGATTTTTGCAGAAATGAACCGACGAGTGTCAAATTCTCGGATTATCATTAAAATAGTTTAACTTACAAGAATATGAAATAAAAATTTCGGAAGTGAATATAAAAAGTGAATAGTAATAGTGAATAGTAAAAATAAATAGTAATCCGAAAATGCGAATTGTTACATCTTGGAACAAGAATTATTATTTCTAATAAGTGCATTATACGCATCATACATAACGTATCTCTAGTTAGGGTTAGATAAAGTAAGAGATTGAGATTGAAGAAGAGGAGAAACGTGAAAGATTTGATGAGTGAAACGGTTAGTTGGCTTGAAAGTACCAACTTGCACTCGTGTGACCATGAGATGAGTTCGATTTAGGTTTCGAGGTGGTATAATTAGTGTACATCTTGGGCCGTGAGATTATGTTGGGGAGTTATGGGTATTCAGTTGAGGAGATGGGTCAGGTGGTGATGGTTGTTGGTTAGACGTGGGTGGGTTGGAATAGGCTGGAGACGAGACCCCGAGGTTGGGCCCTAAACGAGGGGTAGGGGTGGCATGGTGGGTTGATTATTGGTGATATTTGGATTATTTTTAGGGGTAACAATGGGTTGTATAGAATTAATTAAGTGTCGGGTAATTGGGGATAGTGAAATGTCAAGGAAGTCATAAGACGGAGGTGAGGTTGTTGATATAAAGCCATATGGGAATTGAAGTTCATCAAAGGTTACATGTCGAGAGAGAATAATTTTATTTGTGGAGAGGTCAAGACAACGATAGCCTCAATGGTATGCAGGGCATCCCAAAAAGATGCAAGGTGTAGCTCGTGGGGCAAGTTCGTGAGGGGAATGTAAACTCGGGTAACAAAGACATCCGAAGATACGAAGACGAGAGTAATCAGGCGCTTGATTGGATAATTTTGTAAGGGGATGCCATTTTGTATTGCTGAGGACGGAAGAAGGTTAAGTAGGTAGACAGCCATATGAAGAGCCTTTACCCAAAATGTAGGTGAAAGGTTTGCTTGGAAAAGCCATGCATGTATCATATTATTAATGGTATGTATCATACGTTCGTATTTGCCATTTTGTTGGGAGGTTTTTGGGCATGAGAAACGAATTTGAATGTCATTTTTGTCAAATAAGTTAAGAAGTTGGGTGTTCTCAAATTCACCACCATGGTCACATTAAAACACAATGATATTTGTTTTAAATTGATTGTTAACACATGAACGAAAATGCACAAACTTTTGGAACACCTTAGATTTGTTACGAAGAGGATAAATCCACAAGTAATGGGAAAATGATCTAAAAAGAGAACATAATACTTAAAACAACTAGTGCTAACAATTGAAGATGTTCATATATCAGAATGTATAATTTCAAAAAAAAACTAGAAACATGAGAGTTCGAACTGAAAAAAAAAAAAAAAAAGGTCATACATGTTTGCTATGTTGACATGCATGAAAAACATGAGAAGACTTCTCTTTATTACAATAAATAAAATTGCGAAAAATGAAAGATTGTAGCACATCCTCGCCCTCTTGACCGATCCGTTGGTGCCACGTAGTGGGACTAATGGAAAGTAAAGCACTAGGAGGAGATGATGGATTAGTGACTGGATATAGATCGTCTAAACTGTCACATCTAAAGAGGATGTAGCGAGTCAAGAAATCATTCGCAGAAAAATCAAAAACATTAAATTCAATAGTGTAAATTATTTTTCCTAGTAAACTGACGAACATAAATTAGATTTTTAATGATGTTAGGAGTAACAAGAACATTATGAAGGTTTAAATGGCGATGCAAAGTATGTAAAATGTTATGACCCGTGTTAGTAGCGGGTATTGATTTCCCACCACCAACACGAACAACTGGATATAAACAATTATTATAAATAGTATTTAAGTTATTTGAATTTGAGTTAAGGTGAGATGACGCACATGTATCCATGTTCCAAATGAGGTCTTAAATGCTTGGTTGACTACTCGGCTGGGACGCAAACTGTGGAGACACAAAAACTGGTTGAGCTGAATATACCTGTTGTTGGGCAATTTTCTGCTGCCTGTGTAGAATTAGGTTGGTCCAAAAACATGTGATGGGTTGTGGTTGCATTCAAACTAGAAAAAGGCTGGTAGGCCAGGCAGGTAAGTACAAGGAACCAAGGTCACCAATTTTGAGTGGTTAAGATTCCAATGACCAGTATATGAATTAATAGCATATGCCCCATTACTTTTTGCATGAACGCTTTGAGAGGTCATTATGGGGCTGAATTAATAGGATATGCCCCATTACTTTTTGCATGAACATTAATAGCACGAGGTATTTTGACTCGTGCGATGCACTGTTTTTTGTTTTTCGATAAATTCTTGAACTTTTGTTTATTTTTAAAACTCAACCATTTTTATTTGTTATTATAATTTATAAATGGATTTAAGCCAAAATTATGTATTTTTTAAGATGATATTTTAATATGTCGTATTTTGTTATTTTAGCAAACTCATTTAATTTAGTTGTTCAAATCAGATGTACTCCCACTTACCGCTACAAAAGAGCGTTATTTTACTTTTATAGTTGACATTGTTCATACATTACTTTTAGCGTACCAACGTTGTTATTTTGACCATCAAAAATACATTCTTCAAGTCATTAAGGATGGAGATAGGAGTAATGCTAGACTCGCAAATTTTTTTTCAAAAAAATTTTTACATGCACATGTGACAAATAAGATGGACCAATAAAGTTTTATTGTATTTTCTCTTTCTCACTTTCACTCCCTATAATTAGACGACATGTGTACTTGTGAGAATATAAATACTTGTTTGTGATAACTTCGGCTATGTTTGGCACACAAGATTGTTGAGAGATTATGCTTATTTTTTCAAAAAATAAGTTACTTAAAAAATAATCTTCGTTTGATAGACATAACTTATAAGAGATTATAAAAAAAATTATATTTCATAATATCTTAAAACCAAATGTTACTTTATGTAACTTATAAAAATAATCTCTTTTTATAATCTCAATCACCAGCACCATCTCCAGTTTCATCAACAGTTACTTTGACAAACAATTAGAAGTGGCTACTTATAGTTTGTAAGAAACCATCAGCTGTAAGTTATTTATTTATTTTTTCAAGTTAATAATGGAGCTTAAATATTACGTTAACAAGTTTTTTTTCTTTTTTTTTTTTTTTTTTTTTTTTTTTTTTTTAAATGTTGCCGATGAGTTGCTTATCTAATAAGTTATTTTGAAGTTATATATTACGTTTGTTTAAATGATGCTAATATCAACTCTTGTTTTAATAAAATTTATTAAAATCATTTAGTACATGACACATTGATTTTTATAAAACCATTGTTAGGAATTAGGTTTGTGATTGGGAGGCCTAAAAGATGCGTCTAAATTCATGTCTAAGCTTATGTGACATCATCCTGATTGCTGTAGCTAAGGGATCCACTTTTTAACAAATCATCAGGAACATGCCAAATATGTTTAGACATTAATTTGGACACACAAATTAGTTCTCTCAATCATTTTCTTATTATATTTTAAAGTGTCCAATGCCTCAAAATTCATTTTTATGCTACAAATCTAAATGCTTTGGGAGTTGATTTGCACACTCCACCAATTGATTGGGACACTCCAATTAATTGTGTTTGGACATTTATACCCTCATATGGGTGAAAGTGTAAGGGTAACTGTGAGGGTATAAATGTCCAACAACAATTAATTGGAGTGTCCCAATCAATTGATGGAGTGTGCAAATCACCTCCCTTTAACCAAGTATCACTTGTCCTTACTTCGTAATAATCACCTAAATGGTGAACCTTTTTTATACTTTCTTAATTAATGCTTCACTAATCATATATATGCATCATGTAAATATCCTTTCAGTTTCGGTGTATCAGCACAATTAGTTAAGGATAAAATTAAGCATAATTGTTCACTATTAATAAATGTTTGCAAACTTACCCGAAATGATTTAAGAGGTTCATGCATCAGTGGCGGATCTAGGATTCGGAATGAGGGTATGCACTATTTTAACAGGACGACTAATAGTTCGGTTCTCGGGTCGGGTTTTTTTTTCAAGGATTCGGGTTATGTCTCTTATTTTTTACAAATGCGAGTCATATAAGATTGTTTTGCTTATATATTCGGTTTATTTGCCTACAATGTTGGTGTGGTTTAGGTGTTTGAACAAGATCAAATCCAAACAATAAATCATAGTGTTATATTAACAAACCAACAAATCCAAAATCAAAGTTAAACCATTTAAATGGAAATAACATAAAACTTATACCCAAAACAAATAAAAACCCAAAATGTTGGATGCATAAACTATTGCTTCCTATATCTGTAGTATTAAAAACTTACTAAACAAATTAAACATAAACATTCATGTTGTTTCAGTAGGGAGAAAGTCGAAAGGGTCGATCATCGGCAGTCAAAACAAGATTCTGGAAGACCATGCTTACAATGATTTTATGCACGACATGAGAGAATACGAGAAAGAGGCACTTAACCCTTAAATTGATGATCCTATCCTGGATTACTCGTGGGTAGATTTAAGAGACACTAGTGTTTGAGGTTCGCGTTTCTGTTTTCGTTGTTTTTGGCCAGGGTAAGAGTTGCAAGGGGTAATATAGCCTGCTGAAAGAACATCAGAGGGATTAGTTTTTTTTTGGAAGCAAGTTTCTGTTTCTCAAAATTTGCATCGGGTGAACATTTTTGGGTAGTTTCAGAGAAGTTCTCAGGAAGTCTTTGATTTTTTAACATTTTTCTTGGCAAGATAAAAGTTTCATTTTAAGTTGCAGCTTGAAGTGGTGGAAGTGACTTCCATTTGGAAGGGCCCTTTGTAGTGCTCTTGGTCGTTTATAGTCTTGGGGTAGTTTGTTCAAGTGATGATCATTTCTTGCGTATTGCCAATTTCAGTTTCAGTTTTTGTTCAAGAATGCATAGAAGATTTGCTGTCAATCTTTCACAACATATGGAAATTTTGGTTCTTATGCCTTTTGGTCTTTTGGCCGGCTAGTTATGAGGCGATCATTGATAGTCGATCGGTTCAAAGCTTTATCTTTTGTCAAGCTTATAGTGTTTCAATGGGCAGTTGAGCAAAGAGTATGTCATGCTTCTCAATTTCACTTTGGATTGATCAACATTGGATTCTTCATTGATTGTTTAGTTTGTTGCTTCAAGTGTAGTTAGTATTGTTGTTGAGTTAGCTTTTGTGGTCAAACTTTGTAATTTGTTCTTCAACATTGTTGAAGCTTCATTTATCTATATATCTTCTGTTTTGCCAAAAAAAAAAAAAAAAAAAACTCACTCTAGAAAATATAACAAAAAATATTCAAGAGAAATAGCGAAGTAATACTAGTACGGAGTAATTATTCAATATAAAGTATATTAAATTGGGTTGGCCTTGGAAACTGGTGAGTGGACATTCACATTTAATATTCATGCTACTACTGGTAGTATATTAAATTATTAATATTCACCTTCTTCTTCATCATGAGCCGACCATGTTTGTTATTTCCGGCGACTGTTTTTATGTTTTTTCATTTTAAATCTATTTATTCGATCATTTTCATAAATCAAAAGTGGCAAGTCGGTTTAGGGTATGCATCTCATTTTTGCTGGGTATGCACTCTTTGTAATTCGATTAACAAAATTCCAAAACTCAGTTTTTTTTACACTACGACGAGGAATCACAGGGTATGCACGTGCATACCCTGTGTTGACTGTAGATCCGCCCCTGTCATGCATGTTTGTTAAGCTGTCGGCCAACGTACGTCTAAAAAGAAATTGTGAACTTACTTGAAATCATGATTCAAGAGATTCAAGCATGTGTTGCTAAGCTTTCAATCAACATCGACCAACAACCTGTCAAAACTAGAAATCAAAAAATTAATCAATCATGAAATGCATTAGCGTTACGCACACAAACACTCAAATGGAGCTAAAAAAATTGATAAGAACCATTTTAACTCATCTCTACAACAATTAATGGAACTTTTGATGACCAAATATTATTAACTCATATAAATTTATATAAAACTGCCTTTCTGAAATTTATTTTTTATATAAAACTAACTCTATGAGCTGATATGGGCACCAATTTCTAATGATAATGGTAAGACAATTCAACGCATTAGTGATTGATTAACTGAGGGGTGGCAATTCGGGTCGGGTCGATTCGGGTTGTCAGGTTGGCGGGTCAGAAAACCCGAACCCGGCCTATTTAAATCATCGGGTTAGCTACGTCAACACTAACCTGTTTACACGTAACCCGAACCTGACCCATTTAACCCGTATATATATTTGGGTTGACGGGTTAAATATGTTACACAAGTTGAATATGTTAAACGGGTTTCGAGTTGACCCATTTAATCCGTTTTATATACAAAAGTTAGCACATTACACGAGTTAAACGGGTTAGCGGGTCGACCCGTTTAACCCATTTAACCCGTATAATTAAATATAAATAAATTTTAGTTTAAGAAAAAAATCTTAAACTAGTTGGTGGGTCGACCCGTTTATTTTATTCTCAATCCGAACCTGACCTGTTTAATAAACGGGTTAGATATGTCGACCCAAACCTGATCCGAAATCTATTTAACTCAACCCGAACCTGTAAACTTTCGTGTCGATTTCAGGTCGAATTTCGTGTCGGGTCAGAAATTGCCACCCCTACCTAAGAGTGTTTGCAAGCGAATTAGACACTTATTAGAGCACTTGGTGTCATGAGTAGCAAAAACTACTCATTTGGGTCTCACGGGGTGCCCACGTTATGATCTATTTATATTTTTCAGTGATAATGGTAAGAGGATTTTGTAAGCCTTTATAGCAATTCAAATAGGATTGGATTTATTTAATATGATTCGTGACTAAAAGCAAATATAAGTAGTTAACTAAAAAGACGTTTATATATTTCTCAACAGACTTTAAAGCATGATTGATATAATGAATGCAATTCGTTAGATAAGGAAGCAAAAGATAGTCGACAGGCTTTGATGATGAAGTATAGTCCATATCTGGGTCACGAACCCGATTAATGAACATTACTAACGCTCAAGCCCACTACGAGTGGGCTATCATAAAAATGATTTGGGCTACCATGCTAACGATTTGGGCTCACGAAAACCCAAATTCAAATATATGATTTATGGTCTAGATAAGGATCTCTTATTTATGGAATAAAAATCCATAGACCGGATAGACATTATACGCCGAAGAGTGAGGAATACGTAATCTACAAGGATTTCGTGCCTATATAAAGAATATCATAATTCTCATTAAAGGTACGATACATAACCCTAACTCTTTTATACAACCCTAAAACCGATTACTTACTCTCACGCCGGAGGATAATCGTGGGAGACAATCCCACGATAAGCCTTATGGTGTTTGTTTGATTTCTTAGTGCGCAGGTCTCAAACATTAAGATCTGATTGGTACGAGAACAGGAACACAAACAAGGAACGCCCAACTTTTATATCAACAGGCTTATAACCCTTTTATTTATTTTAAGATATAGAACTAAGGCCATCCACTATGATAAACCTTTTAAAAGGTTTATACTTGTGTTATGACATTAAATTATAAACATTTTGGTTTTATAAACCTATCCTCACAATGTTATAAACCTTTTTAAGTGATATAAACTTCACACATAATGAAAGGCATTAAATAATGAAAAGGTTCAAATGGATGCTCACTATAGTTTATAAGTTCTTAAACCTTTTCATCATTTTATAAACCTTTTCATAAACTATCATAGTGGATGCCCTAATAAAGAGAAATAAAATTAGAAAAATGATTTGTAGACCTAAATTGTTTGCTTAAAAATAGACATACAACTATGATTAGTAGAATTTAAAATTTGATTGGTTAATATGAAGAGAGATAAAAAGTGTTTGAAACTTGTCAAAATGTGAATGATGTAAGTCTATTTGTATGTCTATTATGTAGGCTTAAATATCATAACTCATAAAATTATAGCGACTAAAGGGATACCTTTTTTGTCATATAAATGGGTTTTCTACTCGACATTGCGAGCCGACTAATCTCATGACAACTACCTTTTTGGATAGCCTGGAGTCTGCGCAGGTGAACCTCCGTGACCAATGGATGATTAATTTTCTCCCCACGATTCGACTAAAGGGATACTTATTTTTCTCGAAAAACTATACATCTCCATCGCTTGTATAAAATTCTGAGTAGGTTGAGCAAATGACCAAATAAAGTTTCTTAATGCACCACCTAGTGTTATTCAAAACCATCCTTTTGTCTGAAATACTTTTCGACTAATAAGGCCCTAAATCGAAATACTTCAATAATCTCTATATAAGCTGTAGAAGTCTACCGATTTTGAAGATGAGTGAGTTCAGTAACTTGGTTGATATGAAATCGATGCAGCCGGTGAAGAAAACGATCAAAGTCACATTAGTCGTTATTTAATTTCATCATAATTTTTAGATGATATTTTTAATGCTTCCAATTTTCCAAGTTAGTTATAAGCTCCAACATGCGAAAAACTTACAAACATAGCACCTATTATGAGCATGGGCTTAGAGAGTAGTGGGGCGCGATGCCCAAGCCATGTTCTTGTTATTTTTCATTTTTATTTTATTTTTTTTAAACCAACTAATTTTTTAATTATTAAAAATAATAATGTTAAATTGCATAAAAATAAAAATAAAAATAAAAATAAAATACGAATATTATGAGAATTGAAATTATTTGGATTTCCTATTTGTGAAATTTGATGATTTACGCATCTTTTTCCAACAACCTCGCAGCGCTCGTGGTGAGAAACTCGGGCTTTTGGTTCGCAGGAATTCGGTGTAATTCGTTGTAATTTTAATCTGAATTACATTACAATCCTGTTTGGTTGACAGGATGGTGTAATTGTAATTCAGATTACATTACATTGCTTGTTTGGTTTGCAAGGTAATGTAATTGGATTACAATCAATTACGTCCATTGATGTAATACAAATTACATAGCAAACTTGATGGAATGTCTTGAATTACGTTGTAATTCAGATTTTTAAAAGTTAAATACCATTATTTATCTTTCATTGTTATTATTTTAAAAAATAAAAATAATTATAATAATAATTATTTATTATTATTATTATTACCATTATTATTATTATTATTATTATTATTATTATTATTATTATTATATTAAAATTATTAATTATTAATTATTATTATTATTACTATATTAAAAATATTAATTATTTATTATTATTATTATTTAATAAATAATATTATTATTATTATTATTATTATTATTATTATTATTATTGTTATTATTATTATTATATTATAATTAAATTATTATTATTATTATTATTATTATTATTATTTAATAAATAATATTCTTATTACTATTATTATTATTATTATTATTATTATTATTATTATTATTATTATTATTATTATTAATTACTACTCCCCCCGTCTCAATATAATTGTCCATATTTCTTTTTTTGAAAGTCTCAAAAAGATTGTCCACTTTCCATTTTAAGTAAGAAATAGAGAATTTTGTGAGGGAATATTCTATTTGAGTGGATACAAATTGTTGTGGCCCCACTTTTATTAATTTGTGTGCATCTTGTCTCCTGACAATAATTTTGAGACGGAGGGAGTAATTATTATTATTATTACTATATTAATAATATTATTTATTTATTTATTATTATTATTATTATTATTATTATTAAAATTATTAATTATTATTATTATTATTATTATTATTATTATTATTATTATTATTAATGTTTTTCTGAATTACATTACGTTGCGAGTCAATCAAACACAATGACAGATTTCATCAATTACAATTTCTAACACTTTATAATTACAACACATTCCAATTATTTGAATTACAATTCATTCAAATTACAATTCCTTCTAACGATTACAATTCCTTCAAAAACATTCTGTGAACTAAACGCACCCGAATCTTCGAACTTCATGATAGACTGATAGTCGCCTCCTTCATTTTTGTCATTTGGTACATTTCTTGAGCAGCCACTTGTTTGAGTCTCAGTTCTTATCTGACACCCTCCCCAAAATACGCGTGTTAATCCTCGTGGTCCCAAACGTTGTCTCCAATTTGATTATATCGCTTTTCGTGGTTTGCTGGTGGGACGTTGCATTATTGAATAATTTTATTTTTTCTCGTCATGATATTGTATCTTACAACGTTGCAATCGATCTAGCTCGTTTTTACCATTTTTACTCAAATGTTTTAGACGTATTTAAATGACTTTGAACTTTTGGCAATTAGCGTTTAACGTTGCCCACTTGCTGGTTATATATTATATCCTTTGTACGTCCATTTGAAGAAGTTTTATAATGGATCTCATTGACATATATTTTTAGTTGGATGGATAAAAATGTTTCATAGCAAAATAGACGATCCTCTACTTTGATTTCGATCGAGATCAAAGACTTGTATTTTGACTAGAGAATTTTAAGTCTGAGATTCATGCACATATCATAAGGTATCATATTTTACAGCTAGCAGATCGTGGTTGCACTAGGTGATTGAGTCACAATAACTCGCGAGCTACAAAAAATGCCTCGATTTAAACTAAGACATGATTGCCTTCAAGCTACTGAAGAGACTTTCTAGTTGTGCTAGCAAAATATACCGTCCGTTCATGTAAGACTTGCGAGACTAATCTATAATACATATACATTGCCTGTAAACCTGCAAGCTTAATTATCTTTTAGTTTTACCCTTTGTATGTAAGCAAAGATACTTGCATTACCCTTTGTATGTAAGCAAAGATACTTGCAAGGTAGCCAGTTTCTACTCGGCTTGACTTAGTTACATCCGTAGTTGCGCATCAGTTTTTTTTAAATATAATGCTTAGGACACTCATGATAGTAGTAAAATTAGTTCAATCTTAGACGAGCCTCAATAGTTGGAGTGATATTTGTAATCAAAAGATCACAAAAAGGGGATTTCCTTACCAAAATTCAAGAACTACACTAACCGTAACGGATTTGGTCGTAAAATAGCACCGTACTTTTCTAAATGCACCGATTTGGTACGTGTACTTTTTTTTCAGGTTGTAGAATAACAATGTACTTTCTATTAGTATTTTAATTTGGTACGTTTACTTTTTTAAGTCTTAGAATAGCAATGTATTTTCTATAAGTGTTCCAATTTAGTACGTCAATGCACGTACCAAATTGGAACACTTGTGGAAATCGCACATACCAAATTGTTCAACTTTTGAACCACAAAACTGTCAAAATGTTTCAGAACCCATTTGAACCACAAACCCTTAGGTGTTCTTAGCTTTACTATGCATAAGCTAAGAAGAATGGTCTACGAAGTTACAGGATGACCGAAGCTATTAATGGATGCTAATCGTATCTACATCTTATTCCAGCCATGAATCTTGAGGCACACCCTCACTAGTTCCTAAACTGCACAACCAAAACGAACAGAAATTTCAGAGTGTGAATAAACAAAAAATGCAAAAAGTACACAGTGAACTAAGGATGGTCAAACTTACCGGAAACTTGAAAATATTGCCATACCCAAAAATCGCCGGAAACTAGTTTTAATCACTTATGGTCATTGTTCATACGTAGTACATGATGTTTTTTTTAAGGAAAATAGTGCCGTGAATACCTAAAACTCGCCTAAAATACTCAAAACTTGTCAAAAATGCCAATCCGATTAATCCCGTCTAGAATGATTACAAACTGACCGCCTGACTATCGATTCATGATTTTTGCAACCTTGGTCAAGCCATTCCTTTAAAAGAACATATTTAGTTTACAAAATAATATATCTACTGTGTTTCTTTTTCTTTTTTTTTTTTTTTTTTTTTTTTTTTTACGCACAAAATAATTAATGGCATAAAATGTTCTCAGCTAGGCTACAATAGCTACATTATTATTTTGTTTTCACTTGTGCAACATATTCAGGGATCGACATTTGCGTTGATTACACTAGTGTTAGATAAATATAGTAGTGTTAATATAACAGTAAATTTTGCTTAGTCATATACAACTGTGATCCCAACATAATCGGATCGACATTTGTGTTGATTACAATGTGCTCAATAATAGCGCGAAGAAACTATCCATACAGACTTTCCAAGTAAGCGTCATGTTCTAAATCTCAGTGATTCCAGCTTTTGCAAAGTCGGCAGATGCACACCCCTCTCAGTTACACTGGCATGTTTCTACATATACTTTTAACCATACAAAATACTACATGAAGAACCTGCAAACAAAAGGTTAATCAACAGTTCATTATCAAGATATTGGATCTATTTCAACTTTTTGTGGATTCTTTGTTTTGAAGAATGTGGTGCCACAAACGTGTGTTTTAGATTAAACGAGTTTGGTACCCGCGCGTTGCTGCGGAATTCTTTTGTTGCCGTTAGCTACTTAACATGAAGTTAGTTACCTAGGACTGATTTTGCAATTGATGTATAACATGGACCATTTATGTAAATTATTTGAGGACTAAATTTGCAATGAACCACTGAGATGAAAGATAAAGAGCGTACAATTTTTTTTTAAATGTTAAAGATAACGGTCGTTAGTTAACAGCCGTTAAATAACTAACGACCGTTAATACTAAAAAAAAAATTATTGTAGCAAGCACTGTAGCAAGCACATTGCTTGCTACAGTAACCTCTTACCTTTTAGTATATATATAATATGAAAAAAGAAACCGTACCTGAACAAGTAGTATATGATGATGAAAGCCAGGACAAAATACATCACAAGTTTACATGTTCTCCGACTTGATTTTTTTTCAAAGACCTATACAGTAGAAACTCACTTTCAGAAGGTATTATACTAACGAAATAATTAAAAATGATAAAAGTCATAAATATTGTGTAAAATAGACATACACAAACTCCCATTAAATGGACAGGAACAGAAAATCATTAGGGCTATATGGACCGTGAGTCAATATACAGGAGAGGATCCGTCCCAAAATAAACAAAAAATAGCTGGCTTTTTATCAAAGCTATATTTGTATACACATATTTCAGCCAAATTTAAATGTCCTGTCTTCCCACCCTCATCTCTCACAATAAACACATTAAACAAGAATCTGTTGCATACTAGTTCATAAACGTTTTACGACTACTCTGAAGAAAATACAACTGAGCTACAAAAGAAAGAATACAACTAACAGTGTCGACGTGCAGTAAGAGAATGGACTGCAAACTGTCCTTCCCCTTGCTTATGTTTCACTAAGGGCCTAGGCTGTATGCATGCATGATTTGTATTTTTTTATAACGAAATCAAGTAATATTCTTCAGCTACAGGTGTGTGACTCCTGGGCTTCATATTTTTATGTACAGACTATGTACGCGTCTAGCGTGATTTATACTTTGATTTATCACGAAATACTTTTTATACCTTTGCTAGACCAACTATTAATCCAAAAGTAGAAGTACATTGAAACAACTAACAGCCAAAAGGAATAGTTATATGAAAGAATGGGAAATTTTACCATCTTGAACCGATCCATAGTTCCTGACATAACCCCCCTTGCTGAATCCATCCCATTTCCCTGTTAAATTAATGACCATCAGATTATAAGCAAAAGCAAAGACTGGGTTCTAATGTAAACAGCAATAATGCATGTATATGAAGTATGTATGTGTGACTTGTGTACCATTCGGTCCAGCATACGGTTATGACTTTGCACCTCCTCATGTATGTCACCAGTTAACTGTAAATGCCAGTCATCAATTAAATCCTTAGAATTATCATAGAGGGCAGAAAATTTGAAAAGTAAGCTAAAATTAGTAAAAAACGAGATGAAGATGACCTAGCCATCCATGAAAAAGAATCATTAGTTGGAATGTGGATTTAAGCTTGACTACATGATTCTCATAGATCTTAATACACTGGAATATGTAAACGATTCCCATTATCTAAAATTTTAATATAGGCATGAGCAGTGACGATCAACAATAACCATAAGGGAACTATTGGCAAAAATTCATGGGAAAATATAACAATGTGCTATTCATCTAGCGTTAAACATTTCAACTTTTTCATTCTGCTATAGATCGAGAAATGAAGATATGATTGTTGGCGCATTTACATGAATTAAGGAATATCCATGATCTGATACTTTTCCATCGTTAGCGATTATTAACGCATACTGGGTTCGTCTTTAATGTAAGAAGTTATCTATGTAGAAGATGCACAAAGAAACTAAAAGAGAGAACAGATGCTACAGATGACTTCCATCAAAGCTGGCTATTATTCTCATTGGGTACGCACACGCAGTCAGGATAGGAAAGAGAAGAGTTAGTGTAAGCCTATACTAGACGTGTACCTTTAACTTGACATGTGATTCAACCATAGTTCAACCTTCTGCTTATTCAACAGATACTTGGGTACTTATGCTGGAATGAAAGAACCTGACAGAATTCAATTGACCTTGTCTCAACACATTTACTTTATACGTAACCCAAAAGGGTCATGTGGTTTCAACCTTTTCATAAATCACATGGTTACTATCACTCAGGGTGCAAAAACAGCAAAATGAAGGGAGAAAACGTCTTCAGCTGTAAAGTCTTAGTCTTCTATACTGGCTCTTTTATATATATATGATAGTTCATAGTTGAAGTAGCCATTGTGTTCGTCTGCTGGTATTGGAATGTGTATTAAACAAAGCTTTTCCATTCTCTCTACTTTTTTCTCCAGGGTATGAAAGGCAAGGCTTTTGGTACTATATATACTAAGAAGCTGCGTTTCCATATTTGTCACTCTCATCAGATGATGTGTCATTGCATATAGATGTATAATATGATGTATCTGAGCCACATACTCACTATTCACTAATGGCATCTTTAACTTGTAGGTGTGGTTAGGTTTTGAGTTTGAGATGATTGACTGATTCTTCTCAGGCTTCCTTTCCTTTGGCTTAGGCGTGGTTACATGTTGAGATTAATTTTTCTCGCTTTTTAGCTAGATTTTTGTTATACTACTAACTCATATTTGCTGGTTAATGGTCAAGGGTCAAGGGTCAAGGGTCAAGGGTCAAGGGCAAGGGGAGTGTTCATGATAGGTTAACCGAACCCGAAATGAAGTCCAGGTAGGTGCACCGAAGAAATCATTTTCTTCTTGGAAGGTTAAGGAGGGAGGAAAGTCTAGTAAATTTTTTAAAATTTAAGGTATCAATTCAACCACTTACCAGGTTAACCAATTAGCCGCTTTTGGTGATTAAATTAGTCCAACTAGGTACCTACTCATCAACTTACCAAGCAAACTTCAGAAGCCCAAAACTAAGGACACAGAGAACAAATAAATTGCTTAGGAAGGGAGAATTACCACAACCCAGGTTTGGAAATGTGAAAAAAAGTCATGTTTATGACTGCATAAAAAGGTACACCATGTTTGAGTGCCCAAAAGTACATTTCAGAGACATTGAATATCTAGAAAGACAATTACACGAGAAGCAAGACTGTAACAATCCAATCCCAGACATATATCAAGCATGATTGCACAGCAGTCCTGAAAACATGTAATAAAATTCATATATTTTGAATAAAATTTTGCCAAATGAAGTCCTGGCTAATACACATACCAATACCAGTACTTGGGCTGGTCACTTCCTATTACTGTCAACTTAACCTAACCAGAAAACCATAATTTCCTGATTTATTACCCAAACAAGTTTTAATAAAAAGTTAGTATTGATTTGGTTAGCCTAAAAAGCTAGTGTCCTTTGTTGTTTGTTTTGGTTTAAGTTTTTGTGAGCGCCCCTAATCCCTTATTAGGCGATAACTTGTCAATAGCTCGTCATAGGGAAATCTAGGACTCTAACGGGAATAGACATGTTATAATGCTAATCAAAACAATGTCTCTGTGATGTAAATTGATCAATATAGTATTCAATTTCTCCACGACCCAATAACGTATGAGTCTATGAGATGTAAATTAGAGAAAAAATTCATGAACACTAGACTTATAAGGAATTTGTATGTGAATATGACGAGTTAACTCGTGTGCGCAAGCTCTTCTGGTTACACATGACAGACACATTAGAATTTCAAAGTACTAAGATTTGAGTCATGCCCTGTTAAATATGAGGAGTGTGACTTTACAGACAGAAAGAAAGGCATTGTTTCTCTTTCTAGTAAAAGCTATGGATCTAACCATCATGCTTTTGACCAAGAGGCATCCGGTTCTAGTTTCGAGTGTCTCCGGAAATTAGATAAAAAGAATATATTATACCCCTGTCATTCTAGACACAATACTCTCTAGAGACTGTATGTCAATTCGTGGATTGTTTACAAAGAAAAAGAGCCTATAATACTTGTATCTTAAGTACTTCAGTTTAGCTTTCACCATTTGTGAGATACATAAATAGAGATTCTCTATTCTGTTTAATAGACATCTATGAGCAGACGTTGCAGCATGATGTCAGACCTTTCAAAGATATCAAGCTTAAATTTGTGACTCCTGACTAGTTCCCCCTGTTTATTCTACAACCCTCATACCTGGGGCCATCAAGTCTTACAAGCCAAATACGAGAGCAATTTTACGAGCCACATGGCCAAAGAATAGTTACAAATCATTTCATATGCTAATGAACTCTGAAACCTTAAAAAAGTAGTAATCAATTTACTTACTTATCCCATACAAATTCATATTAGAAAGCCTTGTCATAAAAGCACTTTCTTAAACCATCAAGAGAAAACCCTTTAGGTCATTTTTTTCTAAACCAAACTAGTCGAGCACACTACAAATATTTGACCTAGTTTACTTACTTTAACAACTACGGGATCCAAGAATATTCTCTTCTGATTTCCGTTTTTAATTACATCTCTGTCCACAATGGAACATAACCGAGGATCAAATAACAGTACAAAAATATATCATGTCAGATAGTTATCAATCCACGTGACAATCTTTTGTGTCACCCCTTAGTTTTAAGCACAAGACGCCACATCTCCACATAAGATCATGCAGCGATAGAATGTGGCATGTGTCATGTATACAAGTCAAAAAAAAAAAAAAAAAAAAAAAAAAAAAAAAAAAAAAAACTAAAAGGTAGCACGGGTTTTGAGTGAGTTTTGAGTCATTTCTAAAGCACTCTTGATTTCATATTATCCACCTAAACTGATATCATATATAAAGGTTGTCGTTTCCTTAAATAACTAACTGATGGTAATTTTAGTGTTATCAACTATTTTAGGCGATTGAGTTTTACTTGAGACCAACGGCCTTATACAAATTTAGCTCAAGACGAGTTAGGAGGTGCAGTGTGCACACTCGTTATAGTTAGCTTGATACCGAATATAACTGAATTTCGGTTGGTGGTTATAACCACACTTCTAGTCTCCTTAACACAAAAGAACATCAAACAATACACTAACGCTTTTCTGACTAATTTCAAGTGTCTTAGATTTCAACAACGATTAAGGATTTCGTGAAGCCGAGGCATATAGGGTCGAAATACTTTATAAACCATTCATACATGAGTAAATTCCTAACACTAAAAATCGACATTCTGCAAGAACGAATAAAAATTTTGAAATTTACCCTCTTTAAAAAGACAACTCTGTCTTGCAAACTATTCAAAGACTTTTCATTCTCGTGCTCATCGATATCACGAGAATACGAGGAAGAAGCCCGAAGACCGCCCTCCTCAATGCCATCAAGGTTATCAAATAAAGCAGCAGCTCTTGACCCACGATTATTGTCCCTATAAAAACAAACAAATCATGAGAATTAATTAATAACAAACAAACATTAATCTAAACCTAATAATGGTAATATTGTAGATCTGATTGCAATGTTGGTTGCAAAATTAGATTTAATTTTAAAATGAATGAATGAATAAATAAATAAGATTAGACCTTCTGTAGCTCATGTGTGTCCGCCAGCAAGATCAATTAATCAATGATAATGAAATGAGTAAACAGTTAGCTGACGATGAAGAAGAAGTGTGTTGTGATGTTTTGTGTTTGGGTTTTAGATCACAACTACACACACATTTATTTATTTAGGGGGTGTTTGTTTAGTATTAGGGGTAGGGCCGAGCATATCCCGACCGACTACCGATACCCGTCCCGATTCCGACCATCCCGATGGCCTGATTTCGATCCCGACTAGCTAACGGGTCGGGAGTCGGTTTGGTTTTCCGGCGATCTCGGGATTCGGGCTTTGTCGGTATCGGGTCGGAACGGGTCGGGAACGGCCCGATGCTCACCCCTATTAGGGGGCGTTTGGTAAATACATGTATTTTAAACTCAATATAATTTATAATGGCGAAGGAATATAAATAGCATGATTTGAAAACATTTGACATGTTTGGTAGTCCAAACTAGCATAATTGCCCGGGCGTTGCTGCGGGGCGTTTGTTTGTGGCAATTATTTGGTTCAGTTGTACGTTTATTTGTATTTATTTGACACGATATTGTGTAGGTAAATATATTAAATGTTTGTCAAATATATTGAACTATACTGAATTCTTGAAAGTTATACATATTTATACTCGTTTTCATTAGAAAAATTATTTCGTGAAAAATGGCGCAAGTTTCGTAATTTTTCGAGTCCGTTTGGTACGTCAAATGAGCCCCGGAGTGATTTCGTGAAAAGTTTAGCCAAGATTGACACTTACACCCCCTTCGCCCCTAAGTTTCATTTCCCACCCTCACATTTCAATTACATTTCACACCCTCCCCATATTTTATATAAACCATTTTTTTAATTTCATTTTATATCAAAAATACACAAACATCCACACTCTTTCTCTCTCTCTACTCGCCGGATTCTTCATAAATTCCGGCAACACCAGCAGTTTCCGGCGCCGCCGTCACCGGGAAATTTTCCGGCGACCTCTTTTCTTATTCGATTCGGTAGATCGGCTCCCTCTTATCGTTTCTGGAGCTTGTGAGCTTCTAGCTCCCACCGTAGCACTCTTACGCGCCGCCACCATTTTTTGTCACCACCACCGCAACCTTCCCACCTTCATCACCGACGGTAAAACGGGCTCACGCGCCTCCCCACACCCTTTTTCATCAAAAATGGTTTAAAAACCCTAAACTCGTGTGGATCTTTTTTTTTTTTAATTTACGAGAATGGTAGCGGTCCGCCGCGTTGCGGGCGGGCCTGTTTTTCGGCCGAGGTGATTTTGCATAAATAAAACTTCCCTTCTGTGGAAAACTAGAAGGGGGGGTTGAATAGTTTTACGTCCTTTTTAAAATTTATAAGCACAAGTTTGTTTTAAAAATTTCGATTCTAGTTTATGTGAATTCAATACTTGCACTATATGAACAATTGTAAAATAACTAACTAACAAAACTAATATAGTAAAGATAAATAAATAAGTAATGAGAAGAGTTAGAAAGATCAAACCACAACACAAGGATTTATAGTGGTTCGGCTACAAGGACACCTTCCTTGTTCCTACTCCACTCCCCGAGTCACCTACTCGAGAGTTTTCTTCACTATGTCAACAAACTCCCTTATGGCGGAGAAAACCGTACACACCAATATTCACACCAATTTACACACCAATCTACACACCAATCTACACACCAATCTTCACACCAATCTACACACCAATCTACACACCAATCTTCTTCACACCTAGCTTTTACACACCAATCTTCTACACACCTTCTTCTACACACCAATCTTCACAACTATCCTACTTCACTACTAATCAACTTCTACTATCTACACAACTTCTATATCTTCTAAACAAATAATAGCATGCACAACACAATATTCACAAATGAATATATATATACACTATACACAACAACTCTTCAACACTTCTTGAACTTGGTTGTAGAGAGTTCTTCTTTTGCACTTAGAATGAGAATGGATGATGAGGGATTGAATCACTTGAAACAAGGATTAATATACAAATGATCAAAGGGTTTTTGATGGGTTTTAGATGATTGTAGATCTGAAAATTTCGTGCAAAAGGTGAGGAAAAATTCCAGAATTAAGGTGGTATTTATAGGGGAAGAAATCTGACAGTTTCTGACAGGGGAGCCTGGCCGGTCCCCTTAAAGCATGGTCGGCCCCCTTAAAATTAAGGGGACCGCCCCTTATAATTAAGGGGGCCGCCCAACTGTAACGGCCAGAAAACTTGTCTTTTAGTGGGGAAAGTTTATTTGGTGAAAAACTAACTGATTTTGGTTAAATATTTGAAATCATATATTTAGTATGATTAAAACATTTTTCCTTAATACCAAAAGTGTTTTTCAAAAATATATAATAAGATTATATAATTAAATAAACTTTGTATTAGTTAATTAAATACCCCTTTGATCATGAGATGTATTAAGCACTTGTTTATTCATACCTTAAGTGATTAAGTTGGATATAATGATATAAACTAGCTTAATACTTGTTTACGTAGTAATCAAACGATTGACGAGTTTACATTTTGTGATCGTCAAAATATAGAGATATCGAAAAATATAAATAACGTTTTCATACATTATTTATGTCAACAATCTCCCCCTTTTTGATGATTACAAAATTTAAACTCATTAGTCGAAAATTAGTCTATATACAAGTATTAGAGTGAGTTTATATCACTTCTCCCCCTTTTTGTGAGCATCAAAAAGGTTATCCCGTTTTAATGGAAGTTCCCCCTTGATGTAAGCTCCCCCTCGTTTTGAGGCCAAAAGGAATCGAGAAATGGATATCTTGCAAAAATATTTAGTAGAAAGCAACATATATATGTATATAGCATGTAAAAATATAGACTAAACATAACCATTTCATTAATCAAGGAAAATAATACATCAAGCATTACACCAACAAAAGGAACAAGTAATGCTACAACTAACAAAAGCCTTTAAAGGCTTACAATCATCATAGAAATAATAAACCAAGTCTCAAACATGAGAGTCCTCTCTAGAGCTTGCCATCCAAAAGGGTTTAACATAATTTTATTTGTGAATCACCATACATGTTTAATTGGGAGGAATGGATGGTGAACATGGAGATGGTGATGGAGGAGGAGTGTTTGTTGATGGTGGTGGAGGTGTTGTGTTTGTTGTTGGTGGTTGATGCAACATGTTTTCAATATGAGAAAACATGTATTGGATCTCATCTCTTAATCCGAACACAATTGTTCGGTTGTGAATGCAACAAAGGCAAGTGTCTCCATGAGCTTCAAGTAAGTTCCATGGGACGGGGTTATAGGTTGGTGGGTTGATAGGAGATGATGAGAAATGTGCATCAAGAGGTGTTAATGGTGATAATGAGAGAGTGAGTGCAAGGATGGAGTGTTCATTGGTAGGTTGTGATGGTTGAACCATTGGTGGAGAGGATAAGTGGGTGTTTATGTAGTCATTAATGGATGAAGTGGATGGTATGGAGGAACTAGAATGTCCATTTGTTGAGGGTGTTTTGGAGGGTGCATTTGGTGCACTAGGAGATGAACATTGAGGTTGTGGTGATGGGGTGGTGTTGTCTTCATTTGTAAGATCAATGAAGAGTTGTTTGGGTGGTATAATGACAAGTTTTTGTTTCTTGGCATTGTTTGAATGGGTGGTTCTTGGTGATGACATGATGATGGTTTATGAGTGATGAGGATGATGAATGATGAATTAAACATGCATGGGGATTATATAGTGGGAAAACATGTTTAGAAGTGGAATTATTTTGAAATTGTAATGTTATATTCCAAAATCAGTCTGGTTTTTAAGAGTAATGATAGCTGGGACTAGCAAAAGGGATCACATGATGCAAAAGAAAACAGTGTAAAAACTGTTTCAGATGGCCGGTCCCCTTAAATGGTGGCCGATCCCCTTAATTTTAAGGGGGCCGCCCTTTATGATTTAAGGGGGCCGCCCATCTGACGACCCAGAAATCAAAAATTTTCAAAAATTTTCTGGAAAGATGTTATGTTCTGGTTTGAATGTGCAGCAAGCTCAATTTGGACATTTCACATTTGTTTTGGTTTATTAGAAAGCATATATGTCATATAGTTATACAACCATTAACTAATCATGCAAACATATATATAGATCAAGAGAAACATGCATAAAAATATCAAAGACAATCAAGTTATCATCCTAAACACATATTCAAATAACAAGTATTTCCGAATAAACTTCGGACAAATAGCACACAAGACATAAAAATAAAACATTGTTAAACAAACATAATCCGACCATATCATTTATTTTTCTTCCCGAAGATACCCTTCAAAGTCTTCCCAATAGATTTGAAGCCACCTCTAACTTCTTCGTGCAAGCTCTTTTGTCTTCTAAGCATCTCGGTAGTTCGTTCATGAAGCACTTCTTCAGTTTGATCACTTGGAGATGGAGTAGAATAGTTGGGATAATCAAGATCCTCTAAATTGTCAACGAACTCAGAAAACGAAGGGGTACTAGCATCATCGATGTTTTCCTCCTCCTCATCATCATCTTGCCTTGAGGATGATCCATGAAAGCTATGACGACGAGGTTTACCCTTGTCACTTCGAGTTCGTCGAGCTTGTTTTAGAGCGAGAGTACGCAGAGTGGGGTAGATGGACTCATAAATACTATTGTCAAGATCGGGGTAGTACTCGATAACATGACGATAGATACGAGTAAGGAACATTCCATATGGAAGGTTGGCTTTGGGAGTTTTTCTAGCACACTCAATCCGTTTAATAAAGAAGTAGGCCAAATTGTACGGCTTTTCGACAGCTATACAATACAACATGTGAGCAAGGCTAGCCGGGAGATGGTCCCGGTGACCTCCAGTACCAAACGCATTCTCACGAATGAGTTCTTCCCAACGCTTCATGTGTGGGCTTAATTCTTTGAGGAGAAGTTGGTATGGAGAAATTTGAACGTTTTTGGATTTTATTTTTCGACTTGTGGTGGCACGATCTATACCAAGGATTTGACGAATTTCGTCGGGATGAGGAATTTCGTCGAAATAAGGACCGAAGGTTGGTCGATAGCGATTAAGAGATTCGAGGTCCCACTCGTTTGTGAAAACGGCTTGACCTCTAAAAGGAATTTGAAGGATATGACCAAATTGTTCGAGAGTGAGGGTGATAAATTCATTTTGAATCATGAAGGAGATGGTGATGAAACCAAGATCATTGGTTTGGACGGTGACTTGGCTATAGAAATCCATTATAAAACGAGGAATGATAGGTTCATTTATTTCATAAAGACAATTGAAGTTGATGCTTGTAAACACGCGATTTATGTAGTCGGATTGAGCAAAAGCAAGATCTACTACACGTCCCTCATGAATATTTCTATCTTCAATTTGACGATAGATAAGTCCAATGGAAGGAGATGTGGTAGGGAGTTGAGAAACTTTGGGAATGTAGTTTTTAGTGTGAGAAAGATCTTCGGTAGTTGCTTTGGGCATTTTCACCTAAACACATCAACAATTCAAAAAGACCAAAATAAATATAAAGAAAAAAATATATGTTTATTGTCAAGGCTTATGTTGGAACGTAAACATACTTCGTTCCTTAATATTGTTTTTAACTCGTTCTAGATATACTTTACGATGTTTAATTAGTAGTTATGGACAAATCCAAACGCCCCTTTAAACATCTTAATATATCATGAAATTTACTAGATTTACATTAGATTGTAAAACTAGCTATTTCTTGCGAGTTTCTTATGCATGTAATTTGTTTTTGAAAAAGATGGTTTGTATTTTTACTAAAAATGTTATTTTAAGTAATAAACCAAACGCTTCCTTAACTAGTGACTTATAACTCAAGTGCGTCAATATACATATGAATTATATATCTTGACGAGTTCGATAAACAAATTTAAGGTTTATAATTATAATAAAGTTTTATAAAAATTATAATGACTATGTTTTGATATTATTTGGACATAATCCAAACACCCCTATATTGTGAACCAATATAATTTTTCTTAGTCGAAAAATGTAATTTCAAGTTTTACAAGTTACAAAAGTATAATGTGGTTAGTTTTAACACGTTTTCAAATCATTATTCAACAATGAGTTTACTAAAATTTTTGAAAAGGAGTGTATGAAATTTTTCAAAAATTTTCGACATGATAGTTTATAATAACTAGTTTCTAGTGTTGATTAATCATCCTAATCCTAGGGGAAGCATTTGGTTATGAAGTTTTAAGGCTTAATTCGAAAGAAATTATGAATTTTGACGAATTTTATAAAACATGCATAATCATGAGTATGATCAAGTAAGATGAAATTAGATGAAATGTGTTATGAAAAACTTACAATAAGTAATGGTGATTGTGTTAGATGAATTTGCCCTTTGCGAATTAACCCGAATTATGTGATTTGGAAGTGATTTGGGAGGTTTTTGGGTTTTGGTTTTCGTCACAGCAGAAGCAGTGGAAGGGGTGTAAGAAAAAGTGGAGTGTTTGGCAAAAGGAAGAAAGGGAAAAACGGGCTTGAGCTCTCAGAGGGCCGGTCCCCTTAAACATTAAGGGGGCCGCCCTTGTATTTGCTGCCGGTCCCCTTAAACATTAAGGGGGCCGCCCTTAAAATTTTTATTTTTCAAGTTTTGGTTTCTGGAACAAACAAGAAAGTATTTATATATATATACTAGATTTATATTTAATCAAAAATACGTTGAAGAATATACGCACGAGAGGAATTACTTGACATTTTTACTTGACATTTTGTCAATAAAATTTTCTTGATTGTTTCGGATGAAATTCATCAAGTTGTCAAGCAAACGAGAAAGTTGTGAAAGGTTTATAAGTATATATATATATATATATATATATATATATATATATATATATATATATATATATATATATATATATATATATATATATATATATATATATATATATATATATATATATATATATATATATATATATATATATATATTTTACATAGTATGGGCTTATAAGACGAGAAAGTAGGAGGGAGACGTATGCAACGGAAGCCGGGAGTTTGTTTCATCCATAGATTTTTCGACTCATCTCACTTCATCAGCATGAGTGTTGATTGAACATTAAAGTTCAATAAGGCAAATGGGGAAAAGAGATGTTCGTAAACGAACAATCTCTAGTTCTAGAAAATCAACAAATGAATTTCCTAGGTTATAAGATCCTAAATATAGCTAAGTATATAAATATATATATATATATGTATATATGTATATATAGATATAATATAGAAAAAAATAGAGATTAATAAGTCAAGTAAAATCACATAAATATAACACACTAAACTAAGCATGCATTTCTAGACAAGGAACTTAAAAGGAAATGTGTACCTTTTGTCTTTAATGCGTTAATCTTCAAGGTCTTCAAGAGGTAAATCGGACAAGAGGTGACAATGAAAAGTTCCATGTTTGGATGGCGAATATTATTTACGTTGGTGCCCATTGTTTCATTTGTCCAAAGTTATTTGGTCCGAACATGTTTTGTATTTGACTTGGATGCATATAAGGTGGAAACACTCCCCACGGATTGAAGTTCCACATTTGTTGATTATAGTTAAAGTTTCGTCTATTATGGTTTGTTCTTGGTTGAGGTGTTTTAGGTCTAGGATAAGAATTATTTGGTTTCCTAGGTGGTGGAGTTTTAGATCTTGTTTTAGATTTAGATGATCCAACTTCGGTTTTTAAAGATGGTTTATAAAATGGTTTTATTTCTTCATTACTCGCGATAGGTATTATTTTATTTTTTATGAGTAAATGTTTAGGATTAAGTATTGAAGGTTTTGGTTCATTTTCAAATTTAACGTTTTTAGCTCCACTTGTTGAAGATTCAGTTGAGTTAAATCCTAGTCCGGTTTTATCTCCTGATATTCTTTGAATACTTATAATTTTACTAAGTGAGTTACTACTATTTTCAAATTTATCAAGTTTGCAAATTTCATCCTTAAGTATGTTGTTTTCACTTTTAAGCTCTTGACATGTTTTACATTCTTCAACAATTTCTTTTCCTTTTTCAAGTTGATGTATTTTAATTTTTAGTTCAAGCACTTCATTTTCTAGTTGGTTGTTTATGTATTTTAGTGATTTATTTTTAGCCATAACTAGTTGTCCTATTTTACATAATCTATTGTATTCACTATCTAAATCTTTTTCATCTAATGATAGATTTTCATCACTAAAGTATTCGGATTCGGAACGTACCTCACTTGATGATTTGGCCATGAGACACTTTTCATCCTTTGTTGTTTCATTCTCATCTTCATCACTGTCACTCCAAGCACCTCCAACGAATGCTCTTTGATTTTGATCTCTTGTCATCATTGGACATTTTCCAATGAGGTGATTCGGATCACCACACTTGAAACACTTTCTCTCATTCTTGCTATACTTGTCATCATTATTCTTTTGAGATGTTCTTCTTTCATCGTGTGGTTGTCTAACGAATCTTCCTCGCCTTTTGAAGAATTTCTTGAAGTCTCTTACGGCCATGGCATATTCTTCGTCATCGCTTTCGGAAGATGAGCTATCTTCGTTGTTGAATTCCTTTCTAGCTTTCAAGGCGATTGACTTGCTTTGCTCACGTTTTCCTTTAACCATTTCAGAGTCCTTCTTTATAATTGCTTCGTAGACTTTCAGATTTCCAATTAATTCATCAAGTTGTAGTGTTGACAAATTCTTTGATTCTTCAATAGCCGTCACTTTAGCTCGCCATTTTGGGTGAAGAGCTCTAAGAAATTTCCTAACAAAATTCTTACTAGAGAAATTCTCATCAAGTGCTTTTAAACTTGTGATGATAGTGTTAAATCTAGCAAAAGCATTATCAATTGATTCCTCTTCCGGAATCGTAAATTGCTCATATTGTTGAACAAGTAGATCTATTTTGTTATCTTTGACTTGATTATTACCTTGGTGAGTTATTAATAAAGAGTTCCAAATTTCTTTTGCGGTTTCACACATAAAGATCCTTTCGTACTCTTTACGTGGTAGCGCATTATAAATAACCATTTTTGCTTCATTATTTTTAGCAAGTTTTCTTTTTAAATCATCATTTTGTTTTTCAAAAGGTACGATTTCATCTTTCTTAGTTTCGGGGTTATTTTGAATAGGTAAAAAATCACCATTGGTAATAACATGCCAAAGATCTAGATATTTTGATTTCACATAAGTTTCGAATCGATTTTTCCAATATAAAAATCCATCACTTTCAAATAGTGGTGGTCTTTGCATAGATTGCCCTTCTAAATATTTTTCAGATTCCATAGATCGTTACAAGTTTTAAAATACAATATATTTTAAAAATCTTGCTAGACGTGGCTCTGGTACCAATTGTGGAAAACTAGAAGGGGGGGTTGAATAGTTTTACGTCCTTTTTAAAATTTATAAGCACAAGTTTGTTTTAAAAATTTCGATTCTAGTTTATGTGAATTCAATACTTGCACTATATGAACAATTGTAAAATAACTAACTAACAAAACTAATATAGTAAAGATAAATAAATAAGTAATGAGAAGAGTTAGAAAGATCAAACCACAACACAAGGATTTATAGTGGTTCGGCTACAAGGACACCTTCCTTGTTCCTACTCCACTCCCCGAGTCACCTACTCGAGAGTTTTCTTCACTATGTCAACAAACTCCCTTATGGCGGAGAAAACCGTACACACCAATATTCACACCAATTTACACACCAATCTACACACCAATCTTCACACCAATCTACACACCAATCTACACACCAATCTTCTTCACACCTAGCTTTTACACACCAATCTTCTACACACCTTCTTCTACACACCAATCTTCACAACTATCCTACTTCACTACTAATCAACTTCTACTATCTACACAACTTCTATATCTTCTAAACAAATAATAGCATGCACAACACAATATTCACAAATGAATATATATATACACTATACACAACAACTCTTCAACACTTCTTGAACTTGGTTGTAGAGAGTTCTTCTTTTGCACTTAGAATGAGAATGGATGATGAGGGATTGAATCACTTGAAACAAGGATTAATATACAAATGATCAAAGGGTTTTTGATGGGTTTTAGATGATTGTAGATCTGAAAATTTCGTGCAAAAGGTGAGGAAAAATTCCAGAATTAAGGTGGTATTTATAGGGGAAGAAATCTGACAGTTTCTGACAGGGGAGCCTGGCCGGTCCCCTTAAAGCATGGCCGGCCCCCTTAAAATTAAGGGGACCGCCCCTTATAATTAAGGGGGCCGCCCAACTGTAACGGCCAGAAAACTTGTCTTTTAGTGGGGAAAGTTTATTTGGTGAAAAACTAACTGATTTTGGTTAAATATTTGAAATCATATATTTAGTATGATTAAAACATTTTTCCTTAATACCAAAAGTGTTTTTCAAAAATATATAATAAGATTATATAATTAAATAAACTTTGTATTAGTTAATTAAATACCCCTTTGATCATGAGATGTATTAAGCACTTGTTTATTCATACCTTAAGTGATTAAGTTGGATATAATGATATAAACTAGCTTAATACTTGTTTACGTAGTAATCAAACGATTGACGAGTTTACATTTTGTGATCGTCAAAATATAGAGATATCGAAAAATATAAATAACGTTTTCATACATTATTTATGTCAACACCTTCTTGAATTAAGCAATATATGGCCATTTCGAAGTAATAAAGGATTACAACTTTAAGGATTACAACTTCATGCAAGTCCAGTAATGTTTAACAGGAATAATAGAACTACAAATTCATCGTACATCAGTTCAAGAGTTTTTGAGGGCAACATGCCTTAGTTGCTGCAAGCATCTCATGTATGAAATTCTTGCATCTCATTTATGAAATTCTTGAACAAACTTGTTGAAATCCCACGCATGTAGTCGCGAAACATAGAAGCATCAAATTATGGAAAATGTGAGGCAGTGGAAGTTGACTATCCTGAGGAGCAGACAAAACTTAAAAAAGTGCATCTCAAAGAGTCGTGGGTTCATCACATGACGAAAATAATACAAAATTGATAAATACCTAACATAGGCGAAAGTAATACCCACATAATTACACAAAATAAGCAATGAAAATATTGAAGATCTAATCTACGCCGCAAAGGAGGTGGTGAATTATTCAAAAAGCTTGGGTGCGAGTTTAGGTTATATGATCCAGCCGCTGAACAACAAAAGGATATAACAGGTAAAACTCATTTGATTAAAAACATGTCACAAACAGCTGACATAAAATAACTTATATTAGTCATGTTGCAAACCATACATGTATGATGTGTAGTTGGGTGTCTAACAGGTGAAGGCGGTGCGTCTGATTGTGGTTTGCGCAGTTGTCCTAAAACCACAACAAACATATAGTAAAACACATTGTAGAAGATGTGACAGCAGATGGCCACATAGCATCGAAAGTGACAAATGGAATGGTGTACGCCCATAGTATACCCGAGTAGTTGCACCACAGGGCTGCAATCTAGTTTGTAGCATCTTAGAAGCTGTTTTCAGTCATTATTTAATCAATCATAATTGTTATGTCTAAACTTACTGTTTGCAGTCATTAACACGTACCTTCAACCGTTTTTGGCAATCCAGATGTCGGCCCATATGAGCCAGTAAATGACGGAGCATCCAAGATGATACCCTGAGAAAAATCCAGGTTCATCACCCCAGCGCGTGTCATTGCTCGTAATGAACTGGTAGCATTGGTTGGCATAGTAGCACATATGCAGCTGCAAATTGAAAGCAGCATTACAATGATATGAAAATGGAAAGTAACAACCGCCGACAAAGATGCAAAATTAGATAAACACACATACACAACAACGGGTGATAACACAAAAGAAGCTAACCTTTGCAGATCTGGATGAGGGTTTGTATGTCGGTGCAAGTGTTTGAGAAAGTACCGAATTACTTAGAGTAACAATTTCTTCCCTTCATAACAATAGTAATTCCAACTATACTTCTAGAGTAAAAAAATTGTACCAAACATAGAAGCATTAAAGAATTTTGAAAAACAAACCAGGATGAGGTAGGAGAATCCTGCTGCGATTGTATCATCACTGCGGGTTTGCAAGCCTAACCTGGTCGTGAATGGAAACGATGTCATTTTAATTGTTGGCTGTTTTTTTTAAATGCAATGTGACGACTAAATTTTATAAAAACTATTATATTTACTTGCCTTGATTCGTAGGACACTGGTCGCTGGTATTCCTATGTGTGCCAGACAACCGTTCTTGTGGTTTTTTCCTTAGCAGCTGTAACAACAACATGTTGAGAAAAAGTGAATGTAGTCTAAAGTGGCATGAGTAGGTACGACAAATATAAAAGCAAAAAAGAATGAATACAGTTCAAGGTATCCAAAAATTCATATGAGAATGAGGTTTGATGATACGACATTTACCTGTAGGCCTATCAACAAATGCACCCAGCCAGAAAAGAGTGATCTCATTTGCAAGAATCAGTTTTGAATCAGTTATTTTCTTTTTTTTTATCAGCTGCAAGAATCAGTTTTGAATGTCAAGGGATCTCAACTGCAGCTTCAAGAATCAAGACATTTGCATAACTCGCTTGCGCTCTGTCTCTGAGTTTCTTGACTCGTGTCAACATGATGAAAAGAATATTTCTACAATATGAATTGAAAAAAAAAAGGCTGTAAATATCACTTTCTTCGTTCGAGTAAATACACTAAGGTATACAACTGTTAAGTATAAAAAAAGTCAAACTATTTAAACTAAGCATTAACAAATATCAAATAGGATTGCTGTATGTCGTTATTGTGACAACTACATCTAAAATTAACAATGACCTATGCTTTTGGTTGAATTATAAAGATAAGGTATTTGAAGCACTGAATACCAAACATTGATTCTATTACGGATTTATATCTTGGATTAAGGCATGGGAATCTGGTAGACTTCGGGAAAAATGGCTTACCACATGTAGTTTTGTACAAAGAAATTCAAGATGCAAGTACGGTCGGAAAGGTTACTTACCACATGTAGTTTTGTATCCAACTTTGTCTATTCGTCTGTTGATTACTGTAAGAAGGTTCCCTCCTGCAAACTTTTTTTGTGCACCTTGATTATGAGATGCTTTTCTCGTGTTCATCCGGAAGCTCATTAGCCGACTCATCCAAAACGACAAAAAAATTAAGTAAACCCTCATGACAAAACGACAAAAAAATTAGTCTAAACTTACAGAATCGATTTGGGCAATTTTTAAGTGAACCCAAATCGATTCTGTAAGTTTAGACTATTTTTTTAGCCCAAATCGGTATTGTGTAAGGATCTTTGTTCTTCATTAAATCTGTAAGTTTACAATATTTTTAATCATATATATAATCTGCAAATGCTAGCGAAACGGAGAACAAAGATCCTTACACAATACCGCCTGCATCAAAAATATTGTAAAACACGAAATGGAAAACAAAGTATGAGTGTAAGTAAGAATTTTACCTTGTTAGCGTCTGGATTTGTTTCTAATAATTATATCTAACAATAGGTAGTTGGTCAGTTTTTCTTCTTCCAAGTCTGCACGCCTTTCTGTTTGGACTTCCAACAGCGATGTTGGTTCCATGAACTTGCTGCACGTATTAAAATAAGCAAACTACTTTTAGAATTGCTAGGCAGTGTGTATTGAGCAGTTTCAAAGGTACTGTCAGTACTCACACATCAACTATCTTTTTTGTTTTGAGAATTTAGGATTTAAATAGTACAGGGCTAAGAAGCTGAAAAAGGAACATCAAGAGTGAGGCGTTAAGCTTTATTCCCCTGCATTAGTGCAAAGACAATATCATAATGAACATTGTTGTGCAAGCTTTATTCCCGTGTAAAGTACTACAACGTCCCTGTCCTGTTCCTTTATTAAAACCTGTGACAACAACAACCTTCGGCATATCAGTATTAGCGCAAGCATCATATATGTTAATCCTAAAAAAAGAGTAACATGTTTATAGCACAACAACTAAAATGCCAAAAAAATTTATGAACCAACCTGTTAATCCTAAAAAAGCGTATCAGTATTAGCGCAAGCATCATATATATGTTAATCCTAAAAAAAGAGTAACATATTAAAGATGCTAGTGTTCCTCAGGATCTTTGAACTAAACTTTTTGCATTCATGAGGACTAACACGCTGGCTTCCATGGAAAATTCAGACTCATAAAATGAAGTAGTAAAGAGATACCTTGAATTGTGCTACTTTAGTGTTTAGTAGATGTACTCTTGATAACTTTTTGTAGCGTCACATAACCTTTATGAGCATCAGCTTCATATCTTACAGCCATGTACTCCTGCTACTTCCTGAAGTTAGCTTTGCATTCTCGAAAGACCGACTTAGTCGTGTTTGCACAACTGCCAACATGATACCTGCAAAATCATAACGTTGTAAGGTGCTAAGTTTTGCGTGGCTTAAACAAAGTAGGCAATTAAGAATTAAAGATGATAACAAATTAACAAAGCTTCATGGATATAGTTTGGGAGACTTTCTTTCCGCTGTTGCAACAACCTGAGCCTCCATCGATCCTATTAAGAGAGCAGAAAAATATAAATAATTACCCTTTAACAAATTGGTATGAAATTCAAGAAAAAAAAACTGAATCTAAATAATGAAAATGAAGCCTGCTTAACGAACAATAGTCTAAAGATCGCATCGCAAACTTCGGTATAACTCTTCCGTTTGTAGCAAACATTTGTATTTAAACGTATTATATTGTGTAATAGAATATGAACTTGAATGACTTAAGAAACATAATTGGAACTTGTTGTTGAACAATAAGAGATACTATAATTGGTCAAATTCTTATATTGTTGTAATTGGAACTTACGGTTGTTCAACTTTGAGAGAAACATTATTGTCATATACGACTCATACTTTTCTCTAAACAAATTCATGCTCGTTGTAAAAAATACGCCACTTAAAGGGTCATAATGGGTCATTACTGATATGGGTCAGGTTAGGTTCGCTCAATAAAACTTTTGGTTTGTTCTTTTCCATTTAAAAATACTTAAATCACCCTGGTTATCATTTTATAATTATCATTCTCGTATACAAATGAAACCAAATTTCTCTTTTAGAAAACCTATTTTGGTCGACTTTAACTCTTTTAAAACCATAACTGGTCAAAGGTGCTACCTCTAAAAGAGTATCAAAATAATAATAGACATGGTAAAGTAGTGTACCGTTGGTTTATATACAAAAATAAGCGGTTACTTACTTGTCGAACATGAACCATGTAGGGTGCGGCACAACAACTGAAGCAACAACCGTATAACTGGTATATTTGCAAGCACTAACTGTCAAGCACAAACCAATGTAAAAGACCAAATTAATAAACTTTAATAATTATCGTTAAAAAAAAAGTAGAATTTAACAATGGTGTTATCCATTTTTTTAGATAACGGAATCGCCGTAGATGAACAACAGTTTCATAACAAAAAATACATACAAAATTCACACCATAAGCTTCAAGAAAGTACCTCATCATAAGAAGAAAGGAATTGAAATCCAAAAGGTAAAACCATAAGCATCAGAACTGAGATCCAAAAAAATAAACCCACAATTTCGTTAACATCCATATCAATATCAACTTAAAAGATCGAAACTTTACAATTTCCCAATAACTTAATCACATATAAATTTTAATAAATCACCTAAATTTCAAATCAATTCAATCTTTTTCACCAAATAAAATTGGGTTAAATTAATCAAAACCCAAAATTAAATCCAGCTAATTCATAGAATCAAAAACCTATAATAACCCATATCTGAAATTCAATATTAAAGAAAACCCACAATCCAGTTTTACCCATAATCACATAATCAACAATAACAAAATACTATAATAAAATTAGCAATCTTTTTATTAAAATTATATAAACTAAACATACCTCTGATTTAAAATCATCTACCACCTCTGTTATTGATGGATTACTAGTCGGCAGTTTTGTAACGGGAGTTGTGGGAGATGAGGTTGATGTTGGTGAGTCGCATATTCTTGTGGATGAGATTTAGGATAAGATTCATCTGCAGTGTATAATAACTAGAGGAGCAAACCGGGAGGTAAATGGATCAAAGTGACCGGGCTAAAGGAGCCCAATTGTTTTTGGCGGGAAACCCAGGACGGAAAATCTAGTGAAAAAACGGCACGCCAAAACGGCGCCGTTCGTTTTCTCTCTTAAATAAACTTATAATTTTTTATTTTTTTGTCGCGGTCGCAGTTGATTCGGTCAACCACCGTGTGGATCTATTGTATTTCTACTCATTTATTCGTGGGTCGAGCAACATCTATTTTGATTCGCGGTGAGTCACGACTCGATGACTCACCGAGTCAACATCTATTTTGATTCTTTTTATATGTCTAATCATTTATTATTACTTTATATAGGCTTTTTTTTTAAGGTTTCAGTTTTTTTTTTCATTTTTTTTTACATCAAATCGTACATGGTTAGGATTAAAATACATGTAATGCATAAGATGAATTAAAATGTGATTACACCCCTAAACACCATAACAGCCAATAAGATGGTGGTTTTGTAGATGAATAGCACATGTTCACTTTTTTCGATGCTTGACACCCAATAAGAGGGTGTGTTAGCAATTTAATCAACAAATTATCCAATAAAAAATGGAAACCTGGCCCTTGGATCACGCTTTTCGAGAGCCCAACAATTTGGGTTTTAGTATATATAGTAATTTTGGATTAAGTTTTGAAATTAATTAAACATAAATGACGTAACTACCCTTTAATCATTAATATTACTAGGTGACAAAGAAGTAGAAATAAAGGACATTTTTGTCTAGTGGTTAACTAGCCCAACTGAATTTGAAATTCATCATTTATATTGTGAGTTAACAAACCCACCATTTTAGTACTATTCCTTGGTTCCACTACATTTAAAACCTTACATTTTTTACTGCTAAACATAATCTTCTCATGTGTTTATAATACAAAACCCATAAAAACCATCACATTTTGGTGAACCAAACATCCCCTTATAGTATTTATAATACATGTGCACAGGGTTTTATGGTGTGTAGTAATTTACACACCTTTTATTCGACCAAAATCGGACCTAAAAGACCAAAAACTAACTAAAAATGCCAAATATTTGTTGTTTTTGTGTTTTAGAAAGTACAAGTACGGATATTAAAGAAAAGGACAAAAATCATGGAAGAATGGACAAACACGAGCACGGGATTTTGGAAAGAGCGTTTAAAGCCGGAGCCGGGGAGGAATTTTCAAGTCTGGTTCGGATTTATGCTCAAAATTCCAAATTATACCTTGAAGTATCATCAGTTGGCAAAAATGGCCCTTGGTTCAATTTATCAACAGTTGGCAAATTAGGTCCTCATGGTTTCAGAATTTACAAAATGGCCCTTGTTAATATCTAATCCTTTTATTAGCCTAAAATTCCTATTAATATTAAAATCCTACTCAAGCCCATCAAACCTCAAGCCCACACCAACATAACCTTGACCCGAGCCCACCATTTACCCAGTCCACCCAAGTCAAACTCACCACAAACCGGTCAACAAGTCAAACTAGGTAATAAATGTTACCCGCGCCCCTTTTCAACCCTTACCCAGAAAAAAACACTGTACCTTAGAACCCTAATTACCCTGCTCCCAAAATTACAGCAATTAAGGGCTGTTTAGTCAAATCAAAAGGAGTTTCTAGAAGGATAGATGTGTCAGAAGTTGTCAGGACGTGTCAGAAGCAAACAAGCACACGCTTGGCCACATGGCAAGCTCCAATTGGCTACTACACGTCACTAGATGTGATCCAAAGGCTATTATCTTGAGGGATTGAATGGATTTTGATCAAGCGGCTATTAGGAGCTTCAAAGAAACACAAACTCACACGGATTGCCAGCTTGGCAATCCGTGAGCTCCCACTCATCTTCTCCTATATAAAGAGACTCATTTAGCTGATTTAGGTGTGGAGTTTGGAGTAGCCAAACTCTGCCAAAATTACTTCTCATTTTTAGCTTTGTAATTTCCTGTTTCCATTGTACTATTTTAATTTAAATGAAATCTGTTTTACTTTTCCATCATTTCTGCTTAATGCTAGTAGCTTATTGATTTAGTTGTAATATCTTTATTTCAGCAACATATTAGTTTTATAAACAAATTGTCTACTCTTTCATTTTAATTCAATTTTACCTTATCAAAAGTTTTTTAGAAAATCAGAAATTAGAAAATATTAAAAGGTAGTTCAATCATTTCAATCAGCTTTCATATTAGCTTATTTGAAGGAGTTTGTATCTCATTTTAGCTTTATAGTGCTTGTAAGTGTGATTTCAGCTTTCTTCAGTTCCATAGTTTCAGTGTTCATTCTGAGATGTATAGTTTTTGGTAAGTGTTGCTCTTCATTCCAAATGCTTCATTTGAATCTATTATTTCTTGTAGTTTAATGTTCCATTAGTTATTGTTTGATGATATTGCAGTAGTTTAAATGAATTGTGAGATTGTTTGATCATTGCATACTACTTTGTTGGATTAAGTTTTTAACTGCATAGAATTGATAGACATGTGATTTTGTTTTCTAGTTGTTAAATGATGTTGATCAGTGTTGATTTAGATCATATTAGCTATATGTGATTGAGACTGAGCTGTGTTAGTGCTACTTGAGGTTTTAGGTCAGTATTTGTAGTGTTTTATGCTTATATAGGGGTGTTTGGATCTGCTAGTTATTAGGAGTTGTTGTTGATTAGTTGTGGTAACTTCTACACACTTAGTCTCATTTAGAATAATATAGGTTATTAGTTGCTTTAAATTGATAGGTTTATTCATAAATTCAAAATTTAGCTTAAATGTTTATCTCTGTCTATTGTTGTTGTTATCTGTTCATTACTATTCAATCATTTGATGCATTCAGTGTTTGTGATTGAGATTTTAGTATTTTAACAAGTTCATTTCACATCTAGGAGTAGATATAATCTGTTTCAAATTAGTATTAGTCAAAGTTTGAGTGGAATTTAAAAGTCAAAATCTGCTGCACAATTTCTTGTCAAACCAGTTTTCACGAGCTGATCTAGCACTAAATTGGAGTTCAATTTGGTAGTTTAAATTAGGGCTTTTGGTATTTTTAGATACTCAGTAGTATAGAGTATATTTTGCCCCACTTTGTTTTTAGAATGATGCTTATTGTATTAGCTTAATTAGGTCTGCAAATTAGGAGTGTAGACTAGGTCTGCTGAATTAAAAGTAGGGCTGCAATTGTTGTAGATTGATTAAATCTTGACTTTCTTTGCATTTTCTGAGTTGAATTGTAGTTCATTAAGTGTTTCTAGTGATTTATTAGTTCTTGGCTTATTGGTTTCCTTTTCTGCTTATATTTTAGCTTATTTTCCAACTGCTTATTGCATGTAATCTAGTGCTACTGTGTTTTCTTTCATCATTTCTAAGTTCCTTTGAGTGTTATAGAGTAAATTGCATCTGTGTTTGAAGTTTGGTTAAGTTTTGTGGCAAGTGCTTATTAATAAGCACTTCCCATAAGCTGATTCTATCTAAATAAGCACTTCTGCTTATCTTTTTCTTTTCAAAATTTTTCTGCAAACCTTTCATTTTATTTTAGATTTTTTGTAAATTTTTCATATTTTTCTGAGTTGTTTTACTATTTTTCTTAATTTTTCTTAGTTTTTAATCATTTTTAAATCCTTTTTAATATACAAAAATCAATTAAAAATCAGAAAAAGCTGTGAAAAATACAAAAATATTTTAGATAATTCTTTTATAATATTTTAGATTTTTTAGAATTGATTTTATAATTTTACCATTATTTTTCACATTTTCCTTTATTTTTAATTACTTTTTAATTCAATAAATAGAAAATAAATCATAGAAAATAAATAAAAGCAAAGAAAAAATATTTTTCTTTTTCTCAAAATTCTTTTTAATAGTTTAAGATTTTTAGAAACTTGTTTCACATTTGTAGGATCATTTTTAGTATAAAAGTCGCGTTTTATTTCGTACGTTACGTTTAAAAATTGCGTTTGCATTTCCGTTTTCTAATTTTAGACTTTTGTGCATATATAGCTTGTACCTTCTGCATAATTCACTATTTCTTTTGATAATTTGAATTTTACTATCACAATCTTCACTTTACCACTTTTCACTACACAATTCACAATTCGATTATTCGAAATTCTGTTCGATTTTCGTTGGGAGAACGACCCGGGAAATACTTTCCTAAGTATTTCTTTGGAAAATAAATATATACTATAATTGACCACATCATTTTAACATAAAATTTTCATTATTCATTTAATAGTAATATATTGTCTTAAAATGTATTGAATTTTACATATATTCATTTAGAATAATGCATGGAATTTGCACATAAGTCAAATTTACTTTTATGAAAATAAGTTATATCAATGGTGCGTCTAAAGACTTGATGCAAAGTTATTATGGCCACTACTTATGAATCTACTATTTTCACCCTCGTGTCTTCCTATTTTATACGTTGAGCATATTCACAATTTGTATTTTGATGATGTACTATATCATCTGATTGAAACTCTTTTTTAAAGTGGATCGTTCTCCATTTGATTACCTCTCAATTATTTGTTAGTCTTTTAAAGTTGTTATGTTTGGGTTCTTGTATAGTTAGCTTATTTTTATAAAAATTTATTCTTATTGAAATGAAAGAAGAGGAAGTTGATGACACATAATGATAAGGTCTCTAATGATGATTGTATAAATTACCTTGTTGGCATCCTGTTAATCACCACCCATAGGTTGAGTTTCCATTTTCATTTTGTTAAACAAAAACAAATAGTGAAGCTTTTGGTAATGCTATTTTATGTTAATTATGCTCTAGACTCCTATATATAATTTGTTGAGCTATTGTAAGTTCAAAGTTTAGCAACTATTAGAAAGTACCAATAAAGTTGACCACTATGATATTGTTGGCTCTAAAGCAAGCAGCCTATGGTTTTTAATGTGAATATTAGTACGTTGTGAACTATGCTAATCATATACATATACTAAGTGATCAACTCATAAATTGAAGATGTACATAATGACATACATAATATTTTTGGGAGCTTATAATTTTTTGATCGAAAAAGAGAAGCTAAATTATCAATTAGAAGAAAGTACATCATCGGTTGCACATATACATGCACATTCTGGAACGCTACCTTCTAAGATCAACTCATCGCTACTTTCCAAAGCCCAAGAAGCTATACTATGCGCAACCTTATTCCCTTCTCTTTTGACAAAAGACCAATGACATAAACTAAAACTTAAGGAATTAGAAACGATTTGTGTAAACATGCTCGCAATTTGAAAAAGAGTAGTACCTCTCTGGAGTGCATTAATTAAGCATAGAGAGTCTAATTCAAAAATGACCTTGGAATAACCTATTGTGTGCTTGTTTTGTCGCCCATAAAAGCGCCTTAGCTTCGGCCTCCAATGGATAGCTTGCATAGCGTTCTACCCGAGCACCTGAAAGAAGCACATCCCCACGATCATTCCTAGAAACGAAACCCAATGTAGCCTTACCAGACTCTTTTTGCCATGACGCATCACAATTAAACTTGATGTAGCCATCTTGCGGTTTGGTCCACTTAATTGCAACTTTAGATTGTGTTGTTTCAAGTTCCTGCTTATTCGCTTTATGGTAATCCATAAGCGAAAATTTTGCCATAACCTCGACATTTGTTTCCCTTTCGCATACTTGACCATGAAATTGTTTATTTCTTCTCATCCAAAGGCCCCATAGTATCATTAGAAAATACTCCCAGTCCATAGGAAACTTGAACTACTCTTGTATTGCTAAATGCTTTGGCCGAGACCTCACCAGAAAATAAAAAACTCGAAACCCAACCAGACTTGTAGTGTTTCAAGTAAACAGCTACATTATGCAACCACCATCCGGACCTATAAAATAACGTACAAAAAAAATATGTATTTTTGGTGAAAGGTGATACTCCGTATATAGAAAAGTTCAAAATTAATAAAAGGCTTGATAAAACCTAGTACATTAGTACATCTAAGGAAAAAAATTAACCCATTATATTAATGCAAAATGTATTCATATAGATGACCAGAAATCAAAACTATACACCAGAAATTAGTTTTATAAAATACATCAAAACATTGATAAGTTGACTTCTATCATTATTCAACACTAACTTCTGCACCCGAGGGCATAATTAATGTACCATTAACCATCATGTCCCCTTCAGTTCTCCAGTTACATCATTTCCATTCATCACCATTCGATTTCATTATGTATAGTCATTGTTTACGATATGGAAATACCCATGGTGGCATCTTGGCATTCTCTTTAAGAGTCCTTTCCTGAAGTCACTGAATGCTAGTCACCTATGCAAAAACATAAATTTATGAGTATTGTTACATTATATTCTTGGCATTTTCTTTATGAGTATTATTACATTATATAACATAAATTGTCAAGGCTGTGGACTCCTCCGTGATATCCACCAATCCATCTATGAACCTAGCAAAAGAACAATGGTCAATCCACAAATTCCACACCTTTTTATACTAAGTCCATCACTTTCCAATTTTCCTCTTCCCACAATGTTTGTAGGACTTACCCGAAGCTTAGCCTTATTAGAGGGCTCACAATCGTGCGTGTAGAGACCATGAATGATTATATACAATCCAAAGAGTCTCGGATTGTATGACAGCATGCCTTAGTTATAGTGTTCCAGGAAGTGGTTTGACATATCAGTGGAATCACTAACAACATATATTTGCCGTCCTTTTCCACCCATTGCACCCTGGCCAAATTCACACACACCATTGTCACACACCCCACCATGAAGGCTACAATGTTCATCACAAACATCTCCATACAATGCAAAATCATAATTTAATTGCTAATAAAAAAAGCTTCTAATATTTTGAAATAAACGACATTCTTTGAATTGAAACTCACCGGTTGAGCAATCAATCCCAGTGAATCCATTTGCACATTCACAATTCCCGTGTTAAGGCAATTCCCATTTCCACTACAATTGTTAGGGTAGGATCCTAAAAAATATAAAACATAAAAAATGCCTCGTGCACAAATCATTTCCATATTGCAAGAAAAAATTAGACTTATCTTAGCTACAATCGTGACCATTAAACCTAATAAAACAGTGACATTTTCCGTCTACACAGTCACCATTGGAGTTACACGAGCTCGGGTAATGCCCCGATGTCAAAATATGGTCTGCACTACAAAGTTCATGAAATGCTGGGCAGATCAGTTCACCTGAGGAAAAACAAACACACTAAAATTATTTAAATGCCCATAAAGTAATTAAATTGGTATAAATAATGGGGGTGACCCAGTGGTAAGGGCTTAGCCTCTAAGGATGTAAGTGCCAAGAGGTCTTGGTTTCAAACCATGGGGAGAAAATTAATCCCCAATTGGCCACAGAGGTTCACCTGCGACGACTCTGGCTATCCAAAAAGGGTAGTCGCCCTGGATTAGTCGGCTTGCAATGCCGAGTCGCAAACCCAGGTATACCAAAAAAAATAGCAATTTGTGTTTCAAAAACTTACTGTTAAAGACAGGTAATTAGATTGGTCCACCAGCTTCATGGCATTCTTTCCACATACCATCAACAAAATAATATTGGTTTATTATATCAAAATTCACTTAAGTTCAAAAAACGGTTAGCTCGGGCTGTAACACTCCCATTTTTCACTGATCGCAGCGGATTAAGTGTTTGGGGTATTACTCATGTAAACAAAGACAAGATAATAGAAAACGACTCGAAAAGAGACATTTTAGAAAAGGTGTTATCATTCATTTATTCATCAGAGTTTTTACAGTAAAAGATATACTTTTACCAAAAGAGAGGTCCTAAAAGATACGTTTTAAGGCAAAACTGATGAATGATAACTATTCTGGACGTCCTCATGTCCAGTACTTCTCCATGCCAGGGTTCCTAAAGAGCTCATTTACCTAGGATAACATGCTTAAAAGTCAACACGAATGTTGAGTGAGAGTCATAGGTTTAAGTAGTTAGGGTGTGTGAATACAAGTTCCACAGGGTTCAGGTTAAACCCTATGTGTGGAAAAGTTTAGTGATCATGAACCACACGTTAACAATCCGGGTCATGGGGGCTGCAGACCCAACCATGAGGGGATGGGAAGGATAACTTGCCAAAGTTAATCCTTCAGTGAGGGTTCAAATATAATACGTATTGGTACTCTCCAGTGAGAGATAGTACCAACGGGAGTTGTCAAACTCCAATAGATCTATCTATTATATTCGCGTTCACTTGTGTAAAATATCACAAGCGATTAGATTCATGAATTTTGTTGTATAGGGGTGGCTGATGAGGCGAAAAATGAACCGTTTTTAGGGGGTCATTTTAGCCCGGATTCAAATTTATTTAATCAAATAATGCCCTAAATCGTTCCTTTTGTCATTTTAGGTACTTTTGGAGTAAATTCTGGAAAAGGAAGCATTTTAGACGTTTTTGGAGCATAAAAGTGAAGAAAACGGCAAAGTCTTAATTTTCCTTGCTGGGAACAGTACCTGACGGCGTCAAGAGTTCTAAAGTGACGGCGTCAAGAGTAATACAAGAGGTGGAAGTGGATAAAGTCCGTGACGATCCAGAAGAGTTTTACACTAGGGACATGACGACGTCACCATAGGCCGTCATGGTCCAAATAAGAGTGACGACCCAGAGTAATATTACACATGACGGCGTCAAAACTGGATCTAGGCAATCCGATTTCATTATGGGCGGCGAGTTGACGGCGTCAGAATTTCCTTCTTGACGCCGTCACCCTGTAAAATCTATATATAGTTTTGCAATTTTCATTCATTAAAGAGGAACAATAAGGGTGTAACTTTGGAGAGAAACCCTAGTCCGAATATTACAGCTTTTTCAAGGGTTTTTACCCTTTGAAACCTTTCATGTTCAATTGAGATAAGTACTCTTTCAATTCATTCAATATGTCTATGTGTTGTTTGAATATATCTTACACTTGTCTTGAATTTAACATGCTTGGCTAGATCTCTTGTGTGTTTGCTTAGATGTAGTGAAACCTAGATGTTGATTATGGGTTGATTGTTTGTTTATAGTTGTTACGGATGATTGTATTCGATGTTAGGCTTAAGAAAACTGGCAGACTTCCATTGGTGACATGCTTGAACGTCTTAAGAAACATGATCAGAGGTGTACTATGATTTTTGGTTGTATTTAATGCGTAGTAGAATTCTAATGATCCCATGTTAGGAGCTTCTAACGGCTCGACATAGGAGTGAAGTAGGATCCTATAGAGTTAGGGAATATTGTACACGGCCCTACGACTAATATTAAGGAATGCGACCCGTCATCCATGCAATTGTAACAAACTATCAACCTGTAAAAGATATCTAGGGAGTAATGAAACCTAAGTAAACACAACTTTCCCTATTATTGTTCACACCACTAGTTTAATTAGATTTCATTTCATTTTTGTTATTTTATTTTGATTGCATCTTAGTTATTGGGTTAGTTGATTAGCAACTAATTCCGCCCACTCTTCCAAAACCGAGATTTTACTTGCTTTATAAAAAATATAAAAAAATACAAAAAGAATCATCCCTCACCTCTAGACCTAGTTTTTAGACTTTCTAATCCTAGCGACACTATTCATGAGTTGAACGATCAATCCCCCGGTACTTGTCACTATACTATACTACAACGATCAGGTACACTGCCTGGTGGGGGTTGTAAGCTTCTCGAGATCCCTCGAGAGGTAAAGCCTGGTGCGATTCCCACGTATCAAGTTTTTGGCGCCGTTGCCGGGGAATAGTTATTGTCTAGGTTAGGATTTCTTTTTATTAGGTCTATGATGAGGCGAAAAATGAACCGTTTTTAGGGGGTCATTTTGGCCCGGATTCGAATTTATTTGATCAAATATTGTTCTAAATCGTTCCTTTTGTCATTTTAGGTACTTTTGGAGTGAATTCTGGAAAAGGAATCATTTTGGACGTTTTTGGAGCATAAAAGTGAAGAAAACGGCAAAGTCTTAATTTTCCTTGCTGGGAACAGTACCCGACGGCGTCACATGCTCCTTAATGACGGCGTTGATGAGGCCAAAAATGATCCGTTTTTAGGGGGTCATTTAAGCCGGAATTTGAATTTATTTGATCAAATATTGCCCTAAATCGTTCCTTTTGTGATTTTAGGTACTTTGGTAGTGAATTCTGGAAAAGGAAGCATTTTGGACGTTTTTGGAGAATAAAAGTGAAGAAAACGGCAAAGTCTTGATTTTCCTTGCTGGGAACAATACCTGACGGCATCAAGCAGATTTTGATGACGGCGTTAAGAGCGAAAATGGTGACGGCCCAGTGAAAACGTGACGGCGTCAAAACATGGCCGTCAAGAGTAAAAGTGGTGACGGCCCAGAACAAGATTACACATGACGGCGTCAGATCTGGATCTAGGCAGTCCGAGAATTTTATGGGCGGCGGGTTGACGGCGTCAAAAGTTTCTTCTTGACGCCGTCACCTTAGGAAATCTATATATAGTTTTTGTAGTTTTCATTCTAAAGAGAGGAGAATTTTAGGGTCGACTTGAATAAACCCTAGCTCGTTTTTAACAGTATTTTCAAGGGTTTTCACCCTTTGAAACCCTTCATTTTCAATTGAGATAAGTATCCTTTCAATTCATTCAATATGTCTATGTGTTGTTTGAATATATCTTATGCTTGTCTTGATTTTAACATGCTAGGCTAGATCTCTTGTGTGTTTGCTTAGATGTAATGAAACCTAGATGTTGATTATAGGTTGATTGCTTGTTTATAGTTGTAATGGATGAATGATTTCAATGTTAGGCTTAAGAAAACTGGCAGACTTCCATTGTGTAACATGCTTGAACGTCTTAGGAAACATGAACCAATGCGTACTAGGTTTTTATGGTTGTACTTAATGCATGAGCGAATTCTAGTGATGCCATGTTAGGAGCTTCTTGCAGGCTCGACATAGGAGTGAAGTAGGAGCTTACAGAGTTGGGGAAGTAAGTACGCCACCCCACGACTGGTATTAAGGAATATAACCCGTCATCCATGCAACTGTAACAAACAATTAACCTGTAAAAGATATCTAGGGAGTAGTGAAATCTAAGTAAACACAATTCTCCCATCTATTCTTCACACCACATTAGTAATTAGTTTAATTTACATTTCTGTTATTTTATTTTTATTGCATCTGTAGTTATTGGGTTAGTTGACTAGCAACTAATTCCGCCCACTCTTCCAAAAACCTGAGATTTTACTTGCTTTCATAAAAACATAAAAATACAAAAAAGAATCATCCCTCACCTCTAGACCTAGTTTTTAGGTTTTCTAATCCTAGCGACACTATTCCTGAGTTGAACGATCAATCCCCCGGTACTTGTCACTATACTATACTACAGCGATCAGGTACACTGCCTGGTGGGGGTTGTAAGCTTCTCGAGATCCCTCGAGAGGTAAAGCCTGGTTCAATTCTCACGCATCAAGTTTTTGGCGCCGTTGCCGGGGAAATAGTTATTGTCTAGGTTCGGATTTCTTTTTATTAGGCCTACTTGCTAGATTCCTTTCTAGTAAGATTTTATTTTTATTTTTAGGTTTTCTTTAGTCTATCTTATTTCTTCGTGTTTTTATTCGTAACTTTTTACCATTCGACATCATGGAAGGTGGTAACATCTTTGAACCCATCAACCCACCACAATAAAACCACCCACAAAACCCACCACTAGTAAACCAACCTCTTAGGCCCCGAACCCTAGGAGAGTATTCCCGACCTAGCCACCAAGGCTATCGAAACAGTATTGAGCTCACCCAAGGAGCCAATGTGTCTCCCTTGCGATCCGACACCATCCGGTTGGTGCAAAGCGGATGTGCATTCCATGGACTTCGTTCCGAAGATCCTTGATGAGTGCTCAAACACTTATCATTTTTGGTCAAATCTGAACTGCAAAACATACAAAAACAATCAAAAAGGCATCAAAATACTGAAAATATCCCAGGGATTGTGTTTTATATGTTTTAAATGCAAAATGAGCAAAAACAAATGAAAAATGATCAAAGTTTGCAAAATTGGCAGTTTCAGTCCCCCAAGTTTCAAAACTTGTCAAAAATAATCCCTATGCATTTATTTTAAATAAAAATAAACCCAAGTCTTTTGAAAGTCAAAAATCACAAAATATGATACTTGGGTCTAAAGTTTCAAAAATTACAGTTTTGGTCCCTGTACTTTCAATTTTGGCATAAAAGGTCCCTGGGATTTCAAATTTTGGAAAATTAACAATTATGGTCCTTGGAATATGGATACTTGGCAAATTACACCCTTGAAGATACTTTGGAAGATTGACAATTTCAGCCCTTCACTTTTCACCAAATTACATGAATGGTCCTTGTGATAAATAAGCAAAACCAATTGGACCCCTTTTGTTATTTCAAACCAAATCTACAAAACCAAAACCTGGTCCAACCCCTTTGGCCCAAACAAAAATACCCGGCCCATCCCTTAATAAATAAAAACCACCCCAGGGTCAAACTACCCAGTCAACCCCTTTCCCCCGTTTACTGTGCACCCATCCCCTAACTCCCTTAAAACCTGCTTCCATGTCTTCCCCCTATTATCCTTTTCACCAACTTCACCTCCAACCCCCCTCCTCCATTAATGCACCAATCCCTTCATTTATTATATCCCAACAACCAAACCAACTCCCACTAAAACTACTTGTATCCATTTCCCGCTAAAATGCCATTTGATGGCTGGGATTGATTTGAAGCATCCAACGGTCCAAAAAATGATGGGAAAGACAGAGAGACTCCCCAGGGACTATAAAAGTGAAAAGAAAGAGAGAAAGACCAACTAATTAGAGTAGCAGTAGTGTAGTTTAGGTAATAATTTAGTGTAATTTCCGATTTTAATGTAATTTTCAGCTCCTCAGTTGTAATGTAAAAGTTTTTAAGTGTAATCAAAACCTATTGCAAGCATTAATTTCAGTTTTCTTATTATAATTCAGTTTTGCAAATTTACTTATTTTATCAAAATCTCAAGTTTACTTTATTGTTGTTGAAGGCTGTTTAGGATAGTCCAAGTCTTAATTCTTACTCATTAATAAGCTTTTACAATAGTTCTAATCATTAAAAATTGTTCTAGTTTAAGTTTACTCAAAATCCAAAAATATATAAAAAAATAATAAATAGAAATATAAAAATAAAAAGACAGAAGAAGGAAAAGAAGTTGGAATCTGGTTTAGTAGCCTTGAGGGAGGCAGTAGGTTATGAGTTGAGTTCTTGGTTCATGTTTTTGACTTGGAAATCCATTGTAAGCCTTATTTTTCAGTTTTTCATAATGTACTGTAGCATAGCTTATATTAGTGCTTATTACTGCTTGTTTATGCTTATTTGTCCTTCACTGATCCATTATTGCTAATTTGGTAGTTTATGTAGTTATGATTTAGTTTGAGGCAAATTAATTGTTAGCATTAGCTTGTAACTGCTTATTGGGATTAGATCAGTGAAACTGCTTATTTTTGCTTTCTTTTCACTTGAATTATCATAGTAAAGCTTATTAAACAGTTGTTCATTATAATCCTTGCTCAAATCCACAAAATCCTTTGAATTGCAAAAATAGTTCATGATAAAGGACTGTTTGGATCAGTGGTTTTGACCCCTGAGTTCTGAGTTTTAATTGTTGATTCTGGTTCATGTATGACACATTAGGTCCATTTAGGTTATCTAAGTCAGAAACTATATAGGTTGTTAACTAAAAAGTCAAAAATCAAGTAATCCCTTCCCTTGTTGTTCACTGTTAAGGTTTTCTAACATTTACTCATATCAACAGGTGCATAAGTAGGTAGCATAGCTAATTTCACTCACATATTAGCTTATAATCACATCTAGAATCAGTTTGGGACATTTGAAATCCAAAATAGTCAAAAGTTCTAAGTTCATTTGAAAAAGTCAATTTTTTTCCTTAGGCAGATTCCCACTTTTTGTGGGAATGGTTTGGAATTTTGTGTGAGGATTCAGGGGTTGAAACCTGTTTCTAATTGTAACCCCCAGCTTAACTTTAGAATCTCCTAGTTTTCTTATTTTTAGGAATTTTTCTTGAGCTTGTTTGAGCTACTCAAAGAGGGCTGCAGGGCAAGGTATTTGCCCTGCACACAGACCTAGCCAATCCACACCACTTTCAATGCCTCTCCTGACCTCATCAGTGGGCCCCACAACTGGTTCTTAGGATTTTCGAGAAGCTTTACCAGCTGGCTAGGCAGATCAAGTGGTATCTTGAGCCTATGTGCCCTTGCCCCCCCTTTATCTAGTCTGCAAAGAGACCCCACAGGGCTGCATAGGAAGTTAAGCATTTTCGCTTATTCTTGGCTTATTTGGCTTATCTGTGCCAAATTCTTGTTACTTAAGCTTCATCCTAAGCTATTTAACCCAGTTTTACTTTAGTCCATCCTTGGGTCTCAGCCTAACTCTTATTTCAAGCTCATATACATGACAGTTGACCAAAGTCTACTGTCCAAAACTTTGAGTCCCATTTTGTTTAATTTTCAGCTCTAGCTTATTTGTTTTTACAAAAGTTTCTAGTTTTCAGTAGTTAAGAAGGTTGGTAAAAGAAAAAAAAAAAAAATACAAAAATCCAATTTTAAATTCAAGTGATAGTTTCTATTTAATATTAATTATCTTTTTAATTTTCATTTTTAGCTTTTTCTTAAGTAACATGTATTTTTATATTTTTCTTCATTTTCTTTTATATTAAGGTATTTTTAGAAATTTTTCCAGAATTTTATATTGTCTTTTGGTATTTATTAGATTTAATATTAGTTTTAGTAATAATTAATTAATAATTAAGTACTAAATAGCATAGTTAGTTTTTATAAAGGAAAACCTAGTTTTTATATTTTCCTAGCTTTTATATAATATAATATAATTTTAGGAATTTTTCTAGAATTTCTACTGTTTATTTTCTAATTTTCTTAATTAATTTAGTTAAATTAGATATTAATTAATAAATAAGTAAATAAATAGTAAAGTAGTCTAAATATAATTTTTAGAAACTTTTTATACTTTTTTAGGATTCCTGTGATGGTTAATTAGATTTATAAATTTTTCTATAATTTTCTAGTCACTTTTAGTATTATTAGTAATTTAAATAGTTTAATTAATTTAATTAGTAATTAATTAATATAAAATCTACAAAAGGACAAAAAGACATATTTTTAATATTAATTTTTTTTAAGTAATTTTATAATTTTAGAAATTTAATTTTCATTTTTCTAGTATTAAAATAATAGTATATTGTATTTAAGTTATTTAAATATTAATAATTAGTATTAAATAGAATTTAATTAATAGTAAATAAATAATTAGTGTAAAAATTTATTTTCTTTTTCTAAAATTTTTCTTTCATCCTTAGGTTTGTAAAAAAGTCATTTTCACCTCCTGAGGGTTTTCAGATTTCAGTTTTCACTTTTTATTTTGTACGTTCACGTAAATTTAAACTGAACGTACGCGTTTTTAGATTTTAAACGTTTTTAGGTATCTAACTTTCACGTAACCATCTATATAGCTTATTTAAGCTATTTCTTCTTATATTCCTTAGCTTAATCAATCACAAACCCCTTTCCTATCCAAATTCACCCGATCACAAGCCCGTTTGAATACAATCCACACCTCGTCGGGACATAACGACAGGGGAAACCCTGTATTCCACGGAGATTGACTCTAGGCTGTTTGACTATATTGACCACATCCGTGGTCGACTTTAGTTGACCGTTTGGAGCCAATCAATCCTAATCAACATCTCAAGGACTTCCTTAAAATCGTAGATTCTATAGACCTTGATGTTACAACTAGAGAGTCGACCCGATTACGCCTATTCCAATTCTCTCTACGTGATCAAGCTAGTCAATGGCTTGAACGTTTACCCGCGGGATCTATCACCTTATGGGATGATCTCACCACTCGTTTCCTTGCTCAATTTTTCCCACCGGGGAGAACTACCAAGCTTAGAAATGATATCTTGATGTTCCAACAACGTCAAGGTGAAACTCTATATGAAGCATGGACTCGTTTCAAGGACTTACTCCAAAAAGTCCCTCATCATGGCATAGATCTTTGGCTCCAAGTCCAAATCTTCTATGACCATATCGATCTCTCCACAAGGCGAACCATTGACCAATCAGCCGGTGGCAAGCTACGTGATCTAAGTGCGGAAGAATCATGGGAACTCATAGAAGATCTTGCTCTCTATGACAACGAAAGTTGGAATGATCCCCGTGATTTGAACAAAACGGTCAAGGCAATATCTTTGCCTTCGAACAATTCTAGCACTCCCGACCGTAGGATCATGGAACTTGAGGACCAAGTCAAGTTTCTCATGAAATCTTATGAAGCTCCTAAGCCTTCAAGCCAAGTGAACAAAATCATTTCTTCATGCGAATTACGTAGTGGTCCCCATGACACTCGTGATTACATGGAACTCCCCGGAACAGCTTTTGCGGACTACGCATCCTCGCGTACCGACGAAGGGGGAGATAAGTGGTACACTTTCAAACCCGAGCCAAACCCTTACGGTGATTCCTACAACCCTTCTTGGAAAAATCACCCAAACCTTAGGTGGAAGCAAAACCAAAACAATTCCTCCAATCCGCCTAATCGTTACCAACCAAACGGTCCACCCTCCAATCGTACTTTCAACAACAATCCTTCTAACAACTATGGTAGTACCAACAATCTTGAAGGATTGATGTCCAAGTTTATGGCATCTCAAGAAGCTCGCATATCTAAGTTTGAAGCCGATTTCAAACAAAAGCAAAGCAAGATGACCACCAAAATCGACACATTGTTGAAATTGTTGAAAGTTCTCAATGACCGAGAAATGGGAGCACTCCTAAGCGACACAGTCAAGAACCCGAAACTAAACGTTAATTCCATATCATCAGTTTCGTCACCCACTTCTTGTCCGCAATACTACTCGGTTAAATCAATGAGCACGTGTTTCAAGCAAAACCAAATTCTTCAAAAGGACCAATCAAATGAAACACCCGATATCAACCCGGTCAAAAGTATAGTTGAAACACCTCCTACACAAGACCTTGACGATGAATTCAAGTAGCTTCACCTTGAACGTCCCGTCATTGATGTCTTAGCCCATGCTCCCTACTACAGTGCCCTCCTAGAAAAATATGAGAAATTTAAACTAGGTAAAAATGGGACCGCCTTCGTTCAAAACAAGTTGCCTAAAAAGCTTGATGATCTGGGTATATTTGTTTTGCCTTGTAAGATAGGAAAATCCGAAGCTTTCGACACACTAGCCGATTTAGGGTCAAGCCTCAACTTGATTCCCTTATCCCTTTTGCCCACTCTCAAGCTAGGAAAGTTAGAGGAGACGGAGGTATTAATTGGTCTAGCGGATGGGAGTATTGCCCACCCGGTTGGGATGATTAAGGATGTAGTTGTTAACGTAGGGAAGTTAACTATTTTAGTGGATTTTCACGTCCTAGATATGGTTAGTGATACTACACGCCCATTATTAGTAGGAAGAGGATTTTTAGCAACCGCTCGCGCCATGATAGATTGTAAGGAGTCTAAGATAGCGGTAGGTGAGGGCGATACTTGGTCGGTATATGATGTTAAGAAACATAGCTATGATTGTGAGGATGAACCAACACCACATTGGGTAGAGATGAATATGAGACCATCTAGATATGGACCTTGGATAGAAAGAAACTTTATAGGACCCCAACGCCCATTCTATCTAGAAAAAGATTTCATCGATAAGACACATTCGGTGGAACAACTCATAGCTAGAGATGAAGAGTTAGACCCTTTTGAGGACCCCCTTGTCTTTAGGAAAATGATTGAGTTCTTGAGTGTAATGCCTATTAATATAGAGATGAACAAATGGAAAAGAGAGGGGGATAAGTGTAAATGGAGGTGGGACAAGCCACCTAAGGAAGGTGACGGATCATGGCATAAGAAGATGATTTTGTATGATCCGGATGGAGAAAAGTTTGAAAGGTCATACCGCACTAAGAAAACTGATAGGAAGTTGAAACCTAAGTTTGATCCCAAAGATGTCCTCAACGAGGAACTCACCCATGTCACACGGTATCCCATGACCTAGAGTCTAGCTACAAGACTCGTAAATAAAGAAAAGCGCTTCTTGGGAGGCAACCCATGCTTTGTGTGATTTTTATTTTGTTTGATTGTTATTTGTTTCCGTATGCATGCTTTATTTTTATTGTTGGTATATCATGTTTCAAAACTAAAATGGTGAAAATACTTTATTTTGTCGTTTGGCTTAGTCTTAACTTCATCCAAAGGTATTTCGCAAAAGATAAGTGTAAAGGGAAACCCCAAATATGTTTTTAAGAAACAAAATTGATCATGATTCTCCACAATATTAAATGAACATGTATATTCGTATTTGTTAGAGTCAAATGCTTGTATCGAGTCATAATGATGTTTTGCAGGATTTTCCAGGAAGTAGGACAAAGTTTTTCCAGAAATTTTCCGGAAACTTAACGTAAGAATTTCTGCAGGTCACTTCTGACGGCGTCAGGAAGAAATTCTTGACGGCGTCACGTGTAAAATTCTGGAAATTTTGCTAGTTTTGTTTTTCTAACGGAGTCTTAAAGTTTTTGTTAATTCTTTAGTTTTATAAAATCCAGTGAATCTGCAAACATTCATTCCACAAGCATTATATCTTACTTTGTTTTCTAGGATTTGTTATCATATTTAGATTGCCGTCGATTTTACGCGAGGTTGCCTTGTTTGTTTTCTCAGGTTTAACAGGTTATATATGACAAGAAGATGATTTATATTTCTGGAAGGGAAGCTTTGATTGTTCATTTTCTTGGAGGAAGATCTAACCTTGTTACCATACTATCCATACCGAGCGAATCAGGGGAGTATTTGATTTCATTCTTTTACCTGTTTTACTTTTACATTCTTTAATTGAACATTGGGGACAATGTTTATCCTAAGTGTAAGGGGAGGGTAAAATGATGATACCTCATAGGATACACTTTTACTTGAGTTTGTTTGTTTGATGGTAGGTGTGTAATAAAACTAAGAGAAATACTTGTTAGTGTAATTTTAGCGCCAAATTTAAATTTTTTTTACAACATTTAGGAGTGAAACTTTAGCCATAGCAAGCGTCTCATGGATAGGAGTCGTATGACTAGCACAAAACCGTACCATTCAGAAAAATTTTCCACCCAAATATGTGAGGTTCGCCTTTAGATTTGATAGGAAAAGCATTAATATTAGTGCTTATGAGTGTACCGGTAGCATTTAGATTCTAGAACTTGCGTTAGTGATGCATCCTGAGACCGCTAGTGAGACTACATTCGTGTAGTAGGATTTACTACATGATAAGAGGCATTAGGATCACCCTTGTGTTAAACCCGTATCATAATTACTTGACCATTTAAGTCATATTACTTGGCTAGTAAAGTCAACTAATTTTTCCCACACCTTAGCGTTGTACTCATTTTTAGTACACGAAACCCCTAGTACACCCCTCCGAGCCTATCTTTTCGTTTCTAACTTTAAGCATCTTACTTAAAGGAAGAATTTGTTACAACCCACTTAAATGTACACCCAAATCGCCTTAGCCTTCCGTGTATGCACTCATCTTTAGTGCATTATTGTTATTTGTTTAAACCCTTAGTTAATTATCTAATTGATTACATAGTTGCTAAGTCGAGTCATATCCTTGTACATATTGTTTTGGGACGATTGGGACTCATGGGTAAAGTACTTATGTTATGGAGTAATGGGGAAGAATATCATATATTACCCCCATATGTGCATTAATCTTAAAAGTACTCCAAGTGTTTTGATTATCTTAATTCGAGTCAATAGATTAGTTTATTGTAAAGTATGTAAAAATTCAAGTGTAAGGGGAATGTTCATTCCCTATGATGTATTATTTTGGATGGTAAGGTAAGAGTGTATGCAAAATAAATAAATAAATAAATAAAAATAAAAATAAATCGAAAAAATCAAGAAAAAGAAAAAAAAAATAGAAAAAGAAAAAGAAAAAACATACGGACTACCATCCCGTTTCATTCTATGTTTATTTTATGCTTTTGTTATTTTTCATTTATTAGCTTAAGTCGAGTCTAGTCTTGGCTTAGCAACGCCATATTGTACATGTAATTAACCAAGATGATTAACTCGCCACCAGTAAAGATTGCCCATATCCAACAAAACCGTATATTCCATATCCCTACACCTAACGTTATAACCATTTAAAAGACCTCTTTGATAGTTTATCCTAGGTGCTTACGCCATGTGGTGGAGGTTTGATCATTTCCCAAGCCTATGGTAATCTATTCTGCTATGATAGGGAGTGAGAGATGTTTTCCATTTCCATATTGTGATATATACTTTATTACACCCGAGAGATGTGAGAATCTAAACACTATTTGTGAGGTGCTAGTTGATGAGTGCTCAAAACACTCATCATTTTTGACATATTTAAACTGCCAAAACATACAAAAACAATAAAAAAGATATCAAAATACTTAAATTATCCCAGGGATTGTGTTTTATGTGTTTTAAATGCAAAATGTGCAAAAACAAAGGAAAAACGATCAAAGTTTGCAATATTGGCAGTTTCAGTCCCCCAAGTTTCAAAACTTGTCAAATTTAGTCCCTATGCATTTATTTTGAAAGGAAAAGTCAACCCAAGCTTTTGAAAGTCAAAAATCATAAAAAATTACACTTGAGTAATAAGTTTTCCAAAATTACAAGTTTGGTCCCTGAAAATCCAAAAATTGCAAAATAGGTCCCTAGGAAATTTTGAAAATTGGAAAATGGCAAAAATGGTTTTTGAACTTTGGAATTATAACATTTGTGGTCCTTGGAAGCAATTTGGAAAATTACATGATCAGTCCTTCAAGTTTGCCAAAGTTGCAAAATTGGTCCTTGTTAAATGCAAACCAACCGGACCCTTCCTTTTTATTATAAAACCCAAACCCATCCCCAGGCCTGATCCACTTCCCAAAGCCCATTTCCCTTTTTAATAAAAAACGCAGGGTTAAACACATGGTCAAATGACCACTGTTCACCATCCCCTTCCCCCATTTTTCAGGCCCTGTGTCCCCCCCCCCTCCTCGCCTTTTTCCAACCACTAGCCCCCCACAATTAATACTACTCACCAACCCACACCACCACAATAAATTTCCCCCACCAATTCCACTAATTTTGCCCCGTATACCTTTTGGCGCCAAAACCATAATCAATGGCTATGATTGATCAAGATGCAATTAAATGGTGAGGATTTGGTCAAGGGGTCAACACAAAGCTATGGGAACTCTCAGAATTCAAAAAGGAGCCATGTGGGAAGACCTAGGGTTTATTTTAGCTCGATATATATATATAAAAGCTCATATGAGCCATTAGGGGAGAGCAGTATGTAGTTTTAGTGTTGTAACTTTTCTTTTATCAATTGTACTTTCATTTCAGTTAATGTAATTCAAAGGTTCTAAGTTTAATATCAATTTCAGTTTTCAAAGTCTAAGTTTAAATTTCAAGTTTGTTGTTTATAGTTCCTTAAGTGTTTCAAAGCTCTAATTTGGTTACATAAGCTCTAATATCAAGTCTTTAGAAGCTATATCAGCTTCTGTGCTAATTAAGTTTAAGTTTTATGAAAATAGCAATAAATCAGAAAAATAAAAATAAAATAAAAAAATTGGTGAAAGAAAGGGAGACAAGCATGGAACATGGTAAATTTGGGATGGCCATGGGTTAGGGACTTGTGGAAGTCGTTAGGGATTGGTAATTGATCCTTGGTCCTTGGCAATTGGCTTGGAAGGCTTTTGTAAGCTCCAATTTTTTATTTGTACTCTTTTAAGTGTTTAAGTATTACTTGTTGCTTATTATTGTTTACCCTGCTTATTTATAGCTTATTGGACTAGTTGTATTCAGTAGTTTGCATTTGTGTTTCACTAAAACCAAGTTTAGTAATTGTTTGTGTGTTAAAAGGGGTGTTTGGATTGAACTGGCTAAGGCATTGTGGTTGTTCTCAGTTGTTACTTATTGTTCACTCAGCTCACTTAAGTCCTAAATACACCAAATCAAATCCTTTTTTAGTGGTCACAAACACAGAAGTCAAATCACAACCAAAATCATCACCACAGTTAACTGTGGTGACATTTAAGTTTTAGATTTCATAAAATCAACTCACAAGTTTGTGTTTTCGCTTAAAATGGTTGTCTTTTAGCTCAATATAACAGATTCAAGCAACAAATAGGATCTGAGTTTCATAAAAGTCAAAATACCAAAGTTTTCTTAAAAGTCAAAAGTGCATCATCTCATAAAAACCAAAAATGGCATGAATTTTCTAGATTTTTGTGTTTGATATTAGACTTTGAAATTTGTTATGGTGATAGTGTGTCAGTAGAGGTATAAGATCCTATGTTTGTCTTATTTTTGTGATTTTTCTATCAGCTTGTGCACAAGCTCAAAGTGAGCTGCAGGGCAAGCTCTTGCCCTGTGCACAATCTCAGTTTCACCCACCTAACTTGAGTGGACCCCACAGGCCTACTCAGTGGGTCCCAGACCTAGATTGTTAGCTTATTGGAAAGCCAATAAGCTAAGCTTTAGAACCCTGAGCTTATTTGGTGGTCTAGATCCCATTTGGTAGGGCTGCTAGTGCTCTAAAGTTTGACCCCCATCTGAGTTAAGCTGATAACTCAGCTTTGGTACCCAACTTTCATCCCTCCCCCTGATCTCATCTGTGGGACCTAAAGGGTATACCTTGGCTTTTTAGATAGCTTTTCACCCCAGCTTCTTGGCTTAATACTTTTCTTGGGCTTCTAAAGTCTCTAGTGGACCCCACATGGCCTGAAAGTTGCCCATTTGAACCTGTTTCAGACTCAGTTTGTGTGATTTGCTTATTTGCTTATTTGGAGCTTATCAGTATGTCTATTTGAATCTTTTAGCTTATTTCAGTTGTATTAAACTTGTTTGCATCTCAAAACACCATTGGTCTCAGTTGAAAGCTTATTCCCAAGCTTTTTGCCTTGACAGTTGACCAAAGTCAACTGTCCAAACAATAAGCACTTGGAGTGCTTATTTCTGAGCTTATAACCAAACTTGTTTCATAAAAGTTGCTTAAAAACACATAATAAGCAGTTTGGAAAATAAAATCCCAAATAAGCCCAACTTAATTGAAGTGATAGCTTCTATTTAAGCCAATTGGCTTATTCTTTAGCTTATTATTAAGCAATTTCCATTTTTATAATTTTCCTAGGCTTCTGGTGTGTAAAAATAATTTATGTAATTTTTTCAGATTTTTCTTGCATCATTTAGTATTTTTCTTAATTTAAAATAGTTTTTAGTAATTATTAAATAGTTAATAATTAATAATAATTAATTAGAAAATCAGAAAAATATAAATTAAATTTTAAAATTAGTTTTTAGTTATTTTAGATTTTTCCAAATTTTATTTTCAATTTTCTAGTGTAATTTAGTAATTAATTAGAAATTAGGTTATTTTAAATAATTAAAAAGTAATTAATAATTCATTAATAATTAGTAATAATTAATTAAAAAGTCTTAAAAATATATTTTCATTTCTAAAATTTGTTTTATAGTATTTTAGATTTTTCTAAAGTTTAATTTTTATTTTTCCAAGTTAATTTCATATTTATTTGTATTTTAGGTTAATTTAGTTAATTAAAAATAATTAGAAAATTAGTAATTAATTAATAGTAATTATAAAAATAGTGTAAAAATTAGTTTTAAATTTCCAAAAATTTTCTTTAATCATTAGGTTTGTAAAAGTACCATTTTCATACCAGTAGCCTTTCCAGATCACCTCGTTCACTTTTATTCCTCGTACGTTTGTTCGCGTTTTCAGCAAACGTACGGTTTTTTAGTTTTAGGTGATTTCCTCTTAATCTCAATTCCCGTAATCATTCACATAGCTTTCCTAAGCTATTTTGTTTAATAATTTCCAAATGATTCTCACAAAAATCCTTTTCTGTGAATAAACACCTGATCACAAAGCACGCTCAGTCACAATTCACACCTTGTCGGGATTTAACGACCTGGTGATACCTTATATTACCCGGAGCATTGATCTAGGCTATTTGACTTTGTTGACCATTCTTTGGTCAATATACGTTGGTGGTTTAGCATCAAACAATTTTTGGCGCCGCTGCTGGGGAGGTGTGCGCGTTTCTGCAGCGTCTTTTGAGATTAGTGTTATCTCACCTCACTCACTGTACAAATACCACCACTTGTGTATATTTTCAAAATCAAAACACAAAAAAGTCATTAACACTTTTCCTAAAGTGTTAAAACAGCAAAAAAAAAATTAAAAACAAGAAAACATATCGTAACGTTTTCTGATTCGGTTTTCTTTTAAAGTGATTCTTAAAGAAAAACGATTTTAGATCACGAGACGATTCCAAAAAAATTGTCCAAAAAGTTTTTATCCCTAGTGCATGCGCACTCGTTCTTCAAGGTCCACTAGCCCATTACGTGAGCTTGTCCGGAAACCTCGAAGACCTCGTAGACGATCTGCACCAACAGTCGGATCTGAGATCCGTACTGTTGTCACACCCACTGTCACCATGGCGGAAGACCGCCCCATGTGTGAGCTTCTCCAAGCACCCATCGAGGGTTACGGAGATGCCATTGTTGTTCCAGCCATCGTAGCTGATAATTTTGAGCTCAAAACCGGGTTACTCAATCTTGTAACCTCAAGTCAATTCTACGGTTTTGAGAGGGACGATCCTCATGCTCACATTCGATGGTTCAATAAAATCACTTCAATCATCAAGTACAAAAATGTCCCTTGTGAAGCAATCAAACTTCTTCTCTTCCCATTCTACCTGGAGGGACAAGCCCGGATTTGGCTTGAAAAACAACCTCCACGATCTATTGAGACCTGGGAAGATCTTGTGAAAAAATTTGTGAATGAATTCTTCCCACCTTCCAAGACCACGAGTCTTAAGAACGAAATCACCAAGTTCACTCAAAAATACGATGAATCTTTTGGTGAAGCGTGGGACCGTTTCAAAGAATTACTTCGCAAGTGTCCACATCATGGTTTCTCCGAGTTGATGCAACTCGATACTTTCTACAATGGCGTGAGCCAAGCTGATCAGGATTCTCTCAATGCCTCCGCGGGAGGTAATTTCTTGAGTAGAACCACCAAAGAAGCTTTACAGATCATAGAAAACAAGTCTAAGGTCCGCTCTACACGAAGCAAACCGATTGTTTCTCAAATTAATGCGGGTCCTTCTTCTTCATCTTCTGTGGGTCAATCTAGCACGGATGCTAAGCTTGACAAGCTCACTGAAGCGATCCAAACTTTGGTTCTCGCCCAAACAAAGAAAGTTTCATTTCCACAACATCCTCCCCCTGCTGAGGTTAAAAAAGTGGAAGTGTGTGTAACTTGTGGTGGGGCCGCATGCCTACTACAATTGCACAACTACTGATGGTACTCCATATGAAGCTAATGCTGTTGTCGGGTCCCAAAATCAAGGAGGCAATCAATACCGCCCTCCTATGGACCCGAACTATCGTCCTCACCATTATCCTGGACCTCCCGGTTTTAATCAAAACCAAAATGTCCAAAACCGTGGCCAAAATCAAAATAGAGTGAACCAAGGTTATCAAAACCAAGGTAACTTCAATCAGGGTCACGGTTTCCAAAATCAAAACCAAGGTTTCCAAAATCAAGGTTTCCAACACCAAAATCAAGGAAACTTTAACCGGAACCAAGGTCAGGGTAATTTCAACCCCGAAAACTTTCATGGAAACAATCACCAGAATCAAGGAAATTTCCATCATCAAAACCAAGGAAATTTCAATCAAGGCCCCAATCCGAACAATCGAGCTCAAAATCTTCCTAATCCGAATCAAGCCATTGTTCCAACCGGGCCTTCATCTGATGAGTTGTTAAAGCAATTCACGAAGTCCCAAGAAGTGTTGAACAAGTTGCTGGTCAGCCAGATTTCTGATATCAAGAAATCTTTAAATGATCGACCCTCGGGCTCAGGTACTACTTTACCGAGCAACACGATCGCTAACCCGAGGGGCGATGCTTAGGCGATCACAACACAAAGTGGTGCTTCATATGATGAACCCGCGATTCCTACTACCTCTTCTCCTTCTCCTCCAAAGGTTGTGGATCGTGAGCCTGAGGTGACAAAGGACAAGTTGCAAACTCCTAGCCCACGAAGTACAGCACACGTCCAACCTCAGGTTAATCCTGAAACCAGATGTAAGCCTGGAGTTGTCTTTGAACCACCAGAAACTCCAGGGGACAACCCAAAATCCAAAACTTCTATTCCTTATCCATCACGTCTCAATGAACAAAAGCTCCGCGAAAAAGCTAATCACCAAATGGATAAATTTTTCCAAATCTTCCAGGATTTGCACTTTGATATTAGCTTCGCGGACGCTATTCTCTTGATGCCCAAGTTTGCATCGACAATCAAAAATCTGTTGAGTAATAAAGAAAAACTCTTTGAGATGGCAAGAACTCCTCTAAATGAGCACTGCTCAGCAGTCCTCTTGAAAAAGCTTCCGGAAAAGCTTGGAGACCCTGGGAAATTTCTCATTCCTTGTACTTTCCCGGGTATGGTTGAATGCTTCGCCTTAGCTGATTTAGATGCTAGCATTAACCTGATGCCATATTCTATGTGGAAGAAACTCTCTCTTCCCGAACTCACTCCCACGTGCATGACTTTAGAGCTTGCCGATCAGTAGAGGTATAAGATCCTATGTTTGTCTTATTTTTGTGATTTTTCTACCAGCTTGTGCACAAGCTCAAAGTGAGCTGCAGGGCAAGCTCTTGCCCTGTGCACAATCTCAGTTTCACCCACCTAACTTGAGTGGACCCCACAGGCCTACTCAGTGGGTCCCAGACCTAGATTTTTAGCTTATTGGAAAGCCAATAAGCTAAGCTTTAGAACCCTGAGCTTATTTGGTGGTCTAGATCCCATTTGGTAGGGCTGCTAGTGCTCTAAAGTTTGACCCCCATCTGAGTTAAGCTGATAACTCAGCTTTGGTACCCAACTTTCATCCCTCCCCCTAATCTCATCTGTGGGACCCAGAGGGTATACCTTGGCTTTTTAGATAGCTTTTCACCCCAACATCTTGGCTTAATACTTTTCTTGGGCTTCCAAAGTCTCTAGTGGACCCCACATGGCCTGAAAGTTGCCCATTTGAACCTGTTTCAGACTCAGTTTGTGTGATTTGCTTATTTGCTTATTTGGAGCTTATCAGTGTGTCTATTTGAATTGTTTAGCTTATTTCAATTGTATTAAACTTGTTTGCATCTCAAAACACCATTGGTCTCAGCTGAAAGCTTATTCCCAAGCTTTTTGCCTTGACAGTTGACCAAAGTCAACTGTCCAAACAATAAGCACTTAGAGTGTTTATTTCTGAGCTTATAACCAAACTTGTTTCATAAAAGTTGCTTAAAAACACATAATAAGCAGTTTTGGAAAAGAAAATCCCAAATAAGCCCAACTTAATTGAAGTGATAGCTTCTATTTAAGCCAATTGGCTTATTCTTCAGCTTATTATTAAGCAATTTCCATTTTTATAATTTTCCTAGGCTTCTGGTGTGTAAAAATAATTTCTGTAATTTTTTCAGATTTTTCTTGCATCATTTAGTATTTTTCTTAATTTAAAATAGTTTTTAGTAATTATTAAATAGTTAATAATTAATAATAATTAATTAGAAAATCAGAAAAATATAAATTAAATTTTAAAATTAGTTTTTAGTTATTTTAGATTTTTCCAAATTTTATTTTCAATTTTCTAGTGTAATTTAGTAATTAATTAGAAATTAGGTTATTTTAAATAATTAAAAGTAATTAATAATTAGTTAATAATTAGTAATAATTAATTAAAAAGTCTTAAAAATATATTTTCATTTCTAAAATTTGTTTTATAGTATTTTAGATTTTTCTAAAGTTTAATTTTTATTTTTCCAAGTTAATTTCATATTTATTTGTATTTTAGGTTAATTTGGTTAATTAAAAATAATTAGAAAATTAGTAATTAATTAATAGTAATTATAAAAATAGTGTAAAAATTAGTTTTAAATTTCCAAAAATTTTCTTTAATCATTAGGTTTGTAAAAGTACCATTTTCATACCAGTAGCCTTTCCAGATCACCTCGTTCACTTTTATTCCTCGTACGTTTGTTCGCGTTTTCAGCAAACGTACGATTTTTGAGTTTTAGGTGATTTCCTCTCAATCTCAATTCCCGTAATCATTCACATAGCTTTCCTAAGCTATTTTGTTTAATAATTTCCAAATAATTCTCACAACAAACCTTTTCTGTGAATAAACACCCGATCACAAAGCACGCTCAGTCACAATTCACACCTTGTCGGGATTTAACGACCTGGTGATACCTTATATTACCCGGAGCATTGATCTAGGTTATTTGACTTTGTTGACCATTCTTTGGTCAATATAAGTTGGTGGTTTAGCATCAATCACTAGTATATGACTTCCCTGCTTGTCTTTGGTCTTAAGTAGAACGATTATCTGTTGTAATTACTTTTATATTAGTATTAAATGACCCCTAACTTGTATTTTCACTAGAATAAAAGCGAATTTGCTTGAGGACAAGCAAATCTCAAGTGTAAGGGTATATGATGAGGCGAAAAATGATCCGTTTTTAGGGGGTCATTTAAGCCGGAATTGGAATTTATTTGATCAAATATTGCCCTAAATCGTTCCATTTGTGATTTTAGGTACTTTGGGAGTGAATTCTGTAAAAAGAAGCATTTTGGACGTTTTTGGAGCATAAAAGTGAAGAAAACGACAAAGTCTTAATTTTCCTTGCTGGGAACAGTACCTTACGGCGTCAAGAAGATTTTGATGACGGCGTCAAGAGCAAAAATGGTGACGGCCCAGTGAAAACGTGACGGCATCAAAACATGGCCGTCAAGAGTAAAAGTGGTGACGGCCCAGAACAAGATTACACATGACGGCGTCAGATCTGGATCTAGGCAATCCGATTATATTTTTGGCGGCGGGTTGACGGCGTTAGAAGTTTCTTCTTGACGCCGTCACCTTAGGAAATCTATATATAGTTTTTGTAATTTTCATTCTAAAAAGAGGAGAATTTTAGGGTCGACTTGAATAAACCCTAATTCGTTTTTAACAGTATTTTCAAGGGTTTTCACCCCTTGAAACCCTTCATGTTCAATTGAGATAAGTACCCTTTCAATTCATTTAATATGTCTATGTGTTGTTTGAATATATCTTACGCTTGTCTTGAGTTTGACATGCTAGGCTAGATCTCTTGTGTGTTTGCTTAGATGTAATGAAACCTAGATGTTGATTATAGGTTGATTGCTTGTTTATAGTTGTAATGGATGAATGATTTCAATGTTAGGCTTACAAAAACTGGCAGACTTCCATTGTGTAACATGCTTGAACGTCTTAAGAAACATGAACCAATGCGTACTAGGTTTTTATGGTTGTATTTAGTGCATGAGCGAATTCTAGTGATCCCATGTTAGGAGCTTCTTGCAGGCTCGACATAGGAGTGAAGTAGGAGCTTATAGAGTTGGGGAAGTAAGTACGCCACCCCACTACTGGTATTAAGGAATATAACCCGTCATCCACGCAACTGTAACAAACAATTAACCTGTAAAAGATATCTAGGGAGTAGTGAAATCTAAGTAAACACAATTCTCCCATCTATTGTTCACACCATATTAGTAATTAGTTTTATTTACATTTCTGTTATTTTATTTTTATTGCATCTGTATTTATTGGGTTAGTTGACTAGCAACTAATTCCGCCCACTCTTCCGAAAACCCGAGATTTTACTTGTTTTCATAAAAATATAAAAATACAAAAAGAATCATCTCTCACCTCTAGACCTAGTTTTTAGGCTTTCTAATCATAACGACACTATTCCTGAGTTGAACGATCAATCCCCCGGTACTTGTCATTATACTACACTACAACGATCAGGTACACTGCCTGGTGGGGGTTGTAAGCTTCTCGAGATCCCTCGAGAGGTAAAGCCTGGTGCAATTCCCACGCATCAGGAGTATTTGAGTTCATTCTTTTACCTATTTCACTTTTACATTCTTTAATTGAACATTGGGGACAATGTTCATCCGAAGTGTAAGGAGAGGGTAAATGATGATACCTTATAGGATACAATTGCACTTGAGTTTGTTTGTTTGATGGTAGGTGTGTAATAAAACTAAGAGAAATACTTGTTAGTGTAATTTTAGCACCAAATTTAAAATTTTTTACAACATTTAGGAGTGAAACTTTAGCCATAGCAAGCGTCTCATGGTTAGGAGTCGTATGACTAGAACAAAACCGTACCATTCAGAAAAATTTTCCACCAAAATATGTGAGGTTCGCCTTTAGATTTGATAGGAATAGCATTTATTATTAGTGCTTATGAGTGTACCGGTAGTATTTAGATTCTAGAACTTGCGTTAGTGATGCATCCAGAGACCGCTAGTGAGACTACATTCGTGTAGTAGGATTTACTACATGATAAGAGGCATTAGGATCACCCTTGTGTTAAACCCGTATCATAATTACTTGATCATTTAAGTCATATTATTTGGCTAGTAAAGTCAACTAATTTTTCCCACACCTTAGCGTTGTACTCATTTCTAGTACACGAAACCCCTAGTACACCCCTCCGAGCCTATCTTTTCGTTTCTACCTTTAAGCATCTTACTTAAAGGAAGAATTTGTTACAACCCACTTAAATGTACACCTAAATCGCCTTAGCCTTCCGTGTATACACTCATCTTTAGTGCATTATTGTTATATGTTTAAACCCTTTGTTAATTATCTAATTGATTACATGGTTGCTAAGTCGAGTCATATCCTGTACATATTGTTTTTGGATGATTGGGACTCATGGGTAAAGTACTAATATTATGGAGTAATGGGGAAGAACATCATTTATTACCCCCATATGTGCGTTAATCTTAAAAGTACTCCAAGTGTTTTGATTATCTTGATTCGAGTCATTAGATTAGTTAATTGTAAGGTATGTAAAAATTCAAGTGTAAGGGGAATGTTCATTCCCTACGATGTATTATTTTAGATGGTAGGGTAAGAGTGTATGTAATATATATATATATATATATATATATATATATATATATATATATATATATATATATATATATATATATATATATATATATATAGGGGGTCATTCATGTGAGAAATCTAATTTTTGTGAGAAGGTGAGAACTAATCTTAGCCACTCATTTTATCCTTCTTTAGTTTTGAAAAAAAAAAATTTCACATGTGAAAAAAAAAAAAAAATCGAAAAAAAAATTTCGAAAAAAAAAATTTCGAAAAAAAAAAATTTCGATTTTCACATGTGAATTTTTTTTTCATTTTTTTCACATGTGAAAATTTTCAATTTTCACATGTGAAAAAAAAAATTCACATGTAATTTTTTTTTTCATTTTTTTCACATGTGAAAATTGAAAATTTTCTCATGTGAATTTCTTTTTTCACATGTGAAAATTGAAAATTTTCACATGTAAAATTTATTTTCATTTTTTTCACATGTAATTTTTTTTTTCATTTTTTTCACATGTGAAAATTGAAAATTTTCACATGTGAAATTTTTTTGACATGTCACGAAAAAAAAAATTCGAAAAAAAAATTTTCGAAAAAATTTTTTTCGGAAAAAAATTTTCGGAATTTTTTTTTTCACATGTGAAAAATGACGGAAAAAAAAATCGAAAATTTTTTGAAAATTTCTTGAAATTTTTTTTTGAAATTTTTTTTGAAATTTTTTGAATTTTTTTTTTGAAATTTTCAGAAAAATTGGTTAACTAGTATTAGGCATTAGATCAAAATTAAAGAAAGATAAAATGATTGGCTAGGATCCCATCTCACCTTCTCACAAAAATATGACTTCTCATTTGAACGCTTGACTATATATATATATATATATATATATATATATATATATATATATATATATATATAGAAAAAAAAAAAGAAAAGAGAAAAACATACGGACTACCATCCCGTTTCCTTCTATGTTTATTTTAAGTTTTTGTTATTTTTGATTTATTAGCTTAAGCCGAGTCTAGTCTTGGCTTAGAAACGCCATATTGTACATGTAATTAACCAAGATGATTAACTCGCCACCAGTAAAGATTGCATATATCCAACAAAATCGTGTATTCCATATCCCTACACCTAACGTTATAACCCTTTATAAGACCTCTTTGATAGTTTATCCTAGGTGCTTACGCCAAGTGGTGGAGGTTTGATCCTTTCCCAAGCCTATGGTAATCTATTTTGCTATGACAGGTAGTGAGAGATGTTTTCCATTTCCATATTGTGATATATACTTTATTACACCTGAGAGATGTGAGTATCTAAACACTATTTGTGAGGTGCTAGTGTATGACCTCCGTGCTTGTCTTTGGTCTTTAGTGGAACGATTATTTGTTGTAATTACTTTTATATTAGTGTTAAATAACCCCTAACTTGTATTTTGATTAGAATAAAAGCGCATTTGATTGAGGACAAGCAAATCTCAAGTGTAGGGGTTATTTTAGCCCGGATTCGAATTTATTTTATCAAATAATGCCCTAAATCGTTCCTTTTGTCATTTTAGGTACTTTTGGAGTGAATTCTGGAAAAGGAAGCATTTTGGACGTTTTTGGAGCATAAAAGTGAAGAAAACGGCAAAGTCTTAATTTTCCTTGCTGGGAACAGTACCTGACGGCGTCAAGAGTTCTCAAGTGACAGCGTCAAGAGTAATACAAGAGGTGGAAGTGGATAAAGTCCGTGACGATCCAGAAGAGTTTTACACTAGGGACATGACGGCGTCACCATAGGCCGTCATGGTCCAAATAAGAGTGACGGCCCAGAGAAATATTACACATGACGGCGTCAAAACTGGATCTAGGCAATCCGATCTCATTATGGGCGGCGAGTTGACGGCGTCAGAATTTCCTTCTTGATGCCGTCACCCTGTAAAATCTGTAAATAGTTTTGCAATTTTCATTCATTAAAGAGGAACAATAAGGGTGTAACTTTGGAGAGAAACCCTAGTCCGAATATTACAGCTTTTTCAAGGGTTTTTACCATTTGAAACCTTTCATGTTCAATTGAGATAAGTACTCTTTCAATTCATTCAATATGTCTATGTATTCTTTGAATATATCTTACACTTGTCTTGAATTTAACATGCTTGGCTAGATCTCTTGTGTGTTTGCTTAGATGTAGTGAAACCTAGGTGTTGATTATGGGTTGATTGTTTGTTTATAGTTGTTACGGATGATTGTATTCAATGTTAGGCTTAAGAAAACTGGCAGACTTCCATTGGTGACATGCTTGAACGTCTTAAGAAACATGATCAGAGGTGTACTATGATTTTTGGTTGTATTTAATGCGTAGGAGAATTCTAATGATCCCATGTTAGGAGCTTCTAACGGCTCGACATAGGAGTGAAGTAGGATCCTATAGAGTTAGGGAATATTGTACACGGCCCTACGACTAGTATTAAGGAATACGACCCATCATCCATGCAATTGTAACAAACTATCAACCTGTAAAAGATATCTAGGGAGTAATGAAACCTAACTAAACACAACTTTCCCTATTATTGTTCACACCACTAGTTTAATTAGATTTCATTTCATTTTTGTTATTTTATTTTGATTGCATCTTAGTTATTGGGTTAGTTGATTAGCAACTAATTCCGCCTACTCTTCCAAAACCGAGATTTTACTTGCTTTATAAAAAATATAAAAAAAATACAAAAAGAATCATCCCTTACCTCTAGACCTAGTTTTTAGGCTTTCTAATACTAGTGACACTATTCCTGAGTTGAACGATCAATCCCCCGGTACTTGTCACTATACTATACTACAACGATCAGGTACACTGCCTGGTGGGGGTTGTAAGCTTCTCGAGATCCCTCGAGAGGTAAAGCTTGGTGCGATTCCCACGTATTAGTGGCAGATAGTTTACTCGTGCAACAACCAAAGAAAAAGACTTGTATTCGATTTAAAGCACGTATCCCCCTCACAAAGTTGTATAGTATTTAAAAGTGAGGCTATGAAAACTCACCTGGGTCTAAGGTAAGTAGTGTAGGGTTTAGACAGCTTACTCACGTATCCTGGGGTAGTGTAGGTGGGTGTGTGTATGTCAAGTCTTAGTCTAGGTTTTTAAGTAATTACTCTTTAAGGTTTATAGATATAACATAACACCGTTCGGGCCATCACAATTCAGAAGTATATGACTCCTCACATGAAGCTCCCTACTATTGTATTATGTTATCAACATAATACCGTTCGGGCCATCATAATTCAGAAGTTAATACTCCTCACATGAAGCTCCCTACTATTGAGTTATGCTGTTATTAAGTTTTAGTTATAGCATAACACCGTTCGGGCCATCATAATTCAGAAGTACATGCAATAATCGTTTGAGGAGCCAGGGCACTTTAATACGTAAACCCGGCAAACTCGTCAAAACGAAATATCCACATGGTACTCCTCACATGAAGCTCTCTAGTATTGTGTTATGTTTCTAACTCAAAAATAGGTTTTTATATTTTATATGAAAATATTCCATTTAAACCTTTTAAGTTTATATATTTACATTTTCTACCCTAAACTTATAAACTTATAACATTTAGGCATATAACTTTCTATATTTTACATAACTAGTCCCTATATTTATATATTTAAGAGAAATGACGAAAATAGTCCCTAAACTATACTAACTTTCAATAATTACACTTTTACCATTAACTTTATAATATTTGCAAATTTAATCCTTTCAAGTTTATATTTCATTTTTCTTAATATCTTAAGGTTTTAAAACTTTGAAAAAGGGTTCCTTGTACTTATAACTTTCAAGTAATGTAAAAAAAAGTCCTTATACTTTATAGTTTCAGAAATTTACAATATATACCCCTATGCATGTAAAGTTTTGCAAAACTAGTCCTAACTTTAGGTAAACTATATTCTAATGAGATTTTTAAGTTTCTAAGCTTATGATTAGTTAATATATGTCTAACTAAGTCACATAAATCAGATTATAGCACATAATATAGAAATTTAGCATATAAAACACCTAATTATCTATTTCTAGAGTTTCAAATAGAAAACTTCTAAAATAAAATGGTCAAGGCTATCCTAGGGTTTCTAATGCATGCTCTAAGTGTCCTAGGTTTGTTCTAAGGCTATTAGACTCAAAGGTGAGGCTTACCTAGGTCGTGGGAAGGGTAACGTGACTAGTTAGGGTTTTCTCGGCCAAAACTCAACTCGACAAGGCTCAAGAGCTTCGCTACTCGACTTCTAAGGGCCTTATACTACAGAAATGTATAGATAAAGAAGAGAGGGAAGGTGTGAGGAGGTATGGTGTGGTTTCGTGGGGTATTTATAGTGTATGAAGGAGTAGCGAGCAAGAAATGGTGAGCTAGGTATCGAGGAGGGGGGAGGCCGAGTCATGGCAGCTAGGGGGTGTGGTGGAGGATCAAATGGGTGACTAAGGTGAGCTATGGTGTAGGTAGGGGCGCCATAGGCCAGTTGTAGCCATGGTGAGGTCGCAGGTCAAAGAATGTGACAAGGAGTTGATCCACCTCCTTGCTTGGGTGCTTAGAGGTATTAGGGTGCTAGATTACTATTAGGGAGGTGCTAGGGTGGTTGCTTTGTTGATTTGAGGTGTTAAAGTGTCTAGGGTTTAGTGCCTAATTAAGGGTCCTATGGGTGTCTAATGACTAATACTAAGTCCTAGGAGACTTATACTAAGTGGTGATAACTTATGGTAAAGATTTGGGATTGTTTAGACTTAGTTTCGGGAAGTTATGACCTAACTTAGTATTTTTAAACATTTCATTTCTTTTAATTAATTTTTAAATCATAATAATTAAATAAAAAGTCATTTTTTTTTCTTTTTCCGTAATTTTCTTTTAGCATTTCGGATCTAGGAAATTAGTTGGGCACCCGTAGGCTTGGTATTGCTTTAGATTTGCATTTAATTTGGTTACATTACGTTTTATTTTACGTTTTTAATTCGTATTTACATATTTTAAATAGATGTGTACCCGTTACTTGTTTCCTTTGCTTTGTTGCTCGTTTTTATTCGTTATTTCATTACTTGCAGTATAATTACCAAAATATCACTTTTAACCCTATTCACTGCATGTTTCACAATCCCGAACCGACAACTTGAATTCAACCTTCGTTGGGACTATGACCCGGGGAAATACTTTCACGAGTGTTTCTTTGGAAATTATAAATGATATAGTTGTTGTTGCATGACACCATATATATTACGTGTATTACTATTAGAGACAAATAAAGAATATGTTAATCATAAAAAGAAAGTGAAGTGTAGAAAATGATACCATAATTATTTTCATTGTTGAGACACAAAAAACACAAGTAAGGAAAATGTTGAGACCTGTGATGCTCACAGTTTCCTTAAGACAGGTTCGTTCTCTCCACGGCGCTTGAGAATCGTGAACATCTATCTCCCAAGATACAATAACAACGGATAACTCCGTTAGCACAAACGAGTTATCAAGGCGAACCAAAACATGACTTCCCTCTATTACAAACCGGATACACGTAAATGTCAAAATGAACGGTATACAAGGAGAGGAGTAGTGTATTTCTTGGTGTTTAGAAATGAGAGGAGATCTCTCAGCTTATAGTGAAAGGATGTGAAGAAAAACGGTCAACTAATTAATCATACTAATGGTTCATGAACACAAAATGACCACACATTAACTTTTGTGTTAATACCCATTAGTGTATTTGATGACCATCAATTATCATTCAAACGTACCATTATGACCAATTTTCCAACAATTACTACCATAGAAAATTAACTAAATATAATATTTACATGAAAACTAAAATCACAAAGTTCATAAGTTACTTATAAACACTAATTCCACAATGCATGGGTGAGATTAAATATATATGTTCATTTTTCAAGGTTCGTAAGCTGATGAATGTGTAAATACTCATCATTTTTACCTTTTCTGAGCTACTAAAACATCTAAAAACACTCAATATTGAATCAAAATAGTGAAAATATCTCAGGAATGTGTTTTATATGTTTCAAATGCAAAACAATCAAAAACAGATGAAAAACGTACAAAGTTTGCAAAATTGGCAGTTTCAGTCCCTCAACTTTCAAAAATTGTCAAATCTAGTCCCTGGTTGGTCTAAAAACTTGAAAAAGTCACCAAAGGACCTTTTAAATCAAAAAGTTACATAATTAGTCCTTTGGTGCAAAGTTTCACAAAATGTCAAGTTTAGTCCCTGAAGTTTGGAAAATTGTCAAAAATGGTCCCTGGGATATTAAAACTTTGAGAAAAACAAATTTTGTCCTTGTACTTCTCATATATGGCAGGATTGGTCCTTGGTTGCAAGTTTGGTAAAATTACATAACAGGTCCCTGGAGTTTGAAAATTTGGCAGATTTAGTCCCTGGAAAAGTCAAAAGTGAAATTTGTAATCATGGTCCTTATACTATTCAACATTGGCAAGATTAGACCTTGTGACAAACTTTGGAAGAGTGCCAAATTACACCCCCAAACTTTTGGATAAATTACAAATTTGGTCCTTGTGATATACAAAACCCAACCGGACCCTCATATTACAAATAAACCAAAACCAAACCCAATCCACAAACCAAAGCCCACCTTTTTTATTCTAAGCCCAAAATAAAACCAGCCCACCCACACCCCCGTTTTATAAAACCAGGGTCAAAGGTTTGACCCTCAGTCAAACCAGGTCAAACAACCACTCCTTTCCCTCCCCCACACCACTTGCCAGTCAAATCACCACCACCCCACCATCCCTGTCCAATCCACCGCCCAAACCACCACTCTCACCTAATATGACAACTGCATTTAATGCCTCCCCCCTCCAAATGGTTTTAATCAGAGCAAATTGCAAAAATCCTTTTTCCCGCCAAAACACGTGGAGGGCTGTGATGAAGTTTCAGTGATCCAATGGCCCTAATTTATGATGGGAAATGATCAAAGAGATGGAGAAACCCTAATGGAAGGCTATATAAAGAGAATATTGCAAGAAGTATAGTGTATTAGTTATTATCTTAATTTTTAGGTCGTTTAATTGTAATTTCAAATTCTAGTTGCTATTGTTGATCAAAGAAGCTTGTATTTTGTTTTAGTATTGTAACTTCATCTTTTCTTAATCAAATTTGCAAGTTTCAGTCCATCTCTCAGTTTCAATATTTAAATTGGCAAATTCCTTTTTAGCTTAATTATGGTCTAAATTAGTATCTACTGTTTCATAAGCTCATTTAGATAAGTATAACTTAGTAACTAAACATTAAAACAAAGAAAAAATATAAAAGAGGAAAAATCAGAACCTAAAGCACACAAAAACAGGTTACCTTTGCATTTGAGTGGAAAGCTAATGGAAGTTGCCTGCAATGGAGGGGCAAGAAGGACTTATACCTAGCTTGTTTACAAGCTAGGAGCTTGTAGTTGCCCATTTGGGAGCCCTTGTTTAGCTAGGGTCTCAAGTGAGTTCAATATTTCAGTTTTCTTTGATTTTTAATTCAGTACTGTAGCATAGCTTATTTCCTGCTTATTTGTGCTTATTCAGTGTTCAATAGTTATAATCTAGCTTAAAATCAGTAGGTTGTTTGTTGATTTCCATAGTTGTTTAAAGTTCATAATTTGGCAGTTAAATTAGCCCACTTAGTAATCTTGGGTATTTGTTGTTAAAACCAGTGAACAGGTGTTTGATTCAGCTTAACTTAGCTTAAGTTAAGTTCTGGAACCAAGTTTGTGGTCTAAACCCTTGGATCTCTTTGAAACCTATAAAATTAGTCCTTAAAAGAAGTGTTTGGTTCAGTTAAATACTTGGTGTTTTAGTTTATGTGTGGTGTTGTTTTCTGATGGTACATGACCACTAGGATCATATAGACTAAGAACATCCATAAAAACTTGGCCTTGTTTCACCAAAAGTCAAAATCACACCTCAATTGGTTTAAGCTTATAACTGTGTTGGTTTTCAAGTAGTATAGGTATTAATTTGGTTCACAAGTGTGAGTTTTAGCTTTATTAAGTCTTATTATAGCTTAAGTAACTTAAAACAGTCAATAAATCAAGATCAAATCTCATCAAAGTCAACCTTTTACAAAATCTTAAAAAGTCAAAAATTGCCTTCATCTCAGAAAACCAAAATTTGAAGTATTTATTGTGATTTTTGTGTTGAGTTTGAGACTTTGAGCTTTTCAGAAATTAAAGTGTGTCACCTAGTGTACAAAAGCACATACTCAGCTTATTTTTAAGAATTTTGTACAAGCTTGTGCATTAGCTTAAAGTTACCTGCAGGGCAAACACTTGCCCTGTGCACAGATTTTGATCAAATTTCCCAAAGCTTAAGATTCTTTATTAGTGGGACCCACCTTTGACTTATTGGCTTTTTGGAAAGCCATACACCCTATCTTGATAAGTCAAGGCTTATTTCAGCCTTTTGAGCTTATTTGATAGGGCTGCAAGCCTCATCCATTTTGGCCATTGTCTGAATTAACACTGACTACTCAGTGTAAGACCCCAACTTCATACCCTCACCCAAGCTTCATTAATAAGCAATAAGCCCTGCTTATTGGCTTATTGGGTAGCCTACCAGTCCACCTTCATAAGTCAACCTTTAGTTTGGACCCCTGATCTCTTTTGTGGACCCCACATTGGTCCAAAACTACCCATCTCAGGACTGTTTGGTCTGAGTATAAGCTTAAGTGCTTATTTGTGATTATTTGCTTATTCAGTGTACTTGTTTTGTTCCTATTTGCTTATTTCTTGTTGTTAATCATCTGTGCATGCTTAGTTTCTCATTTCCTAGCTTTTTCATAGTAGCTTAAGTCCTAATAAGCTATTTGTTCACTGTTTGGAAACAAGGGGGTGCACACAGCCTATTTTTAAGCTAAAACACAAGTTGTTTCACAAAAGTTTCTTATTTTCATTTTATTTTTAGTTGTCAAAAAGAAAAACACCAAAAATCCAAACATAAAATTAGTGATAGCTTCTATTTAATAGATTCTATCTTTTTCATTTTTCATTTCAGCTTATTATTAAGCACTTTTCCATTTTTATAATTTTCTTGTACCTTTAAGTATTTAAAATAATTTTCTTAGATTTTTCCTAAACAGTTTACTATTTATTAGAATTAAAAGTAGTTTAAATAATTAAATAGGTAATATTAGTAATTAATTAGTTTTCTTAAATTTTTATTAACAACAGTAGGTTTTTATATTTTTCCTAGGTTTTATAAATTAGTTAAGACTTTTAGAAAATATATTTTTAATTTTTACTGTTCATTTTCCAATTTTCTTATTTTAATTAGTTAAATTAGATTTAAATTAATTAAAAGGTAAATAATTAGTAAATTAGTCTAAAAATAATTTTTAGAAGTTTTTTTTTATAATTTTGTAGGATTCCTGTGATGGTTAAGTAGTTTTATAAATTTTCTCAAAATTTTCTAAGTCATTTAGGTATTATTAGTAATTTAAAATAGTTTAATTAGTTTAATTAATATAAATAGTTTTTAATTAATAAAAAAACTCATAAAAAGACAAAAATATTTATTTTTATTTTTTATACTTTCTTCAATTTCATTTTAAGGTTTAGAAATTATTTTTGCAAATTTTTAGTTTAATTTGTAATCTTTATAATTTTTAGTTAATTTAAATTAGGTTTAAATTACATTTTAAATAGTTTTAATCAATTAATTAATATTTAAATATTAAAATAATCACTTTTGTAACTTCATTTTCATTTTAAATTTTCTTTTAATTTTAAGTTTTCAAAAGTTCACTTGCACCCCCTGTAGTTTGTAATCTGATAAAACCCATTTTTCTGTCTGTTACCTGATTCCAAATTGTGAATTATATCTGTTATTTGTGAATATTATATCATTATGCAAATACCAAAATATCAGTAGCAAAATCAATTCCCAATCATCTTGGCTACTGTCCTCAGTGCCACTCATTCCCATAAACGTTTTCCAAAAACACCATTTCAATCTTGCTGGGACTTAACGACCCGGGGATACACTATACTATCACCGGAGAATTGGAACGGAGCTGTCTTTGACGTACTGACCATGGTCAATAATATCTGACTGTTTCGGGACCAATCAAAATTTGGCGCCGCTGCCGGGGAGGTTGTTGCGTTTTTTTAAAATCGTTTTAAGTTTAGTGGTTTTTAAAACCCTCCCTGTACAAATTTCACACAATTTGTAAAAAGTTTTTGTAAAAATATAATCATATCAAAAAAGTTCATTAACACTTTTCCTGAAGTGTTAAAAACACCAAAAAAAATAAAAAACAACAAAACAAACTGTGAAGTTAAATTACTTCGTTTTCTTTAAGATTACAACCTGAAACAGTTGGTATAAGGTAAGTTCTGACATTAAATTGCGAACTGAAGAGGAAAACTATTTACTTCCTCCCGCCAGCCTGCGAGTAATCTTAAAAGAACGATTTCGGTTAACGAATCAGTTCTAAAAATATAGTTTTCTGCACACACACCCATAAGCCTAAAGCAATTTTTCCGTTAGTAAATACATAAAATCTTACCACCGTAAACCAAGGCAGAACACCTACCAACTGGGGGTGTGGACATAATAAGTTCCCAAACTTAAGATTAAAACTTGCCTTTATATCCCTGTGAGTGGTGTACCTTTTTTAAAGAAGCCAATCACTTGTGATAATTGGATTTAAGTTCACTGTGGTTTTGCCTAGGGGTGGCAATTTCTAACCCGACACGAAACCTGACCTAAAATCGACACGAAAATTAACAGGTTCAGATTGAGCTAAATAGATTGTGGGTCAGGTTTGGGTCGATATATCTAACCCGTTTATTAAACAGGTCAGGTTCGGGTTGGGAATAAAATAAACGGGTCGACCCGCCAACCCGTTTAAGTTTTTTTTCTTAATTAAAAATTATTTATATTTAATTATACGGGTTAAATGGACTAACCCGTTTAACCCATTTAACTCGTGTAATGTGCTAACTTTTATATATAAAACAGATTAAATGGGTCAACTCGAAACCCGTTTAACATATTCAACCTATGTAACCTGTTTAACCTGTCAACCTAACTATATATACGGGTTAAATGAGTCAGGTTCGGGTTACGTGTAAACAGGTTAGGGTTGACATAGCTGACCCGATGATTTAAATGGGTCAGGTTCAGGTTGGGGTTTTCTGACCCGCCAACCTGACAACCCGAACCCGAACCGAATTGCCACCCCTAGTTTTGCCTCGATCTTGTTTTAAAAAATTGTTTTTAGTGCATGCGCACTCGGTCACAAACAAAGCGTAAAAATTAGAAAAACGTACACGAATTACGTACTGTTATTGAAGAACCAAAAACCGAAATGGCCGATGGGCCACCACCACCACCACCTGACCCTCCCAGGGATGAGCCAGCTCCCGATCTCCGAACGATGGAGGAGTTATGCCAGCCTACCATGCAAGGGAGGGGCGGACCTATTGCACCACTAACTATTGAGGCTACGGACTTTGGCCTCAAGCACCACATGATCCAACAAGTCCAGAATTCGTGTCAATTTCACGGATTACCGGGTGACGATGCTAACAAGCATCTTGATAAATACCTTAGGTCACCCAAAGCATGAAACAGCATGGTGTCACCGATGATGCCCTCCGGCTGTATCTCTTCCCCTATTATCTCACTCATCATGTCATTGCATGGTTTGACCAACTCCCAAAGAATTCTATCCGTACCTTTAATGAAATGGTAACCAAGTTTTTACTCTAGCAAAATATTTTCCACCTTCCATGGTTACCAAGTTACGAAATGATATCAGCAACTTCCAGCAACGTCCCGATGAGTCTCTTTTTGAGGCTTGGGAACGTTATAAGCTAGCTATTGATTGGTGCCCTAACCACAATATGTTACAAGTTACCATCATAGACACCTTTTATAATGGTCTAACATTGAGGCACCGGGATATTCTCAATGCTACTGCTGGTGGGACCTTTATGAAAAGGCGTCCCGAAGAATGCTATGACCTGATTGAGAACATGACTGCCCACCATAACTTTTGGGATTCCTCTGCGGAGAGGGATGAGTCATGTAAATCAATCATTCCTTCATCATCATCTCCTGAAATAATTGCTCTCACCAAGAAGATGGATGATATCTCTACGGCTGTATTGAGAATGAACCAAACTATGCAAAATCAGGTTCAAAATCAACAAGTGAAAGCCGTGGCCCGAAGTTGTGAAACTTATGGGGGCCCACATCTTTATTCCGAGTGTCCAGCTACTGCTGGTTTTCCTCAAGAGAACGTTTATGCTGCTCACGGTTCCTACAACATGGGGGTAATTCTTACCAACCACAAGGGGACCGTAATCTCTTAAGCTATCGTTCCAACAATTTTCTCGGACCCCCCGGTTTTAACCAAAATCAAAACCGTAATTCGAATCAGAATCGAGGAGATTTTAACCAAGGTCAAAACTCAAATTTCCAAAACCCGAACCAAAATCAAGGTCATTTTAATCAAAACAATTTTCAAAATGGCAATCAAAATCAAGGTTTTCAAGGAAATTTCCAAAGAAACCAAAATCAAAGGAATTACAATCAGGGTAATTTCAATCAGAGAAACAATTTTTAGGGTAACAACAATCAAAATCAAGGGAATTTTCAAAACAACCATGTTCAAAATCTTCCTAATCAAAATCAAAACGTTGTTCCACCCTCGTCTTCCTCCGATGAAGTGCTAAAACAATTCATGAAAGCACAAGAGGAAATGAATCGGTTATTGATCAGCAAGATCTCTGAGCTTCAGAAGTCTTTAAATGATCGACCCTCGAGCCCGGGTACACTACCGAGCAACACGATCGCTAACCCGAGGGGCGATGTCAAAGCGATCACCACCCGAAGTGGGGTATCATACAATGGACCCACGATTCCCTCTACCGCTTCTTCTCCTCCTACTAAGGTAGCGGAACGTGAACCTGAGGTTACCACGGACACGGTACATCCTACTAATAATGGAGGTACCAACAACGTCCACCCTCAAGTTGTCCCGGTCCTGACTCGTAAGTCGAAAGTTGTATTTGATCCTCCTGTAAGTTCTGATGAAATTCCAAAGAACGATCCTAAGCCGTCAATTCCATATCCTTCACGTATGAATGATCAAAAGAACCGAGAAAGAGCTAATCATCAGATGGAAAAATTTTATCAAAATTTCCAAGAATTACACTTCGATATTAGGTTCGTGGATGCTCTTCTTCTCATGCCTAAATTTGCTTCAACAATCAAAAATCTGATAAGCAACAAAGAAAAACTCTGTGAGATGGCAAAAACTCCACTTAATGAGCATTGCTCAGCAGTGCTCTTGAAAAAGCTTCCCGAAAAGCTTGGAGATCCCGGGAAATTTCTCATTCCTTGTATTTTCCCAGGGATGGTTGAATGCTTTGCCTTGGCTGATCTTGGTGCAAGCATTAACCTGATGCCTTACACAGTCTGGAAAAGACTCTCTCTTCCTGCTCTCACTCCTACCTGCATGACTCTCGAGCTTGCAGACCGTACTATATCTCGTCCTCTCGGCATTGCCGAAGATATCTTCGTGAAAGTAGGAAAGTTTCATTTTCCGGCAGATTTCGTGATTGTTGATTTCGATGCTGACCCAAGAGTTCCTCTCATTCTCGGGAGGGGATTCTTAAGAACGGGTCGTGCTTTAATCGATGTATTCGAAGAAGAAATCACTCTACGTGTTGGTGGCGAAGCCATCACATTCAATCTTGATCAGACTTCAAGATACTCCTCCAACTATGACGCTGAAACGGTTAACCGAATTGAAATCATCGATGTTGCTTCTGAGGAGTATTCTCAAGAAGTCCTCAAGAAGTCCTTGGTTTCTCAGCAAGTGGCAGTACCACTCTTTCTACTGATCCCATCATTTCCAACTCTTCCCCTTCTCTCACTCCGTTTGAGGGAAGTGACTTCCTTCTGGGAGAGGTTGAGGCTTTTCTTGCTCAGGATAGTTCAATCCCACATGGGGTTGATGAAAACTATCTTGACCCGGAGGGGGACATTCTTCTTCTTGAAAGATTGTTAAATGACGATCCTTCACCCTCTCCGTCTCCAAAAATACTTCATAAAGAGGAAGTCAAAAATGTTGAAATAACTGAAGACTTTCCTGAGGTTGAGCTCAAGGACTTGCCTCCTCATCTAGAATATGCATTTCTGGAGGGTGATAATAAATTACCCGTCATTATTGCTAAAGACTTAAAAGATGAGGAAAAGGCAGCACTCCTAAAAGTTCTTAAGGCAAACAAGCAAGCAATTGCTTGGAAACTCTCCGACATTAAGGGCGTAAGCCCGGACTTTTGTACACACAAAATCTTAATGGAGGATGGCTTTAAGCCAGCAGTGCAACAACAGAGAAGGGTAAATCCCAAAATCCACGAAGTTATCAAACAAGAGGTTCTAAAACTTCTTGATGCAGGATTGATTTATCCTATATCTGACAGTCCTTGGGTTAGCCTAATTCATTGCGTTCCTAAAAAGGGTGGCATAACCGTTGTCACCAACGAGGAAAATGAGTTGATTCCAACTCGTTTGGTCACGGGTTGGCGAGTATGTATGGACTATCGAAAGTTGAATGAAGCCACCCGTAAAGACCATTTTCCTCTCCCTTTTATGGACCAGATGCTCGAAAGACTAGCGGGGAATGAATACTACTACTTCCTCGATGGTTTCTCTGGTTACTTCCAAATCCCCATTGATCCACAGGATCAAGAGAAAACTACCTTCACATGCCCCTACGGAACTTTTGCTTGCAGACGTATGCCTTTCGGCTTATGTAATGCACCAGGCACGTTCCAAAGGTGCATGATGTCTATCTTTTCTGACATGATTGGGAAAACCATGGAGGTATTTATGGATGACTTTTCAGTCATCGGGGATTCAATCCAGTCTTGTCTCTCCCACTTGGAACAAATGCTTAAACGTTGCAAAGAAACGAATTTAAGTCTCAACTGGGAGAAGAGCCATTTTATGGTTAAAGAGGGCATTGTCCTCGGCCATAAAATTTCAAAGAACGGGATTGAGGTTGATAAAGCCAAAATTGATGTCATTGCTAAATTACCTCATCCCACCACCGTTAAAGGTGTTAGGAGCTTTTTGAGTCATGCTGTAACAACTCGTATTTTTAGGTCATAATTTTAACTTTAAAATTTTACTATTCATTCTCAGAAAGTTACTATTCACTATCGTAGTTTTTACTATTCACTATTTTCCGAAAAATTGAGTTTTACGATAATTAAATCACGTAACAGAGAGACCTCATTTTGTGCACCACATATGGACTAGTGTTAGTCTACTTATTGCTAAAACATTTATAGTAATATCATTTTTAGTTTTGGTCTTACTTGTGTTCACATTACTATTTATTTTATTTAATTAGATAAGCAAACTCTTTTACAGTATTTTTTTGTGCATGAACATTATTCCCGATGCTCTCAACAATGGTTCTAACATATTTTTACACTCATTACAATGTTACAAAATTTCTATTATTTTACCCAGTGTTTTAAATTCATTTAATTATATATATATATATATATATATATTCTTATATATATATATATATATATATATATATATATATATATATATATATATATATATATATATATATATATATATATGATAACTTAAGTATTTGCGAAACGATAATTATTTAAGGATTCGATACTTGTACAAATCACATTTTTATAATTTTTACATCTTCATTACACTTTATTTTGTTCTATTAAAATTTATTTCTAGCTAACTCAATACCTAAATAATAAATATCTACAATTTTCTTTACAATACAATATTACTACTTGGACTTTTTAGCCAAATCTTGAAATTTGTCAAACAAAATCACCAACTTATGATCTTGCACTCCAAGACCCACGCCTCCCATACTAATTTCCCATGAAATGTAGATATTGTTTTTAGATATTTTCCATTTATAACTAGCTACATTCTTTTTCACTTCATTCTTTCATAAACCAAATACCCAACACTTGTTCATCCTTTCTCTCTCTCTTTGAACGAACCAAAAACAGCCCCCATCACCATCAAAAATTCAATTTTCACTTGCTCTATTACTCTAGTATTGAATATCATAAGTTCCTTGTAGTAGTTCATGGTTTATTTCACTTAAATAACACTTTAACCTCATCAAATCTCGAATTTTAATGGAGTTTGTGCAAGGATCTATTTGGAGGTCTTAAAAAGGTTTATAAAGGTTGTAGTTTGGTTGATCTAAGGTTTTTAGGATAGGTTTTTAATATGGAAGCTTAGTTTTGATTTGTGACTTCTAAAGTATAATGTTCTTGATCTTCTATACCATCATCACTCATTGTAAGCATGTTATCATACCTATTTTCATTCATTTTATATATTTCATAATGTTTTCCTATCACCTATATATGTTTGTGTGAAAGAAACCTGATTAGCATAGTTTTGGAAGTGATTTGATTAGTTAAAAGTGTTAAAAATTAAGTTTAGAAACATTTAGTAAAGGGCTGTCCTATTCTTATTTACACAGAAAAATGGACTTTTATTTTATAATATTTGAGTAAAGAAAATGAAAATAGACTTTTTAACGAAAATGTAGTCATTGGAATGAATTAAATCGGATTTGTAACGAATAAGATACGATTTTTCTTAATATATAATCGATAACTATTTTCAGAAAAAATAATAGTTGCTGAATGGATTTTCAAGTTAGTAAAACCAAGCTTTAAAAGATAAACCGAGTCCCCGAGACCTCAAAATATATTATTATACTTGAATACCTTCGCGGGGATAGGTAGAACTTTAAAAACCGAGCTATAACGAAGTAGTTATGATTTAACGAAGTAACGACGAAAACTATTATTTTGACAGCTTTTCTATTAGTGAATAGTGACCAGTTTTTATTTTTAGAAATGGATTTTCGACACTTTAGGTGCAATTGCGGATAAAATGTCATCAATGAAAGTTGTAGTGTTTTGGTTACATACTTTAGAGACTTTTCAACATATATATTACTAAAACATCCGTATCGTAGTTACGATACATACTTGCTAAAAATCCAAAATTGTATTATTTTGACTATTTCTAAGGATTTTCAAAGTGACGTTATTTTTATAACTAAACTCACAAACAAACATGTACTGGGGATATAACATTTTATAAATTACATACATGATGACATTATTGAACTACCTAAAACACATTATCACTCTAGGTTGCGGTTAGAGCATCGCGCATCATTTTCCATGCACACTTGTAACGCATTACTTATTGCTTGAGGTGAGTATTCACGAACCCCTTTTTCTAACTATTTAATCATTTTGGGGTGGATGCATAAATTATTAATTGAACTCTTTGAACTTTGTTTTGAACCGTAAGATATATACTTTGAACCATTTTGACTTGATTTTGAACACTTTGACCATTATGAACTCTTTTAACTTGTTTTGACCTTATAACTTGTTTGAACTCTTGAACTTGACTCAAACTTTTGAACTTAATGTACCGTACGTACTATGACCTAAAGTCTCCCCTGTCTACGGAGCAACAATATAAAATCTCCCCTGTCTACGGAGTAGCTTTGACTTAATAATATATGATAGTTTGTGAATGATGTACTGTTCGTACATCCGCAGTTGTTAGTCTCCGACTGGTTTGCCGTTCGCACTCCAGTTTATACGTACCGTTCGTACGGCTTCCTTGTATGGAGCAGTAGGTAGTATGGATAGCGCTATTAGAGGTCGGCCAACCTCTCGTTCCCCTGTCTACGGAACGCATATTATTTATTTTAGGAGCCTTGCCACATACTTTATTATATACTATGTGCCCTTATTGTGAACTATATTGACCACGTGTACATGACTACTAGACGTACAACTTTTTACGCAATGGGTTGTGAACACACAGGTTACAAGTCTTGTATGGGCGAGACTTGCAACTGAGTGGATTGACAACGCCTTTGCCTTGTGGACTATTCTCAAAGACTAAAAACTTATACTCTCTCTTAAAGGTTTTCATATTATTTAAAACGTGTGTACTCACCAACTATTTTCATAGTTGACCCGTTTTCTCTCATGCATTTCAGGTGATCGCCAATAAGTGTTTTCATAAAGGTTATTAGAGGTCTTCACATGTCATTGCCGTTGTCGTCGTATACAAGATTTTATCTTTTGGAAAACTAATTCTTTTGTTTTATTGTCGATGTGGCTATAAAAACAAAGTTGTAATAATGTACTTTTCCTTAAATTTTAATTCTGGTATTGTACTATATCTCTTTTGCGATGTATATTGATTTCGTCGCACCTTGCGTTTCCGCCTTCGGCGGGGTGTGACAGATTGGTATCAGAGCTAGAGGTTATAGTGAATGCCGATTTTTCTAAAATAAAAATCGCAACTATAACCAAAATAACGTTTTTCTTACACACCGAAAATCATACGAGTCGACTAGTCCTAGCATTGCATCATTAATCCTCAAGTATGCATAGCCTGATCACCTTTGTATAATTTAGGAAGAATCATGCGATGAAGGGAGTAGTAGTCTTAGATTATGTTTGGTCGGGTCTAAAGAGTCTGGTCACCTGAAATTGCATTAGTCGGGTGGGTATGCATAACCTGTTTTTATGTTCGCGTTTGTGTTACCGTAACTTATATATGCTTCTATGTGTATACTTTCTCTTTGCTACTTTATGACTCGTTAGACTAAGCACGTCTTTGTTCCTGTCATTTTACGATCTCTATGTCACGATTGTCGTTGCACCATCTGTCCAAGTTCACGACATTGATTAATCTGAGACCTAACGACATTGACCTTAGTTATATTTTTTTATTGGTTGATTTGATTGGTGTAAGCAATTTCAAGATCGAGCAAATCTTTCAAAAGACTTTTTTTTTTCAAGGATGTTGAATCCTATCTTCCTGACAGATTGATTCCTAGCTTGATTCTAGTGACAGTTCTTGTCTGATGAGTTGCGAAAATCAAGCTAAGAGTCAAGTCGTTACTCAATTCGGTTAGTTTAATCTCATGACAGTTCTTGTCTGATGAGTTGTGAGAATAAATTAGAATCGACAACCTAAAGGTCTTTTGAGGGCTATGCTCGAGATTGGGAAAGTTTGTATCATCAAATCTGACCATGAGAACATACGTCTTTAGAATGAACGAACTGAATCTCGAGGACGAGATTCCTTTTAAGGCTGGTAGACTGTAACAACTCGTATTTTTAGGTCATAATTTTAACTTTAAAATTTTACTATTCATTCTCATAAAGTTACTATTCACTATCGTAGTTTTTACTATTCACTATTTTCCGAAAAATTGAGTTTTACGATAATTAAATCACGTAACAGAGAGACCTCATTTTGTGCACCACATATGGACTAGTGTTAGTCTACTTATTGCTAAAACATTTATAGTAATATCATTTTTAGTTTTGGTCTTACTTGTGTTCACATTACTATTTATTTTATTTAATTAGATAAGCAAACTCTTTTACAGTATTTTTTTGTGCATGAACAATATTCCCGATGCTCCCAACAATGGTTCTAACATATTTTTACACTCATTACAATGTTACAAAATTTCAATTATTTTACCCAGTGTTTTAAATTCATTTAATTATATATATATATTCTTATATATATATATATATATATATATATATATATATATATATATATATGATAACTTAAGTATTTGCGAAACGATAATTATTTAAGCATTCGATACTTGTACAAATCACATTTTTATAATTTTTACATCTTCATTACACTTTATTTTGTTCTATTAAAATTTATTTCTAGCTAACTCAATACCTAAATAATAAATATCTACAATTTTCTTTACAATACAATATTACTACTTGGACTTTTTAGCCAAATCTTGAAATTTGTCAAACAAAATCACCAACTTATGATCTTGCACTCCAAGACCCACGCCTCCCATACTAATTTCCCATGAAATGTAGATATTGTTTTTAGATATTTTCCATTTATAACTAGCTACATTCTTTTTCACTTCATTCTTTCATAAACCATACCCAACACTTGTTCATCCTTTCTCTCTCTCTTTGAACGAACCAAAAACAGCCCCCATCACCATCAAAAATTCAATTTTCACTTGTTCTATTACTCTAGTATTGAATATCATAAGTTCCTTGTACTAGTTCATTGTTTATTTCACTTAAATAACACTTTAACCTCATCAAATCTCGAATTTTAATGGAGTTTGTGCAAGGATCTATTTGGAGGTCTTAAAAAGGTTTATAAAGGTTGTAGTTTGGTTGATCTAAGGTTTTTAGGATAGGTTTTTAATATGGAAGCTTAGTTTTGATTTGTGACTTCTAAAGTATAATGTTCTTGATCTTCTATACCATCATCACTCATTGTAAGCATGTTATCATACCTATTTTCATTCATTTTATATATTTCATAATGTTTTCCTATCACCTATATATGTTTGTGTGAAAGAAACCTGATTAGCATAGTTTTGGAAGTGATTTGATTAGTTAAAAGTGTTAAAAATTAAGTTTAGAAACATTTAGTAAAGGGCTGTCCTATTCTTATTTACACAGAAAAATGGACTTTTATTTTATAAGATTTGAGTAAAGAAAATGAAAATAGACTTTTTAACGAAAATGTAGTCATTGGAATGAATTAAATCGGATTTGTAACGAATAAGATACGATTTTTCTTAATATATAATCGATAACTATTTTCAGAAAAAATAATAGTTGCTGAATGGATTTTCAAGTTAGTAAAACCAAGCTTTAAAAGATAAACCGAGTCCCCGAGACCTCAAAATATATTATTATACTTGAATACCTTCGCGGGGATAGGTAGAACTTTAAAAACCGAGCTATAACGAAGTAGTTATGATTTAACGAAGTAACGACGAAAACTATTATTTTGACAGCTTTTCTATTAGTGAATAGTGACCAGTTTTTATTTTTAGAAATGGATTTTCGACACTTTAGGTGCAATTGTGGATAAAATGTCATCAATGAAAGTTGTAGTGTTTTGGTTACATACTTTAGAGACTTTTCAACATATATATTACTAAAACATCCGTATCGTAGTTACGATACATACTTGCTAAAAATCCAAAATTGTATTATTTTGACTATTTCTAAGGATTTTCAAAGTGACGTTATTTTTATAACTAAACTCACAAACAAACATGTACTGGGGATATAACATTTTATAAATTACATACATGATGACATTATTGAACTACCTAAAACACATTATCACTCTAGGTTGCGGTTAGAGCATCGCGCATCGTTTTCCATGCACACTTGTAACGCATTACTTATTGCTTGAGGTGAGTATTCACGAACCCCTTTTTCTAACTATTTAATCGTTTTGGGGTGGATGCATGAATTATTAATTGAACTCTTTGAACTTTGTTTTGAACCGTAAGATATATACTTTGAACCATTTTGACTTGATTTTGAACACTTTGACCATTATGAACTCTTTTAACTTGTTTTGACCTTATAACTTGTTTGAACTCTTGAACTTGACTCAAACTTTTGAACTTAATGTACCGTACGTACTATGACCTAAAGTCTCCCCTGTCTACGGAGCAACAATATAAAATCTCCCCTGTCTACGGAGTAGCTTTGACTTAATAATATATGATAGTTTGTGAATGATGTACTGTTCGTACATCCGCAGTTGTTAGTCTCCGACTGGTTTGCCGTTCGCACTCCAGTTTATACGTACCGTTCGTACGGCTTCCTTGTGTGGAGCAGTAGGTAGTATGGATAGCGCTATTAGAGGTCGGCCAACCTCTCGTTCCCCTGTCTACGGAACACATATTATTTATTTTAGGAGCCTTGCCACATACTTTATTATATACTATGTGCCCTTATTGTGAACTATATTGACCACATGTACATGACTACTAGACGTACAACTTTTTACGCAATGGGTTGTGAACACACAGGTTACAAGTCTTGTATGGGCGAGACTTGCAACTGAGTGGATTGACAACGCCTTTGCCTTGTGGACTATTCTCAAAGACTAAAAACTTATACTCTCTCTTAAAGGTTTTCATATTATTTAAAACGTGTGTACTCACCAACTATTTTCATAGTTGACCCGTTTTCTCTCATGCATTTCAGGTGATCGCCAATAAGTGTTTTCATAAAGGTTATTAGAGGTCTTCACATGTCATTGCCGTTGTCGTCGTATACAAGATTTTATCTTTTGGAAAACTAAGTCTTTTGTTTTATTGTCGCTGTGGCTATAAAAACAAAGTTGTAATAATGTACTTTTCCTTAAATTTTAATTCTGGTATTGTACTATATCTCTTTTGCGATGTATATTGATTTCGTCGCACCTTGCGTTTCCGCCTTCGGCGGGGTGTGACAGATTGGTATCAGAGCTAGAGGTTATAGTGAATGCCAATTTTTCTAAAATAAAAATCGCAACTATAACCAAAATAACGTTTTTCTTACACACCGAAAATCATACGAGTCGACTAGTCCTAGCATTGCATCATTAATCCACAAGTATGCATAGCCTGATCACCTTTGTATAATTTAGGAAGAATCATGCGATGAAGGGAGTAGTAGTCTTAGATTATGTTTGGTCGGGTCTAAAGAGTCAGGTCACCTGAAATTGCATTAGTCGGGTGGGTATGCATAACCTGTTTTTATGTTCGCGTTTGTGTTACCGTAACTTATATATGCTTCTATATGTATACTTTCTCTTTGCTACTTTATGACTCGTTAGACTAAGCACGTCTTTGTTCCTGTCATTTTACGATCTCTATGTCGCGATTTTCGTTGCACCATCTGTCCAAGTTCACGACATTGATTAATCTGAGACCTAACGACATTGACCTTAGTTATATTTTTTTATTGGTTGATATGATTGGTGTAAGCAATTTCAAGATCGAGCAAATCTTTCAAAAGACTTTTTTTTTTCAAGGATGTTGAATCCTATCTTCCTGACAGATTGATTCCTAGCTTGATTCTAGTGACAGTTCTTGTCTGATGAGTTGCGAAAATCAAGCTAAGAGTCAAGTCGTTACTCAATTCGATTAGTTTAATCTCATGACAGTTCTTGTCTGATGAGTTGTGAGAATAAATTAGAATCGACAACCTAAAGGTCTTTTGAGGGCTATGCTCGAGATTGGGAAAGTTTGTATCATCAAATCTGACCATGAGAACATACGTCTTTAGAATGAACGAACTGAATCTCGAGGACGAGATTCCTTTTAAGGCTGGTAGACTGTAACAACTCGTATTTTTAGGTCATAATTTTAACTTTAAAATTTTACTATTCATTCTCATAAAGTTACTATTCACTATCGTAGTTTTTACTATTCACTATTTTCCGAAAAATTGAGTTTTACGATAATTAAATCACGTAACAGAGAGACCTCATTTTGTGCACCACATATGGACTAGTGTTAGTCTACTTATTGCTAAAACATTTATAGTAATATCATTTTTAGTTTTGGTCTTACTTGTGTTCACATTACTATTTATTTTATTTAATTAGATAAGCAAACTCTTTTACAGTATTTTTTTGTGCATGAACAATATTCCCGATGCTCCCAACAATGGTTCTAACATATTTTTACACTCATTACAATGTTACAAAATTTCAATTATTTTACCCAGTGTTTTAAATTCATTTAATTATATATATATATATATATATATATATATATATATATATATATATATATATATATATATATATATATATATTCTATATATATATATATATATATATATATATATACTTAAATATATATATATATATATGATAACTTAAGTATTTGCGAAACGATAATTATTTAAGCACTCGATACTTGTACAAATCACATTTTTATAATTTTTACATCTTCATTACACTTTATTTTGTTCTATTAAAATTTATTTCTAGCTAACTCAATACCTAAATAATAAATATCTACAATTTTCTTTACAATACAATATTACTACTTTGACTTTTTAGCCAAATCTTGAAATTTGTCAAACAAAATCACCAACTTATGATCTTGCACTCCAAGACCCACGCCTCCCATACTAATTTCCCATGAAATGTAGATATTGTTTTTAGATATTTTCCATTTATAACTAGCTACATTCTTTTTCACTTCATTCTTTCATAAACCATACCCAACACTTGTTCATCCTTTCTCTCTCTCTCTTTGAACGAACCAAAAACAGCCCCCATCACCATCAAAAATTCAATTTTCACTTGTTCTATTACTCTAGTATTGAATATCATAAGTTCCTTGTACTAGTTCATGGTTTATTTCACTTAAATAACACTTTAACCTCATCAAATCTCGAATTTTAATGGAGTTTGTGCAAGGATCTATTTGGAGGTCTTAAAAAGGTTTATAAAGGTTGTAGTTTGGTTGATCTAAGGTTTTTAGGATAGGTTTTTAATATGGAAGCTTAGTTTTGATTTGTGACTTCTAAAGTATAATGTTCTTGATCTTCTATACCATCATCACTCATTGTAAGCATGTTATCATACCTATTTTCATTCATTTTATATATTTCATAATGTTTTCCTATCACCTATATATGTTTGTGTGAAAGAAACCTGATTAGCATAGTTTTGGAAGTGATTTGATTAGTTAAAAGTGTTAAAAATTAAGTTTAGAAACATTTAGTAAAGGGCTGTCCTATTCTTATTTACACAGAAAAATGGACTTTTATTTTATAAGATTTGAGTAAAGAAAATGAAAATAGACTTTTTAACGAAAATGTAGTCATTGGAATGAATTAAATCGGATTTGTAACGAATAAGATACGATTTTTCTTAATATATAATCGATAACTATTTTCAGAAAAAATAATAGTTGCTGAATGGATTTTCAAGTTAGTAAAACCAAGCTTTAAAAGATAAACCGAGTCCCCGAGACCTCAAAATATATTATTATACTTGAATACCTTCGCGGGGATAGGTAGAACTTTAAAAACCGAGCTATAACGAAGTAGTTATGATTTAACGAAGTAACGACGAAAACTATTATTTTGACAGCTTTTCTATTAGTGAATAGTGACCAGTTTTTATTTTTAGAAATGGATTTTCGACACTTTAGGTGCAATTGTGGATAAAATGTCATCAATGAAAGTTGTAGTGTTTTGGTTACATACTTTAGAGACTTTTCAACATATATATTACTAAAACATCCGTATCGTAGTTACGATACATACTTGCTAAAAATCCAAAATTGTATTATTTTGACTATTTCTAAGGATTTTCAAAGTGACGTTATTTTTATAACTAAACTCACAAACAAACATGTACTGGGGATATAATATTTTATAAATTACATACATGATGACATTATTGAACTACCTAAAACACATTATCACTCTAGGTTGCGGTTAGAGCATCGCGCATCGTTTTCCATGCACACTTGTAACGCATTACTTATTGCTTGAGGTGAGTATTCACGAACCCCTTTTTCTAACTATTTAATCGTTTTGGGGTGGATGCATGAATTATTAATTGAACTCTTTGAACTTTGTTTTGAACCGTAAGATATATACTTTGAACCATTTTGACTTGATTTTGAACACTTTGACCATTATGAACTCTTTTAACTTGTTTTGACCTTATAACTTGTTTGAACTCTTGAACTTGACTCAAACTTTTGAACTTAATGTACCGTACGTACTATGACCTAAAGTCTCCCCTGTCTACGGAGCAACAATATAAAATCTCCCCTGTCTACGGAGTAGCTTTGACTTAATAATATATGATAGTTTGTGAATGATGTACTGTTCGTACATCCGCAGTTGTTAGTCTCCGACTGGTTTGCCGTTCGCACTCCAGTTTATACGTACCGTTCGTACGGCTTCCTTGTGTGGAGCAGTAGGTAGTATGGATAGCGCTATTAGAGGTCGGCCAACCTCTCGTTCCCCTGTCTACGGAACGCATATTATTTATTTTAGGAGCCTTGCCACATACTTTATTATATACTATGTGCCCTTATTGTGAACTATATTGACCACGTGTACATGACTACTAGACGTACAACTTTTTACGCAATGGGTTGTGAACACACAGGTTACAAGTCTTGTATGGGCGAGACTTGCAACTGAGTGGATTGACAACGCCTTTGCCTTGTGGACTATTCTCAAAGACTAAAAACTTATACTCTCTCTTAAAGGTTTTCATATTATTTAAAACGTGTGTACTCACCAACTATTTTCATAGTTGACCCGTTTTCTCTCATGCATTTCAGGTGATCGCCAATAAGTGTTTTCATAAAGGTTATTAGAGGTCTTCACATGTCATTGCCGTTGTCGTCGTATACAAGATTTTATCTTTTGGAAAACTAAGTCTTTTGTTTTATTGTCGCTGTGGCTATAAAAACAAAGTTGTAATAATGTACTTTTCCTTAAATTTTAATTCTGGTATTGTACTATATCTCTTTTGCGATGTATATTGATTTCGTCGCACCTCGCGTTTCCGCCTTCGGTGGGGTGTGACACATGCCGGCTTCTACCGTAGGTTTATCCAAGATTTCTCTAAGATTGCCCGGCCTATGACCCATCTCCTCGTGAAGGATGCTCCTTTCATCTTCTCTCCTGAGTGCATCGAAGCTTTTGAAACATTAAATAAAAAGCTTACAGAGGCACCGATTCTTGTTGCCCCCGATTGGGACCTACCTTTTGAGCTTATGTGCGATGCTAGTGATTTTGCCATAGGTGCGGTCTTGGGGCAACGAAACGCAAAATACTTTCAGCCTATACACTACGCAAGCAAAACTATGACCAAGGCTCAGAGTCATTACACCACCACTGAAAAAGAACTATTAGCTGTGGTGTATGCCTTTGAAAAATTCCGGCCATACTTAATCCTGACTAAATGCGTAGTGTATACGGATCACTCGGCTTTGAAGTACCTATTTGCAAAGCAAGATGCAAAGCCGAGGCTACTCCGTTGGGTTCTCCTCCTCCAAGAATTTGATATCATTATCCGTGATAAAAAAGGAGTCGAGAACCTTGCTGTTGATCATCTCTCACGATTAGAAAACCCTCACCAGGATGTGTCCGAGAAAAAGGAAATAAACGAAACATTTCCTCTTGAGACACTCAATGCGGTTGCTTTTCGTGGTGACTCTACTACCCCATGGTTTACCGACTTTACAAATTACCATGCGGGTAACTTCATCGTGAAGGGGATGACGTCCCAACAGAAGAACAAATTCTTCAAAGACATTAAACATTACTTCTGGGATGACCCCTATCTCTTCAAAATCTGTGCCGATCAAGTCATCAGACGATGTGTATACGGACAGGAAGCCGTTGATATTCTCAAGGCTTGCCATGCTGGACCCACCGTGGGCCACCATAGTCCTAACTACACCGCCAAAAAGGTGTTTGACTCCGGTTTCTATTGGCCCGCGATCTATAAGGATGCCCACGAGTTAGTCAAAGCTTGTGATGCTTGTCAGCGTCACGGGAATATTTCACAAAAGAACGAAATGCCACAAAATGCCATTCAAGTTTGTGAAATCTTTGACGTCTGGAGCATTGATTTTATGTGGCCATTCCCATCTTCTCGTGGAAACAAATACATTCTCGTGGCTGTTGACTACTTGTCAAAATGGGTTGAGGCAAAGGCCTTACCCACTAACGATGCCCGAGTTGTTGTGAAATTCTTGAAATCCCTCTTTGCTCATTTTGGAACTCCACGTGCCATCATTAGTAATCGCGGGTACTCACTTTTGCAATGATCAATTCGCAAAAGTCATGATTAAGTATGGTGTTACTCATCGTCTTTCTACCGCGTATCACCCACAAACAAGTGGGCAGGTGGAGGTTTCAAACCGTAGTATTAAACGGATTCTTGAGAGGACCGTAGGTGAAAACCGTGCTTCCTGGTCGGACAAACTAGATGATGCACTCTGGGCCTTCCGTACAGCTTACAAAACACCCATCGGGTGTACTCCCTACAAGCTTGTATACGGGAAGGCGTGTCATTTACCGATCGAGCTCGAGCACAAAGCCTACTGGGCCTTGAAACATGCAAACTACGACCTTCATAAAGCGGGTGATCACCGTAAGGTTCAACTCAATGAATTAAACGAACTTCGTGATCAAGCTTACGATAACTCTTTGATCTACAAAGAAAAGACAAAGAAGATTCACAACTCTAAGATTAAGAACCGCGTTTTCAACGTCGGTGACAGAGTCCTTCTTTTCAACTCAAGGTTAAAGATCTTCTCGAGGAAATTAAAAACCCGATGGACTGGACCATTCACTGTAGCTAAAGTATATCCATACGGGACTGTTGAGTTGTCTCAACCCGAAGGTCCCAACTTCAAAGTGAATGGTCATCGTTTGAAACACTATTTTGGAGAGGACATACCATGCATGGTTGTCCCGGATCTCCAAACTTTCCCCATGGACCAATGAATTCGGGGATCGAGTCAAGCTAGTGACTCGGTGAACAAAAATTAGCAAAATATGGGTTTTCACCCATATCTCTGACTTCTTTCTACTTTCTACCACTCTAGTGTGGGGGAGTGGCCTTCCCCACCTTTTGAAAAGTAAATATGTATATACTTCTCATCAAGTTTCAAAAAAAAATGAATAAAAATGTTTATCTGTACAGATAAATAAAGTGAAAAATAAAATCGATATTTCCACAGTTAGCTTCGAATATTAGCTTTTTCCGTTCAGAGATTCGGCATAATAGCCGGGACTTTGAATATTGAGGACAATATTCAATTCTAGTGTGTGTGTGGGGGGGGGGGGGGGGGGGGGGAATTTTTGCGAATTTTATCACATTTTACTTTCTAAGTACCCCCATTTTAGGCCTAAAATTTTTCAAAAAATTTTCACTTTATTTCAAAATTTTTGTGGTAATCAGTCCACCATGTCTAAATGACAAATGGATTGGCTAGTCCAGGAGCAAACGGCTCTTGGTAAGGACATCTCATACCCGTTGATGGCTTGCAATTTGCCCAAAATTGTATGGTAAATCAACTCGCCATATCCCATAAAGTGAATGAGTTGGCTAGCCCGCAAGATTATGGCTTGTGGTAAAGGCCGTGGAAAATCCATAATTGGTAATCAACTCACCAAGATGTTGACTTAGTCCATCAAGAGTTGGCTAGTCCAGAAGCAAACGGCTTTTGGTAAAGACTAATCAAATCCGTTGACAGCTGGTGATTTGCTCAAAATCACATAGTTTTTCTCAAAAGATTGCTAGGGACTAGCAATGTTTTAGTGTGGGGGATTGATGAGTGTGTAAATACTCATCATTTTTACCTTTTTTGAGCTGCCAAAACATCTAATAACACTCAATATTGAATCAAAATAGTGAAAATATCTCAGGAATGTGTTTTATATGTTTCAAATGCAAAACAATCAAAAACAGATGAAAAACGTACAAAGTTTGCAAAATTGGCAGTTTCAGTCCCTCAACTTTTAAAAGTTGTCAAATCTAGTCCCTGGTTGTTCTAAAAACTTGAAAAAGTCACCAAAGGACCTTTTAAATCAAAAAGTTACATAATTAGTCCTTTGGTGCAAAGTTTCACAAAATGTTAAGTTTAGTCCCTGAAGTTTGGAAAATTGTCAAAAATGGTCCCTGGGATATTAAAACTTTGAGTAAAACAAATTTTGTCCTTGTACTTCTCATATATGGCAGGATTGGTCCTTGGTTGCAAGTTTGCTAAAATTACATAACAGGTCCCTGGAGTTTGAAAATTTGGCAGATTTAGTCCCTGGAAAAGTCAAAAGTGAAATTTGTCATCATGGTCCTTATACTATTCAACATTGGCAAGATTGGACCTTATGACAAACTTTGGAAGAGTGCCAAATTACACCCCCAAACTTTTGGATAAATTACAAATTTGGTCCTTGTGATATACAAAACCAAACCGGACCCTTATATTACAAATAAACCAAAACCAAACCCAATCCACAAACCAAAGCCCACCTTTTTTATTCTAAGCCCAAAATAAAACCAGCCCACCCACACCCCCGTTTTATAAAACCAGGGTCAAAGGTTTGACCCTCAATCAAACCAGGTCAAACAACCACCCCTTTCCCTCCCCCACACCACTTGCCAGTCAAATCACCACCACCCCACCATCCCTGTCCAATCCACCGCCCAAACCACCACTCTCACCTAATATAACAACCGCATTTAATGCCTCCCCCCTCTAAATGGTTTTAATCAGAGCAAATTGCAAAAATCTTTTTTCCCGCCAAAACACGTGGAGGGTTGTGATGAAGTTTCAGTGATCCAATGGCCCTAATTTATGATGGGAAATGATCAGAGAGATGGAGAAACCCTAATGGAAGGCTATATAAAGAGAAGATTGCAAGAAGTATAGTGTATTAGTTATTATCTTAATTTTTAGGTCGTTTAATTGTAATTTCAAATTCTAGTTGCTATTGTTGATCAAAAAAGCTTGTACTTTGTTTTAGTATTGTAACTTCATCTTTTCTTAATCAAATTTGCAAGTTTCAGTCCATCTCTCAGTTTCAATATTTAAATTGGCAAATTCCTTTTTAGCTTAATTATGGTCTAAATTAGTATCTACTGTTTCATAAGCTCATTTAGATAAGTATAACTTAGTAACTAAACATAAAAACAAAGAAAAAATATAAAAGAGGAAAAATCAGAACCTAAAGAACACAAAAACAGGTTACCTTTGCATTTGAGTGGAAAGCTAATGGAAGTTGCCTGCAATGGAGGGGTAAGAAGGACTTATACATAGCTTGTTTACAAGCTAGGAGCTTGTGGCTGCCCATTTGGGAGCCCTTGTTTAGCTAGGGTCTCAAGTGAGTTCAATATTTCAGTTTTTCTTTGATTTTTAATTCAGTACTGTAGCATAGCTTATTTCCTGCTTATTTGTGCTTCTTCAGTGTTCAATAGTTATAATCTAGCTTGAAATCAGTAGGTTGTTTGTTGATTTCCATAGTTGTTTAAAGTTCATAATTTGGCAGTTAAATTAGTCCACTTAGTAATCTTGGGTATTTGTTGTTAAAACCAGTGAACAGGTGTTTGATTCAGCTTAACTTAGCTTAAGTTAAGTTCTAGAACCAAGTTTGTGGTCTAAACCCTTGGATCTCTTTGAAACCTATAAAATTAGTCCTTGAAAGGAGTGTTCGGTTCAGTTAAATACTTGGTGTTTTAGTTTATGTGTGGTGTTGTTTTCTGATGGTACATGACCACTAGGATCATATAGACTAAGAACATCCATAAAAACTTGGCCTTGTTTCACCAAAAGTCAAAATCACAACTCAATTGGTTTAAGCTTATAACTGTGTTGGTTTTCAAGTAGTATAGGTATTAATTTGGTTCACAAGTGTGAGTTTTAGCTTTATTAAGTCTTATTATAGCTTAAGTAACTTAAAACAGTCAATAAATCAAGATCAAATCTCATCAAAGTCAACCTTTTACAAAATCTTAAAAAGTCAAAAATTGCCTTCATCTCAAAAAACCAAAATTTGGAGTATTTATTGTGATTTTTGTGTTGAGTTTGAGACTTTGAGATTTTCAGTAATTAAAGTGTGTCACCTAGTGTACAAAATCCTATACTCAGCTTATTTTTAAGAATTTTGTACAAGCTTGTGCATTAGCTTAAAGTTACCTGCAGGGCAAACACTTGCCCTGTGCACAAATTTTGATCTAATTTCCCAAAGCTTTAGATTCTTCATTAGTGGGACCCACCTTTGGCTTATTGACTTTTTGGAAAGCCATACACCCCATCTTGATAAGTCAAGGCTTATTTCAGCCTTTTGAGCTTATTTGATTGGGCTGCAAGCCTCATCCATTTTGGCCATTGTCTGAGTCAACACTGACTACTCAGTGTAAGACCCCAACTTCATACCCTCACCCAAGCTTCATTAATAAGCAATAAGCCCTGCTTATTGGCTTATTGGGTAGCCTACCAGTCCACCTTCATAAGTCAACCTTTAGTTTGGACCCCTGATCTCTTTTGTGGACCCCACATTGGTCCAAAACTACCCATCTCAGGACTGTTTGGTCTGAGTATAAGCTTAAGTGCTTATTTGTGATTATTTGCTTATTCAGTGTACTTGTTTGGTTCCTATTTGCTTATTTCTTGTTGTTAATCATCTGTGCATGCTTAGTTTCTCATTTCCTAGCTTTTTCATAGTAGCTTAAGTCCTAATAAGCTATTTGTTCATAGTTTGGAAACAAGGGGGTGCACACAACTTATTTTTAAGCTAAAACATAAGTTGTTTCACAAAAGTTTCTTATTTTCATCTTATTTTTAGTTGTGAAAAAGAAAAACACCAAAAATCCAAACATAAAATTAGTGATAGCTTTTATTTAATAGATTCTATCTTTTTCATTTTTCATTTCAGCTTATTAATAAGCACTTTTCCATTTTTATAATTTTCTTAATTTTCTTGTACCTTTAAGTATTTAAAATAATTTTCTTAGATTTTTCCTAAACAGTTTACTATTTATTAGAATTAAAAGTAGTTTAAATAATTAAATAGGTAATATTAGTAATTAATTAGTTCTCTTAAATTTTTATTAACAACAGTAGGTTTTTATATTTTTCTTAGGTTTTATAAATTAGTTAAGACTTTTAGAAAATATATTTTTAATTTCTACTATTCATTTTCTAATTTTCTTATTTTAATTAGTTAAATTAGATTTAAATTGATTAAAAGGTAAATAATTAGTAGATTAGTCTAAAAATAATTTTTAGAAGTTTTTTATAATTTTGTAGGATTCCTGTGATGGTTAATTAGTTTTATAAATTTTCTCAAAATTTTCTAAGTCATTTAGGTATTATTAGTAATTTAAAATAATTTAATTATTTTAATTAATATAAATAGTTTTTAATTAATAAAAAACTCATAAAAAGACAAAAATATTTATTTTTATTTTTTATACTTTCTTCAAGTTCATTTTAAGGTTTAGAAATTATTTTTGCAAATTTTTAGTTTAATTTGTAATCTTTATAATTTTTAGTTAATTTAAATTAGGTTTAAATTACATTTTAAATAGTTTTAATTAATTAATTAATATTTAAATATTAAAATAATCATTTTTGTAATTTCATTTTTATTTTAAATTTTCTTTTAATTTTAAGTTTTCAAAAGTTCACTTGCACCCCCTGTAGTTTGTAATCTGATAAAACCCATTTTTCTGTTTGTTACCTGATTCCAAATTGTGAATTTGTGCATATATCTGTATATCTGTTATTTGCGAATATTATATCATTGTGCAAATACCAAAATATCAGTAGCAAAATCAATTCTTAATCATCTTGGCTACTGTCCTCAGTGCCACTCATTCCCATAAACGTTTTCCAAAAGCACTATTTCAATCTTGCTGGGACTTAACGACCCGGGGACACACTATACTATCACCGGAGAATTGGAACGGAACTGTCTTTGACTTATTGACCTTGGTCAATAATATCTGACTGTTTCGGGACCAATCATAAGCATACACAGTGTGATACACTTATTGCACAATATTACCAATCTTTTTTCTAATAAAATAAAACCCCTAATGGGGACTTTTTCATTTCAAAGAAATCAAATCATACCTTATTTAGTAATTTTTTTATTTATTAATTTTTTAAAAATATTTTAATACTAAAAAAACGTCTAAATATTTCTTAATTTAGCTAATCTTTAAAAAAAACGTCCTTAGAAATCAGTTGTAGAAAAAAGCCCGAAATACAAATGTCCTTAAAATTAATTAATTGATACTTTTGGACCAAAATTGTAAATAAAAAAGCGCGGAACTCCAAAATCAATTATATCATCTTATTCTTACGTTTTTGTCCCATAACCACACCAACCCAAAGAAACCCTTCCTGACTAAGAAACTATAAGAACGATGAAGATGGTAACAGTAATGCCTACTCCTTAAAACCCACCGGCATCATCTGGTATCTTTCGATTTGTGTTTAATGAGATTTTTGTGTTAATTGAAAGTTTTATGCACATGGACACATGGTATGATCTTTGTTATAAAGTGTTTTTGTTTTTGTTTTTTTTTGGTGTTTATTATCAAGTTTGATGCTTTGAGCTTAGAGTGCAAATATAGATATGTGGCTTTGCAAGAAGTATCGAATCAGCTGTGTTTGATCTATTTGGCTATGATTGTACTAATAAATTAATAATAATAAATTAGTATTAGGTGAGTGTACACTCATGTTCTGAATGGTTAAGGGTACATATGCCTATGTCAAACTGCATAAACGAATAAGACACTGTGTGCACTGATCTGCCTTGATGGCTGTATATAGTCGAGATTTGTCATATTCATCATGGTATTTCAAACTACTGCTTTAGAGCTGTAAAGTGTAATACTTTGGCTTAATTGATTTCATATGAATCTTTATAATCAATGATAGTAGGCTTTACGGATTTTGGACTCTTTGTAAAGGTAGTAGGCATAAAGTAGAGGTCGGGAGGGGTCTTCTAATGATGAATTGGTGGGTATGGTTATTATTACTATAACAATTAAATAATAAATTGAAGAAATAACTTCATAAAAAAGTCGAATTGGTGTTAAAACTAACTGTCAACATGTATTTTCATGTAGAGATGGATATTTAAAGTTTATATGTCCGTGTATGAGTTCTCTATGTCTACTAAAAAATGTGAACTTATTCAAGCTATTAGGATCTAAACGACTGAGAATAAAATAAGTATGCTGATAATTATTATAAATATGTAGAATTATAAATATTTGTAATCTTAAGCATGGTTATCTAATTAGTTAGTCAAGTTCCTATTTTAATGAGAAGAATGCACATCCAAACACCCATGTTATTAACTGATTCATGTTCATATACTAACTGACTTCCATTATATTTGTACAGTATGATCAAGATTACTTTCCTGGTAGGTGGAAAATATGAAAAGATACTTTCTTCTACTCCCGTTTATTCAATAAAACCTTAACTGCCATTCAAAAAAATAATAATAAATAAAAATAAAAAAAAGAGTTGGTAACGGGCCAAATGGGTTTGGGTTAAATTGGGTCTTTTTAGTATGGATCAAAATGGGTCGGTCAACGACTACAAAGTACAAGTTTTTGAGGTCGTCTAATGAGGATCATATATTATTTCTCTTTGCAGCTAATGCGTTTAGGTTTGCAAAGAAGCACGAGAAAGCAAAACTAGCCTTTGATATAGCTTAAAACGGACAATAAATACTCGCTTCTTGTCATTTAATGCATAAATTAAGCTTGCTTTTTCTTTTAGAAAATCATTTGTGTTGACAATTGTTTAGTCTTAACGACAATTATAGTGATTGTGATGTTTATTTGGGCCTAGATGTACATTACGTTGCGTTGGTTACTTGGTTTATAACTTTATATAGTGGTATGATGAATTGATCCCACTTTTAGGGAGTCTTTGGGTAAGTTTATTATAGAAGCGTTAATACTTTTTGTGTTTGGCTAAAGCTATTAAATGCTTTAATGGTTTTCACATAAGCTTATTCCCATGAGATTATGACTTATTTATGTCTAAAAATAAAGGTATTGATCATTATCTTAAATGCAATTTTCAAAACATGTATAAGCTCTTAAACCTAAGCTTACCCAAACAGCCTCTTAGTAATATGTGACCTAAGAAGTCATGAGTTAGGTGTTGGAATAACTCGTGAACCATGAAGGATGTAGGAAGTGAAGAATGGATCTTCTTTTATGGCTCCATGAAACATAGGACAACAGGAAATGATGAGAGGTTGAGGCATTGTTTGATGTAGTTTGTGAAATGTGAAATGAAATACAGAACCTTAAGGGTTTGATAAACTATTTAAGGCTTGAAGTCTTGGTTAGCAGGTCGGAAATTCAAATCCATTAGGTGCTATTAACTCCGTATTTTGCAAGGCCACGGGCTATAAGAACACAAAATATATATGATACTCTTTAGCCTCTTATAAACTTAACATTTGGTGATATTAACTATATTGCTTTTTTAATATGTTATTAGAGCATCGATGTATTGCAGTAGGTCATTTGAATTTGATTCATAAGTATTAAACAAAAATTATAATGGATTGTTACCAATTAGAAAATTACATGTAACGTACAACTATTGAGATAGTTTGACAAAGTTCCCATTAAAACACTGCATCTAATATATGCCTATTTTTCTATGCATCTGTTCCACTAAGTACTCTATAACAATTGTATTTTTTATTTAACTTGAAACTCAAGCTAACTGTGTGCTTATTATCGTGGCAGAAAAAATAAGATAGCCGGTTCTTGGAACAGCAATTTTTGCTGCAGTGGTTGGAAGCCAAGCCATCATCACCGGAACGTTCTCTATTATCAAACGGTGTTCAGCGTTGGGTTGCTTTCCAAGGGTCAAAATCATCCACATGTCACCTACTAATAAGCATGGTAAAATGACGCAACATGTACACAATAGAATTTTTAACTAACTGAGTTAATCATATAAACAGTCCCTGATTCGTATTCTTTCTAATTTTTACCACCAGTAATAATGTTAGTTTTCAATTTATCGGGGCAGGTTTAGCGGATATTACGATGATATGTTATTTTCCCCATTTTTTATTTAATATTTTTTCTTTCTTGCTTCATTTTTTAATGGTTATCGAAAATTCTAGAAGGCATATGTTTTTTATTGAGGCAACAAGTTGTGGGATGGCCTCCAATTCGATCTTTTTGTAAGAACATCATGGCTGTTAGACAAATAAAGAACGAAGAAAAAGTAAATCCTAAGTACCGGGTTGCGTTTATGTAAAGGTTAGCATTGATGGAGCTCCTTACGAGGAACATGGATCACGAGATCTATTATATCTATTTGGATCTTTATTCAGCTCATTAAAAGATGTTTAGCTCCTTTACACTTGGTAATCTCTCTTGAATTTTAATGCATTTTAAGTTATTCCGTGATCTTTCATGTTACTTACATATTTAGAGAAATACTTTTGGCAACTAAACTAAATTGTGTCGATATTTGAGTCCAAAAAACATGTATACAGAAGTAAAGTTGATGTGTGCTGGTGCTATTGATTTTGGTGACCATAAACACAACACATTGGTAAACTGAGCACTTACTGTGACATTTCTAAAATTTCATGTCATTTATTTTAATAGTTATTATTCAACTATCTATATATATTTTTTTTATTAACTTCATCAGAAGTTATCCGTGTACATCCAATTCATTCAATCACAACTATACTATGTCCACTCAACACTTTTTATGATTTATTGTTTTCTTACAATCCTATTTTAAAAGTCATAATTAACTTTTTCCAATTTTACATAAACCTTGCACCTTCTACGTTTTACGTGATTTAAATTTTACATTTTATGATATTAACAACGTGAACCAACCTTAGACTATGATAATTTTACATATTTTATGCATTTAAACCAATTTTCATATTTACAAGTGAGTTTTATACTTGTCGTTTCATTTTTATAGCTTACGTCACTTTTATCAGGAACCAGTGTCACCAAACGTGTTTTCGACTCACGATTTTATTTTTGACGATGTTTAAACACTCCGATAAACCCAAGGCTCTCATGAAATATTAAAATTAGCCATTTTAACACTTCATAACAATTTCAAAATATTTTTATAACACTTTTCTAAAATTCACGTTTTCAAGTCACCCGGTATTGTGTAATTCGCGTTTTTATGACCGTCCACTTGATTTAAACCTCACAAACACACTAATACACCAAATATTAATCAAATATCAATAAAATTTGATTTTGGCTTGCCTTGGGACCCCCAAAACCGTCCACCCTCTTTAATACCATATCATTTCACACTTTATCATTTTTCAAAGAATCACTCATTGAATTTTACATGCAAATCTCACCTAAAACATAAAAACCATCAAAACACCATAATCAAAACACCATAATCTCAGCCTTCAATTGATCACAAAATCATAATCACAACACCCTCTTGAAGACCCTTGAAGAAAATGACACTTTGAAGCATGGTTTTGAAGATTTTCTTATAGTTTCTTGGTGTTTTCATGGAGTATTCTTGAAGTCTTCATCAAAGTTGTTTAAAAGTTCTTTTCACCAGCCCACAAGCTCCATTAGAAGTGTAGAAGAGAAGGTCCAAGCTTGTGGTGGTGTCCCTTAGTCGTTTTTAATCAAGCCCTAGAAAGGTTATTAGTGATTTATCACTCCTTGTAAGCTAATCTCATAATCCTCTTTGATTTTGTCACATGAAAATGATTTTGGTTATTTAATTAATTATGGGTTTTCTGATTTTGATGAGTTTTAGTGTTCTTGAGTTGTTTGTGATGATTAGTGTGGCATTGCATGATGATTGATGATGTTTTGGATGAGTTTAGAATAGGTTTAGTTGGATTTGATGGGACTGTTTTTACATCAGTAGAAAAACGTGGGTTTTCCCATTAAGTTTTGACCTGGAGCCTATGATTAAATTACATTTTTAGATAGATATAGGTCTAAGATTCATGTGGCGAGTTGGAGGAATTTTTATCTCCTCCGGATGACCAAGTTATGCCCAAATTAGTAAAACTAGTCAAAATAGGAAACTTGCAGATTGTTTGTGTGTTAATGGTAAATTTTTGGCTTAGAGCCTACGGAATCTTTTCATAAATGAATAGGTTAATATCTCAGGTCCTAGTGGCGAGTTGGCCGGAAAACCAACTATTCCGGATGGTCGAGATACGACCAAAACCGTGAAAACATATTTAGTGTGTACCCAGAAATTGTAATGCAGATTGTTTTACTTGTAAAGAATTATTCTTGAACTAGAGGCTACTGGCTTTTTACATGGGTGAAGGGTAAAACAAATGAGGACCTTGTGGCTAATTAGAGGGTTTATCAACTCTTCCGGATGAATTAGTTATGGCCGTTTTGCTAAAATTGATCCGTTCTGAACTACTGTTTGAAAAAGGAGTTTAACTCCAGATTTTTGTTCTATAATATTGGGTTTTAAAACATGGCTCAGTAGTAGACATCCTAGGCTAACACCTCCAATTGGTCTCACTTAAATTGCTATCATAGTTTAGGATTTATGGCCATTTTTGTAAGAGATTAAAATTCAGAAAATATCATAGGCTGGATGTTCAGGGGTAAAATAGTCTTTTCACATGATTCTGAATCTTTCAGAAGTTGAGGCCTGGATTTTTGAAAACTAGACTCAAAGGGCTTTCCAGGGGTGAAGGCCTTGTATTCATATCATTTATAAATTAGGAGTTAAGGGTCTATAAAATAGAGTCAAATCCAGAATTTAATATTTTACGTCTTGTCTTGAACTCTAAAACGTGTAGATACACATAGGTAAGATAAGAATTGAGGGATGAAACTTAGTAGGTGTTTTATTACCTATAAGACCTGTCGAACATCAATCTTAGAGTGAAAATATCTTGGGCTAAGTCTTAGTGCAATGCCATGCTTATCTCGGAAACATATCTTGTGATCATTTGATTTACTTTTTCATATCGCTCTTCTTTATCATTCTAAGTCGCGTCACGTCTTTTAGGTTGTGCTTAGACGCTTCGCACTCATCCGAAGATCCATTTTACTTCTGATCTTGTTGCTCTTAAGGTGAGTTCATAGCCTCGCTTTTTACTTATTTAAACGTTTTATAAACCTCTCGAGGGGGATACATGCTAGTTTTACAAACGGAATACAAGTAGTTTCACGATTATATAATTATAGACATTGAGTACCTTTGCCATCAAGTCCCTAATTTCATGAACCGTTAATTACGTGAGTAAACGCTAATATTATAGATATGCATATTTAGCCTGGCAGGCCTGTCCGGGTGAGTAGCGCTCATTTGACAACTGTGGGTCAAACAGACATATAATATTGAGAATTGAGGTAAATGGCAATTGAATACCTTGTGAGGGGCATTTAAACTTGGCCAAGGTTCGGTGTCATGAGCTCAATGCTATAAATCTTATTTCCCGACTTGTATTTGTTACATGTCAACTTAAATTATGGGCGTATAACAACGTAGCTCATCGTATTTTAAACTGATTTATCTTGTATTCAACTGATTACATATTAAACTCTATGAATTCACTCAACTTTATGTTGACTTTTTAGCATGTATTTTCTCAGGTATTATTTTGCTAGCTGAGCATTGGGAGCAATCGGAGTCGCGTGGATGTCAAATATTGAAAGACTTGTTTCTACACATTCGATAACTTTTTATCTTTAAAATATACATATGTGTCATGTTTTAATTCTTGTAACTTAACTTTTAAATAGAAATTGTTGGGACCTTTGTACTCTGATTTATCAAATCGAATGTGACATTTTATTAAAAGTCTCTTTTGAGGTCGTTTTATGTAAACTGTGTGTATGAACTATGAAGTGACACCCAAATTGATATTCCGCTGCATTGTAAATTTTGGGGGTGTCACACTTACCTTATTATATATATATACACACATTAGTTAAGCATCACATTTTAGTTAATCTGATTCTAAGGTAGCACGGCTTTTCACAACTAAAATCACATACATTGTTGACTGTTCTGAATAATATGTTTTTAAAATCACATACCTTTTAATGAGCGAGAGAGGTAGATTACTTAAAAGCATAAATATGCTTCTATTATATGCATATAATCTGTCAGCTATAATTAGCACATGCCACATACGTATGTAACCCTATGAAAACTGACTTTTTGTTAACATTGTTTATTTACCATCACAACCACAGCTAAGCTGAGAGTGGCTGAGAAATTGTACTTGGTAGAAGTTAGTCAAGGTAAAGAGCCATCATACAAGGGAATTACAAGTGACGGCTCTACAAAGGCTGATAGGCTACTATATATTATATAGTGTTTCCAAGAATGAAAATTTTGAGAAAATTAGGAAAGTGGAGAAAGTTAAGACTTGTGTAGAGGACTAGATGGTTCACTTTGCAAGGCTTTATAAAGATCCTGTGGGTTTTTGAATCTGATACATCATATATATCACTATTCCACCACCCGTGACTTATTCTTCTTATATCGTAGGGAAAGAGACTTTGACATGCTAATCGTAAAAGGTATATCCATAAATAAAGTTTACTAAACAACCAACAAGAAACTGACTACCTAATTATACAACAAAACATGGCAGAAAATAAGCCTACTAAGCGTAAATGCCTTTAGCAAACTACCATGTAGGACTCCTAACGTATATATAGTTCTTGAAGTATGAGATGCTTAAGAAGTTCAATTTATTCTTACGGATTATGTTGCTAAACCAACAAGTAGGGACACTATATGATGAATCACATTGTAAGTTTCTTGGCAACTACCATGAGATATTGAATCTAGATTAACAATGGTGGTTGGCATTCTGTTTAAATATACTAAGGATGCAATAAAACTAATTCTGAATATTGAATTATAGTAAGTCATTTAGATGCAAGCCCTTAAAATACGTACTACTTGCCAAACATGTACAAATCCAATTGTGGAATTTGTTTATTTTTCATGTCACTTTACAAAAGCGCTAATTCCAGTAGGAAGTTAGGGTTAGGAAATATAGTTATGCATTCCCAATTTCACATCATGTTCACTGAATCAAAAATCATGAACATTAAAGTGGTATGTTTGTTCATTTATACAAATTATGCACCTGATTGTATTTCTACACATAAGGGCAAAAGACTAAAAGAGTTATTAGTGGTGAAAGATACTCCTTGATTTGTTCATGCATAGATAGCAGTAGATATAGGCGATGGTCATATTTCTTTAATATTCAAGTATATCTTATTTTCTGAATTAATCTTCAACACTATAATTTATGTAATATCCATTTTGATTCTGTATAGTAACTTAAGCAAGTAGATAGCAGTAGTTATAATACCCATGCATGCACGGGGTTATAAAAGATATGTCAAGGCTTGCTGTGAATTATATGTAAAGTATTGGTGGCAAGATTTTGGTTTGAGAAATGTAATTTTGTACTAAAGACAGACAGACAGTCCCTATGGTCTATCCTTCTGAGATTCTTTTCAATAATATATTTACAGATTTGCTTAAGATTATTTAAAGAACTTTTTAACCGCTCGAAGTTAGGCTATAATAGTAAGATTATAAGTCATAATAATTGTAATTAGTTTCATTGGGATTATTGGTCATTTACGCTTGTATTTTTGAGCTATATTTGCGAGAAATTTTTTACCTATATACCTCTTTTTATCATGTCAAAGCAACTGATTATTTAAAGCATTGCTGAATTTCAACTCCTCTTTGGCTCACTTGATAATCTTGAAGAAAGAAAGAACCGGCCGAGTAAGGTTCAAAATGTGGCTAGAAAAAGGAACCCACACAAAATTGAATTGTAGAAAGAAGTCTTGAGGAAATGGATAGCCTCAGAGCCCAAACATGAAGAGAAGTGGCGACTGATTTCAGAAGTACTCCGTAGTAGAGAATTGATACCAACCAGTGGAAGCCTTTTTTAATGGGTTACAAATGATTTGCTAATGTGAGTTTTGAGTTGACAATATGGGTCAAAAGGGTATTGTAGATTGACATTTGGCTGTGTCCAGTCATTCTATATGTCTTTTTGCTCTTTGCTGTCTGCTCCCTTAGTGAATATAATTTCTCAGTGGGCTGAAATTAAAGTGTGTCTGCAGGTGTTGAATGGCTCGTGTATGTCTCTCGCATGGATGTCTGCTATGTTTGTTTATGAATGGCCAAATAAAATATTGCAAGTGGCTGTGTATTCAATAGTCAAGATTGGTATGTGATAGTGTCAGTAATACCATAAAAGTGAGTGAGGTATATTGTTGTTTTCTATTCTAAGTCATCATGTGACAGTTTAGTGCAGGTCCTAGATTTCTTAAGGACACTTTTTGTCCGTTGTACTCTTCTTTTTGAACTCTTGGGTTCCTCCGCCTTTTAATTTGTTTGATTAATTGGGGTGGGATGTCTTTTATTTGTATGTTGTCTCCGTTGCTGGTTTATATTATTGTTGACATTCTAAAAAAAAATCTCACTTTTTTTTTCCAAATACTTATGTCTCTGTCATGTTGACTTTTTTTTGCTCATATATCCTTGACTTTGTCTTCTTTGGATGTTTTAACCCTAAATTTTGGTTGCTACAGGACTTTTACTATGATAATCTTAGTCAAATTCGGAGTGGATAAACAAAGAAACAGACATGTTAGCATATTTTCAATAGAGATCAAAATAATAACAATTCGGTAATCATGAAAGAATAGTAGCTGTTAGAAAATACCATATGTTAGTGGTGAGAGATATATAGGAGTATTTATTATGTTGCATGATAAATATAGGGGCTCCAGCTATTCAGATGGTCGAGACTACTTGTCTCCAAAGGTACCTCAACAAAACTTTTCCAGAATTGGCAAGAGTATCTTCACACGGATTTACGAAAACAGTTATACACAATATAGCATATACGATTTAAACATAACCCACACTAACCGATTTATGCTGGAATTTAAATTACAACTTGGTCAAAATACATTATTCAAAAAATTAGTAAAAACCCCGCGCGTGCGCGGGCATTATAACTAGTACTAATTACAACAAAAACTGCATAAAGTACTTAATAAAAAAACAAACATAAGAGGCATATAAAATTTTGGTCCTTGACACGATTGCCATAAAATATTAGGTACTTATTATATTTAAGAGTAAAATACACCGTTCATCCCTAAACTTGTCAAAAAACATCCCGGAGTCATATTTTGGCATTTTAGTCATCCCGAGTTCATTTTTCCAAGTTTTTATGTCATCCGAACATTTTGGTACGAATATTTACAACACAAGTCTTAATTAGTTACATAATTTTTTATAGGTCAAACTCAATTAAATGCATCTTTCAAAATCTCTAAAATTTTGAAAAACCAAACATAATTTCATATATTTTTAGAGCTTCTATTAAACATGATAGATGCTCGAACCACTTACAAACAATGCAAAAAGGAACTTACCTACTTCTACAAAACTAAACATGTGCGTACATGTGCAAATGTCAAAACTTTGGCCAACAATAAAAAAAATAAAACAAAACTAATTAGAGAGGCTAATATGCTCTACTAAATTATATCAGAAAAAAATATATAATAAATAAATAAATAAATAAATAAAAATAAATAAAATCATAAACAGAAGCTCGATAACTATCTATAACATTTAATCCAACCGAACTATATGATGTTCATTCCATTTTTTTAAAACCAATACTCATGGTTAATTTGAAAGTACAAAATCATATAAATATGAACAATAAACCCACTTAAACAATAATTTCTACACATAATTATTTAAAATATTCATTTAAAGTAATTTTAATGTCAATTTTTTGTTTGGTTATGAAGACTTTAAAATTTTGAGAATTGCATATACACAAAACATTTATCATCTATGTATGTATTTTAGTAAAAGTTTAGTGAAGTTGTGATCATTATGCTGATAAACCTAATTAAAAAGAATCGTACATGTTAAAGTACGAAGATTTTCACATGATTAGTATGAAAATGTGTATGTTTTGAATATCGTAATTTATATTTTTTAAACAATGTCGTATATAGATTTCCTAATCATATATTGCGCGGACTAGTTTATATATCTCTATTATTTTACCGGTGGTAACCCTTTTACCCAAAAAAGATTTATACATCTCTATATATACATGTTATATAACATTCCAACGAATATTACACAACATATACTGACTAGTAAATATTTTTCACCGCCAATCATCACAACCTCATAATACTACTAACTACTGTTTTCGTATCTTCATTGCATCGTGATGCATAAGTACTCGTCGTACCAAAAGCTAGCCACGGTCGAAGTTTAAACTCGGAATTTTATCGTTTAGTGGGTCTTTGGCGAGGACATTAGCGAGGACATTAAATGTCCTCGCCAAAAGTTCGTCCCATGGTCTCTTTTTTCTTGTAGTGAAAAACCAGAGAATTTTCATACCACCCCACTTGGTTTTCAGTTAGACTACCACGACTACCAGAAAGTACAATGATATCCATATTGTCTCACGAAACCACTCAGCTGAGGGTAACGAAACAGAAGGTAACAACTTGTGTGAAGTGAAGTGAAGGAACAAGCTATTGATACTTGCTCTATTTATCAATATGGTGTTTGTCCCATGCAGGGGCGTATCTACCTTGATGACTGGCCTGGTATGCACGTGCATACCCCTTCTAAATTCTTAGTAGCGTAAAAGAAATTTGATTTTTCCGAAAGTTAGTACAAAATACATTACAAATTGATGAGTGCAAACCCTCTAAAATATTCAAAATTTGTCGGTGCATACCCACAAACTTAAAATGAAAAGAAAAGAAAACGAAAAAAAAGACTGGTAATATTGAGCAGGTCAGCGTTGTATTGAAGAAGAAGGTTAAATAGTAAAGATAATGAGGTATAAACATCTTTTTTCATGACTAGACATGTAAAGATAATTACTTATTACATTGAGATTTTTGTCTATGGCCCGACCCACTTAAACTACAACTGATGCATACTAATTTTTATCATTTTATTGTTGTTACCTAGTGTTTTAACATTTCCTTTACTTCGTTCAAAAAATAAAAATTTCCTTTACCATTGAAGAACTAGTATATTAAAACATTTATGAAGACTGTTGTTTATTAAATTTTTAGATGTGGAATTGTATAAACGTTAAAAAAAAGTACGGAGTTAACATTAACTTAGTTTTTTCATACTTGTTATGTTACTCCAAAATATTAATTGAGATATACTTTTATCTTATTGGATCAACACCACAACGACAAACTTTAATTAAAATGCTTGAATATGAAAATAAATTCAGTCGTATAAACCGAACTTGATAAACCATACCGACTCTAATATAGAATTCAAAATGTGAAACAATCACTCCCAACCTGAACTCTGATAACCCGACCCGTAAAATGCAACTCAAAAGTCGAATTTGTTAATAACTCTACCAAAATAGTGCATACCCTAACCCAAATTCCTGGATCCGCCACTCGTCCCATGTACAAAGAATGTAGAGACCAGTGATAAGGGAAAGGCTATCTTGGAGTACAAGCGGCGGTTAATACATCTATGGTAGCATATTGGCGTCGAGAAATCTGTTGAACCAAAGTCAACACCACTTATGTGCCCCTCTTGAATGTGTAATCACACAAATGGTAAGAGATGTATTTATGGGAAACAGATTGAAAATTTACCCGCACTTAAATGGGTCGAAACACAAGTAGCATGTCGGGCAGCTACCTCAGTGAACTAAACTTCAGCTATGTGTGCAAGCGGGCAAAGAAGAAGAGATGCATAATGTAAGTATCAAAGAACATTTTCAGCAATCAAATATGTCATTGCTTTAACATGATAGCGTCACCTAATTGCTGATATATATTTCCAAAGATAGAAACCGCAGCAAGGTTTATTATCTTACTGTACACATCGCCATTTCTAAATACAACCAATCTATTCTTAATCCGTTGTAAAACCCAAAAAAAATCTACAAACAGGTTGTAGAGTTGTAGCGAATTTACAGTTTGCTTGTATAACAGTAAATGATTTCTACTCATATACATTTCATTAAACACCTGGTGGGTGTCTCCTACACAAAAGATGGAATATGCACGGTTACATATGAGCTAATAAAGATTACAATCTACAGGAGACAGGGGACATGTAGTTTGACATATAAACAAACACTTTTGTTATTGGACTACCACGACGTGCTAATATATCCAACCCGCCCACCCAAGGTGATGGCCCCGCCATGTTGTGATAAAGTTGGGAGGTCTTGTAACATACTCATGTTCCATATCCCCTCATAACCTTCATCACAAATTAGTCTTACACCACACTCCTTCACTTCAATATCTTCATAAATCTCTCCAAAACATAATGTAACAAAATTCTTTGCACTCTTCCAGAACTCTGTATACTTCGTATAATGCAACCATACCCTATATGACTCATTGATTTCTATTGAATTCACCAACCATCCTCCTAAAACAGCTCCATCAAAGTTCTTTATATGGCATCCAACATGTCGGCGAGTATTTTTTAGCTTAAAAACAACGCACGTTCCAAATCCCCTAAACTTATCCCAGCACCAATCTGATGGCAATTCGACCTTTACATTATTTCCCATACTTTTAATTGTAAACCACTCTGGGATGCTATTTCCACGATATATTATATCCATTTCCTTAACGAAACTTTCTGGAAAATGAAAGAATTCACATCTGTTATTCTGAATACATGCATCCCGAAGGAAAGAAGAAAATTCGTTTGTAGAGCCTTGGGAAGTTATAGATGAGTCAAGACAATGGGTCTTTGATATCGACACCTGGCTCTCAATGGCAACATCCGTAAACAGTTTTGGACAATTGCTGAGAAAACTGGACGTATTGATCAACATAGGGTCTTTGGATGATCCCGTAATTGAACCTAAGGAGGTACAATGACATGCAAAAACAGTATATAGTCTAGCTGGAAGTTCGGGAAACACTTCTAGCTTCTTGCAATTATCAAGATAAAGTATTTCAAGATGAGAAAGTTGTCTCAAACTTCCAGGCAAACTAGTAAAATTGTTCCCTTCCAAGTATAAATATTTTAGACTTGATAAGCCTCCAATGCTCTCAGGCACTTCTAATAAATTGTTCCCTTCCAAGTTTAGTTTCTGTAGACATGATAAGCCTCCAATGCTCTCTGGCACTTGTACTAAATTGCAGTAGCTGAAATTCAGAGACTTTAACATATGTAAACCTGCGAATGAAACTGATCTTTGTGGATGTTGTTGTTTACTTAGTAAACCAAAAGGGCCACGAATTGAAGTCCACCATCTAGACCGGATACTCTCTTGTTGACCAAACAAAGGAAGTTCTGTTATGGAAGTTCGATCAATATGAAGCTCAGTTAAGATTTTGATCTTGCCTAAGTCTTGAGGAAGTTTTTCCATTTTTAAGCAACCCGAGAGAATCAGAATTCGAAGAGAAACCATTTCCAATTTGGAAGGGAAACTCTTAAGGCGTTTGCAGTTTCTCATATTTAAGACAACAAGCTTTTTAAGCATTCCAATAGAGGGGTGAACTTTAACCAAGTTCTCACAGCCTTCAAGAGTTAGCTCTTCAAGATTCGTTATCTCTGAGAAGTCAGGGGTACTTGTTAGGTAACAACAATACCGCAGCTTCATGAATTTCAACCTCCTAAAACACTAACAACAAAAACAAAAAGGAAAAGTTTTAAACACCCTAGTTGTTAAACAGGAAATATAACATGTGACAAAGTAATTATATTAGACCTTAGGTGTTGTCCAAAGATGCTTTATGTGGCTGTACGACAGGTCGATGCTAACAATGTTTTCCGGATAAAATTCTGAAGGTAAGAACTTTAAAGGCAATCCATGCCAATAAAGTAACCTTAATTTATTGGACAACAAATCCAGTCTTCCAGAGAAGTTTACTGCAAATGGCTGCCAACGTCCTTCGACTTTCGGAAAGCATATTTTTAGTATCCGCAAGTTTTTCATACGTGTAAGGGCTTGTCCATCTATGGGAATATTTTGACAGTTTTTCTTTAGCAAAATGACTAGAACTTCAACTTCTTCTGTTACCTAGATACAAATAAACGATCATCAGACTACTTTTTATTAAAAAAAAAAAAAAAAAAAAAAAAAAAAAAAAAAAAAAAAAAAAAGCAATTGCTTATAGTCATACCTTGTTTACATTCGGTACATCGTAATCCTCTAATGAAATCCACAATCTTCTATGATTGTGCCAGAATTCTTCACGTATAATTTCCCTTGACATGCTTTGAATCAATTCATGCATTTGAAGACAATCAGCAGATACTGTTATTAGGAACTTATCAGCTAGAACTTCAATAACAGCATTTGCAGAACAATGACAGCTGTCTAGTACACTTGCAGCAAAATCTTTATTTTCCCCAATGAAGGCACATGCAATGTCAAGAAACATTCTTTTCTGATCAGATGCCAAGCTATCAAAACTTGGTCGAAGTTTTTGTACTATCTCTGTATTAGGATATGTTTGGAGTCTATCCAACTCGCTTTTCCAAACATACACAGACTTATCATACAATAGTCGACCAAAAACTTTGAGACCCAAAGGGTGACCTTGCAAATATTTCACAATTTGGGATGCAAATTCTTCAAAATCTTCTATAGGACGGCGTTTACCAAATGCATATAAACTAAAGAGCTCAAGAGCATTATAATCATTTAAAGCCTCCATTTCATAAAGTTCATCCACTTTATGAGACCTTAGCAATTGTTTGTTTTTACTAGTGAAGATAACAAGACTTCCAGGGAAAAACCAATCATGTGAACTTGCTAGTGCTTCTAATTGCTCATGATCATCCACATTATCCAAAACAAGCAGGATCGGCTTTGATGACATCATCTTCTTTATTACCGTAATTCCTTCACCAACACTTGATATCTTCAAATCTTCTACTTTCATGATCTTTCCAATCATATGGAGTTGGACTTGAATTAGGCCTCGTTGTGTTGTGACTTCTTTGACATCTTCACAAAAGCCACTTCCTTCAAAGTGGACATACATCCAATTATAAATAGCTTTGGCAAGGGTCGTCTTTCCTATTCCGCTTATACCACACATTCCAATCATGTTAACCTTATCTGACCCAATGAAGCGTGACAAGTCTAATTTGTCGAAATGGATATCCATGCCAACAAGGTTCTCACCAACATGCAAGGGTCCGTCACATAATTTTTTGAGGATTTCTCTGGAAATGGAATTAATGAACTTGGACTCGAACCTAATTACCACAAAGACACAATAAGTAAGAGAAATTACGTAGTGTCAAGCTTTACTAAAGCTACAAGATAAATACGAAAAAAAAAAAAAAAAAAAAAAAAAAAAAAAAAAAAAAAAAAAAACAAGAAATTTACCCATTTGTCATGTCCTGGAGATCCCATCCGGATAAGTTAGCAGCCATGGTTAAAGCTTTCTTCCATTGATCCACCTCTGTTTTATTTGAAACATCATGTTTGGCAAATGCTCGAGCATAGCTCCCTGTGTGTTTCCTCACCACGTCAGGCTTAACATCATAAAAGATTATTTGAACCTCGTGTTTAGGCTTTCCCATTTGCTTGCACTGGAGTATTTTGACAAGTTCCCTCAAACACCATGAGGAAGAAGCGTAATTCTTGGAGAAGATAACTAACAAAAATCTCGATTCTTCAATGGCTTTGGAGAGTTGAGGAGATATCTCTTCTCCTTTAGGCAACTCTATATCATCTCTAAAAACATGAATTCCTTTTTGCTTGAAATCATTGAACATGTGATCCATGAAGTTTTTACGGATATCATCACCTCTGAAACTTACAAAGACATCATATTTCCAACGATGAGGAATAGACGTAGTGGCCATTTTTCAAAAATAAGATCAATCTGTATTCACAAGTAAAATTTTCAAAAAGAGTATAAATATTAGTACCAAGAATTCACGACTAAATAAAAACATATAAAAGATATCAAGCAAAACATAGACAGTGAAAGCAGCATCACATAAATAGTCAGCAATCTCCCCTGAAACAAAATATTATAAAACTTGATATAAAGAAGCTTGTAAGGATTGCATTTTATAAACTAAAAGTGTGATTTTGCAATTCAATCTTGAAAACTTATTGTCTATTGTTCATACAGTGTAAAAATCTGGTCACCAAAAACTTGTGGAATTTTTAGATTTGAATGAAATTGGGTTATCAAACTAGAAACCAAATGATCCTAAAGTCTACAATGACACAAGAATAATTCCGGCCATTTATATAACAATCCAACAATCGAAAGACCAAAACCAACCAAACATACTCATAACCACTAAAGGAAATCACTCGGTAGAACGTATGAAACATGTAAAAACACGACCATCAGACCATGACCCACATGAAATCTACCGAAATATTTTCCCCATATTGAATATTTTTGCTACGTTATAAAAATAACCTTTTTTTTTTTTTTTTTTTTTTGGTAACCATGATTTCGGACCTTTTAGCCGACTAATCCAAGGGGTTTGAACCCACCGCCACACAGACTCAAACCAGATAAAGCCCTCCCTTTTTAGGAGGTTGGCATGGCCACTTAAGGTTGTTTTTTTACTCAACAACTGAACAAATAGTTTTATGATGAGCAAATAAAAAAAAAAAAAATCAAATAGTTACTCGATATCAATTACTAACTATTAAGACTGAAAAGAAAGGAAACATAGTTAGCATATCATACAACAGGGAGTAATACGATGACGGTGGAAACGAGCCGAGCCGCTCGTAAAAAGCTCGGGATCGGATCGGTAAAAAGCTCGAACGAGCCGAGCCTGAGGTCAGGCCTAAATTAGGTTCTGTAACAAGATCTTGAAGTCGAAATGAAGATTTTGATAGTTTGTGTGTGTCCGATTTGTGGTTTTTATAATTAGAAAGTCAAGATGGTTGTTGTTTTGATTGAAGAAGAGAGTGTGACGGCATATTTAATTTGTAAAGAATAGATGGGTTGAAGTGGAGATGCGTTTTGGTGTGGACTGTGGAGTAATAAGGTAGGGTTTTTACTTTTATTTTTTTAAAAGAAAACGTGTGGCTTAGATCTTTGGGAGAAATAGGTAGAGTTCAAACTTATATTTGACCATTTTTAAAGAAAAGGCGATCTGTTGTTGCATTAAATAATTTTTCTTTGGAATTCTCATTATGAAATACATACGCATATGTTTATATTTTGTATTATATATGTATACATACATAAAATATACTAGAGCTCGTTTAGGCTTGCGAGGCTAATCGAGCTTGATATATAAAACTTGGGCTCGGGCTCGTTTACTAAATGAGCTTTAATTTAGGCTCGAGCTCGGGCTTAGGCTCGGCTTGTTCGAGCTTTTTACCGATCCGATCCTGAGCTTTTTACGAGCGGCTCGGCTCGTTTCCACCCCTAATCATCAATATCACCATTGGTTTAATGTAAACTATGATACGTTAGTTTGATTTAGTATGGCGTGTATATGTACTCGGTGAGTAATTACTCGGTCAAGTATAATGTCATTGTTTCACTCAAAGTCAGTGTTTTTGTACTTTATGTTTGTCTAGTAGTAATAAAATTGAAACCTAAGATTAACAAGAATGTTTTACATTAATTATTCATGATATGGATTACTGATGCACAAATATTGATGCAATTGAAAGAAAAAAATAGAGTATATTGTTAGAAACACACGTTATGGTGGTGCAATATGAGACGATGGTTTTTGTTTTGGATATTTATTTATTATTATTATTATTTTGTTTGTAAAACATAGTAGAAGCTTACTTTACACTCTCCAATCATTAAATATTTTTTGTCAAATTAATTCAAGGTTTACGTATGTATATGTTTGTTTGATCTTATCACATTGCGATCTAACTAAGGCATTCTCTTCATGTTATATTATACATTAGATTTGTTAGAGATAATTATTGATTTTAGATTTGTTAATTGAGTCGTTGCATGTTACTAATTAGTGGTGATAGTCAGTAACTCATTATTTATCCGATAAAGTTATCAATCTTTTAACAACCATTGCGTGTACGTAGGCTGCGTATGCCGAACTAAATTTTACCCTCTTTGGTATTTGAACATTGTGGTCGTAAAATTAAATTGGTGAATCATGTCATCTAGTTGCATTTTAAGTGTTTTATGCAAAGATAAGGTTGTTTATGTAAACATTCCTAACAGTGATTGTAAGTAATATATTAAATTGATATTTTCTTATGACCAATAAAAATGTAAACAAGCTCCTATTAAGTTAATGTTAAGCTCATCTAATTGAATACGTTCCGCTATTTGATATGAATATAACCATGTTTGATCAATATAAATATTGGAGTTAAGGATGTATTTGAACTAAATATAATTACATGCATGATATGAATATGATGGTTGATGGGCTACTAGATGTGGTAAGATATAGTGAACAAAACTGACAATATTATTGTTTAAAATGATATCAAGTTTAAAATAAGATGTTTTAGTTAAATGTCATTGAGTTTGTCATATGCGTGTGTATTATTTATTTTATATGATTTCATTTGCTTATGAGACACTTTATGGTTTAATGTTTATGGTTTAATGGTGTATATGTGTTGAGCAAATTGTGCAACTTTACTGTTACATAGATATTTTTTGTTTGATAATGATGTAGGCAGATGTAAATATTATACTACCTCCGTCCCATATTAAATGTCCACTTTGAATTTTCAAAGTCTTGTTTTATCAACTTTGACTATAAATATTTTTATATATGATATATAATACATAATGCAAAATATATGAATCAATTGAGTTTTAAATGTACTTCTCATTGACATAATTTTTATCAAGTATCATATAATACAAATAAAAATATTTAAGGTCAAAGTTAAAGAAAAAAGACTCAAAAAGTCAAAACTGGACGTTTAATAAGGGACGGAGGGAGTAATAAACAGTGTGGAAGAAATAAAAGAGCTTATATAATTTTTCTTGGAGAAATATGATGATGTGTTAAATTCTCTATATTATTCGAATTTTACATAAAATTGAAGCACATGTGATCATAAACAAGAAGTATATGAGCCAAGATTATTTTATTGAGTGGCATGACCGGTTGGACCATCCCGGTTCAATGATGATTCGAAATGTATAAAAGAACCATGGGTTCTTCAAGGTTGATTTATTTGATCTTATTGTTTTCAATGGAAGTTAATGTTCATATATCACCACCATATTAAAGTGATGATTTTGTCCTATAAAGTTTTGGAAAAAATATAAAGGGGATGTATTCAGGCCTATACATCCGTCATGTGGATCATTTTGAGTTTTAAAATTGATGCATCGTCAAAATGATCATTAAATACGCAACTTAAGGTTAGCTTGGTTAGTGGCTCGACTTATAAAATGCGAGCACTGTTTTCCAAATTAAATCATTGAGAATGGTGGTGAATACTTTCAAGTATAGGGCGATTATTGGAATAAGTGTTGAACATAAAAGTAGCCCATGTTCATACGCGAATTGCTTTTGTTGAAACGTTTATAAAACGTCTTCAGTTGATTGCAAAGGCAATAATATTGTGAGAACAAAACTTTTAGTTTATGGGGCATGTTATGACATATGAATCACATCTTGCCAACAATCTATAATGAATCCTCCCCAATAAAATGGTTTATGGTCATGAACCATATGTTTCCCATATAAGAATTTTGTAAATGTGCTATATATGTTTCTTGTAAATCCACCACAACACACAAAAAAATGGGATGTTGAAATTGGTAATTCATTCAGGGGGAGAGAATGAGCAGTGAGAAATATGAAATGAATTATGATATAAATGTTGATCCTCACACTAATGAATATGAACTTAAAGTTCAAGGGACAATTTATATTCCCGATCTAGTAGTTGCCAGACAAGTTTCGTGACCTAAATAAAGTGACTAGATCATACATACGCTGCTAATGCTCTAATTAAATGTGTGTCCCAACATTAAAACCAATGATTGATAGTAAGTCTATGGCACGTCTGCAACGTGATAAACTAATCGATTCCAAATAAAAGTCCTCGATTGAAGTGATAAAATGGAGCAAGAAAATTAAGATGGTCAAATCGAGGTATAAAGACCCCATAATAGTCTTGTAAAGATACACTAGACATAAAGGTTCTTGAAAAATCCCGAGTAGATGAAAATCCATGAGATCTCAATAAATAAATGTCTAGTAAAGTGTGGAATCGAAAAGTAATGAATCGACGTCGATAGTACTATTGTATATGATAATGGGCATGGTAATAATTATGAAAATATATAAGATATCGTTATAATCATGGTGAGGATCATGGAAGCAATACCTGCAAGAAGTGCAGATGTATAAATAAATGGCCAAAAGATGTAAAGACGCAAAGAATTAATGAAAGGTTGAAGTCTCTTGTGATGAGACATGGTTACTGGGACTTGAAGTCTGTACATATGAATATTTAAACTTATCGGATATGCATAAGTCTTTATGAGAAAATGAAATGAAATTATGCATAAGATACAAGTGATGGCACACATGTATTTTCTCAAAGACTTGTAAATGATCATGCAGATGCATGTTCACATGTGGTGGATATTGTATAAGTCTGGCAATGTGTAAAATATTGAAATGCGTCTAAAAGATAAATGAATAGAGCTCATACGAGATTTTATTATAAAATATAAAATGCATGAAGCATGCTAGTGATTTTTAATGATTAAAGCATATAAGAAAAGTTCTCGAGAACACTATTTGATTGTATTGAATTAATCATGTTTTTGGCATACGTTTGATAATTGCCTTAGTGTATAGTTTGTGCCAAATAAAGAATTATGTTTGCATAGAAACTTTATAAAGAGATCTAGATTTGAATATTGTTTAAGTTTCATGTTGTTTGATTTATGATTATAAATGCAACTGAATGCATTAAAGTTGAATTTGAAACAAAAGACAAAGTTTGTCTTAATTTACAATTTGAACATCTAAAGGATGAAATATGTGTGCATCATGAAAATAAAGAAAGATGATAACTATCCTTATATGGATAAACGACACTCATGTTTATGAGGTCACATGATGTGGAAAAGACCCCCTTGATTTCTAAAGATGATGATCACAGATTTAAAAGTGCCATACTAAAATATGTATGAAACATTTATAGTTCGCGTTAATGATCATACATGATGTAATCTATCATTTACTTTGAATTTGTTGGAACTTTATAACTTGTGAAGTATGATGATATACTTGAATGAGATGTATGACGTGTGTTAATCCTTAAATTGGATATGCGAACAACATATAGAGAATATTTATTCACGTGATTCTATCAAGACATTTTAAGATGCATTTTACTGATTCAATGAGCTTAAGTGATGTGATCATCAGGGGGAGAGAAGATACGCGTTGCAATCTTTTTTTCTTGACCACGGTTTTATCCCCACAGGGTTTTCCGGCAAGGCTTTTAACGAGGCAACATCCCCGAGCGTATAAAGGAATTATGTACTCTTTTTCCTTCACTAGATTTTTGTCCCACTGAGTTTTGTCTAGTAAGGTTTTAACAGGCATAATCCTAAAATGGACAACCAAGAGGGAGTGTTATGGATAATTATAATATGGATGTCCATATCTTATAGGATATTGATTAGAGGTATTTGACTTATATTAGGAGATTATTTATCTTCCGGAATATTCTATCTTGTATTATAAATATACCTCTTTATGAGATGAATAATATAGAATTATCCATTCTCTCTATCTCTTTGTTATTTGTATTCTTGTTTCATTATTTATTATTCACAAAATTTTTATAGATTTTAAGTGGGTTATGATTTTCTTGAAATTTTTTGCATCTTCAGCTCTATTTTTGTCAAACTTAAAAGTTCAATTACGCAAAATATAAAACATGAAAGTTGTAGATTTTTTGTCATTATTTACCTCGAAATTTGAATCACTCAATCCAGATATGATATGAGTGAGATATCGCATTTTGAAAATCACGTTTTACACATATTTAATACACATAAGGTGTTTGATCAAATGTCTAAAAGAGGTTTTTATTGAGAGCGTGGGGCATCAATGATGTAAACAACCTTAAACATATGACAATGTAGTCTAAAGAGTTCACACCTACATGTTATAATTGAGCTTGTCAAGATGTGTCATGACAAGCTTGGTAGCGCATGCTGAAGCTTTGTCAAGAATCAACAAGGTTGGTTTCGACGATGGTGATGCGGTGGTAGACGGGTCATCAATAACTATAGATTGGACAGAAGAGCTTGTGAAAGATCGCATGAAGCAACGAGGCTTTAAAATGCAAAGTCATAGGCGCTGCATCAAGGTGCTTTGCCCATCAACTTCCCCAGCCACCCTTCTAGCTAATGCACCGCCGCCCAATATCATGAAACTATCTCGACAGTTAAACTATCTAGAAACTCAACAAATAAAGCATGGGTACTTATAGATTCACCAATGATATGCTTTAGGACATCAAAATAGTCAAATGTTTCGAAACTCAGCAAACAAAGCAGGCGGTATTTGTAGAAGAACTTGTAAATTCACCAATGATGTGCTTTTGACATCAAAATGTTCACAATGATTCTTGAAGAAGTAATAACAGGCGGCATATAGAAGAAGTAATAGCAATGGTCAAGCTTTAGTCCACTTTAGGTGGACTTTAAATGAAAGCTGGTCAAACTTTAGTTGACTTTAGGTGTAAAGAAAATAACGTGGAGAATTTTAATAAAACAAAACAAATGGTTAAGTCCAATGATTGGCCATGAATTTTCTCAAATTTTCAATTGTAAGGTAATGAACTTTGGAAAATACTATTATCACCATCCAATCTTTTTTGTACTAGAAAATATTACCCATATATGAAAATTTTATGAAAGTATATTACCCATATGACGGACCGAGATAAAAGTACATTACTCATATGCTGGACCGAGATAAAAGTATATTACGTGGAAATTTTAAAAATTTGGATGGTCATAATGGTATTTCCAAAGTTCATTACCTACAATTGAAATTTGAGAAAGTTCGTATTCAAACCATGGACATAATCCTAAAACAAATCGAACTTAATTCTTTTGTCAACAAATTTACAATCTCAAATGAATCTTCAATCAAAACCGAAAATCAAAACAAACAATTCTTTAAACCAAACACGATTAAACAAGCCTTTTTTCCTATGTAAATTGTAAGACATGAAGACTCACCGAGCTTTAGGTGGAGACCGGTCGAGCTTTAGGTGACCAATATCTCCATATCGTTCAAAAAAAAAAAAAAAAAAAAAAAAGGCGAGCTATAGTCAATTGAAGTTGCAAACAAAAGAAAAACGTGAAGATAGTCGAGCTTTATTCGACCTTGTGAGAAATTCATCTTCAAATAACCAAAAATCAATCTATAATTCCAAGAATACGATTGTTCAATAGCACAACTGAATGCAAATAAAATAACCATTTACTAAATAACGAAAATATAGTCACATAGGATGTGGTTCGCTCCGGTACGAAAACAAGAAATGGGAGTGCAATTCGCTAACTCCCTAAAATTTGGTATGAATGGTGGGTAGGCTCATTTCGGTACGCTCCGGCTTGCTTCAGTTCGATGTAATATATATTTTGGTACAATGTACTCAATCTGGCATGTTGTACCATATTATACTTATACATATATAAGTTTTAATTATATATTTAATACAAATGTTGCAAAAATTAATTGTGTATGCATTTAATTTAATTATATATTTGTGTAAAGCTAACTATTAATTAACAAATTTTTGGGTTTAATTGGCCCATTTATTAAAAATATTATCTGACACCAAAAAGAAAAAAAAAAAAAAAAAAAGTAATCCTTTTTAGGGTAACAAGATAATATTTTTAGCCGCTTCTTTTCCTTCTTCTACATCTTTCTTCCACCTTTTCCCCCTTCAACACAGTAACCACCGAAAAACTTCATCACCACGAAAATAATAACACTTGAAATGAATTCAAGGTACAAAGATCTAATTGGAGCAAAACAAAGTCAAAGTCAAACATAAAGCCCAACGCTCGAGACCATCGAGTGCGGTTGAACAAAAACGCACAGACAAAAACCTTAATATGTCAAACTATCGAATGAATAGATCCAACCATGAAAGTTGAAACTTTTTTTTTCTTCATGATTAAACAAACTAGTTGCAATCGACTATCGTTAGAGTCGATGAAAATAATAAGACGAATATATAAGATGAAAGAAAGTAAATATATTGGGATCCCTCCGTATCATCGGCGAGTAGCCAATGACCGGAGGACAACTATTTATTGTGGTTGGACCTAAAGCTCCGATATCATATTAGACATAATATTGATTAATTGAATTGATTGAACTAATGAGAGAATACATATAACCCAATATGCATAACCAAACATATTAATATATTTCAAACTCTAAAATGGTGTTTGAATTTCAATTAATTGTCTTAATAAAGAAAAATTGAGTTTTAAAAAGTCATGTGAAAAGTATGACTTAATTATATAGAATGGCAAAAAATATTAAGTGATAGAATGAAGGGTCTCCGCATTAAATTATTTAAGCATGACTTAATCAAATTGTTAAACAAACATACAAATCCATTAATAGTATTATCTACTTATTCTACTTATTTATTGAAATTATTAATCCCCAAACATACAAAGAGTATTCAAGAACTATAATCAAGTGTTTCAAACTTGATTCTTGTAAGTTTACTTTTTATCATTATTTTTCTAAATTGTTCAAGTAGTTTTAACCTTCCTTTTACCAAATTTCGATTTAAACCATAACTGAAAAATATAGTTAAATCATGATCATATAACCTGTTCTTTCTACAGAAATGATAAACATGTCATTTCTTAGATGAAAGAATGATTAAAAAAAAAGGAAATAAGCAGAGAGTAGATGATGACTTACTGAATTTCAGATGGATTAAGGAGAGAGGATATGATTAGGGCTGTAAACGAACCGGACGAACACGAACGGAGCCCTGTTCATGTTCGTTCATTTAATTTTAACCGGACAAATAAACGGACACGGACGCTTAAACGGACGAATTTTCTTGTTCATGTTCGTTTATTAAGAAAATGAATTGTCCATGTTCGTTTATGTTCGTTCATTAAGATACTAAACGAACGCTAAACAAACATAAACGATCGAACATAAATGACAATAGACAAACAAACATAAACTTTATTGAATTCTTCACAATATATTGTTTTATAAACGTTGCTTTATTTAAACAAATCAATTTTTAAAATTATAAAATTAAAAGATATGATATATGAACATAAATAGATAAATAAACATAAACGAACTTTAACGAACGCTTAATCGGACGTTCACGAACATAAATGAACGAACGAGACTTTTGTTCATGTTCGTTTATTTAACTAAACGAACGTAAAATATTGTTCATGTTCGTTCATTTAATAAACGAACGAACATAAACGAACTTTTTACCGAACGGTTTATGAAATGTTCACTGAACGTTCAGTTCGTTTACAGCCCTAGATATGATGAATGCAATCAATAATGAAAGCTCGAGTTAGAATTCTACTCACAAACAACGATTTAAATAATGTAAATGGGTTGAACTTAATTCAACAGTTACACTTCTAATCCCCCAAGGTTTAGTTAACTTTAACGATGCAACAGGCCACAGGCCTTTTATGTTTTTGAAGAGCAAAGAAAGAAACATTTATAATCCCATTAAAGAGTGTTTGGATTAAAAATAAATGACAAAATAAATTTGATAGGTATAAACACGTCGTTATGAGTCTTGCAAAAACAACCACGTAAATAATTTATGATGGCCAATGTCTTAATATATATTTAAATAGGACCTACATAATGACGTTTTTTTTATATATAATTATGCAATCAGACACTACCATGATATAAATATAAACACGTCTTTATGAGTCTTGCAAAAATAATTAAATAATTCATGAGGGCTACTAATAGTCTTAATATATTTGTAATTTGGACACTTGATGATGTCTTTATTATGTAAATCATACCCCCTAATATTAATACGCCTTCAAAATTAAAGTGTACATGCTAGGAAGCTTCCTTCGAATTACTTAGGGGCAGTTTGGTATAGGGGTTTGGATTTAAATAATGGAATGAGTTTCATAAAATATTTGTTTGGTTTATGGATTCTGAAATCAACAGTGAAATTAATTCCCTTGCTTCATACCACATTAAATTGGCAGGTTTTGAGAAAAAAGTACAGGGGTTTATGACACAATATTGTCTTTTTCCTCTTTTTATTTATAATCTATCAATTGACTTTTTATTCTTTCATTTTCGTCCACATAGTTATGGGGCCCAATTCATATTTTTAAAGTTTATAAATAGTATATTTATTTATAAAATAATATATTAACATTTTATTTTTCTCTCTCCTCATTTAATTCAAACCTATACTTAAATCCAATTTCTTTCAAACCTTTCCCAAATCCAAATCCAATTCCAATTCCAATCCCACTTACAAACCAAACGGGCCCTTAATCAATAAAAATTTCAATCTTAGGTTGTAATTTTTGACCTTAAAGAACTTTAAATATAAAACAATCAAATATGCTCAATGGTCCCGTGGATGGGCTTAAAAACAAAACTAAACTAATAAATTAAAAAAAAATTGTTGCGGCGGTTTGTTCATATCGCGCCCGTAATCTCTTCAATTGTGTGACGTTTTTTGAAACCGGTATGATGACTAGCTCCATAGGCACATAATGTGTGCTATAACGCACATATTCTATACTCGTCTAATATGAATCAATAATTTTGGACAGAAGTAGAATCGTTGGATCACTTTGAATGTGTTATAGGTCTAGTGGAATGATCAAAGAGTGTTAATTAAGATGTTATGTGATGAGGAAAATGGTAGTAGTAAGCTTAGAATGGCTGATAATCATTAGTTGGAAAGTTTGGACTAAAGTCCTATTTATACTAACATTTTTGTCTCAAAATCACCCTTTGGCAGATCCACGGATCCTCAAATTGTGTATCCGTCCGTTATAAAAACAGATCCGCAGAGCGTCTCTAGACAATATATTATCCTTTGATCTTTGAGATGTTTTGTACTAAAATCATTTTTAATTCTAATGTTTCTAGAATTACTTGGGCACAAAGGGACTAATTAAATTTATTTTCTATTTAATTAAATCACTTAAATAAAATGTCTAGTTATTTCAATTAAGTAAACTTTGTGTTATTGTTAAGTAAAAATGTGTTTAATAAATATTTAAAGTGTGTTAGAAAATATTTATTAGTTGGGCTCTTTGATCATTCGACGTGAGGTATAATCACATTATTCATACGTGAAATGATAGACGTCGGAATGTAAACTTGTAACTTAAAACTTGGTTACGTAGACGTTTACTTCGTATTAGTTTATAATTGCCATTATCAAAACCTTAAGAAACCGTAAAATATAAATAACTTTTTTACGCGATATTTGTTTTAACATCCTTTAACATTTTATCCAACCGGACTATTTGATGTTCATTCCATTTTTTTTTAAAACCAATACTCATTGTTAATTTGAAAGTATGATATGGATATTAACACTCAGCCCACTTAAACAATAATTTACACATAATTATTTAAAATATTCAGTAATGTAATTTTGATGTCAATTTTTTGATTTGGTTATGAACACTTTAAAATTTTGAGAATTGCATATATACAAAACATTTATCATCTAATAAAGGTTACAATCTACACGAGAGAGGGACATGTAGTTTTGACATATAAACAAACACTTTTGTTATTTGACTACCACGACGTGCAAATATATCCATCACGCCCCCACAAGCTGATGGCCCCACCATGTTGTGATAAAGTTGGGAGGTCTTGTAACATACTCTTGTTCCATATCCCCTCATCACCTTCATCACAAATTAGTCTTACACCACACTCCTTCACTTCAGTATCATCATAAATCTCTCCAAAACATAATGTAACAAAATTCTTTGCTCTCTTCCACAACTCTGTATACCTCGTATAATGCAAACATACCCTATATGACTCATTGATTTCTATTGAATTCACAAACCAATGATCTAAAATAGATTCATCAAAGTTCTTTATAGAGCATTCAAGATATTGGCGAGTATTTTTTAGCTTAAAAACAACGCACGTTCCAAATCCCCTAAACCTATCCCAGCACCAATCTGATGGCAATTCGACCTTTACATTATTTCCCTTACTTTTAATTGTAAACCACTCTGGGATGCTATTTCCACGATATATTATATTCATTGTCTTAACGGAACTTTCTGGAAAACGGAAGAATTCACATCTGTTATTCTGAATACATGCATCCCGAAGATAAGAAGAAATTATGTTTGTAGAGTCTTGGTAAGTTATAGAAGAGTCAAGACTCTGGGTCTCTGATATGGACACCTGGCTCTCAATGGCAACATTCGTAAACAGTTTTTGAAAACTGCTGAGAAAACTGGACGTATTGATCATCATAGGGTCTTTGGATGATCCCGTAATTGAACCTAAGGAGGTGCAATGACATCCAAAAAAACCATATAGTCTAGCTGGAAGTTCGGGAAACACTTCTAGCTTCTTGCAATTATTAAGATTAAGTATTTCAAGATGAGAAAGTTGTCTCAAACTTCCAGGCAAACTAGTAAAATTGTTCCCTCCCAAGTATAAATATTTTAGACCTGATAAGCCTCCAATGCTCTCAGGCACTTCTAATAAATTGTTCCCTTCCAAGTTTAGTTTCTGTAGACATGATAAGCCTCCAATGCTCTCTGGCACTTGTACTAAATTGCAGTAGCTGAAATTCAGTTCCTTTAACATATGTAAACCTTCCATTGAAATAGATCTTTGTGGATGTTGTTGTTTACTTAGTAAACCAAAAGGGCCACGAATTGAAGTCCACCATCTAGATCGAATACTCTCTTGTTGACCAAACAAAGGAAGTTCTGTTATGGAAGTTCTATCAATATGAAGCTCAGTTAAGCTTTCCATCTTGCCCAAGTCTTGAGGAAGTTTTTCCATTTTTAAGCAACCCGAGAGAATCAGAATTCGAAGAGAAACCATTTCCAATTTGGAAGGGAAACTCTTAAGGCGTTTGCAGTTTCTCATATTTAAGACAACAAGCTTTTTAAGCATTCCAATAGAGGGGTGAACTTTAACCAAGTTCTGACAGCCTTCAAGAGTTAGCTCTTCAAGATTCTTTATCTCTGAGAAGTCAGGGGTACTTGTTAGGTAACAACAATACCGCAGCTTCATGAATTTCAACCTCATAAAACACTAACAACAAAAACAAAAAGGAAAAGTTTTAAACACCCTAGTTGTTAAACAGGAAATATAACATGTGACAAAGTAATTATATTAGACCTTAGGTGTTGTCCAAAGATGCTTTATGTGGCTGTACGACAGGTCGATGCTAACAATGTTTTCCGGATAAAATTCTGAAGGTAAGAACTTTAAAGGCAATCCATGCCAATAAAGTAACCTTAATTTATTGGACAACAAATCCAGTCTTCCAGAGAAGTTTACTTCAAATGGCTGCCAACGTCCTTCGACTTTCGGAAAGCATATTTTTAGTATCCGCAAGTTTTTCATACGTGTAATGGCTTGTTCATCTATGGGAATACTTTGACAGTTTTTCTTTAGCAAAAGGACTAGAACTTCAACTTCTTCTGTTACCTAGATACAAATAAACGATCATCAGATTGTACTACTTTTTATTAAAAAAAAAAAAAAAAAAAAAAAAAAAATCAATAAAGGCAATTCCTTATAGTCATACCTTGTTTACATTCATTACATCGTAATCCTCTGATGAAATCCACAATCTTCTATGAGTGTGCCTGAATTCTTCACGTATAATTTCCCTTGACATGCTTTGAATCAATTCATGCATTTGAAGACGATCAGCAGATACTGTTATTAGGAACTTATCAGCTAGAACTTCAATAACAGCATTTGCAGAACAATGACAGCTGTCTAGTACACTTGCAGCAAAATCTTTATTTCCCCCAATGAAGGCACATGCAATGTCAAGAAACATTCTTTTCTGATCAGATGCCAAGCTATCAAAACTTGGTCGAAGTTTTTGTAATATCTCTGAATTAGGATATGTTTGGAGTCTATCCAACTCGCTTTTCCAAACATACACAGACTTATCATACAATAGTCGACCAAAAACTTTGAGAGCCAAAGGGTGACCTTGCAAATATTTCACAATTTGGGAAGCAAGTTCTTCAAAATCTTCTGTAGGATGCCTTTTACCAAATGCATATAAACTAAAGAGCTCAAGAGCATTATAATAATTTAAAGTTTCCATTTCATAAAGTTCATCCACTTTATGAGACCTTAGCAATTGTTTGTTTTTACTAGTGAAGATAACAAGACTTCCAGGGAAAAACCAATCAGGTGAACTTGCTAGTGCTTCTAATTGCTCATGATCATCCACATTATCCAAAACAAGCAGGATCGGCTTTGATGACATCATCTTCTTTATTACCGTAATTCCTTCACCAACACTTGATATCTTCAAATCTTCTACTTTCATGATCTTTCCAATCATATGGAGTTGGACTTGAATTAGGCCTTGTTGCGTTGTGACTTCTTTGACATCTTCACAAAAGCAACTTCCTTCAAAGTGGACATACATCCAATTATAAATAGCTTTGGCAAGGGTCGTCTTTCCTATTCCGCTTATACCACACATTCCAATCATGTTAACCTTATCTGACCCAATGAAGCGTGACAAGTCTAATTTGTCGAAATGGATATCTATGCCAACAAGGTTCTCACCAACATGCAAGGGTCCGTCACATAATTTTTTGAGGATTTCTCTGGAAATGGAATCGATGAACTTGGACTCGAACCTAATTACCACAAAGACACAATAAGTAAGAGAAATTACATAGTGTCAAGCTTTACTAAAGCTACAAGATAAATACGAAAAAAAAACAAGAAATTTACCCATTTGTCATGTCCTGGAGATCCCATCCGGATAAGTTAGCCGCCATGGTTAAAGCTTTCTTCCATTGATCCACCTCTGTTCTATTTGAAACATCATGTTTGGCAAATGCTCCAGCATAGCTCCCTGTCTGTTTCCTCACAACGTCAGGCTTAACATCATAAAAGATTATTTGAACCTCGTGCTTAGGCTTTCCCATTTGCTTGCACTCGAGTATTTTGACAAGTTCCCTCAAACACCATGAGGAAGAAGCGTAATTCTTGGAGAAGATAACTAACAAAAATCTTGATTCTTCAATGGCTTTGGAGAGTTGAGGAGATATCTCTTCTCCTTTAGGCAACTCTATATCATCTCTAAAAACATGAATTCCTTTTTGCTTTAAATCATTGAACATGTGATCCATGAAGTTTTTACGGATATCATCACCTCTGAAACTTACAAAGACATCATATTTCCACCGATGAGGAATAGACGTAGTGGCCATTTTTCAAAAATAAGATCGATCTGTATTCACAAGTAAAATTTTCAGAAAGATGAAACACTGAGTTAGTACCAAGAATCCAAGACTAAGTAGCATCAAACATGTGAGTGATTTGTTTATATATACATTAGTTGCTAAATAAAAACATATAAAAGATATCAAGCAAAACATAGACAGTGAAACCAGCATCACATAAATAGTCAGCAATCTCCCCTGAATAACAAAATATTATAAAACTTGATATAAAGAAGCTTGTAAGGATTGCATGTTATAAACCAAATGTGTGATTTTGCAATTCAATCTTGAAAACTTATTTTCTATTGTTCATACAGTGTAAAAATCTGGTCACCAAAAACTTGTCGAATTTTTAGATTTGAATGAAATTGGGTTATCTAACTAGAAACCAAATGATCCTAAAGTCTACAATGATAAAACAATAATTCCGGCCATTTATATGACAATCCAACAATCGAAAGACCAAAACCAACCAAACATACTCATAACCACTAAAGGAAATCACTAGGTAGAACGTATGAAACATTTAAAAACACGACCAGGAGTCAATGAGACCATCAGACCATGACCCACATGAAATCTACCGAAATATTTACCGCATATTGAATATTTTTGCTACGTTATAAAAATAACCTTTTTTCTTTTTTCTTTTTTTTTTGTTAACCATGATTTCCGACCTTTTGGCCGACTAATCCATGGTGTTTGAACCCACCGCCACAGAGACTCAAACTAGAAACCAGATAAAGCCCTCCCTTTTTAGGAGGTTGGCATGGCCACTTAAGGTTGTTTTTTTACTCAACAACAACTGAACAAATAGTTTTATGATGAGCAAATAAAAAAAATCAAATAGTTACTGGATATCAAATAGTCTAACTATTAAGACAGAAAAAAAGGAACCATAGTTAGTATATCATAGTACAGGGAGTAAATACGATGAGCAAATACAACATGAAACTATAAGAAATGCTATTAAAATGACTTACAATTTTAGGAGTTTAAAATTGAATGCAATCAAAATTAACGATCAAAATGGTGTTATAAAAGAGTGAAAGCAAGTGGGTTGACTCCATGTCAACTTTAGTTTTACTCTTAGTCCCTTGATTTCAGATAATATGCAATTTCTTCTATTTTAGCTACAGCCTACATGCCATATTAAAAATGGCAAAATAGTTGGACAGACTAACAATGTATCTTTGACTCTTCGAGTTGCCATAAGGATCAAAAATTTTAAAAGTCTAAAAAGTAACGGTGACCGTCGGATTTCCCATCCAAACAATCTTACGGTCCGGATTAAAAGTACACCTCCAAATACACCTCCTCCCCTCTTTGTCAATTTACTTAATTGACAATTTGATCATTTGATCTGTTTTTATATTTTCTCCATAAACTTCAAACACATATACCTCTTAAACGACAAATATTTATAAAAAACCGATTTCATCAAAATTTTCAAATTAAATTCTCTTTAATTTGGTATGCATTTTGATATGTAAATCGCAATTTTTATTTTTATTATTTCTTTTTTGTTATGGATAACTATAATATGGATGTCCATATCTTATAAGATATTGATTAGAGGTATTTAACTTATATTAGGAGATTATTTATCTTCCGGAATATTCTATCTTGTATTATAAATATACCTCTTTATGAGATGAATAATATAGAATTATCCATTCTCTCTATCTCTTTGTTATTTGTATTCTTGTTTCATTATTTATTTTTCACAACACGTTATCAACATGCTCTAAGACTTTAGGTCTATTTTGTTTTCTCTCGTGTTACACTGGTACATCTTCAACTGTTCACATATATGATTCGGCTGTTTCTTAAATACACACATACTCCCGAACTTTAATATGCTATTCTTATGATGTAGTCTCTTTAGAAAAAGAAAAAAAAAAGTATCATCAATATCACCATTGGTTTAATGTAAACTATGATACGTTAGTTTGATTTAGTATGGCGTGTATATGTACTCGGTGAGTATAATGTCATTGTTTCACTCAAACTCAGTGTTTTTGTTTTTATAAGTTGGTTATGTTAAAACTTACATCGATTTTTAAAAAGGTTTATGTATTATTGTTCTAACCCTAACCAACATAGTAGGACATTATTCAAGTAAACTTGTTGTACTTTATGTTTGTCTAGTAATAAAATCGAAACCTAAGATTAACAAGAATGTTTTACATTAATTATTCATGATATGGATTACTGATGCACAAATATTGATGCAATTGAAAGAAAAAAATAGAGTATATTGTTAGAAACACACGTTATGGTGCAATATGAGACGATGGTTTTTGTTTTGGATATTTATTTATTGTTATTATTATTATTATTATTATTATTATTTTGTTTGTAAAACATAGTAGAAGCTTACTTTACACTCTCCAATCATTAAATATTTTTTGTCAAATTAATTCAAGGTTTACGTATGTATATGTTTGTTTGATCTTATCACATTGCGATCTAACTAAGACATTCTCTTCATGTTATATATACATTAGATTTGTTAGAGATAATTATTGATTTTAGATTTGTTAATTGAGTCGTTGCATGTTACTAGTTAGTGGTGATAGTCATTAACTCATTATTTATCCGATAAAGTTATCAATCTTTTAATAACCATTGCGTGTACATAGGCCGCGTATGCCGAACTAAATTTTACCCTCTTTGGTATTTGAACATTGTGGTCATAAAATTAAATTGGTGAATCATGCCATCTAGTTGCATTTTAAGTGTTTTATGCAAAGATAAGGTTATTTATGTAAACATTCCTAACAGTGATTGTAAGTAATATATTAAATTGATATTTTCTTATGGCCAATAAAAATGTAAACAAGCTTCTATTAAGTTAATGTTAAGCTCGTCTAATTGAATACATTCCGCTATTTGATATGAGTATAACCATGTTTGATCAATATAAATATTGGAGTTAAGGATGTATTTGAACTAAATATAATTGCATGCATGATATGAATATGATGGTTGATGGGCTACTAGATGTGGTAAGATATAGTGAACAAAACTGACAATATTATTGTTTAAAATGATATCAAGTTTAAAATAAAATGTTTTAGTTAAATGTCATTGAGTTTGTCATATGCGTGTGTATTATTTATTTTATATGATTTCATTTGCTTATGAGACACTTTATGGTTTAATGTTTATGGTTTAATGGTGTATATGTGTTGAGCAAATTGTGCAACTTTACTGTTACATAGATATTTTTTGTTTGATAATGATATAGGCAGATGTAAATATTATAATAAACAGTGAAGAAGAAATAAAAGAGCTTATATAATTTTTCTTGGAGAAATATGATGATGTGTTAAATTCTCTATATTATTCGAATTTTACATAAAAATGTGCAATTGAAGCACATGTGATCATAAACAAGAAGTATATGAGCCAAGATTATTTTATTGAGTGGCATGACCGGTTGGACCATCCCGGTTCAATGATGATGCGAAATGTATAAAAGAACCATGGGTTCTTCAAGGTTGATTTATTTGATCTTATTGTTTTCAATGGAAGTTAATGTTCATATATCACCACCATATTAAAGTGATGATTTTGTCCTATAAAGTTTTGGAAAAAATATAAAGGGGATGTATTCAGGCCTATACATCCGTCATGTGGATCATTTTGAGTTTTAAAATTGATGCATCGTCAAAATGATCATTAAATACGCAACTTAAGGTTAGCTTGGTTAGTGGCTCGACTTATAAAATGCGAGCACTGTTTTCCAAATTAAATCATTGAGAATGGTGGTGAATACTTTCAAGTACGGGGCGATTATTGAAATAAGTGTTGAACATAAAAGTAGCCCATGTTCATACGCGAATTGCTTTTGTTGAAACGTTTATAAAACGTCTTCAGTTGATTGCAAAGCCAATAATATTGTGAGAACAAAACTTTTAGTTTATGGGGCATGTTATGACATATGAATCACATCTTGCCAACAATCTATAATGAATCCTCCCCAATAAAATGGTTTATGGTCTTGAACCATATGTTTCCCATATAAGAATTTTGTAAATGTGCGATATATGTTTCTTGTAAATCCACCACAACACACAAAAAAATGGGATGTTGAAATTGGTAATTCATTCAGGGGGAGAGAATGAGCAATGAGAAATATGAAATGAATTATGATATAAATGTTGATCCTCACACTAATGAATATGAACTTAAAGTTCAAGGGACAATTTATATTCCCGATCTAGTAGTTGCCAGACAAGTTTATGCTAATGCTCTAATTAAATGTGTGTCCCAACATTAAAACCAATGATTGATAATAAGTCTATGGCACGTCTGCAACGTGATAAACTAATCGATTCCAAATAAAAGTCCTCGATTGAAGTGATAAAATGGAGCAAGAAAATTAAGATGGTCAAATCGAGGTATAAAGACCCCATAATAGTCTTGTAAAGATACACTAGACATGAAGGTTCTTGAAAAATCCCGAGTAGATGAAAATCCATGAGATCTCAATAAATAAATGTCTAGTAAAGTGTGGAATCGAAAAGTAATGAATCGACGTCGATAGTACTATTGTATATGATAATGGGCATGGTAATAATTATGAAAATATATAAGATATCGTTATAATCATGGTGAGGATCATGGAAGCAATACCTGCAAGAAGTGCAGATGTATAAATAAATGGCCAAAAGATGTAAAGACGCAAAGAATTAATGAAAGGTTGAAGTCTCTTGTGATGAGACATGGTTACTGGGACTTGAAGTCCGTACATATGAATATTTAAACTTATCAGATATGCATAAGTCTTTATGAGAAAATGAAATGAAATTATGCATAAGATACAAGTGATGGCACACATGTATTTTCTCAAAGACTTGTAAATGATCATGCAGATGCATGTTCACATGTGGTGGATATTGTATAAGTCTGGCAATGTGTAAAATATTGAAATGCGTCTAAAAGATAAATGAATAGAGCTCATACGAGATTTTATTATAAAATATAAAATGCATGAAGCATGCTAGTGATTTTTAATGATTAAAGCATATAAGAAAAGTTCTCGAGAACACTATTTGATTGTATTGAATTAATCATGTTTTTGGCATACGTTTGATAATTGCCTTAGTGTATAGTTTGTGCCAAATAAAGAATTATGTTTGCATAGAAACTTTATAAAGAGATCTAGATTTGAATATTGTTTAAGTTTCATGTTGTTTGATTTATGATTATAAATGCAACTGAATGCATTAAAGTTGAATTTGAAACAAAAGACAAAGTTTGTCTTAATTTACAATTTGAACATCTAAAGGATGAAATATGTGTGCATCATGAAAATAAAGAAAGATGATAACTATCCTTATATGGATAAACGACACTCATGTTTATGAGGTCACATGATGTGGAAAAGACCCCCTTGATTTCTAAAGATGATGATCACAGATTTAAAAGTGCCATACTAAAATATGTATGAAACATTTATAGTTCGCGTTAATGATCATACATGATGTAATCTATCATTTACTTTGAATTTGTTGGAACTTTATAACTTGTGAAGTATGATGATATACTTGAATGAGATGTATGACGTGTGTTAATCCTTAAATTGGATATGCGAACAACATATAGAGAATATTTATTCACGTGATTCTATCAAGACATTTTAAGATGCATTTTACTGATTCAATGAGCTTAAGTGATGTGATCATCAGGGGGAGAGAAGATACGCGTTGCAATCTTTTTTTCTTGACCACGGTTTTATCCCCATAGGGTTTTCCGGCAAGGCTTTTAACGAGGCAACATCCCCGAGCGTATAAAGGAATTATGTACTCTTTTTCCTTCACTAGATTTTTGTCCCACTGAGTTTTGTCTAGTAAGGTTTTAACAGGCATAATCCTAAAATGGACAACCAAGGGGGAGTGTTATGGATAATTATAATATGGATGTCCATATCTTATAGGATATTGATTAGAGGTATTTGACTTATATTAGGAGATTATTTATCTTCCGGAATATTCTATCTTGTATTATAAATATACCTCTTTATGAGATGAATAATATAGAATTATCCATTCTCTCTATCTCTTTGTTATTTGTATTCTTGTTTCATTATTTATTATTCACAAAATTTTTATAGATTTTAAGTGGGTTATGATTTTCTTGAAATTTTTTGCATCTTCAGCTCTATTTTTGTCAAACTTAAAAGTTCAATTACGCAAAATATAAAACATGAAAGTTGTAGATTTTTTGTCATTATTTACCTCGAAATTTGAATCATTCAATCCAGATATGATATGAGTGAGATATCGCATTTTGAAAATCACGTTTTACACATATTTAATACACATAAAGTGTTTGATCAAATGTCTAAAAGAGGTTTTTATTGAGAGCGTGGGGCATCAATGATGTAAACAACCTTAAACATATGACAATGTAGTCTAAAGAGTTCACACCTACATGTTATAATTGAGCTTGTCAAGATGTGTCATGACAAGCTTGGTAGCGCATGCTGAAGCTTTGTCAAGAATCAACAAGGTTGGTTTCGACGATGGTGATGCGGTGGTAGACGGGTCATCAATAACTATAGATTGGACAGAAGAGCTTGTGAAAGATCGCATGAAGCAACGAGGCTTTAAAATGCAAAGTCATAGGCGCTGCATCAAGGTGCTTTGCCCATCAACTTCCCCAGCCACCCTTCTAGCTAATGCACCGCCGCCCAATATCATGAAACTATCTCGACAGTTAAACTATCTAGAAACTCAACAAATAAAGCATGGGTACTTATAGATTCACCAATGATATGCTTTAGGACATCAAAATAGTCAAATGTTTCGAAACTCAGCAAACAAAGCAGGCGGTATTTGTAGAAGAACTTGTAAATTCACCAATGATGTGCTTTTGACATCAAAATATTCACAATGATTCTTGAAGAAGTAATAACAGGCGGCATATAGAAGGCGGCATATAGAAGAAGTAATAGCAATGGTCAAGCTTTAGTCCACTTTAGGTGGACTTTAAATGAAAGCTGGTCAAACTTTAGTTGACTTTAGGTGTAAAGAAAATAACGTGGAGAATTTTAATAAAACAAAACAAATGGTTAAGTCCAATGATTGGCCATGAATTTTCTCAAATTTTCAATTGTAAGGTAATGAACTTTGGAAAATACTATTATCACCATCCAATCTTTTTTGTACTAGAAAATGTTACCCATATATGAAAATTTTGTGAAAGTATATTACCCATATGACGGACCGAGATAAAAGTACATTACTCATATGCTTGACCGAGATAAAAGTATATTACGTGGAAATTTTAAAAATTTGGATGGTCATAATGGTATTTCCAAAGTTCATTACCTACAATTGAAATTTGAGAAAGTTCGTATTCAATCCATGGACATAATCCTAAAACAAATCGAACTTAATTCTTTTGTCAACAAATTTACAATCTCAAATGAATCTTCAATCAAAACCGAAAATCAAAACAAACAATTCTTTAAACCAAACACGATTAAACAAGCCTTTTTTCCTATGTAAATTGTAAGACATGAAGACTCACCGAGCTTTAGGTGGAGACCGGTCGAGCTTTAGGTGACCAATATCTCCATATTGTTCAAAAAAAAAAAAAAAAAAAAAGAAAAAGAAAAGAAAAAAGGCGAGCTATAGTCAATTGAAGTTGCAAACAAAAGAAAAACGTGAAGATAGTCGAGCTTTATTCGACCTTGTGAGAAATTCATCTTCAAATAACCAAAAATCAATCTATAATTCCAAGAATACGATTGTTCAATAGCACAACTGAATGCAAATAAAATAACCATTTACTAAATAACGAAAACATAGTCACATAGGATGTGGTTCGCTCCGGTACGAAAACAAGAAATGGGAGTGCAATTCGCTAACTCCCTAAAATTTGGTATGAATGGTGGGTAGGCTCATTTCGGTACGCTCCGGCTTGCTTCAGTTCGATGTAATATATATTTTGGTACAATGTACTCAATCTGGCATGTTGTACCATATTATACTTATACATATATAAGTTTTAATTATATATTTAATACAAATGTTGCAAAAATTAATTGTGTATGCATTTAATTTAATTATATATTTGTGTAAAGCTAACTATTAATTAACAAATTTTTGGGTTTAATTGGCCCATTTATTAAAAATATTATCTGACACCAAAAAGAAAAAGAAAAAAAAAAAGTAGTCCTTTTTAGGGTAACAAGATAATATTTTTAGCCGCTTCTTTTCCTTCTTCTACATCTTTCTTCCACCTTTTCCCCCTTCAACATAGTAACCACCGGAAAACTTCATCACCACGAAAATAATAACACTTGAAATGAATTCAAGGTACAAAGATCTAATTGGAGCAAAACAAAGTCAAAGTCAAACATAAAGCCCAACGCTCGAGACCATCGAGTGCGGTTGAACAAAAACGCACAGACAAAAACCTTAATATGTCAAACTATCGAATGAATAGATCCAACCATGAAAGTTGAAACTTTTTTTTTCTTCATGATTAAACAAACTAGTTGCAATCGACTATCGTTAGAGTCGATGAAAATAATAAGACGAATATATAAGATGAAAGAAAGTAAATATATTGGGATCCCTCCGTATCATCGGCGAGTAGCCAATGACCGGAGGACAACTATTTATTGTGGTTGGACCTAAAGCTCCGATATCATATTAGACATAATATTGATTAATTGAATTGATTGAACTAATGAGAGAATACATATAACCCAATATGCATAGCCAAACATATTAATATATTTCAAACTCTAAAATGGTGTTTGAATTTCAATTAATTGTCTTAATAAAGAAAAATTGAGTTTTAAAAAGTCATGTGAAAAGTATTTGTTTACGACTTAATTATATAGAATGGCAAAAAATATTAAGTGATAGAATGAAGGGTCTCCGCATTAAATTATTTAAGCATGACTTAATCAAATTGTTAAACAAACATACAAATCCATTAATAGTATTATCCACTTATTCTACTTATTTATTGAAATTATTAATCCCCAAACATACAAAGAGTATTCAAGAACTATAATCAAGTGTTTCAAACTTGATTCTTGTAAGTTTACTTTTTATCATTATTTTTCTAAATTGTTCAAGTAGTTTTAACCTTCCTTTTACCAAATTTCGATTTAAACCATAACTGAAAAATATAGTTAAATCATGATCATATAACCTGTTCTTTCTACAGAAATGATAAACATGTCATTTCTTAGATGAAAGAATGATTAAAAAAAAAGGAAATAAGCAGAGAGTAGATGATGACTTACTGAATTTCAGATGGATTAAGGAGAGAGGATATGATGAATGCAATCAATAATGAAAGCTCGAGTTAGAATTCTACTCACAAACAACGATTTAAATAATGTAAATGGGTTGAACTTAATTCAACAGTTACACTTCTAATCCCCCAAGGTTTAGTTAACTTTAACGATGCAACAGGCCACAGGCCTTTTATGTTTTTGAAGAGCAAAGAAAGAAACATTTATAATCCCATTAAAGAGTGTTTGGATTAAAAATAAATGACAAAATAAATTTGATAGGTATAAACACGTCGTTATGAGTCTTGCAAAAACAACCACGTAAATAATTTATGATGGCCAATGTCTTAATATATATTTAAATAGGACCTACATAATGACGTTTTTTTTATATATAATTATGCAATCAGACACTACCATGATATAAATATAAACACGTCTTTATGAGTCTTGCAAAAATAATTAAATAATTCATGAGGGCTACTAATAGTCTTAATATATTTGTAATTTGGACACTTGATGATGTCTTTATTATGTAAATCATACCCCCTAATATTAATACGCCTTCAAAATTAAAGTGTACATGCTAGGAAGCTTCCTTCGAATTACTTAGGGGCAGTTTGGTATAGGGGTTTGGATTTAAATAATGGAATGAGTTTCATAAAATATTTGTTTGGTTTATGGATTCTGAAATCAACAGTGAAATTAATTCCCTTGCTTCATACCACATTAAATTGGCAGGTTTTGAGAAAAAAGTACAGGGGTTTATGACACAATATTGTCTTTTTCCTCTTTTTATTTATAATCTATCAATTGACTTTTTATTCTTTCATTTTCGTCCACATAGTTATGGGGCCCAATTCATATTTTTAAAGTTTATAAATAGTATATTTATTTATAAAATAATATATTAACATTTTATTTTTCTCTCTCCTCATTTAATTCAAACCTATACTTAAATCCAATTTCTTTCAAACCTTTCCCAAATCCAAATCCAATTCCAATTCCAATCCCACTTACAAACCAAACGGGCCCTTAATCAATAAAAATTTCAATCTTAGGTTGTAATTTTTGACCTTAAAGAACTTTAAATATAAAACAATCAAATATGCTCAATGGTCCCATGGATGGGCTTAAAAACAAAACTAAACTAATAAATTAAAAAAAAATTGTTGCGGCGGTTTGTTCATATCGCGCCCGTAATCTCTTCAATTGTGTGACGTTTTTTGAAACCGGTATGATGACTAGCTCCATAGGCACATAATGTGTGCTATAACGCACATATTCTATACTCGTCTAATATGAATCAATAATTTTGGACAGAAGTAGAATCGTTGGATCACTTTGAATGTGTTATAGGTCTAGTGGAATGATCAAAGAGTGTTAATTAAGATGTTATGTGATGAGGAAAATGGTAGTAGTAAGCTTAGAATGGCTGATAATCATTAGTTGGAAAGTTTGGACTAAAGTCCTATTTATACTAACATTTTTGTCTCAAAATCACCCTTTGGCAGATCCACGGATCCTCAAATTGTGTATCCGTCCGTTATAAAAACAGATCCGCAGAGCGTCTCTAGACAATATATTATCCTTTGATCTTTGAGATGTTTTGTACTAAAATCATTTTTAATTCTAATGTTTCTAGAATTACTTGGGCACAAAGGGACTAATTAAATTTATTTTCTATTTAATTAAATCACTTAAATAAAATGTCTAGTTATTTCAATTAAGTAAACTTTGTGTTATTGTTAAGTAAAAATGTGTTTAATAAATATTTAAAGTGTGTTAGAAAATATTTATTAGTTGGGCTCTTTGATCATTCGACGTGAGGTATAATCACATTATTCATACGTGAAATGATAGACGTCGGAATGTAAACTTGTAACTTAAAACTTGGTTACGTAGACGTTTACTTCGTATTAGTTTATAATTGCCATTATCAAAACCTTAAGAAACCGTAAAATATAAATAACTTTTTTACGCGATATTTGTTTTAACATCCTTTAACATTTTATCCAACCGGACTATTTGATGTTCATTCCATTTTTTTTTAAAACCAATACTCATTGTTAATTTGAAAGTATGATATGGATATTAACACTCAGCCCACTTAAACAATAATTTACACATAATTATTTAAAATATTCAGTAATGTAATTCTGATGTCAATTTTTTGATTTGGTTATGAACACTTTAAAATTTTGAGAATTGCATATATACAAAACATTTATCATCTAATAAAGGTTACAATCTACACGAGAGAGGGACATGTAGTTTTGACATATAAACAAACACTTTTGTTATTTGACTACCACGACGTGCAAATATATCCATCACGCCCCCACAAGCTGATGGCCCCACCATGTTGTGATAAAGTTGGGAGGTCTTGTAACATACTCTTGTTCCATATCCCCTCATCACCTTCATCACAAATTAGTCTTACACCACACTCCTTCACTTCAGTATCATCATAAATCTCTCCAAAACATAATGTAACAAAATTCTTTGCTCTCTTCCACAACTCTGTATACCTCGTATAATGCAAACATACCCTATATGACTCATTGATTTCTATTGAATTCACAAACCAATGATCTAAAATAGATTCATCAAAGTTCTTTATAGAGCATTCAAGATATTGGCGAGTATTTTTTAGCTTAAAAACAACGCACGTTCCAAATCCCCTAAACCTATCCCAGCACCAATCTGATGGCAATTCGACCTTTACATTATTTCCCTTACTTTTAATTGTAAACCACTCTGGGATGCTATTTCCACGATATATTATATTCATTGTCTTAACGGAACTTTCTGGAAAACGGAAGAATTCACATCTGTTATTCTGAATACATGCATCCCGAAGATAAGAAGAAATTATGTTTGTAGAGTCTTGGTAAGTTATAGAAGAGTCAAGACTCTGGGTCTCTGATATGGACACCTGGCTCTCAATGGCAACATTCGTAAACAGTTTTTGAAAACTGCTGAGAAAACTGGACGTATTGATCATCATAGGGTCTTTGGATGATCCCGTAATTGAACCTAAGGAGGTGCAATGACATCCAAAAAAACCATATAGTCTAGCTGGAAGTTCGGGAAACACTTCTAGCTTCTTGCAATTATTAAGATTAAGTATTTCAAGATGAGAAAGTTGTCTCAAACTTCCAGGCAAACTAGTAAAATTGTTCCCTCCCAAGTATAAATATTTTAGACCTGATAAGCCTCCAATGCTCTCAGGCACTTCTAATAAATTGTTCCCTTCCAAGTTTAGTTTCTGTAGACATGATAAGCCTCCAATGCTCTCTGGCACTTGTACTAAATTGCAGTAGCTGAAATTCAGTTCCTTTAACATATGTAAACCTTCCATTGAAATAGATCTTTGTGGATGTTGTTGTTTACTTAGTAAACCAAAAGGGCCACGAATTGAAGTCCACCATCTAGATCGAATACTCTCTTGTTGACCAAACAAAGGAAGTTCTGTTATGGAAGTTCTATCAATATGAAGCTCAGTTAAGCTTTCCATCTTGCCCAAGTCTTGAGGAAGTTTTTCCATTTTTAAGCAACCCGAGAGAATCAGAATTCGAAGAGAAACCATTTCCAATTTGGAAGGGAAACTCTTAAGGCGTTTGCAGTTTCTCATATTTAAGACAACAAGCTTTTTAAGCATTCCAATAGAGGGGTGAACTTTAACCAAGTTCTGACAGCCTTCAAGAGTTAGCTCTTCAAGATTCTTTATCTCTGAGAAGTCAGGGGTACTTGTTAGGTAACAACAATACCGCAGCTTCATGAATTTCAACCTCATAAAACACTAACAACAAAAACAAAAAGGAAAAGTTTTAAACACCCTAGTTGTTAAACAGGAAATATAACATGTGACAAAGTAATTATATTAGACCTTAGGTGTTGTCCAAAGATGCTTTATGTGGCTGTACGACAGGTCGATGCTAACAATGTTTTCCGGATAAAATTCTGAAGGTAAGAACTTTAAAGGCAATCCATGCCAATAAAGTAACCTTAATTTATTGGACAACAAATCCAGTCTTCCAGAGAAGTTTACTTCAAATGGCTGCCAACGTCCTTCGACTTTCGGAAAGCATATTTTTAGTATCCGCAAGTTTTTCATACGTGTAATGGCTTGTTCATCTATGGGAATACTTTGACAGTTTTTCTTTAGCAAAAGGACTAGAACTTCAACTTCTTCTGTTACCTAGATACAAATAAACGATCATCAGATTGTACTACTTTTTATTAAAAAAAAAAAAAAAAAAAAAAAAAAAAAATCAATAAAGGCAATTCCTTATAGTCATACCTTGTTTACATTCATTACATCGTAATCCTCTGATGAAATCCACAATCTTCTATGAGTGTGCCTGAATTCTTCACGTATAATTTCCCTTGACATGCTTTGAATCAATTCATGCATTTGAAGACGATCAGCAGATACTGTTATTAGGAACTTATCAGCTAGAACTTCAATAACAGCATTTGCAGAACAATGACAGCTGTCTAGTACACTTGCAGCAAAATCTTTATTTCCCCCAATGAAGGCACATGCAATGTCAAGAAACATTCTTTTCTGATCAGATGCCAAGCTATCAAAACTTGGTCGAAGTTTTTGTAATATCTCTGAATTAGGATATGTTTGGAGTCTATCCAACTCGCTTTTCCAAACATACACAGACTTATCATACAATAGTCGACCAAAAACTTTGAGAGCCAAAGGGTGACCTTGCAAATATTTCACAATTTGGGAAGCAAGTTCTTCAAAATCTTCTGTAGGATGCCTTTTACCAAATGCATATAAACTAAAGAGCTCAAGAGCATTATAATAATTTAAAGTTTCCATTTCATAAAGTTCATCCACTTTATGAGACCTTAGCAATTGTTTGTTTTTACTAGTGAAGATAACAAGACTTCCAGGGAAAAACCAATCAGGTGAACTTGCTAGTGCTTCTAATTGCTCATGATCATCCACATTATCCAAAACAAGCAGGATCGGCTTTGATGACATCATCTTCTTTATTACCGTAATTCCTTCACCAACACTTGATATCTTCAAATCTTCTACTTTCATGATCTTTCCAATCATATGGAGTTGGACTTGAATTAGGCCTTGTTGCGTTGTGACTTCTTTGACATCTTCACAAAAGCAACTTCCTTCAAAGTGGACATACATCCAATTATAAATAGCTTTGGCAAGGGTCGTCTTTCCTATTCCGCTTATACCACACATTCCAATCATGTTAACCTTATCTGACCCAATGAAGCGTGACAAGTCTAATTTGTCGAAATGGATATCTATGCCAACAAGGTTCTCACCAACATGCAAGGGTCCGTCACATAATTTTTTAAGGATTTCTCTGGAAATGGAATCGATGAACTTGGACTCGAACCTAATTACCACAAAGACACAATAAGTAAGAGAAACTACATAGTGTCAAGCTTTACTAAAGCTACAAGATAAATACAAAAAAAACAAGAAATTTACCCATTTGTCATGTCCTGGAGATCCCATCCGGATAAGTTAGCCGCCATGGTTAAAGCTTTCTTCCATTGATCCACCTCTGTTCTATTTGAAACATCATGTTTGGCAAATGCTCCAGCATAGCTCCCTGTCTGCTTCCTCACAACGTCAGGCTTAACATCATAAAAGATTATTTGAACCTCGTGTTTAGGCTTTCCCATTTGCTTGCACTGGAGTATTTTGACAAGTTCCCTCAAACACCATGAGGAAGAAGCGTAATTCTTGGAGAAGATAACTAACAAAAATCTCGATTCTTCAATGGCTTTGGAGAGTTGAGGAGATATCTCTTCTCCTTTAGGCAACTCTATATCATCTCTAAAAACATGAATTCCTTTTTGCTTGAAATCATTGAACATGTGATCCATGAAGTTTTTACGGATATCATCACCTCTGAAACTTACAAAGACATCATATTTCCACCGATGAGGAATAGACGTAGTGGCCATTTTTCAAAAATAAGATCAATCTGTATTCATAAGTAAAATTTTCAGAAACAGCATAAATACAGATGAAACACTGAATTAGTACCAAGAATCCAAGACTAAGTAGCATCAAACATGTGAGTGCTTTGTTTATATATACATTAGCTGCTAAATAAAAACATATACTCCGATATCAAGCGAAACATAAATAGTCAGCAATCTCCCCTGAAACAAAATATTATAAAACTTGATATAAAGAAGCTTGTAAGGATTGCATTTTATAAACTAAAAGTGTGATTTTGCGATTCAATCTTGAAAACTTATTTTCTATTGTTCATACAATGTAAAAATCTGATCACCAAAAAATTTTCGAATTTTTAGATTTGAATGAAATTGGGTTATCAAACTAGAAACCAAATGATCCTAAAGTCTACAATGACACAACAATAATTCCGGCCATTTATATAACAATCCAACAATCGAAAGACCAAAACCAACCAAACATACTCATAACCACTAAAGGAAATCACTCGGTAGAACGTATGAAACATGTAAAAACACGACCAGGAGTCAATGAGACCATCAGACCATGACCCACATGAAATCTACCGAAATATTTACCCATATTGAATATTTTTGCTACGTTATAAAAATAACCTTTTTTTTTTTTTTTTTTTTTTTTTTTTTTTTTTTTTTTTTGTTGTTAACCATGATTTCCGACCTTTTAGCCGACTAATCCATGGGGTTTGAACCCACCGTCATACAGACTCAAACCAGATAAAGCCCTCCCTTTTTAGGAGGTTGGCATGGCCACTTAAGGTTGTTTTTTTACTCAACAACAACTGAACAAATAGTTTTATGATGAGCAAATTAAAAAAAAAATCAAATAGTTACTGGATATCAAATACTAACTATTAAGACTGAAAAAAAGGAAGTATAGTTAGCATATCATAGAACAGGGAGTAATACGAAGAGCAAATACAAACATGAAACTATAAAAAATGCCATTAAAATGACTTACAATTTTAGGAGTTTAAGTACGTGTGAATGATTGAATGCGATCAAAATTAAGGATCAAAATGGTGATAGAAAAGAGTGAAAGCGAGTGGGTTGACTCCATGTCAACTTTAGTTTTACTCTTAGTCCCTTGGTTTCAGATAATATGCAATTTCTTCTATTTAAGCTACATGCCATATTAAAAATGGCAAACTATTTGGACAGACTAATATCACTCAAGAAATTTAAGCTACATGCCATATTAAAAATGGCAAACTACTTGGACAGACTAATATCACTCAGTTCTCGAGTTTTGTTTTGAGCGGAAATGAAAAGAAATGGAAAGTTCTTTGTGTTCTTAAGTTTTTTTTAGAAGGGGAAATGGAAGCGGAAAGGAAGATGGGAGGAAGATTTGTTAATAAAATCTTCCTCTAAAAAATGGGAGGAAAGGGAAAGGAAATGGAAATCATATGGTGTGTAAAGACTATTATACACTTTTTTAAAAGTTTGCTACTAACAACTAAGGGTATAAATGTAATTTAAACAAGTTATTTTCCTTTTCCTCCCGCTCAAAAACATGACTTGTTATTACTTTCCTTTATCTCAAGAACATATCAACTAACACTTCCTTTCTTTTTCACTTTCTCTTCCTTTTCCTATTCTTTTCCATTTCCCTTCACTCAAAACTCGATAACTGAGTGTAAAAAGTAATAGTGACCGTCAGGATCAAAATTTTAAAAAGTCTAAAAAATAATGTATCTTTGACTCTTCGAGTTGCCGTAAGGATCAAAATTTTAAAAAGTCTAAAAAGTAATAGTGACCGTCAGATTTCCCATCCAAACAATCTCACGGTTAAAAGTACACCTCCAAATACATCTCCTCCCCTCTTGTCAATTTACTTTTTTTTCCATAAAAATTGTCAAATTAACAATTTGATCATTTGATCCGTTTTTATATTTCCCCCTCACATTTCGCACATAACTTTTAAACGACAAACTTTTACAAAAAATCAATTTCATCATAATTTTCAGAATTGAATTATCTTTAATTTGATATACATTTTGTTATATAAACCACAATTATTTATTTATTTATTATTATTTTGGATAGATTTTAAGTGGGTTATGATTTTTTTGAAATTTTCACCATCTTCAGCCCTATTTTTCTCTAACTTAAAGTTTAGTTACGCAAAACTTAGAACACAAAAGTTTTTGATTTTTTACCGTTCTTTACCTATAAATTTGAATCACTCAATTCCGATATGATATGAGTAAGATACCACATTTTGAACATTCCGTTTTACACATATTTAGTGCATATAAGGTGTTTGATCAAATTCCTAAAAGTGGTTTTTATTGAGAGCGTGGGGGCATCAATGATGTAAACAGCCTTAAAACATATGACAATGTAGTCTAAAGAGTTCACACCACATGTTATAATTGAGCTTGTCAAGATCGAGTGTCATGAAAAGCTTGCTAACACATTCTGAAGCTTTGTCAACAATCAACAAGGTTGGTTTCGCGGATGGTGATGAGGTGGTAGACCGGGTCATCAATAACTATAGATTGGACAGAAGAGCTTTTGAAAGATCACATGAAGTAACGAGGTTTTAAGATGCAAAGTCATAGGCGCTGCATCAAGGTGCTTTGCCCCTCAACTTCCCCAACCACCCTTCTAGCTAATGCACCGCCGCTTAATATCGTGAAACTATCTCGACACTCAAACTATCTCGAAACTCAACAAACAAAGCATGGGGTACTTGCAGATTCACCAATGATGTACTTTACGACATCAAAATAGTCAAATTGTCTTGAAACTCAGCAAACAAAGTAGGCGGTACTTGTAGAAGAACTTGTAAATTCACCAATAATGTGCTTTTGACATCAAAATTTTAACATTGGTTCTTGAAGATGTAATAACAGGCGGCATATAGAAGAAGTAACAGTGTAACACCAATGGTTGAGCTTTAATCGACTTTAGGTGGACTTTAGATGAAAACTGGTCGAATTTAGTCGACTTTAGGTGTAAAGAAAAATAATGTGGATAATTTTAAAGAAACAAAACAAACAATAAAATAAAGGGTTAAGTCCACGGATTGACCATAAACTTTTTCAAATTTTCAATTATAGGTAATGAACTTTGAAAAATACTATTATAACCATCCAATTTTTTTTGTACTAGAAAATATTACCCATATGTGAAAATTTTGTAAAAGTATATTACCCATATGACGGACCAAGATAAAAGTACATCACTCATATGTGAAAATTTTAAAATTTTGGATGGTCATAATGGTATTTCTAAAGTTCATACCTACAACTAAAAATTTGAGAAAGTTCATGGCTAATCCACGGACATAACTCTAAAACAAATCGAACTTAATTCTTTTTGTCAACAAATTTACAAAATCAAATGAATCTTCAATCAAACCGAAAATCTTGTCGAGCTTTAGGTGACCAATATCTCCATGTCATTCCAAAAAAATAAATAAATAAAATAAATAATCAAAAAACGTGAAGATAGTCGAGCTTTAGTGCACCTTGCGAGAAAATTCATCTTCAAATAAGCAAAAACCAATCTACAATTCCAAGAATACGATTGTTCCATAGCACAACTGAATGCAAATAAAATACCATTTACTAAATAACGAAAAACATAGTCACGAGGGATGTGGTTCGCTCCGGTACGTAAACGAGAAATGAAAGCGCGGTTTTCTAAGTCCCTAAAGTTTGGTACGAAAGGTGGGGGGGGGGGGGGGGGGGTAGGCTCATTTCGGTATGCTCCGGTTCGCTTCAGTTTGATGTAATATATATTTTGGTACAATGTATATTTTTGTGTAATATTATATTTAATATTTTTAATTATATATTATATATACTATCTAAAACCCAGGCGTTTCACCACAACGCGACACGTGTCGCTACATTGTTTGCTACAGTGTTTGCGTGCTACAGTAACCTTTTTTTTGCATTGCTACAGTACTCGGTACAGTTTTTTTTGCGTCGCTACAGTACTCGGTACATAATTTTTTTATTTTTTTTACATAAATTTCCTTAAGAAAATTTGTTTTTTAAAAAAAATAATAATAATACATTTTTTTTTGCGTCGCTACAGTACTTGGTACATATTTTTTTTTTTTTTTTTTTTTTTTTTTTTTTATTTTTTATTTTTTAACATTAATTTGCTTAAGAAATTTTTGACTTTTTTTTTTTCGTCGCTACAGTACTTCGGTACAGATTTTTTTTTTAACATAAATTTCCTAAAGAAAATTTGTTTTTTAAAAAAAAAAATACAAAAAATAATACACTTATAAAAAATTTCTAATACAAATTTGTTTCTTTTAAAATACCAAAAAAAAAAAAAAAAAAGGCATACCGAAAAAACAAACAACCAAAAAAAATTTCAACCGCAACGCCAAAAAAAAAAAAAAAAAAAAAATCGTAAACATAAACAAATTATGCTTCCAAGTAAACATATGCATACTTCAAATAACAAAATTATTAATTACACCGTACAACCGACAAACTACAAAACACAAAACACACCCGCCGCAACGCGCGGGCAACCCAGCTAGTTTAATACAAATGTTAAAAAAATTAATTGTGTATGCATTTAATTATATATTTGTGTAAAGCCCATTATTAATTAACAATTTTTTGTGTTTAGTTAGCCCATTTATAAAACATATTAACTGGCAAAAAAAGAAAAAAAAAATTCCTTTTAGGGTAACAAGATAGTATTTTCAGCCGCTTCTTTTCCTCCTTCTACATCTTTCTTCCACCTTTTCCTCCTTCAACACAATATCCACCAGAAAACTCCATCACCATGAAAATAATAACACCCAAAATGGATTCAAGGTACAAAGATCTAATTGGAGCAAAACAAAGTCAAAGTCAAACATAAAGCCCAACGCTCGAGACCATCGAGTGCGGTTGAACAAAAACGCATGAACAAAAATCTTACTATGTCAACCTATCGAATGAATAGATCCAGCCATGAAAGTTGAAACTTCTTTTTTCCTTCATGATTAAAGAAACTAGTTGCAATCGACTATCATTAGAGTCGATCAAAAATAGTAAGACGAATATTTAAGGTGAAAGAAAGTAAATAGATTGGGATCCCTCCGTATCATTGGCGAGTAGCCGATGACACCTAAAACTCCAATATCATATTAGACGAATAATATTGATTAATTGAATTGATTGAAATAATGAGAGAATACATATAACCTAATATCTATAGCGTAACATGCTAATATAATTCAAACTCTAAAACAGTGTTTGAATTTCAATCAATTGTCTTAATGAAGAAAATTTGAGTTTTAAAAAGTCATGTGAAAAGTATTTGTTTATGACTTAATTATAAAGAATGGCAAAAAATATTAAGTGATAGAATGAAGGGTCTTCACATTAAAGTATTAAACATGACTTTAATCAAATTGTTAATCAAACATACAAATCCATTAATAATATTATTCACTTAGGTTGTGTTTGAATTGACTTAATCGACATAAAAAAAAAGAAAAAAAAAAAAAAAAAAAAAAAAAGCTGAATTTAGTAAGTCATATAAAAAATATAGTTTGTGACTTAATAGTGAAAGATGATTGAAAATATTAAGTAATAAAACTGAGTATATCTGTATTAAGTCATCTCTTAATTAAAAATATTAACAAACAAGCCATACTTATCTATACTACATATAAAGAGTGTATGGTTAAACCTTGAAAAGTGAAATATTGAAAGTCAAATGTGAGAGAAATTCATAATGTAATTAATACTCTTATTAAAATACCCAATAACTTAAAAGTACAATAATTTATTTACATTGTACAACCAATTAAAAGCATATATATCAAATTAAAAACAACCAATTAAAATACCACTTACTAAAAAGTATAATAAAATTTTCATAATGTACAATTTAAATAAGTTACAACATAAGCTAAAATAAAAAATAATTAAACACACTAATTAATATTATTTTCAAATTATACAAATTAATAAAACACACAAAGTTCCATGCAAGCTAACAAGTTGATGGTACATATAGTTTTGAAAACTGGACCGGACCAACGAGTTCAACCAGGAACTGGTGTCGCCACTGGTTCGGCTAACCAATAAAAGCCATACGAAAACATATATTTTAAAAGGAAACTATTAATACACATAAAAAATCGGGTTGACCCGGGACACTTCAGACCCATCGGGTTGACCTGGTTTAATTTGACCTATTTTCGACCCAACCCGTCATGTTGACTCGATTTAAATCGACCCGTTTTTCGACCAGAACAGTTCAACCGGTTGAACTACCCGGGTCGAACTAGGTTTCAAAACATTATGTTTAATCCCTAAATCTTCAAACTTTTATTATTTTCATTTATAACCATAAACGTTTTTTTTTATCACTAAACGATCTGTCCTAATAAAAAAATCCCGTTGCTATACACAAGTACTCGTCTAGTTTATTGAAATTATTAATCCCCAAACATAGAAAGAGTATTCAAGAACTATAATCAAGTGTTTCAAACTTGATTATTGTAAGTTTACTTTTTATCATTATTTTTCTAAGTTGGTCAATTAGTTTTAACCTTCCTTTTACCGAATTTCGATTTAAACCATAACTGAACAATATACTTAAATCATTTTACAATCATGATCATATAATCTATTCTTTCTGCAGAAATGATTAACATGTCATTTCTTAGATCAAAGAATGATTAAATAAAATAAAATTAAAAATAAATAAATAAACAAATAATTAAATAAATAAGCAGACGACTTACTGAATTTTAGAGGATATGATGAATGCAATCAATGATGGGCTCGAGTTAGAATTCTACTCACAAACAACAATCTATACTACTTTATAAAACATTTGGGGCATGCTATTAATAGAAGGCTTAAAAATTCAGATTCAACAAATTACTTATAATGGAAAGAAGTGTTTTTACAAAGCTTGTATCATACACATAATTAAAGTTGAAGAAAAAAATTAAATGTCTTAAATTATAAACTTGTAACACTCTCCAATATTATTAATACACTTCATTTCAAAAACTTATAACAGCCCATTTTAAATACATGTAACGGCCCATTTCAAAACAGCTGCCCACCCACGCACCTTATCCCCACACATAAAAACCCACACACAACACTTGCACTTTCATTTCTATCTCTCTCTGTGTAAACAGACAATCACGTATTAATACTCTATGCTCTCTCAAGAAACACGCAAACTCACAAACTAACTACCAACACCAGCCCCTCCAGCGCTTCGCTGACACTACCACTACAGGCAATCTTTTAAGTGGGTTAGCCATCTTTTGGTTGTTTGTGTGGTTCCAGTGGAGTTTGTGTTGTTAGATCTAAATGGATCTTTTGAGATTATATCTATCACTCGGTGGTTGTATGGTGTGCGTTTTTGTTCTTTGTCACAACCATATCTTGGTGGTATGGGTTTGGGGTCTTACCAGTTATCCCTTTCTGATTTTAGCCTTGAACTGGTGTTGTAAAAGTTGTGGTTGTATTGGTTTTCGATTTGATGGTTATATTTGGTTGTTCGTAACGGTCTTTCTTTGTTTTGTGCAAGATCTAATGCCAATGATATCGATTTGATTCGATGAGGCTGTTATGTGTTGGGACCAGTGGTTTACATGGTTTTGTTTAAGATCTATTTTCATTTGATACATCTAATTTTCTTGGTTATACTTTGAGGATTGTGTTGTTTGTTAGGATGATTTTTATTATTATTATTATTATTATTATTATTTTTTATGTTGATATATGTTAGATCTGAGAGAGTTCATGTCATATCATGTTTTGTGGTGAATGATGCTTTGGTTAGATTCTAAAGTTTTCGGGTATGTATCTCTATTTTTTATAAGCCGATGACGTTTAAGAAGAGGCTGATCAGGTGAGTTTTCTTTGTTTATTCTTTGTTGAATTTTATTTTTAAATGTTTTTGTTGATAAGTTTTGATAATGTAGTTAATCTCATATGAAACTTTTTTTCCCGAATAAAAAGGTTGTTACGGTTTTTGGCGTAGTTTCTACTATTTTTTTCAGGCGGTTGGGTTTCTGCTATGGTTTCTAAGTAGAGACGTCTAAAATTTGGCCATAGTAAGTAGTCATGGCTCACATGAAATAGTAGGTATAAGCGGATGAATTGGTCAAAAGAATAAAGTATGCCTTCGAAAGACTAATTATCCCAAATAACAAACAGAATTCAAAATTTTGAATTTGATGTAAAGACTCATGGTGTGGGCGTGACAGCCATGATAAAAGACGAAAACTATAAAAACAGATCCTTACGTATCTATATTGTTAATACAACTAATAATTAACCAATTAATAAAAATGTAAAAGTTTATTATTATTAAATTTGACTAGCCAAATATGAGCAGACAAGAACAAATAATGAAATATGTTTAGAAAGGAAATTGCTACCGTAGAAAGGAAATTGCTACCATATATGTTAAAGATCTTGAGACATGTGTTTATCTTTTATGTTTAACGTTTGAGCTTTTTACAGCATAAAGTATCATTGGTGCCTTCGGATGGTGTCGTAAGAAAAGTGGTGTTAGACCGGCTGACACAACCGAATTGATTGAGGAAAAGAAAAGCCAAGCGACCAAGCACTCCCGCCCCCAAAAGCGGAGACCCACATTAACACTTTTTCTTATAACACCATCATATCAAAACACATCTCCCTCCTTTTTTGGTGTTATGGGACACCCTTTCCCTCACACATAATTCACTAAAACACAAATACAACGCATAATAATAATAATAATAATAATAATAATAATAATAATAAGTTTAGGCACAATCTGGTGCGTGATATCCTTGTTGATATATGCTCCAAGGCAGGGGTTATGGTGCGTAAAGAGGCTCCGATGGGATTTCTTTCAGAGGAAGAGAGAGAATTACGTCCTACAGATGTGCTATTATTCAATTGGCTCCAAGATAAGGATGTGTGTCTGGATGTGACTGGGGTCTCTCCGTTTGCTGGGGCTGGGGTGACGTCATGGGCCCCTGGGGTTGCTTTGAGTAATGCAGTGGAAAAGAAAAGGAAGAAGTATGCGTCCAAGTGTGAAGACAATGGATACAAGTTCGTCCCTTTTGCTTTTTCTACGTTTGGGGAACTCGAGTTGGAAGCTTTGAATACACTTTCTCGTATCGCGTCTCTTGCCAGCAGCCACTCTAATAACATTAAGAGTGGTGTATTTATTTTTCATCGAGTTAGTTTCTGTATTCAAAAAGGAGTGGGAGCGCAGATTGTGTCTAGACTCCCCTCCAATTTTCTGTAAGTTCAAAGTTTTCAATGAAATGTGATAATAATAATAAAAAAATAATGATAATAATAATAATAAAAATAATAATAATAATAATAATAATAATAATAATAATAATAATAATAATAATAAATGAAATGCTGGACCATTTGAGCTGGCAACGACGACGCCAACCTCAAAAATGGCACATTTACTGTGGGTTTCGTGCCGCAACATTGCGTTTTGATAAAATACCGCATAAAAACACAGCGTACCTTTCTCTCTTAAAACCAGCTTTTTACGATTAAAAAGTTATTTCACTTAAACAAAGGCTTTTATATGTTTTAGGCTCTTATGGATGACAATCTTTTGCTAATTCAATGGGACCGTATACCTTAAGTAAGTATATTATGGGTGACTATCGTTTTTCGTATCGTCGTTGCATCGTGATACACAAGTACTTGTTATTTTAATATGAAATAGTATGCGATAAACTTATTCCTTAAAATTATCATCATGTGTAAAATTATTATCACGCAAAATGTTGCTCGTAAAAGTTATTTATTACGCGGCGGCGGGTACCCTGCTAGTTTGAATAATGTAAATGTGTTGAACTTAATTCAACTTTATATTCAACAGTTACACTTCTAATCCCCAAGGTTTAGTTAACTTTAACGATGCAACGGGCCACTGGTCTTCTACGTTTTTGAAGAGCAGAGTGTTTGGATTAAAAATAAATGACAAAATAAATTTGATAGGTATAAACACGTCGTTATGAGTCTTGCAAAAACAACTACGTAAATAATTTATGATGGCCAATAATAGTCTTAATATATATTTAAATAGGACCTACATAATGACGTTTTTATTTTATATAATTACGCAATCAGACACTACCATGATATAAATATAAACATGTCTTTATGAGTCTTGCAAAAACAATTAAATAATTCATGAGGGGTACTAATAGTCTTAATATATTTGTAATTTGGACACTTGATGATGTCTTTATTATGTAAATCATACCCTCTAATATTAAGTGTGCACATAGAAGGAAGCTTCCTTTGAATTACTTAATCAATAAAAAATTCAATCTCAGGTTGTAATTTTTGACCTCAAAGAACTTTAAATATAAAACAATCAATATGCTCAATGGTCCCGTGGATGAGCTTAAAAACTAAATTAAAATAGTAAATTAAAAAAAAATTGTTGCGGTGGTTTGTTCATATCGCGCCCCTAATCCCTTCAATTGTGTGACGTTTTTTGAAACCGGTATGATGACTAGCTCCATAGGCACATAATGTGTGCTATAACGCACATATTTTATACTCGTCTAACATAAATTAATAATTTGGGACAGAAGTAGAATCGTCGGATCACTTTGAATGTGTTATAGGTCAAGTGGAATTATCAACGAGTGTTAATTAAGATGTTATGTGATGAGGAAAATGGTAGTAGTAAGCTTAGAATGGCTGATAATCATTAGTTGGAAAATTTGGACTAAAGTCCTATTTATACTAACATTTTTGTCTCAAAATCACCCTTCGGCAGATCCACGGATCCTCAAATTGTGTAATCATCCGTTATAAAAAACAGATCCGCAGAGCGTCTCTAGACAATTTATTATCCTTTGATCTTTGAGATGTTTTGTACTAAAATCATTTTTAATTCTAATGTTTCTAGAATTACTTGGGCACAAAGAGACTAATTAAATTTGTTTTCCATTTAATTAAATCACTTAAATAAAATGTCTAGTTATTTCAATTAAGTAAACTTTGTATTATTGTTAAGTAAAAATGTGTTTAATAAATATTTAAAGTTTGTTAGAAAATATTTATTAGTTGGGCTCTTTGATCATTCGACGTGAGGTATAATCACATTATTTATACCTGAAGTGATATACGTCGGAATGTAAACTTGTAACTTAAAACTTGGTTACGTAGACGTTTACTTCGTATTAGTTTATAATTGCCATTATCAAAACCTTAAGAAACCGTAAAATATAATAACTTTTTTACGCGATATTTGTATTAACATCCCTTAACATTTATCCAACCGGACTATTTGATGTTCATTCCATTTTTTTTTAAAACCAATACTCATTGTTAATTTGAAACTACAACATCCTATGGATATCAACACTCAACCCACTTAAACAATAATTTACACATAATTATTTAAAATATTCAGTAATGTAATTTTGATGTCAATTTTTTGATTGGTTATGAACACTTTAAAATTTTGAGAATTGCATATATACAAAACATTTATCATATAGTATTTTAGTAAAAGTTTAGTGAAGTCATGATCATTTTAGTAATAAATCCGATTAAAAATAATCGTACATGCTAAAGTACGAAGATTTTCACATGATTATAAGTTTGAAAATGTGTATGTTTTGAATACCGTAATTTACAATTTTTTTAAACAATGTTGTATATAGATTTCCTAATCATATAATGTGTGGACTAGTTTATACATCTCTATTATTTTACCGGGGTAACCCTTTTACCCAATATATATATATATATATATATATATATATATATATATATATATATATATATATATATATATATATACACACACACGTTATATAACATTCTGATGAATATTACACAACATCTACTAACTAGCAAATATTTTTGACCGTTAATCATCACAACCTCATAATTGAACCTACGAGTTATGAAATTGCTCTTTTGACGAAAATAGCTCTCTTATAAGTTGTGCTCCTTTATCAAACTGAGATCAAACATAAACATTATCACTAGATTATCTAAGCTATCCAAGCAATCATTTGTCTTAATATTTGAATTCATTTTATTCCTATAATCGTTACTTGTCTTCTTTTACTAATTGTTATACTTAAACTGAACGAACTGAGTCCCTGTGGATACGACCTGGTCTTACCTTAATCTAATACTACCAACGGGGGTTATACTTTACCCGTGTCTTTGGTTTATTAAAATCGGTGAAACTAGTATTATAAATTTAAAGTTTTCCTTACACTATCAATCGGTAAGGATTTAAACAATCCTAAAAGACTTGTGAATGTATTATTATTTGTCATTTTCTTTCATGCATTTATAATTTACTTATGCAAGTAATAATAATTTCCTTATATAGTTCGGTCTCAAAAAAAATTATTCTTATACCTTATACATAAACGTATTCTACCATTACATCTTTTTTTGTTTCTCTTTATGTAATAAATAAGCTATAGCGTAAGCATCTAACATGAGAGGTAAATAGCACAAACTTATGAAAATACAATTTTTCAAACAAAAATGTACATTGGTAAACATGGTATAATGGTTATTCATAATTAATGAAATGAATCAATTTCAAAGCTATTTAAATATGCTACATATTTTTACGATAATATAAGTAAGAGAAATACCACAATTACAAAAAACATCGTAAAATAATAGCACGGGTTAGCAAAACTAAAAGTATATATCACTACATCTTATGCAAATCAAGTATCATCATGTAATTTTGATACCAAGTAAAACCATTTGAAACATGTTAAATAATTCATTTCTTAATCGATAATAATACTACCTCCGTCCCATAAAAACTGTCCAGTTTGACTTTTCAGAGTCAAACTGGTTCAACTTTGACCTTATCTATTTTTGTGAGTATTATATAATACTTTATGAAATTTATATGAATGAATTGAGTTTTAAGTGTGTTTTTCATTGGTATAATTTTTCATCAAGTATGATATAACACATAAAAAATATTCAAAGTCAAAGTTGAACCAGTTTGACTCTGAAAAGTCAAACTGGACAGTTTTTATGGGACGGAGGGAGTATATAATTAAAAAGAAATTAAAAACCCTGTGCGCATGGGTATCATAACTAGTCATATTAGTACGCGATCAGACACTACCATCATGGCATCATATAAATATAAACACGTCTTTATGAGTCTTGCAAAAACAATTAAATAATTCATGAGGGCTACTAATAGTCTTAATATATTTGTAATTTGGACACTTGATGATGTCTTTATTATGTAAACAATACCCTCTAATATTATAATACGCCTTCAAAATTAAGTGTACACATACTAGGAAGCTTCCTTCGAATTACTTAATCAATAAAAAATTCAATCTTAGGTTGTAATTTTTGACCTTAAAGAACTTTAAATATAAAACAATCAAATATGCTCAATGGTCCCGTGGATGGACTTAAAAACAAAATTAAAATAGTAAATTAAAAAAAAAAATTGTTGTGGCGGTTTGTTCATATCGCGCCCCTAATCCCTTCAATTATGTGACGTTTTTTGAAACCGGTATGATGACTAGCTCCATAGGCACATAATGTGTGCTATAACGCTCATATTTTATACTCGTCTAACATAAATCAATAATTTGAGACGGAAGTAGTATCAAAGTAATGAACTTTCTACTAAATCACATTTCTTAATAACAATAAAAGTGTATTTGTAAAGGTTCTAACATAAATTTGTTTGAAGAATCGAAATGAAACTTAAGATTTGAAGAATCATCTAACATAAGCAACATTCTGCCGTCAATAAAAAAAAAACTAAAAAAATTTATTTAAGAGTTACAACTCCAAACTACAAAAAAAATCATAAATAAAAAATAAAAAAGAAACATTAGTTATATGCAATGTAAATAATATTACTCCGTAAATCAAAGAATGTAATTGAAGTAAAAATTTTAGGGTGTGTTTATTTTGTTAATAGGTTAGGATTGGTATTCGGATTTTGTTTAGGTTTAAAATAAGGGTATGAGAGAGAAAATTTCTTAGTGGATTAATAGTAAAAAGTGTGTTGGCGTGAACTCTTTCGCCATCTCAACATTTCATATTTCATTCACACACCAAAATAACCATTCACTTATGGCTTAAGCTTGATGACGTATAGCCTATAGTTGGGCCACGAGCCTAAATTATAGACATTACTAAGCCCAAACCCACCACGAGTGGGCTATCATGACGAATGACTTGGGCCATTAATACCAACGGCTTGGGCTCACGAAGCCCAAAGCCCAATCAATACGCATAATTAAGGGATAAGGATCTTCTATTTACGGGATAGATATCCTTACCCCGGATAAGCACCACGAGTGCGAAGAGTAAGGAGCAAGATACCTACATGGTTTCTGCGTCCTATATATAGAATTACATATTCTCATTGAAAGGTACGATTTACACAATCCCTAACTCTTCAACTAAACCCTAAACCGATTACTTACTCTCACGCCGGAGTCTAATCGTGAGAGACAATCCCACGATAAGCCTAACGGTGTTGTTTCCTTTCTTAGTGCGCAGGTTTCACAAGCACTAAAGTTCTAATTGGTACGAGAGAAAGAGTCCAAACAAGGTAAGTGATGAGGCGAAAAATGAACCGTTTTTAGGGGGTCATTTAAGCCCGAAATTGAATTTATTTGATCAAATATTGCCCTAAATCGTTCCTTTTATGATTTTAGGTACTTTGGGAGAGAAATTTGGAAAAGGAAGCAATTCGGACGTTTTTGGAGCATAAAAGTGAAGAAAACGCCAAAGTCTTAATTTTCCTTGCTGGGAACAGTAGGTGACGGCGTCAAGAAGAAAATCTTGACGGCGTCAAGAAGTCAAGAGTAATTTCCATGACGATCCAGTACATATTTGACGGCGTAACAAGGTAGGGCGTCAAGAGGAAAATGCATGACGGCCTGGAAACACATAACACTTGACGGCGTCAGATCTGGATCAAGGCAGTCCGAGGAGTATTTTGGCGGCGAGATGACGGCGTCACAAATTTGTTCTTGACGCCGTCAGACCCTATTTCCTATATATAGTTTTCTAATTTTCACATTAAAATGAGAGAAGTTTTGGAGAAACCCTAAGTACGAACTTAGTACGAATTTTACAGGTTTTTCAAGTCTTCTTAGCCCTTGATCCCTTTCATGTGTAATTGAGATAAGTATTCTTTTAATTCAATCAATATGTCTATGTGTTGGTTGTCTATATCTTGTTCTTGTCTTAATTCCATCATGCTAGGCTAGATATATCTTGTGTTTGCTTGGATCTAATGAAACCTAAATGTTAATTATGTGTTGATTACTTGTTTATGGTTGTATTGGATGAGTGAATTCGATGTTAGGCTTAAGAAAACTGGCAGATCTCCAATTGGTAACATGCTTGAACGTCTTAGGAAACATGAACTGACGTGCACTAGGTTTTATTGGTTGTATTTAATGCATGAGTAAATTCTAATGATCCCATGTTAGGAGCTTCTTAGCCGGCTCGACATAGGAGTGAAGTAGGCACTCATAGGATTGGGGAATTAAGTGCGCCACCCCATGAATGGTATTAAGGAATGCAATCCGTCATCCACGCAACTATAACAAGTAATTAACGTGTAAAAGATATCTAGGGAGTAGTGAAATCTAAGTAAACACATTTTCTCCACTTATTGCTCACAACCTTAGTATAATTTAGTTTATTTTCATTTTTAGTATTTTATTTTGATTGCATCTTTAGTATTGGGTTAGTTGACTAGCAACTAATTCCGCCCAAATCCTTCAAACCCGAGATTTTTACTTGCTTTCTAAAAATATAAAAATACAAAAATAATCATCTCTCATCTTTAGAACTAGTATTTAGGTTTTCTAATCCTAGCGACACTATTCCTAGCTGAACGATCAATCCCCCGGTACTTGTCACTATACTATACTACAACGATCAGGTACACTGCCTGGTGGGGGTTGTAAGCTTCTCAAGATCCCTTGAGAGGTAAAGCCTGGTGCGATTCCCACGTATTAAGTTTTTGGCGCCGTTGCCGGGGAATAGTTATTGTCTAGGTTAGAATCTCTTTTTATTAGGTCTACTTGCTAGATTCCTTTCTAGTAAGACTTTATTTTTATTTTTTAGGTTTTCTTTAGTCTATCTTATTTCTTTGTGTTTTTGTTCGTAACTCTTCACCACTCGACATCATGGACGATGGGAACATCCTTGAACCCGTCATCCCACCACAACAAAACCCACCACTAGAACCTCTTAGACCCCGAACCTTAGGAGAATATTCCCGACCTAGCCACCAAGGCTACCGAAACACCATTGAGCTCACCGGAGCCAATGTGACTCCCTTGCGATCCGACACCATCCGGTTGGTGCAAAGCGGATGTGCATTCCATGGACTTCGTTCCGAAGATCCAAACCAACATCTAAAGGACTTCCTCAAAATCGTAGATTCCATAGACCTAGGTGTTGAAACTAGAGAGACAACCCGATTACGCCAATTCCAATTCTCTCTACGGGATCAAGCTAGTCAATGGCTTGAGCGTTTACCCGCGGGATCCATCACCACATGGGATGATCTCACCACTCGTTTTCTTGCTCAATTTTTCCCACCGGGGAGAACTACTAAGCTTAGAAATGACATCTTGATGTTCCAACAACGTCAAAATGAATCTCTTTATAAAGCATGGACTCGTTTCAAGGACTTACTCCAAAAAGTCCCTCATCATGGCATAGATCTTTGGCTCCAAGTCCAAATCTTTTATGACCATATCGATCTCTCCACGAGGCGAGCCATTGACCAATCGGCCGGTGGTAAGCTCCGTGATCTAAGTGCGGAACAATCATGGGAGCTCATAGAAGATCTTGCTCTCTATGACAATGAAAGTTGGAATGATCCCCGTGATTTGAACAAAACGGTCAAGGCAATATCTTTGCCTTCGAACAATTCTAGCACTCCCGACCGTAGGATCATGGAACTTGAGGACCAAGTCAAGTTTCTCATGAAATCTTACGAAGCTCCTAAGCTTTCAAGCCAAGTGAACAAAATCACTTTTTCATGCGAATTATGTAGTGGTCCCCACGACACTCGTGATTGTGTGGAACTCCCCGGAACAGCTTTTGCGGACTACGCATCCACGCGTACCGACGAAGCGGGAGATAAGTGGTACACTTTCAAGCCCGAGCCAAACCCTTATGGTGATTCATACAACCCCTCTTGGAAAAATCACCCAAACCTTAGGTGGTAACAAAATCAACCCAATTCTTCCAACCCGCCTAATCGTTATCAACCAAACGGTCCACCCTCCAACCGTACATTCAACAACAATCCTTCTAACAGCTATGGTAGTACCAACAATCTTGAAGGATTGATGTCAAAGTTTATGGCATCTCAAGAAGCTCGCATATCTAAGTTTGAAGCCGATTTCAAACAAAAGCAAAGCGAGATGACCACTAAAATTGACGCATTGTTGAAAGTTCTCAATGACCGAGAAATGGGAGCACTCCCAAGCGACACGGTCAAGAATCCGAAACTAAGCGTTAATTCCATATCTTCAGTTTCATCACCCACTTCGTGTCCACAATACTACTCAGTTAAATCAACGAGCACGTGTTTCAAACAAAACCAAATTCTTCAAAAGGACCAATCAAGTAAAACACCCGATATAGAACCGGTCAAAAGTATAGTTGAAACACCTCCTACGCAAGACCTTGACGATTAATTCAAAGAACTTCACCTTGAACGCCCCGCCATTGATATCTTAGCGCGTGCTCCTTACTATAGTGCCCTCCTAGAAAAATATGAGAAGTTTAAACTAGGTAAAAATGGGACCGCCTTCGTTCAAAACAAGTTGCCTAAAAAGCTTGATGATCCGGGTATATTTGTTTTGCCTTGTAAGATAGGAAGATCCGAAGCTTTCGACACACTAGCCAATTTAGGGTCAAGCCTCAACTTGATTCCCTTATCCTTATTCACCGCTCTTAAGCTAGGAAAGTTAGAGGAAACGGAGGTATTAATAGGGCTAGCGGATGGGAGTATTGCCCACCCGGTTGGAATGATTAAGGATGTAGTTGTTCACGTAGGAAAGTTAACTATATTAGCGGATTTTCACGTCCTAGACATGGTTAGTGACACTACATGCCCATTGTTGGTAGGAAGAGGATTTTTAGCAACCGCTAGCGCCATGATAGATTGTAAGGAGTCTAAGATAGCGATAGGTGAAGGCGATACTTGGTCGGTGTACGTTGTAAAGAAGCATAGTTATGATTGTGATGATGAACCGACACCGCATTGGGTAGAGATGAATAGGAGACCATCAAGATATGAACCTTGGATAGAAAGGAACTTCATAGGACCTCAATGCCCATTTTATCTAGAGAAAGATTTCGTTGAAAAGACACATTCGGTAGAACAACTCATAGCTAGAGATGAAGAGCTTGATCCCTTTGAGGACCCTTTAGTCTTTAGGAAGATGATTGAGTTCTTGAGCGTAATGCCTATTAATATAGAGATGAATAAGTGGAAAAGAGAGGGAGACAAGTGTAAATGGAGGTGGGACAAGCCACCTAAAGAAGGTGACGGATCATGGCATATGAGGATGACTTTGTATGATCCGGATGGAGAAAAGTTTGAAAGGTCATACCATACTAAGGAAACCGATAGGAAGTTGAAACCTAAGTTTGATCCCAAAGATGTCCTCAATGAGGAACTCACCCGTATCACGTAGTAACCCATGACCTTGAGTCTAGCTACAAGACTCATAAATAAAGAAAAGCGCTTCTTGGGAGGCAACCCATGTTTTGTGTGATTTTATTTTGTTTGTTTGTTTGTTATTTGCTTCCGTATGCATGCTTTATTTTTATTGTTGGCTTTTATGTTTCTAAATTAAATAGTGGAAATACTTTACTTTGTTGTTTTGGCCTAGTCTTAACTCCACCTAAAAGTATTTTTGCAAAAGATAAGTGTAAGGGGAAACCCCAAATATGTTTTTAAGAAATAAACCGATCATGATTCTCCACAATATTAAATGAACATGTATATTCGTATTTGTTAGAGTCAAATGCTTGTATTGAGTCATAATGAAGTTTTGCAGGATTTTCCAGGAAGTAGAACCAAGTTTTTCCAGAAATTTTTCGGAAACTTAACATAAGAATTTCTGCAGGTCACTTCTGACGGCGTCACGAGTTAACTCTTGACGGCGTTACGTGTAAAAATCTGGAAATTTTACCGGTTTTGTTTTTTGTTTTTTTTCTAACGGAGTCTTATGGTTTTTGTGAATTATTAAGTTTTATAATCTCCAGGAAATCTGCAAACTTCATTCCACAAGCATTATATCTTATTTTGTTTTCTAGGACTTAGTAACTTATATAGGATGCCGCCGATTTTACGCGAGGTTGTCTTGTCTATTTTCTCAGGATTTACAGGTTATGTATGACAAGAAGATGATTTATATTATGGAAGGGAAGCTTTGATTGTTCATTTTTCTTGGAGGAAGATCTAACCTGGTCACCTTATTATCCATACCGAGCGAATCAGGGGAGTATTTGATTTCATTCTTTTTACTTATTTCACTTTCACATTCTTTACTTGAACATTGGGGACAATGTTCATCTTAAGTGTAAGGGGAGGGTAAAAAGATGATACCTTACATATGCACTTTCGCTTGAGTTTGTTTTGTTTGATGGTAGATGTGTAATAAAACTATGAGAAATACTTGTTAGTGTAATTTTAGTGCCAAATTTAAAATTTTTTACAACATTTAGGAGTGAAACTTTAGCCATAGCAAGCGTCTCATGGATAGGAGATTGTATGACTAGCACATAACCGTATATTCAGAAAAATTTTCCACCCAAATATGTGAGGTTCGCCTTTAGATTTGATAGGAAAAGCATTTACTATTAGTGCTTATGAGTGTACCGGTAGCATTTAGATTCTAGAACTTGCGTTAGTGATGCATCCCAAGACCGCTAGTGAGACTACATTCGTGTGGTAGGATTTACTACATGATAAGAGGCATTAGGATCACCCTTATGTTAAACCCGTATCATAATTACTTGACCATTTAAGTCATATTACTTGGCTAGTTAAGTCAACTAATTTTTCCCACACCCTTAGCGTTGTACTCATTTTTAGTACACGAAACCCCTAGTACACCCCTCCGAGCCTATCTTTTCGTTTCTAACTTTAAGCATTTTACTTAAAGGAAGAATTTGTTATACCCCACTTAAATGTACAACCAAATCGCCTTAACCTTCCGTGTATGCGCTCATTTTTTAGTGCATTATTGTTATTTGTTAAAACCTAAGTTAACTATCTAATTGATTACATGGTTGCTAAGTCGAGTCATATCCTTGTACATATTGTTTTGGGACGATTGGGACTCATGGGTAAAGTACTTATTTTATGGAGTAATGGGGAAGAACATCATTTATTACCCCCATACGTACGTTAATCTTAAAGGTACTCCAAGTGTTTTGATTTTCTTAATTCGAGTCATTAGATTAGTTAATTGTAAAGTATGTAAAGATTCAAGTGTAAGGGGAATGTTCATTCCCTATGATGTATTATTTTGGATGGTAGGGTAAGAGTGTATGTAAAAAAAATAAAAAATAAAATAAAAAAAAGAAAAAAAAAATTCGAAAAAAAAATAAAAAAAGAAAAAGAGAAAAAACATACGGACTACCATCCCTTTTTATTTTATTTTCATTTTATGTTTTTGTTATTTTTCATTTATTAGCTTAAGTCGAGTCTAGTCTTGGCTTAGCAACGCCACATTGTACATGTAATTAACCAAGATTGTTAACTCGCCACCAGTAAAACTTCCTTTATCCAACAAAACCGTGTATTTCATATCCCTACACCTAATGTTACAACCCCTTAAAAGACCTCTTTGATAGTTTATCCTAGGTGCTTACGCCATGTGGTGGAGGTTTGATCCTTTCCCAAACCTATGGTAATCTATTTTGCTATGACAGGTAGTGAGAGATATCTTCCATTTCCATATTGTAATTTATACTTTATTACACCCGAGAGATGTGAGTATCTAAACACTATTTGTGAGGTGCTAGTATATGACCTCCGTGCTTGTCTTTGGTCTTTAGTGGAACGATTATTTGTTGTAATTACTTTTATATTAGTGTTAAATGACCCCTAACTTGTATTTTGAGTAGAATAAAAGCGCATTTGCTTGAGGACAAGCAAATCTCAAGTGTAAGGGTATATGATGAGACGAAAAATGAACCGTTTTTAGGGGGTCATTTAAGCCCAGAATTGAATTTATTTGATCAAATATTGCCCTAAATCGTTCCTTTTGTGATTTTAGGTACTTTGGGAGAGAAATCTGGAAAAGGAAGCAATTCGGACGTTTTTGGAGCATAAAAGTGAAGAAAACGCCAAAGTCTTAATTTTCCTTGTTGGGAACAGTAGGTGACGGCGTCAAGAGTAATTTCCATGACGATCTAGTACATATTTGACGGCGTCACAAGGTAGGGCGTCAAGAGGAAAATGCATGACGGCCTGGAAACACATAACACTTGACGGCGTTAGATCTGGATCAAGGCAGTCTGAGGAGTATTTTAGCGGCGAGATGACGGCGTCACAAATTTGTTGTTGACGCCGTCAGACCCTATTTCCTATATATAGTTTTCTAATTTTCACATTAAAATGAGAGAAGTTTTGGAGAAACCCTAAGTACGAACTTAGTACGAATTTTACAGGTTTTTCAAGTCTTCTTAGCCCTTGATCCCTTTCATGTGTAATTGAGATAAGTATTCTTTTAATTCAATCAATATGTCTATGTGTTGGTTGTCTATATCTTGTTCTTGTCTTAATTCCATCATGCTAGGCTAGATCTATCTTGTGTTTGCTTGGATCTAATGAAACCTAGATGTTAATTATGTGTTGATTACTTGTTTATGGTTGTATTGGATGAGTGAATTCGATGTTAGGCTTAAGAAAACTGGCAGATCTCCAATTGGTAACATGCTTGAACGTCTTAGGAAACATGAACTGACGTGCACTAGGTTTTATTGGTTGTATTTAATGCATGAGTAAATTCTAATGATCCCATGTTAGGAGCTTCTTAGCCGGCTCGACATAGGAGTGAAGTAGGCACTCATAGGATTGGGGAATTAAGTGCGCCACCCCATGAATGGTATTAAGGAATACAATCCGTCATCCACGCAACTATAACAAGTAATTAACGTGTAAAAGATATCTAGGGAGTAGTGAAATCTAAGTAAACACATTTTCTCCACTTATTGCTCACAACCTTAGTATAATTTAGTTTATTTTCATTTTTAGTATTTTATTTTGATTGCATCTTTAGTATTGGGTTAGTTGACTAGCAACTAATTCTGCCCAAATCCTTCAAACCCGAGATTTTTACTTGCTTTCTAAAAAATATAAAAATACAAAAATAATCATCTCTCATCTTTAGAACTAGTATTTAGGTTTTCTAATCCTAGCGACACTATTCCTAGCTGAACGATCAATCCCCCGGTACTTGTCACTATACTATACTACAAAGATCAGGTACACTGCCTGGTGGGGGTTGTAAGCTTCTCAAGATCCCTTGAGAGGTAAAGCCTGGTGTGATTCCCACGTATCAGTAAGCCCAACTTTTGTATCAATAAGTGGCGCCATCCGTGGGACCCTACACTAAGAACTCAAGACCAGAATGCCGAAAAGCAAGAACTCAGGTCAGCGGACTCCGCAGCCAGAGAAAACACGTGATGATTCACATAAGAAGAAGCATCAAGATTCGACTCTCCTTACCACTCCCCACCAGGTGGCATCCATAGCGGACACTGTGCCACCAGGAGCACCTAATAGAGAGAGGGAACCTCATGCGGAGACGGACCTCCTCGTAGTAGAAGAGGAGGCACCTGAGGTAACATTAAACGATTTCGTGTCCCAACATTATGAGACTTTAACTAGTCTCATGCAAGAGGAGGCAAGGAAAAGGTCAAGCCGCAACCTGCAAAATAGGCTAAACTTTAACCAAGAAAAATCTCCGCCGCGCCACCATGAGCGCAGAAATAGTGAGAGGCGCACCAACGCCCATGATAGGCTTGGTACAGCGTCTAACTCTCAATACTCGGAGGATTACGAAGACAATGCGAGGCATACCAGTGTCCATGCTAGGCTTGGCAGCCGCAGGATACAAGATAGGCTTGGACGACAACGCTCACCAAGGGTAAGCACCTCAAGGTCAGGAAGCAGAAAAATCCAAGATAGACTGGGAAAACACAATTCCCCAAGTACAAGTCCTTCAAATTCGGACTCCAAGAAAAAGCGCCACAGGAGAAACAACTCCCTCTCAAGCAGCTCCTCGGACAGAGAGACGGCGCACTGGAAATCTAAGAACCGACGCCGGTACGATGAGGACGAGGATATTTCCCTTCCTTGGCGTCGCCAAAAGGTTGATGCATTCACGCGACGCATAAGCGATTTCTCAGATGACAAGAAAAGGCGCATGCCCACCAATGTTAAAACATACGATGGCACGGGTGATCCTGATGATCATCTAAAAATCTTCGAGTCAGCGGCTGCTATCGAAAACTGGCCACAACCTGTGTGGTGCCATATGTTCAACTCTACTTTAGTGGGGAATGCGCGAACATGGTTCAGCAAGCTTCCACGACGAAGCATAAATGGGTTTGAAGAGCTGCGGAAAGCATTCCACCTAAATTTCACGCAAAGAAAGAAGTGCGCAAAGAACCCTGTGGAACTAGCCAGAGTAAACCAGCGCCAAGGGGAATCCACAAGCGCTAACATGGAGCGCTTCAAGGATGAATGCATGCAAGTCAAGGCATGCCCCGAGGTACTAAAAATCTCAGGGTTCATGAACGGGATCAATAACCCAGAGCTGATACGGAAGCTAAACGATAAAGTACCCCAAAGCTTTGATGAGCTAACAAAGCGCACCAGATCCTTCATTCAAGGGGAAGCGGCAGCGGCATATAGCAAAAAAGGTTACTCAACCTTTAAACCACAAGAACAGTCAAGGAGACAATCCAATGACCAAAGTGGCAATCGCAACAGGAATTACCGCAACCAAAGTAGTGGAAGGGATAACGACAAGTATGTCCCACTCACAAAAACCCCTAAGGAAATATTCGCGACAGAGGGAGCAAATTTTCCAAAACCTCCACCCATGGTGACCCTAGAAGAAAAGCGCATCGGAGGAGGATACTGCAAATACTGTAACACCCCAACCCGACAAGGGTAGAAGTGCCACAAGAATGGTGACATATCAAAGCATACATACATAATATCATACACAGCGGAAGTCTTAAACATAATTCAATAAGAAAGACCAAGCCAACACAGCTTAAGTCAAAGTACATAAGTTCAAATGATGAAGAAATAATCCAAAGGAAATAAGAACATAATCCAAATCCAAAGTCATAACATAGGGTGGTCATCTAAGGTAAAAGCTCCAACACAAGCTCTAACTCTCATCCCATAGCAAAAGCCCAGCTCCTAGCTTAGATACCTGCCGCAGGAAAAGGAAATGCGGCTGAGCTTAAAAAGCCCAGTGAACAGATACATAACAAAGCAACGATAATGAAATAGAACTGAAATATAGTGCATTGGGGAATATCATAAGGAATAAACAAATGAATAATAGAAATGAAAAAAATAGGATAGTCATCTACCACGAGCCCAAAAACTCAAAGTCAAATCTCAACATCATAATCTCAAAGTCATAATCACACAATCAGAGGGGATACCTCTCAGGCAACCAGATAATATGAGGGGTGTCCTCATGTATCATAAGGGTGGAGTGATCAGCTCCCAGAAGTTGTGAAAGGCGTGTATTGCACACAGCACCAGTCACCTCAAAGTCAACTCAAAGTCATAGTTAAATCCACTAAGCATACATATCTAGGATTGCAACCCATACGCCCCTTACTCAAAGTCAATCTCAAAGTCATATACTCAAAGTCATAATAGCCGGCAGATAATCATAAAAAGGGACGGCGTGAGAAATCACTCACCCACACATGAGTCATGCCAGTGGTGCATCACAGACATGCCTATGGTACCTCCATAGGTAGGAAAAACATAAATGGCTCGGGTATCAAACTAAGAGTCAGGTCTCAAAGTCATGAAAAGATCATATAGCAAAGGTTTATCTCAAAGTCATCTCAAAATCATATCAGGGTTCAATCAAAAGGGAACATAGCAGTGGCTTGGGGAATCTTAACTGAATCATAACTCAACATCAATGTATAGGAACCTTTTACTGAAAAAGGCAGAGTATCCGTACCTTATTGCAAAGCACAAATGAGATAGAAACAAACTCAGAAATAACAAGGCTCAAGATCTCTCCTTCTTCACACCTAGAGGGGAAAGGGGAGTCATAATTCATTCTTAAATTCATGTCTTTCCATTTTAAGTAACTTTCCATTTTTAGCAGGTTTCCATAAATAGTAAGTTTCCACTTTTAGAAAGTTTCCATATTTAGAAAGTTGAATCATTATTAATGGAAATAAAGTATCTTTTATTCTTTTTACTCATTTGGTCCCTAGGGTTTCATAACTTTGCATTTTATACCCTTTACTTTCCAAAATTACACTTTAAACCTTTTAGTATTCAAAGTTACACATTAAACCCTTAACTTATCCATTTTACATAATGAGCACTTATTTTATCATATTATACGAATGGATACTCAAGTATTCATAATTTACACATTAAGTCCCTCAAGTTATTAAAGTTACATATTTAACCCTTAAATTTACAATTTCAACTTTTAATTATCAATAATTACATATTATGCCCTTAAGTTATCAAAATGACACATAACCTTCTGAATATATTAATTTACTCAAAAAAGCTCCAAGTTTCCAAAATTTACATGTTTAGTCCCTCTCTTCTAATTATTTTCAAAACAAACCCTAATTAGGTTTAAAATACATTTTAACCCTTTAAAATACAAAAATTACATATGGTACTCTTAGGTTACATTTTAGTCGAATAGTACAAAGCCCAAAATAAGTTCTAAAAATAACTCTTAAGTTTTAAAAGTTACAAAACTCACCCAAAACCTTTATATCAAATCGTATAAACATAAAATACCAAGATCAAAAACCCTAACCAACTCTAATTCATTTTTAATCATCACCTCATCATTAAATGTCATTTAATGTCACAAAACAAACCCTAGATCAAAACCCTAAGTCACACGAATTTTATTTTCTTTTTCCTTTTATACGTTTTAATAAAAATTCAATAAATCAAAATAATTTCGAAATACAAGATTTAGGCCATGACAATTCTTTCCAACATTTTTCCAGATCATAACACATCATAATAAGCCTATAATAATTTTATTAATAATTATTCTGGATCGGATCATATATTTCACAATTAAACATGTTTTTAGGGTTTTAAATCACGAAAATGATGTAGAGCATGCATGGATCGAATCAACCATTTTATTTGATGTTTATATGATGTAAGGGACCTGAGAAAAATACCAAACCAAGATTCGAACATGGGAAAAAGGCTGCACGATTTGTTGTATACGCGTATGGGCAAAACGAATCAAAAATCCACACGACTCCAAAAGCTTCTCCACGACCTTTCTATCATTTTTCCCAGAGTATACATGATATGAGGATTATGAGAAAAATCATAAACGAATTTTAGAGAGGTCGAATAAATCACAATCGATCTTACCTTGTTTTTAGGGTTCGACAAAAGAAATCAAAACCACGATCGTACCAAGCTTCAACAATTCGAATGGGTATTTTTCTAGGACTCTTTGGATGTTGTTTGATCACAGAAAATTGCCTTGGAAGGATGGGGTTGTCGAATGGAGGCCAAAATAATTTTGTGTGTGTTTGTTTTAGGGGCGGCACAATTAGGGTTTTGGAGAAAATATGGATTGACTCTTTTGAAGTGATAAATGCTGATCCTAGGGGAGGGCTTGGGCCAAAATTTTCGGCCATATTGATGGAGGAACAAAATTTGTGATTATCTTCCATATTTAAAAGATTTAAACCATTTTAAAATCAAATTAATATCCATTTTATGTCATTCGGCCCTTTAGGGGTATTTTGGTAATTTCACAAATTGTATAAATGTTAAATGAAGTTGTTAAAATTATTTGGATACATAACTTGTGCATTGTTTGAAGTTTGGGATTTATTTGGAGATTTTATAAGCTTTTAATTAACTTTTAAATATGTAGGGGCATTTTGGTCTTTTCACATGTTCTCAGATTTTAGGTGTTACAACTTCTTCCCCTCTAAAAAGAAAATTTCGTCCTCGAAATTTGAAAGGAATCAGAAATGAAACGAATCGAAACATAACGGAGACATACCAGATCAGAATACAAAGTGAGGATAACTAGCTCGAATAGACTCCTCGGTTTCCCAGGTAGCTTCCCGCTCTGGGTGGTTCCGCCAAAGAATCTTAACGAAAGGAATAACTTTACGCCTCATAACTCGCTCTTGGCGATCAAGAACAGCTTCCGGCTCCTCCGGAAGAGACATATCGGGCTGAATCTGATCGAAAGGATAGGACACCACATGCAAAGGATGGTAATTGTATCCCCTCAGAAGAGATACATGAAAGACGTCGTGAACATGTGATAACTGCGGAGGAAGAGCCAAACGATACGAAACCTCTCCAATGCGCTCCAAAATCTCAAACGGTCCAATGAATCGAGGACTAAGCTTGCCCTTGATCCCGAAACGTTTAACTCCACGAAATGGCGGAACTTTAAGGAATACCCGATCACCAACACGAAACTCTAAGTCACGCCGATGCTTATCAGCATAACTCTTTTGACGTGCACGTGCTTCCTTCAACTTTTCCCTAGCAACATCCACTTTCTCGGTAGCAATCTGAACTAACTCCGGACCTTCAATAATACGCTCACCAACCTCATTCCAACAAACTGGAGCTCTGCACTTCCTACCATACAACATCTCAAAAGGAGCCATACGAATACTCGCGTGCCAGCTGTTATTGTATGCAAACTCAACCAAACATAGATATTCGTCCCAGTTACCAGTCCACTCTAAAGCACATGCCCTCAACATATCTTCTAATGTCTGGATGGTCCTCTCCGACTGACCATCTGTCTGAGGGTGAAAAGCCGTGCTGAACTTAAGGCGCGTACCCCATGCCTTATGCAATCCTTTCCAGAAACGAGATGTAAACCGTGGGTCTCTATCTGATATGATAGCCGTAGGCATACCATGAAGCCTAACAATCTCCTGCTGAAATATGTCCGCCAACTTACTAACTCTGTAGTCCACACGAATAGGGAGAAAGTGAGCAGACTTGGTTAGTCGATCAACAACCACCCAAATCGCATCATGCTTCTTACGGGTAAGAGGTAAACCTGTAACGAAATCCATGGAAATCTCCTCCCATTTCCACTTCGGAATCTCTAACGGCTGTAATAACCCACTCGCTCTTTGATGCTCAATCTTTACTTGCTGGCAAGTCAAACACTTCGATACAAACAACGCCACATCATGCTTCATACCATTCCACCAAAAATGTTGTTTAAGATCCCTGTACATCTTGGTAGAACCAGGATGAATAGTGAACGGGGAACTATGAGCCTCGGATAGAATAGTCTCTCGAAGTTCCGGATCGTTAGGAACGCAAAGACGATCCTCAAACCAAACCACACCAAATTCGTCAACTCTGAACTCCGACTGTTTGCCTTCCTCAACATTTTGAACTATAGACCACAGCTCACCATCCTCCTTCTGAGCTTCCTTTATTCGTAAGATAAGATTGGACTCAACTTTAAGACTAGCCCAATAACCATCCTGACCTCGAATACAAAACTCCACATCCAGAAGCTCTAAGTCATGCAAAACACGGGGATCAAACTCTAAACTCGCAACCATACCAGACTTCCTACTAAGAGCATCCGCGACTACATTCGCCTTACCGGGATGATACTGAATATTAACATCATAGTCCTTCAGAAGTTCTAACCACCGCCTCTGTCTCATATTCAGTTCCTTCTGAGTGAAGATGTACTTAAGACTCTTGTGATCGGTGAAAATGTCACAAGACTCTCCATACAAATAATGACGCCAAATCTTTAGCGCGAAAACCACAGCTGCTAACTCAAGATCATGTGTCGGATAATTCAACTCGTGAGGTTTCAACTGCCTCGAAGCATAAGCAATCACTTTCCCATGCTGTGTCAACACACATCCCAAACCTTTCTTCGATGCATCACTATATATTTGAAAACCACCTGAACCAGATGGAAGAGTCAAAATAGGTGCAGACACTAAACGTTTCTTCAACTCCTCAAAACTACTTTCCCTCTCATCATTCCAAACAAACTTCTCTCCTTTCCTCATCAATTGTGTTAAAGGCAAAGCGAGACGCGAAAAGCCTTCAACAAATCTCCTATAATACCCAGCAAGACCCAGAAAACTCCTTACTTCTGTCACGTTTGTAGGTCTCGGCCATTTTGTGATAGCCTCAACCTTTGCAGGGTCCATAGTAATACCGTCCGCAGAAACAATGTGACCCAAGAAAGCTACTCGATCCAACCAAAACTCGCATTTTGAAAACTTCGCATATAATCTCTGCTGTCGAAGAACCTCCAGAACCATACTAAGATGTTGCGCGTGTTCCTCTTCGGACTTAGAATACACAAGGATGTCATCAATGAAGACAATGACGAACTTATCGAGGAATTCGTGAAATACCCGGTTCATAAGGTCCATGAAAACTGCAGGAGCATTGGTCAACCCAAAAGGCATAACCAAGAATTCATAATGACCGTACCGAGTTCGAAAAGCCGTTTTAGGAACATCTTGCTCCCTCACCCGAAGTTGGTGATAACCGGACCTCAGATCAATCTTAGAGAAATGCCTCGCTCCTTGCAATTGGTCAAATAGATCATCAATGCGTGGAAGAGGGTAACGGTTACGGATTGTGATACGGTTAAGTTCCCGATAATCAATACAAAGACGCATGCTTCCATCCTTCTTCTTAACAAACAAAACGGGAGCACCCCATGGAGACACACTCGGACGAATGAATCCATTATCTAACAGTTCTTGCAATTGCTCCTTCAGTTCTTTCAATTCGATCGGTGCCATACGATATGGAGCTTTAGATATGGGTTCAGCACCCGGAATCAGATCGATACTGAACTCAATTTGTCGAACAGGAGGAATACCAGGAAGTTCATCTGGAAACACATCAGTAAAATCGCGCACAACGCGAATACCATCAATGCTCGGAACATCCACAGAAGTATCCTTGATAGAAGCAAGGAAACCAATACAGCCATGTGAAATCAGTGTCCGGGCTTTCATAGCCGAAATGATCTTTACGGATTTCAGAGGTTGTGAACCAGAATAGACAAAATCAGGATGATGAAGATTACCAAAGATCACTTTACGAGCATAACAATCAATGGTCGCTTTATGAGCAGCCAACCAGTCCATGCCCAGAATAATATCAAAGTCAATCATATCGATGGGAAGAAGGTTCGTAGCACGAATACGATCATCGAAACGAAGAGGGCAATTCACATACTCAACATCAATAATCACATGAGTTTTCATTGGGGTAGCAATAGATATACGGTTCATTAATCGTTTTGGGGTTATGTTTATTTTATTTGCAAGTGAAGTAGATATTATGGAATGTGTAGCACCGGTGTCAAATAAAACAAAGACAGTACGATCTCCAATAAATAGAAAACCCGTAATAGTACCTGAGGAACCAGCTGCCTGATCACGAGTCATAGAGTAAACCCGGCCTGAATTAGGAGCAGCCCTAGCATCAACTTTAGGTTCACCAGCCTTCTTCTTAGGACAGTCTACGACTTTGTGCTGAGTAGAACCACACCAGAAACAACCACCAGAATCTTTATAACAAGGACCTGGATGAGTCTTCCCACAAGAAGGACATGTAGGAGGAGGGGGTAGAGCTTCAAAAGACTTCTTCTGACCCGACGATCCCGACTGCTGATACTGCTGAGAATCCCTACGTCGGTTGTTATTATTCTGCCCTTGACGATCACCACCATACCTACCAGTATCCCGACGATCCTGATTCCTGTAATCCTGCTGTCTATTATTATAACCACGGTCCTGACGACCCCTCTGATCATACCCCTGGTCCTGTCGACCCCGAGAATCCTGCCTATGGTCCTGCCGACCATAACTACGAGAATCCACCCTGTTACCATCCCTATGACGCTTATAAGACACCCGATCCGCATGCAGTAACTCAATGTTGCGGGCGGCATCCTGCACTCCAGCAACATCCTCAAAAGTAGTGTTAACGATCTTGTCCAACACCCACTTCTTCAAAGCCCACTTAAAATGACGTGCCTGACGCACAGCATCACCAGTAACCTCTGGCCCAACAAAACTAGCCAAACGCAAAAATCTCTGCATAAACTCTCCGGATGACTCCTGATCACCCTGACGAATCGACCCGTACTCTCTCTCATACCTTAACTGTTCAGCCATAGGAAGATACTGTCTGTAAAATGCCTCAATGAACTCAGCCCACGAACAAGTCTCAGCAAAATCACCTCCTTTGGCCTGAACAAGAGCAGTCCACCAGTTCTGAGCATCACCTTCCAATTTGAATGTAGCCAAACGAGTTTTAAACTCGTCACCACATCCCAGAACACGAAACAATTTCTCAACATGTGTGATCTAATCCTCCGCTTCATGGGGAGTAGCAGCGGACTTGAATGTGAGAGGCTTGAGCTTGTTAAACCTCTCGATCCACACATGGATACCAGTTGGGGGAACATGAGGTTGAGCATTAGCATTAGGTTGAGCATTTGGTGGAGTATTAGGTCTAGCACCACTACCAGAAGGACTCGGCCCATTCCTGAGGTTATTGGCCACTTCAGTCACTACTCGTGGAATAGCAGCTTCCAAAGCAGCGTTAATCATAGCTTGGAAATCAGGGGCATCATCATCCCCATCAGTGTACTGAGTAAAGCGGGTGTTCACCATCTGAATGATCATGGAAAGGGATTAGCAAAACATAAGAGAAAGTAAGCACGAAATGGAAGACGAAGCAGAAACCTATGCTACCCAAATTCTCACCAGTCAAACCTAAAGTCTTAAGGGTCAAATCCTAAGGTCCATAAGACTCACAGGCCATGTTTATGTACTACAGGTCGCAGCCTGGGCTCTGATACCATAATTGTAACACCCCAACCCGACAAGGGTAGAAGTGCCACAAGAATGGTGACATATCAAAGCATACATACATAATATCATACACAGCAGAAGTCTTAAACATAATTCAATAAGAAAGACCAAGCCAACACAGCTTAAGTCAAAGTACATAAGTTCAAATGATGAAGAAATAATCCAAAGGAAATAAGAACATAATCCAAATCCAAAGTCATAACATAGGGTGGTCATCTAAGGTAAAAGCTCCAACACAAGCTCTAACTCTCATCCCATAGCAAAAGCCCAGCTCCTAGCTTAGATACCTGCCGCAGGAAAAGGAAATGCGGCTGAGCTTAAAAAGCCCAGTGAACAGATACATAACAAAGCAACGATAATGAAATAGAACTGAAATATAGTGCATTGGGGAATATCATAAGGAATAAACAAATGAATAATAGAAATGAAAAAAATAGGATAGTCATCTACCACGAGCCCAAAAACTCAAAGTCAAATCTCAACATCATAATCTCAAAGTCATAATCACACAATCAGAGGGGATACCTCTCAGGCAACCAGATAATATGAGGGGTGTCCTCATGTATCATAAGGGTGGAGTGATCAGCTCCCAGAAGTTGTGAAAGGCGTGTATTGCACACAGCACCAGTCACCTCAAAGTCAACTCAAAGTCATAGTTAAATCCACTAAGCATACATATCTAGGATTGCAACCCATACGCCCCTTACTCAAAGTCAATCTCAAAGTCATATACTCAAAGTCATAATAGCCGGCAGATAATCATAAAAAGGGACGGCGTGAGAAATCACTCACCCACACATGAGTCATGCCAGTGGTGCATCACAGACATGCCTATGGTACCTCCATAGGTAGGAAAAACATAAATGGCTCGGGTATCAAACTAAGAGTCAGGTCTCAAAGTCATGAAAAGATCATATAGCAAAGGTTTATCTCAAAGTCATCTCAAAATCATATCAGGGTTCAATCAAAAGGGAACATAGCAGTGGCTTGGGGAATCTTAACTGAATCATAACTCAACATCAATGTATAGGAACCTTTTACTGAAAAAGGCAGAGTATCCGTACCTTATTGCAAAGCACAAATGAGATAGAAACAAACTCAGAAATAACAAGGCTCAAGATCTCTCCTTCTTCACACCTAGAGGGGAAAGGGGAGTCATAATTCATTCTTAAATTCATGTCTTTCCATTTTAAGTAACTTTCCATTTTTAGCAGGTTTCCATAAATAGTAAGTTTCCACTTTTAGAAAGTTTCCATATTTAGAAAGTTGAATCATTATTAATGGAAATAAAGTATCTTTTATTCTTTTTACTCATTTGGTCCCTAGGGTTTCATAACTTTGCATTTTATACCCTTTACTTTCCAAAATTACACTTTAAACCTTTTAGTATTCAAAGTTACACATTAAACCCTTAACTTATCCATTTTACATAATGAGCACTTATTTTATCATATTATACGAATGGATACTCAAGTATTCATAATTTACACATTAAGTCCCTCAAGTTATTAAAGTTACATATTTAACCCTTAAATTTACAATTTCAACTTTTAATTATCAATAATTACATATTATGCCCTTAAGTTATCAAAATGACACATAACCTTCTGAATATATTAATTTACTCAAAAAAGCTCCAAGTTTCCAAAATTTACATGTTTAGTCCCTCTCTTCTAATTATTTTCAAAACAAACCCTAATTAGGTTTAAAATACATTTTAACCCTTTAAAATACAAAAATTACATATGGTACTCTTAGGTTACATTTTAGTCGAATAGTACAAAGCCCAAAATAAGTTCTAAAAATAACTCTTAAGTTTTAAAAGTTACAAAACTCACCCAAAACCTTTATATCAAATCGTATAAACATAAAATACCAAGATCAAAAACCCTAACCAACTCTAATTCATTTTTAATCATCACCTCATCATTAAATGTCATTTAATGTCACAAAACAAACCCTAGATCAAAACCCTAAGTCACACGAATTTTATTTTCTTTTTCCTTTTATACGTTTTAATAAAAATTCAATAAATCAAAATAATTTCGAAATACAAGATTTAGGCCATGACAATTCTTTCCAACATTTTTCCAGATCATAACACATCATAATAAGCCTATAATAATTTTATTAATAATTATTCTGGATCGGATCATATATTTCACAATTAAACATGTTTTTAGGGTTTTAAATCACGAAAATGATGTAGAGCATGCATGGATCGAATCAACCATTTTATTTGATGTTTATATGATGTAAGGGACCTGAGAAAAATACCAAACCAAGATTCGAACATGGGAAAAAGGCTGCACGATTTGTTGTATACGCGTATGGGCAAAACGAATCAAAAATCCACACGACTCCAAAAGCTTCTCCACGACCTTTCTATCATTTTTCCCAGAGTATACATGATATGAGGATTATGAGAAAAATCATAAACGAATTTTAGAGAGGTCGAATAAATCACAATCGATCTTACCTTGTTTTTAGGGTTCGACAAAAGAAATCAAAACCACGATCGTACCAAGCTTCAACAATTCGAATGGGTATTTTTCTAGGACTCTTTGGATGTTGTTTGATCACAGAAAATTTCCTTGGAAGGATGGGGTTGTCGAATGGAGGCCAAAATAATTTTGTGTGTGTTTGTTTTAGGGGCGGCACAATTAGGGTTTTGGAGAAAATATGGATTGACTCTTTTGAAGTGATAAATGCTGATCCTAGGGGAGGGCTTGGGCCAAAAGTTTCGGCCATATTGATGGAGGAACAAAATTTGTGATTATCTTCCATATTTAAAAGATTTAAACCATTTTAAAATCAAATTAATATCCATTTTATGTCATTCGGCCCTTTAGGGGTATTTTGGTAATTTCACAACTTGTATAAATGTTAAATGAAGTTGTTAAAATTATTTGGATACATAACTTGTGCATTGTTTGAAGTTTGGGATTTATTTGGAGATTTTATAAGCTTTTAATTAACTTTTAAATATGTAGGGGCATTTTGGTCTTTTCACATGTTCTCAGATTTTAGGTGTTACAAATACCATGGACAGAAGGGTCACACTACTAACGAGTGCGTTCAACTACGTCAACTAATTGATAAATTAGTAAGAGAAGGAAAGATGGACCACCTCGTTAAAAACATCAAAGAGGGAAAAAATAGAAAAAGAAATGGGGCCAAAAAGGAAATACCAAAAAATAAGGCTGATACGATATACATGATACAATCATGGCAGCGAAATACGAAACAAAAAGTCAGCCAAAGATTTTCCAAGGGAAACCATATCTCTTTCCCCACTCTCACTGCAGACAACGCAGTAATAGAACCACTCACCATCGAGATACAAGCAGGAGGTCACGAGATCCACCGCATGTATGTCGATGGAGGGGCATCTGCGGACATCATGTATGAACACTGCTTCAGAAGGCTAAAACCTGATATACAAAACCAGTTAATTCCGGACACGACGTCGCTGACTGTATTCACAGGTGAAAAAATTTGGCCCTTGGGGCAATTACGCATACTTGTGGTCATCGATAATGAATACCATTCTACAACAGCTTGGATGAACTTCATGGTGATCAGATCTCCCTCATCATACAATGGCATCATTGGGAGACCAGGGATATCAGCTATGCGCGCAGTCCCATCCACAGCACATGGGATGCTCAAGTTCCCAGTGGAAGGAGGAATTGTCACCCTCTACAACACTACCGCATCTCCAAGAGAATGCAACATAGTGGCAGATGAAGTTCCGCGCGCTCCAGAACAACACACGACCAAGGTGACAAACCTGAAAGTTGCAATTCACCCAGATTATCCTGACCAAGAGATATCAATTGGGGGATCACTGTCCGACAAGGGCAAAGCAGCTGTGTGCGCATTATTGCAAAAGAACCTAAACATCTTTGCATGGGAACCCAAACACATGACCGGAGTGCCAAGAGCCATCACTGAACATAAGCTCAAAATCCGACAAGGATATCCTCCAATACGACAGAAAAAACGTGGCCAAGCTCCAGAACGTGCAAAAGCTATCCTAGAAGAAGTACACAAGCTCGTGGACGCAGGGATCATGCGAGAGGTTTATTACCACGATTGGCTTTCCAACCCAGTAATGGTAAAGAAAAGCGATGGTAGCTGGAGAATGTGTGTGGACTTCACCGATCTCAACAAAGCATGTCCACAAGACTGCTACCCACTACCAGAAATCGACTGGAAAGTAGAATCCCTGTGCGGGTATCCCTTCAAATGCTTCCTAGACGCGTACAAAAGATACCACCAAATTCAAATGGCCAAGGAGGATGAAGAAAAAATAGCTTTCCACACGAGTCAAGGGGTGTATTGCTACACAAAAATGCCCTTTGGTTTAAAAAATGCAGGCGCCACATACCAACGGTTAGTGGACAACGAATTTGAGAAGCAAGTAGGCCGCAATTTGGAGGTCTATGCCGATGACCTAGTCATAAAAAGCCATACCGAAGAGGAATTGGTGCGAGACATAGAGGAGACGTTTAAAACATTGGGAAGAATAAACATGAAGTTGAATCCTAAAAACTAGCACTTTTGGAGCAACAGAAGACATGTTTCTTGGATACCTAATAGAACCCGATGGTATTAAACCTTGTCCAGACAAAACAAGAGCGGTCATCGAACTACCTTCACCGCGCACACTAAAAGAAGTCCAGTCACTAAACGGCAAATTAGCCGGACTGAACCGATTCTTGTCTAAATCAGCGGACAAATCACTTCCTCTATTTAAAACACTCACGAAGTGCACAAAGAAGGGAGATTTTCAATGGACTCCAGAAGCGGAAGAAGCTTTCCAACAGCTGAAACAAAACCTAGCAGAGCTACCAAAATTTGTCACACCCCGACAAGGGGAAGAATTGATCATGTATCTCTCAGCGACCCATGGAGCAGTCAGCGTGGTACTACTGACAGACAGAAACTCTGTTCAAACACCTATATACTTTGTAAGCAAAGCCCTCAAGAAGACAGAGACTAACTACACTGCTATGGAGAAGCTGGTCCTAGCTCTAGTATTTGCAGCTAAAAGGCTGCGCAGGTACTTCCAAGCGCATCCGATAGCTGTAATCACGGACCAACCCATCAAGCAGGTTATCTCCAAACCTGATGCATCAGGGCGGCTTCAAAAGTGGAGTGTGTTATTGAGCGAACATAATATCTCTTATAGGCCGCGCACCGCGATCAAAGGACAGATCTTGGCTGATTTTATCATCGAGAAGCCAGATGCTGATACTCCACCACCAAAGGTTGAAGTACCATTACAAGAACCATGGGTTCTATTTACAGATGGATCCTCGTGCGCAGAAGGATCAGGCGCAGGCCTTATCCTTACCAGCCCAGATGGAACAGAGCACACTTACGCACTACGCTTTGAATTCATAGCCACAAACAATGAGGCAGAATATGAAGCATTACTGGCTGGACTACGCATAGCAAATCAAATGGGTGTACGTAACCTAGAAGCTAATGTGGATTCACGATTAGTAGCTAACCACGTGTTAGGCGAGTATGTGGCTCAAGAAGAACACATGATCCAATACCTCGATAAAGCCAAGTCCTTGATCAAGAATTTTGACAAGTTTTCCATCAAACAAATCCCACGAGGAGAAAACAAAAAAGTAGACGCGCTAAGTAAAATCGCATCCACAAGCTTTGCACACCTGTCAAAACAGGTATTGGTGGAAACCTTGAAGAACAAATCCATCTCCGAGATGGAAGTATCCACAGTGATAGAAGAAGAAAATCCCACATGGATGACACCCATCATGGATTTTATTAGCAAGGGAACACTCCCCCAAGAACAAAAGGACGCTCGACGGATACGGCGCACAACGCAGAGGTTCGAACTTCGAGATGGTATCCTATATCGGCGTTCATTCCTACAACCATGGCTCAGGTGCGTCGGACCTCTTCAGGCAGATTACGTACTCCGAGAAATCCACACTGGATCTTGCAGCATGCACTCAGGACCCCGGTCTGTCGTAGCGCGCGCTTTGCGATCCGGGTACTATTGGCCTACCATGCATCGCGACGAGCGAGACATGATTAGAAGATGCAACGACTGCCAAGTCCATAGACCAATTCCGCGTCGACCACAACATGAGTTAACACCCATCACCTCACTATGGCCATTCCATAAATGGGGAATTGATATTGCAGGACCCTTTCCAGTTGCGCCAGGAGGGCTTAAATTCCTCATTGTCGCCATTGATTACTTTACCAAATGGATCGAGGCAAAAGCAGTGGCAAGTATCACAGGCAACCAGGTCAAACGATTCGTTTGGGATAACATCGTATGCCGCTTTGGCCTACCTGGAGAAATTATTTCGGACAACGGAAAACAATTCTGTGATAACCCATTCAAAGATTGGTACGCGCAGTTGAACATCACACAGCACTTTGCATCAGTTAAACATCCACAAACAAATGGATTAGTAGAACGCGCGAATCGTAGCCTGGGTGAAGGAATTAAGGCGCGCTTGGACAGACACAAAGGAAGATGGGTGGACGAATTATCACATGTTTTGTGGGCCCACCGCACAGAAATCAAAGTCAGCAATGGCGATACACCTTTTTCTCTTGTCTACGGGACAGAAGCTGTTATACCAGTAGAAATAGGAATGCCAACACTTCGTACATCGGAAGTTAACGTCACAACAAACGATGATGAACGGCGTATTGACTTAGATCTGTTGGAAGAATGACGCGAGAGGGTGGTTATCCGCGAAGCAAAAGCTAAATCAAAGATGAAGAAGTATTATGATGCACGAGTCAAAAACACTTCTTTCAAACCAGGGGACTTTGTATACCGCGCCAACAATGCAAGCCACGCAGAAGACACGGGCAAGCTCGGACCCAAGTGGGAAGGGCTTTACGAGGTCACAGAGGCATTAGGCGACGGTGCGTACAGAGTGCGCGACATGAAAGGCCACGAGCTACCACGCACCTGGAACATTTGCAATATCAAGAGATGCTACCTTTAGGCCACGGCCCACACACTGACACCTCTGCACTTTAGTAAGCGCTCAATAAATATTGGTGTATTTACTTTTCTTTCCTTTCTTAGGAAATTGTCCTTTTTGCACTTGCAATAATTAATAAAACGTTGTGGTTTCTAGCTAACTCCACAACACAATTTAACATTATTGTTTACATTATTTATTTATGTTTCAATTCTGGTTATATTATTGCCTACATGGCGTGCATGCACATATTAAGACCACACGAGGGCAGACAGGATGAGTAAACCTACTAAAGTACTCGTTGAGTAAGAGGGTTGCAAACCCATCAACACCGGGTCACGTATCCCTGTTAAACACCTTACTTTCAAGACGTTGGAGTAAGTTCACAAGTACATCCCACGATGGATGCACTTTATCGCACACTATGCGCGTTTAACAAAACTTAGACTCAAGACAATTGATTCTTACATAGTGGAATTCGCAGTACGCTGCACCCCACCACATGGATTCAAAACAACTGACTCCTAAGTTCGTACACTAATCTCATACAAAATTATGATCTTAGTACGCATCTCACAATGAATGCGCGACAACAAGTATAAAACGAACTAATAAACCAAGACACTTGGTTACTATAAATGATAAACATAGTACGCACGTTTGTTAAGGTTATGGACCACAAACATTTTTTTTTAAGTTACGAACTTAATAAACAAATTCTGGTCTCAAATACAAGATATTATTTGCACGTTTGGTACTTTAGATAAGTCTTTCACGTAATAAAGACAAGGGAAAAATCTGAGTACAAAAACAACATATGTGCACAAAAGAGTTCAATAATTTTATTTACTAAAAACTACGAGTTTTTACAAAGTTATAACTACGAGTTATACACATCTATACACTATGAACACGCTCAGGGGAAGGCTCTGGCACAGCTGAGCTCCCCGCCTCCTGAAGTTTCTTCAGCAACAGAGCATCTTTTTGTGACACAGTTGCCACGCTGACTGCAACACCATCCCACCGGGGAAGATGTGCAGCACCCACACCGCAGAGAGTGGCCTTCCCTATAAGACCTTTCTTCTTGGCCGCCCTCTCTGCATGGCGCTCCAAAACTTCCTTCAAAGGCACCTCCGTCTCAAGAGCGAAGGGGTTCAGGATGTGACGCGGTCGCTCGAACACTGGCACCTGCAGTTGGGACTCATTAGGCTTTAAGAAGATGTCAGGTTCGGCCTCGGTATTCTCTGATATATGCCTCCCAAGTGTCAATCCCTACATGATCACCCGGATGGGATAGTCTTGGTCGTGCTCCAGCTGCGCAATGTGTGGAAGCTCAAAGAGCCTCATCTTTCCCATCGCCTGCACAAGCTCGTCGTAGGCACCAACATTATATTCAGGAACCTCCGAAGGAGAGACCTTTAGCAGCTGCGCTTCAGCCAACTCTTCCACTGCCTGTGCCTTGCCACGCGCAACGGCGCACTCCACCACCTTCCTAAAGGCAGTCACGACCTCTGAAGACTCCAATGTGCCCATAGCGGCCAAGCGCAAGCCATGACTGATCAACCACCTGCGAAAACAACGACAAAGGCATTAGAAAAGAAACATACAATATAAAAGAAATTAAGAAGAAATGTACAACAAGTACCTGCGCTCCGCAATGGTCGACAGCAGATGAGGATACAACTCCTCATCGTACTCTATACTCAGCCTGCGTAGCTTCTCTTCCTGCGCCTCAACAGAGTCCGGTACTTTCTTGCCAAACTGAGCAAGCTGACCGCAGAGCTCGTTCTTCTTCCCCTCCAGGTATTTTACCCCCCAGGCGAGGTCAGCCTTATATTGCTGCGACTCCCCACATTCGCGCTGCAGCTCATCCAAAACTACCAGTTTCTCCTCAGTCGCCTTCTTGGCGCGCTCATCGGCAGTTAACACCTCTGCCTGAGCCTCAGCCAATTGCGCTTTGAGCTGCGCAATCAGCTCATCCCACTGAGGAAGGCTATCTCCCTCAACAACGGTCCGGGCCTTCAGCTGAGTGACCAACTCAGCCTGGCGAGCAGCAACCCCAGCCAGCTCCTCCACCAACTCCTGCGTAGACATCTGCGCTGCTGTCTTCAGAGGCTCCTCTACATCAGCAGTCTTGGGCGATGCGGCATGATCAGAAAAAGCCGCACCACCCTCTGTAGCATGGTCCCTATAAAATAAAGAAGACGAATTTAGTACGCGGATACGGAAAATAAAAGAAAGTTACAGTCGTAAACACTTACACAAGAGGTGGAGTTTCGGCCCGATTCTTCTGTGCGCTAGTAGCAAACATCTCATCTGGCGCATCCGACTCATCCTCCCCAATCAGGCGACGCCTCCTTTTGGAGGTACCAACATAACCACCAGAACACGCTCCCTTGCGCTTCTCTTTACGGACATCCGCAGACTCCAAAATCTCCACGCTGTTAGACGCCTCCACATGCGTCCCTTCCTCCACGGGAGACCTCTCCTCAGTAGGAGGGACAACCTGCACTGGCGCGACCAGTACAACTATAGGAGGAGAGTCCTGCTGCGCAACAGGTCCAAATACAGTCAAATGTCCCGCCGTAGCCTGCAATATGGGCTGCTCACCCTCCCTCATGGGACGCACCCCCACTGGCACGCGGTTAGGTTCTTTCAGCTTCACAACTGAGAACAAATCCATTTCTGCGACAGACAAAAGACAAACAACAAACGAACAAAGTTAGTTATTCAAAGGATAAGAAGCAAAACACTTACATTATAGATGCAGTAAAAGGATGAGCACCCACCCTGGCTGTCCTCATCAAGAAAGGTTGGAACCTCGTTCGCACCATCAAAATAATTTTGGCTCAGCCCCATATGCACCAAGAACTCCTCAGGATAGGAGTTAATGGGAATGCAGTTAGCATCAATTATGTCCGCATCTGCGGCACTGTAAGAACCATGGATAGGACGCTCATCCCTCGGCAACGACTTTTGAGTATAGAACTCAAAGAGCGACGGAAACACAACATCATGTACCCAAAAGAAGTACTCTCTCCAATGCCGTAAGGAATCTACCTTCTCTTCATAACATTTAAGGCGCCCTGCGCGCTTGGCAAAAGAAACCCATCCATGCGACCACGTTGTGTGGTAAAACGCACGAAATAGGTCAACTGTCGGATTGATAGCCAATAACCGACAGTTAATCTCAAAATTCGATATCTTAGCCGCACCTATACAGTGCAGCTGTGAGATATGGAGTTGGTAGTGATTGAGCACGTTGCTCAAAAAGACAGAAATGGGTACGCGATGATTCGCGTAATTGAAAAAACGTGTATACAAACCAATTTTCCCATCGGGGAAATCAGCAATACACTCATTCACGTCTGGTGCCTCAGGATGGATGTCGAGAGGAATGAAGAAGTCAGAGGAAAACTGACGTACGTCATCCTCATCCAACCTAGAGCAAAAGTCGTGTAACTGAGCAACCATTTTATAAATAAGGTTTGCTAAAACATTGTGCACGCGCAGTTACCTAAAGAAAACAGCGGATCGAAGAGAGACAAAGAAAAATTTGCAAATGGTGGAAAATACGCTTAACTGTGTGAACCACAGTGAAAAGGGGCGGTGATTTATATAAGAGACCAAGAAACCCTAAATGGGATGCCACGTGGAATCCACTCACAAACGTGTGGTTGGGAGGTGAAGGGTACAAGCACTTTTTCCCTTTTCCCGAGACACACGTGGATAGCCTCCCCGTTTCTCGAGACACACTTTGTGATATTTGGGACTTGGTTCATTGTTCCTATCATTTGGGCGGGAAGTATTTAACTTCTTCCCGCCACGCTTGCCGCTCGTTCCTTTAGTCTAGTATCCGCGGCTACGAGCCACGCACACTAGACTGGGGGGACATGATGACGTATAGCCTATAGTTGGGCCACGAGCCCAAATTATAGACATTACTAAGCCCAAACCCACCACGAGTGGGCTATCATGATGAATGACTTGGGCCATTAATACCAACGGCTTGGGCTCACGAAGCCCAAAGCCCAATCAATACGCATAATTAAGGGATAAGGATCTTCTATTTACGGGATAGATATCCTTACCCCGGATAAGCACCACGAGTGCGAAGAGTAAGGAACAAGATACCTACACGGTTTCTGCGTCCTATATATAGAATTACATATTCTCATTGAAAGGTACGAATTACACAATCCCTAACTCTTCAACTAAACCCTAAACCAATTACTTACTCTCACGCCGGAGTCTAATCGTGGGAGACAATCCCACGATAAGCCTAACGGTGTTGTTTGCTTTCTTAGTGCGCAGGTTTCACAAGCACTAAAGTTCTAATAGGTACGAGAGAAAGAGTCCAAACAAGGTAAGCCCAACTTTTGTATCAACAAAGCTATTTACAGTTTTTGGGCCCCATCATTTTATTTTCTTTTCTATTTTCAAACCAACTAATTTTTCAATCATTCTAATTGAAATACAAATTACAATACGAAAATTTAAAAAAAAAAAATCAAGAAACGTTCTTTTCTGACCAGATGCCAAAGCCATCAAAATTTGGTTGAAGTTTTCGTAGCATATCTGAATTAGGATAGGTTTGGAGTCTATGCAATTTGCTTTTCCAAACATGCATAGATTTTTCATACAATGATCGACCAATAAATTTGAGAGCCAAAGGGTAACCTTGCAAATATTTCACAAATTGAAAAACGAACTCTTCAAAATCTTCTGTAGGATGTCTTTTCCCAAATTTATTCAAACTAAAGAGCTCAAGAGCTTTATAATCATCTAAATTCTCCATTTCATAAATTTCATCTACTTTATGAGATCTTAGCAATTGTTTGTCTTCACTTTACCGGTGAAAATGATAAGACTTCCAGGGGAATACCAATCAGGTGAACCCGCTAGAGCATCTAACTGCTCCAGATCATTCACATCGTCCCAAACAAGTAGGTTTAGCTTACATGCCATCCTTTGTTTTAGCACCTTCGTTCCTTCGCTAACACTTGATATCTCCAGAGTTTATGTTTTCAGTATCTTTAGCAACATTTGCATTTGGACTTGAGTCAAGCCTTGTCGTTTTGTGACTCCTTGGACATCATCACAAAAAGCATCTTCCCTCGAAGTTGGTATACATCGAGTTATAGATAGCTTTGACAAGAGTACTTTTTCCTATTCTACTAAAGCCACATATTCCAATCATGTGCACTTATCTGACCCAACAAAACGCAACAAGTTCAATTCACGTACACGGGCATCTAGACTAACAAGGTTCTCAACAACATCCAAGGGTCCGACAGATGTAGCTTTGAGGATTTCTTTGGAGATGTTGTCAATGAACTTGAACTCGTAACTGTTTACCAAAAAGAACTACAAATAAATAGAGTGAAATTTCCAAAAAATTTATAAAAGAGACAAAATTTATTGCACCTCGGTAAATTTGATTGAAAATAATATGTTTACAATAACACAAATTTACCTATTTGTCATTTCCCGGAGATCGAATCCCGGTAGACCAGCTCAAAAGTAAACTCGTGAACCACCTAAATAGCCAACATTTACTAATCAACGATAAGGAACATGCCCAGGGATGGATGACAAACCCCTATAACCCATCAGGGGAAGCATGTCATGTAAGTATTTTGGTGTTTGGGCTTAACACCAGACGTTTTCGCAGTTTGGACGATGAGGCAACATTAACGAAAAAGGCCGACTAAAAGGTCGTCTCGTAAACGTAGCAAATTTCAGACCAACTAATAGCATCCACATTATCAATGTCCTCAATAACAGACATGCCCTAGATGCTTGACAAGCCCCAAAACCATCATGCTCGTTTTTTGCATCAAGGCTAGGCACTAAACGTTGAAGCAAATTTGATGATAAGGCAAAAGTTGGGACAAATAGCAACTCGTGAAAGCAACAAATTGTTTGCCAATCACTAATACCCAGATTAGTGTCAGTCGTATGTATTAAGTATTTGAGTCCATGTAATACTCGTATGGGCTCAAGCCCGAGGTCTAGAATATTCTTGTAAAGGTATTTATATACCACGTTTATGATTAATGCAATATACGATTCATTCCATAAACTTACATGGTATCAGGCCATAATCGATCCCTAATCTAAAACCCTAAAACCAAAAACAGCCGCCTCCTTCTCCGGCCGTCGGCTTCGGCCGGCGGTCCGAAACAGCCAAGAACAACAACACAATCTGTCCTATTTCACATCCACTATTCTTACCCAACTCATCTCCAAATAAATAAATAAATAAATTCAGTTTTGGTTTTCAAAATAAAAAAGATCTTAAAAGATCCAACACAAACCTGGTTCGAGACTATTAAGATCTTTAACCGAAACCATCACTGGCTCGGTTCGAGTACACACTCACCTGGTTCATTAGTTTCGTGGGTCAAGCGATAAAAAGGTTTGATTAATGAGTTTGTGTTTCGTTTTTATCATGATGGAATAAGAAAGAATGATGACAGATTTGATGGATGCATTTGTTTGTGTCATTCGGTCTACAAGGAGGAGAAGTATGTTTGTGTGGTTTCGTTTTTATGTTGTTAAAAGGAGGAGATGGGTAGGGCCAATGAGATCTTATATTAAAAAAAAAAAAAAAAAAAAAAAAAAAAAAAAAAGTAAAAGTGGATCTTTATGTTTTTTCTATCAGAAAAACACGCCCCGTTTGTTCGGAAGGTTCATTGGGGGTTGAAGTTTTAGAACCAACTTTCGTTTCTTATCTTTTCTTTTGATGTTAGTGCATGAGTCTTAGTTAGCATTTTATTTTGTTTTCGTTGTAGGGATACTTTGGTTTATTTTCTTTTTTAAGTGGTTGGCCGTTGGTTCTGTGATAACCAGTCACCACCTATTTTTGTTTAGTGGCTGGCCGTTAGTTCTGTGATAACCAGTCACCACCTGTTTAGTGGTTGGCCGTTTGTTCTGTGATAACCAGTCACCACATTTATATTTTCTTTTTCTTTTCCTTTTTAGTTTATTACTCCAGTTCGAGCTTTCGCGATTTCGCCGCTCGAACTGCGGGGGAGTGTTAGTCGTATGTATTACGTATTTGAGTCCATGTAATACTCGTATGGGCTCAAGCCCGAGGTCTAGAATATTCTTGTAAAGGTATTTATATACCACGTTTATGATTAATGCAATATAAGATTCATTCCATAAACTTACAATTAGTAATCAACTTAAACCAACGTGCCCATTATGCATGACAAGCCCCAAAACCATCATGGGAAGCGTATCATGCCCGTATGTTGGTGTCCGGGCTTGGCACCATACGTTGTCGCGGTTTCTTAGATGAATCAAAAGACCCAAACAAGTCCCCACTTGTAAGGCAGATTACAATAGGCTTTGACGTCAAGCATGTGTCACACTACAGATGAGACAAAGGCCAACTGGTGAATATACCCGCTTGCCAGCCAACTATTAGCGCTTCCTAATTCTAGGATAACCGACATGCCCTCGCAACAATGAAGCAACTTTAAGGACATACACCGACTCAAAGGCTGACTCGTTAAGGCACCAAATTTCTTAACACCCACATCATTAACATATTCGATCAACACCATCTTTCGGGAAGACTTGTTTATAAACCAATCAAAGTAATTTCAATATTGGAACGCTTCAAAAATTAAAATTCGTTAATCAAAGTTAATCTTTGCTAAAGGAGAAACCAATTTGGAAAAACCATAAATTTAGCACACACAAAAACAAACCGAAACGTAGAGACAGACTCCTTTGTTCTCTATCGATCAATGTAGAGACAGACTCCTTTGTTCTCTATCGATCGCTATTAACTGGAAGACCACTTTTTTAGATTTCAAGTATGTGGCAGGATATCATGGATCTTTACTTCTACATTCGAATGTTGTCATTGGGCTTTTGCTAAGCGTAGTGGTAATGCAGTTGCACATAGTATATCTAGATATGCTTTAGGAGATATTGTAACTTTTTGTGGTCGATGGCCTTGTTCGAGTCAAGTATTTGTGATCTCATTGATGGTTCTTGATTTTTTCTTTATATCATACTCTTAAAAAAAAAAAAATAAAATAAAATAAAAACGTGTTCATCAATTGACAATAAAAAAGACTTTAATGCCATTTTAGCTTAGAATTTTTTCTTTCAACTGCGGTTAGAAGCATAGCTATTAAGATCTCGATCTAGCTCTTAAGATCTTCTGATTTACGATCCCGGTAAAAAAAAACGAGTCGATCCTTGGTAGGATCTTAAAAAGCATAAGATCTTAAGTATGATCTCGATCTTACCATAGGATCGTAAGATCTCAATCCGATTCAATTCTGCTTCCCTTAATTTAACTAACTAATAAACTATAAATGAATGAATTTTAAATTAAAACAATATAGCAAGCGTTGATTACTGTAAATATTTAATAAGAGTAAGATATATATATTTTTCGACTAAAAGATTCAACGTTATTAATTACCGATTAGATATTTTTGTATTTTAGAGCACTACGCGTCGCATTCTCATATTACTATAACTTTCAAAACTCTTTTTTCTTCTCTAATTTGTTATACAATCATCTTTGAATACGAATTACTAGAAAAATAAGATTTTAGACATTTAAGTAGGATATTCCGATCTAGATCCGATTTTACGATTTTAATCTTGCAAAGAAAAAACGATCCTTAGGAGCCTTGGTTAAAAGTGAATATATTTACAACCATGCCATAAGAAAATTTAACCATAGATGCATGCATCCAACGGCTGTTATTGTGTCTTAGATTATTTACTTTAACACTATATTATTCTACTTGAACTCATCTCCATAAAATAAAGCAGACCCGACCCACCGCTTGCAAAATAAAACCAAACCAAACACCTTAATAACCTTGCCTGCCGGAGAAAAAAAGAAATCAAATGGAGGGCGGCAGGGGAGAGAAGAAGATGTGTAGCATACATTACCAACGAAGAAGAAAACCTTCTCCTCTTAAACGACCTAAAATCCTTCCTCAAGTATATAACCCTTTTTTTTTATGCTTATTAGTTGCTTGTTTTATCTTGGCATAACTCCATTAAGTTGCTACATTACAATGTATCAAACTTTTTAGAACTTAGAAGTGAAATAAGCAATATCAAATGCCCCTTATGGTTATACCTTTTGTGAACATATTGTATGTATTATAGGGGTGCTTGTTTAAGCTTATTAATGGGCCTATAAGCTTATCTTTTTTTGGCTTATGTTTCATAGGCCCCACTTTTGGCTTATTTTGTGACTTATCGTCTTATATAAGTTTATTATGCCATAAAAAATTTATATAAGCCCACAAATTTCAAATAAGCCAAAAGCCCATTAATATGCTTAAACTATATAAGCAATAAGCCCACAGATTTCAAAATAAGTCGAAAATATATAAGCCGAAAACAGATAAGCTCATAAGCTCCACTTTTTTGGCTTGTTTTGGGACTTATCGTCTATATAAGTTTATTATGTCCTAACAAACGTATATAAGCCCACAAATTTCAATATAAGCTTAAAACAGATAAGCTCATAAGCCCATTAATAAGCTTAAACAAACACCCCCCTATACTTCCAAAAATTAATGAAATTTGAAAATCTGATAAACTATTGAATGGTGTTAAGAACCTGTCTCTTTTTATGTGAGCGGTTCATGCTTATCTTTATTTTGTTTCAATGTATTGTGAATGAATCTGTTGTTTGTGGTCTTGAAATATAAGTTTTGTAACGTAGTATTTGACCATAAAGATAGTCAAACTTATATTGATAATGATGTTATCGGACCACGTGTAGTGCTTAACATCACACCACTAAACTCCCGTAGTGTTTTAACATCAAACACACCACACAAACATACCCACCACATGCATGAAACATGAACAAAATATGGGACCACGCGTTGGAACACCCCATCACTACTCATAGTCAAAGAGTTATGTTTTCTATATATACAGAAGGTTGCTTCTTTTCGTAAGGGATATAACTCTATCCGAAAATGTAGCTAACTTTGCCACTTTTTTGAGTTCTGTCTGGCCATTTTTTTTTGCCTTTATATAACCATACTTATGAACCGTGTTTGTTTTGTGACCATTTTACCCATCCCTATTAGTAGGTTAGTTGGAGGGTTGATAAACGGAGAGGTAAAATGGTCATAAAATATACATAACGGATGGAATTCAAGAGTATGTTATCTAAAAGCGCAAAAAAAAAAAAAAAAAAAAAAAAAAAAGGCGCTACACAAAACTCGAAGAAGTGACATGTTAGCTACATTTGCAGACAATTATCACTTGTCTAACCATAAAGACAATTATCGGATGTTAGCTATATATGCAAAAAGGTTGCTTCTTGTCCTAAACATAAAAAGACTTTGTTACATGTGTGAATGTACTTGTAAGATTCGGATTCTGAATTCTTTAACCATGCTCATTCTTATTAATGAAAACAACAACAATTGTAGTCTTGTAGAGTGAAACTTCTGTGAGTTTTAACAGGATTCTGGTATGTCTCCATTGCCGGTTTCTTAAATTGGTTGGTGTTTTTAGTCTATGACAGTTTCGTCGTCTAGAGTTAGTTTTGTGGCATGATTTGTTCACATGTGTTGTATATCGAAATAGAAAATCCTTGAAAGTTCCAGTTATACATTCAAGAGTTCTGACTAGTAAAGTTATAATCACTTAATCCGGCTATTGTTGTTTTTCTTTTTACTATTTAACTATCTATTTCATTAGTTTCTAATATTAGTTTTTCATAGGTATTGAGTTCTACAATGGGATGGTCGAATATTTTACCTGAGGTACTTGATGTAATAGCATGCAAACATATTGTTTTCTATGAAGATTATCACTCATTCGCCGGGGTTTGTAAGTCTTGGCATACAGTGGCTTTAAAAGCTGCCAAAGAAGTTGCCAAAGGCAATGGACCCCCTTCCCGGTTGCCATCTCTAATGCTCTCAGAGGAAGTAGAAGATAAAAAGTATCGTGAAATATACCTCCTCTCAAACAAGACCGTCCGCAAGATACGGCTCCCAGAAGTATACGGTAAGTTATGTATGTCTTCATGTGGGTGGTTGTTAACCGTGACAGATGATCATTCATCACAACTCATCAATCCATTATCATGTGAAATCTTTGAGCTTCCAAAGGTTGACACCTTTCCTACATCAGATATTAAAATATGGTATGAGAGCATCAAGAAGCTACTTTTCATAGCTGAATTGTCATTGGTTGTAGTAGTGTGGGGATATCAAGAGAAGCTAGGGTATTGTCATATTGGAGATAACAAGTGGACCCCTGTTGATAATGCTGGGAGTACGATAATGGATATCACTTACTATAACAGAGAAGTTTATATTTTTGATTTTCTTTTCGCAATCAAAGTATGGGATGTTCATGGGGAAGATCCTACAAAAATAGTCGTCCTTCATTCGCACGTTCCTGCAGATTTTTATGCTGATGATGCGGAAGACCTACACATATCATATATTCTGGGATCGGATGATGGCGAGAGGAAGAGGTTGTTGGTAGTTAGCAGAAAAGGCGTGATTGAGCAGGATGAGGATGATTATGAGACGACGTTTCTTCAAGTTTGGGACTTTGATTTGGAAGATAGAGAATGGTCAAAAGTGAGTGATTTGGGTAACAAAACTTTGTTTGTGGGACATAGTTTGTCGTTTTGGATCGAGGACACCACAGGGGTGATAAAGGGCAATTACATATACTTCACAGATGACGTTGTTGAGGCGTACCGTGAAAGTCAATATGGAGGAGGGGAAGACATGGGGATATACGATTTATCTGACGAATCCATTGCACGTCACTTCACAGGAGAATCACATAGCCATCTCACCCCACCGATATGGCTTCAATCAATGTAAACTTTCGTAATCCGGTGTTTGTGTTTGGTTTTCTGTAAAGAGGTCAATGGAATGAGAACTTTCATCATATATTAGCGAAGATATTATCTATGAAATATAGTTGCTACTTTGTTAGTGTATCTGATTTGTCTTTTGTAAATATACTTGGCTGTACTTATGAATACTCTTTCATGGAAACAATATAAATTCACCAACTTAACAAAGCAAGTAAAATAGCAACTTATAGTAGTTTTTTCCTTTTTAATAAAATCACTAAACTTTTTTCTTGACTAAAATTGGAAACGAGCAATAAGTAGCACTCTTTGAGCCTGAAAACCAATTTTATTTTTTGCTTAACCAATAAGGCCTTAGGAGCCGTTAGTACTCATCATTCGGCGTCGGGGGCTCTAAGGCTTTGGATTTAATGTCGTTTTTGAACAAGAACGAGTATGGGATTAACATTAGAGGACGAGTCTTCTTGGGTTATTTGGGGCAGACAATATGGTAAACTTGCTACCATAAACATTGGATAATGCTGTTTGCAGCCAAGGATTTTGAGGGATTTTTTTTATTGGAAATTAGGCTTTGATCATGTTGTTTTCTTTGACTTTTAAACAGGTTGGGGTATGGCCGTATGTTGGCTGGCCGTTTATGCTAACGCAGTCACACTGCTTTTGCTGCCTTTGTGAAATCGGTTATTGACGTGTTTATATGGGTAGTGAGGTCCTTTGGTTATGAGGTATGTCACTGAGATTTTGGCACGTGTGGCTTTTGATGTTGTTGTTACACTGGGATTTCGTTACACCTTAGGATACCAGGTAATCATATATCCTATACAAAAGTCGTTCTCTGGTTGTGCATTTAAAATACACTTTCGGCTATTCCCGGGCCGTTTGACCCGTTTCATTGTATTGCAAAACTAAGACCCTTAATGGACTCCTGTTGATGCTCAGGCGTAGTTTATAGCATTTGTAACACGTTGCTCTGTGAGCGAATTAATATGGTGACGGAATTTGGGATTTGGGAATTGATCAAGTAAAGGGAATCGAAATATCTACCGAATCAGCTTGCTACCTGCTTATCAGAAAGTGCTTACATTACCTCTTTTCTCTTATAAGTAATACGAGGCTTTATCAACCCGTGCGTTGCACCGATTGTATCTAAATGTTCATAGCGTAATGGTCGATACTAATTAGATTTCCAGTATTTAAAATAGTTTCTTCACATTAAAAGAGTACAGGTGAAGAGACTTTTTCCAAGATGTTACATTTAAAAGAGTCTCTTCACATGTAATCTTTTTATATGAATAAGTTAAGTAAATTATTTTTTGCCTATTTATTTGACACTTTTGTCATAGTGAGTTATAAAACCATTACGGGTCAAGGGACGCAATTGGCCTAAAAAACTTGAAAAAAGGACGCACGACGACGAAAATGCATACTTTTGATCCCCCTGCAATATTTTTTGAAAAGTTTAGGGACCAACGGTGTATTTTTGTCTAAGCTTAAATTATGCCATTAGTGAAAAAAAATAATATATGGTGTACAATCTAGTATCTCAAGTATAGGCCCGTGTATATGTAAGTGTTCTATTGCTTATGCAACATTCATACCGCTTTACCATCCGGAAAACATCTATAGAAGAAATTTGGTCTAGGTGGACCGGTGGCATCTTTTATCGAATGAGTATGCTGTTATCAAGAGTGCATATAATAAACTTGAATTTTCACAAACAATTATCTCATTATTGCTTTGCAAAATTAATGCCAAAATCGCCATTCATTAGTTAAAACAACATAATTTTTCATCCGGTTAAAATTTTGATTCGATTATCCATTTGTCGATTATAAATGTATGTTAGCTATTACTTATGTTGATTCTAATCTTCCGATAAGTATGGGTTGTTTTTCTATGTATGAGATCATCTTTTGAGTTTGATAATAATACAAGAAACCTACGGGTACTCTCTTCTTTGAGTTGTTCTTGCGGCCATTTGGTTAATGATCCGCATCACCAAAAGAGACGACCCCTAATTAAAATCACGCCCTATGGCTGAAGATAACAATGCTACTGTTGATTTGTCGAAGGTGACTATGAGGAAACATAAGAAGTCTCGACCTAAGGATGTTACAGGTGTGTTGATACGCGGGATTGCGCCCTCGCAACAGGTTTTACCTCTCAAGGGATCTTGAGAAGCTTGCAATCCCCGCCAGGCAGTGTACCTGATCGTTGTAGTATAGTATAGTGACAAGTACCGGGGTATTGATTGTTGAACTCAGGAATAGTGTCGCTAGGATTAGAGAGCCTACTAAACTAGGTCTAGAGGTGAGGGATGATTCTTTTTGTATTTTTTATATTTTATAAAAGCAAGTAAAATCTCGGGTTTTGAAGGAGTGGGCGGAATTAGTTGCTAGTCAACTAACCCAATTAACTAAGATGCAATCAAAATAAAATAAAATAAATGAAATTAAACTAATGTGGTGGAAACAATAATGAGAAAAGATGTGTTTACTTAGATTTCATTACTCCCTAGATATCTTTTACCGGTTGATTAGGTTGTTACAATTGCATGGATGACGGGTTATATTCCTTAATACTGGTCGTAGGGCCGTGTACAATATTCCCTAACTCTATAAGATCCTACTTCACTCCTGTGTCGAGTCCTAAAAGCTCCTAACATGGGATCATTAGAATTCACTTATGCATTAAATACAACCAAAAATCATAGTACACCTCCGATCATGTTTCTTAAGACGTTCAAGCAAGTTACCAATGGAAGTCTGCCAGTTTTCTTAAGCCTAACATCGAATACAATCAGCCGTAACCATTATAAACAAACAATCAACCAATAATTAACATCTAGGTTTCACTACATCTAAGCAAATACAATGAAAACCTAGCCTAACATGTTAAAAGAAAGACAACCATAAGATAGGATCAAACAATACATAGACATATTGAATAATTATTGGAAGACTTATCTTTATTCAAACATGGAAGAAAGAAGGGTTTGAAACCCCTTCAATATACAGAAAATTCGACCTAGGGTTTGTGCTCCCAATATTCCACAACTTGTTCCACTATTTACAATAAAAAATTGGAAAAATATATATAGACAAAGCATCCTGACGGCGTCATGTATTAACTTCTGACGCCGTCAACTCGCCGCCAAACTAAAATTCGTATTGCCTAGATCCAGTCTTGACGCCTTCATGTGTAAATCTACTATGGGCCGTCACTTGCATTTTGACCCTGACGGCCATGGTGACGCCGTCAGGTCATTAACACTGAAAATACTCTGGGCCGTCACGTTATAATTTTCACATCCACCTCTTTTGCCACTCTTGACGTCGTCATGTGTTAATCCTTGACGTCGTCAGGTACTGTTCCCAGCAAGGAATTTGAGACTTTGCCGTTTTCTTCACTTTTATGCTCCAAAAACATCCAAAATGCTTCCTTTTCCAGATATCTCCTCAAAAGTACCTAAAATGACAAAAGGAACGATTTAGGGTAATAATTGATCAAATAATCACGAATTCGGGCTTAAATGACCCCTTAAAAGCGGTACACTTTTCGCCTCATCATGTGGCGACACAGCCTATAGCTGAAAATTCTTATGATACATCTCCTCATGTTCAGGTTGAGAATTCTAAAGGACCGATTGCTGCTGAATCATCCCATTTGAACGTGGGTACTGGTCCTTCTATTGAGCTTAATTCTATCAAAAGCAAACATGATTTTATTAAATTGGTGTTTGGTGTCTCGCTGAAATCAACCTTGGATATTGATTTACTCCTTAAGGAGGTTGAAACTAGTAAATATCCAATATGGTCTAATTTGGATATTGATACTCGTTCAAAGGTGCATGAAGTTATGAGTGGTTTGCTTGAGGTTTATGAGATGAATACTAATGTAACAAATTCTAATTCTGATGAGAGTATCAAAGATACAACACCCAATGTTGTAAATGTGGATGCGAATACATAGGATAAAAATTCTATTTTTCGTCCTTTGGTTGCTGATTTAGTTTGTGAGGGAGTTAACGTTTCTATTCCACTTAGTGTAGTTGAAAAGGTTAGTGCACATCTTGAACATACCCTATATGGCTACTTTATTGGTAATAGAATGGCGTTTCCAGTGGTTGAGTACTATGTTAAAAATAATTGGGCTAAATATGGGTTGAAAAAGATTAAGATGAATGTAAAAGGCTTTTTCTTTTTTAAATCCGATACTCAGTCTGGTTTAGAAGCAGTTTTGGAAGGTGGCCCTTGGATGATACGAAAATCGCAGATCATTCTGAAGAAATGGTCAATGGATACTAGTTTGTGTAAGGAAGAGCTGACTCGTATTCCGGTATGGGTTAAATTACATGATGTACTTATTCAAGTGTTTAAAGAGGATGGTATTAGCTTAATTGCTTCATTTATTGGCAAACCTATTATGCTTGATTCGTATACGAGCTCTATGTGTAAGGATTCTTGGGGTAGGAGTAGTTTTGCTCGGTGCTTAATTGAGGTTAGTTTAGAGGCTGAACTCGTAGAGGTTGTTACTATTAGTGTCCCCTCTCTTATAGGGGATGGTTTTACTAAAGATACTATCCGAGTTGAGAATGAATGGAGGCCTCCCAGGTGTACATTATGCAAGATTTTTGGCCATATCCATGATCACTACCCTAATAAAGTGGTCAATCATCCTATTGCTACTACTTCTAATGTTGCTAATCCTTCTACTGTGCCTGCCAATGATGGTTTCCAAAAGGTGAGTCATAAGAAGAACAAAGGTAAAGCCCAGTCTGCTAAAGGTTGTCATTTTGCTAGTACTTCAGTCAAACAGAATTTCAGGTATGAGCCAAAGGAAGCTACTAGTGAACCAAGGAAGGGAGCTACTACTCGGGTTGATGTGCATACAACGTCGTCTAAGTTGAAGTCTACTGGTTCTACTTCTAAGGAAGGTATTGTTACTACATCTAATTCTTATGCTGCATTGGTGAACGATGATGAGGAAGATGGAGAACATGTTACACATGTGAATGAAGATTTGGCTAATCCAAATACAGGTGGAAGTTCATCTTTCACGGTAGATGCTGGTTAACTTTTTTGTGTTATTTCTTGAGTTGTAAGTGCTTATGGCATGTCATAAGCACTAGTTATTTTCAAGCTTCTTAGCTCTCTACCTTGTTATGTAAGCTTTACCGCCTATGTAACGGGCTGTAGGGCTGGCATAACACGTCACACGAACCTGTTAAGGTCAAACACGAACACGACCTGTTAACTAATCATGTCATTTTTCTCAAACACGAACACGACAAAAAAATTAACAAGTGCACTTGTTAAGACCTGTTAAGGGACCCGTTAACAAAATCCGACTAATCTAATCCCAGGTTATAAATCCGACTATAAGTCCGACAAATCTAATCCGACTAATTAAACAACAAATCCACAACCAAATCAAACAAAAAATCCACAACCAAAAGAAGCTTGAAAGATCAATAACAGTCAAAACATTGAAACCCATTTATATTCAACTGATAAAATCAAAACCTGATAAAATTTCTTCATTAAAACTAATAAAATCAAAACCATTAAAACATTGAAAGATTTCTTCATTAAAACTAATAAAATCAAAACCATTAAAACATTGAAAGATTTCTTCATCAATCTATAAAGATTTCTTCATTAAAACTGATAAAATCAAAACCATTAAAACATTGAAACCCATTTATATTCAACCCATTAAAACATTGAAACCCATTTATATTCAACCCGAAAATTGATAAAATCACGAGTTTGACTCATGACTGAGTCAACTCATACGCATAGACGCGTTTTCTTACCGTTTCTTCACTCGATCTACAAGCTTAAGGTGTTATAATGATGGTGGTGACGGTTTTCAGTAGCGGTGGAGCAAGATGGAGGGTATTGGAGGTCATCTTTAGGCGCGTGTGGTATGTCACAATAAAGAGGGACTCATAAGGAGTCTAATGGTGGTGGTGGTGTAGTTGGGTGACTGGCGGTGGAGTGGTGGCGTGGCCAAAAGAGTGGCGGCGGCTAAGGCTTAGATAGATAAAGAAAGATGGGATAGAGAAGGTTATGTACAGCTTGTTGAGTTGTTGACATTTAGTGAGTGGATTTTAGGATTTTATATATATATATATATATATATATATATATATATATATATATATATATATATATATATATATATATATATATATATTACAGGTCTTAAAAGGTGACCTGTTAAGACGACCTGTTAAGACACGAATATTAACAGGTCCAACCTGTTAAGACACGAAACCTGTTCAGAACAGGTCGTGTCGTGTCGTGTCGTGTTAACAGGTTTCGTGTCAAAATTGCCAGCTCTAACGGGCTGAGATATGAAATTTCACCCATATCCTTTGTACTTAAACGTTTTTGGTTTAATATATTTACCAGGGTGCAGGATTACTCCCCTTTACCCATAATAATAATAATAATAATAATAATAATAATAATAATAATAATAATAATAGTAATAAAATTCTATTAAGCCCATAAGCCCAATAAGTTAAACACAAATAGAAAATTACAAAAACCCTTTCATAGGGGTGTTCATGGATCAGGTAATATCCACAGTAACTGAAATCCGAAGTAGAATCGAACTGAAAAACTAAACCGAATTCGTAGCCGAATCTGTCACAACTCACCATTTCAGGTCATTTCAGGTCATTTCCCGAACTTTGGAAAAACACTATTCATCAAACACTATTCATCAAAACACTATTCATCAGTTTACTATTCATCGTTTTCGAGGTCAATTTGATATTCTGAGAAACTTTTGGGAAATTTACTATTCATGGAACACTATTCATTGCGGGAAAAGATTTCATCATTCACGTGCATTACACATTTCATCGTAAATTTAGTTTACGGATATTCAAATTCGCGTAACCGGATTGGGTTAAGTGCGAATTCATTTCATTAGTGTTAAGAACACTACATACGGACTGGAGATAGTCTGCATATCATCATAACAGCATTTACATGTTATACCACTCTCAGGATTTTCAAATTTCTATATTCAGTACATTTAACGTTTTTACGTATAAGTATTTATAGTAAACGTTAACACCCGGTTTATACACGACGAATATATCTAAATATTCCCACAATGGTCCCGACATATTTTTATATCCATTTTAACATCATAAAAGTTATAACATTCAGTTACCCAGTATTTTGGAAATTTATTTTATTTATAACGTACGCGTATAAATATAACGACGGTTTTCGTTAAAACTAAACATTTATCACCCGATCACTCAGTAAATGTACCCAACATATTTTTAATATGTTTTTAACATTATTATAACTTTATTTCATCCCGGTATACTTCGTGAACGTTTATTGCTATTAAACCCGGTACCCGATTTTAACAAACAAACACCTAAAACCTATACTTATACCACTAATCATCTACTAACTTTCCTAATTAAATCAAAAACTAAGTTTTCTCCTTTGAACCCTTTGAAAAATCAGCCATGAACCCCCCTTTGACCTCATGCATATATGAACCTTTGCATAAATATCTTTCTAAAACACTTAAAACATAAACATAAGAATTTTTAGGAATCAAAAGCTCATTTTTCTCTTGTTCTACACCAAAACCCACGACTTTCCCATGAACAAAGATCAAACCATTGTTTTCCAAAAAGTAAAACACAAAAGTTGTTCATTTTACAAGTCTAATCAAGATACAAGCAACAAAAACACAAGAACATCAAGCATAATCATCCAATAATCACCTCATTTTGTCAAGTAAGTTTTCATCTTTATTTTTTCATGAATCATCCTATTTTTACATGTATTACATAAGTATCATGCTAAAAACCATGTATAAGTAGCTATACTACACTTTATTTTGGCTAAAAACAAACATACAAACCCTAACTTATTTGTTATGAATCCCCTAGCTCTAATAACTTGGTTAGGAGTCCATGGCACCCTAAGAAGGTGTATGGTAAGATTAGATTAGTCATGTGGTGATTACAAGAGGATTGGTGATGGTAGAAATTGGTTTTTAACCTTGGAAACTTGATTTGGAACTCATTTTAGACATGCTGTCCCGTTTTGTAAAAATCTGGAAAATCAGTAAACACCAAGGAAACTTTGGCAAAATTTTTAGAAACTACTTTCAAAAACGAATCCGTAGGCGAAAGAACGGACTAAAAAGAGCTTATAACGAAGAAGTTATGATTTTTGCAAGATTATAGACGAAAAGTATTTTCTGGAAAAATAGTTGCTGTTGGACATTTTTCGTCGGTCAAAAAGAGGCTTTAAACGTAACCCGGAGGAGCCGAGCTTTCCAAAATATATTACTACATACTAAGACGTAACCGTGGATATAAAGAACAAGTAAAACGGACAAGTAACGACAAAGATATACTCGTTTGAATATTGGCTAAAACCCTTTTCTAATTGACAGCTTTTATATATTTTGGCGCAAAAACTACGAAGTGCATTTCTAAGCTAAACATAATATCAAGTACCGAGCTTTATAACTAACGTAGTATTAGTTATTATGAGTATGTTTTCATCATTTTAAAGATTACAACCCGAGTATTTCAATGTCAACATGAGAACTTACGTTATATATATATAAGTATATATATATTATAACTAGTTTATTTTTCTAATAGCAATATTTTCCTAAGTCTTGGAATATATACTTTTGGTAACAACAAGTGTTTTTCAAAGAGTAGAGTGGTATAGTAAACATGTGCATGGACATTCATAACATCATTTCATGATCTAAAGTAGATCGTACATCATTCATATTAGGTTGCGGCTAGTGTGCGCGCCTTGTTTTCAGCTCAGTACATGTTCATGGTACCATCATATTGGGTTACGACAGCAAATTGTTCATTGGGGTTCATTTCATTTCATGACGGTTTCATCAGTTGAGGTGAGTTTTCATAGCCCCGTTTTCAATTCAACATTTTTGATTGTTTTCAAATCCCACGGGGGGAATACATTGCATCAATTATTTCAGTACGAGCCCAAGTATTCAAACATGTACATAGCTTAAGTTACCTTGCCAAGTGCTAAGTCCCCTGTAACATCATGAACCGTTAATTTCAAGTACTAAGCGAGAGTGAGTGGATAGATCTATCGAGGGTGACGCCTCCATCCGTGGTAGTGGATACCAACAGTAAGCGGATGCATGTCATGTCTTTTACATTTGAATGTTTCGGCAGAACATTCGGGAGGGGCATAGAATTTCATCAGTCATAGCTTCGGTGTCATGAGCTTAAGGCTATTGTACAATTTTCACGAGATTTTTATCTTGCATTTTTACTTGTGGTGGCCGTACATCAGTACATTTTACAAACCTATGGAATTCACCAACATTCGTGTTGACGTTTTAGCAATGTATTTCAGGTTACTAAGGTAGCTCATGTGACATGCATTTGGACTTTCATGGAGTCGCGGAGTCGACGCGTCTCATCATTATTTCATGCACTTATGTAAACATTTGATCTAGTACGACTTGTTTTTCATAAACATGCAACACATTTTGGGGACCTCATTTTGTAAACTCTGAATTATTTCAATGATCAAATGCAGTATTTTCCAAACGACACTTTAGGTCGTTCAATGTAACTGTAACTGTGGTGCTATGACAGACACCCCCAGGTATTCCATTCCGCTGCAAGTCAGGTAAATTGGGGGTGTGACAGATTGGCATCAGAGCTAAGGTTATAGCGAACTAGGATGTATCTTGGACCCTAGACTATAACCACATCATCATAGCATCTCATCATTTCATCATAAGTGCATAATCATGATACATGTTGTTTTATACATCCCCTGTGCGAGTTATTTATACTCATATCCGTATATGTATATCATTTTATTGACCTGGTTCACAAGTGACATGTCTTCAGATACTCACCCTGACATCCTTTTATCGGATTCTGACATTGAAGATGCCTTGTCATCTTCCACTACCATTATACCATCAGTTGCACTTACACCACCATTAGTACTATTGATTTGCCATAGGAACAGAGTTTTCCTATCATTCAGCCCGTACATAGAATGCCTTTTGGTAGTGTATTCAGAATTAATCTTAATGGACTTATTAGGATGCTTATTGCAAGGAAGATAGTGTGTTTTCTTTCCATCACTAGTAGGGCACTTACTACTCAGGTACTATCACCACCATCAGTTACTTATTACACTATTGGCCTTCCCACAGTGTGTACTTTAGTTTTACCTTTTGGATGGCGCGAGGTAGCGCGAAAGAGGGTAGTATTTCATTCACTGGTACCATCATTGTCATTTCCCTTTTCCATTCCCACTTGCCATGAACTAGATGACATCTAGTAGATAATACCAATAACACGGACTCAACAGAAACATCCGCAGATTCTTCAGAAATTAGGTTGATTTCGTTTTTGACGAATTAGTAGACTATTACCATTCGACAAGATTCACCCACGTATCCAATACACCATTCAAGCTATTTTACTATCATATGGGGAAACCGTTTTACAGAAAAATTTTCTGAAGTAAGCTATTTTATTACCATCCTATAAATTGATTTTCTGTCATTACACCAAGTATTTACTATTATTACGCGAAGCAATTTTCATGTTACTTGAAAGGAAACATCAGGATACCATTTTAATAACAATGCGTTGAACACCATCTAAAACTTTTGAGAAAAGTTATGATATTTTGACAAAATCCAACATCGCATCATTAGTCCTCAATTGTACATAGCCTGATCACCTATGTAAAATTCAGGAAGGATTATGCCATGAAGGAAATAATTACCTTTTCAAAGGATTGTTAATAACAATCTTCATCCAAAAGTTTTGTAAACAAAGGAACTCTTTCATAAACATCCCTTTTGCCGAACTATCTCTGGATACTTACCCTACCTGTCACTCACTTAGCCATTAAGTTGGATTTTCCCATTGACTTCCCTAGAAGAGACTTTCCATATCAATTACATGCAGGATTCCTTTATACAATAAAAGCAATGAAAGGATTACAGAACTACTAACCAGGACTAGAAGCATATAGTGAGAGAATTCATAACTCAACAACAAATCCTCAGATACTGCGAGACCATCCTAATCACCATCTCTGACTTAGTTGTCCAATGTCATTATTCAAGGGTACTAGCTATACTGAGCTACAGGATTGAAATCAATAATTGTCCGCAGGACAACACAATAGAAATAAACCAAGCTTCTAATTGAGACTATAGAGCATTTCATTTAAACATGGCCTCATTCATACATGAACTTTCCTGCAGTAAGTTTTCACAAAGGACAATTGTTTGAAACAAGAATATCAATGTAGATTCCTCTAAGGCATTATGTCTAGAAATTTCAGATAACCTCACCTTCATACCAAGCAAGGGATCAAACCAGAACATATCTCCTCATCCACATGGGAAAACAGAATAGACATTCATAGACACAACATCAAGTGATACATTCGTCTTGCCAATTACAACGATAAACAATTTCAGGACTTAAGTTAGTCTAAATACCTATGCTTGTAGTTATGCCAGATAATCATACTAGACATTATCCAACCTCAGGAACTAAGTGTTAGACATCTATGCATTTAAGCGAACATTTCCTATTCTATCATTTTATCCTTTTTAGTGTTTTCACTTTTAAATAAAGTTGATGCGTTTACATAAATCACATACCTTGTGGAAAAATGATTTCTGAAATTCCTATTTTGAACAAGTACGATCCTCTTTGGTCAAACTTTAGCAACACTATTGTACAATGAGAAATATACATAGACATCAAACTTTGGTAAGCAGTCTTAATCACAACATGTTTGAAAACAGTTCCTCTTTTATAACTACTGGATTTTGAATCATCAGGAAAAATATTACTTAGTAAATCATCTGCTCCATTTTCTAAATTCGTTTATTCAGAAAAGGATTTCAACTAAAACTCACAATCGCAAGACGAATTTCCAGAACCACTTTCCCTACAACATCGCTTATGCATTTAGGATTTGTGACTTGACAATAGAGAATATTTGGATTATGTGATGAAGGAATTAGGAGGAACATCACAAATTGATCACGAACTTCAGTAGTGGAGACCAAACCCACTAGACAAAGAAGGACATATGTCTTATCATCCGTTGGAACAAAACACAAGGAATCAAATTGTTACCTATATTCTATCCCTTCAGATAACGCCAAGTTCGAAGGACCGAACGTTATGGAATTAGTCACAAAGGTTTATTGTACCCATTTCAGTATTTCCTGTTAAGGAAACCGATTCAACTTGGACTTCAGGTAATCATTCCAGGATGTCCTTCAGAAACCCATTTAGATGTGAACATCACCTATCACCCTCAGAACGATGGTCAAAGCGAGAGAACAATTCAAACATAGGAAAGTATGCTCAGAGCATGAGTGATTAACTCTAGAAATGGTTGGACTAATCATTTAACATAAATCAAATTCATCTACAACAATAGTTATCACACCAACAATGGGAAACTGGCAGAAGTTAGATTGGTACATAACACACATCATTTGGATTGGATATACTGAACAACAAACCATCCAGATTTAGGTAGGAGAACAAACTAAGTTAAAAGCATTGCCTTGGATTGGCACGATACAAATTGGATAACAAGAAAGGTTGAACCTTTAGCATATTGGACTATTTAAGATTCATTTTAGAATCGACCAACTAGCATACAACCTTGAGTTCTGGCAGAATTCAGCAGCATATATTACCAGTACCACATTTAAAACATCAAGAAGCGCAGACCATCGATTGATGGGCCAAACTTGGAAAAAGCTTAACTCATTAGTTCAGTAGGCATTCATGAGATAACCAGAAATTTTCTACAAGTCAAGAATCAGTTACAAGTTCAATAAGTCGTAAACCATTAAAACTTCAAGTTCTGCAGAGTTAGCAGAAAGTTCTGCCTAGGAAAGGCATGTTATCGTTCAGAAAACTTGGAAAGTTACACCAATGTACACTGGACCATTTATATTTCAGACAGGGTAGGCCTAGTGGCCGTCAGATTTGAACACTGCCAGAGAATAACAGGATTACACGAACATATTTCACATTTTCAGATCCCCAGAAATGACTTACAGATGAGTCACTCATGATTCCATTGGAAGGGATCCAACCCAAATGACAATCTCAGACCTTGTAAGAGAACCAACAGAAATCATGGACCGTGTGGTCAAGCAGTTGAAACAGAGTCGAATTCCTATCGTTAGAGTTCGCTGGAATTCTCGAATATCATCACCTTTTCACCAATATGTTTTCAGAGACCAACATAAACTGAACTTCGGGACGAAGTTCCTTTTAGGGGGGAAGACTGTCACAACTCACCATTTCAGGTCATTTCCCGAACTTTGGAAAAACACTATTCATCAAACACTATTCATCAAAACACTATTCATCAGTTTACTATTCATCGTTTTCGAGGTCAATTTGATATTCTGAGAAACTTTTGGGAAATTTACTATTCATGGAACACTATTCATTGCGGGAAAAGATTTCATCATTCACGTGCATTACACATTTCATCGTAAATTTAGTTTACGGATATTCAAATTCGCGTAACCGGATTGGGTTAAGTGCGAATTCATTTCATTAGTGTTAAGAACACTACATACGGACTGGAGATAGTCTGCATATCATCATAACAGCATTTACATGTTATACCACTCTCAGGATTTTCAAATTTCTATATTCAGTACATTTAACGTTTTTACGTATAAGTATTTATAGTAAACGTTAACACCCGGTTTATACACGACGAATATATCTAAATATTCCCACAATGGTCCCGACATATTTTTATATCCATTTTAACATCATAAAAGTTATAACATTCAGTTACCCAGTATTTTGGAAATTTATTTTATTTATAACGTACGCGTATAAATATAACGACGGTTTTCGTTAAAACTAAACATTTATCACCCGATCACTCAGTAAATGTACCCAACATATTTTTAATATGTTTTTAACATTATTATAACTTTATTTCATCCCGGTATACTTCGTGAACGTTTATTGCTATTAAACCCGGTACCCGATTTTAACAAACAAACACCTAAAACCTATACTTATACCACTAATCATCTACTAACTTTCCTAATTAAATCAAAAACTAAGTTTTCTCCTTTGAACCCTTTGAAAAATCAGCCATGAACCCCCCTTTGACCTCATGCATATATGAACCTTTGCATAAATATCTTTCTAAAACACTTAAAACATAAACATAAGAATTTTTAGGAATCAAAAGCTCATTTTTCTCTTGTTCTACACCAAAACCCACGACTTTCCCATGAACAAAGATCAAACCATTGTTTTCCAAAAAGTAAAACACAAAAGTTGTTCATTTTACAAGTCTAATCAAGATACAAGCAACAAAAACACAAGAACATCAAGCATAATCATCCAATAATCACCTCATTTTGTCAAGTAAGTTTTCATCTTTATTTTTTCATGAATCATCCTATTTTTACATGTATTACATAAGTATCATGCTAAAAACCATGTATAAGTAGCTATACTACACTTTATTTTGGCTAAAAACAAACATACAAACCCTAACTTATTTGTTATGAATCCCCTAGCTCTAATAACTTGGTTAGGAGTCCATGGCACCCTAAGAAGGTGTATGGTAAGATTAGATTAGTCATGTGGTGATTACAAGAGGATTGGTGATGGTAGAAATTGGTTTTTAACCTTGGAAACTTGATTTGGAACTCATTTTAGACATGCTGTCCCGTTTTGTAAAAATCTGGAAAATCAGTAAACACCAAGGAAACTTTGGCAAAATTTTTAGAAACTACTTTCAAAAACGAATCCGTAGGCGAAAGAACGGACTAAAAAGAGCTTATAACGAAGAAGTTATGATTTTTGCAAGATTATAGACGAAAAGTATTTTCTGGAAAAATAGTTGCTGTTGGACATTTTTCGTCGGTCAAAAAGAGGCTTTAAACGTAACCCGGAGGAGCCGAGCTTTCCAAAATATATTACTACATACTAAGACGTAACCGTGGATATAAAGAACAAGTAAAACGGACAAGTAACGACAAAGATATACTCGTTTGAATATTGGCTAAAACCCTTTTCTAATTGACAGCTTTTATATATTTTGGCGCAAAAACTACGAAGTGCATTTCTAAGCTAAACATAATATCAAGTACCGAGCTTTATAACTAACGTAGTATTAGTTATTATGAGTATGTTTTCATCATTTTAAAGATTACAACCCGAGTATTTCAATGTCAACATGAGAACTTACGTTATATATATATAAGTATATATATATTATAACTAGTTTATTTTTCTAATAGCAATATTTTCCTAAGTCTTGGAATATATACTTTTGGTAACAACAAGTGTTTTTCAAAGAGTAGAGTGGTATAGTAAACATGTGCATGGACATTCATAACATCATTTCATGATCTAAAGTAGATCGTACATCATTCATATTAGGTTGCGGCTAGTGTGCGCGCCTTGTTTTCAGCTCAGTACATGTTCATGGTACCATCATATTGGGTTACGACAGCAAATTGTTCATTGGGGTTCATTTCATTTCATGACGGTTTCATCAGTTGAGGTGAGTTTTCATAGCCCCGTTTTCAATTCAACATTTTTGATTGTTTTCAAATCCCACGGGGGGAATACATTGCATCAATTATTTCAGTACGAGCCCAAGTATTCAAACATGTACATAGCTTAAGTTACCTTGCCAAGTGCTAAGTCCCCTGTAACATCATGAACCGTTAATTTCAAGTACTAAGCGAGAGTGAGTGGATAGATCTATCGAGGGTGACGCCTCCATCCGTGGTAGTGGATACCAACAGTAAGCGGATGCATGTCATGTCTTTTACATTTGAATGTTTCGGCAGAACATTCGGGAGGGGCATAGAATTTCATCAGTCATAGCTTCGGTGTCATGAGCTTAAGGCTATTGTACAATTTTCACGAGATTTTTATCTTGCATTTTTACTTGTGGTGGCCGTACATCAGTACATTTTACAAACCTATGGAATTCACCAACATTCGTGTTGACGTTTTAGCAATGTATTTCAGGTTACTAAGGTAGCTCATGTGACATGCATTTGGACTTTCATGGAGTCGCGGAGTCGACGCGTCTCATCATTATTTCATGCACTTATGTAAACATTTGATCTAGTACGACTTGTTTTTCATAAACATGCAACACATTTTGGGGACCTCATTTTGTAAACTCTGAATTATTTCAATGATCAAATGCAGTATTTTCCAAACGACACTTTAGGTCGTTCAATGTAACTGTAACTGTGGTGCTATGACAGACACCCCCAGGTATTCCATTCCGCTGCAAGTCAGGTAAATTGGGGGTGTGACAGAATCGAGTTGGTGAAACCGAACCGAACTAAGCTAAATATTTAGTTATCGGTTTGGATATGGTTTTGTCAATGAAAACCGAAAATCGAAAACCGAATTCATATATATATATATATATATATATATATATATATATATATATATATATATATATATATATATATATATATATATATATATATATATATATATATGGAAGGGATCAGGTACGTTTTTGGATTTTAGTACGGATATACGGACGAATCTCCGCCTTCCATCTAGTCAACCATCTGAAAAAGGCGGAGTGGCACGAACGTAAATATCCTGTCTTTTTTCAAAATCCTTAATATCATATTAGCTTTTTTTCTAGAAAAAATTCAAAAAAATCTGAAAAAATTAAAAAAAATAAAGAGGACAACAAATAATTAAGAATCGCTGAAAAAAATTTCAAAAAAAATCGTTTTCATCGTTAAAGGTATTGTGATATTGCCAAAAGTTACATGTAGATCTCAATTTAATCATAGAACCCAACATTTAATCTCATCCATCCATCCCTTTTACCATCCACGGTGCACATAAATCCAACTTTTTTCTTTCTTTTTTTATTAATGTAAGGGCATCGTGGTCAATTCACTCATTACTAATAACTCTCTCAAAACCCTCACAATCTCTCAAAACGTCACAATCTCTATCACAGTTTCTTTCAATCCCTCACACTCTCTCAATCTCTCAATCATAAATATCAATCTCAATCTCTCTCAATAACCGTTATCCGCCGCCGTTGACCGTCGTGAACTGCCATTAACCGCCATAAACTGCCGCCGTTGTTGAAATAATGGGTAAAATTGCTTATTTTGTTGATTATTTATGTTTTGTGTATATTAGCAATATAAGCCTTTAAATAAGCTTATATTGTTAGTTTTGTATATATATATATATATATATATATATATATATATATATATATATATATATATATATATATATATATATATATATATATATATATGTGTGTGTGTGTGTGTGTGTAAGTTATAAGTTATTGCTATGATGATGAATTTATATGGTCGTGCTAACAATAGAGTTTTTTTTTATGGATGTTACTATGTTAGTGAGTTTGGGTCTAAAATATTTGCTTGATTGTATATGTTTTGTTTAAAGCTTGTTTAAGTTGAAAGCTGGTTTAAGCTGAAGTGGTTACTTGGTTAGGTAGTTTGACTCAAACTGCTTGGTGTTTTGCATTTACTCAATCTGATGTGGAAATTTCAGACTTTTAGTTTATTAGTAATTGAATGTTTTGCGAGTAACGGAGATTTGCAGGCCAGATAATGAAATGCATGAAATGTGATTTTTTTAGCTGTTTAGTTTTATGTCGTGATCATGATAATGCTATGTTATGAACTTATGATACTTAGAAGCGATTGTTTAGTTTAAGTGAAAGGAATTTGTTGTACATTTGGTGCTCAATGTAGGTAGTTTTGGTAGAAATGTGTGTTGCGTTTTGGATGAAAATGGTAGTGTAAATTAGAAGTTAGTTTTGGTAGAAATGTGTGTTGCGTTTTAATTTCTGAATTCGGCGATTTAAGTTTTCAGAAACATGAGTACGTTTGGATGTTTTAATGCTTAATGCAGGTACTTTTTGGTAAAAAAAAAATTGATTCAATTTCTATATGGTCCTACACCAGATCTAATTTTGAGCTCAATAGTGTTTGGAAATTATTAAAAGTTATTTTGGGACTGTGGTAATTGTTACTTTATGCGGAGTGTTTATCTACTAATCTAAGTTTGGTTTGCTTGTAAGTGAGTGCTGATTTGTGAGTGAGATAAGTTGATTGGGATGGAATTTAGTGGTTAGTTATAACTGGATACTACTTTGATTGGCCTGATGTATAGGGTTTTCATTATAAGTGTATTTTGTTAGAATCATATATGATCCACATAGAATCATATATGATTCTCATGGAATCATATATGATTAAAGGAAAATCATAAATGATTATGATAGAATCATATATGATTGTATTAGATTATTTTATAGTTAGTAACATTTAAATTTTTTATGCAGGTCGATCAAAAACTGTTGCATTTAAAAGAAAACATAGCTAGTACAAGAACTCCTCTCTCTTGTCAACATTGTCTTGGCAAAGAACAATGTGAAGCCATATACTGATGAGATATGGAAGTGATGAGGACGAGAATGGGTCTGATGAAGAAGGTAGTGATGATAAGGACGATGGTGAGTCTAATGAAGAAGGCAATGATGATGAGGATGGTGAGTCTGATGAAGAAGGTGGTGGTGAGGACGAGTGTGAGTCTGATGAAGAAGGTGGTGGTGAGGACGAGGGGTGATTCTCTTGCATGAGTTGAATATGCATTCGCAAAAGATGTTTGATTTGGCTAAATTGAAGAGGTTGATGCAGCAAAAACCAAGTGATGTTGATAGATGGTAAGTAGATGGAAGCATATGGTAAACTGATTGTAATCTTTTAGTAATCTGATGGAAACTGATGGTTTATGTAGTACGTACATTCTGATAGGTAGTAAACTGATGGTTTATGTAGTACATACATTCTGATGGGTAGTAAACTGATGGTTTATGTAGTACATATTTTCTGATGGGTTGTTCTAAAATAGTTTGATATTTTGAATCACATAGTTTTAAATTTGTTGTAGTTTTGAAATAGTTTATGTTATATTGAATTATATATTAGAATCACATATATTCATGTTCAGAATCACATATTGGAATAACATATATTATTCATTAATTATTCATGTTCAGAATCATATATGATTCAATGTGAATCATATATGATTCTTTTGAATAATATATGATTTTTAATCACATGTATTCAGAATCATATCAGAGAAACATATCAGAATCACATATATTTAGAATCACTTGTCAAATCTTCTGAAATATCAAACAAAAAGTATTCAATTAAACGTAGTTGAATTAAAATCCTCATAACACTTTTCCAACAGTGCAATATTAATAAACAAATTTAAAGAAATTGTTATTCAAGAAGCGTTAGTCGCTTTTTCAGCTGCGACATTTCTTGTTTGTTGTTCACCTGCATCAGTTCATTGTTCTCTTGCATCAGTTCCACTCTTTTGGGCAGCAGCAACTCTCGCAAGTTTTGCAATATACTTTGGATTCATTGGACATGTCAACTTGGTGTGCTTGTTAGTATTCTCACCACAGAATCCACATTTCCTTTTTCTATTAGATGTTTCTTCAAGTGCTATTTCTCTTCAACATGTATATAAATATCATCAACAATAGGTTCCCAATTAGCAGATCCCCCGGGAGTTTCTTCATGTGCGTATAAAGTCGGCCTTGGTGTCGTCACAGATGCTGAAATATAGTATTTTCATTAGAATCATATATGATTTCCCAAGAATCATATATGATTCTTAAAGAATCATATATGATTCTACCAGAATCATATATGATTCACATTGAATCATATATGATTCAATGTGAATCATATATGATTCTAACAAAATATATCAGTACATTAGCAACAAAAACATATACATCAGTACATCGCTAACCACTGATTTCAATACAAATCAACTTATCTCACTCACAAATCAATAAAATAAGCTGAATAAGCAATAAAATAAGTCGAATCGCATGTGATTTGCCTTGAAACCCTAAAAACCTAAATAAGTTGAATCACATGTGATTTACCTAGACACCCTAAAAACCTAAATAAGCAACAAAATAAGCTGAATCACATGTCATTTACCTTGAATAGCAGCTACATTTTATTCTTCATTTAGAAATTCAACATCTTTTCCATAAGCTTGTTTCCATCATCCACCACTTGATGTTCATCAACTGCAACTGGAACATCAACTAAATCATTAGCTAATCATTAACAAGTGTGAATATGTGGTGGTGATGAAGGTGCGGTGGTGGAGGTGTGGTGGTGGTGAAGGTACAGTGGTGAAGGTGATGGCGGCGGAGAAGGTGCGGTGGTGATGAAGGTGCGGTGGTGGTGAAGGTGCGGTGGTGAAGGTGCGGTAGTGGTGAAGGTGGCGGATTGGAGGATGATTGGGGTTGTGTGTGTGTGTGTGTGTGTGTTTTTGCCCTAATTTTGTTTAGGGAAACAATGAAACGTATTGGATATTTTTTTGTTTATGTAATTGCCTTTTTTGCCCTTCAAGAGTAAATATTAGATTTAATCTAAGCCTTTGGATCAAATTGGATTGTATGGTTAGGATTTGTTGATTGGTTCTGTAGAACCGTAGAGGGGGGGGGTTGAATACGGTTTCTTCGGCTTTTAAGACGTTTAAAAACTTTAAGCCTCAAAGAAAACCAAGTGGTTGTATAATCAATCCAAACAACCACAAACACAACCAGAGTATATAAAACGAGTAAAGAGAGACACCACGATATATACTGGTTTAGGATGGGGGGTTTATACCATTCGTACGTCCAGTTGTGAATCCGCGACTCTGATACTATTCACTAGTATAATCCTTTCGATGGACTACAAACCGTTACAATTCACTCCACCGATATTCACCAATATCGATGCTCACAAAGAAGGAGTTACTTCCCAATGGTATTCCGACCTCGGAAACCACCCAAAAGAATCTCACGATTCGACTTCACCTAAGGGTTGATTGGTCCTGAAAGGTCAACTAAATTCACCAGGTGAGTGGTCAACCAAGTCAAACGTCTCAGACCAACTAACCAAGGAGTACGGTGTATCCCCGGGTCGTTATGTCCCAGCGAGGTGTGCAATTGTATTTGAAAACGTTTAAAGTGGTCGGGTGATTTGACAGAAAGGTCAGGATTTTGATTTGTAAGATTACACTACGAGATTAAGATTGAGAATAGCTTAGAGACACTATGTTAACAATCCCTGATGATCAGATAACCTAAAAACGTGAGTTAAACTTAAAAACGCGCGTTTGAATTTAAAACAAACGCGAACGCGCAAAATAAAAAGTGAAACGTGAGCAAATAAAGTCCTAAGAATATGAAAATTATATTTTTACAATCCTAATGTTATAAGAAATTTTTTGGAAAATTAAAATTATTTTTACCACTATTTAATTAATTACTATTAATTAATTACTTTTTAATTAACTAAATTATACTAAATTACAATTAATTATGAAAATTAACTAGAAAAATGAAAATTAAATTTAGAAAAATCTAAAATATTATAAAACTAATTTTAAAACAGAAAATCTATTTTTCCTACTTTTTAATTATTTATTATTAATTAAAACTAATTATTTAATTAATTTAAACTAAATTAAATTATAAAAGTACTAAATGACAAAAGAAAAATCTGAAAAAATTAATAAAATTATTTTAAGCTATAAGAAACCTAAGAAAAATATAAAATGAGAATTGCTTATAAATAAGCAGAAAAATAAGCCAAATGGCTTAAATAGAAGCTATCACTTTTCTTATTTTTTGTTTTTTCTAATTTTTTCTTTTACACAACTATTTTACTACTTAAAATAACCAACTTTTGTAAAGGAAACTTCTTTAGATCTCAATAATAAGCTCAGTGCACTCAATTAAGTTCAACAGTGAGCTTTTTGACTTGTTATAGGGACTAATAAGCTCAAATAAGCTGTTCAGTGAATACCAAGGATAAATTAAGCTAAATACATATGAGATAAGCTTAAAGCAAGCCAAGGAAAAGAGAAAAGCCAGGTTAATAAGCTGAAAAGCTCAAATAAGCAAATCCACACAACTTAAAACCAAACAGGCTCAAAGTGGTATGCACAGGCCTACTTTTAGCTAGGGGCAAAAGATCTCAGGACCAAATTAAGCACATAACCAACAAGCTGGGTTGGTCAGCAGTCCCAAAAAGCCTAAGCTTGTACTGTAGGGACCACTAGTGAGCTTATGAAAGGCTTGTGAAAAAGCTACAATTACATTGTATGTTCTATGCTAACAGGAAAAGGGACAAGGTAATAAGATTAATCCAACTTATCTAAAAAGCTGAGGAACTCAAAATAAGTTTAAAACCTACAAGCTGGCCATAAGGGCTATCCAAAACCACAAGAATCACAAGCTAAAGCTACTTAGTAAACAAGATGCAAGCTTAAGGAAATTGCTCATAAAACTGTGTACATGGGAGCAGTCAGCCCTGCAGCTGAGTTTGGAGGGTTATGGGCCCCACTAGAAAAATCACAAAAATATAACAAGAGCTGAATCCTAAAGCCTAAGTGGTAGAAATCATAAAAATTCAACCAAGATTTGGTTTTCTGTCAAAGAGGGTCTGTTTTGACTTTTGATATGAAATTGGAACTTTGACTTTCATGAACTTCAATTAGCCCTAAATTGCTAAAAATGATATGAAAACATGAAATGCAACTTGATTTAGCAGGCTTAACAAGATTTAAAGCAAAAAAAATGAGGTATTGAATCCAAAGTTGATCACAGTTAAGCTAAAACCAAGGTTCAAGAGCAATTTTGACTTTTTTACCAAATGACTACTAAATTTTAAAGCTTAGTTGTCCTATATGAACCTTATGTGAACTACTGGAACCAAGATTAACTCTTACAAACAAGTTGAATACAGGTTCAAAGCTTCTACCAAACACTCCTTTAGAATTCACTGGTTTGAGATTTTCACAGATTTTAAAGGTTTCATGCCACAAGACCAGTGTATAACATTGATTAATAGTGGTATAAGCTTGTTGGAACACAGAAACACCAAATCAAACAACAAACAACTAAGAATCTCTATCATGCTAAAAAGCAGTTGAATAAGAAGTATGAGCAAATTGGAACCTAACCACTATATAACAACACATGAACATCAAAGCATCATACATTCATCCAATAATCATCCAAACACTGAATTAACATGAATCTAACAAATTCTACAGTAACTTGCAAAAATATGAAAATTTGCTTACAATTAGTCCCAAGCAAAGAACAAGGTACAAAGGCTCAAAACATATTCCTATTACTCCCCTTGGAGTTCTAAACCAGGGCCATCCAGCATTTACCCTGCTCCAGTGCTTTTCCTTCTCTTCTTTATATCTTTTTTATTTTTTGACTATTTTTTTTCTCTTTTTTTTAGATTTTTGAGATTTTGAACTAAAACTATTTCTTATACATTAAAAACTTATAAAAGCTTATAGTTAAGCTAGAATGAGTTCACAGGAACATTAAACAACTTCTTTCAACATGATTTAACTCATAAGAGAAATTGACTGAAATTATGTGAAACTTGAATTTTAAACTTGAAACTTGGAATTAATGTTATATAACTTTAAAAGTACACTAATTACACTGGAAATAACAATTATACTAGGAAACAAGGTTTACAAAAAATTCGACATTAATTAACTTAGCTAAAAAACTACCAACCCTTCACTGCTCCTTCTTCTTCTTTTTATACTCAAATATTAGGGTTTCTGAGACCTCCTTGTCTTTTCCCAGCAACAAAATTAGCCCTTGGATGATAGAAGTTCAATCTTGGCCGTTAGTGTGTTTTTGGCGCCAAAATGGTTTTGGCGTGTTCTTTTGATAATTGGTGCCAGGGAGGATTGTTTAGACTGATATGTTTGTTTGGAACACCAAGGGGGAGGGTTGAAGTGTTGCAGGGGGTAACAGGCTAGGGGTGATGATGGTGGTGTTTGGAGGGTAGCAGTAGTGGGAAGTGAGGTGGAGAAGGAGGGTCAAAGGCCAGGGTTGACTGGTTTTATTATTTAAAATGGTTGGTGGGGTTTGGGCTAGGATGGGAGTTGGGCCAGGATGTTGGTGGGCTGGGGTTTGATTTGGATTTGGATTTTAAGGAATAAAAGAGTTCATTTGGTTTGTAATGGTTTAACCCAAGGACCAATGTTGCACTTTGCTGAATTTTTAGGGACTGAACCTGCCAAAGTATTACAAGGACCACTTTTGTCACATTAAAATTTCCACACGGACCTTTGATGTAATTTTCCGTTTTAAAAACTCCCAGGGACTATTTTTGCCATTTTGGAAAGTACAGGGACCAAATGTGTAATTTTACCAAAGTTTTCACCCAAGGATCATATTTGATAACTTTTGACTTTTAAATGCCTTGGGTTGACTTTTCTTTCATTTTAAACCTTCAGGGACTAGTTTTGTCAATTTGTGAAACTTGAGGGACTGAAACTGCCAATTATGCAAACTTTGTTCGTTTTTCATTTGTTTTTAAACATTTTGCATCTGAAACATATAAAACACAGTTTTGGGATAATTTCTGTATTTTGATGCATTTCTGAGTATTTTTGGATGTTTTGGCAGTTCAGATACGATAAAAATGATGAGTATTTACACACTCATCAATCACCCACACTAAACTATTGCTAGTCCCTAGCAATCTTTTGAGAAAATTTAATGGATTTGAATCTCTTTACCAAAAGCCATTACTTCTGGAGTAGCCAAATGTTCAGTTCAAGTAAGAACCATGGTACACCGATAACCATATGATTTTGAGCAAACCACCAGCTTTCAACGGATTTGATTTGTCTTTACCAGAAGCCGTTTGCTTCTGGACTAGCCAACTCTTTGATGGAATACAATCATCATCTTGGTGAGTCGATTACCAATTATGGCTTTCCAATGCCTTTACCACAAGCCATAACCTTGCGGGCTAACCAACTTTTTTACTTTTTAGGATATGGTGAGTTGAACACCAAACAATTTTGGGCAAATTGTCAGCCATAAACAGATTTAAGATATCTTTACCAAGAGTCGTTTGCTCCTGGATTAGCCAATCCTTTTGTCGTTTAGACATGGTGGACTGATAACCACAAAAATTTTGAAATAAAGTGAAAAAAAATTTAAAATTTTGGGCCAAAAACGGGGGTACTAGAGGATATAATGTGATGAAATTCGCTAGAATTCCCCTCCCCCCCCCCCCCCCACTTAGAATTGAATATTGTCCTCAATATTCAAAGTCCCAGCTATTATGCCGACTCTTTGAACGTAAAAAGATAATATTATAAGCTAACTGTGGAAATATTATTTTTCATTTTTCACTTTATTTATATGTACGTACAACACATTTTTTTTTCCAAAGATATATACATTGCAAACAGCTGTAGGGGACGGCCACTCCCCCACACTAGGGTGTTAGAAAGTAGAAAGAAGTCAGAGACATGGGTGAAAACCCATGTTGTTACTACTGTTTTTGTTTATCGAGTCGCTAGCTTGACTCGATCCCCGAATTCATTGGTTCTTGGGGAAGGTTTGGAGATCAGGGACAACCATGGATGGTATGTCCTCTCCAAAGTAGTGTTTCACACGATGCCCATTCACTTTGAAATTAGGACCGTCATTTTGAGATAACTCGACGGTGTCATAAGGATAAACCTTTGCGATAGTGAATGGACCAGTCCATCGGGTTTTGAGCTTTCCCGAGAAGATCTTAAGTCTAGAGTTGAAAAGAAGGACTCGATCACCAACGTTAAAAACGCGGTTCTTGATTTTTGAGTCATGAATCTTCTTTGTCTTTTCCTTATAGATCAAAGAGTTCTCGTAAGCTTGATCACGAAGTTCATTTAATTCATTCAATTGAACTTTCCGATGATCACCCGCAGTTTTCAGGTCAAAATTTGCATGCTTGAGAGCCCAATAGGCTTTATGCTCAAGCTCGATTGGAAGATGGCACGCTTTCCCGTACACAAGATTTTAAGGCGTACACCCAATGGGTGTTTTGTAAGCTGTACGGAAAGCCCAAAGTGCATCATCTAATTTATCCGACCACGATGCACGATTTTCACCAACGGTTCTTTCCAAAATTCTCTTAATTCCTCGATTGGAAACTTCTACTTGTCCACTTGTTTGAGGGTGGTACGCAGTAGAGAGACGGTAAGTTACACCATACTTTTGCATGACTTTATCAAATTTGTCATTAAAAAAATGCGTACCACGATCACTAATTATTGCACGTGGAGTTCCAAATCGAGCAAAAAGAGCTTTTAAAAACTTCACAACAACTCGGGCATCATTTGTGGGCAAAGCTTTTGCTTCAACCCATTTTGACAAATAGTCAACAGCCACGAGTATGTATTTATTTCCATGAGATGATGGAAATGGCCCCATAAAATCAATACCCCATACGTCAAAGATTTCACAAACTTGAATTGCATTTTGTGGCATTTCATTCTTTTGTGAAATATTCCCGTGACGTTGACAAGCGTCACAGGATTTGACCAATTCTTGGGCATCCTTATAAATCGTGGGTCAATAGAATCTGGAATCAAACACCTTTTTGGCGGTGTAGTTAGGATTATGGTGTCCCCCCGTGGGTCCAGCATGGCAAGCCTTGAGAATGTCATTGGCTTCCTGTCCATAAACACACCGCAGGATGACTTGATCCGCACAGATTTTGAAAAGGTAGGGGTCGTCCCAGAAGTAATGTTTCACATCTTTAAAGAATTTATTTTTCTGTGGGGACGACATCCCTTTCACCACAAAGTTACCCGCATGGTAGTTTGCAAAATGGGCAAACCATGGGGTAATAGAATCTCCACGAAAGGCAACCGCATTGAGTGTCTCGAGAGGGAAGGTTTCATTAATTTCCTTCTTTTCGAAGACATCTTGATGGGGGTTTTCCAAACGGGAGAGATGATCAGCAGCTAGGTTTTCAGCTCCTTTTTTATCACGAATTATGATATCAAATTCTTGCAGGAGGAGAACCCAACGGAGTAGTCTCGGCTTTGCATCTTGTTTTGCAAAGAGGTACTTCAAAGCCGAGTGATCCGTATATACTATGCTTTTGGTCAATATCAAATATGGCCGGAATTTTTCAAAGGCATACACCACTGCTAATAGTTCTTTTTCAGTGGTGGTGTAATGACCTTGAGCCTCGGTCATTGTCTTGCTTGCATAGTGTATCGGCTGAAAATGTTTAAATTTGCGTTGCCCCAAGACTGCCCCTATTGCATAATCACTAGCATCACACATAAGTTCAAAGGGCAAGTCTGAATCTGGGGCAACAAGAATTGGTGCCTCAATAAGCTTTTTCTTCAAAGTTTCAAAAGCTTCAATGCGCTCAGGTGAGAAGATAAAAGGAGCATCCTTCTCGAGGAGGTGGGTCATAGGCCGGGCGATTTTGGAAAAATTTTGAATAAACCTACGATAGAAACCGGCATGACCCAAAAAGCTCCTAATACCCTTGACGGTAGTGGGATGAGGTAATTTTGCAATGACATCAATTTTGGCTTTGTCAACCTCAATCCTATTCTTTGAAATTTTATGGCCGAGGACAATGCCCTCTTTGACTATAAAGTGACTCTTCTCCCAATTTAGACATAACCTTGTGTCTTCACAACGTTTGAGCATGTTGTCTAAATAGGAGAGACATGATTGAAACGAATCCCCAATGACCGAAAAATCATCCATAAAGACCTCCATAGTTTTCCCGATCATGTCGGAAATATGGCCATTATACATCTTTGAAACGTGCCCGGAGCATTACATAAACCAAATGGCATACGTTTATAAGCAAAAGTTCCATAGGGGCACGTAAAAGTGGTCTTTTCCTGATCTTGTGGATCAATGGGAATCTGAAAGTAACCCGAGAAACCATCGAGGAAGCAATAATACTCATTCCCCACTAATCTCTCGAGCATCTGATCCATAAAGGGCAGAGGAAAATGGTCTTTGCGGGTGTCGTTATTGAGTTTTCTATAATCTATACATACACGCCATCCCGTAACCAAACGAGTTGGAATCAACTTGTTTTCCTCATTGGTGACAACAGTTATGCCACCCTTCTTAGGAACACAATGAATGGGACTCACCCAAGGACTATCAGAGATATGGTAAATCAATCCAGCATCAAGAACTTTTAGAACTTCTTGTTTGATAACTTCGCGAATTTTTGGATTTACCCTCTTTGATGTTGCACCGCGGGTTTGAAGTCATCCTCCATCAAGATTTTGTGTGTACAAAAGTCTAGGTTAATACCCTTAATGTCGGAGAGTTTTCAAGCAATTGCTTGCTTGTGTGACTTCAGAATCTTTATGAGCGCAGTTTTCTCCTCATCACTCAAGTCTTTAGCAATAATGACGGGTAATTTATCATCACCCTCCAAGAATGCGTACTCGAGATGAGGAGGCAAGTTTTTGAGCTCAACCTGAGGAGAATCATCAGTTTTTTCAACATATTTGATCTCCTCTTTATGAAGTTCTTTTGGAGGAAGAGGGGGAGATGGGTCTTCATTTAACAATTCTTCTAGCGAAAGAATGTCCCCCTCAGGATCAAGATAGTCTACATCAACTTCATGCGAAATTGAACTATCTTGAGTAAGAAAAGCCTCGACATCTTCCAAAAAGAAGTCACTTCCCTCAAAAGGAGTGAGAGAAGGGGAAGAGTCGGCTATAATAGGCTCAGAAGATGGAGTGGGACTTCCACTCGGAAAATAACCAAGAAGTTCTTGAGAGTACTCCTCAGAAGAAACATCAATGACAACAATTCGGTTAACCGATTCAGCGTCATAATTTGAGGAGTACCTCGAAGTTTGATCAAGGTTAAACGTTACTGCTTCATTACCAACACGAAGAGTTATTTCCTCTTCGTGCACATCGATTAGAGCACGGCCCGTTCTCAGGAATCCTCTTCCAAGAATGAGAGGAACCCTTGGATCAGCGTCGAACTCAACAACAACGAAATCAACGGGAAAATGGAACTCTCCTACTTTCACAAATACGTCCTCGGCAATGCCAAGGGGACGAGTAATGGAACGATCTGCAAGCTCAAGAGTCATGCAGGTAGGAGTAAGTTCTAGAAGAGAAAGTTTCTTCCACACTGAATTAGGCATCAGGTTGATGCTAGCACCAAGATCGGCCAAGGCGAAGCATTCAACCATCCCTGGAAAAACACGTGGAATGAGAAATTTTCCGGGGTCTCCAAGCTTCTTAGCAAGCTTCTTTAAGGTAACTGCTGAGCAGTTTTCGTTCAATGGAGTCTTTGCCATTTCGTACAGTTTTTCCTTGTTGCTTAACAAGTTCTTAATCATTGATGCAAATTTGGGCATCAGGATGATAGCATCCGCAAGGCTTACGTCAAAATGCAAATATTGAAAGATTTGATAGAACTTATCCATTTGGTGACTAGCCTTTTCACGGAGCTTTTGCTCATTAAGTCGTGATGGGTATGGTATTGAAGTTTTGGATTTAGGGTTTTCAACAGGAGTTGTTGGTGGTTCAAAGACAACTCCAGGTTTTGGTACGGTTTCTGGTACAACCTGAGGATGGACGTGTGTGGTACTTCGTGGGCTAGTAAATTGCACCTTGTCCTTTGTCACCTCAGGCTCATGTTCTACTACCTTGGGAGGAGAAGAAGAGGTAGTAGGAGCTTTAGGTCCATCATAGGAAACACCACTTCTCGTTGTGATCGCTTTAACATCGCCCCTCGGATTAGCGATCGTGTTGCTAGGTAAAGTAGTACCTGAGCCCGAGGGTCGATCATTTAAAGACTTCTTAACAAGGTCTGCGATCTGAGTCATCATCACCCTATTTATTTCCTCCTGAGATTTCATGAATTGTCTCAAAAACTCATCAGATGATGGGCCAGTTGGAACAATTGCTTGAGTGTGGTTAGGAGGAGCTTGGTTAGGGTAATTCTGAGTAGTTGGAGTGATGGCTTGATTTTGATTGGGAAAATTCTGGGCCCAGTTGTTTTGATGGGAACCGTGGTTTTGAAAATTTCCCTGATGTTGGTTGCCATGTCCATGAGAATTGTTTCCCTGATAGTTGTTTTGACCTTGGTTTCGATTGTAGTTTCCTTGATTTTGGAAACCTTGGTTTTGGTTATGATGGAAACCTTGGTTTTGGTTATGATTGACATTCCCTTGCTTTTGGTAACCTTGGTTCATTCGATTATGATTTTGGTTCTGGTTACGGTTATGGACATTAGGGTTTTGATTGAATCCGGGAGGTCCAAGGAAATTGTTAGAACGATAGCTTAGAAGATTGCGGTCCCCTTGCGGTTGGTAGCCATTACCTCCCGAATTATAGGAACCTTGAGCAGCATATACGTCCTCATGAGTGTAGCCACCGGTGGCTGGACACTCTGAATATGAATGTGGACCTCCACAAGTTTCACAACTTTGATTGACGGCTTTGGCTTGTTGATTTTGGACTTGTTGGTTTTGGATACTTTGGTTCATCCTCAACATAGCCGTAGCGAAATCATCCATCTTTTTAGTGAGGACCGCTATTTCAGAAGATGCTGGAGTGACAGACTTACATGACTCTTCCCTCTCAGCTGAGGAATCCCATAAATTATGGTGGGCAGTCATGTTTTCAATGAGATCATAGCACTCTTCGGGACGCCTTTTCATAAAGGTCCCACCAGCAACAGCATTGAGAATATCACGATGTCTCAATATTAACCCATTATAGAAGGTACCTATTTGGGTAACAAGTAACATGTTATGGTTAGGACACCGATCAATTGAGAGCTTATAGCGTTCCCATACTTCAAACAAAGACTCTTCAGGATGCTGACGAAAGTTACTAATGTCATTTCGTAACTTGGTAACCATGGATGGTGGAAAGTATTTAGCTAAAAATTTAGTCACCATTTCTTCAAAAGTGTGAATCGAATTCTTAGGAAGTCGATCAAACCATGCAGTGGCATGATGGGTTAGAGAATAGGGGAAAAGAGATAGACGAAGGGCATCATCGGAGACACCATTCTGTTTCATGCTTTGGGTGACGGTAAGAAATTTATCAAGATGCTTGTTTGCATCGTCACCAGGTAAGCCATGAAATTGGCACGAATTCTGGACTTGTTGTATCATGTGATGCTTAAGTCCAAAATCAGTAGCCACAATGTTAAGAGGGGCAATGGGCCCACCTCTTCCAAGCATCGTGGGTTGACACAACTCCTCCATCGTTCGGAGATCAGGAGCTACATCCTCTTTGGGTGGTTCTTGGATATCGTCCATTTTCAGAACTGGATCCTCAACAATTGGACGTAACTCAGTTACGTTTATCAGTTGACGATTTCGTTTCGATTGTGAACGAGTGTGCATGCACTAACACAAAATTTCAATAAAACATGATCGAGGCAAATCAACAGTGAACTTAAACCAATAATCACAAATGAATGGCTTCTTTAAGAAAGGTACACTACTCACAAGGATACAAAGGCAAGTTTTAATCTTTTGTTTGGGAACTTATTATGTTCACACCCCCAGTTGGTAGGTGCTCTGCCTTGGTTTGCGACGGTTTATTTTTATGTATTTATTATTCATAAGAAAGAGACGAATGTTTTTGGGTTTTTGTGTATGGGTGAAAAACTTTTGGACAATATTTTTGGTATTGTTTCGTTTACCAAAATCGTATCTCTTTAAGAATCACCTTAAAATGAATCCGATTTAGAAAACGTAACGATCTATTTTGTTTGTTTTTGATTTTTTTGGTGTTGTTAACACTTTAGGAAAAGTTTCACAACTTGTAATTTCAGGTCTTTTTCAACCGTTGAAATTTCATTATTTATTTCAGAAAGTTACTATTCATTTCTACTATTCACTATTACTATTCACTTTCACTATTCATTTCCGAAATTTTTATTTTATATTCTCGTATGTTAAACTATTTTAATGATAATCCGAGAGTTTGACGCTCGTCGGATCATTTCTGCAAAAATCATGAAGCTGTGTCCGAGATTTACTTTTACTATTAAACGTTGTTCCAGCATCCCGATATGTCCATAAAATACTATAAACGATAGAAATATGATTTTCTCCAATTTTATGACAATTCTAAAAGTTTTGGAATTTTACGTTTTCCAGTTCAGCGTTTTACGCGAATTACGCGTTTTAGACCCGCGTTTCCAGTTTTTACAGCGTTTAAGTAACCCGATGGAACTTACCATTCATTTTATATTTTGTTATGTAGTATATTGACAAGTTTAGTCATTTTTTCAAGTTTCATATTTTTACGATACCCGGATTTACGTTTCGCTGCTTAACAATTTACGGTTAGCAATTAACGGAACCAAAACTGACTCCGTGAACTAGATAATTAGCCAAGCTTCCCACACACTCATCTTATAGTGAACTAGATAATTAGCCAAGCTTCCCACACACTCATCTTATCCTTCCATGTGCAAGAGTTTTACTTCTAATTGATCACTTATTTACCATAATGCCCTAAACTAGATATTTATATCAAGTAAACTTCATTTTACACATAATTATTCATTTTTACAAATCAAAAAGCAAGGTTTTCTCTCATCTCATTCTCTCCTCTCTACCATTCATCCAAGAACAAGAACAAGGAAGAAACCATTGATTTTTCAAGAACCAAGTATTTATCAAATCCTAGTAGTAATCTAGTTTGGGTTTTGAAATAAAAACCACAAATATTAAATGGGTTTTATCACCATCTTTCAATAATCATCACAAGTAAGTTACTAATAATTTTCCTACTCTTTTAAACATTTACTTGATGTATTTTTATGATCTAGTAACTAGTTATGCAAATATTCATGTTAAACATACCACTTATTACTCATTTTCTTTATAAACATAGATCTATAATTTTTATTAGCAATCTCATGAGATCCACCATTTTTGGTGAAGACTAGGAATCCATGACACCCTAAGAAGGTGTATGGTAGGATTGGGTACTTGTGGAGTTGATTTAGAGTAGTTTGGTAAAGATTTGAACAAGTTACAAACTAGGAAAATCAATTTTTGAAACAATATAATACCTACTGTCCCAAAACGCCAAATACAAAAAACTTAGGGGTTTCCGGGTAACATTGGGCCAAAGAATCAGAAAATACTTTCAAAAAAGAAGCCGTGGGCGAAAGAACGGATTAAAACGAGTTTATAACGAAGGAGATATGATTTTTGCAAGTTTAACGACGAAAACTATTTTCTGAAAATTGTACTTGCTGTCCCACGATTTTCAAGGGCAAATCTGAGGTGTAAACCTTAATCTAGCCATCCCGACTTATCAAAATATATTAATACGTTTTCCCACGATTCCAGGGATATAAAGAACATAGAAAATGTTGGTTAAAAAGTGTAAACGAGTTCCCAGATTAGGGTAAAGATAATCAATGAGGTACCGGATATTCACTTGAAATTGTGGTATCACTTTCCAATAGAAACTATTCGACCCTATGCCTGGGTTACACAAATATCTCTATGGGATAAGACCAAGTGATGTTCTTGTTTTAGGCACAAACCAAGAACCAGATGCGTATTCAAGTGTTTAGGGTTTTGTGATTTCGTATATCCATGCATATGTATTATGACCTCTATTTATAATAGAGAATACTCAAACCTAGCCCATGGAATTATGTATAATTAACGGCCCATTAATTATAACATAATACTTTCCATAATATTAGGAATCAGTGGTTAAAAATGAGCAGCAGAATAAACTGATGCCGTCAGCAGAATCATACTAGCAGCAGATTCTACTAGCAGAATACATCATCAGCAGAATCTCTCATCAGCAGAATCTCTCATCAGTAGAATCAGATTCCTGCTATCAGCAGAATCATTACATAACCACTATTGAGTCAGGGATTCAGTGACCAAATGGGTGTACACTCCGTACCTCCAAACCCATTACCAGGTGTGAATTAATCCCTCAAGTGCACTAAATTTACTAACAATCATCCCCAAATTTAGTTCACTTCCTTTGCATGAAAAATTAAACACAGAACAAAACAAGTGCATAAATGAAAATATCATGAGGATTGAATTTCCACATTAGTACATATACTTTCAAATATTCGAGAATCAGGGTGTTCTAAGAATTGAACCCTTCAACCCATTTGAATACCTGATGATAAATACACACAAGTTTTCAAACACTAAAATACTCCTGACACTATACAAGCCATGTGTCCATATCCAATTCATAAATGTTGTAAAAGCTAAAAGTCCAAAGCTTCCTGAAGCGGCAAAACTTCAACATTCACATAGGTGGTTCATCTTTAATTCATGCTCCTGCTTAGCACTGTTTCAAAGAAAATTAACCATTAAGAAGTTATGACTTCATCCTCCTTTCCAGCAGGTAACAAGCACAACCTTGGGATGTTTGTGATACGTGTGCTTCAGTCCACTAAATGATCAGCTTTCCACATTGAACTCAGCTTCCAAGTTTCCTTATAAGGGAGTTGGGTATCCTTGCATTCAGTGACTAAGTAGGACTTAAACCCATCCCTTTAGCAGACTTCAAAACCAAGTCTCTAGCCAAACCCTTCGTCAAGTGATTTGCTAAGTTTTGTTGAGATTTAACAAACTCTATAGATATCTCCCCATTCATGATAAGCTCACGAATCATGCTATGCCTAACACCTAAGTGTCTAGACTTCCCATTGTACATCTGGCTATAAGCCTTTGCCAATGTAGCAGCACTATCACAATGGATAGAAATAGGTGCTATAGGTTTAGGCCACAATGGAATCTCAAGAAGCAAGTTTTTCAACCATTCAGCTTCTTTGCCAGCAGCAGCTAAAGCCACAAATTCAGATTCCATGGTTGAACTGGTAATGCAACTTTGTTTCTTGGATGCCCAAGAAATTGCACCTCCACCAAGTAGGAATACCCAGCCACTAGTAGACGAATTGTCTTCAGTGTTACTGATCCAACTTGCATCAGTGTATCCTTCTAATACTGAAGGATAACCAGTATATGAGAGACTATAATCCATAGTTCTCTTCAAATACTTAAAGACCCTCTGAATTGCTTGCCAATGATGAGCATTAGGATTACTAGTATACCTGCTCAGTTTACCCACAGCAAAAGCAATGTCAGGTCTTGTACAAGTCATGGCATACATCAAGCAGCCAATCACCCTAGAATACTCAAGTTGAGATACAGCTTTGCCAGTATTAGGTATTAGCTTCTCACTTGTATCCATAGGAGTACTCACTGGAGTACAATCAAAGTAATTAAATTTCCTTAACACCTTCTCAATGTAATGAGACTGAGAGATAGAAATTTTGTTACTTTCATGTTTAATCCTAATACCAAGGATAACATCAGCCTCCCCCATATCCTTCATGGAGAACTTTGATGACAAAAATTCTTTTGTAAGATCAACTTGATTTTGGTCAGAGCCAAATATCAACATGTCATCAACATATAGACAAATAATGACTCCTTTACCAGATTCATCAAATTTGCTATATACACATTTCTCAGCTTGATTAAATAAATAACCACTAGACAAAACCACTTCATCAAACTTTTGATGCCATTGCTTAGGTGCCTGTTTTAGTCCATAAAAAGACTTAATCAGTTTACACACCTTGTTTTCATTGCCAGGCATGATGAAGCCCTGAGGTTGGTTCATGTAAACCTCCTCATCTAAATCACCATTCAAGAAAGCTGTCTTCACATCCATCTGATGAATAATCAGATTGTGAATTGATGCCAGAGCAATCAGCAATCTTATGGTACTGATACGTGCCACTGGAGCATAAGTATCAAAGTAGTCTATTCCTGACTTTTGTTTAAAGCCTTGAATAACTAATCTTGCCTTGAACTTTTCAACAGTTCCATCTACCTTCATTTTCTTTTTGAAAATCCATTTGCTACCTAAAGGTTTGCAACCAGATGGTAGATCAGTCAACACATAAGTGTTATTGCCTATGATGGAGTCCATCTCATCATTAATTGCTTCTTTCCAGAAAGCAACATCTTGGGACTTCATTGCTTCTTCAAATGTTTTGGGATCATCCTCCACAATGAAGCAATAGGAGTATTGGTCAGAGACCTCACTCCTTGTACCTTCAATTATTGAAACTCAGGTCCAAATGACTTTGGAGTCCTCACCCTATTGCTCCTTCTGAGCTCTGGTTCAGGTTGTTGTTCCACAACCTCAGCTGGAACCTCATCAGATACTTCTGAAACACCATTGTCATTGGTTCCATTTGGAATCCTTTGACTTGGTCTAGGGATAGATGAGAATCTGTTCTCATCAAAGAGTGCATCCCTTGATTCAATTATTGAGTTAATTGAAACAGACTCATTAGGTTCTATAACATAAAACCTATATGCTTTGGAATGCTCAGCATATCCAACAAAGATGCATTCAATGCCCCTTTCTCCCAAAGTTTTCTGCTTTGGATCAGGGTGTCTTACAACAGCCCTACAACCCCATATCCTAAGATAATTAAGGTTAGGTTTCTTTTTAGTCCAAAGTTCATAAGGGGTAACTTTGTTCCTTTTGTTGGGAACCCTATTTAATAAATAGCAAGCTGTTAACATAGCTTCACCCCAGAACCCTTGACTCAGCCCTGAATAGGACAACATGGAATTAACCATCTCCTTTAGCACCCTGTTTTTCCTTTCAGAAATACCATTTTGCTGAGGAGTATAAGGGGCAGTCGTTTCATGGATTATACCAACAGACTGAAAATACAGAGTATCCATGTACTCACCTCCCCTATCAGTCCTTAATCTTTTGATCAGGGAACTTTGTTGCAATTTAACTTTAGTTTTAAATACTTTAAATTTATCTAATGCTTCATCTTTAGAATGTAATAAATAAACATGACAAAACCTAGAAGCATCATCAATAAAAGTCACAAAGTATTTCTTATTCCCCAAAGAGGGAGTAGCATGTAAATCACAAAGGTCACTGTGAATTAACTCCAAAACTTTAGTTTCACGCTTTACTCCTTGAAAAGGTTTCTTAGTTATCTTGTTCAACATACAAGTTTTACACTTTTCAGTGTTCATATCAAAAACTGGTATTAACCCATTCTTGGACATATCTTGCATTCTTTTAAAATGTACATGGCCAAGTCTTGCATGCCATATGTTTGAATCATAAAGTTTAGATGTAGATATAAAAGCATAATCAATATTATCATGAACAATATTAAGTCTGAACATTTGATTACACAAATAACCAAAACCAATAAACACACCATTTTTAGTCAAAACAAACTTATCAGATTCAATAACTTGTTTATAACCACAATTATTCAAAACACTACTAGAAACCAAATTCTTTCTAATATCAGGAACATGTAAAACATTAAATAAAGAAACAATCTTTCCAGAACTAAACTTCAAATCAACACATCCTTTTCCATGCACCAGGGCAGTTGACTCGTTTCCCATATAAAGAATAGAACCATCATTCATTGACTCATAGGTCTTGAACCAGCTTCTATCTTTACACACATGAATTGTTGCTCCAGAGTCAACCCACCACGCAACATCATCATCCTGCACAAAGTAAATGTCAGATATATATGTAACATAATAAATCTTAAAAGACTTATTAAACATATTCTGACCTTTCAGAGAATTGGTGTTACCATTCCCTCCACCTATGCCTGATCCATTGGATTTGTTTCCAATTTTACCACCCTTGCAATCTTTCCTGAAGTGTCCAGGTTTCCCACACTTCCAACAAGTCACCTTAGGTTTCTTGTTAGGATCAGATTTGGTGTTATCTTGATGCTTACGCTTGCCCTTGTTGTCATTGTACTTAGTGGAGTTGTTATGCTCCACCATATTGACAACTGATGGACCAGTAGCAGTGCTACTCTTTGGCTTGTCAATGTTTTGAGCGTTGAGTGAATCCTCAATGCGCAAGTGACTGCCCAACTCAACAAGAGTTAACTCATCCTTCTTATGCTTAAGCATATGCTTGAAATCCTTCCAAGAAGGAGGCAGTTTATCGATGATACAAGAGACTGAAATAGCCTCATCCATGTTCATCTTGTGTTGTGTGAATCGACCAAGTATACTAAGAAGTTCATTGTATTGTTCCATGACAGGTCTAGAATCAACCATTTTGTAATTGTTAAAATTACTTACAAGGAACTTCTTACTTGATGCATCCTCAGCCATATACTTGGCTTCCAAGGAATCCCATAGTTCTTGAGAAGTTTCAACATTCTGATAAATATCAAACAGAGAATCAGATATACCATTGATAATTAAACCTCTGCAAACATAATCATTATTCTCCCATTTGCTTCTTGCCCTCATCTGATCCATAGTAGCATCATCTCCAAAATCTTCTGGAATCTCAGTTGTGAGAACATAAACCACATTCATACTTGACAACAAGAAGTGCATCTTCTTTTGCCATCTTCTGAAATCAACACCTTTAAACTTTTCCAACTTGGAAAAGTTAGCAGCCATTTGTCTCATAGCAGCAGCCATTGATTATCACTAATAGTTTCTATTGATTGTTGGTTAAAAAGTGTAAACGAGTTCCCAGATTAGGGTAAAGATAATCAATAAGGTACCGGATATTCACTTGAAATCGTGGTATCACTTTCCAATAGAAACTATTTGACCCTATGCCTGGGTTACACGAATATCTCTATGGGATAAGACCAAGTGATGTTCTTGTTTTAGGCACAAACCAAGAACCAGATGCGTATTCAAGTGTTTAGGGTTTTGTGATTTCGTATATCCATGCAGATGTATTATGACCTCTATTTATAATAGAGAATACTCAAACCTAGCCCATGGAATTATGTATAATTAACGGCCCATTAATTATAACATAATACTTTCCATAATATTAGGAATCAGTGGTTAAAAACGAGCAACAGAATAAACTGATGCCGTCAGCAGAATCATACTAGCAGCAGATTCTACTAGCAGAATACATCATCAGCAGAATCTCTCATCAGCAGAATCAGATTCCTGCTATCAGCAGAATCATTACATAACCACTATTGAGTCAGGGATTCAGTGACCAAATGGGTGTACACTCCGTACCTCCAAACCCATTACCAGGTGTGAATTAATCCCTCAAGTGCACTAAATTTACTAACAAAAAACGAGCTTATAACGAAAAAGATACAAGCGTTTGAATTTTAGACGATTTTAATATTTTCCTTCAGCCCAACACTTCAAAAAATTTCCAAGTATTAACCATTTTGCCAAGCAACCAGGTTGAGAGCCATTTTTCTGATTGATAAACTCATTTCTGGAAAATTTACATCATAGACAAAAAGTTAGTTCACCCAGCCTAGTTTTTAAAACATTGAACCGTTTGTCAAAAGAATTAATAACGAATAACATATGGTCTTCCAAACTTTCCCGAAAACTGCACAGAATCTGTCAAAACAGCCCAAACACCTTACTTCGCGGCTATTTTTCGTTATGATCGAGACCCGTATGGACAAACTTCAGTTCTATGACTTTTTAGATAAGGTGAAAATCTTCTCAAACTCTTAATATTCACTATTTCGTGACTAGTTTTGCGAGACCATTTTGGTCATATTTTCAAGTTATGAAAAGTGTCATTTTACGACGAAAATACCATAATTACCGATAAAACACCAAACGAGGATCGTGGAGTACCGTTTCAACGTGTTTACATGGAAAGTGGTTATTAACTTAACGAGACGTCAAAAATGTATTTTTCGACGATAAACGTTATTTTCAAATTTCACGAGTGGTATCGATAACATACGTATTTACATGTGTAGCATCATTTCATTTCTTACATTAGATCATATCATTCATATTAGGTTGCGGTTAGAGATCGTGCCTCATTTCAGTGTATCCACTTTTGTCATCGTAGCTGTCGCACCAGGTGAGTCATAACCCCTACTCTTTTAGTTGTTTGTAAACTCTTTGGGGGAGAATACATGCTCGTTTTACTTAAACGCAATACTCGCTTTACATGGTAGATTACCTACATTTCATTGGTATGTTTGATTACCTGCATTTCATTCGTATGTTTGATTACCTGTATTTCATGTAATTTGTCTCCTAAACATTATTATTTATTCATATGACCTCATTGTCAAAATTGTTTATCTGGCGACATTGTCAATATTGTTTATATGACCTCATTGTCATCATTGTTTATCTGGCGACATTGTCAGACTTATTTTATATGACCTCATTGTCATTATTGTTTACCTGGCGACATTGTTAGACTTATTTTATTTGACCTCATTGCAATCATTGTTTACCTGGCGACATTGTCAGACTTATTTATATGGCCTCATTGTCAAAATTGTTTATATAGCGATATTGCTACCTTTATCTATGCGTCGTGGTCCAAATATTACTTTCATTTACATAAACCAAAACATATTTGGCAGTGGGTTGTAAACATACAGGTTACAAGTCTCTTATGGCGGGACTTGTAACTGAGTGGATTTACGATGCCTTTGCTGGGAAATCTTCATCCATATGCATTACATTCTTTTTCACAAGACTCTATGAACTCACCAACCTCGTGTTGACACTTTAGCATGTATTTTCAGGTATTAAGCAATGGCACGCTATAGGAGGTTTTGGCAGGGCATGGCATGGTCATAGAAGACTCTGATTATTCATATGGGGACCGTTTTTAACTATTTTAAGGGCCTACTTCCGCACTACTTTTATCAATGTAAATTCAACACTTTTGGTTAAATAATTTTATTCTAAATGATTGAAGTGAAAACCACTTTTGAACTTGTGTTGTAATACCAATTGAGTTACACCCCAGCTACATGTATGCTTCCGCTGGACCCAATTTTGGGGGTGTGGCAGATTGGTATCAGAGCTTTGGCTATAGCGAACTGAGTGTTTTTAAAACCTAGACTATAGCTACTTTTATGAAAACTTAACCCTATGACTGTCACGTGCCTGCCTGCCAAGATGATGCCTCACTTGTGGCTTGTTGCTGACATATGTGATGAGATTTGTATCTCATTATCTGGTATATTATATTCATTTACTATAGTTGATTACTATAATTGTCTTTCATATAAGCATGTTCACGTATCATATATGTCACTGCATTATGTTTTTCCTTGCATAGTTTCATCATTTGACCTCGAGTTTGGTCACCTGCCTTAGTCTTTCAGAACGTCTTTGTATTTGTGAAGGACATAGTTTTAGAATAACTGAACTGAGTATTTCAAAATTCATGAAACCTCGGTGGAATGTAGACTGGTCATCTACATTCGACCCGGGATAGTGAGATATAGGCTGACCACCTATGTTTGACTCAGATATTAATTTTGCAACACTGAGAATGATTATAATAAAATTTTGTCTTGATTGAATCCTCTACTCAATTTCCAAATGTTTCATTTATGTGTGTGTATACTCTTGTTGTCAGAATATTCATACCTTTCATCACTTCGTGAACCGCCACTTGGAAGCACGTCAACTGGTCATTTCATCTCATGAATCTTAACATTTATGCACAATACACTTACATCACAGTATTTTCTTTCATCACAATCTCGTTTTGTCACAGTTGTCACAGTCTTTTCCCTTCACACCATCACTATCATTTCCCTTTCCCTATCCCCGTATATATAAGGAATTAGGTGACACTCTATAGATTCCTATGTCACTCATCACTCACTACTCCCTATATTGATAAGTGGATATTATCAATGACCTCCCTAGGAAAGACTTTCCATACCATCTATAAGGAGGATCCCTTGGTACATTAAGACCATTCAAAACTCAACAGAAATCTCAGGATATCACAAAACAATTCGAACCACTATCACTGGCCTGATCACCAAAAATTCTATCTTCTGGAATGTATTGGCTTGACTAAATTACAAAATTCGTTTAGATACGAATGCTCACTAAGCAACACCATAGAGATAAATCCAACCTTCTATCCAAGACTATAGAACCATCAATTGAACATGACCTCGCCAATAGACATTATTCAAACGTGTTAGACACCTATGCATTTGTGCAGACATATCTACCTGTCTATTTTATCCACTTAATACTTTCACTTTTTAATGGATTTTTCTCCAAACTACCGTTATACAAAACATATATCTTGTAAGAAATACTTTTCTGAGGCATTTATTTTGACAAGCAAATTCTTTTTGGTTAATCTTTTACAAAATTACTGGATTCTAAGAAATTTTAAACATCAATCTTTAGTAAATCATACTATCCACCTTATGTTGAAAATAGTCCTATATTGCATAACTACTAAATTTTGAAACATCAAGAAAAATGTTACTTGGAAAGCCGTTTGCTTACAGTTGTAAATTCATTTATTCAGGGAAGGTTTATGAACAAAACACAGAATCTCAAACAAACCTTGAAAAATCAATCACTATATTACATCACTTATACGCTTAGGGTTTTGCGATTTGACGACATAGAGCTTGGGTAAAATCTTAGTAATGCAGACTAAGCATCGTAGGTGGAGAAAGACTCAATTCATGACATCCTGCGGAGGATCACAACCTTATCCTAATCTATTATTTTCAACAACACCCTTTGACGGACTTAAACTTGTAAGTTTTTCCACAAGATTCATGATATCCATTTCAATTATTCCTAATAGAGGAATTTGATTCACCTCAAACTCCTAGCGATTTCATTAAGATTCCTTTGGAACCACACCAACTATCATCTGTAGACCAATGGTCAGGATTAGAGAACGATTCAAACATAGGGAGATATGCTCAGAGCATAAGTGATTGACTCTAGAAATGGTTGGACTTACCACTTACCATAAATCAAATTCAGTTGCAACCATAGTTACCGCGCGAGCGTAGAGACTACACCATCTGAGGCACTCTATGGTCGAAGTGCTAACATCCATTGACGGATCGAAATTTGGAAAAGCCCAACTCACTAGTCCAGTAAGCATTCATGAAATAACCAGGAATTTCCTGCAAATCAAGAATCAGTTACAAGTTCGATAAGTTGTAAACCCTCAGAATTTCAAGTTGGTGGCAGGGTTATGTTGAAAGTTCTGCCTAGGAAAGGCATGATACCATTCAGAAAAATTCAGAAATTTAAACCCAATATACACTGGACCATTTAATATTTTAGACAGAATAGGCCTAGTGGCCGTCAGACTTGAACCTTGCTAGGGAACAGTAGGTTACACAATCATGTTTCATGTTTTTCAAATCTCAAGAAATATCTTTCAGATGAGTCACTTATAATTCCATTTGGGAAGGAATCCAACCCAACGACAAACCAAAACCTTGTAGGAGAACCAATAGAAATTATAGACTGTAAGGTCGGACAGTTGAAGCGAAGTCGAATTCCTATCGTGAAAGTTCGCTGGAATTCTCAAATATCATCATCTTTTCACCAAGTAAACTTTGGAGACCAACACAAACTGAACTTCGGGACGAAGTTCTTTTTAGAGGGGAAGAATGTCACAACTTGTAATTTCAGGTCTTTTTCAAACGTTGAAATTTCATTATTTATTTATGAAAGTTACTATTCATTTCCACTATTCACTATTACTATTCACTTTCACTATTCATTTCCGAAATTTTTATTTCATATTCTCGTATGTTAAACTATTTTAATGATAATCCGAGAGTTTGACGCTCATCGGATCATTTCTGCAAAAATCACGAAGCCGTGTCCGAGATTTACTTTTACGTTTAAACGTCGTTCTAGCATCCCGATATGTCCATAAAACACTATAAACGATAGAAATATGATTTTCTCCCATTTTATGAAAATTCTAAAAGTTTTGGAATTTTACGTTTTCCAGTTCAGCGTTTTACGCGAATTACGCGTTTTAGACCCGCGTTTCCAGTTTTTACAGCGTTTAAGCAACCCGATGGAACTTACCATTCATTTTATATTTTGTTATAGAGTATATTCACAAGTTTAGTCATTTTTTCAAGTTTCATATTTTTACGATACCCGGATTTACGTTTCGCGGCTTAACAATTTACGGTTAGCAATTAACGGAACCAAAACTGACTCCGTGAACTAGATAATTAGCCAAGCTTCCCACACACTCATCTTATCCTTCCATGTGCAAGAGTTTTACTTCTAATTGATCACTTATTTACCATAATGCCCTAAACTAGATATTTATATCAAGTAAACTTCATTTTACACATAATTATTCATTTTTACAAATCAAAAAGCAAGGTTTTCTCTCATCTCATTCTCTCCTCTCTACCATTCAGCCAAGAACAAGAACAAGGAAGAAACCATTGATTTTTCAAGAACCAAGTATTTATCAAATCCTAGTAGTAATCTAGTTTGGGTTTTGAAATAAAAACCACAAAGATTAAATGGGTTTTATCACCATCTTTCAATAATCATCACAAGTAAGTTACTAATAATTTTCCTACTCTTTTAAACATTTACTTGATGTATTTTTATGATCTAGTAACTAGTTATGCAAATATTAATGTTAAACATACCACTTATTACTCATTTTCTTTATAAACATAGATCGATAATTTTTATTAGCAATCTCATGAGATCCACCATTTTTGGTGAAGACTAGGAACCCATGACACCCTAAGAAGGTGTATGGTAGGATTGGGTACTTGTGGAGTTGATTTGGAGTAGTTTGGTAAAGATTTGAACAAGCTACAAACTAGGAAAAGCAATTTTTGAAACAATATAATACCTACTGTCCCAAAACACCAAATACAGAAAACTCAGGGGTTTCCGGGTAACATTGGGCCAAAGAATCAGAAAATACTTTCAAAAAAGAAGCCGTGGGCGAAAGAACGGATTAAAACGAGTTTATAACGAAGGAGATATGATTTTTGCAAGTTTAACGACGAAAACTATTTTCTGAAAATTGTACTTGCTGTCCCACGATTTTCAAGGGTAAATCTGAGGTGTAAACCTTAATCTAGCCATCCCGACTTATCAAAAATATATTAATACGTTGTCCCACGATTCCAGGGATATAAAGAACATAGAAAACGAGCTTATAACGAAAAAGATACAAGCTTTTGAATTTTAGACGATTTTAATATTTTCCTTCAGCCCAACACTTTGAAAAAATTTCCAAAGTATTAACCATTTTGCCAAGCGACCAGGTTGAGAGCCGTTTTTCTCATTGATAAACTCATTTCTGGAAAATTTACATCATAGACAAAAAGTTAGTTAATCCAGCCTAGTTTTCAAAACATCAAACCGTTTGTCAAAAGAATTAATAACGAATAACATATGGTCTTCCAAACTTTCCCGAAAACTGCACAGAATCTGTCAAAACAGCACAAACACCTTACTTCACGGCTATTTTTCTTTATGATCGAAACCGTATGGACAAACTTCAGTTCTATGACTTTTTAGATAAGGTGAAAATCTTATCAAAACTACTGAGCTTCTTTCCTAACTCTTAATATTCACTATTTCGCGACTAGTTTTGCCAGACCATTTTGGTCATATTTTCAAGTTATGAAAAGTGTCATTTTTACGACGAAAATACCATAATTACCGATAAAACACCAAACGAGGATCGTGGAGTACCGTTTCAACGTATTTACATGGAAAGTGGTTATTAACTTAATGAGACGTCAAAAATGTATTTTTCGACGATAAACGTTATTTTCAAATTTCACGAGTGGTATCGATAACATACGTATTTGCATGTGTAGAAGCTATCACTTTTCTTATTTTTGGGTTTTTCTAATTTTTCTTTTACACAACTATTTTACTACTTAAAATAACAAACTTTTGTAAAGGCAACTTCTTTGGATCTCAATAATAAGCTCAGTGCACTCAATTAAGCTCAACAGTGAGCTTTTGACTTGTTACAGGGACTAATAAGCTCAAATAAGCTGTTCAGTGAATACCAAGGATAAATTAAGCTAAATACATATGAGATCAGCTTAAAGCAAGCCAAGGAAAAGAGAAAAGCCAGGTTAATAAGCTGAAAATCTCAAATAAGCAAATCCACACAACTTAAAACCAAACAGGCTCAAAGCGGTATGTGCAGGCCTACTTTTAGCTAGGGGAAAAAGATCTCAGGACCAAATTAAGCACATAACCAACAAGCTGGGTTGGTCAGCAGTCCCAAAAAGCCTAAGCTTGTACTGTAGGGACCACTAATGAGCTTATGAAAGGCTTGTGAAAAAGCTGCAATTACACTGTATGTTCTATGCTAACAGGAAAAGGGACAAGGTAATAAGACTAATCCAACTTATCTAAAAAGCTGAGGAACTCAAAATAAGTTTAAAACCTACAAGCTGGCCATAAGGGCTATCCAAAACCACAAGAATCACAAGCTAAAGCTACATAGTAAACAAGATGCAAGCTTAAGGAAATTGCTCATAAAACTGTGTACAAGGGAGCAGTCAGCCCTGCAGCTGAGTTTGGAGGGTTATTGGCCCCACTAGAAAAATCAAAAAAATATAACAAGAGCTGAATCCTAAAGCCTAAGTGGTAGATTATAACATATAAAAATTTCAGGACCCAAACCCTAACACAAAAATCATAAAAATTCAACCAAGATTTGGTTTTCTGTCAAAGAGGGTCTGTTTTGACTTTTGATATGAAATAGGAACTTTAACTTTCATGAAATTCAATTAGCCCTAAATTGCTAAAAATGATATGAAAACATGAAATGCAACTAGATTTAGCAGGCTTAACAAGATTTAAAGCAAAAAAATGAGGTATTTAATACAAAGTTGATCACAGTTAAGCTAAAACCAAGGTTCAAGAGCAATTTTGACTTTTTTACCAAATGACTACTAAATTTTAAAGCTTAGTTGTCCTATATGAACCTTATGTGAACTACTGGAACCAAGATTAACTCTTACAAACAAGTTGAATACAGGTTCAAAGCTTCTACCAAACACTCCTTTAGAATTCACTGGTTTGAGATTATCACAGATTTTAAAGGTTTCATGCCACAAGACCAGTGTATAACATTGATTAATAGTGGTATAAGCTTGTTGGAACACAAAAACACCAAATCAAACAACAAACAACTAAGAATCTCTATTATGCTAAAAAGCAGTTGAATAAGAAGTATGAGCAAATTGGAACCTAACCACTATATAACAACACATGAACATCAAAGCATCATACATTCATCCAATAATCATCCAAACACTGAATTAACATGAATCTAACAAATTCTACAATAACTTGCAAAAATATGAAAATTTGCTTACAATTAGTCCCAAGCAAAGAACAAGGTACAAAGGCTCAAAACATATTCCTATTACTCCCCTTGGAGTTCTAAACCAGGGCCATCCAGCATTTACCCTGCTCCAGTGCTTTTCCTTCTCTTCTTTATATATTTTTTATTTTTTGACTATTTTTTTCTCTTTTTTTTTAGATTTTCGAGATTTTGAACTAAAACTATTTCTTATACATTAAAAACTTATAAAAGCTTATAGTTAAGCTAGAATGAGTTCACAGGAACATTAAACAACTTCTTTCAACATGATTTAACTCATAAGAGAAATTGACTGAAATTATGTGAAACTTGAGTTTTAAACTTGGAACTTGGAATTAATGTTATATAACTTTAAAAGTACACTGATTACACTAAACACTACACTGGAAATAACAATTATACTAGGAAACAAGGTTTACAAAAAATTCGACATTAATTAACTTAGCTAAAAAACAGCCAACCCTTCACTGCTCCTTCTTCTTCTTTTTATACTCAAAAATTAGGGTTTCTGAGACCTCCTTGTCTTTTCCCAGCAACAAAATTAGCCCTTGGATGATAGAAGTTCAATCTTGGCCATTAGTGTGTTTTTGGCGCCAAAATGGTTTTGGCGTGTTCTTTTGATAATTGGTGCCGAGGAGGATTGTTTGGACTGATATGTTTGTTTGGAGCACTAAGGGGGAGGGTTGAAGTGTTGCAGGGGAGAAACAGGCAAGGGGTGATAATGGTGGTGTTTGGAGGGTAGCAGTAGTGGGAAGTGAGGTGGAGAAGGAGGGTCAAAGGCCAGGGTTGACTGGTTTTATTATTTAAAACGATTTGTGGGGTTTGGGCTAGGATGGGAGTTGGGCCAGGATGTTGGTGGGCTGGGGTTTGATTTGGATTTGGATTTTATGGAATAAAAGGGTTCATTTGGTTTGTAATGGTTTTAGCCCAAGGACCAATGTTGCACTTTGCTGAATTTTTAGGGGCTGAACCTGCCAAAGTATTACAAGGACCACTTTTGTCATATTAAAATTTCCACAAGGACCTTTGATGTAATTTTCCGTTTTAAAAACTCCCAGGGACTATTTTTGCCATTTTGGAAAGTACAGGGACCAAATGTGTAATTTTCCCAAAGTTTTCACCCAAGGATGATATTTGATTACTTTTGACTTTTAAATGCCTTGGGTTGACTTTTCTTTCATTTTAAACCTTCAGGGACTAGTTTTGTCAATTTGTGAAACTTGAGGGACTGAAACTGCCAATTATGCAAACTTTGTTCGTTTTTCTTTTGTTTTTAAACATTTTGCATCTGAAACATATAAAACACAGTTTTGGGATAATTTTTGTATTCTGATGCATTTCTGAGTGTTTTTGGATGTTTTGGCAGTTCAGATACGATAAAAATGATGAGTATTTACACACTCATCAAGGGTCACCAAGACCATTACCAAGACTTCCCACCGGAAGTATCAAACCCCAACTAGATCCCCAATGATCTAGGCTTGGTCACCAAGACACAAGACTTCCCTTACAAACGATTGAATGAATATAAGTTTCTTTGAACCAAGCCCTAACCTAACTTAGTGACTCGATTCTAGTAGAAAGGGTATAGATAAGAAGACCCTCGACACAATCACAAGAGTGGATTAGGTTCTTGTGATTCTTCCCTTGCAAGTAGATGTGTTCTTTCAAAGATGTTAGTATGAAAATCAAGAACACAAATTAGAGATAGAGATAGAGATAGAGATTTAAGAGTGTTTGGAGAGAAAAAATCTAGAGAGAAAGAATAATGGCAAGAGGTGAGGAATACAAGAGGCAAGGGTGGTATTTATAGGTCAAGAACCCAAACTTGGGAATTTTTACCGAGGTCGGCGCGTCACCCGCGCGTCAGCGCGCGGGCAGCGTGCCAGTCTTCTGTAAACATTTCCAAGTGTTGGGTGTTTGGATCTTATAAATACCTATCCTTGCTAAACCCCCAATTGTACTTCACACTAAACCTTAACGTTAATCAATCTAAGGTTTACCAACTCAAATAGCCAATTTGGAAAATGTTTTGTGAAGTGTTTATAAGAAAACAAATTACCAAGGGTATAAAGTGTAGATAGGGTAATTTGGAAGGGGTGGAAGTGTTATTCCTCACATGGCATAGAAAAGAGAGAAAGAATATGACAAGGTATATTCCATTGCTTGGGGGGGAAGAATGAGATGGAGGGTTGAGATGAAATGGTTTGAATTGGATGGCTAGGATCAAAGGGAGCCTCCTTTGGTTTTCAAATTATTTGGCATGTGTTGAATATGGATGGTTGGGATGTGTTGATTTGAAATAGATGGCTAAGATCAAAGAAGCCTAGGTTAGGATTGAGAAGGGATATTCCAAGGATTATTCTTTGCTTGGGGGGAAAGGGAAAATCAATGGTTGAGATGGTTTTGGTTTGAATTAGATGGTGGAGATCAAACACATGTGATGGAATGGAGAGGAAGAAAGAATATGCTAGTTGAATATTCCAAATCATGGGGGGAAGAAATATGATGAATGGTTGAGATGGTTTTGGTTTGAAATGGATGGCTTGGATTAGATGGAGCCTCATTAGAAATTCAAATAATTCCCATGTGTTGAAAATGGAAGATTGGGATGTGTTGTAAGAGAATGGATGGTTGAGATGTAGTGTGTAAGGGAATATGTAAGAGTGTAAGAGATTGTGTAAGAGAATATATGATTTGGATATAATTGGATATGGTTGGATTTGTCTTTTGTAGAAATGAGATTAAGAGAAGATTAAGACATAATCTAATTGTCATTAAGAAGAAAAGGTTTAGACAATTAAGATTATAAGTTGAGAAAATCATAGGTTACTTATAAGTTCAAGTAACATAACGTCGAGAATCCATAGGTTCATATCTCGTGACTTTCCACGACTCGACGTTCTCAACTAATACCTTGGTTCAAACAAGTTAAGTGCTTTGCCTTGATGTAAAGCATAACCCAAGTGGGAAAGGATGCGTTTACGCAAAGAGACCTTTGACTTAGTTTGACCAATAAGGAAGTAAACCCGTTACGTAATTAGACAGGACGTAAGCACGGGATATGAGCATATGGATGCTTCAACACGATGTCACGTGAAATATACAAGCTCCCAAACTTTAGAAAAGTCTTGGCTAGAGGAGATAGTTAGAAAACATGAGTTGGCGTTTTCCCGTAAATGGGTACGTTACAAGTAGGATCTCTCAAGTCTCAAAACTCGTTTCGAGTGTTCTCAATTAAGCACATAACATATTCATACCTGTATTGAAAGATCCACATTTGTCGGGTAAGGGGAAAGCCGACTTTCAAAATTCGCCCGGAACCATACAGTGTCCTGGCGCGTTGACGCGCGGGCAGCGCGCCAGGAGCAGACATGGGCTCCGGCGATTTTGAGCTAACGTTTGTTATTTTATGTGTTTCGATGGTTTATTTGTCATTATTAAAACACGAAGAGATCTTGATCATGTTGCCTCAACAGGTTCTTTGGCATTGATGGGTTTTTTTTCATGGATCTCAACTCTTGTGATATTAGCGTCTGATTTTGACTTTTGTAAAAAAAAAGTAAAGATCAGATCTTAATATCACATAATATCATTTTTTTTTACTAATATCACTTTTTTTATAAATGATGATATTAAGTTTTTTTACTAATATCACTGTTTATTTTTTTGTATCACCGTAAGTTTTTTTATATCGTAATAAAAAAACAGTGATATTAACTTTTTAAGTAAAATATCGTTAATATCACGGTAGCACTCTTACTATCCTTAATATCAAGGTAGCACTCATAGTCACAAATTAAAAAAGTGGTCAGAAAAATCTGAAAAAATTTAAAAAGTAAAGAAGACAATAATAGTAATGATCGCTCAAAAGGAAAAAAAATTAAAAAAAAAAAATCGTTTTAATGGTCAATTGGTATCGTGATCGTTGCGTGAGATCTTGACTTTTTTTACAAAAAGTTAAGATCAGATCTGGATGGGTGGCCCAGATCTATCCGCACATCCTCACGAATTAAAAAAATTCGCACCTGATCCTCTCTCTATATATATATATATATATATATATAGGTTGTACTTGGGCTTTTCATTTTTTTTTTTTTTCACTAGAGGTCCCTTTTTCAAGTTTTCATATATGGTGAGTCCGGTTGATTGTGTCAACGACCGTTATCCGTTACGGGCATGAGGGTATTAATCGTCCATTAGACTTTTGTTAATTATTTTGGTAGTACAACAGGTACGACCATAGGGATGAACTGTGTATTTACTCTATAAGTTTAACACTATCATCTCACTCACCCACACTACCATCATCTCAGTCGCCTCCAACGCCATCCACCACCACCACCATATTTTCATACTTTTTTTTTACCAGCTTAGGCATATTATTTCTGTTAATTGCACTTTGACCTCTATCATTAGCAGTAAAAAAATACATTGGCAACCCCCATATCAGGAGGGTCATTAACTATATTCTTAAGTAAGATTCATTGGTTAAAAAAAAAAAAAAAAAAAAAAAAAAAAAAAAAAAAACCCTTCAAATATTAAATTTCATTATTTATAAACTCTTGACAGGATAATAACTGTAAAAACATACAACCAAAATTAGATAAAAGGGAAGAACTTCTATTTAATCATCATACATGAAGTAGGAGCAACAACATTCTGTTAACTGAACACAACCACTTATCAAAGCATTCCAAGAAACCAAATCTTTTTTGGGAATTCTTTCAAAGAGTTCAATAGCTTCATGAGGTGAAGAACAATTCATGTACATGTCGATTATAGCTGTAGATACAAAAACGTCTAGCTCAAACCCCTTTCTCACAGCAAGTTGATGAATTTTCTTACCATCTTCTAAGTTACAAGTGGCTTCACATGCTTGATCAAGAGCGCTTATAACTGAAACTGAATTGGGTGCACGTCATCTCATTAAATAGACTAATTGCGTCATCAACAACCACATTTTTCCACATTTAAGCTAATCTCTTCAAGACATTGCCACCACATCACTGCCCTTGTTGTAGAGGGATGAAAGATCTTCACTCAGCACAAGATCTAGTGCATTGGTTTTTCCTTTGGCTCTTTTGAACTGACCAAGGACGAGTGCAACCTGATATAAAACCATGTGCACTATTAGAAGATGTTGCAACATTTACTGATGATGGATCTTTTTGATGGATCAAATACCAAACAAGATGTCACATCACATCTTTGTATAAATCAGTGATATAAGAAAAAATTTCACCTGTTCTTTAACTTCATCTGACATGTCAAGCTTCTCAAAACAAATGCCTTCTAAATCTTGCTCAAAACAAGAGCTTGGCATAGACATTCAACAAGAGCTTTTCGAGTTGTTTCCCATAGATCACAGAAAAAATTCTGCTTATAGTGGTAATAAATTTGCGATATAAAAAACTAAGTTCAAAACTAATCGTTTATTAGAATCCAAGAAAAGAACTTAGCATGGCTTGAGTTGTATATGATTATATTCAGATATTTATCCTAACTTTCTTTCAAGTGACAAGACGACAATTCAACATAGATTACCGTGACAACTAGTATCAAGTTCTCTACAGAAAACTACCAAATACACTGACGATAACACCCATAAAAAATGAGAATCTTATAGAAAGCTCTTCGCTAACACTTGGATATAATCTATAGTGCGCAATGTTGGATCGTAAACTTGATTTAGTCCAATAAAGATTAGACTATCCATAAAAGCCCAAGCCCGTGATCAAGAAGCTTCTAGAATGACGAAGAATGGTATGGAAGCTTCTAGAAAGTCGTAGAATGGTATGGAAGCTTCTAAAAAGTCGTAAAGCTTCTAGAATGACGAAGAATGGGATGGAAGCTTCAAGAAAGTCGTAGAATGGTATGGAAGCTTCTAGAATATTGTAGTAGATGATATCTACTAGAAGTATGTAGAAAATGCGATAGAAATATCTAGTGGTAGTTATCTAAAATTAGATAAGGATGATGATGCAATAAGAATTATCTAGATTATGTTAGAATATCCATGGAAGTATCTCGGTTCTAGAATCTTCCATGAAGTAGTATAAATAGTTTTAGGGTGAAGCATTTGAAGGAACAAAATGAAGCAAAGTTAAGGAATAAAACTTCCATTGTGAAAGCTCTCTAAGTATTCCTCTCTTCGTAAGCCTAAAAGGCTCTCGTGTTTCCAACAAAGTGGTATCAGAGCTAGAAGATCGAGATGTCAGGTGCAATGAACTTGTTCCAGTTTCCTCGTCATACCAAAGACAACTATGGTAGTTGGTGCATTCGAATGAAGGCGTTACTTGGTTCACATGATGTGTAGGAGATAGTAGAGAAAGGTGTTGAGAAAGTTGATGATGAAAGTTCGTTGAATGCCGCCCAAAGGGTGGAGTTACGAAAGGCAAGAAAGAAGGATCAAAGTGCTCTTACACTCATCTATCAATGTCTTGATGATGTGATGTTTGAGAAAGTTGCAAATGCAACCACTTCTAAGGAAGCGTGGGAGATCCTTCAAATTGCTTTCAAAGGAATTGACAAGGTGAAAAAGGTACGCCTTCAAACTCTTAGAGGAGAGTTCGAAAACTCCAAATGGAGGAATGCAAAACCATTTCGGATTATTTCACTCGTGTCTTGACCATTTCAAATGAAATGAAGAGAAATGGTGAAAGCTTGAGTGACACAAGGGTGATAGAAAATATTCTTCGCTCTTTGCCACTAAGCTTTGATTACATTGTCGTGGCCATAGAGGAGTCAAAAGACATAGACTCTATGACCACTGATCAACTCATGGGATCTTTACAAGCCCATGAAGAGAAGTTGAAGAAAAGAAGGGGGAAAGAACCCTTGGAGCAAGCTTTATACTCGAAGGTCTCTTTCAAAGAAAGAGAAAAGAGCTTACTACATGGAAAGGAGCAAGGACGAGGACGCGGTACTTTTCAAGGTCGTGGTGGTTTCCAAGGCCGAGGACGAGGAAGAGGAAGAGAAGATGCCAACAAATAAGATGAAAACCAAAGGTTTTCATATCAAAGAGGTCATGGGAGAGGCTTTCAATCTCAAAGAGGAGGTAAGCCCTATATACAATGTTACAATTGTCTCAAATATGGTCATTATGCCAATGAGTGTAGTAGCTCAAGACAAGTTGATGAAAAAGCCAATCTTGTGGAGGTAGAAGACAAAGATGAGCTTACATTGCTAATGGCAAGACATGACGAACAAGAAGAGAGGATAGAGCCATGGCACATAGATTCCGCTGCAAGTAACCATATGACGGGTGTAGAAGACTTGTTCGTGGAGATGGAGGAAAGTAAAGGTAATGTCACCTTTGGAGACGAATCAAAGGCACCGGTGAAAGGAAAAGGTAAGATACTTTTCCGAGCTAAAGACGGAAGTCACCAATATATTTCGGACGTATACAATGTGCCCAATCTTAAAAGTAACATTTTAAGTGTGGGACAACTTTTAGAGAAAAACTACGATATTCATTTCAAAGATCGTAGTGCTACAATAAGAAATCCCGAAGGAAAGCTCATAGCTAAAGTCCCTATGACTAAAAATCGAATGTTCCTTCTAAACATTCAACATGATGAAGCTAAGTGCTTAAAGAGTTGTTTGAAGGATCATTCGTGGCTTTGGCATATGAGGTACGGGCACTTAAACTTTGGTGACTTAAAGTTATTATCCTCAAAGGGAATGGTGAAAGGGTTAGATCAAATTGATCATCCTAATCAAGTGTGTGAAGGATGTCTTCTTGGGAAGCATGCTAGAAGTTCGTTTCTGAAAGAAGCGACATCAAGAGCTAAGGAGCCTCTACAACTAATTCATACGGATTTGTGCGGTCCCATTACTCCACCCTCTCATGGTAAGAATCTTTACTTCAAACTTTTTATTGATGACTTTTCAAGAAAAACTTGGGTATATTTTCTAAAAGAAAAATCCGAAGCTTTTGAAGCTTTTAAGACATTTAAAGCTATGGTAGAAAAGGAGAAAGGTTTAAAAATTAAATCCATGAGATCAGATAGAGGTGGAGAATTTTTATCAAAAGAATTTAACAAATTTTGTGAGGATAATGGGATCCGGAGATTTCTAACGGCTCCTTACTCCCCACAACAAAATGGAGTGGTGGAGAGAAAGAATAGAACCATTCTCAATATGGTCCGAAGCATGTTGAGAAGTAAGAAGATGCCAAAGGAGTTTTGGGCCGAAGCGGTTGACTGTGCGGTATATCTATTAAATCGGTGTCCGTCAAAGAGTTTAGATAACAAGACTCCACAAGAAGCATGGAATGGGATGAAGCCTATCGTCTCTCACCTAAGGGTATTTGGAAGCATAGCATATGTCCATGTTCTGAGCCAAAGGAGATCCAAGCTTGATGATAAAAGTGAGAAGCATGTATTCGTTGGCTACGAAAAGCAATCAAAAGGTTATAAGCTCTATAATCCAATCACTGGGAAGGTGGTAGTAACGTAGAGTTCGATGAAGAAGAAGCATGGGATTGGAGCATTAAGGAAAATGAAAGGTATGACTTTCTTCCTATTACTGACGAAGAAGAGACAAGTGAATCAAGTGAAGAAGTCCAACAACCTCAAAGTCCAACTCCAACCCAAGACTCACCTTCAAGTCCAAGTGAAGGAGAACCGAAGACAAGAAGTTTGCAGGAGCTCTACGAGGTAACTGAGGAAATACCCCTTATTTGTTTATACGGTGACTGTGAACCTTTAGTTTTTGAGGAGGCTATGAAAAGTAAGAAATGGAGACAAGCCATGGACGATGAGATAAAGTCAATAGAAAAGAATGATACATGGGAGTTGACGACCCTTTCGAAAGGCCAAAAGCCTATTGGAGTTAAGCGGGTTTACAAGGCCAAGAAAAACGCCAAAGGCGAAGTGAAGAAGTACAAGGAAAGGCTTGTGGCTAAAAGGTACAACAAGAAGCATGGTATCGACTATGAAGAGGAAGGATGTATGTGTGATAAATGCGAGATCCGAAAACCAAGTTGCAGATATCCACACCAAGCCGCTCAACGAGCGAGATTTCTCAAGACTAAGGATGATGCTTGGAGTAGGGAAATCAAGTTTAAAGGGGGGTGTTGGATCGTAAACTTGATTTAGTCCAATAAAGATTGGACTATCCATAAAAGCCCAAGCCCGTGATCAAGAAGCTTCTAGAATGACGAAGAATGGTATGGAAGCTTCTAGAAAGTCGTAGAATGGTATGGAAGCTTCTAAAAAGTCGTAAAGCTTCTAGAATGATGAAGAATGGGATGGAAGCTTCAAGAAAGTCGTAGAATGGTATGGAAGCTTCTAGAATGTTGTAGTAGATGATATCTACTAGAAGTATGTAGAAAATGCGATAGAAATATCTAGTGGTAGTTATCTAAAATTAGATAAGGATGATGATGTAATAAGAATTATCTAGATTATGTTAGAATATCCATGGAAGTATCTCAGTTCTAGAATCTTCCATGAAGTAGTATAAATAGGTTTAGGGTGAAGCATTTGAAGGAACAAAATGAAGCAAAGTTAAGGAATAAAACTTCCATTGTGAAAGCTCTCTAAGTATTCCTCTCTTCGTAAGCCTAAAAGGCCCTCGTGTTTCCAACACGCAAGACACTTGGTGTGTGTTAATTTGCTTCATATATATAGTTGTATGAATGACCCTTAGATTTCTTATCCTCTATAATTAAGTCGTATGTGGCAGATACAGGAAATTGTATTAACCATAACAGCTACATCAACATTTTATCTACTACTATTTTAACCAAAACTAAGTCATCATATGAAAGAAAAAACATCACACAGAATACATAATGCTATAAAGAAACATACATGTCTGAAAATGCAGAAAACTTCTTATATAGGTATAACCAAATTAATATAGCATCAAAAATTGCACTAAGGTCACACATAAAAACTTACATATCTTCAACATTCAACAAGCAATATGTGACGCGAATTGAACTATATCAGTTGTACTAAAAGGTCAGATTTTATAGACCTAATACTAACTGGTCTAGTTCCACGCATTCCCATAAACAATCAAAAACCAAGTTGGCAAGCCCGAATCAAGCCTAGTCAATGCAAGTAACTATTAGAGCCAAGTGCGAGCCTAGTTTGATCACTGGGGTATTTCAGATTTGCAATCCTTAAATGAACAACATGTATAAGCCTAGAAAAGCCACATTGTCTACTTATATTCTCTTAACCCACTAATCTTAGCCTCTTGTGTGATACTGTTGTAATATTTAAAACCGTGTGTATATCTATAATGTTTACATACAAAGGTCCAATTTTTGTGACATATCACGAAAGAGCGGAAGTGTTTCAGCATAGTTTCTCTCTACAGTAGCAATTAAGTATAGAGTTCCATACATAGACATTTTCATTGAGGCGTTTCATCGAACTTTGGCGTGCAAATTTAAGTGTTACATATTTAGCATAATAACTGGACAATCTTGAGGCAATAAAACGTATCTTGAATTCAGTGTTTTTGACATACTTCCGTTTAACATACAATAAGTCAAAAATTCAGTGATTTAATTAGATGGGCCTATTTATCGATCACCTTCCCAGGTTCACTATCATCGTGTGCAGGAGATGCTGCAAAGCGGCGATGATGACGGTGACCGGAGATGGAGCAGTTAGGTGGCGATGGTGATAATTCTGATGGATCGCGAAGGAGGTGGACAATATTGCGATCAGAGTTTCAAATGAGCAAAGAAATTAGGTGGAGAGAAATGCGTTAAGAGAAATAAATTTGCTGGAAATAAGATTTTGTTTGGTTACTGTTAAGTTGAGTTGAAGTCAAAAAAGTAAAATGTCTATTATGCCCTCACACTAAAACGGATAACGGTCGTTGACTGAGAAATAGGGACCTCTGATATGAAAACTTGAAAAAGGGACCTCTGGTGAATAAAAAGCCCAGAGTACGACTGACCATGATGCTATTCGACAAGTTCAGGAGGACCAATGGTGTATTTTACTCAATAAAAATAATAATAAATAAAAAAAAAAAAAAAAAAATCAACTCCTTGAAAAAATTTAGAAAATATTGCATCACTTTGAGAGCTATAAAATTATTTTTATTTGACCTCGAGTAAACGCAGTTGGATATCCTATCACCAGAAAATAAGTCACTATGAAGTCAATGAGGAGATAATAACTATATACAATATCATGACTTCACCAAGAGCCATTGACAACTGGATGAATAGTACGCTAAAAGTAGCTAGGCCTTATCACGGTTGCAACTATCCATCGTAAAGAACGACAGGATAGCAACATTCAATCAAATCGTAGTGATTATTCAAAATAGTGATTATCGTAAAGCCACGACATATAAACAAACATTGATTTTGACCAAATGGGTTTCCAAATAAAAGTTGAAACTGACTCAACAAAACGAGGAGTCTGAAACGATCCAAGGTTTGAAAACATAAACAGATAACTATGACATGAAAGTATAATAATCATTTGAACCAATAAAACTAAGATAGACGCAAGCTCCTGAAACAATCCAACAAAAATACTTTTACCCAAAGAGAAAATTAAATATCATCATCTTACTTCATACGTCCGGCAACCCTCTTATCTTTTCATTCATTTCTTCCTTTTCCTTGAATTGTAGCATTTTTTGACCGCCTTTATCACCTTCGCTCCGGAGGGATTTGCTTCTTCCACCACCAGAATATCTTTCAAGAATTTACAAAGATGATCAAGATTGGTCAAGCCATACTGAAAATAGTTCAATTTCACCTTAAACCGATCTTCGTATAAATCCTCAAAAGAATTGAACTCGATTTCACCACGATACCTATTGAGTAATTCTTGAACATTAAGCTTCAAAAAGACATTTTGTCTGATTTCTACCATACGAGCAGACATCACATGTTCCTTCTTGCTTTCTGGCTCTTCAAACAACAACACCATGCCCTTGTCGAGCATCTTTTCAACGAGCTCCTTAATATTATTCACACCCAAGGACTTACAGTCCAGTGATTTGTTAAACTTGTGCAGGTAACCTATCTCTAACCAAGACAAACGAGACATTGGAATTCCATAATAATGGGTTCCAAGTAACTCTCGAAGCTCAACTAGTCTTTGATCAATCAAGCCATCATCAACATCTGACCTCGGCAAGCATTTCTTACTATCCACTGTTTTCTTCCGGCCTTCCACTTTGATCTCAATTTCGTCACAAATGTTTCGATTTTGCTGAGGCGAGGACAGCGTTGACGTATTTGTATTATTCCTTTTCCTTAAATTGTAGCATTTGACCGCCTTTATCACCTTCGCTCCTGAGGGATTTGCTTCTTCCACCACCAGAATATCTTTCAAGACTTTACAAAGATGATCAAGATTTTTCAAACCATACTGAAAATAGTTCAATTTCACCTTAAACTGATCCTCGTATAAATCCTCAAAAGAATTGAACTCGATTTCACCACGATACCTATCGAGTAATTCTTGAACATTAAGCTTCAAAAAGAAATTTTGTCTGATTTCTAACATACGAGTAGACATCACATGTTTATTCTTGCTTTCTGGCTCTTCAAACAACACCACCATGCCCTTGTCGCCCATCTTAACAAGGAGCTCCTTAATATTATTCACACCTAAGGACTTATAGTCCAGTGATCTGTTAAACTTTTGCTGGTAACCTCTCTCTAACCAAGACAAACAAGACATTGAAATTCCATAATAATAGGTTCCAAGTAACTCTTGAAGCTCAACTAGTCTTTGATCAATCAAGCCATCATCAACATCTGACCTCGGCAAGCATTTCTTACTATGCATTGTTTTCTTCCGGCCTTCCACTTTGATCTCAATTTCCTCACAAATGTTTCGATTTTGCTGAGGTGAGGACAGCGTTGACATATTTGTATTCTTCCATTTCCTTAAATTGTAGCATTTGACCGCCTTTATCACCTTTGCTCCTGAGGGATTTGCTTCTTCCACCACCAGAATATCTTTCAAGACTTCACAAAGATGATCAAGATTGGTCAAACCATACTGAAAATAGTTCAATTTCACCTTAAACTGATCCTCGTATAAATCCTCAAAAGAAATGAACTCGATTTCACCACAATACCTATTGAGTAATTCTTTAACATTAAGCTTCAAAAAGACATTTTGTTTGATTTCTACCATACGAGCAGACATCACATGTTCCTTCTTGCTTTCTGGCTCTTCAAACAACAACACCATGCCCTTGTCGCGCATCTTTTCAACGAGCTCCTTAATATTATTCACACCTAAGGACTTACAGTCCAGTGATTTGTTAAACTTATGCAGGTAACCTATCTCTAACCAATACAAACGAGACATTGGAATTCCATAATAATGGGTTCCAAGTAACTCTTGAAGCTCATCTAGTCTTTGATCAATCAAGCCATCATCAACATCTGACCTCGGCAAGCATTTCTTACTATCCACTGTTTTCTTCCGGCCTTCCACTTTGATCTCAATTTCGTCACAAATGTTTCGATTTTGCTGAGGTGAGGACAGCGTTGACATATTTGTATTAGTCATGTGTAGATCATAAAAGCTTGAATGCACCTGTTGATTGCCAAAAAATATAATTATCAGCTTGTTTATTCATCACACTCAGCGAACGTTTATTTATAATAAATTTTTGGAATCCATGCTTCACAATAAATTTTCTAGCTTGGTTTGTGTTGTTTTCTCTTCCCCTGTTCCTTGTACTCTGTTCTTTCTGGTCTCCTCCTCGGAGCCAGTATCTATATAATTCTTAGCTTTTCAAAAAAAAAAAAAAAAAAATCTTGAAGTGCCTAAAGTTTGATAAGTTTACAAGTTCGCGACGAACATGTGACCACTGATTCAGAAAAGCTCAAAACGAAAAGCGAATTGAGAAATTGAATAAATAAGAACTATAAAGATTTATAAGCCTATATATTGTACAGGTTAAGAGATATTATTAGTCACTACTCCAACTAATTTTATACTGAAAAGTTGGCATCGTTGCATGCCTATGTTAGTGAACCGATATTTAAAGGCTCATTACAACTTACAACTTAGTAGGTCCTTGCAGTTAGAGCAAGCAAACTGAGAAATAGTTACACAAATGACAAAACCACCTGCAATTGCTAATATCATTGCCTCCATATACACTTAATTTCCAAATTAGTGTCTACCTATATAATGTTTGTTCTAAGCGTACAATAAACCCACAAATTTAAGAACACAAGTATTACCACGCTTGATTGTTTAACTTGCATTTTAACGTCACAGGAAACACGCCCTAAAACAGAAAAACTATGAATACCAACACCAAGACTTAGAACCGCAATTTAAAGGAATCATCCAATGATGGTCATACTTGTTATTCTAAGATCCGCAATACACAGACTAACGCGAAAAACTTTTTGACAACTAATTTCGAAACTTACTCGAAAAACTAATCATATATTCCATCATATCCCACCGGTTATAGATAATTTATAAATCCACTCACAGAGGTGACCAAAAGCGCTAACTCAGATTCTCTCTCTTATACCAAACACATGACCAAATGCTCATAGTTAGAAGACCGCAGTCACAACAAAAAACAACCTCACAAAAAAATAATAAAAAATAAAAAAATTGACACACACAAACACTTTCAATCTTTCAGACCAAACAAATGCATTTTGATGGGGGACGCGTTTGGTTTGGTCTCAGTAGGGAGGAGGACGCGTCTTAAATGGCAAGACCAACCAAATGGTGCAATTCTAATAATAACCTGTTAGGTGCAATTCTGGAAACCTAAAGCCATTCTAGAACTTAACCGAGGGAAACACCAACTTATGCTAAATTACCGAATAATCATACATTTTTTTTGATAAAATCTTGTTGAAAGATAAAATCTTGTTTCTTGATTTAAAAGCTGAAAATGGGGGACTATCTGTGACTTAGAACATTTGCTTAGACTTGATCTCTTGCAAAAAGCAAAGATAAAATGGGCCATTGAAGGTGATGAGAATTCTAAATTTTTTCATGGGATTGTCAATAATAAGTTCTCTCGCTCTAGAATTAACGGTATCTTTATTAATGGCCAATGGGTGACGAATCCCCCACTTGTAACCGATCATATCTACAATTTTCATAAATCCAAATTCCAGAACACCTCAACCTTTCGACCTCGGTTCACTAGTAGTCTTTTTAAAACCCTTTCTGCTTTTGAATCTTCACTTCTTGATGCCCCTTTTACTTCCATCGAAGTAAAAAATGCGGTTTGGGATTGTGGTAGTAGCAAAGCACCGGGGCCTGACGGGTTTACTTTCAAGTTCATCAAAAAGTATTGGGACACCATTGGTTCAGATTTCATTGATATGGTTAAACGATTTGAAATTGATGGCTTTATCCCGAGAGGTTGTAACTCATCTTTTGTGGCTTTGGTTCCAAAAATAAATGATCCTCTTCACATAAAAGATTATCGACCTATCAGTCTCATTGGTTGCCAATACAAGGTCATTGCTAAGATCCTTGCCAATAGACTTCAACAAGTTGTGCATTCGGTGGTTAGTGATGTACAAACGGCTTATGTCGAAGGTAGACAAATAATTGATGGGCCGTTAATTGTAAATGAAGTCATCTCAGGGGCTTCAAGAAAGAAAGAAAGTCTTTTCATTTTAAAGGTTGACTTTGAAAAAGCTTTTGACTCTCTTGATTGGAAGTTTTTGGATCATATAATGGAGCAAATGGGTTTCAGTTGCAAATGGAGAATGTGGATTCATGGTTGCCTTAATTCGGCTTATGCTTCGGTCCTCGTTAATGGTTCCCCCACCAAAGAATTTAAGATTGAAAAAGGGTTAAGACAAGGTGATCCCCTCTCTCCTTTTCTCTTTATCATTGCGGTGGAAGCATTACATATTACACTACAGGAGGCAAAATCAAGAAACATCTTTAATGGAGTCAAAGTGGGACAAAACAAAATTGATATTTCACATCTCCAATTTGCAGATGACGCTCTTATAATGGGTAAATGGTCTCTTGATAACGCCAAAAACCTTTGTCGAATCTTAAAATGCTATCACTTGGCTTCCGGTTTGAAAATAAACTTCTCCAAAAGCAAATTTTTTGGTATTGGTGTCTCCCATAGTGAAACCCAACACTTTGCTTCCGTATTGAGTTGCCAACCATCCACCCTCCCTTGCACTTATCTTGGTCTTCCTATTGGAGCCAGTATGAACAAAGCTCGCAATTGGGAACCAATAATTGAGAAATTTCATAAAAAGCTCTCCTCTTGGAAAGCTATAAATCTCTCTTATGGTGGGAGACTTACACTTATTAAATCGGTGCTTGGTGCCCTTGGTGTCTACTTCTTTTCTCTCTTTAAAGCCCCTAAAGGCGTGCTTTCATACCTTGAAAAGTTGAGGCGTAACTTCTTTTGGGGAGGCACTTTAAATTCAGATAAAATGGCTTGGATAGCATGGAAAAAGGTTTGTTCACCCACTAAGTGTGGCGGTCTTGGTATTGGTAGCCTTCGTGCTTGTAACTTAGCGATGTTGACAAAGTGGTGGTGGAGGTTTCTCCATGAGTCCAACACCTTATGGAAAAATGTTATCACGTCAATTCACGGTGAAAAAGGAGGTTTGTTTTCAAGAAATATTCCAACAACTTCAAGTAGCCAATGGAACGCAATCAGCACATTAAATAAGCCACTTTCCCAAATAAACATCAATTTACAATCAATTTTTGTGAAAAAGGTTGGAAATGGGATGTCTACTATTTTTTGGAAGGATGTTTGGATTGGTGAAACCCGTTTGTCAGATCGTTTTCCACGATTGTTCGCCCTTGAGTCACTTAAAGATTGCAGTGTTGCTGATAGATGTAATCTTAATTTTGGGCCTTTTACACGTAATTGGGCTTGGCGTAGGAATGTAAGAAGTGGGCCAGAACAATCACAACTCATTAACCTACTGGATTTACTCAAAGACTTCTCCCCTGTTCCCTCCCCTGACTCGTGGACCTACTGTGTCGACACCACCAAATCTTTCAGTGTCTCTTCTATGAGAAAACATATCGACGCCTCTCTCCTTCCATCTCAAAGGTCACAAATCAGATGGAACAAAACCATTCCCATCAAAGTAAATATTTTTTCATGGCGGCTCTGTGTTGATCGACTGCCCACACGTTGTAATTTAGACAAACGGGGATTGGATTTGGATTCTATAAGATGCCCGATGTGCAATGATGATCTAGAAACTGCACAACATGTTTTTGTTGAGTGCTCGGTGGCAGCTTACCTTTGGAATATGATCTCAGTTTGGTGGGGTTTCAACAATTTCCCGTCCACTTTGGCTAATTTAATCAGTTGGAGTGATACTACCACCCTAAGTCCCGCTATGAAGACTTGTTTTGATGCTGTTGTTCAAACTACTTTTTGGGTCATTTGGAGATACAGGAATCGTGTTTGCTTCGACTTGAAACCTCCGAGGAAGGATACATTAAGTGATGAAATCAAAGTATTATCTCACTCGTAGATTATTCATAGGATAAACACTCCGGTTCCCGGATGGTTAGATTGGATAGTTAATCCTTATTCACTTGTAGCTTAACTGTATGTTCATTTTCTTTTTCCTTTTTTTCTTTTCTTTCCTCTAGCTTCTTGCTAGAGTGTTAATAAAATTGCCGTTCAAAAAAAAAATCATACATTTTTTTTGTTCTTTTTTAAAAACAAATTTTGCTTGAGAAATTGCTCAATCGTAAATGATTTTTGTCTACAAAACATAAAAGGTCCCTGCTTGATAATTACGGTTGTGTGTATGTGGGTGTATTAGAGCAAGCAAACCGAGAAACAGTTACACAAAACCACCTGCAATTGTTAATATTATTAACTCCATATACATACACTTACTTTCCAAAATTAACTAGTGTCTACTGATATTATGTTTGGTCTAAGCGTACAATAAACCCCCAAATTCAAGAACACATGTACCACGTTTGATGGGTTTAATATGCATTTTAACGTTACGCTAAAACTATGTATACCAACACCAATTAAGACTTAGAACCGCAATTTTAAGGAATCATATCCAAAAGATGGTCATATTTCTGAAAACTAATTACGAAACTAACTAATGGTATATTCCATCCTATCCTACTAGTTATAACAAAACAACTGTTACAGTAATAAAGGACAATCATAAACCCTAACACAATCAATATACTAGTGTGCATGGTCAACATGGGATAAAAATCAGCCAAATCGGAAATAAATATGGCCCAAATCGGGCTTATAGTTTGCAACCTTAAATAGTAAACCTAAACTGAATCATGCATGAATAAAGGATAATAATTGGTATGAGATTTTGATGGATATTTTTGTTTACCTGACGGGAATTGAAGACAAAAACAAAGTAATTGGTACAAGTACAACAGAACAACTTTAATCCAATAAAAACTAATCAAACCCTATTAGGTACCGATTATAATAAAACAAACAGAAAAATGAGATTGAAATTGAAAAGTACTGACCCTCACAAAGGTGGCTTTAGAGCGTACGTAGGGTGTGTGGTTTAACTACTGAAAAAAACACCTGTTACCCTCAACCCTAACTCAGCTATTTACAAATTCAACCTTTAAACTAAAATAATATCATTTAATAAATAACATAACATTTTACAATACGAATTCATTGAAATCTATACTACATGGTCAATCTTGAAAAAATGGTCAATCTTGAAAAGTGAAAATCTTGAAAATTTTTTATTAAATGAAATTATGAAATGTAATTAATACTCTTATTAAAACACCTCATTACTTAAAAGTACAATGATTTATTCACATTGTACAACCAATTAAAAACATATCTATCAAATTAAATACAACTAATTAATACAAATCACGAACCGGGTTGACCCGGGACGCTTCAAACCCGACGGGTTTAACCGGTTTAATTTGACCCGTTTTCAACCCAACCTAGCAAGTTGACCCGGTTTAAATTGATCAATTTTTTGACCGAAACAGTTCAACCGGTTGAATCACCCGGGTCGAACCGGGTTTCAAAACATTATGTTTAATTCCCGAATCTTCAAACTTTTATTATTTTTTATTAATAACCTATAAACTTTTTTTTTATGAATAAACTATTTGTCGCTATAAAATCCCGTTGCTATGCACAGGTACTCGTCTATTCTACCCTTGAAACCTTGAAAGCCAAAAAGGCATTTAGGGTTAATAAAGGAAATATTGATCTGGAATGGAACATGCGTAAAATTTTGAATTGATCACTTATTAAGTAAATAAGACTTTTTCTTAAATCTTCTCACGTAAGCCTCATGATACAGTTGTAACCCACCTCAATTACGCATTAAGAAACGCACCAGGATTTTATTCATGCACAAAGTATCAAACCATCATTCAGAAAACCCTTCATCATAATCATCCAAAAATCGCCACTATTAAGCTTACCTAGTAAGTTTAAAGAAATGTGTTCACTTATTTCTTTGTTTCTACTTTCATGATTTTAATTGCATCTTTTTTATTGCAGGCACTTTATAAAATGTAAAAAACCACATTGAATTCAAGCCCTTCAACAATTAGGTAACTCTTTTAGTTAATTTTTATATCACGATTGATTTGAATCATTTGCAATTTTAAGAAATTCAACAACGATTATTTTTTCTAATTGCTCACATGTTAGGGTAATGTGTAATCAAGACACACCAGATATTCTTGATAATGTCTGAATGAGTTTGGCATGTGTGTTTCATTCAGGTGGTCTGTTCATTTGTTATGAAAAGGTTTTTGCATTATCGGGAACCGGAACCATTAAAACTATAACCCTGTAAAGACTCAATCTTCTAATTTTATTCACTTTAACACTTTGAGCACTTTCTTTATTATGAAAAGGTTTTTGCACTTTTGAATCTACCATAAGCCCATAAATATACATCATGGCTAGAATTCTAGGCAAAACCCGTCAAGAAATGTCAAGTGGGTTTAGTTACCTGCTCCATGAGATATCACATTTAGTCAAGATCTTCTGTGGTTAATAGTCTTTATCAGTGATCACAGTTGGTCCAGCTCTTCTGTGGGTAATAGTCTATTAAGGCTATGTTTGGCACACAAAATTGTTGAGAGATTATGCTTATTTTTTTAAAAAATAAGCTACTTAAAAAATAATCTTTGTTTGGCAGACATAACTTATAAGAGATTCTAAAAAAAATAATCTTCCATAATCTCTTAAAACCAAAGGTTACTTCATGTAGCTTATAAAAATAAGGGTAAATTGCAAAAATGGTCCTTCATGTTCCACGAATTTGCAAAAACGGGACCGAGACAAAAAGTAGCGCAAAAAAGACACCAACGTTCCACATTTTCGCAAAATCGCCACCGAGAGGCCTTTTCCGTTAATTTTCCCGTTAAGTGCCACGTCCATGAGGGTAGTATCGTCATTTCACCCCTTTCTCCCCAATAACTTCAGTTGCCAGTGTTTTGTTTTACAAATTTAGTTCTTTAGAGCAATACTTTATATACGGGTATCAATTTCTTCCAAGGAGAACATTAATTTCACAGGTAAAGATCTTGAGAATGGTTAAGCTTTGGCAAAATCGTGCACGCAGTACCCCGATACCTGATTTAGGAATCCTTTATAGTAAGAATACTCTATTCCATTTTAATGTTTTCCATTTAAACTTGTTATTGTTGTCGGAAGTAACTGATGTTTTATGTGTTCCACAGATTTGAATGAAAATGTGTTTTCTTTGCAAATCCATCACAATGGTTAATTTACCTCAAAACCAGGAAGAAGATATCTCTTTGCAGATACAGATTGGTTTGACGGAATTCACTCTGACGTTTTTTCCATGGAATTATTAGGTGAAATGTTAGAGGATTTAGGTTACTCGGATAGTACCCTTATGTTTACTCACTTTAGGATACCTGGCGAGTCACTGGATGATGGTTTGCTACCACTAAAGTCTGACGAAGATGTGAAGACACTTGTGGAGTATGTTCCTATATTTACACAATTGGATTTGTATATTGAAACCGGTGTTTCAATTGTTGAGTGTGAGATGATGGATCGAATGATGACTAAGGGCAAGGGTGTGGTGATAGAAGAAATAGTGGATGATGATATGAATGAGGCTGTTGGAAAGGGTGTTGAGGTGAGACTGGAAACAGTGAAAAATTACTATTGTTAGAGTGGCTTAAAGAGTGGCATAAGACAAGACAACCTGATAAGGTTGGACCTGTTTTTGATTCTGATTCTGACAATGGCTTCCCACCAACATTTTGTGCTGGAAAAATGATTGCAGATCATACAAAAATGATGAGTGATGAGTTTCAATTCAGGAGGTTATTGGGAGAGATTGACCAAGATTTTACTGTGGAGGATTCAAGTGAGGAGTCTACAGGTTTGCTCGATTTTTATGATCTCGATTTTGATGATGCGTATTATGCTGATGCAAGTGATGAAGAGGTTGATCAAGAATGGCATGGTGATCCATACCATTTAGTTGATGTACCTGAACCTGAAGAGATGCATGCGATTGAAGAGCCTCAAGAGCCTGAAGAGCCTCAAGAGATTAGTGACATGTTTGCTGAAATAGATCAAGCATTGGATGAACTTGATGACGTTGTTGCAGCTGGAGAAGGAACAGAGGTGTATGCTCTTTATGTTGAACCAATTAGTTTCAGTTTGCTTCCACTTGTGGATGTTGATGGTGTTGATGGTGATGATGGTGAACAAAGAGTTCGTGATGAGGATGTGATTCTAGATGAGCAGTGTGATGAAGTAGGTGGAGATGGTGAACAAAGAGTTTGTGATGTGGCTGTGATACCAGATGATCAGTGTGCTGTAGTAGTTGGAAATGGTGAACAAAGAGTTTCTGATGTGGCTGCGATACAAGATGATCAGTGTGCTGTAGTAGTTGGAAATGAGGGATGTATATCAGTTGTTGAAGGAGATGTGATTAAGGACAAAGAGGTTGCTAAACAAAGAGATGAGCAAGATGGAGTGCTTGAAAAAAATGGTGTTGGGCAAGATGGAGTTATCGCAGAGGTCAAGTTTGAAGACCAAGGAAGATCAATCAAGAGGCGAAGACTGATGGCTGACAAAAAACCCAAGGTAGCTGCTGACAAGAAACCCAAGGATGATGCTGACAACAATCCCAAGGATGATGCTAAATAATGGTTATGCTTTTATGTTTAGGTCAATAAATTGTTGTGATTCTGCTATGGTCTTTTAGTAGATCATTTATAAAAATGTTTACTTTATTAATGTTTATGTATTAGTTATGTAATCTTAACTAGGTTCAATGGTTGCATAACATGTTATCAAATCTAATGGAAGCAAAAAAACTTGGCAATTTTGGGATGCCAAAAACTTGGTAACCCAAACGTTTTTCATTTATTACCCAAACATACCTAAAACAAAGTTTCACATGTACTTACCACGCCTATTTAAAGCCTATACCCAGAAACAAACACAGTAAAACTATTTTGTCAAGGATTTAGCAAAAGAATGTCTTAATTTGTCCTTCTTGAGGAACTCGTTGCTGCTGCTAACTCAACCGAGTTACCATACCAGATGACGGTGTTTTTTGCTAGGGAGACAGAGCGTGATATCAAGTATGCCAAAGAGCTGCTTGTGACATATCAAGAGTTGCTTGATATTGTCGTTCTAAGGAACAAGATGATCTCTAAAATGGAACAGGTGCGTCTGGTGAGTGCTTATTCACTCACCTTTTCTGAGCTAAAATAGGACCAAATAAACCAAAAACCAACCAAAATTGCCAAAGAATGTATGTTTTTGTGTTTGTGAATGTGCAGGAATGGATATTTAAGAAAAGGACAAAAAATCACGAGAAAATGACAAAACGAGCACGAGATTTGGAAAAGTGTCAATAGCTGGAGCTGGGGAAGCTTAGTGGTCAAAGTCAAAGCTCATATAGTCATAAGGAGTCTTCAAAGTTTCAGAAATTACAAGAATGGTACTTGGTCATAAGTTTGAAGAAATTACACATATGGTCCTTCGACTTCCATGATTGTCATTTTTGGTCCTTATGAAGATATTTTGGAGATATGGCAAAGGAAGCCCCTCATCATTCAAGAAATATCACAAATAGTCCTTGGATACTAGTATTGAAGATTGGCAGCTATGGTCCTCACATTTTCAGAATATACACTTTTGGTCCCTTGGTTGATATTGCTACTACAACCGGATCCACATTATCATTACCCACTAAACCCCAAGCCCAAAATAATATAAGCCCAACACCCCAACCTTAAAACCCGGTCCACCCACCTTTATTATTATCCGGTCAAAACCCGACCAACCCACACAATCAAACAAATAATAAAATAACCAAAGGGCGCGTTTTACTGTTCCCCCTTCATCCCCACAAAAAATTACCCTGCCACCAATCACTTTCACCCAAGATTCCTAGTACGAGGATAGACCTTCTAGAAAACATCTGACACGTTGTCAGATGTTGTCATAATCCTTCCACCGTGGCAAATTGAAGCTCACTGATTGGTTCCTCCTACGTGGAAATGAGGATAAGGCTCTATCAACGGATAAGTTTTGGTGGGATGTCGACATTGAGATAAGAATTGATTATATGTGGCCACAATTGAGCTTCTGGATCCTTCTGTAACCCTAGGCTCCTCACCTTGGGCTCTCCTATATAAACCCCCCCTTGTATACGTTTCGAGTGTGTAGTTTTTTGTAATAAAATGCTGCCATTTTTATTTCTCAGAGTGTAATTCAAGTTTTTATTAATAAAAGTTCTTAGTTTCATGTTTTAATTTTCTGTCTTAATACAATAATTTAAATTCAGTTTTAGTTTAAAAGTTTCTTATCCAAGCTTATTACTTTATGTTTCTTTAAGTATCTCTTTTACTCAATTTCATAGTTTTTTTACAAGTTATTCTCTTTGTCTCTATTCAAAATCTTCATAAAAACTAAAAAAAAAATAAGAAAATCTGAAAAATACGAAAAGATGTTTACTTTTTTTTTTAATTTCTGTTTCATTTAGCTTCTCAGAAGCTTGTTTTAGCTTTACAATAATTACTCACTTATTTCTATACTCAAAGTTATAAAAATCAAAAAAAAAATAAGAAAAATATAAAAACACAAAAATATGTTCTTATTTGTTTCTTAAATCCATTTTTAGTAGTTCATAGTTGTTTGTGTAAGCTTATTCAAGCTTATATAGCTTGTAGTAAGTTTGGTTGGTTTCCTGTCTTAAAAACTCAAAAATCGCAAAAGGTCAACGAAAGTCAACTGCTCAGCTTATTCAAATAAGCTGAGCTTATTGGTGGTTAAAGGCAACCATAAAGTGTCCCATGGTCTGTCTTAAAGGCAGGCTAGCTTAGTGAGACCCCTCTGTTCTTGCTGAGGGGTTTTGGGCTTGTAAGTTCCATTTTTTATATTTCATCTCTATAGCTTATTGGTAAAGTAGCTTAGATCTGAATTAGTGGATTGCTTATAGCTTATTATTGCTTGATATTGCTTGTTGTTTGCTGTTTTATCAAATTTGATAGTAGTGGTTGATATTCACTGTTTCATCATCATCATTTATAATACATTTGTGATCATTTGTTTCTGAGTAATATCACATATAGATCTGTTTTTCTGAGTTAGTAAGTGTATTTGGATCATTGTAAGTTCATAAGTATTGATTTGGATTCAGTTTGATGGATCTGTGGTGAAATCTTAGGGTAGACAGTCCATAAGAGGGTGTTTGGTTTGTTGAGGTTTGCTGATATAGGGACTGTTTCAGGGTGTATGCTTGGTTAAAATCTGTCACATAAGATAGTAGTAATCTAAATCAATCATAAAAACTAGTAGTCATTAGTTAAAAGTCAAATTTACTTGCTAAATCTCATAACAGGTAGTACTAAGTAGTTTTAGGTTGCATATCTCGTTTAGTAGTTGCATAAGTGTTAGATATAGCTTATTTCAATCTCATAATAGTTTATTATCATCTCAGTAATCATATTAGTGTAATCAAAATCCATTTAAGTCAACTTTTTGTTTCATAGAAAAGTCAAAAATAGTTTCATACTTAGATTTTGGTCCAAATTTTGTGAGCTTGTGTAGCCTTCATTATTAATTGGAAATCATTTTGGAAAGTTGTTTTGGAAGGCCTAGTACTCAGAGAATAAATTTCAAAAAGAAAATCTCATTTTGGAACTCATTTGCTTATCTGAAAAGCTGTTTGATATTGACTGAGTTAGGCTAAAAGTGCCCTGCACCACAGGGTTAGATCAGTCTTCTTGGGTACTTGTAGGGTAGTAGATTGACTCTAGGATCTGTTTTCAAGGTATTTTTGTGTTCTCAGATTGGTAGTAGAGGTTTTTCCCCCATAAGCTTGCACTCATTAGCTTATTTCCACTGCTTTTCAGTATCATCTTATTGGTTGGTTCTTTCTAAAATCTGTTTTCATATAGGGCTGCTATTGCTTATTAGAGATCATACTCTGAGTTTGTTGATTGTTTTGAGCTTAATATAGCTCATAGTATCTGTTTCCATTGAATCTTGGCCATTTGCTTATCTGCCTAGCTTATTGATTATTCATATTGCTTATTGGGCTATTTTTGGCACTTATCTGTGTTTCCGAGTAACCATTGGTCTGAGAATTGTTTCTATAAGCTTATTTAAGTCTGAAAATCATTTGGATAAGTCTTGGTCAACTTTTGGTCAACTGTGCTTATAAATAAGCACTTATATAAGCTGTTTTTAAGCCATTAAGCACTTCCAGTGCTTATTTTTCACTTTTTATATTTTTCTCAAGTTTAGAATATTATTTCAGATTTTCCTTGAAATTTTCATAATTTTCTGAGTTGATTTGCTATTTTTCTTATTTAATTTTCATTTTTAATCAATTTTTAATACATTTTAACTAGTTATAATACCCGCGCACGCGCGAGTTTTTAAAAAAATTTTGAATCATATATTTTTATTTATTAAAAAACAAATAATTTAATCTTTGTTATGTTTGATTTATTATGTTTAATTATAGTTTTTTATTATTAAAGATAATTATTTAAAAATTTTAATCCTATTATTAATTGCACTTTATCTATATTTTTTGTATTTATCTTCTACTTGTGTTATGGATAAATATAAAATGTTACCTAATAAGAAAATAATCTTTTTTTAAATAAAATTATTACTAAATAAGGTATGAATGCATTTTTTTGAAATGAAAAATTCCCAATAGGGGTTTTGTTTTACTATATAAAAGATTACTAAAAAAAATCCACAAAAAAATCAGAAAAAGTTAAGAAAAATCCAAAAATATTTTAGAAATTTATTTTCAGTTATTTTAGAATTTTAGAATTTTATTTCTCATTTTTCTCACCTTATTTACATTTTCTTTTAATTATTAATTAATTAGTATAAATAGTTTTTAATTCATAAAAATTAAATAAAAAGTCAAAAAAAATATTTTTCTTTTTCTTAAAATTTTCTTTTATCATTTTTAACTTTTTTAAAATTATTTCCAAGTCCGTAGGATTAGTGTAGCTTAAAAGTCACGTTTTATTTCGTACGTTACATTTAATAATCGCGTTTGCATTTCCGTTTTTACGTTTTAGACTTTGGTGCATTACTAGCTTGTACTCTTTGCATATTTCATAATTGTTAGTTGATAATTGAATTACTTGATCACTATTTTCTTTTTCACCACTTCTCAATTCACGATTACACGAATCAATATTCTTGATTCCATTCACCTTCACTTGGATACGACTCGGGTGATCCGTATTTCTCGCGGATCATTTCGATACTATACTACTATATTATATAATTGGTTTTCACACGAATCAATTTTTGGCGCCGCTGCCGGGGAAGGCTTGAAGTGAATTTTTGAATATTGTTTTGAAAAATCGTGTTTTGTTAAGTCTTCCTCTATTTTGTATATATATCTCTATAAAAATTGAAAAATTCAAAACACTTTTCCTAAAGTGTTTACAAAATACCACAAAAATAATAAAAGTTACGGCCTCGACTCGACCGAAAGGAAGGGCGTTGTAAACCAAATAAGTCTCACAATATAACGAAAACGTAATTTAGTTGTTTATCGGACTATTTCAATTACTACAACCGAATAAGCGGGAAATACGGATAGCTAAGACATTAAATTGCTAGCTGAAGAGAGATCCATTCTTCTCTCCCGTCCCGTCGCGCGTAGTTTTGAAAGAAACAGTTTTCGATTAACGTTACGTTTTAAGAAAAGAAAAACAAAAGAAATAAAAAGTTTTTGTGAAAAAATATAAAAAACAAAAAGATTTTCTTTTCTATTTTCTTTTTCATTTTGTTTTTGGTGTATGCACACCCGTTCTACTTCTGAGAATCTTACTTCTCCGTTCTCTAACCCCGAGCGGGTTTTACGACATACGAGTCGGGTTCATTTCCTTGACGACGAGGAGATGAACCAAAACGAACAACACAACGGGCCCCCGCCGATTGGTGGTCCGCAGCACAATGTTATCCCGCCGATGGGACAACAACCGGCATTTGAACCGCGTCCGATGGAAGAACAACTCCAATCACCATTCAATGGTGTGAGGAGAGCTATTGTGATTCCGGACATCAATGCCAACTTTGAAATCAATCACGGATTACTCAATTTAATCACAGGTATATCCTTTCACGGGTTTGATAACGAAGACCCCTATGCTCACATCAAAAATTTCACCGACATCGCTGAGACCATTAGAATGAACCAAGTTCCTCACGATGTGGTGAAATTGAAATTATTTCCTTTCTCCTTAAAAGGAGCAGCCCGGACTTGGCTGGAAAAGGAACCGCCCAATTCGATTCACACTTGGAATGATCTTACTTCCAAGTTTGTGAATTATTTCTATCCTCCTTCTAAAACTTCTAATCTACGTTCCCAAATCTTTCGGTTCCAACAAGCTTTTGATGAGTCGTTTAGTGAAGCTTGGGACCGATTCAAAGATTTGATGGAAAAATGTCCGAACCATGGGTTCACACCCCTTCAGCAGATTGACACTTTCTATAATGGGTTAAGTCATGTTGACCAAGACTCACTCAACTCTGCTGCGGGTGGGAACTTGTTGGCTAGAAATACGAATGATGCTTTCATGATAATTGAGAATAAAGCTCGTGTGAGAATGTCTAGAAATAAACCTCAAGCGTCTAATTCTGGTAAAAATAATGATGAAGTGATGAGTATGCTAGTGGCTTTAAATAAGAAAGTTGATGCTATGTCTATTGAAAAACCAAATCATCAAGTCAATGTTGTGAATCAAGGTTGTGTCACTTGTGGTGGTCCACATCCGTATAACGAGTGTCGTCAACCAGAGCATATGCTCAAGAGAACGTGTATGCTGCAAACATGGGTGGCAACGGTTACCCACCTCTTCAAGGAGATCGAAATCTTCTCAGCTACCGTTCAAGCCATTATCTTGGACCACCCGGTTTTCAAAATCAGAGTCATAATAACAATGTGCAAAACCGTACACATCAAGCTAATCAAAATCAAAATCGGAAAAATCAAGGTTTTTAAAACCAAGGTGTAAACCACAATCAGAATTTTCAGGGAAATCAAAACCAAGCCCCGCCTCAAGGGAACAATTTTCAAAATAATGGGAATTTTTAGAATAATCAAGGGAATTTTAATAATGCAAATCTGAATCATGGCAATTTTCAAAACTGTGGGCAAAATTTCAATAATCAAAGTCAAGCTGTTATTCCAAATCCGTCGCCCACGGAAGAGTTGATTAAGCAATTACTTCATAACCAACAAGCTTTTATGACAAAACAAGAAGAAACAACAAGGTTATTAGCTACTTAAATCAATGATCTTAACAAGCGTTCAAATGATCGACCCTCGGGCTCTGGAACTTTGCCTAGCAACAAGATCGCTAACCTGAGGGGCGATGCTAAAGCGATCACGACAAGGAGTGGTGTTTCTTATGATGGACCAACGGCTCCGACTACCTCTTTTTCTCTACCTCCCAAGGTAGTCGCCCGTGAACCCGAGGCGACAACGGATACGGAAATTCCTATTAATAATGGAAGGACCGAAGACATCCAACCTCCGGTGGTCCCGACGTCCAAAGGAAAGGAAAATGTTGTTTATGAAAAAGATATTCCCGTTAAAACAAAGTTGCCATATCCGTCACGTTTAAATGAACAAAAGCACCGCGAGAAAGATAAAAACCAAATGGAAAAATTTTATCAGATTTTTCAAGAATTGCACTTTGATATAAGTCTCGCGGATGCTATACTTTTAATGCCCAAATTTGCTTCGATGCTAAAAGGTCTTTTAAATAATAAGGAAAAGCTTTTTGAAATGTCAAGAACCCAAATGAACGAGAATTGCTCAGCGGTTCTTCTTAAAAAGCTACCCGAAAAGCTTGAAGACCCTGGCAAGTTTCTTATACCGTGCAATTTTCCGGGTATGGTTCAATGCTTCGCCTTGGCCAATCTTGGTGCTAGCATTAACCTAATGCCATTGTCGATTTGGAGAAAGTTGTCTCTCCCTAACTTGACACCGACGCTTATGACCCTCAAGCTTGCCGACCGATCTACGTCTCGTCCAATTGGCATAGCCGAGGATATTTTTGTCAATGTTGGGAAATTCCATTTCCCTGCTGATTTTGTGGTTGATTTCGATGCCGATCCACGGGTTCCTCTCATTCTCGGGAGAGGATTCCTACGGACCGGGCGTGCCTTAATTGATGTATACGACGAGGAGATTACCTTACGTGTTGGAAATGAAGCCGTCACTTTTAACCTTGATCAAACTGCGAGATACTCCTCCGACTACGATGTTGCTTCCGTCAACCGAATCGGTGTTATTGACGAAGCTACGGAGGAGTATTCTCAAGAACTTCTTGGTTTTACCGAAAATGCTTCGAGTGGCAATCCCACTCCTTCTTTTGAACCGATCGTCTCCGATTCTTCCCCTTCCCTCACTCCGTTTGAGGGAAGTGATCTCGCTTGGGAAGAAATTAATGCTTGTCTTTCAAATGAATCATTTTCACCGGAAATTGATAATAATAACTTTGATCCGGAGGGGGATATTTTATTAATTGAGAAATTGTTAAATGAAAACCCGATTGTTTCTCCCTCTCTGATGGACTTAAAAATGGCAGACGTAAAAGAAGTAAAGCCGTCTATTGAGAATCCTCCGGAGCTCGAGCTCAAGGATTTGCCTCCTCATCTCGAATACGCATACTTGGAAATTAATAATAAATTGCCCGTCATAATATCAAAAGGCCTTAAAGATGAGGAGAAGACACGACTCTTAGATGTGCTTCGGAAGCATAAAAGTGCTATTGCTTGGCAAATATCCGACATTAAGGGAATCAACCCTAGATTTTGTACTCATAAGATTCTGCTTGATGATAATCACAAAGCTTTCGTCCAACAACAACGACGGGTTAACCCACTAATCCACGAAGTGATCAAAAAGGAAGTTATTAAACTCCTTGACGCTGGAATGATTTTTTCACACCCCCAAAATCGGGTCCAGCGGAAGCATACATGTAGCTGGGGTGTAACTCAATCGGTATCACAACACAAGTACAAAAAGGGTTTTAGCTTTAATCATTTAGAATAAGATCGTTTAATCAAAAATGTTGAATTTACATCGTTAAAAGTAGTGCGGAAGTAGGCCCTTAAAATAGTTAAAAACGGTCCCCAAATGAATAATCAGAGTCTTCTATGACCATGCCATGCCCTACCCTGCCAAAACCTCCAGTAGCGTGCCATTGGTTAAAACCTGAAAATACATGCTAAAGTGTCAACACGAGGTTGGTGAGTTCATAGAGTCTTGTGAAAAAGAATGTAATGCGTTGAAATAAAGATTTCCCAGCAAAGGCATCGTAAATCCACTCAGTTCCAAGTCCCGCCATAAGAGACTTGTAACCTGTGTGTTTACGACCCACTGCCAAAAGTAATAAGTTTGGTTTGTGTAAACAAAAGTAATAAGATTGGTGCAAAAGCCTCGTAATTCAGTAATAAAGTAGATGCAAAGGCATCGTATTTCAGTAATAAGACTTGATGCAAAGGCATCGTATTTCAGTAATAAGACTTGATGCAAAGGCATCGTATTTCAGTAGTAAGACTTGATGCAAAAGTATCGGGAATTTATCAGTAATTTTGTATGTACAATAGCCCAAGTATAAAGTAAAGTACTAAGATTTCAATAATGAAACCCACATTGGCTCTTAAGCTCATGACCCCGAAGCTAGACGTACTAAAACTTGCCCCAAGTGAGTGTTTACCAGACACTCGTAATATATTAGACATGAAATGCATTCGTAATTCCGTTGGAGCAACCCAAACACGAATGGAGGAGTCACCCTCAATAGATCTATTCACTCACTCTCGCTCGTACTGTAATTAACGGTCCATGAAATAAAGGGGACTTGTCGTGACGTGGTAATAAGACTACTTAAGCAATGTAAGAACTTTATACTTTGGCATTGTACAAAAATAGTTAAAGCAACGTATTCTTCCCCATAAGTAATTCAAATCGTATAACAGCATAAAACAAGTATTGAAGCATGTATCTCCCCCAAAGAGTTTATAAAGTCATTAACAAGTAAAAGTGGGGCTATGACTCACCTGATATGATGGTACCATGAACATGTAATGAGCTGAAAAACAAGGCGCGCACACTAGCCGCAACCTAATATGAATGATGAACGATCTACTTTAGATCATGAAATGATGTTATGAATGTCCATGCACATGTTTCCTATACCACTCTACTCTTTGAAAAATACTTGTTGTTATCAAAAATATACATTTCCAAGACTTAGGAAAAATATGGCTATTAGAAAAATAAAGCTAGTTGCAATATATATACTTATATATATATATATATATATATATATATATATATATATATATATATATATATATATATATATATATATATATATATATATATCGTATGTATCAATGTTCGTGTTGAAATCCTCGGGTTGAAATCCTTGAAATAACGCCTCGTAGTGATAAAATATACTTGTAATAACTAATACTTCATTAGTTATAAAATTGGGTACTTGGTATTATTTCTAGAAATCTAGAGTTACCACGTAGTTTTAGTGTTAATATTTCTAAAAGCTGTCAAAATGAAATGAGTTTTGCCGATATTCAAACGTGAATATCTTTGTCGTTATAAGTCCGTTTTACTTGTTCTTTATATCCACGGTTACATCTTAGTATGTAGTAATATATTTTGGAAAGCTCGGCTCCTCCGTGTTATGTCTAAAGCCTCTTTTTGTCCAACGAAAAACGTCCAACAGCATGTATTTTTCCGGAAAATAGTTTTCGTCAATAAACTTGCAAAAATCATAACTTCTTCGTTATAAACTCTTTTTAATCCGTTCTTTCGCCTACGGATTCGTTTTTGAAAGTATTTTCTAAAAATTTGGCCAAAGTTTCCTTGGTGTTTACTGATTTTCCAGAAATTAACAAAATAGGACAGCATGTTTATAAACTTGTTACAAATCCATTTCCAAGGTTCAAAACTAGTTTCAATCTCAACCAAAACTCTTGCAAACACCACAAAGCTATACTAATCCTACCATACACCTTCTTAGGGTCCCATGGGTTCCTAATCACTAGTAATCATGTTAATTTTACAAAGGAACACCTAACTCAAAATCTAGGGTTTGTATGTTCAAAAAGTTAACAAAAATATTGTGGTATAGCTAACTTGTACATGAAATTAAGCATGAATACCATGAGAGACATATGTTAATTAGATGAAAACATGAAAATAAATTTGATAACTCACTTTGAAATAATAGGTGGTGAGATGATGAGAAACCTTGGATTACTTGTGTTTTTGTGTTATGATTCTTGATTAGGATGATGAAATGAACAACTTTGATGCTTTGTACTTTGGAAAATCATGGATGGATCATGGTGATGGGTTGAGGTCGTGGGTTTCATGGTGATGGGAGGGATGAGATGAACTTTTTGGCTTATGAAATTTCTATGTTATGATTCTTAGATATAAACATGTTTATGTTTTAGAGGTTTATAGTATTATAAGAGCACATGTATGCATGTGGTAAAAATGAAAGTCATGTGGTCTTGAGATGGTCATATGGCCGGTTTTCAATGTGAAAAGAAGTAGCAAAATCAGTTTTGATCACTTAGAAAATGTAGTGTATTATTAGTTGTAGTTTAGTGTAAGTATTAGTTATAATCGGGTACCGGGTTTGCTAGAAATAAATGTTAACGAAGTTAACCGGGACTTAATAAAGTCATAAAAATGTTAAAAATATGTTGGGTACAAGTACTGAGTGTTCGGGTGATTATTGTTTAGTTTTCACGAAAACCGTCGTAATATTCATAAGCTTACGTTATAAATAAAATAAATTTCCAAAATACTGGGTAAATGAATGTTATAACTTTTATGATGATAAAATGGATATAAAAATATGTCGGGACCATCGTGGGAATATTTAGATATATTCGTCGTGTATAAACCGGATGTTAACGTTTATTTATAAATAATTATAAGGAAAACGTTAAATGTATCAAATATACAAATTTGAAAATCCTAAGAGTGGTATAACATGAATATGCTGTTATGATGATATGCAGACTATCTCCAGTCCGTATGCAGTGTCCTTACTGATAATGCATGAATTCGCACCTGAACCAATACGGTTACGCGAATTTCAATACCCGTAAACTAAATTTATGATGAAATGTGTAATGCAAGTGAATAGTGAAAACTTTTCCGGCAATGAATAGTGTTTAGTGAATAGTAAAATTCTCAAATGTTTCTCAGAATGTCAAACTGACACAAAAAATGATGAATAGTAAACTGATGAATAGTGTTTTGATGAATAGTGTTTGATGAATAGTGTTTTTCCAAAGTTCGGGAAATGACCTGAAATGGTGAGTTGTGACAGATTTATCCGATCTCGGATAGTTCATGGGTTAGCCCAATTCATTGTGTTCCAAAGAAGGGCGGAATCACTGTTGTGAAAAACGAAGATAATTAGCTTATACCGACTAGACTTGTGACCGGATGGAGAGTTTGTATCGACTACCGCAAGTTGAATGATGCGACACGTAAAGACCATTTCCCGCTCCCTTTTATGGACCAAATGCTTGAACGGTTAGCGGGAAATGAGTTCTATTGTTTCTTGGATGGCTTTTCTGGGTATTTTCAAATCCCCATTGATCCCCAGGATCAAGAAAAGACCACTTTTACTTGCCCGTATGGAACGTTTGTCTATCAGAGAATGCCCTTTGGCCTATGTAACGCTCCAGGCACGTTTCAACGGTGCATGATGGCTATTTTCTCGGATATGATCGAAAAAACCATGGAAGTGTTCATGGACGACTTCTCCGTCTACGGAAATTCTTTCGACTCTTGCCTCTCCCATTTAGAGAATATGCTGATACGGTGTGAAAACACCAATTTGGTTCTAAATTGGGAGAAGAGCCACTTCATGGTTAAAGAGGGTATAGTCCTCGGCCATAAGATATCCAAATCTGGGATTGAGGTAGATCGTGCAAAAGTCGATGTCATTGCTAAGCTACCTCATCCTACGACCGTCAAAGGAATCCGAAGTTTCCTTGGTCATGCTGGCTTTTACCGACGTTTTATACAAGACTTCTCCAAAATAGCCCGGCCTCTGACCCACCTTTTAGAAAAGGATGTTTTGTTTAACTTCACAAATGAATGCATCGATGCATTTAATGTTTTAAAGAAGAAGTTAACGGAGGCACCAATCTTAGTTGCCCCCGAGTGGAGCTTACCATTTGAGCTAATGTGTGATGCAAGTGATTATGCCATTGGTGCAGTTCTGGGGCAACGTAAGAATAAGTATTTTCAACCGATACACTATGCAAGCAAGACCATGAATGACGCCCAACATCACTACACAACTACCGAAAAGGAAATGTTAGCGGTTGTCTATGCTTTTGAAAAATTTAGGTCTTATTTGCTCCTTAAAAAGTGCATAGTGTATATGGATCATTCGGCCTTAATGTACTTAATGGCAAAGCAAGATGCTAAGCCACGCTTAATACGGTGGGTTCTTTTGCTCCAAGAATTTAATGTTGAAATACGAGACAAAAAAGGAGCTGAGAACCTTGCTGCTGATCACCTTTCACGACTTGAGAACCCCCATCAAAGTGCTCTTGAGAAAAAGGAAATCAACGATGCATTTCCTCTCGAGACACTTGGGAGTGTGTCTAATATTGACCAAAATACCCCATGGTTCACCGATTTTGTGAATTACCATGCGGGGAATTTCATAAGGAAAGGGTTGTCGTCTCAACAAAAGAAGAAATTCTTTAAAGATGTCCAACATTATTTTTGGGACGACCCCTATTTGTTCAAAGTCTGTGCGGATCAAGTGATCCGGCGGTGTGTTCACGGTATGGAAGCCGTTGAAATTCTTATGGCATGCCATAGTGGACCCACGGGGGGACATCATGGTGCCAACTTCACCGCAAAGAAAGTGTTCGATTCCGGCTTCTATTGACCGACAATTTATCGGGATGCCCATGAATTGGTGAAATCATGCGATTCTTGCCAACGTCAAGGGAAAATTTCTCGAAAAGATGAAATGCCACAAAATGCTATTCAAGTTTGTGAAATTTTTGACGTTTGGGGCATCGATTTCATGGGTCCATTCCCGTCATCAAGAGGAAATAAGTATATTCTCGTGGCCGTCGATTATTTGTCCAAATGGGTTGAAGCGAAGGCGCTCCCCACCAATGACGCCCGAGTAGTTGTGAAATTCTTAAAAAGTCTCTCTGCCCGATTTGGTGCACCTCGAGCCATCATAAGTGATCGTGGGACCCATTTTTGCAATGACCAATTCACTAAAGTTATGCTTAAATATGGTGTTACACATCATCTTTCCACGGCTTATCATCCATAAACGAGTGGTCAAGTGGAGGTGTCCAATCGTGGCTTAAAAAGGATATTAGAAAAGATCGTAGGAGAGCACCATGCCTCATGGGCCGATAAGCTAGACGATGCTTTATGGGCTTTCCGGACCGCTTACAAAACACCCATTGGGTGCACTCCATATAAGCTGGTTTACGGGAAAGCTTGTCATTTGCCCATCGAACTTGAGCACAAGGCCTACTGGGCCTTAAAACATGCCAATTTTGACTTAAAAACCGCGGGTGATCACTGAAAAGTTCAATTGAACGAATTAGTCGAACTTCGTGATCAAGCTTACGAGAATTCTTTAATTTATAAAGAGAAAACAAAAAGACTTCATGATGCCAAGATCAAAGACCGCGTTTTCAACGTTGGTGATCAAGTGCTTCTTTTTAACTCTCGTTTGAAGATCTTCTCGGGTAAGCTTAAAACCCATTGGTCTGGACCATTCACCATAACACAAGTATTCCCTTATGGTACCATTGAGTTGGCTCAACCCGATGGTCCCAACTTTAAGGTGAATGGTCACCGTTTGAAACACTATTTCGGAGGGGATGTACCAACCATGGTAGTCCCGGATCTCCAAACTTTCCCCAAGGACGAATGAATTCGGGGATCGAGTCAAGCTACGTGACTCGGTAATCAAAAACAAAGCGCTTCGTGGGAGGCAACCCATGCTTATCCAATTTCATCTTCTTATTTTTCTTATTTCTAATAAATAACGTGAGGAGGGGGTACCTCTTCCAATCTTTTGTTTCGTGGTTGTTTGTGTATGATTGTCCAGGATTGTCCCCGATTTATGATGACTCTCGTGCTCGTGGTTTTGTCTTTCTCTCCACTCGAGTCTCATTCATCGATGCTTTTGGAAATCCAATATCCGTAAATCTTATCGACTAACGTTTTCTTTGGCATAATTAATAAACGGCCTAGATTTATGTTAGGATTACCTTTACCCATTAAAACATTGAGGACAATGTTCAATTCTAGTCCGGGGGAGGGTGAATCTTCAATTCGATTTGACCTTGCATTTTTCACCATATCGTGTACTCTTGCAACTCCCTTTTTCCACAAAAAAATGAAAAAATTGAAAAATTTCAAAAATTTTGAAGAAAAATGAATGAAAAAGTCATGAAAAAGCATAAAAAAATGAGAAAAAGTTAAAAAAGTTATGCAAAAATATAATAAAAGTTTGAATAAGTGATTTGACACCTTGTTGACTTTCTTGCTGGCGAGAGTAGGAATAAATATTTTGACTTGATCGGGCGTGTTGAGCCCTAGCTTGTTCCCTTAACCAATGATAATCATAAAAGTTTTTGCTAGCCTTGTACACAAGGAGCTACTCTTTTGTTGGCTCCCGTACTTGACTTTATACATGCACGACTTGAAAAGCTTTCGCTAGTCACTTACACTAGGAGCTACAAAACGAGAATTCTTTCCAAGAGTTTGCAAGCTCCCGTATTTGACTTTATATATGCGTGGCTGATTATCGGCTAAGCATCTGCTAATCTCATTATTTGAGGTCTTAAATTTGCAGAGAACGAGAAATGATAGAGTTTATTTACAAGTTTAATGCTAAATGTGGAGTAGTGGTTCTCTTTAGAGCTCATAAGAGGTACTCGTGGCTTTTTACTCCCATCAGATACGTCACCAATATATAATAGATGTTCTAGGTTAATTAGTGGTATTTCGGTTTGAATAATATTTAGTTATTTGTTTTCTTAAGAGAATTTTTGCTTTAGAAGTTGGGTACATATCAAGGAACATCAAAAATAAGAGCAAAAAGTGAAAAAAAGCAAAAGTCAAAAGTTGATTATCTATGTGGTTTTGGAGCTACCCGATAAGCTTCCATTGATGTTATGAGAAAAGTCAAGAAAGAAAAAAAAAAGTGAAAAATATGAGAAAGTATGAAAAAAGTGAAAAAAGTGAAAAATGAAAAAAAAAAAGTGAAAGTTGAAAGTTATATGAATAAGAGCTTATGTATAAATAAGTTGTTAGCGCGTGAGGTGCATGTGAATGATTCTTAATTAAACACATGAGGTGCACGTGTAGTACTCCGCAACTTATATTTATGATGTTGTATGTACCCAAAATTCTTTGATGTGGACCGAATTTCTATTGCAGTGGTTCTTAAGAGAAAATGAATAACTACTTATCGTTTTAACTTAGGTGTCACTATCGGACTAAAAATTATTGAAACGAGAAAATATGAAGCGATTCATTTCTCAACAAAGTAAAATATTGAGATACAAAAACCTAGGACATGGGAGTAAGAAGTTTCCACGAGTAACTTTTATGAGTAGTGTTAGCATTAAATTTGTAGACAAGCTGTGATCTTGTTTTTTACGCTTAGTTTGGGAGCTCGTGAAAAATCAAGGATGACGATTTTTATCCGTATGGTCACTTTTCCATGAGAAGTGTTTCTACTCGTAGACCCTAAAAATTATTGCAAAAATAATGAAAGTTCAACAAACCGTCACAAGTATGAAAAGTCCAAAAATAGTAATGAAAGTAGAATAAAGGAAAATAATTGGAAAACGGAGCGTTCGCGGGAGTAAATGATTTTATAACTTCTTTTGAACCTCCTTGCTACTTTACAAACTTAGTAGAAAGAGTTATGAAATTATTTATCTCGTGAGCGTGAATTGATCACATTGCGTGAGGACACGGCAATACTTTAGTCCGGGGGATTTTGGTGAGTGCTTATTCACTCACCTTTTCTGAGCTAAAATAGGACCAAATAAACCAAAAACTAACCAAAATTGCCAAAGAATGTATGATTTTGTGTTTGTGAATGTGCAGGAACGGATATTTAAGAAAAGGACGAAAAATCACGAGAAAATGACAAAACGAGCACGAGATTTGGAAAAGTGTCAATAGCCGGAGCCGGGGAAGCTTAGTGGTCAAAGTCAAAGCTCATATAGTCATAAGGAGTCTTCAAAGTTTCAGAAATTACAAGAATGGTCCTTGGTCATAAGTTTGAAGAAATTACACATATGGTCCTTCGACTTCCATGATTGTCATTTTTGGTCCTTATGAAGATATTTTGGAGATATGGCAAAGGAAGCCCCTCATCATTCAAGAAATATCACAAATAGTCCTTGGATACTAGTATTGAAGATTGGCAGCTATGGTCCTCACATTTTCAGAATATACACTTTTGGTCCCTTGGTTGATATTCCTACTACAACCGGATCCACATTATCATTACCCACTAAACCCCAAGCCTAAAATAATATAAGCCCAACACCCCAACCTTAAAACCCGGTCCACCAACCTTTATTATTATCCGGTCAAAACCCGACCCACCCACACAATCAAACAAATAATAAAATAACCAAAGGGCGCGTTTTACTGTTCCCCCTTCATCCCCACAAAAAATTACCCTGCCACCAATCACTTTCACCCAAGATTCCTAGTACGAGGATAGACCTTCTAGAAAACATCTGACACGTTGTCAGATGTTGTCATAATCCTTCCACCGTGGCAAATTGAAGCTCACTGATTGGTTCCTCCTACGTGGAAATGAGGATAAGGCTCTATCAACGGATAAGTTTTGGTGGGATGTCGACATTGAGATAAGAATTGATGATATGTGGCCACAATTGAGCTTCTGGATCCTTCTGTAACTCTAGGCTCCTCACCTTGGGCTCTCCTATATAAACCCCCCCCCCTTGTATACGTTTCGAGTGTGTAGTTTTTTATGTAATAAAATGCTGCCATTTGTATTTCTCAGAGTGTAATTCAAGTTTTTATTAATAAAAGTTCTTAGTTTCATGTTTTAATTTTCTGTCTTAATACAATAATTTAAATTCAGTTTTAGTTTAAAAGTTTCTTATCCAAGCTTATTACTTTATGTTTCTTTAAGTATCTCTTTTACTCAATTTCATAGTTTTTTTTACAAGTTATTCTCTTTGTCTCTATTCAAAATCTTCATAAAAACTCAAAAAAAAATAAGAAAATCTGAAAAATACAAAAAGATGTTTACTTTTTTTAATTTCTGTTTCATTTAGCTTCTCAGAAGCTTGTTTTAGCTTTAAAATAATTACTCACTTATTTCTATACTCAAAATTATAAAAATAAAAAAAAATAATAAAAACAAAAATAAAAAAAGAAAAATATAAAAACACAAAAATATGTTCTTATTTGTTTCTTAAATCCATTTTTAGTAGTTCATAGTTGTTTGTGTAAGCTTATTCATGCTTATATAGCTTGTAGTAAGTTTGGTTGGTTTCCTGTCTTAAAAACTCAAAAATCACAAAAGGTCAACGAAAGTCAACTGCTCAGCTTATTCAAATAAGCTGAGCTTATTGGTGGTTAAAGGCAACCATAAGGTGTTCCATGGTCTGTCTTAAAGGAAGGCTAGCTTAGTGAGACCCCTCTGTTCTTGCTGAGGGGTTTTGGGCTTGTAAGTTCCATTTTTTATATTTCATCTCTATAGCTTATTGGTAAAGTAGCTTAGATCTGAATTAGTGGATTGCTTATAGCTTATTATTGCTTGATATTGCTTGTTGTTTGCTGTTTTATCAAATTTGATAGTAGTGGTTGATATTCACTGTTTCTTCATCATCATTTATAATACATTTGTGATCATTTGTTTCTGAGTAATATCACATATAGATCTGTTTTTCTGAGTTAGTAAGTGTACATGGATCATAGTAAGTTCATAAGTATTGATTTGGATTCAGTTTGATGGATCTGTGGTGAAATCTTAGGGTAGACAGTCCATAAGAGGGTGTTTGGTTTATTGAGGTTTGCTGATATAGGGACTGTTTCAGGGTGTATGCTTGGTTAAAATCTGTCACATAAGATAGTAGTAATCTAAATCAATCATAAAAACTAGTAGTCATTAGTTAAAAGTCAAATTTACTTGCTAAATCTCATAACAGGTAGTACTAAGTAGTTTTAGGTTGCATATCTCGTTTAGTAGTTGCATAAGTGTTAGATATAGCTTATTTCAATCTCATAATAGTTTATTATCATCTCAGTAATCATATTAGTGTAATCAAAATCCATTTAAGTCAACTTTTTGTTTCATAGAAAAGTCAAAAATAGTTTCATACTCAGATTTTGGTCCAAATTTTGTGAGCTTGTGTAGCCTTCATTATTAATTGGAAATCATTTTGGAAAGTTGTTTTGGAAGGCCTAGTACTCAGAGAATAAATTTCAAAAAGAAAATCTCATTTTGGAACTCATTTGCTTATCTGAAAAGCTGTTTGATATTGACTGAGTTAGGCTAAAAGTGCCCTGCACCACAGGGTTGGATCAGTCTTCTTGGGTACTTGTAGGGTAGTAGATTGAATCTAGGATCTGTTTTCAAGGTATTTTTGTGTTCTCAGATTGGTAGTAGAGGTTTTGCCCCCATAAGCTTGCACTCATTAGCTTATTTCCACTGCTTTTCAGTATCATCTTATTGGTTGGTTCTTTCTAAAATATGTTTTCATATAGGGCTGCTATTGCTTATTAGAGATCATACTCTGAGTTTGTTGATTGTTTTGAGCTTAATATAGCTCATAGTATCTGTTTCCATTGAATCTTGGCCATTTGCTTATCTGCCTAGCTTATTGCTTATTCATATTGCTTATTGGGCTGTTTTTGGCACTTATCTGTGTTTCCGAGTAACCATTGGTTTGAGAATTGTTTCTATAAGCTTATTTAAGTCTGAAAATCATTTGGATAAGTTTTGGTCAACTTTTGGTCAATTGTGCTTATACATAAGCACTTATATAAGCTGTTTTTAAGCCATTAAGCACTTCCAGTGCTTATTTTTCACTTTTTATATTTTTCTCAAGTTTAGAATAATATTTTAGATTTTCCCTGAAATTTTCATAATTTTCTGAGTTGATTTGCTATTTTTCTTATTTAATTTTCATTTTTAATCAATTTTTAATACATTTTAATTACTAAAAAAAAAATCCACAAAAGAATCAGAAAAAGTTAAGAAAAATACAAAAATATTTTAGAAATTTATTTTCAGTTATTTTAGAATTTTAGAATTTTATTTCTCATTTTTCTCACCTTATTTACATTTTCTTTTAATTATTAATTAATTAGTATAAATAGTTTTTAATTCATAAAAATTAAATAAAAAGTCAAAAAAAATATATTTTTCTTTTTCTTAAAATTTTCTTTTATCATTTTTAACTTTTTAAAATTATTTCCAAGTCCGTAGGATTAGTGTAGCTTAAAAGTCACGTTTTATTTCGTACGTTACATTTAATAATCGCGTTTGCATTTCCGTTTTTACGTTTTAGACTTTGGTGCATTACTAGCTTGTACTCTTTGCATATTTCATAATTGTTTGTTGATAATTGAATTACTTGATCACTATTTTCTTTTTCACCACTTCTCAATTCACGATTACACGAATCAATATTCTTGATTCCATTCACATTCACATTCACTTGGATACGACTCGGGTGATCCGTATTTCTCGCGGATCATTTCGATACTATACTACTATATTATATAATTGGTTTTCACACGAATCAGCGTCCCTCGGTGCATATGTTCAAATGCTTGGAGTTCTTGACGAAGCTTCAAAAGTCCGATGTTATGGAGCTTTTGGATTTGAAGAAGAAGATGGCAGAAGCGAAGCTCAAGCTCTTCAACAAGCATGCATTTGTCAAGGGACTTTAGAGTTTCTTTCATGGTCATCTTTGTTTTGATTGTTCCTTTTATGTTTCCATCCTTTTTATGAATGTTATGTTTGAACTTTAATGATATATTATGATTTTGTTATGTTTCTGTCATCTATGTTTTGTTGTGTTGATTTATTATGTTTTGCTTGTCAACCATTGGGTATTTTTGCAAAAGTCAACCATAATGTTAGTTGCAAAAGTCAAAATTGATTGTCAAATTGGGTAATTTTGGGTATTTTTGTGCCTGCACATTATTTTTGTGCCTTCTTTTTAGATCCATTTTGGGCAATTCTGGGTATTTTGGTGCATGTACAATCATGTGCAAAAGTCAAACATGATTGTCAAAATGGGCAAGTCTGGGTCCTATGTAAATATAACTACTACGAATTACCATTCATTTACCATTTACAACCATACCATTTACCATTCATCAAAAGATCGGGACCAAAAGGATGGGGTACATAAACCACTAAAACTAACACATCAACAAACAAACTACACTAATTGCCACAAAATGGCCAGACACCTTCCTCAAAACAAACATCCTCCAACAACGATGACACAAACCCATTCTCATCACCGGCATCATCCACATGTAGAGGCGGCGGCAGGCCCTGGGTAGGCGGCAGCAGGCTCTGGGGAGGTGGCATCACACTCTGGTAGTCCTGGTACTCTGGCTGATCAAACGTGGTAACATAAGCCGAAGTGATGGTGGGGTTCATGGGGTTTTTCCTTTTTCTGTTTTTCCGGCTACCACCTCCAACAGGGATGTCCCGGAGCACGCCGTCATAGGTCCAGTGCCTGCGGCAGCTACGACAAAAGTGACGCGGCTGCGATGTGTTGTAGTTGTTGTAGTAGCAGAACTTTGTGTTTTCTGAATGACAACGTTGACATGGCCGTTGTTGTTGGGGTTGTGTCAGAGTTGTTGTGGTCACCAACGTTGAAGTTTCTTGGTGTGTGTTGGTGGTGGTCGTTGTCGTTATGGTGGTGGTTATGATGGCTGTGTTTTCTGACATTTGCGGTGATTACATTCTTGTTGTGATTCTGCTATGATCAACTCGAGTCGTGGTGGAGAAGATATGGGTTGTAGGGGGTTTATGGGGGTAGAGGTTTGATTTTACTTTGCAAATTTAGCCATTGAGGTCTAATCACATTGATACCAAGCACAGAGGTGATTATGGCGGAAAATTTAATAAGTATGAACAGTAAAATGACGATACTACCCTCAACTACGTGGCACTTAACGGGAAAATTAACAGAAAAGGCCTCTCGGTGGCGATTTTGCGAAAATGTGGAACGTTGATGTCTTTTTTGCGTTACTTTTTGTCTCGGTCCCGTTTTTGCAAATTCGTGGAACATTAAGGACCATTTTTGCAATTTACCCTAAAAATAATCTCTTTTTATAATCTTCAGCACTAGCACCATTTCCAGCACCATCTCTAGTTCCCGCAACAGTTACTTTCGCCAAATATACCCTAAGAGGCCTAAGGTGTTATTTATGTTAAGGATACATCATTTTCACATTCATTGTTCACTCATTCATTAAACTGTTAGTCTATTTGTTGTGTTAAAATTCAAGCGTAAATTTGTGAATATTGGTTGTTGATATAAACTATTTGTAAATATTAATTTGAATTTTACCACTAATTAAGGAAATAAGACTTTGTAACAAAACTTCTCATGTAAGCTTCATAAAATTCGGGCCAGCCTCAAGATATACGGCCCATCCTTATCAAGTGCTTGTACCAAACTTTTTGGAAAGCTTTCAAAGTTTATTCATACCAACATAAGAGTATATGACACAATATCATTCAAAAAAACCCCTTCATCAGCATCATAAAATCACCACATATTTTCAGCTTCGATTCTTTAGGATTTTAATCATAGATAAGATTTTATTTTTTCATCTTTTCTGTGTGATTCTCAAATTCTTGTGAATGTATCAACTCAATTATGAATTTTTTGGTGCATGTTTGTCAACTTTATGCCATTTTTTATTTGATTTTGAATGTGATATCAACATTTTAATATCGTTTATGTCAATTCTTATGGTGCGGTTACGATCAAGTATTCGGTGGTATTGAGATTCCAATTCACAGGTTTCAGATTCGCCAATTCCTTTACTCCACTCTTTTGTTTTTTGTTTTTTCAATTATGTTTGTTTAATGCTGAGACTGATTAATTATTTGTTTTTTCAATTGTGTTATTTTTTTTCATTGCAGGCATGGTATGTGGGAAACTAGAACGAGTTAAAACCTCTAAAATCAATTAATTGTGTGCCCATAACATGTTTCAGGATTCATTAGCATCTGAACTCTTGACATTTATCATTGGTAGTAAACATATATGGCTATCTTGAATCATATTTTATCGTGCTTATCATGTACGATTGTACCCTTCGTCGTATCTTTTCTTTAGATGTGTATCATATGTTTCTTTCTTATCCACTTTTTCTTTCTGGTTTAGATATTAAGAACCTGGCTGCTTGTGACGAAGGTGCACTTTTATTGTGAATGTTGTTCGACCAAGTTAATCAGAACGATTTGGTAGGTTCTTTTGAGATTAGCACCTTAGCTTCTGGATTCATTCAAACTTAAATGTTTTGATGCACCCAAATCGTTTAATAACATGGCATTTTTAAAGGCGATATTGTCTAAAAGAAAGCCTGATTCTAAATAATATATGCAAAATTTTTTGAGAAATGCCATAAGTCAAATACTACCTGAGTACCTGCACTACTCACTAATTTCATTGGTAAAAAAATGTTGTTGACCATGTCTTCCAGGATGTGGTAACACGTGCTTCATCAATACCTATTGCAACAACTTATAATACAACACCCCCTTCTGATTCTGTGGAACAACCATCAGTTTCATCTTCTCGATTAGCTAAAAGAGAACTTTCCACACATCATTTTTATTGTGTTATGTTTTATGTATAAACGTTACATAAAATACTTAATCATAATATCACACCTATAACTATTTGCCGCTAGAAAATCAGTTGCTATGCACGGGTACTCGTCTAGTAGAAATAAATGTTTACATAATAAATAAATGTTGCATAAAATACACTACAATACGCTACGAACTACGATACGGAAATAAAAACATACGAACTAAAATACACTACGATATGAAATACATAAACCTAATTTAATCTCCTCGCATGCAGAATCATACGAAGGAGACCTATACCCAGGAAATTCCTCAATAAACGTCGCCCGTTCTATTTCTTCTTTCTTGAGTTTCTCATCGTACTCTTGTTGAATCCTTGCTTGTTCTGCTTCAAATTCTCTAAAAGCCTCTTCGCCATACATAATTTCATAATGATATTTTTTAGTTAAACCATGTTCATAACCCGAAAATGGGGGAGACTGTTGTTGCTCAACAAATCTAGGTGCATCAGATGAAGTAGATGCACCTAGCCCAAGTTGAGTCAATTGTTGTGATACAGAACTAACCTCTTTGTTTATCTCATAGCTCCACCGGATTTTGTTGCTGATGTTGGATTATATCTATGTAACACAACCCCACAACGTGTCACTAATAACCTCATCTTTCTTGGCTTCCTCGTTCAAAAATTTGTCAATCATAGCTTATCTTTCCGAATAAATGTCTGTACATTCCGCGTAGCGTTGTCTCATACGTTCTTTTTTTTTCGCTTTTACAAAATGAAATTGATTGATAACGTCAATAATAGCCTTTTGACGATCAGCATCTTCTTTATCGCAATGTTTTTTAATAAACACTTGCATTTCTTTGACGGACGACAAGCCATAAGGGGCGTTTGTGCATTTTTTTTATTAATAGTGTATGGAAAGTGTGTGAAACTGGCTTGTAAATGTTGGTATTTATAGAGACTTTTGAATTCTAATTTAAACTAGCCGTTAAAGGGGTGTTTTGAAATTTAGTTTTTTTTTCTTTTTTTTCTCTCTTTTTTAACCTAAACTAGCCGTTTAAGAACCAAAGGGGTGTTTGGATTTTTTTATTTTATTATTTTTTATTTTTTTTTGAAATAAGCCTTAACGCAGCGTTAACTCCTTAACTTGGCTTTTAACGCAAGACCATGGTATGATAACGCAGCCTTAACGCAGCCAGCGTTAAGGCTTAACTCACCTCCTACGTGATTACACCGAGTGCTCTTAGGGGAAAGATACCCGGGGTTTATTTTTTATTTTTATGGTTTATGGAGTTTGGCTTTTTTATTTTTTATTTTGGCCCAAAATCATTAGACTAATAAATTTGAATTTTAAAGACACGTGTTTTTTCATTTAAATATTTTAATAAGAAAAATAATGCTAATTAAATTATTTTTTTTATAAAACTTACTTATTGCTAAATAGGTGGATTCGATTAACCAATGAGATGACTCAATTTTACAATCGAGCCTTCTCATTGGTCAATTGCATTTTTTAACTGAGAAAAAATCGAACCAGATTTAAAGTTTTTTTTAAAAGCTCCCCAAACATAGATGTGTCATAATCGCGAATAAAAAACTCTTTGGTGGAACCAGGTGTGTTTTTTAAATCTTTCGTGTCGAGGAAATGTTCTTCTCATAAACGTGTTTTCCAAATATAAGAAGCACTTTCTATAAAGTTTTAAAAACGATAGTTATCTTCTTTTTTTCTTTATATCTTCTCTATATTTGAATTGCGTTATCTACTAGCTAGGATACAGATGCGAACCCCTAATTCTGAGCCTATATATAGTCGCCTTTTGGGGCTGCTCATCGTTCATCATTCTTCTAATCTTTGTCTCTTTGTTTTTTTATCGCACTATAAACCATGATAATCACCGCACTCTCATATATCAGTGCCACGAATGGTAAGTGCATCATGAAGGTAAAAGTCATTTCTATATGGAACCAGTATTACGGTGCTTCTTAGCGATCTAAAGTTGCTGGTATTGATATGATTCTAATCGACGAGCATGTCTAAATATTTGTTTGTAACTAAATCCTTAGTTGTGAAGCATATGCATGTTATAAAATATTTATCTTTATAATATTTCTTTGCTTAACAGGGTACCAAGATCCATTCAACAATTGGTAATTTAGTGGTTTCTGATTTCGATAACCTCATTCACCAAGATGATTATCACGTCATATCCAACTTTAATGTTAAGAAAACACAGACATGCTTAAACTAGCTTCTCATGCATGCAAAATCCATATAAAAAAATAAAATAAAATAAAATAAAAAACACACTAACGTGCGACGATGTTCCGATTTTGCCAATATACAAGAGTCGCTGAATTTTTTGTCTTTTGAGCGTTAATGTGGAATGACTACGACAACAAGTGTGATGAGCTTGGTCATATAGACATCCTTTTGATGTTGGGAAAAGTGAAATATTGGGATAGTGAGTTTTATGAATGTGTATTAAAATTTTAACCACTAAAGTCAGTTATGTTTATTAAAGGTGTTAGTTGCTTTAATTTTGTTTGTCACTTACACATCACAGACAACCCGGAAATTCATAACGCTTTATTCGGTACAAGAATATTTATAAACAGAGATATACCACAATTAGTGGCTTTTCGGAAAAGGTATTTACATTGACGTAGTACTATAAGTGTCTTAATATGGAACAAAATACTTATAATTTATAGCAAGAGTTATTTATACATCCCACAACTATGAAGCGCAAGAGGGATATAATGCAAATGAATTCAGGATTGAAGATTATTCTCATGACAGACGTGATGTTACGCATGCGGAATTCATGCAAGGTTCTGTAAAGAGATTGGTTTATTGTTTACTTAGGGTGTGTTTGTTTTTGCAAAATATGTCTGAATCGCATCTGAGTCTGACTGGTCAGACGCGGTCAGACCTTTTTGTTGTTTGTTTTTCTTTTGCGAGTCAGACATGGTCAGATGTATATGGTCTGACCGAGTCAGAGTTGATGTGCATGTCTGACTTTGTCATAACCCTTCAAACCCCTTCACCTTTTCACATTTCATGAACCATTCTCTAATAAAAATGGTGTCATTTTTGTTATAAAAATGGTGTTGCAGGTTACAGAGACAAAAGAGGAAGAAATGAGAAAATGAAAGAGTTGAGAAGAAGATATGCTTTATTGGGTACCACAAGTACTTTTAAAATATAATAGTACAAATATATTAAAATATAATAGTACTAGTTTACAGAGCATTCATCTATCCGATTATTCTTTAAAACTCTTTGAAACTGTGAAATATTATCAATCCCAACACATTTATTAATAATTTATACTTAACAAAATAAATTTAAAATCATTCAGACAATTATAAAAAACAAACAACGCTATTTCATTCAGATTTAGACTTTATACCCGTCTCTTATCAGTAAGATGTGGTAGTCAGATTCAGACCCAAAACATCTTAATGAGACAAACACACCCTTAATGAACTGGATCTGTAACGTTTTGAAACCTTAATGACTGAACTTGTCAACAGAAAAGTTCAGTGACTAAATGTAAAAGTCTCGACAAACTATAATGACCATTTATGTAATTTACTTTTTTTGTGTGACTATTTCCGTCCTATGGCTACATGAATATATAATAAATGTGACATTTGTAATGATTTAGTCACATAACTGGTGTTGTTTTTTTTGGAGTTAGTCACATAAAATTAAGCAAAAAGTGGCTAAAAGTGTTAATAAGTGTGACCATATGTTGTTTAAAATAAAGAAATGTGTATTTTGTGTGACTATTGTTCATCCAATGGTCACCTGAATTTTTAGTTTGTGTGGCATTTTGTAATATTTAGTCACACAAAACATGTTTGTTTTTGGTATTTAGTCACACACAATTAAGCAAAAAGTGACCAAAAATGTTAATAAGTGTGACCATATGATGTTTAAGGTGAAGAAATGTATATTTTGCGTGACTATTGATCATCCAATTGGCACATGAATTTTTTTTGTGGCCTTTTGTAATATTTAGTCACAGAACGAATTAAGCAAACAGTGACCAAAAGTATTAATAATAACTGTGACTATATGCATCTTTTAGTCACTTTTAAGAAATCAATATATATCAAAAGAAATTCAAATATATATCAAAACAAATTCAAATACAATAAAAATGGAATGTATATAAGCAGTACTAACTATATGAACCAACAGTACTAACTTACAACTAACAGCTGTAACTATATCAACCCATCTGTCTTGAAACCTCCTGATGCTTGGTGGACCCTTAATGGTGTATGCTGCACTGAAACTATGATGGATGCTAAGTTGCTACACTGCAATCCTTCAACAGCGATATTACATAACTGAACCAATAGAAACATGCCAAACATTTGATATCTGCATTATATAACATTCAAGAAGTTAATAAACCATATATTTACCAAAGCATAGATCAAGATGTTCAGACAATATATGTAAAACATCATCTAAGACAGGTCATCTTCTCCTGTTCAATAAAGAAGCAAAATGTGTTTAACCAAAGCCCGCTAATTCTGGATTTCAATATTTCAATCATGACATTCACAAGTCAGTTTCAAACCAGTACCTTCAATCCTAACAAATATCAATTTTGAAAAGAAAACACATATAGAGCAACTATGGTAATATTGTAGCTGATATTTACCGGGTTAAAAATCACTTAGGTGTCAATGTGTCATATTCTTAGTTTCATACCTGCTATAGCAAAAGAGCTACCCCGTTAAACGTAACTTACCTATGTACCCATACTTAAATGTCCAAAGATGTAAGTGAGAGAAAAATAATACCATTTTATCTGTGTTGAAGCAGATTGTCTAGCATGATCCTCGTGTAAGCTCTCAAGATTCTTGGCCTGAGATTTTGTTGTTTCCAGAATCACAGATACCACCCCTCCTTTATCTTGTTCTGATGTACCTATATAGAGTATACATAGAAAACAGAACATTACTAGTCTCTAATAGTTGTCAAGTGGAAATTACAAAGGTTTAACTTTCAGGTGTTCTAGTTCTAGGACACAGATAAATAACACGAGCAACAACTATATAACCAAAGAGACTGATGTATGTCAAAGTTATTCAATGAAGCAGATCTTGACTCCTTGCTCCCGAGTTGTATTGCAAGGATCGAATAGTGTCTCCTGCCTTTCCGATAAGAGCACCAAGCTGCATCAAGTAACAAGCTTTACAACTCTTCCCGCCTTCTAGAATGTAAAGTATTATGAAACAAGTAGGTATCACAATAAACTTGAAGACGTGAAACGTAAGTTTTAGAAGTAAACCTTATCACAATTATGTTTCCATCTTTATCAAGGTGTCTGCTGGCCAAACAAAAAACACTTCCATGATTAGACCAACAGCTTTTGCATTTTCAAAACCATAAGCAATATACAATATGAACATCTATATAGAGTATAAGAGATCCAATTCACGCAGCTTTTTTCACTGAATTTACCAGAACAAAGCAAATACAAAGAAAAAAAGATACACTAAACATTAAAGATAGCTAATCAGAAATTACCAAGTGCACCAGCCAACTCAAGAAAGAGCTCATTCAAATGCTCACGTTTCAATTTCTCCCTTTCAGCCTTGTGAATTCATTTAGGAACTTTACCAGGACTCTTCTTGCTAGGCTGCAAGCTGCACCAAGAACATTTGATATTAGCAAATAAATAAATATAGTGTCTCACTTCAAGCTTGATATTAGATAAATACTAGAGTTAATACAGGCTATATGACTATTAGAGGTTTAATCTAGACTCCATCTATTGGTTGCCGTAAATAATTAGTATTCAGTATAGGCTAGCAGGAGTTGGAGTTACAATAAATTTCTGGTGTTTAAGATCCCCACTAATTTTAGTGACGCCGATTCATCAGTAATGCTTTCAGAGATACTTAACTCCTACGCATATAATTAAGTAGCCATAAATAATCCAAGCATTACAGAAAAGCTTAATGCAAAGGCAGCAGCTAAAGCAGCCGTAAGCCAGAATTTGTATAGCACTCTTCATGACCAACAACGATGTCATAAATTTACCCATCAAACTCGGTTCTTAACTACGCATAAAAGTCCATGAACCGCTAAGAGACAAAATTTACCAAACCAAACACTAAATAACAAACATATCAATTATGGAAGAGTTATGCTTCAAAAAATCCCAGTGGGATAAAGATGAGGATTTGACAAAAACATATTTTAAAATGATGACAATATCCAAAAACATGTATGCATCTAGAAACCAAATTTTAAGTTTTTACATGAAACCAAAACGTAGTGAGAACAACAGAAAACATACCTTCTTTTATACACACGTTGAAATCAAATTGGTACTTTGCCAAGAAATCAACCGAGGAAGTCTTACACAGGAACTCATAAGACGTGTCACCACCTCCAATTTCTTGCCGTGGAAATATATAAAAGTTGTGCCTGCCACAAAAGACAATATCAGACTAAATACCATAGCTGCAAAAACTAAATTGTTCTAACAGTCCATAATGCCATTTAAACTATCAAATTAAGCATGACAACATATGATTCCTATTAACCATTTATTAGCTATCTAGTCCTTCATATTACAGTTATACAAGCATAAGCTTCACTAGGCCAACATAATACTTTCTAGTTTCTACCAGTGTGGCAAAACTCAGATTACAAAGCCGAGTAATTGCTGATTACCGACTACAAGGTATGTGACAGAGGCAAGTTGAGCTCCAAAAACTCGATCAAACTCGGTCTTTAAGTATTTGAAGAAAATGTGTTAAATGTTTCCAAACCTTTTTTTTTTTATTATCCTATAAACATGGCATACATATAATTTGAAATTTTATTTATAAAAATTCCAATCCTAGTACTGCCTACCAAGGCCGATTACTCACTACAAATCCTAATGTAAACAACCCCAAGTTATATGGGTGTTTTAGTGGGTCCTAGTTTTCGGTGTTGCCATTACGTGTAAAAATACCTTTTAACAAATTCACAGTTACTGCCGCCTAGTGCTATGCTGATGTTGCAACAGAATACACATTTCTCATTTTCAAATCAAATTACTACATTCTAAAACTACGAGGAATGTAAATGTATAGAAAGATACTAACGGGTGCGCAACAAATGACTTCTTAACCGAATCCCATCGAAACGGACAAACGCCAAACTAAACAACAGCAAATTTCTCAGCAGAGTCTTTGACTTTCAAATACCGCACATCAAATCTATCAAACTCTAACATCTCCCTCCACGGTGCACTCGTAACTCCCGTTATTTCCAAATCAATCGCCACAAAATCCGAGTCCCTAACAAGAATATACATTCAGCAATTGGTCCCATTTATCTATTATAAATGTAGATCACGCCAACAAAGTGAAAAAACTTAATAAATCATAAGTCTAAAAATATTTACCGCCTTCCCGGGTTGAGTAGCTCAGGCTGCAAGAAATGCGGCGATACTATCTGTGGTCCCCGTACACACAACACAGCCATCAGGAAAACCTGTGCAAAAATTTAGGACAACATCAAACAACATGTAATCTACTTATCCAAAAAAGTATTTTACTTAGTTTATTGAGGTCATTTAAAGTAAATTTCGAGCATTTAAAATTTACCAAATTTTGCTCTTATCAACAATCTTGTTGCATAACCCAAATAACTCCAACTTCACATCATCATAAACTAACAAAAACTAGACATAAACAACCTAAAAAAAGTAGTACCTCAACAATATTGCCCAAATAAGTCAACTGCTTATTCAATTTAATCTTCTCTTGATTCTCTTTAATCTTCTCCATAAAGGAATCCGATTCCAAATTCGTTCTTTGCAACTCCTCCAGTATTTATAAACACCCATCCAATCAAATTCAAAAAAAACCCATTATAAAAAAACAAATGGATATTTAAAAAGTAATTACTTTATGATTGATGTGTCTTCTGCCATTGGTGTCACCATTGTTTTTGTGATACCTGTAATACACAAAGAACTATAAATGCACTAAAAACTAGTATACAAAATCGATAACAAATAGTATTCCAACATTAATTTCTCATCCAACCTTTAATAATAGAACCCTACCTTCAGGTTCCAATAATCAAAGAACCAACAAAGATTCATGAAAGTGCTAAAATTGGTGATGAGATCGAAGAATAAACACATTAAAGTACATGATTCGTATGATGAATAGACACGGAATCCCATTTGGAGTATAAACACTCTGGATCTGAATCAGTGATAGGTGGTAAGAGCAGAGTGGGTGTCAGTGTGCGAGTGCTTGTACAGTGGAGGTGGTGTACACTGGTGTGATTTTGTTTAGAGAAGAAGGTGCAGTGGTGGGTCTAATGAGAAGATGATAAATGATGTAGCTAGGGTTTCAGTCAATTGGTTTAAAAGATAAGAGGGAAAAACCCCGCTTAATAACTTTGGGGAAAAAGGGAGTGGGAATTCAATTTTTGGGGAAAACTTTGGATGGAATGGCTAAGTTATGAATATTTTAGTGTGACCATATATGACATTTGGTCACACTGTTAAAGTGTGTGACATATATTTGTCATTTTTAAATTCATACATGTCTAATGTTTTAAACTTACTTTTTAGTTGTCACACATTTCAAATTCATATGTGGCTAAATATTCAGCAAAAAATAATAGTCACTTTTAAATAATGTGTGACAAACTTGACTATATGATTTAGTCACTTTTAAATAATGTGTGACAAACTTGAGTATATGATTTAGCCACATACACAATTACTTCATGTGACCATATATGGATTTTGGTCACACTGTTCAATTGTGTGACATATATTTGTCACATACGTATTTATATAATGTGACTAATATTTCAAACTTATTTGTATCCGTCACACGTCCCAAATTATATGTGACTAAATAATCAAAAAAAATTACAAGATACTTCTAGTCACGAAAATATTCGAATGTGTGACTGTAGCCTCAGTTGGAAAGACGAAATGGTCACACAAGTCGGATCAAGTGTGGCTGTTATTTTATTCTGGTACATTTAGTCACATAAAAAAGTTACTGTGTGGCCGTTCGAAAAACAGCATGTGTGACGAAATCCATTTTTTGTACTAGTGAACGTTTATATGTTTGTTTTTCGTGTGCGTATGTTTACTATAAAATATATCAATACTTATGTGACAGTGATCATACTATGTGTAAATTCACTTGCATATGTGTATCTCATCTATACGTGTGTAATTGTGTAGTTATGAGATATACATTATTAGTCTTATCTTGACAAAAAAAGTAAAGAAAAATAACCAATTTTCTACGAAAATCAAGTGTATTGGAATAAATTGGCTACACACAAATATAACGATTAAAAACCAAAAAAACTGAAAAACCGAACCGCCAAAAACCGAATGGTTTTGGTTTTGGGTTTTTGTTACGGTTCGGTTTCGATTTTAGCCAAAAACCGCCCCAAACCGAACCGTGCACACCCCTTATGTGTATGTGCTAAACACATTATCATGTTGTTGTTAGTTTTGTAGATGTATATTAATAAAATATGACCGGATTCGAACACGAGACTTTGGGATTGCACACATTACGTATGAGTTTCAATGTTTTAATAATTAATATATTAAGTTATGATTAATTATTAAATTCACAATAAACGACTACAAGAGCGTTAGGTAATTAATGGAATTGACTAACAGTCGGTAAATGTTAACAGTATACGAAGAAAATGAAACAAGACAAGAGAAGGTTCTAGAAATCCTCTCTTGGGCTTGTTTATGGCCAAACAATGGAATCCCACATCGGAAACCACTGTAAACTTGATCTCAACCATAAGGGTATAAATACATCCCTATGTATTCATCCCTTGGTACACTTGATTTCAATAGAAGGCCAAGCTTCTTCTTTTCTCCTCTCTTGTTCATAGGTCTACGATTGAAGCCCCAAGAAAAGGGATTTGCGAGTAACCTTGAATATTACAAAGTGTTTGGTAAATCTATTGTGATTCAAGAACCTAACTTTTCTCATTGAAACGTTAGTAATACGTGTGTACAAGAACGAATGACAAACATACTTTTTTTGTGATCTTTTCCCATTCGACTTAGGTGTTAGTCGAATTTACTAAACCCTAATTTAGGGTTTTATTGGTTCTTGTTTGTTTGATTTCTTGTTTCGCTAGAAATCATTAAGGTACACATATTCTTTTAATTCGGTTAATTATTAAAAGTATTATGATTCTTACTCTGCTGCATCCTTTTATGATGTTATATGATTTATATAATTGTTATGATGTGTTGATGCGTGGGAATTGCACCAGGCTTTACCTCTTGAGGGATCTCGAGAAACTTACAACCCCCACCAGGCAGTGTACCTGATCGATATAGTATAGTATAATGACAAGTACTGGGGGATTGATCGTTCAACTTAGGAATAGTGTCGCTAGGATTAGAAAACCTAAAGACTAGGTCTAGAGATGAGGAATGATTCTTTTTGTATTTTTATAATTTTATAAAAGCAATTAAAAATCTCGGTTTTGAAGGAGTTGGGCGGAATTAGTTGCTAGTCAACTAACCCATTAACTAAGATGCAATCAAAATAAAATACTAAAAATGAAAATAAACTAAATTATACTAGTGGTCTGAGCAATATATGGGAGAATTGTGTTTACTTAGATTTCACTACTCCCTAGATATCTTTTGCAGGTTAATTACTTGTTACAGTTGCATGGATGACGGATTGTATTCCTTAATACCATTCATGGGGTGGCGTACTTACTTCCCTAATCCTATAAGCTCCTACTTCACTCCTATGTCGAGCCGGCTAAGAAGCTCCTAACATGGGATCACTAGAATTCGCTCATGCATTAAATACAATCATAAAAACCTAGTACACATCGGTTCATGTTTCTTAAGACGTTCAAGCAAGTTACACAATGGAGATCTGCCGGTTTTCTTAAGCCTAACATTGAAATCATTCATCCATTACAACTATAAACAAGCAATCAACCTATAATTAACATCTAGGTTTCATTACATCTAAGCAAACACATGAAAGATCTAGCCCAGCATGTTGAAATCAAGACAAGCATAAGATATATTCAAACAACACCTAGACATATTGAATGAATTGAAATAGGACTTATCTTAATTGAACATGAAAGGTTTCAAGGGGTGAAAACCCTTGAAAATACTGTTACAAATGACCTAAGGTTTATTAGGTTCGACCCTAGTATTCTCCACACAAGTTCCTCTCTTAATGAATAAAAATAGACCAAAAGGAGAAAGGGAAGCTTTTGGCCTGTCTAAAGACAGGGTAGCATAGTGAGCCCCCTCTGTTTGAGCTGAGGGGGATGAATTTGTGAGTTTCTTGTTTTGATTTAGTTCTTTTATTGCATATTTGATCTTGAGTAGCTTATTACTTGTTGCTGTTTAGTGTAGATTTCTGTTTGTTGTTGTTCATTTTTTTGTTGTTAGTATGTGCTTATTTGATATTTAAATCTGATCTAGTTCCATGTTGTGATCTCACTGCTATATTTTAGAATAAACTGCAAATCTTGGCTCTGATTGTTTTTGTTGTTAAATCTTGTTCAAATAGCTTCAATATGGTTTAAGTGTTGTGTTTCAAGCATTAAATCAGTAGGTATAAGATAATATATAGTAGTTGTAGTGTAATAGTTGGTTTTAAAGGGTGTTTGGTAGATTAGTGTACTGCTAGCCTGGGGTGTTTCTTTGCTTGATTCTCTGCACTAATAGGTCACTTAGGCAATATAAATAGATAACTTAGGTATAAAATTGGTAGGGTTAAGCATAAAAAGTCAAAAATAGCTACAAATTTAATTGTTGCTTTGTTGTGGTGTTACTGTTCATCTGCAGATCCTTGAACCTTTGATATTTGTATTTGAAGTTGTGATTTTAGAGTTTAAACTAGTTAGTATAACATCTAGAGTAAGATCTGAGCATTTAAAATTGGCAAAAGTCAAACTTAGGAAGCAATACAAAAAGTCAACTGTAGCAGCTGAACCAGTTTTGCATTGCTGAACTTTGTTCAAATTGGAGTTCAATTGGCCTTTAAAAATTAGGGCTTTTTGGTTTTTTGTGTTCTCTGATTGGTGATCTCACCTTTGCCCCCTGAATCTCATATATAACAGCTTATTAGACTACTTATTTTAGAGCTTAAAGTGGACTGTTTGACTACATGCTTCTGTCTCTAATTCATGACTGTATGAGGGCTTTACCTGCTGATTCTAAGTGCTTATTTGATGGATTTTTGTTGTTCTGAGCTTATGCATGTTTCCTTTACTGTCCTTGAGCTTTTTGTGCAAAAAAAGTGCTTATTGGCTTAATTAGTGCTTATTATCAAACTGCTTATTGTGCCCAACTGCTTACTAGGACTTAGGATTCAGTCGCTTTTATTTTTCCTAGATTCTTAATATTAAATTAGATTTTTCTGAGCTTATTTGACATTTTTAATAATTAAAATTAGATTTTTAGCCTTTTTAATTAATTTTTAATTACTTTTAATTCCTAAAAATTACATAAAAAAAAATTAGTTTTCTGTTCCAAAATTAATTTTAAGTTATTTTAGATTTTTCCAAAGTTAATTTGTATTTTTCAAGTTATTTTTCACATTATTTACTTTTTAAATCATTAAAAAAATTACAAAAATATAGATAATTTCATAAAAAAGAAATAAAAAGTAAAAAAAAAATATTTTTATTTTTCTGGAAATTTATTTTATTAGTTTAAAATTTTTAGAAAGTTATTCCACATTTGTAGGATCATTTTTTAAATTAAAGTTACATTTTAAATTTGTACGTTATGTTTTAAATATACGCGTTTGCTTTTCCGTTTTTACGTTTTTAACTTTAGTGCATCCTTAGCTTGTACCCCTTGCATAATTCGTGTTTTTTTATCATAATTTGAATTATTTGATCACTATTTTCACTCTTATCACTTTTCAATTCACGATTTACACGAATCGATATTCTTGATTCCATTTACCTTCACTTGGAAACGACTCGGGTGATCCGTATTTCTTGCGGCTCACTTCGATACTATACTACTATATTATATATAATTGATTTTGACGACAATCAATTTTTGGCGCCGCTGTCGGGGAAGGCTTGAAGTGAGTTTTTGAATATTATTTTGAATAATCGTGTTTTGTTAAGCCTTCCTCTACTTTGTATATATATTTCTATAAAAATTGAAAAATTCAAAACACTTTTCCTAAAGTGTTTACAAAAATACCAAAAAAAATAATAAAGTTACAGCCTCGACTCTGCCGTGGAAGGGAGGGCGTTGTAAACCAAATAAGTATCACAATATAACAAAAACGTTAAATTAGTTGTTTATCGGATTACTTCAAATTATACGACCGAATAAGCGGGAAATACGGATAGCTTTGACATTAAATTGCAAGCTGAAGAGAGATCCATTCTTCTCTTCCGTTCCGTCGTGAGTGGTTTGAAGGAAACGGTTTTCAATTAACGTAACGTTTTATAAAAAGAAAAACAAAAGAAATAAAAAGTTTTTGAAAATAATAATAATAATAATAATAATAATAATAATAATAATAATAATAATAATAATAATAATAATAATAATAATAATAATAATAATAATAATAATAATAATATATAAAAAACAAAAAGATTTTCCTTTTTCATTTTCTTTTTGAATTTGTTTGTGGTGTATGCACACCCGTTCTTCTTTTGAGAACCTTACGTCTCCGTTTTCTAACCCCGAGCGGGTTTTACGACATACTAGTCGGGTTCATTTCCTTGACGACGAGGAGATGAACCAAAACGAACAACACAACGGACCCCCGCCGATGGGTGGTCCGCAGCACAATGTTATCCCGCCGATGGGACAACAACCGGCATTTGATCCACGTCCGATGGAAGAACAAATCCAATCACCATTTAACGGTGTGAGGAGAGCTATTGTGATTCCGGACATCAATGCCAACTTTGAAATCAATCACGGATTACTCAATTTAATCACGGGTATATCCTTTCACGAGTTTGATAACGAAGACCCCTATACTCACATCATAAATTTCACCGACATCGCTGAGACCATTAGAATGAACCAAGTTCCTCACGATGTGGTGAAATTGAAGTTATTTCCTTTCTCCTTAAAAGGGGCAGCCCGGACTTGGCTGGAAAAGGAACCGCCCAATTCGATTCACACTTGGAATGATCTTGCTTCCAAGTTTGTGAATTATTTCTATCCTCCCTCTAAAACTTCTAATCTACGTTCCCAAATCTTTCGGTTCCAACAAGCTTTTGATGCGTCGTTTAGTGAAGCTTGGGACCGATTCAAAGATTTGATGGAAAAATGTCCGAACCATGGGTTCACACCCCTTCAGCAGATTGACACTTTCTATAATGGGTTAATTCATGTTGACCAAGACTCACTCAACTCTGCTGCGGGTGGGAACTTGTTGGCTAGAAATACGAATGATGCTTTCATGATAATTGAGAATAAGGCTCGTGTGAGAATGTCTAGAAATAAACCTCAAGCGTCTAATTCTGGTAAAAATAATGATGAAATGATGAGTATGTTAGTGGCTCTAACTAAGAAAGTTGATGCTATGTCTATTGAAAAAACAAATCATCAAGTCAATGCTGTAAATCAAGGTTGTGTTACTTGTGGCGGTCCACATCGGTATAACGAGTGTCCGTTAACCGGAGCTTATGCTCAAGAGAACGTGTATGCTGCAAACATGGGTGGCAACGGTTACCCACCTCTTCAAGGAGATTGAAATCTTCTTAGCTGCCGTTCAAGCCATTATCTTGGACCAACCGGTTTTCAAAATCAGAGTCATAATAACAATGTGCAAAACCGTACACATCAAGCTAATCAAAATCAAAATCGACAAAATCAAGGTTTTCAAAACCAAGGGGTAAACCACAATCGGAATTTTCAGGGAAATCAAAATGAAGCCCCGCCTCAAGGGAACAATTTTCAAAATAATGGGAATTTTCAGAATAATAATCAAGGGAATTTTAATAATGCAAATCTGAGTCATAGCAATTTTCAAAACCGTGGGCAAAATTTCAATAATTAAAATCAAGCTGTTATTCCAAATCCGTCGCCCACGGAAGAGTTGATTAAGCAATTGCTTCAAAACCAACAACCTTTTATGACAAAACAAGAAGAAACAACACGGTTATTAGCTACTCAAATCAACGATATTAACAAGCGTTTAAATGATCGACCCTCGGGCTCTGGCTTTGCCTAGCAACACGATCGCTAACCCGAGGGGCGATGCTAAAGCGATCACGACAAGGAGTGGTGTTTCTTATGATGGACCAACGGCTCCGACTACCTCTTCTTCTCTACCTCCCAAGGTAGTCGCCCGTGAACCCGAGGCGACAACGGATACAGAAATTCCTATTAATATTGGAAGGACCGAAGACATCCAAGCTCCGGTGGTCCCAACGTCTAAAGGAAAGGAAAAAGTTGTTTATGAAACTGAAAAAGATATTCCCGTTAAAACAAAGTTGCCTTATCCGTCACGTTTAAACAAATAAAAGCACCGCGAGAAAGATAAAAACCAAATGGAAAAGTTTTATCAGATTTTTCAAGAATTGCACTTTGATATAAGTCTCGCGGATGCTATACTTTTGATGCCAAAATTTGCTTCGATGCTTAAAGGTCTTTTAAATAATAAGGAAAAGCTTTTTGAAATGTCAAGGACTCAAATGAATGAGAATTGCTCAGCGGTTCTTCTTAAAAAGCTACCCGAAAAGCTTGAAGACCCTGGCAAGTTTCTTATACCGTGCAATTTTCCGGGTATGGTTCAATTCTTCGCCTTGGCCGATCTTGGTGCTAGCATTAACCTAATGCCATTGTCGATTTGGAAAAAGTTGTCTCTCCCTAACTTGACACCGACGCTTATGACCCTCGAGCTTGCCGACCGATCTACGTCTCGTCCAATTGGCATAGCCGTGGAAATTTTTGTCAATGTTGGGAAATTCCATTTCCCTGCCGATTTTGTGGTTGTTGATTTCGATGCCGATCCACGGATTCCTCTCATTCTCGGGAGAGGATTCCTACGGACCGGCCGTGCCTTAATTGATGTATACGACGAGGAGATTACCTTACGTGTTGGAAATGAAGCCGTCACTTTTAACCTTGTTCAAACCGCGAGATACTCCTCCAACTACGATGTTGCTTCCGTCAACCGAATCGATGTTATTGACGAAGCTACGGAGGAGTATTCTCAAGAACTTCTTGGTTTTACCGAAAATGCTTCGAGTGGCAATCCCACTCCTTCTTTTGAACCGATCGTCTCCAATTCTTCCCCTTCCCTTACTCCGTTTGAGGGAAGTGATCTCGCTTGGGAAGAAATCAAAGCTTGTCTTTCAAATGATTCAGTTTCACCGGAAATTGATAATTCTAATTTTGATCCGGAGGGGGACATTTTATTGATTGAAAAACTTTTAAATGAAAACCCGATTGTTTCTTCCCCTCCGATGGACCTAAAAATGGCAGACGTAAAAGAAGTAAAGCCGTCTATTGAGAATCCTCCGGAGCTCGTGCTCAAGGATATGCCTCCTCATCTCAAATACGCATACTTGGAAATGAATAATAAATTGCCCGTAATAATCTCAAAAGATTTAAAAGATAAGGAGAAGACCCGACTCTTAGATGTGCTTAGGAAGCATAAAAGTGCTATTGCTTGGCAAATCTCCGACATTAAGGGAATCGACCCTCGATTTTGCACTCATAAGATTCTACTTGACGATAATCTCAAAGCTTCCGTCCAAAAACAACGACGGGTTAACCCACAAATCCAAAAAGTGATCAAAAAGGAAGTTATTAAACTCCTTGACGCTGGAATGATTTATCCGATCTCGGATAGTTCATGGGTTAGCCCGATTCATTGTGTTCCAAAGAAGGGCAGAATCACTGTTGTGAAAAACGAAGATAATGAGCTTATACCGACTAGACTTGTGACCGGATGGAGAGTTTGTATCGACTACCGCAAGTTGAATGACGCAACACGTAAAGACCATTTCCCGCTCCCTTTTATGGACCAAATGCTTGAACAGTTAGCGGGAAATGAGTTCTATTGCTTTCTAGATGGCTTTTCTGGGTACTTTCAAATTCCCATTGATCCCCAGGATCAAGAAAAGACCACTTTTACTTGCCCGTATGGAACGTTTGCCTATCGTAGAATGCCCTTTGGCCTATGTAATGCTCCAGGCACGTTTCAACGGTGCATGATGGCAATTTTCTCGGATATGATTGAAAAACCCATGGAAGTGTTCATGGACGACTTCTCCGTCTATGGAAATTCTTTCAACTCTTGCCTCTCCCATTTAGAGAATATGCTGATACGGTGTGAAAACACCAACTTGGTTCAAAATTGGGAGAAGAGCCACTTCATGGTTAAAGAGGGCATAGTCCTCGACCATAAAATCTCCAAATCTGGGATTGAGGTAGATCGTGCAAAAGTCAATGTTATTGCTAAGCTACCTCATCCGACTACGGTCAAAGGAATCCGAAGTTTCCTTGGTCATGCTGGCTTTTACCGACGTTTAATTCAAGACTTTTCCAAAATAGCCCGACCTCTGACCCACCTTTTAGAAAAGGATGCTCCGTTCAACTTCACAAATGAATGCATCGAAGCATTTAATGTCTTGAAGAAGAAGTTAACTGAGGCACCAATCTTAGTTGCCCCTGATTGGAGCTTACCATTTGAGCTAATGTGTGATGCAAGTGATTATGCCATTGGTGCAGTTCTGGGGCAACGTAAGAATAAATACTTTCAACTGATACACTATGCAAGTACCGAGGCCCAACACCATTACACAACTACCGAAAAGGAAATGTTAGCAGTTGTTTATGCTTTTGAGAAATTTAGGTCTTATTTGCTCCTTAAGAAATGTATAGTGTATACGGACTACTCAGCCTTAAAATACTTAATGGCAAAGCAAGATGTTAAGCCACGCTTAATGCGGTGGGTTCTTTTGCTCTAAGAATTTAATGTCGAATTACGAGACAAAAAAGGAGCTGAGAATCTTGCTGCTGATCACCTTTCACGACTTGAGAACCCCCATCAAAGTGCTCTTGAGAACAAGGAAATCAACGATGCATTTCCTCTCGAGACACTTGGGAGTGTGTCTAATATTGACCAAAGTACCCTATGGTTCGCCGATTTTGCGAATTACCATGTGGGGAATTTCATTAGGAAAGGGATGTCGTCCCAACAAAAAAAGAAATTCTTTAAAGATGTCCAACATTATTTTTGGGACGACCCCTATTTGTTCAAAGTCTGTGCGGATCAAGTGATCCGGCGGTGTGTTCACGGTACGGAAGCCGTTGAAATTCTTATGGCATGCCATAGTGGACCCACGGGGGGACATCATGGTGCCAACTTCACCGCAAAGAAAGTGTTCGATTCCGGCTTCTATTGGCCGATGATTTATCGGGATGCCCATGAATTGGTGAAATCATGCGATTCTTGCCAACGTCAAGGGAAAATTTCTCAAAAAGATGAAATGCCACAAAATGCTATTCAAGTTTGTGAAATTTTTGACGTTTGGGGCACCGATTTCATGGGTCCATTACCGTCATCAAGAGGAAATAAGTATATTCTCGTGGCCGTCGATTATTTGTCCAAATGGGTTGAAGCGAAGGCGCTCCCCACCAATGACGCCCGAGTAGTTGTGAAATTCTTGAAAAGTCTCTTTGCCCGATTTGGTGCACCTCGAACCATCATAAGTGATCGTGGGACCCATTTTTGTAATGATCAATTTGCCAAAGTAATGCTTAAATATGGTGTCACACATCGTCTTTCCACGGCTTATCATCCACAAACGAGTGATCAAGTGGAGGTGTCCAATCGTGGCTTAAAAAGGATATTAGAAAGGACCGTAGGAGAGCACCGTGCCTCATGGGCCGATAAACTAGATGATACTTTATGGGCTTTCCGGACCGCTTACAAAACACCCATTGGGTGCACTCCTTATAAGCTGGTTTACGGGAAGGCTTGTCATTTGCCCCTTGAACTTGAGCACAAGGCCTACTGGGCCTTAAAACATGCCAATTTTGACTTAAAAACCGCGGGTAATCACCGAAAAGTTCAATTGAATGAATTAGTCGAACTTCGTGATCAAGCTTACGAGAATTCTTTGATTTATAAAGAGAAAACAAAAAGACTTCATGATGCCAAGATCAAAGACCACATTTTCAACGTTGTATGTTTGTCCAGGATTGTCCCCGATTTATGATGACTCTCGTGCTCGTGGTTTTGTCTCTCTCTCTCCACTCGAGTCTCATTCATCGATGCTTTTGGAAATCCTATATCCGTAAATCTTATCGACTAACGTTTTCTTTGGCATAATTAATAAACGGCCCTAGAATTGTGTTAGGATTGCCTTTACCCATAAAACATTGAGGACAATGTTGAATTCTAGTCCGGGGGAGGGTGAATCTTCGATTCGATTTGACCTTGCATTTTTCACCATGTCGGGTACTCTTGCAACTCCGTTTTTCCACCAAAAATTAAAAAAATTGAAAATTTCAAAAATTTTGAAGAAAAATCAATGAAAAAGTCATGAAAAAGCACAAAAAAAAAAAAAAAAAAAAAAAAAAAAAAAAAAAAAAAAAAAAAAAGTTGAAAAAGTTGTGCAAAAATATAATAAAAGTTTGAATAAGTGATTTGACACCTTGTTGACTTTCTTGCTGGCGAGAGTAGGAATAAATATTTTGACTTGACCGGGCGTGTTGAGCCCTAGCTTGTTCCCTTAACCAATGATAATCATAAAAGTTTGTGCTAGCCTTGTACACAAGGAGCTACTCTTTTGTTGGCTCCCGTACTTGACTTTACACATGCACGGCTTGAAAAGCTTTCGCTAGTCACTTACACTAGGAGCTACAAAACGCAAATTCTTTCCAAGAGTTTGCAAGTTCCCGTATTTGACTTTATATATGCGTGGCTGATTATCAGCTAAGCATCTGCTAATCTCATTATTTGAGGTTTTAAATTTGCAGAGAACGTGAAATGATAGAGTTTATTTAGAAGTTTGATGCTAAACATGGAGTAGTGGTTCTCTTTAGAGCTCATAAGAGGTACTCGTGGCTTTTTACACCCATCAGATACATCACTAATATATAATAGATGTTCTAGGTTAATTAGTGGTATTTCGGTTTGAATAATATTTAGTTATTTGTTTTCTTAAGAGAATTTTTGCTTTAGAAGTTGGGTACATATCAAGGAACATCAAAAATAAGAGCAAAAAAAAAGTGAAAAAATCAAAAGTCAAAAGTTGATTATCTATGTGGTTTTGGAGCTACCCGATAAGCTTCCATTGATGTTATGAGAAAAGTCAAGAAAGAAAAGAGTGAAAAGTATGAAAAATATGAGAAAAAGAAAAAGTGAAAAAAAAGTGAAAGATGAAAAAAATGAAAGTTGAAAGTTATGTTGAATAAGAGTTTGGATGTAAATAAGTTGTTGGCGCGTGAGGTGCATGTGAATGATTATAAATTGGACACATGAGGTGCACGTGTAGTACTCCGCAACTTATATTTATGATATTGTATGTACCAAAAATTCCTTGATGTGGACCGAATTTCTATTGCAGTTGTTCTTAAGAGAAAATGGATAACTACTTATCGTTTAAACTTAGGTGTCACTATCGGACTAAAAATTATGGAAACGAGAAAATATGAAGCGATTCATTTCTCAACAAAAGTAAAATATTGAGATACAAAAACTTAGGACATGGGAGTAAGAAGTTTCCACAAGTAACTTTTATGAGTAGTGTTAGCATCAAACTTGTAGATAAGCTGTGATCTCGTTTTTACGCTTAGTTTGGGAGCTTGTGAAAAATCAAAGATGACGATTTTTATCCATATGGTCACTTTTCTATGAGAAGTGTTTCTACTCATAGACCCTAAAAATTATTGCAAAAATAATGAAAGTTCAACAAACCGTCACAAGTATGAAGTGCAAAAAGTCCAAAAATAGTAATGGAAGTAGAATAAAGGAAAATATTTGGAAAACGGAGCGTTTGTGGGAATAAATGATTTTATAACTTCTTTTGAACCTCCTTGCTACTTTACAAAGTTAGTAGAAAGAGTTAAGAAATTATTTATCTTGTGAGCGTGAATTGATCACATTGCGTGAGGACACGGCAATACTTTAGTCCGGGGGATTTTGGTGAGTGCTTATTCACTCACCTTTTCTGAGCTAAAATAGGACCAAATAAACCAAATACTAACCAAAATTGCCAAAGAATGTATGTTTTTGTGTTTGTGAATGTGCAGGAACGGATATTTAAGAAAAGGACAAAAAATCACGAGAAAATGACAAAACGAGCACGAGATTTGGAAAAGTGTCAATAGCTGGAGCCGGTGAAGCATAGTGGTCAAAGTCAAAGCTCATATGGTCATAAGGAGTCCTCAAAGTTTCAGAAATTACAAGAATGGTCCTTGGTCATAAGATTGAAGAAATTACACATTTGGTCCTTCGACTTCCAATATTGTAATTTATGGTCCCTTTGAAGATTATTTTGAAGATTTGACAACAAAGCCCTTGGAGAATCAATGAGATGTCAACAATGGTCCTTGAATATTATTTATCAATAATGACAGCATTGGTCCTCATATTTTTAGAAAATACAAATTTGGTCCCTTGGTTAATATAACAAACACAAACCGGATCCACTATCACTTAACCCATTTTACTAACTCTTATAACCCAATCCTAAGACACCACTGCTGGCCCAAAAATACACAAGCCCACCACCTAAATCCTATAACCCGACCCAACCTTAAATAATATACCCGGTCAAACCCACCAGTCAAAATAAAGATAAAATAACCAAGCGCGCCTCTTTTCACTGTTTATCCCCTTCCCCTTTTCACCTGGCACCCAAATTATTACCTCGTACCAATCAAATAAACCTCGTACTAAGCATCTTTCTAGAAGATTGGACTAGTCAGAGATGTGTCAGATGATGTCGACACTTATTCCTCCCATGTGGCATATTGGAGCTCACTGGTTGGTTCCTCATACGTGGGATGAAGATAAGGCTCAGTCCAATGACCTAAAATTGGTGGGATGTCGACACTGAGATAAGATTTGAAGAATTGTGGCAGAGAATGAGCATCTGGATCCTTCTGTAACCCTAGGCTCCTCACCTTGGGCTCTCCTATATAAACCCCCCTGTATACGTTTCTAGTGTGTAGGTTTTAATGTAATGTTATGTTGTCAAAATAGTTTCACAATGTATTTCAATTTCAGTTTCTTAATAAAAGCTTCTTGTTTAATGATTTAAATTTATGTTTTAGCTTTTACTTAATTCATTTTTTTAGCTCAGTAATCATAAAACTAGTCTCTTTATTGCTTTAATAATCTTCTGTAGTCATTTTCCTAGCTTTTCTAAAAGTTAATCTTTGTTATTTAGTAACTCTTATAAAAATCACAAAAAATTCAGAAAACAATAAAAAAAAAAAAAAAAAATGTTTCTTTTGTCAAAAACTAGCTTGCATCTAAGCTATTTTTATTAGAATACGCCTTATATTAGCTTATATAGCTTTTGTAAGGTTGTTAGTAGTTAAAACAGTGAAAACTCAAAAGAAATACTCTTCAGTCAACAAAAGTCAACGAAGGGTGTTCATCATGAATTCTGGGTGAATTTGATAGTCCAAAAGGAGAAAGGGAAGCTTTTGGCCTGTGTAAAGACAGGCTAGCATGGTGAGCCCCCTCTGTTTGAGCTGAGGGGGATGAATTTGTGAGTTTCTTGTTTTGATTTAGTTCTTTTATTGCATATTTGATCTTGAGTAGCTTATTACTTGTTGCTGTTTAGTGTAGATTTCTGTTTGTTGTTGTTCATTTTTTTGTTGTTAGTATGTGCTTATTTGATATTTAAATCTGATCTAGTTCCATGTTGTGATCTCACTGCTATATTTTAGAATAAACTGCAAATCTTGGCTCTGATTGTTTTTGTTGTTAAATCTTGTTCAAATAGCTTCAATATGGTTTAAGTGTTGTGTTTCAAGCATTAAATCAGTAGGTATAAGATAATATATAGTAGTTGTAGTGTAATAGTTGGTTTTAAAGGGTGTTTGGTAGATTAGTGTACTGCTACCCTGGAGTGTTTCTTTGCTTGATTCTCTGCACTAATAGGTCACTTAGGCAATATAATAGATAACTTAGGTATAAAATTGGTAGGGTTAAGCATAAAAAGTCAAAAATAGCTACAAATTTCATTGTTGCTTTGTTGTGGTGTTACTGTTCATCTGCAGATCCTTGAACCTTTGATATTTGTATTTGAAGTTGTGATTTTAGAGTTTAAACTAGTTAGTATAACATCTAGGGTAAGATCTGAGCATTTAAAATTGGCAAAAGTCAAACTTAGGAACCAATACAAAAAGTCAACTGTAGCAGCTGAACCAGTTTTACGTTGCTGAACTTTGGTCAAATTGGAGTTCAATTGGCCCTTAAAAATTAGGGCTTTTTGGTTTTTTGTGTTCTTTGATTGGTGGTCTCACCTTTGCCCCCTGAATCTCATATATAACAGCTTATTAGACTACTTATTTTAGAGCTTAAAGTGGACTGTTTGACTACATGCTTCTGTCTCTAATTCATGACTATATGAGGGCTTTACCTGCTGATTCTGAGTGCTTATTTGATGGATTTTTGTTGTTCTGAGCTTATGCATGTTTCCTTTACTGTCCTTGAGCTTTTTGTGCAAAAAAAGTGCTTATTGGCTTAATTAGTGCTTATTATCAAACTGCTTATTCTGCCCAACTGCTTACTAGGACTTAGGATTCAGTCACTTTTATTTTTCCTAGATTCTTAATATTAAATTAGATTTTTCTGAGCTTATTTGACATTTTTAATAATTAAAATTAGATTTTTAGCCTTTTTAATTAATTTTTAATTACTTTTAATTCCTAAAAATTACATAAAAATCCAAAAAAAATTAGTTTTCTGTTCCAAAATTAATTTTAAGTTATTTTAGATTTTTCCAAAGTTAATTTGTATTTTTCAAGTTATTTATCACATTTATTTACTTTTTAAATCGTTAAAAAAATTACAAAAATATAGATAATTTCATAAAAAAGAAATAAAAAGTAAAAAAAAAAATATTTTTATTTTTCTGGAAATTTTTTTTATTAGTTTAAAATTTTTAGAAAGTTATTCCACATTTGTAGGATCATTTTTTAAATTAAAGTTACGTTTTAAATTTGTACGTTACGTTTTAAATATACGCGTTTGCTTTTCCGTTTTTACGTTTTTAACTTTAGTGCATCCTTAGCTTGTACCCCTTGCATAATTCGTGTTTGTTTATCATAATTTGAATTATTTGATCACTATTTTCACTCTTATCACTTTTCAATTCACGATTTACACGAATCGATATTCTTGATTCCATTCACCTTCACTTGGAAACGACTCGGGTGATCCGTATTTTTTGTGGATCACTTCGATACTATACTACTATATTATATATAATTGATTTTGACGACAATCAGTAGTTGGGGCTCGATCTGATCACGGGTGGAGAGGCGCTGCATCTGGCGGAAGGTATGATCATACATCCAATCAAAGCGCTGGTCAGTGGTGGTTCGCCATGCGTCCACCTGACCCATCCAGGCCCCCTGGTGTGCCTGCCAGTCTCCCCGACTCATGTGTCGGTAGTAATCCGCAAACCCAACCTCATAATCCCTGAACTGATGCTGCTGGGGCGCCCCCTCATCATCATCATCATCATCATCCTCAACACCATCAGGTCCTCTTGCCATGTACCAGGTATAGGACCCATCCCCCAGCTGCATCACGATGTTCATCTGCCTGAGGGATTTAGCCCTCACCACCCTACAAGCCCCACAGTCGCTCAGGTACCCCATGATCTCGGGGACAAGTAGCCCATAAGATCGAGCCAACCGGGTCACAAACATCCCCCCATACACCTTGTCAATATCCCTCTCCCCCACACTAGTCTTCAAATAGCTCGCTAGCCAAAATGGGATGTTACAGTAAACACCCGCTGAAAATATGGTATACAGGTAGAAAAGATCTGAAGCAGTCACACGGTGAGTGGTGCCATGACGCCCCGACAAGCTGTATGTGATTCACCTGTGGGCCAGCCTGATCATGGGGTCCCTTATTGAGGTTGCCCCAGTAGTCGAGGTGTACACCCCGTTCCCAATACTCGGCCAAAAAGTGGCGCACCTCATCTCGTTCCTCACAGTCTCCCCATGCAACAACCTCTGCATAAAACCTCCCTCAACAGCCTCCTCCCTAGTGTACAAACCAATCCTCCACCCAAACTCAGTAACCGAACATGATCGAATCTCCCCTCCTAACCTAAAATAAATAATGGTGCCCCCCATATCCGTCCTGGCCTCCGCCAAATCAAAGCAAAAAGTCGCAAAGAACTCCCTAACCAACTCACTGTACACAGTCTCCCTCATCCTGAACAATCTCTCCCATTGAGGACCCGTGAACCCATCGGTCTGGATCCTGCCCAAGAACTCAGCCTCTAAACCTTGGGATCTCAGAAACTCCTAATCAATCACAGCACCAGCATCAATGTGGTGATAAACAAGCTCCGCGTACCTAGTTGTAGCGGCATCATTGTCAAACTCACTCCAACTATGGACCATTTCCCCATAGTTAACTTGTTGGGGCCTAGATGAGCTGCCTCGGTGTTGTCGTGATCGCTTGCTCATTTTCCTGGAAAAAGATAGAGTGGACGAAAACGATTAGAATGAGAATTTTACAAGTCCATATTGTCAGACACATCTGACACCGTCAGGAAGGAGAGCCTGACGCCGTCAGACCCAGCAGAAATCGATCCATGCAATTACGAGGGAAAAATCAATTTTCAAACTCTAAATCCATGACCCAAACACTCCTTTATGCAGAAAACATGGGTGGGGGGTCAAAAAATCCGTGGTGTGAAAGATTTTTCCTTAATTAACGCATGATTCGAGTAGAACAATATCATCACATGGTAACCTTATGATTACGAAACATCAAAGGAAAGGCATTATGATTTATCAAAGATAGGGTTTTGGATGATGGGGGTTTTCAAAATTGGTAGGTCCTAAGGACAATTGAACGAAAAAGAGTAAAGAAAAACTACTTACCAAGTGGAGAATTATCACGAAAGATGTCGGATTGGATGATGGAGACTCGGAGATAGAGCAGCAATTTGGGTGTGATTTGTGGGGTATGAGTTGAAAGTGATGGAGTTTGGGTTATTATTGCTGAGATAGCGAGGTGACGGCGTCAAGAGTTAATATCTGACGCCGTCAGATGCCCGCATCAGGAACAAAAAGTGGTAATTCCTAATTCAACCCTTGCACTAATGTAAATAGCTAAACATAGGTGAAAACTACGAGTAGCCATCCCTTTAGTGAAGTCCACCAGGGTCAAACATTTCAATACTGTCACGGAGAGAGATGGGGTTGTAAAAAGGGATGGGTGAGGTTCCAGTTAAGTTGTAACCTTCGCAATTGTCAACGGTAGGTACAAAGAGGAATTGTTCCATAGAGGGTCTCAAAGTTGTGTTGTTTTTGAGGTGCAACCTCTTCACACCAGGTTTAAAACCAAAGGAACGTCTCTTACACAAATTGGGGAGCGTGGTTTGCAAGCATCAAACGAAAATGTTATGAAATTGCGAGTTCTTCTCCTCCTGAGGATGCTCACAAAAGTAGGAGGTGATTGACGGCGAAGCACTTGAAAAGGATTTCTCATTATCCTCTTGGTCAAACACCAAAGGAGTTGGAATTTCAAAGATTTTTTTCGATTTTTCTTGGTGCGGATTTTTCCTTAATCTTCTCTTTAATCCTTGATATGAATTTGTCTGCTAAATCCATAAAAGCATTGCGAGTGCTTTCCAAGCGTGCTTCTAAGTGCCGAATTTGTTTTTCCTGATTATTCATGAAGGTTACCATTATCCCTTCGAACTCCTCTTGTCGTGAACGTTTAGGAAAATTATGTTTGTTAACCACACTCCCACGTATATTAGGATTCCTTGCGGTTTCAGCAGCAGGCATTTCAGCTCTCATTAATTCCTTTACCTGCTTTTCAATATTTCCCAATAATTGTTCTTGGGAGCGTTTACGTAATCAAGTTTCCCCTTACTTGAAAACATCGGGTCCTCCCATCCTTCTTCTTCATATTGTGCTAACCCCTCAAGAACTTTCCAGTATTCATCAATGCTAAGTCTGTTTAGCCTGCCATTGGTGGCGTAATCTATAGCCTTTCTCGTTTGGTGATTAACTTTATCGTAAAAGATTTGAATCTGGAACCATGGCTCGATGCCATGATGAGGGACTTTTCGGAGTAGATCTTTGTATCGAGTCCATGCTTGGTAAAAGGTTTCACCTTGACGTTGTTGGAACACCAAGATATCATTTCTAAGCTTGGTAGTTCTCCCCGGTGGGAAAAATTGAGCAAGGAAACGAGTGGTGAGTTCATCCCATGAGGTGATGGATCCCGAGGGTAAACGTTCAAGCCATTGACTAGCTTGATCACGTAGAGAGAATTGGAATAGGTGTAATCGAGTTGACTCTCTAGTTGTAGCATCAAGGTCTATAGAATCTACGATTTTAAGGAAGTCCTTGAGATGTTGATTTGGATCTTCGGAACGAAGTCCATGGAATGCACATCCGCTTTGCACCAACCGGATGGTGTCGGATCGCAAGGGAGACACATTGGCTCCTTGGGTGAGCTCAATGGTGTTTCGATAGCCTTGGTGGCTAGGTCGGGAGTACTCTCCTAGGGTTCGGGGCCTAAGAGGTTGGTTAGCTAGTGGTGGGTTTTGTGGGTGGTCTTGTCGTGGTGGGTTGATGGATCTTCCATGATGTCGGATGGTAAAGAGTTACGAACAAAAACACAAAGAAATAAGATAGACTAAAGAAAACCTAAAAATAAAAATAAAAATAAAATTCTTGCTAGAAAGGAATCTAGCAAGTAGACCTAATAAAAAGAAATCCTAAACTAGACAATAACTATTCCCTGGCAGCGGCGCCAAAAACTTGATGCGTGGGAATTGCACCAGGCTTTACCTCTCGAGGGATCTCGAGAAGCTTACAACCCCCACCAGGCAGTGTAACTGATCGATGTAGTATAGTATAATGACAAGTATCGGGGGATTGATCGTTCAACTTAGGAATAGTGTCGCTAGGATTAAAAAACCTAAAGACTAGGTCTAGAGATGAGGGATGATTCTTTTTGTATTTTTATAATTTTATAAAAGCAATTAAAAATCTCGGTTTTGAAGGAGTTGGGTGGAATTAGTTGCTAGTCAACTAACCCAATAACTAAGATGCAATCAAAATAAAATACTAAAAATGAAAATAAACTAAATTATACTAGTGGCGTGAGCAGTATATGGGAGAATTGTGTTTACTTAGATTTCACTACTCCCTAGATATCTTTTACAGGTTAATTACTTGTTACAGTTGCGTGGATGACGGATTGTATTCCTTAATACCATTAATGGGGTGGCGTACTTACTTCCCTAATCCTATAAGCTCCTACTTCACTCCTATGTCGAGCCGGCTAAGAAGCTCCTAACATGGGATCACTAGAATTCTCTCATGCATTAAATACAATCATAAAAACCTAGTACACATCGGTTCATGTTTCTTAAGACGTTCAAGCAAGTTACACAACGGAGATCTGCCAGTTTTCTTAAGCCTAACATTGAAATCATTCATCCATTACAACTATAAACAAGCAATCAACCTATCATTAACATCTAGGTTTCATTACATCTAAGCAAACACATGAAAGATCTAGCCTAGCATGTTGAAATCAAGACAAGCATAAGATATATTCAAACAACACATAGACATATTGAATGAAATGAAAGAGGACTTATCTTAATTGAAAATGAAAGGTTTCAAGGGGTGAAAACCCTTGAAAATACTGTTACAAACGACCTAGGGTTTATTAGGTTCGACCCTAGTATTCTCCACACAAGTTCCTCGCTTAATGAATGAAAAATAGAAAAGTATATATAGATTTTGTGAGGTGACGGCGTCAAGAGTAAATGTCTGACTCCGTCATCTCGCCGCCAATAAACTCCTCGGACTGCCTAGATCTAGGTTTGACGCCGTCACGTGTAGTCCATCTTCAGGCCGTCACCAAAATAACTCTTGACGCCTTCAGGTTTTCATTGGGTCGTCATGGATTTTACTCCTGACGCCGTCACAATTTCCTTCTTGACGCCGTCAGGTACTGCTCTCAGCATGGAAAATTAAGTCTTTGCCGTTTTCTTCACTTTTATGCTCCAGAAACGTCCAAAATGCTTCCTTTTTCCAGAATTCACTCCAAAAAGTACCTAAAATCACAAAAGGAACGATTTAGGGCAATATTTGATCAAATAAATTCAATTCCGGACTTAAATGACACCCTAAAAATGGTTCATTTTTTGCCTCATCATGTGTTGTATTCTATGCAGTACCAATATTAGATGCAGTACTTTACAGTACCATTAAAATAAATCTGGGCCATTGGATGAGTTTGATCAAAGGTTGAGATTAAAAGTGCCAAAATTATAATTAAATAAAAGATGAAGGTTTCTTTTATAATTAAACAAAAGGCTTACTTTTAGCTATTTCAAAAACCGTCCCTATTCTAAAGGATACACACAAATAAAAATCTGTATTTTTTCATCTCTCCCACTTTCACAACCCTCTCTCTTTCTCACCCATTAAACCTAACCCTAATCTTTAAATCAGCCGCTGCCCTATTTTTCTTTCTTTCTCCAGATCTAAACACTACTTTTCCTTTTTATCTAACACAAAACAGAACCACACACACCTTTATCTTGATTTCTTTTTGCTAAAAAGCTGAGTAGCACACCAAGGACAATAAAATATTCGACTTCAAGTTCCTTTCCAAAGGGGTCTCGGGTAGGTTTGTGTTTTTGTGTGTTTTGTTTGACCGAATGAAAGACAAGATGAAAACTGATTTGGTTTTTTTTTCTTTAAAGTTCGAATATTGAAAAAGAAGTGTAAACTTCATATCGATATATGATGCTCAAGTCTCTTTTTTGTTTTGTCTTTGGATGAATCGTAGATTACAAAAGAGAAAACCGGGATCCTGTTATGTGTTTATTTTTTTTAATTCGAAGTGTCTTTGGCTGTGATGGGTTTTGGAATCGTTGGAGCGTTCGTTGATATGGGTTAAGGATATGACTTGGTTTGTTGTTGGTTTGGATTTGTTCTACTATGTTCTTTTTCTTTTCCTGTTGTAGTTCTTTTTCTTTTCTTGCTTTTGGGATTTAGACAGAGAGTGGTACAGGATAGGTGGTAATTTGTTGGTTTAATGTTTGGATTTGTTGATTGTTGTTGTGATGTTGAGTTTTTTATTTATGTTATATGGGAGATTAAACAAATATAAAGAAAAATAATCAAGAGGAATCATAAAGGAGGTTGCTATGATACAGCGTAAGACTATTTAATCTTTGTTATCTATGTAAAAGTTGTCTTGTTTATTTTGTTAGTCAAATTAAGTCATGATGATTTGTAGTAGGCTAGTAGCCGTTAAAGATTATGTTTTGTTTTGGTTTACTTGTATATAAGAAAAGAGTGCATATGTGTTTTTTGACTTGTATAAATAGTAAAGTTAGTGTGCTTAAGTGATTTTACTTTGATAAAAAATTAAGTAAATAGTTATGCATATGTGTTTATAATTTCAGGTATTGAGCATGTTGATAAAGAGGAGCAATACCAATATAAAGAGTGCATACGTGTTTTCAACAAGTACATCTTTTCTAAAGAATTTGATGAGAAAGTGAAATGTGCATATATGTTCTTGGAAGGGTACTCATATGATCTAATGAATATGATGAGAAAAGTGAATAGTGCACTTATGTTTTTGGAAGAGTGCATATATGTTTTTGAATGGCGTACACATCTATATTTAGAAAAAGTTACATTTGTATTTGAATTGTATTTTATTTGATATCAAATTTTATGTATACTATTTATGTTTTTGGTTGGTTATGAATTTAGAGGTTACATGTACAAGTTTATGTTTTTTGTTATAAATTTCAAAGATTAGAGAGCTAAAAACATATGTGCAATTATAGCAAAAACAAGTTTGATGTTTAAACCATTTTACGGATCAAAAATACATATAAAAATTATAATATTGAAAGAAGAACATGCATGCAACTCATTTTTTTGAAAAATATTTATTCTGAAAAAGATATACAAATATAAAAATAAAAAATCCGAAAATTAAGGACTTAAAAAAACATTTTTTAGTTATAAAAAATTTAAAAAGAAACTAAAAATATGTTTGACTATTATGCCCTTTTTAATTAAATAAACATATTTATTAATACTAAATTCCTATTAGTTTAAATGGTATTGTAAAGTATTGCATTTAATATTAGTACTGCATAGAACGCTCCTCTTATTATGATATTAAAATTCCTAATAGTTGTTCCTACCAATGTTTGTGCTTTCCTACCAAAAGCTAACTATTTGTACTGTGATACATGATATCGCGTTTAATTTTACCTTTTATATTAAAAACTCGTGAATTTCACGAGTCTTTACTATTATCTATTGATGTATCTACAACTGGCTGCGAATGTATAGTTTTTAACGAGTCGGTATAATGGCATAAGTTACTTTTAGAGTTACGATTTTTTTTTTTCATCCGTATCAACATGAGTATTCTAATTTCATTACCAACTTCTTGCTAAATGATACTTATATTTTCGAATTAAAATGTACTCATTGATCACAATGATTTACGAATAACATGCTGAGCCATCTAAAAACTTAAAATCGTGGGTTCGCAACATCCTTGGTGGTCAATCCTAGAACCTTACATAACTCTGGATACAAAGATTTTCTTATTTCAGAGTACACTTCACCATCCCACTTCTTCTTGGTTAACTCCTCTCCCATGCTCATAGCAGCCTCCAACACACTCTCCCCGTCGTCATGAGCCGAATCAACTAACCCCATTTCCACTGCCTCTTCCGCCTTTACCTTCACTCCTCGCAACAATACATCTCTTCGAGCTTCCGGTTTCCCCACCTTGGACCTCATCATTGCAATGAAATAGTCTGGCAACGTTATCCCTATGTCAAGTTCACTCATGTACAAAACACCACGATCACGCCTCATGAGAACGTAATCATGGCTAATGGCAAGAACTAGTCCTGCAGCACAAGCATGTCCCGTAATGGCTGCGATTGTTGTCATGGGTAAGGAAACTAAATCCGCGACAAGGGGCTTGAAGAGATCTACCATGTTGAGAAGGAGATCAATGGTCTTGGAAGGGGATCCATCCGAGGCCGATTTAGCCCACTTGAGATCAAAACCATTAGAGAAGTACTTGCCTTGGGCCGAGGTGATGAGTACGGAGCCAGGAATGGACTGGGACTTAACCTCGGAAAGTGCTGAACGAATGGAGGAGATGAATGTAGGATTAAGGCAGTGTTCATCTTCGCCTGTAAGTGTGAGGAAGAACATGTTGCCGCGTTTTTCTAAGGTACACATGATGGTTTTTGGTTGTAGGTGGTTAATCTTGAGCTGAAGGATTTATAATGACAATAGTACGTATGAATACAAACAAGTGCACGGGGAAATATCTTCCTAACAACCTTAACCAAATATTGTTCTACCTAATTTACAGTAGATTATAAATCAGAACTAGCTTATCAACCCCAACCAAATTTGGTCAACATAATATTTTTCGTTCTAAAATAATTAATGAGTGTAAAGAGTCTTTGTTGGATTTACTCAACGATATACTAGTTTTAGCTGCGTGTGCAAGCACGGGGTTTTGAGATAGATTTTTGCTTGAGGTGTTTTCACATGTTCGATAAGTGTTTAGATGTAATATCATCATTGTATCTTTTAATAAGAATTCGTACATGTTAACATATAATTGCTAGCTTTCAACCCTTTTTTCATTGTAACTTTTGATATTGCCACGTATAATTGTCCATGTATAAAAGCAGGTCTCCGTAAGTATAGTCCTACTTTTGTTTGTTTGTTGTCATCGCTAAACAATCGACTATTGAAAATTGTTTGCTATCATAAGACCATAAGCTTTAGTAGCAGTTCCTCAAAATAAATAGTTTCCAAAAAGGTTAAGTCCCTCCATCTAATGGTAAAGAACACCACCCATGCAATAACCCATGCGGTGTTCTATTTACTTAGTGTAAACCTCTTATGTGTTAAATAAGTAAGTTTAAACTAAACACAAATTACATATTAAATAAATCTAAAAATAGATAATTCTTTTTAATTTTTATGACTCTAAGATATGCATACTTTAAAAAGGGAATATATTAGCTACAATTTATTGTAGCTAATTGGCTACAATTTGTTGTTATAACTGTGGGTCCTGATTTTTTTTTGTGTGTCTCTGATTTATTGTTTGGGTATTGTTTGAGGAATTATAGTCAATTGACTATAAAAATTGTAGCCAAGCTAAGTTGCATATACTATTTGATTTCTATTAACTTCAATGTGATGCACATCACCTAAATCCCTTTTAGACAACACCATTGCCACTATTACATTGTTTACAACCCATTTAAGTTCCAAGGACAACCAATAATATGAAGAAAGTAGAAGTGTAAGGTTTGATGGGTGTAGAAGTTAATATTGTTATTCTAATGAATTAAAAATAATAAATTGACCAAAGGGATCTTGGTCCAGCGATATGTGAGTGGTCCATCAACCTAGAGGTTGTGGGTTCAAGTCACGTTGAAGACATGTGAGATTAAAGTTGTAAGTTGTAAAAGTTTGACGTTCTACAAAAAATAAAATGTAAAATGTAAAAATGTGTATTTTTATTTGTTTTAAGCAAAACATTAGGCGGCTCAATTAAACATTCTTCTAGACTAAACAACTAAGTTAAGAATTAGAGTAAACCTCAAAAATCATCCTTTTAGTTTGTTGAATTTGACACTAATCATCTTTTGTTGATACTGTTAGCAAGAATCATCCATAAAAAAGCTAAATGTCTAGCACATTACATCCTTCTCATGCTTAAATGGCTATTTGACAATTGTTTGAATGTACCAAACACTCCAAGTGCTTTAACAATGCCCATTTACCCTTTTTTATAATCCTGATTTCTAAACACATTCATTTTATTTAAATAGCCAAAACACATCAACTTGTTATACACACACGTTGCAACTACATTTTGCAACTACATTTACCAAAATCATGATTCAAAAGCCACAATTTGTCTTTGACACTCTCAAAATATGATGAGACAAAACACTAATGACTAAACCTCACCAAAATGACAAATGCAAAAACAAAAAGGATTGTTCTATAGAATTTGAGGAACAAAAAGATAACATGTTTGTTGTATCTTTTCGGAGAGCAATAACCAACGAGACATACTCTAATTTCTCGTAAGAATGAAGGGTAAGGATCCAGTGAGAAATAACTATAAATGCATATTTGAGATGCATCGACTTGAATTAAATGCATCACAATTAGTTTCGAAAGTGATTTTGAAGTGAAAATGATGCAAAGTAGTACTAGCAACAAATTTGACCCGCAGAGGACGAAAAATACATAGGATTCATCTAACTTGACAAAATGCATCTAATATATGTATATGCATTTAATTTTTAGCTAGAAAATATATTATGATGCATCTAAAAGATTAGGGATGCATCTAATTCTAATTGATGCATCTCTAATGTGTAGTTATAGTTATTTCTCATCCTTCTTATTTTAAGGATTCTTCTCATTTGATCCTTAGTCTAATAATGAAACCCATTTAACGTTTTCTCTTGTTTCCTTTTTATTGACTTCATTGTCTTATAGTCAAAAATTGTTGGTAGAGTTACAACGTAAATAGGATCGTTTGAGCTTGTTTTATCCCAAATTATTGTCTTATACCTATAATGATTGGGATTTCCTAACGACAGTGATTTCAAATCATAACCTGTAATCATACAACCATCTGTTGCTATTACTGCATGTTCATCGTCTCTAGATGCTGCATGTAATGACTAATGGCCATCGTTGCTCGCCTACAACAAATCTACACCACCTATCGAATTTTGGGGTTTTGATGATCGAACATGATGATTACATCAAATTTGTATAATTGTGTTTTTTGGGTTAGGGTCTCGGTGAATCTAGGAGGTCTAGAATGGTGATTCTGCTGAAAATTGGTGGGACTGATTTATGTTGATGCTTGTGAAATAATGTATTTGATTTGGCGCGTGTTCTTAACTTGTGTGATTTCCTTTTCTGAAAAAAAAAAAAAAAAAAAAAAAAAAAAAAAAAAAAAAAAAAAAAAATGATGAAAGAAAAAGGGCGTATGTGAATGATATTGTTAAGGGGTGTCCGGGAGGTACCAAGATGTACATTTAACCTATTACACCCCTTTCCGACTTAAATGACTACTTTACCCTCACACTTATTTAGGGTTGGCTTGTTTAACACCTTTTGGTAGGGATGAGCATTTCGAACCGAATCTCGGAACCGAACCGGAACCGTACCAGTACCGTACCGTATATCGGGAACCGGGACTACGAAATAAGGTGAAAAAAATCGGGACCACTAATTCGGTACGGGACCAGTACCGAATCGGGAAATTTCCGAATAAAAACGGGAAAACCCGATTTCCCAATATCCGAATCCCGTTCGGTACGGTACCGGTACCACTATTTATGCTCGGGAAAAAATCGGTACCACTAATTCGGTACGGGACCGGTACCGTGCTCATCCCTGCCTTTTGGTAATGAGGTAATGGATTCATTATGAATAAAGTAGTTTGGTTTATGGTTTGGATTAAAAAATAACAATCACACCCTTAAAATTGATTCCTGATGAGTGTGGTGAGGTTTACTACTTTTTAGAGCTGCTCACTCAATGTTATTTATAAAAATATTTTTAATTTATTATTATTATTATTATTATTATTATTATTATTATTATTATTATTATTATTATTATTATTTATTTATTTATTTATTTTTTTATAAACATCACTTTATTGAAAAACAAATAGGATTTTACAAGAAATTAGTGGGGAGCCGAGAGACTAACTGAGCCCCCACACCTCTAGCTATAGCAAAACCAATCCTACTAAAAATATTATTATTATTATTATTATTATTATTATTATTATTTATTTATTTATTTATTTATTTTATAAACATCACTTTATTGAAAAACAAATAGGATTTTACAAGAAATTAGTGGGGAGCCGAGAGACTAACTGAGCCCCCACACCTCTAGCTATAGCAAAACCAATCCTACTAAAAATATGTTTATTATTATTATTATTATTATTATTATTATTATTATTATTATTATATATGTATCTTCTCTCACATATATAAGATCTAAACTAGCTTAGAAGACCCGTTGACACCGGGTAATTTTTTAAAGAAATAGAGAAATGTGATGATAAGAAAAGTAATAACGTAAGTTTGTTCCATTTAAAATATGAAACAAAAAATGAGACAATACGTCAATTAGAAATTGCTTATGTTACAATTACACTAACAAACGTCCAAGCTTGGGGTCACCAAAATTTATTGTGTTGAGTAGCAAAAGATGTGTGTGAGCGCCCATCGATATACAACCATAGCGTTGGCGAATCTAAAATAGATCGACTTGAACATAAAATGATGTGTGTGAGCGCCTATCTATTCAAAACCCAAACCTTGCGATGATGATAGACCTTCAAGTCCATTTATAAGCAGTTCCTTTATCTTTAGGTCAACCTCGATTATAAGCACTCCAAACAGCTCGTATAAGTAATTTAAATAAGCACTCTAAAATGGCCCTATAGGAAGTTTAGATAAGGAGTCCGGACAATCCCTATAGGCTATAAGTATTTTAAATAAGCACTCCAGAAAAACCCTTTAAGTAGTTTAAATAAGCTCTCCAAACAACCCATATATCTTATTAAGAAAACTTTTGAAAAGCGACCCATTTTAGAAAATTGGTACTTACATTAGCTTGGGTATCTATTATCTACTCAATAACCCATTTTCATTCCAAAACAACCTTATTAGTTTTTAATATAAGCACTCCAAATAGCCCCATAAGTAGTATAAATAAGCACTCAAAGATTTAACTTTGGATCATGTTAATAAAAATCTCATTTGCATACACATATGAATTTAAAGTTTTCATAAAACAAATTATGAAAAACACTTCAATTAACTTTTGATCATGTTAACAAAATTTAAACTTTGGATCATGTTAATAAAATTTTAACTTTGGATTAGAAGCTGAGAAGAGCATTTATAGGATATGCATTATAATTTGTTTCAAAAATCACAACCTACATGATTTGCATTTTCATATGCATCCTCTGAGCCAAACAAATACGGAGTACAATACTACTCTTTAGTATGTTTTACAAACCTTTTATACCATTTTGTAATCATTACAATAACTTAATACTTTGCATGCATTCCACAAGGTACATTAATTTTGTAAATTCAGAAGCTACAATCCACAAGTTACATTTATTTTACACCGTTTAGTAATCAGTACCGACTACCGATAATCATGATTATATTTTAATGCGGCTCCACTTCCACAAGTTTGTCCAAGCGTTACATTATCAAAGCAGCAGAAATAGAACTCCTTCAACCTCCACTATCATATTACTCTTTCTTAGGAATATAACTCACAGTGTTGGCTTATTCCACTCTCGCGATCAAAAATAATACTGCAAATATGAATATATATACAAAAGATACATGTACATTTCTGATAAAATATCTCTTACAAAGCTCTTTTAGAGCAGCCATGGCACTCATTTGACCTCTGTCTACCAATGCCTTCTTCGATAAGTTATCCACTTGACATGTTTCACCCTTCTTCGATACTATTACAAAAATACTACTGCAAATATGAACTTTAAGTGGATGTAAATGAATATGTTGGAGAGCACCGAGTAGTAAACCTTATGAAACAAAATCGAAACATTGAGTAGCTATATAGCAACATAAAAGATATTGAATGCACATGTACTATCTAAATATGAACATTAAATATAAATAAATGTTTTATGTTACTTACAACGCAACCATCAGGGGTCCAACTAATGATACCCCCTTAATTGTGATGTTTCCGTTTGGGGCAAATGCATCATACGCTTACTATAGTGACAGGTTCATCTATAGAAAACCATAAAAGAAATAATTGATATCAAATAGTTAGAAATAAGGCTCACACTTGCAATTATGAAGGCATCATTCCATTCCTGAACACTCCTTTTTACCTGCAGTTACCTCAGCCAACAAATAATGGCATAAGAAAAAAAGTAGAAAATGTAAGTAACACCAAACAGCCCCATATTACTTGAAGTTAATCGGCTAAAAATAAGCACATAAGCAGTCCTAACGCGTTGTTGAATAAATTATTCATTAAGGATTTACGACTCATACCAAGGTTATATCACATAAGCATACTGATTCAAACCTGTCTTGTACTAAGGTTCACCCGTTTTTAAAGAAATGTAATAAAAAAGTGTATGATCTTCGAGTTTTAACCCTTAAAAAGATTGGAATTCGCTTTGAAACAGGTTGATAAGTGAATTTCAAGTTAAATAATGTGACACGCAATATTTTTATAGGAATCGATAGCTCAACTCATATCCGTTCCAAATGTTCACATAGTTGACTGTCTACGTCTAAACAATTTAACCTTCAATAACAGATTATGAAAAATGTATCACCAAAAAACTGTGCTACGTTTATCAAAATAGCACAATCTGTCTTGGAAAATAAAAAATTCCAGCTTAAGAATATTACAGAAGTAGATAACGCTTCTCAAAGTTATTGAAGCTTTCAGTGTCATTGTTAAATTCGAAGCCGGGATATGTCCTCATTAATCATAACCTATTTCCTTTTAGCCCGCCCCATTTCTTAGTGTACTGTTTGCATTTAATTAGGCATGTAATAATATATTCCAATAGTGTGAGAATATCACTAACTCAGTGTTAAGGCTAGTTAATGACCACCTACAACATCAGATACTATAAAACATGTACTAACAAAAGGGTGCGATGTCACTAACAGTGATGCGTCATATACCCTCTCAGAGCATAAAGTGTAAAACTTGTAATTGTCGTGATATCGAAAAAAAAAGAAAGGTGAAATTACAAAAACTTTACTTTGTATTACCGTTCACATTATTCCTTATAGATAACATGTCGTAACATGGCAAGATTAATTAATGCTCAATATGTTATATCAGTTTTTTCAAAGAACAATATTGTAGCAAGTTGTCATGCTCTGTAATCTTCTAAAATCCTATAAAATCCAAACATTTATAAAAGGTAACAAAAACTTAACTCATACATTAGAGCGATTAGAGCGATTGGATGTGCTTTTTGAAAATCATTCTAATAATTGCCTTTAGCGGGTTGCTGCGTCGGCGCAGTCACGGACGCAGGCAGACATGCTGCTACTTCATACATTGACACCTACACAGTTAACAAAACATTACAGACATTACAATTGTAAGAAATCTAAACCTTAGAAGTAGATGCATACGGCTTGTACATGTCATGTAGTAAGATGGCTTTGTTGCGTTGATATCAGTTAACATGATTACTGCAGATAAGAATGAATGAAATAAGTGCAAACAACATCTTAATTAAACTAACCAGATGATACAAAATACGTAAGAGCATGAAACTTACACCGTTGTTTTGTTTCTAAACACAAATCACCTAAGAGCATGAAACTTGCATATTTAACTTACCATACTTACAAATAGTTGCAGCCCAGCTAAAACCATAACAACCCCTTTATACTATAATAACCATAACAAACCCTTTATACAAAACTTTCTTAAACACGGAACAAAGGTATATCATAATTTGATTATGAGATAACGACATTTCTTAATTCTGTTAGTGTAAAATTTATTAAGAATGTAACCTAATCAAAATCATAATTTTGTTTAACCAAAACAATACCTTTTTGAAGCAAATATGATGTTTCATTCGCTTGAAATTCCGATATAAATACGAATCTTTGGTCGAATTGATCTGAAACAAACAGCACCAATTGAAACCCATAAATCTTTCAAAATAAAAAACTGAAATTGAAACTATAATCACATACCTTCATAACAAACTCATATGTGAATTGTTCAAGAAGTATCAATGGAAAACCGAGTTCCAAAAAAAGACTCAAATTGAATCCTTGATAAGAACTCTATAGGACGCTCCTCTTTCTAATTCCTGGGTTAACATTATAAACATAAAAAAAATCATCAATAATACAAACCAAATCGATTCAAAACAAAAATTAATGATCAGGGCTTATAAGGTTATAATTAATCAAATCAAAACAAAAATTATGCAACAAATCATCAATAATACAAACCAAATTGATTCAAAACAAATAAGTAACAAAATTATTGAAAAAAGTGGTATAACTCACATATTAATCCGCTTTATGTTTCCGATTTTGAATATATGCCAACACCAAATCGTAGGGAGGAAGAATCGGGTGTAACTGCAACATTGTAACAGAAGAGGAGCGTGGAGAGGAAGGTCAATGAACAAAATTACTACTTTGCAAAAATAGATTCACAAAGCGTGTAGAGGAAGATGTGGAGGAATTAATGATTATTGATAGTATTGCCTGGAACTTTACTAAAATACATCAAGCAAAAAATGTAGAGAAGAAGATTAAGGTCTGACTTTATGTGTGAATTGTATAAAAAATAATGCATTAGACTACAAAGGTTGGTTAATATGGAAAGACACATCACCGCATTAAACGGATTTTTAATGTTGCACGCTTAGAATACTTGTGCAAAACCTTCATTTATTAGATAGTATAGATTTAAATACTAAACCCATCTACAAAACAAATTGACCCTCAATAAGAGATGTAACAGAAAGATGATTGTTGCCGATAGTATCAGCAATAGATGATTAGTGCCAAATTTGACAAACTACAAGGATGATTTTGTAGTTTACTCTAAGATGTAGGGGTGTCATAAAACCTGACCCGACCCGATCCGAACACGACCGGGTTCGGGTCAACTTGGGTCTGGTTAACTCGGGTCAAAAATCATATTCGGGTCAACCCGAATTGACCCGAGTTCTAAACAAAGTCGGGTTCGGGTATATCTTTTTAGCCTTGACCCGACCCGAACCCGAGTTGACCCGACTAAACTAACACCTTACAATGTAAAAATACTCGGGTTGACCTCAAAACCGAGTTGACCCGACCTGAGTTGACCCGAACCCGAATTGACCCGACCCGAGTTGATCCGAGTTCTAAATAGGGTCGGGTTTGGGTATGTTTTTTCGATGCTTGACCCAACTTGACCCGACCCGAGTTGACCCGAACCCGACCGGGTCAACCCGAATAACAGCCCGTCTAAGATTATTATTATTATTATTATTATTATTATTATTATTATTATTATTATTATTATTATTATTATTATTATTACTATATATGTATCTTCTCTCACATATATCAGATCCAAATTTAAATACTAAACCCATCTACAAACCCTCAATAAGAGATGTAACAGAAAGATGATTGTTGTTGATAGTATCGGCAACAGATGATTAGTGCCAAATTTGACAAACCACAAGGATGATTTTTGTAGTTTACTCTAAGAAGTAGGGGTGTTATAAAACCCGATCCGACCAGGTTCGGGTCAATTCGGGTTAGGTCAACTCGGGTCAAAAATCATATTCGTGTCAATCGGGTTAACCCGAATTGACCCGAGTTCTAAACAAGGTCGGGTTCGGGTATATCTTTTTAGCCTTGACTTGACCCGAACCCGAATTGACCCGACCCGAGTTGACCCGAACCCAAATTGACCCGACCTAAGTTGACCCGAGTTCTAAACAGGATCGGGTTCGGGTATGTTTTTTTTTAGGCTTAACCCGACTTGACCCGAACCCGGCGGGTCAACCCGAATGACAGCCCTCTACTCTAAGAAGTAACACCAAGAGAAGTTCAAAACATATCGCCTTCATCAAACAGATTGGGTTGACAGGTAAGGCACCCAACTCCTTAACAGTCTTCATTTTTAAAACCACTTCTTTCACAATCCCCTCTCCATTTCATTTCAATAACCCAAAAATGAAGATCATGGTTGCCATCAAGCGTGTAGTCGATTACGCCGTCAAAATCCGTATCAAATCCGACAAGGTAATCATCATCCTTAATCTCCCCCCATAAAAACAACATTAAAAAACTTTTTTTTTTTTTTTTTTTTTTTTTTTTAAATAAATGTAAATGTTTTTTTCTTATGGGGTGTTTGGATTAGCTTATTTTATGGGCTTTTTAGCTTATTGAAATCCGGAAAAGCCGATAAGCTTACTTTTCTGAGCTTATGAGCAGAAAAATATAAGTTCATGGCTTAAGCCATGGGCTTAACCTATCATAAGCCCATAAAAGTGAGCTTATCAGCTTTTCCAAATTTCAATAAACTGATAAGCCCATAAAATAAGCTAATCCAAACACCCCCAAAGGAAAAACCATTTACATTAAAAAAAAAAAAAAAAAAAAAAAAAAAAAAAAAAAAAAACATTTTTTTTTTTTTTTTTTTTTAATGTAGTAAATGTTTTTTCTTAACAATAACAGAGTGGAGTAGAGACAAAGAATGTGAAGATGTCAATGAACCCATTTTGCGAAATAGCACTTGAAGAAGCATTGAGAATTAAGGAATCTGGTTTTGCTTCCGAGGTTGTTGCTGTTAGTATGGGTCCCACTCAATGTGCTGATACTCTTCGTACTAGTTTAGCTATGGGTGCTGACCGTGCTATTCATGTCGATGCTCCTTCGGATTCTATTTTGCCTCTTTCTGTTGCCAAGATTTTGAAAGCACTTGTTGAGGTTGAGAAACCCGGGTTACTTTTTCTTGGCAAGCAGGTTGTTGTTAATGCTGTTTTTTCTTTCGGTCCGGATAGATGTAGATTTGTTTGGATTTGCTTATATAACATTTATTTTAGAGATTAGAAAGAAGGCGTTAAAAAGGTATTTAGGTTAGAAATGAAGGTTTACAGTCACATTTTTTCCAAAATAAGCAGATACGTGACTTATTCCATTTACCCCATAATAAGCAGATAAACAATATAAGGGGGTGTTTGTTTTGGCTTATATAGCCGGCTTATAGCTTATTTGGTTTCGAGCTTATGTTTCATAAGCTCACTTTTTGTGGCTTATTTTGAAACTTTTCGCTTATATAAGTTTGTTATGTCACAATAAACTTATATAAGCCGTAAAGCTTCAAAACAAGCCACAAAAATTGAGCTTATGAAACATAAGCCCAAAACCAAATAAGCCATAAGCCGGGCTATATAGGCCAAAACAAACAGCCCCTTAATTTTCAAGAAGCATAAAGTAGACGTTAAAGGGCTGCTTGGATTTTTTCTAAAAATAAAGGTATACAGTTGCGTTTTCTTAAAATAGGCAGATGAGCCGTTATTCTATTTGCCCCAAAATAAGCAGAAATAAATAAACAATCCAAGACACCCTCTGTTTTTGTTTGTTGGATAATTCTGAAATGTTGAAAAATGTGTGTTTTGTTACAGGCAATTGATGATGATTGTAATCAAACAGGACAGATGGTTGCCGGGCTTTTAAATTGGCCTCAAGGGACTTTTGCTTCTAAGGTTAGTGCGGTTTTATGAATTATCATCGTCTAGGATTGTCTTACTGGACAAAATTGTCGCTTTTACGCGTATATGTGGACATCTGTAGCTGATTACCGTGTGTGTGACAGTGTGAGTACAAACTAGATAACAAGACATCCAAAAACTTGATATGAAAGCACATCAGAATTTCAACTATTATGAATCGATTACCTATAGATGCGTCTAAGTAATGAGTGCAACTTTTCAGGATGTTTTATATTACGAGATGCAGGTAGAATACAAATTATATGCAACACGATGGAAAGAGAGAGGAAAATCCCTAATCTACTAACCAAGACGCACATCAGTAAAATTACATCTCAATTTGTAGACACGATCATCATATAAAAGCTTTATAAAAGTCACTCAATATTGTAATTGCTTTGTCATGATTGTCAATATTTATATAATGCAAAATTGCAAATACGTAGATCACATATGAATAGCATGGGTAACTTTTCAAAACAGATGTTTTTAACATTAACCATTAACACATACAGCACACAATTGTACATATTAATATTTAATACCTAAAATGCTAGGACCTTTTTATGAGTTTGTGAGTGGCCTCACTTCATTTTTGCTTATTTCGAAATTGCACCTTGATCACTACTAGCCAGCCCGACCTGATGTATAAGGATCGCCAATGAGATTGAAGTCAAGGTGATCCTCAACCTTGTAGAATATTGAAAAAGGGCAGGGATGTTCTGCTATGAAAGAAGAAAGTAAGAGAGGCAACAATGTGTTGCGAGTAAAGATTTTATATCCTCAAATATAAAAAATACCGTTTTTGTAGACTTGTGTATGACAAGTACTAAATACACCTTTTAGTCTTTAAACTATTTAAGTTTACACTTCTGTTATTGAAGCTGTAAGGTTATTGTGTCTACACCTTCTGCAGCTGTAGGTTTTTCAAACTTTGCTCTTTCTTACCCTGTAATCTGCCAGTTTGGCTTCAACAGCTACTTTTCTTCATTTACTTAAAAACTACACAAAAAACCTCAAATCTGCTAAAACTATGACATTACCAAGAATTTGTAAGTAAAAGATATGTTTGTTACTGCCATATAACACCTCAGTTTGCATTCTAGTAGTTTCTGGACCGTGAAATTAGTTTACTGAATCTGTTATCTTTTAGTGAAAAGTAATCAAAATAGATTGTTTAGAAAGTTCAACTTTTGGATTTCTTTGCTACAAAGGGAGGCTGGTACTGTACCATTTAGGCTGCTGGTGTTCCAGCAAATTAGTAAGTGACTCCTGTTTGTTTGAGGGGATATTGTGTCTTCAGGTCACCCATCCTATGGACTTTGGTATAGATGCCTATACAAGTTATGTTATTATTTGAACCCGGTTCTCATATTCTTTCCTGATCTTACTGTTTTCTGTTATATTATGTCCTGGAATGGACCCTGCTTACCTTTACAGAACGAATGCGACTTGAATAATTTAATTTGCTCGAGATTTTTGAATTACAACTGATTTATTTATTGGGACTTGGTACCTAAATGCAACTGGAGTTCTATCAATTCTTTGATTCACTAATACAACTGTCTTCTACCCTGCCAAGGTGCCCCTGGGATCGATTTTCTTTGCATTTTATATCATACCATGTAGTTAGAAACACATTTCACTGTGGTGTGTTATATTTCATCAAATTTTGGAGAACCACGTTGTTTATGTTTCTTCTGTTTATTCTTTTACGCCTTTTTTTGAATTATTGCAAAGATATCCTTGACGCTTTTACATAATGTTTTTGCTTGAAGATAAATGAATCCTAGTTAACTATCATAATGGAAATGCAACAAAAAACATACTGCTGCTAAGGTGGTGTTTGGATGTGTTGACTAAACTGATCCACAGTTTTGCCTGTTTGGATAATAAGGTTATAATTCGGAATCATAATTGAAAAGGGGTTAATGTGACCAGATTTGGAGAAACAAGTAAACTAATGTTAAATAAATATTTTGTAGGAGTAAACATTAATAACCTATCTATCCCTGTATCCGATTATCATTCTTCATATCACAATAATCACTTGCAAACATCCCAACACCCCCTCACACTTTTTGTGATGATTTTACGTGAGGAAAACCATCATTGTTTCTGTTTATACATGAATATCCTTGTTACATGTTTTAAATGCTTATCTTTGTGTTTGTCTTCTTAAGGTTGTTCTGGACAAAGAGAAGAAAGTAGCAACAGTGGATAGAGAGGTGGACGGTGGCCTTGAAACTTTGTGTTTGGACTTACCTGCTGTTCTCACGTAATTTTTATTTACTTACCACTTACTTTGTTCTTTATACGAGTGATTAACTTTTCTGACTATCGTTCTTCAGAGAAAAAAAAGAAAGAAAATCTACGTTGCACATCTTAAAGAATAAACAAATCTGGATATGGGTTCTATAAATTGAACCAAGTACAATGTGTTCTAAAGTCAATCACTCTTTGATTACACGTCTTTCTTTTTACGTTGATAATACTAAGTTTCTTGTAATGTTACTGACCATCACACTGCAGTGCGGACCTAAGGCTGAACCAACCGAGGTATGCAACACTCCCGAACATAATGAAGGCGAAATCAAAGCCGATCAAGAAAATGACACCAGAGGAATTGAAAGTAGAAATGAGATCTGATATCGAGGTTATTCAAGTTACAGAACCCCCAAAGAGAGAAGCAGGGGTTATTGTTTCTTCTGTGGATGAATTAATAGACAAGCTTAAGAATGAAGCCCGCGTAATCTAAACATTGCCTTTTTCTTCTAACCATGATTATACTTCTAAAAAAGAAAAACAACGATGAGAATGATGGTAAATGCCGGTTGTTGTATGTTTACTGTTCTAATCATTCAGTAAAAACCATGTAATAAGCATGTCTCATCCTTCGCGTAAAATGCACAAACCCTCAATTTACAGTTCTTATTGCTTTAGGATTATTTCTAGAGTGGCAATTATGCCTCTTGGCTATAATGCGGCTCAAAAGTGGTACTGTCAGGTTAGGCGGGTTAGAGTGTCTCGCCATGATGCAGCTCAAAAGTGGTATGGTCAGGTTAGGTAGGTTAGAGTGTCTCCAATGGTGGCTGGATAAGCACCAATTACTCCAAATTTGGAGTTATGGATATGGCTTCTTTCTAGACTACCTTGCTATGCGAACAAGTTCCATATAAGATCTCATTGACCTGAATCTCTACTGTCTACCAAGCATTATATGCTTCATTTTAAGTAGGGGTGACTGGTGAGCATCGGGTCAAAACCGACCCGAAAAAATCGAAACCCGAAACTCGGAAAAAACCCAAACCGAAACCGAAACCGAAATTACTCAGTTTTTCTCGGTTCGGTTTTTGTTGGGTTTTGCCGGTTTTTCTTGGTTTTTTGCTCAAACCGGACCGGACCGACCCGACCCGAAACAAAATTCGGAAAAAACCAAAACCGAGCTAGAATCGAGTTTGGTCGGTTTGGTTTCGGTCGGTTCAGTTTTGACTCACCCATTTTAAGACACTCATAATTAAGTAGTACAAAACTTCAAATCAAGCTTACAAGTCACACTATTCAATATTAGCGATAGTTAAAAATGATTTTCAACATTAGCACTTTCAACTAAAAAGGTTTTCATCCTTTATAATTAGTTACATAACTAATTTTGATTTCCTAATTACTAATCGCCAATTTAATATATCGAGCTAGCATATTGCTTATCCACACATAGCAGAAATGACGAGCATTGTTTTTGTTGCCTGTGAATATTCTTTTCGATCGAATATGATCTATCAGAGTTTCATCTATCCAATCCCTTAATGAAGGAGGTCTTGTATCAAATCACAGTAGAATAACTCATTCAAGTATTCAACAAACCACAAATGAAAAAGTAAAACAAATATTATGACGACACGAATAGTTTTTACATCAAACCATAAACTTACAGTGAAAAAAGTACAAAGTTATAACTACAGAAATCTGAAACAATACAAGTGAAGAAGCTTCTATGGTGAACACCAGCTAAGTTTGAACTCGGTAGCTTTGAGCTCGTCACTGCAGTCACAAAGAGGCGTTGTATCAAGCAAACATACGGAAGAACTTGTTAGTGCTACCCATCTTCCATTGAGAGGATCTCTAATCTCACAATACACGACCTTTCCTATTTCATTTTCCTTCACCATTAGGTGGCTCAACAAGTAGTCAGCGACTTTGAGTTTTAACTCATTATTCGCCTTCACATACATTGGGTGGCAAATAGAAAAAACTGCATCAAAGAGCAGTGGGTTCTCCCACAAGCCAGTGTTGAATTTTTTGAGAAAAAACACTTGTTCAACATTTGTAGCCGGAAACGGGAGGATTGTTCTCACATAATCAACGTCGAAAGGCACTAGAACCCCATGTTTGGAATCAAAAATACCAATGTTAAACTTGCTTGGTAATTCGAGTGTTTCCCTCAGTTTAAGAAAGAACAAGTCATCGATGGGATTGTTCAATCCGAGACCTAGCTTAATTTGCTGGGGAGGAATGGCTGGAAACAAGAGACTAGGCATTTTTGCCGTGCTTACGTGCTTGTAAACAAGTAAATTGGGAGCATAAACATGTACATTAATTTCGTTGCAAAGATCAAAGTCTAACCACAAACTCGTCAACATAAGACATCTGATATCCAAGATTTTGACACTACACCAGCTGATATAAAGGGTCAAACTCTCTAGAAATGGAAAGTTGGATTTGATCATACTTGAGAATGCATCATCTATGGACACCTTGTCTAAACATAACTCTCTCAAGCTCTGTATTGTGCCTAGTTTGAATGATACAGGCTCAGGCCAGAATAGCGAAAATGTGTCGTACACAAGCGAGCGGAGAGATGGGACATTATCAACTTGGAAAATATTCTTATATGCACTGTTGTTATATATTCTCAACTCATCAAGATAAGGGAGGTTTCTTACCTTGATAATCCTAAATTCCTCGGGTAACTCGATGTCGATCTTTTGAAGTAACTTACATGTAGATAACAATTTCTGAAGCACATATGGAGTTATGTGGACATCAACCAACTTGAGTACGCGTAGGTTGGTGCAGTGGATAGAAGGATCGCTACCAAATTGAAGGGAATGACCGGGATTTCTCCGGTATATAAATTTCAAACTTAATGTGTGGAGATTTTCACTTGAGAATATCTCATCAGCCAAACTAGATGATGTTGTTGACAAGATTGCAAGGTGAAGCTCTTTGAGAGAGCTACGACTTTTAGAAGTAGCTTGCATAATCAATTTGTAAGCGGAACGAACAGCAGTGTGAATGCCAAACTGAAGATCAAGACTTGAGATTGGTAAGTTGTCCCGGTGATACGTTAGTAAGGTCCGGTGAATCCACCTCATGTGCTTTCTCTGATTTTGTTTTTTCTTAAAGTGTCAACGGACGGAGAAAACCGGATGGCAGGGATGGTAGACCAAGCGTGTAGCCATGACTTGGACACGATGCAGGTGCTCGCAGCATCTTTTGTTGGCAACAATAGTTGTATACGTTGAATCAACTCGGGAACATTTTCTAACTCTTGTCTATGGATCATCAGTCTGCTACTCTTCTTTATTTCCGCCATGCATCTAAATCAAAATTTACTAGGACGCGGAACACACAACAAAACCGAAACCCTCACTTTAGAACAATCGACAGTAATCAAGTATTATATATACTAGTCATTCAGACCCGTGCGTTGCACACGGGCTCAATCTAAGTATTCATATTAGAATGTTCAGCACTAATTTTCGTCGGGTTTGAACCTTTCATGTTTCGGTGATGGTGCCATTTTGTTTGGGCGCTAATTTTTGAAATATTTGAAACTCTCACGTTTTGGTCATGGAAGAACTTAGCTGGTCAATAAGTTTCGGTTTTTAGATGGACGCGAGGTTAATTTATGTTGTAATATATATATTTTTTTACTACTATTTTATATGCCAAGATTGTAACTTATGTTTAATGACAATATTAACAAATGATGACATTGACTCTTACATGCATGTTTCACTAATATTTTTAACACTTGCATGATATTATGATTTTATGAATGTCTCTTTTTAGACAATTGAGCTAATGCTCCATATGTTGCAAATATTACTCGGGTTAGTATCAAATAGTAGCATATTCAACTCAAAACATGATCTTAAGTGTTAAACTGTTAATGGACCATGCCAAATGCGCTTTAGTCAAACCTGGCCATGCATCAAATTGGCCTTATAATTTTACTACTAAACTCACTTAGTAAATACCCTTATTTTTCTACACAATTGAATTTCCTATAAAATATTGACGATGGCATTATGTTGAATAAGAACATGTGCTAAGAAACTTTAGCAGTTGTGAAAAAATGTATTTATCGATAGTAATAAAGACTTACCCATCTTAGATTTCCACATTCTCATTCTTCACTACCTCCTAATATAAATGCAAAATTCTTGTAACGTATTAATGAAATAATGTGCATATTGTGTAACATTTTTATCTTATTACCACAATTTGTTGCAATCTTATATATCGATCCTTGATTTAGATAGTTAAAAGAGATTTCTATCATCTCGTCAGATCAAATGAAGATGTTGCTCATGTATCGACGTATCGTACATACATATTATCGGCATGCCACTTGCATAGTATCACCTTTTATGAGCGTTTTGACGTCTTTCGTCAATAGTTCAAGAAAAGAATGTATAAAAAATGTCGATTATAGTCAAGCAAATAGGTTCTAAAAAACGTATTCCATAAAATAATGGCAAGCTGGTGGTTAAACTTGTTTTCACAATTTGATATATAAAGCCAAAATGATAATCATGCCACCCTCTTTTGCTATCAGTCTCATGGTTCGGTGAAACGCACTAAAACAACGGACCAAATAATCTTTGATTTGATAAAATGACTTTGGCATTTTAGTTGATTAAACCTATCAATACGTAATAAACTGTTTGTAAGAAAAATAAGCAAACACTTGCATAGAATCATCCATTATCTCATCCTGTGTACAATCATTTTTATCACTTAACAAATAAAGCCCAACCCAACACCAACTTTACCAAAACCTAATTACACTAACCCTAATTTACCTCAAACAAACGCAGTCAACATCCTAAACGTCTGTTCAAAAAACATCCTAAACGAAATCACACAAACAAATATCTCTTTATCACTCCATAAACGCCTCCATTTTGATTTCATTTCACTTTACACAAAAAACGCGTCAACTTCTTTCGCAGTCACACCCATACTCAAAACACCTGCACATCAAACACATCACCCAAACGCATCACCTGCCTTTCTAAAAAAAACGCATCACCTATCTTCATATCAAATCATCCCAAACTCAAAACACGCCAACATGAGTTATCAAAATACTAACTCAGTTAATAATGTGGTTTCTTTTCACAACTATCGGCTTCTAGATCTTGAAAAAGGTCTTGGATAGGTACTCGTTGATTCGTTTTGTGTATCATTGAACGAACCAAAGATAGAATATAACATAGTTGTTAATATTCTTTCTTCATTTTCGGATATGAAAGAAAAGTTTAAAACTTTCGCAGATCTATGATGGATTTATTATGTTAGATATATAACGATCTAGCCTTGAAAGATCCAAATCAGATATCTTTGTTCTATCATTTTATGTTTGAGTCTTGTTGTGGTTGGATGTGAAGATGGGATTATGTCATTTTGTGAATTTGTGGTTATTGAAGCTTAAGTTGGTTGTGGTTGTTTCTTGTGCTTCACTTGTTTCAATCGCACGTCTAAATCACAGAAACACAAAGAAAAAAATGATAGTGGTGAAGAGGTGATAGTTTGGTTATTTATAATCTTCAAAACTCCTACCGAAAAGTCACATTTTAAACCATTAAGACGTAACATTTATTTCAAGCACATCAAACAATTCATATTCCTCTTCACTTCATCTTCCGGGCAATAATTGAGGCGTGAGCGTGTTACCCTTCATATTCTTACATTGAATTCTCCCATCTTGAGTCTTACATAGTTTCACATTGAATTAATGAGACATTAATCATGAACCCTTTACATTTATAAGATAACATACTATGTAGAGTTGTGTAACTGTAAATGCTTCATATGCTCAAGATATAAATGGCCATTATGTGAATATTCATTGTACACTTAACGAAAGTTGCTTGACATGCCTGGAAATAAATGTGGAATAACACATGTGATACAATCAATTCATCAAGCATTAATCATGAGCACTTAAATTTATATGACTTCTTAAGCTTTATATATATAAGATATATTAAAGACCGTGGCTTTTAGCAACAGTACTATTATACAAATATACTGCCCCAACCTTTTGGGCCCGTTTGCTAATATGGGAGGCCCAAACCGACCCTATGTAGTATACCCAGCTCCAAAAAAAACCCACTTCCTCTCACATGCGTCTCACAAGAACTCCGGTTTACCGGAGATCCGTTGGATCCCAAAAAACCAAAACGCCGACCCAATTTGAAATGGATTTGGGGCATCTATAGTGTTTTATGTGATTAAGGCTACAGTATCATCCACAGTAAATCATATTTTGTGGTTGTAAGGTTGCGTTTGGTGCCCTCTACAGTGATTCGTTTTTTTTAAGCCACACACATGGGTTTAGATAGATAAAGCATCTTTTGGATTCTTCAAGAGCACACATACAAGGTGAAATATGTTCACCCACATCTGGGGTTCATCATTTTTTTTAATTCCGCTTAATTTTTATGTAAGTTATTTTTTTGTTTTGTTTATAAGAATGATGATGAAGTCGATTCTAAGAGTTTGTGTGTATTTTTTGTAGATTTTTATTGTTGATGGAGTTGCTTGGATGATTTATCAGTTTCAATTTTTTTGATTTTTCCACGTAAGTTTTTATGTTACTTTAACTTCGTTTTGTGGATTTTATGGTGTTGTGCTTTAAGTTTGCAACGTTTTTTCATTTATATATATTGTTGCTGTTTTGCGAAATCAGTGGTGTTTGGGTTTGGGAGTCTGCCATTGAATTTATGGGTGTTTAGGGTTTTGGTGTCGTATTAATTTAAGGGTTTTTGTGAAATGGTTCATGAGAAGCCGAATGAGAAAAATTAGGGTTATAGATTTTGTGTTTAGATTAGTTAGGTTTTAGGTTTATTTGCAGACTTTGTGGATACTTTTAAAATTTCCAGAAATTTGGCTTGCTCTTAGTTTCCCCATGGACCGTGAAGGCAAGGTAATTTGAAACCGGGAGTATTGTCACCTGTATGTTGCATTTTCATTTAAACTATAGTTTTTTTTTACAGGATCAGAGAAGGAAGGGTTTGAAAAGGATGACGATGATATGAATGCCGATATGCAAACAGCTGATGATGGGTCTAATAGTGAAATGGGAGAAGATGACGAAGATGGTGATGAGTTTGATATTGTGATACTTAAAAATTTGGCTGCACAGGTTCGTACAAGTTTAGTTATTTGGCAGTTTAAGTTTTTTTTTTTTGTTTTGTTTTGTGCTTCTATTATTTGCATATTTGCACGTGAACTATGACTCGAACCAAATGTTTAGACAGATAATAAATACCTTGGCAAAAGCAGGAGATTATAGTGACAGGTGGTAATGTATGTGTTAAAACTGAAATGCCTTAAGAGTTTTAGTGATTATTTGTACTTAAACTGTATCGTTTATATACAATAATCGCATAATTCAATGTAAAAGTCTATTGGAAAATTAGTTTTAGGTGACTTATTCTTTTCAAATAATAGTCATTGATAAGCACTGTTTCACTCATTTCAGCGATGAAGTAGATACTGACTGACCTGTGGGTGTTCCGTTCTTGCTTATGAGCTTTGAATGCATGCGCACCCTTTTTGTTGTACCTTCTGCTAACTAGATGTTGTATATACATAGCTTTTTTTGCCGTTTGGTGTCGGGAACTCGGTTGTCGCGATACTTGCTGTGTATGCTCATTATACTCTATCCAGAAAAGATGAGTTGTCTTTACACCGAAATTTATTTGTTATTTTCAATTGGAAAGTTGTGTATGTAAAGTTGTGCAATGCAATGTTTACGCTAAAATCTTACTACGACTGCACGAGTACTATAACTTAATTGAAACTTTTCTATTTGTGTTCTGTACAGGTGTATATGTGACGGCAAAGAAACCACATAATTGGCAAATATGGAACCAACTCCTTTCCAGACATTTGCACTTCATATGGAAACCAACTCCTTTCAAGCATATATATTCGCTACTGAATTTTCTGTCATTCTCCTTCGGCAACGAATATCCTACGTACAACCATTATTCTCCAAAAGGTGAAAAACGTGGGATCCTAATCAGCAGGGACAGTGTTCATGGAAGTCTGAAACAGATTCATTACTTTTTCTAAACAGATTTATTTGTCAATCTAATTATGATGTCTGACACAAACAAAGTCGATCAGATTTTCATATTCGTGAAAATTTTCTCTTTTTGAAATTTAGTCCTATCTATCAAGATTGGTGACATTCAACATGCCTTAATCTTTGTTTAATTTGTATTACCTTATTCTTCTGTTACCTTTTGCAACACATGTTCATAAATTTTCTAAACACATTGTTGCTACAGGTTTATGCACCAACAAACATGTATTAATATTTTTAAAGTGTGGTTTGTGTTTTGAACTGATGGTATTAATATTTTCAATTGTAAAAACTGTTATATATTTCTGAAGGTCTAATAAATGGGGATTTTTGTGTGTGCTTGCTATTTGCTGCATGCCCCACTTCAGTTTTATCCATCTCCAGCTCTTATTTTCGTCCCTCATTAATCACCTAGGTTGTAGAAATAATGCTTTTTCAGAAATACGGGTTTTGTTAGATACTTACGGCCACTCGGTTTTGTGTGTTGCAAATGTGCAGGTTTAAGGGGCGTTTGGCTTAGGCAGTTATAAATCTATCTTTTTAGAATATCCTACGTACAATAATGATCAGCTGACTTTTCTTTCACATTGATTTTTCAGGTTCATGATGATGATGATGATGGGAAAGGTCCATCACAATAGCTTGCTATTGGGGTCTTTGAGTGTGGCCTTGGTGTTTGCACTATTACCTTGCGTTGCCACACCTAAGGTAAAGTTTGTGTACTAACAGTAACAATGTTTATTATGCTTAACTGGGATGTTATAGAAACTTTTTAATACTAGGCTTACTGATGTTGCGGTTGGAATATTCTTAGTGCTTTCGATATGCCGCGTTTTTAAGGTTGTGTCATAAGATAGATTCGGAGAAGAATAACAAACCAAGGTTTACCTCCTTATAATTTTTTTCCTTTTGTCAATATTTTTCAGTTGATGGTTTGTTTATTATCACGTGTTTCTATATTGATTGATGTTGTTTGTTGTGTAAGGTCCGAACATAAGATGGAAGCCGTTCGAGAGATGGACTATTCAGCCCACCATATAGTGGCCCGGTTCTTTGTATTGAGTAGCAAAAGTCGGATAAAGAGGTATGTGATCTACCCATTTTCTTTGGTAGTAGTCTTTTTTGTAACTGATAATAGTATACGTTATTTGATTTATGTTTATGATCTGACTAAGGGGGTGTTTGGATGAGCTTATTTTACAAGTTGATGTTGTCTTTGGAAAAGCTTATGACCTCATTTTTTTTGGTTCAAGAAGTTATTAGATTGAGCTTTTGCACTTGAATAAGTATATAAGCTAAATTTGATAAGCTTTTTCATAACGTACAAAAGTTAGCTTATAAGCTTATACAAATTCAAATAAGAGAGTTAGCGGATAAAATGAGTTGATTCAAACATTCCTTTTGACCCGCTACCCAACCTCCATGCAACATAATTCTGCTTCTCACAGAAAATTCATTGCTTGCAGCTTTCAGTGATGAAATGGGGGATGACATGGTTCTATTTGCGGGCTAACATGAGTCAGTTTGCAGGTTGCTATGGTCTACGATTAGGGGCTAAAATGGGTCTATTTAGGGGCTTAAATGGATGGGTTTGGATGATGAAATGCAGCTCAAATGGGTGTGGTATTGGAGGCTGAAGTGGCGGGCTCAAATAGGTGCATTTGACAGCTAAAATAAGCGAGTTTGGATGATGAAATAAGGCTGAAATGGGTGTGTTTAGGGGTTGAAGTGGTGACTAAAAAGGGTCATTTTCGGCACTCAAATGGTTGTTAGATTAGGGGCTGAAATGCGGCTTGAGATGGGTGGTGTTTGGGTGCTGATATAGGGCCTGAAGTAGGTGCATTTAGGTGCTGAAATGGGTCGCTTTTGGATGAAATGGAACTGAAACGGCCGTGTTTGACCCTTAAATGGGGGCTATAATGGGCCAGTTTTGAAGCTGTAATAGACGTAGGATTCGGGGCTGAAATGGGCGACTAAAATGGGTCAATTTTGGGGCTAAAGTGGAGGTGGGATTGGAGCGTGAAATAGACGCCGAGATGAGTGTGTTTGGGTGGTGAAATCAAATGTACAATTAGTGAACTTGCATGTAACATGGTACACACTAACTGTTTGCAATTCGTTTATATCATGATTCATGTAGAAGCCTAGAGATAACAGTTGTATTTAAGTGTGTTTTTTGTTTATGTTAATGTTATCAATTTGTTAGGGCAGTAATTTTATAGGACTATGGTTTTAAGATTAAAGGTTAGTTGCCCATGTTGATTGTTGGTGGTTCATTTGTGCAATATGTCACTTTATTATTTAAACTTTTGTTGTATTTAGGTGTGCTGTTTGTTTAGGTTCTTGCTATTAGTTTGTTGGTTATGGATCCAAAAAAATGAAACATTTTCTATAGACAAGTATTTAAAAAACGTGCTGATCTAAAAACCTTTATTGGTATATGATAAGACCATCCAATAAATCATAAATACAGGTTCAAATGCTTCTGTAGCTAGATGACCCGCCGCGAAGCGCGGGTTTCCCACCTAGTTCTACTGATGAATGAAAAGAATGAGGTACACCTCCTCATTTTATAGAGAATGAGGGAAACTGACTCTACTTCTAAGAGCATCCACTATGTTAAACCTTTATAAAGGTTTATAGTTTTATGATGACATTAATTAACAAACCTTGAACCTATCTTCACTATGAATAAACCTCATAAAGCTTTATAAAAAGCATACAAAATTCAAATGCATTAAATTATGAAGAGGTTTAATATTCTAGACCTATTCATCATAAACCTATTTATAAACCTATCTTCACTATGGTTTACAAGTTCTTAGACCTATTCATCATTTTATAAACCTTTTCATAAACTACTATAGTGGATGCCCTAAGTTTGAAATCACATGGCAATTGACAATTCTGATTGCTTTATGTTTTCTTAATACTCGAAATATATATATATATGTTAGAAATAGATCTACATATATATTCTTTATATTCTAAATAATTAATTAAAATAGTATATTAATGTTTTAAAAATTAAAAATAATTAAATTTTAAGAAAAACTATATTTGCTTAGCCAAAGTTTTACTATAAATTATTTATGAAAAAAGACTTTACTAAATTAATTTTTAGAAAAAAATAAACAATTAATTGTTGAGTTACATAATAATTGATGACGTATAGTCTATATATAGGCCACGAGCCCAAATATTAAACATTACTAAGTCCCAAAGCCACCATGTGTGGGCTATTATAACTTGGGCCGCATCAATAATGGGAATGGGCTCACATAAGCCCAAGCCCAACTAAACTATATATACGGTTTAGATAAGGATATCCTATTTATGGAATAGATATCCTTAAACCGGATGAACACCACGTGTGCGAAACGTAAGGAGCACGAACCCTACAAGGATTCTGCGCCTATATAAGGAATGACATAATTCTCATTAAAGGTACGATTCACAAACCCTAAAACTCTTTACGAGAACCCTAAACCGATTACTTACTCTCACGCCGGAGTCTAATCGTGTGAGACAATCCCACGATAAGCCTAACGGTGTTGTTTATTTTCTTAGTGCGCAGGTTTTCAAGCATTAAGGAACGAATTGGTACGAGAGCAAGAGCCCAAATTAGGAACGCCCAACTTTTGTATCAACAATACTTATATGGTAGTAGAAATTCCATTTTGTAAATTTCCGGGTACCATTTCATACTCTTAAAAGTTCACTTTACTAAATGATTTAGTTTGCCAAATTTGGAGGTACTAATATGTGTTTTGGCCAATATATTATCAATCAATATTCCCCGATATGGAGCAGTTGAAAAAGACCATGAATGCCCTTGTTGAAAAGCAATGCTCAAATTTTAGAGTGTTTAAGTTAGTAATTTGGAAAGCTTCATAAAATTTGGCCAACCTAGTTGTAATTAGGGGTGTTAATCGAGTCATGTTAGTCGAGTTCGAGTCAATCAGGTTGGGTCAAACTAGGTTAAAAATAACATAACCGAACCCGACCCTATTTGAACTTGGGTTAGTCGGATTCAGGTCAATTCGGGTTCGGGTCAACCCAAATATAAGTAAAATGGTCATAAATTGTCCATTTGTCCTAATATAGATACATAATTTATAAAAAAATATATTTAAAATAAAAAAGAAAAAGAAAACCTTTATTCGGGTCAAACGGGTCGATACGAACCCGAGTTTGGAAAATATTTTCAACCCGATACCCGACCCTATTTAGTACTCAGGTTGATTCAAATAACTTGAATAATTTTTTTGACCGAGTAACCTGACCAGGCTTAATGTGGTTCGAGTCCGAGTCAGATTCGGGCGGGTCGAGCTTTTTGCCACCCCTAGTTGTAACCCATCCCGTTTGTGCCTTCCCAGAAACTTTATAACTTTATACCAATTCACTCAAAACAACTAAAACCTAACTTCATTCAAAAAACCTATGCCGACATCATCATTAGAAAATCGCCAAAGTTTACAGCTTTGATTCTTCAGGAAACTAACCATAGAAAATGATATTGTTTTCTCAATTAACACGAGTAAGGGTTTTTTTTTTTTTTTTAATCAGGTTCTCTATCTTCTCCTTAATTTTCATACGATTTGATTTATTATTATTATTTTTTAATTTGATTTTCTTAACAAAATTGATCAAATATGAGTTGCTTAATTTGTTCATGAATTGATTTTGTTTGCAGGGGCAACACATGATTATTCGAGCAGATTGACATTATGTTCTTCAAAATAAGTGTTTAGCAATTTACCAAACCCTCTAAATGTGGTAAGTCCGTTTAATTAGTCAAAATCAAAGTTTTCTCATGAATTTTCTCGGCCAAGGTGTCGAGAGAAAAGCGTTCATGTAGAACTTTAGAAGTTTTGCTAATGTGTGTCCACTGTGCATTTAATGAAGACAAAATTTCCTTTTAAATAAAAAATGCATTTAATCAAATTTAATGATTTCTAAAATTACTGTAATTAATCATTATTTTGATATTAATTAACTTTAACATTCCTTATATGTATGAGGAGAGTTATATTAAATATCAAAATTTTCTTGACTCATCCCCACCGTTCATCTAAAAAGATATCAATGGTTGAGATTAAAAACATTTTAATATTTCAACCATTTTTTATAATTTAAATATCTTTTAAACCGTTAATCGTTAAGCGAAAATAATTACACCATCGCGACGAACATTTAATTATCTTACTATAAACGGGCACTTTGATATACTTTCGACCAAAAAAAATCATTTTTTTCACGTTTGTTTTCGTGGGCGAAAAAATTATATATATATATATATATATATATATATATATATATATATATATATATATATATATATATATATATATATATATATATATATATATGAATTGAGATCAAATGAGAATCTACCAAAATCTTACAAATGACACTCATCTTAAAAGAAAATAAAAACATAATTAATTACAACTAAAATTGTTAAAGATTTGATGAGTTTTATTATGAAAATTGACGTAAACTAAGTGATACACTTTGATCCAGTGTGTAATATGTATCAATGTTTAGTATTGTGTATCAAGTTTTTAGTGGTTGTTGTGTATTAGGTGTATTAATTTATGTATAAGAAATTAGCTTTTTGAGATTTTAATGGATTACGTATCAAAAATTTAATTGTGTATCAGTAATCCGTTTCTCATGTATGAGTTGGTTATTAGTCTATTTAATATTCTCAAAAAGGTGAAGATCGGTGGGATCACCCTGGTCCCATGCATCCTAAGGATGCCAACCGGACCCTCCCCCAAGGACCCGGCCCCAGGCAATGAGCACCTGTCCCAGTGACTGTACTTATCAGGAGGTGGGCTATGAACCCTGGCTATTTTCTCAAAAGACCCCTCGCTGACCAGTCAATCTGAGCATTTGCGGTGGGAAGTCTATTTAATATTAACTTGTATTAATATATAATATTTTGGTGCATCTTTGCTAAAATTGTTATATATCAATGTTTTAATTGTATTTTAGAATAATTCTCACTTTTACAACTTTAAGAAAGTTCTCACATTAACCTTCCCTATATATATATATATATATATATATATATATATATATATATATATATATATATATATATATATATATAGTGAAGCGTTCAAATGAGAAGTCTATTTTTTGTGAGAACGCGAGAAGAGATCTGGACCGTAGGATCAAGTAAATTTGATTTTGGGCGGAATGGCATTTTTGTAAATATTGAACGAAATTTTTAAGGGTCTAAGTGTATCATCCTCATTGCTTCTATACCCCTAAAGTTTATCCCCTTTTTTTCTCTCTACTTCTATCACACACACTAAATACACACAATAAACACACACAAACTCAAATAGAAAACCAGATCCAGCATATCCGCATATCACAAACACAGTGCTCCATCACTAGCGATGACCACCATCACCACCATCACCAGCATCCCCACCGATCACCACCATTCACCTCGTTAACCACCATCACCACGATAATCATCACCAATCACACCGATCAATAATCACGATGATAATCATCATCCAAAACGAAAAATCCTCCCAATTATTGAAGAAGAAGATCGACTTCGATCAGCTCATGTCTTACACTGTCCAGTGTCCATCCTGGTGCTGGGTTTTGCAAATTGAAATGTTATTTTGTTGAAATTAGTCCGTAAAAAGGTCAAATTCTCATACTTTCATCACTCAAATCTAAGTGTCTAGTGCTAAATTTCTGAATTGCTTGTAATATGAGTTAGTTTATATGTTTTTTAGTTATGTTAGATGAATAATTTCAATGACTTTGTAGAAGTTGATGATGATATAGATCCATATGAGTTTGTCTTTAGCCGGTTGTTTGTTATTGCACACCAAGTGTTTGATAAAATGCCTAGCTATTTTTGTTTATTTAAGTATGTTAAAAGTATTTGCACTTGTGAAGAATATTCAGATTAGCGATTTTTTGATTATTTAAGTATATTAAAAGTATCTGCACTTGTGAAGAATATTGAGATTAGTTATTTTTTTTGATTATGTAAGTATATTAAAAGTATCTGCACTTGTGAAGAATATTGAGATTAGTTATTTTTATTTATTATGTAAGTATATTAAAAGTATATGCACTTGTGAAGAATATTGAGATTAGTTATTTTTTTGATTATTTAAGTATATTAAAAGTATCTGCACTTGTGAAGAATATTGATATTAGCAATTTTTTTGATTATTTAAGTATATTAAAAGTATCTGCACTTGTGAAGAAATATTGAGATTAGTTATTTTTTTGATTATTTAAGTATATTAAAAGTATCTGCACTTGTGAAGAATATTGAGATTAGCGATTTTTTTGATTATTTAAGTATATTAAAAGTATCTGCACTTGTGAAGAAATATTGAGATTAGTTATTTTTTTGATTATTTAAGTATATTAAAAGTATCTGCACTTGTGAAGAATATTGAGATTAGCGATTTTTTTGATTATTTAAGTATATTAAAAGTATCTACACTTGTGAAGAATATTGAGATTAGTTATTTTTTTGATTATGTAAGTATATTAAAAGTATCTGCACTTGTGAAGAATATTGAGATTAGTTATTTTTATTTTATTATGTAAGTATATTAAAAGTATACGCACTTGTGAAGAATATTGAGATTAGTTATTTTTTTGATTATTTAAGTATATTATAAGTATCTGCACTTGTGAAGAATATTGATATTAGCAATTTTTTTGATTATTTAAGTATATTAAAAGTATATGCACTTGTGAAGAATATTGAGATTAGTTATTTTTTTGATTATTTAAGTATATTAAAAGTATCTGCACTTGTGAAGAATATTGATATTAGCAATTTTTTTGATTATTTAAGTATATTAAAAGTATCTGCACTTGTGAAGAATATTGAGATTAGTTATTTTTTTTGATTATGTAAGTATATTAAAAGTATCTGCACTTGTGAAGAATATTGAGATTAGTTATTTTTTTTTATTATGTAAGTATATTAAAAGTATATGCACTTGTGAAGAATATTGAGATTAGTTATTTTTTTGATTATTTAAGTATATTAAAAGTATCTGCACTTGTGAAGAATATTGATATTAGCAATTTTTTTGATTATTTAAGTATATTAAAAGTATATGCACTTGTGAAGAATATTGAGATTAGTTATTTTTTTGATTATTTAAGTATATTAAAAGTATCTGCACTTGTGAAGAATATTGATATTAGCGATTTTTTTGATTATTTAAGTATATTAAAAGTATCTGCACTTGTGAAGAATATTGAGATTAGTTATTTTTTTTATTATGTAAGTATATTAAAAGTATATGCACTTGTGAAGAATATTGAGATTAGTTATTTTTTTGATTATTTAAGTATATTAAAAGTATCTACACTTGTGAAGAATATTGATATTAGCGATTTTTTTGATTATTTAAGTATATTAAAAGTATCTGCACTTGTGAAGAATATTGAGATTAGCGATTTTTTTGATTATTTAAGTATATTAAAAGTATCTGCACTTGTGAAGAATATTGAGATTGGCAATTTTTTTGATTATTTAAGTATATTAAAAGTATCTGCACTTGTGAAGAATATTGATATTAGCGATTTTTTTGATTATTTAAGTATATTAAAAGTATCTGCACTTGTGAAGAATATTGATATTAGCAATTTTTTTGATTATTTAAGTATATTAAAAGTATCTTCACATGGTGATGGTCGTGGTTCGAGTGTCGGCAATGGTTTTTCGAGTGTCGGTGCTGGTTCGAGTATGTGTAATGGTGGTGGTATTGAGCATATTGTTACGAGATTTGATACGCTTGCTGGTGTTGCTATTACATATGTTGTTGAGGTACCTTACTTATCTGTTAATCGTCGTGTTGTTCGGTTTGGTTAACTAGTAAATGATTTATGAGCTTATTTAGTTTGGATTACATTATCTTCACATGTGAAGACAGTCAATTAGGAATGAATTTTTGACGTTATTAGTCAATTTAAGTTTGGATTACATTATCTTCGATTGAAAAAATATCAGTGAGTAATGGATTTTTGATGTTATAAGTGCATAAAAGTTTGGTTATGGTATCTTCTCATGTGAAGATAATCAATTAGGAATGAATTTTTGATGAATTTTTGAAAAAATATCAGTGAGTAGTGGATATTCAAGTGTTATTACTTATTGTGACAATTTTTGTGCTTATGCTTAGGGTCTGTGAAAATAAATGCAAAAGTGATAAGAACTGTCTTGAAATACGATTACTGAGTCTAGAGCAGTTTTTATAAGCTGATGATGGTAATGATTCTAAGAGGCTGTGATGATAAGTTGAGATTACGTCCGTTTTGGCGGGGCGAGCTTACTAAGTTTGCAACCATGGTGGTTGTATCCTCTTTTTTCGATTATCTACTTATCTGAGTCTTTGATGATGCTGCTGCAATTGTAGTTGTCGTTCCTGCTTAAAATTAAGATTCGTGCTATTGGGTTGCTTATGAGTTAGTGGGTGTGTTTAATGGGTGCGTTGAGCAGGTGGGTTCAGTGAACGTGTCCCCCTTGATTGACGGCGTCGTCCGATTGAAAAGTTGTCATCTCAACGATTTGGCCCAAACCCGGTGTTCTAAGGGCCAAAACGGTGTATTCTTTTTTTCAACCACATAAACGAAGGCTACGTGTGTCTAGAATCTACTACATACACCTCACCGCCTTTCTGTTATATTTCCAGAACTTTCATTATCTTGCTGTTATATGACGTCTATGCGTAGATGATACACGGTCTCTTTTCCCTTCACAAATTAGTCAAGGTATATTTGCATTCTTTGATGCAGATGCCTTTCTTAGTCATTCAAATGTACTAATCTGATGCTTATAATGATGAATCCAGGTTCATGTTGAAGTAAAAGTCGTAGTGTATTCTCCGGTTGGATCAGTCGCAATAGCAGCAAAAAAGCATGTAAGATGGATAATTCTTGATCAGTAAGTACTTTTATCTAGGTCTATAAATATGAGTAAGGGGGTGTTTGGACGTGCAGTTAAAATTTCACAACTTGCTACAATATTTAAGTTCAGTATGATATGTGGGATAAAATTTGAATGTTGTTTATCAAAAGATTTGACAACCTGCTACAATATTTGAAAATGTAGCCATTTGAAAAGTAAACAGCTTCTTTTTTTGTAGCATTATGTTATACAATAAAATAGTATCGCTATTCAGTTTCTTTCTCTTTATTCTAGAATAATTCGGTTGCTAGGTCAACGTGTTTTTACCAGCAAGGAGGTCATAAAGAATACTCTACCTTAGAAATATGTATATCACCCTAAAAATTGATAGCTTATTGTCAATTTACCGTCGAACTAGCGTTTATTTTAACTGTGAACTGGATTTACAGTAGCGTTGAATCAGGTAGGTTTTGGAATAAGTCTTTGCGATGAATTCGAATAAAAATCAAAGATTAGAAAACATGGAAGTTATTTACTTATGTCTCGTATGTTAACGACAATAAAATTAATTTGTTAAAAGAATTTAGCTTATAAGTTTAGGAACAACTAGGAAATCGTTATAAGTTATGCCATGAAATCGTTGCAAACCGGGTAGAATTATTTGTAAATTAGTTTTTCTGAAGTGAACTATTATGGGGTTGCTGATGCCATGTTGGTTTGATTGTAGATTGCGCCAGAAGTGAATGACTTTTTGTCAATAGATGTGATAGGACCGAAAAAGCCTTAATAAGTTTCTCCAAAACAAGGTAGTACTTACAGAATTCTCTTACGGTAATTTTCTATAACAATAATGACACTGGTTTGGTTAACATATGATTCTTAATGTTAGACCAAAGGTAATGTAGAAAGATCGCTATGACAAACCATGTGATTTTATTGTTTAAGATGTATTTATTAGCTAACTATGTTCTCTTTTTAATTCAGGGGATACCAGGTTTAGCTAGATGATGCTATACGATTGAACGTGTACTTAACTTATAAGGAAATTGCTATTGATACTGATAACAAAGGTACTACGAATTTTAGTTTATAATTTTATATTTATTCTTACACTGCGTGCTGTCGAGTATAATGTTGTTTCTCTCTTGATTTTGGCATAAGGCAAGGACAAAATTTAAGGGCCTGTGGACCTACAGATATGCAGATTTGATGTGTTTCGATGAAAGTAGTTATCTGCTCATTTTACGCAAACAGGTTAATACACATTTATGTTTTAGCTCTTTTAAGCAAATAAGCACTTAAAATAAGTAGTTATCTGCTCATTTTACGCAAACAGATGTACAAAATTTGAGGACCTGGGTAGTATTGTATACCTCCTAGGGCACGCTGAGAAAAACGAGTTGACAGTTGGTGAAGGGAAGGTGGTTATAGCCACTGACAATCTCATTAAGGTATGCACCGATGGTGTAACATGGAGCCCTGGTTCAGCAGGGTTTGATGCACATGGTAACCTCTCGTTCATGGTTTGTGACCCTATGAAGCTAGCCACATCCCCAAACATGAAATCTACTACAACATCATCTTCTTCTTCAACTTCTTGGAAGAAGGATCTTCCGATGCAATTTGGTATCCCGATGCCTGTAATTCGTGATCGGTTAAACCATCATTGGGAGGGTAGTCTCGATGATTTAATGAACAAACCAAAACTACCACTTATTAGATTGATTTCCACAGGTCATAGAAGTGAACAATCTTGTACTTCCTTCTCTATGCGACAAGTTTTTAAGACTACCGAGCCTGGATCAGAACCAAATCCCGAACCCGAAAATGATCCAACAACTCCATCATCAGCATATCGGACCTCAAAATTTAAAGACCAACCCGGGCCTGGTTCATCCCCCGTTACAAATAGTTTCCAAGATGAAACACCATCTCATCATCAAGGAATACCGACATCTGAGATATACGAGTCACCAAAACTGACATTTGTTCCATTCAGGAAAAACCAAAACACCCAAATGCAGCTTTTAGACATCAATTTCCCTCCCAAGATCACTAAACCAATTGGGCCAACACCGCCTGTAAAAAAGCAATCAAATCCAATAATGGAAGCTGAGATTGTTACAGTGGATTCTGTAAAAGAGGCAGAGATTGAGGTCCGATCATGTTCGTCCTGAAGCCATGTTTCTGATGGGCAAAATGGGTATAACAGCGAAGGAGAGACCACAATGTACTCGGCAGAAATAGCAGAGAGTCGTGCCTACCCGAGTCCTAAAGAAGGAAGGTTTGGTCTGCAGCCGGTTGGAAGGAGCCAGAGCTGTGTGAACTACAATAGATGGGGCCCAATCCAGCCTAGCTCAGTAGCTCGTGGACGTTCACTTGAAAAGCAGAGAAGCTACATGCATAGTAGAAAGGTCTATTCACAAGGTGCAACCTCTCACAGGAGTAATGAGTATAATAGCCCTACTGTGTCGTTGATCATGAAGAAACGGAACAACTTGGAGCAGCAGTGGCCTAATAGGTCTCGTCGGCCAACTGCAGTTCATTCCTCACCAAAATGGGCGTTTTGATGTCGTTTCGAGGTAATAAAGTCTTGTATATCTTTTATCTGTAAACTAGTTACTTATGGCCTAAATGTGCAGTTTGAGTTTAAGGTTAAATAAATTTTATTTTTGGGGTCAAAACTGTGAAAATAACCCAGAAGGGGATATGTTCTTGTATTTCTACCTTATCAAATGAATTGTAATTTTTTTATGTTTGTAAGCTAGAATGAAGCGTTTGTCCCTTGTAACTTGTACTTTGTAACGACACTGGTTTAAGTTCATAAAATTTCTATATATATTAAAGGTTTATTTTGGTAATTATGTAACAATTGATACTACATATGGCAATTCGTTTACATCTAAATAGTTAATAAATACTTTTTGGTTCATGTACTATTATAATAATTTTTATCTTTTTGTCCAAAAAAGCATATTATTATGCTATTTTTTTCACCTAATATTACCGAACTACTCATGTGAAGGTTTTCACGCCCAATACTTCATGGGCTGTGCACTCTAGGCTTTGCTGTGAGGGCTGTCATAAGAACCATCTGCAACGGGGATGCAAAACTTGTGAAAGCCATTTCAGGCCGATTTCTGTTGCATGTTTACCCTGGTGAAACATTAATAACTGAAATGTGGCTTGAAGGCTCCAGGTATGGTATCCAATATATTTATATATATATATATATATATATATATATATATATATATATATATATATATATATATATATATATATATATATATATATATATATATATATATATATGCATACAGAAGTCTGAGAATATTTAGGGGAATGCAATGGTAGAATGTAAAACTGGTATATACTCTTTCTGAAACTGAAGTCTGAGAATATTTGAACCGAGAACCGGACCATATTGTTCAGTCCCAAATCAAACTGTGCGCACTAAAATTTTGAGTAGTCATTCATGCCAAGTTCTTTGACTAATTACATTCAAGTAAATGAAAAGAAAAAATCAGGTCAGGAACTGCACCGGACCAAAAACTGACTTTTGTTGTTCCGGTTTAGCTTTTCGAGTTCACTGTTTTGTTTGAGCTTTTAGGGCCTCATAAAGATTTCAATTGATTGACTGTTGTACCTCATGCTATTCAATTCATACTTTTATGGCTGAAAAAAAACAACAATGATTTTTCGTTACTTGTGTTTGGACCAAGATTCTAATAAGTGCAACTGTTGATGACAAGTTTGATAATAACTCACGAATTTGCAAACTTAGTGTGTGTGTGGCAAATTGGACGAGTCGCAATGGGTTTGGTTTCACAAAAATTATATACCATGATCACAAAACTTCAATCTTTTAAATAATCCAACTTTTTTGTATAGTGTCATTTATAAGGGGTTTTTTTGAATCTCCGCATCAGAATATTATGGGCGCCTTTCGTGTACTTTGACCTGTTTCATTTGTAGCTCATCTTTTTCAGTTTTTACCCATTTGACCTGTTATAGATAAGTATAACCCAAGTTGACCCATTTTTGGTAATTTGGTTAAAGTTTCTACCTTTAATTTTTTCTAACAAACCGATAAGGAATCAAAATTCACAGAGTTCTATACCAAACAAAGGTTAAAGAACGGAACAGAGCAGTGCTTGCTGGATTCGTGGACCTCAATCATGTAAGATCGTCATCTTTATAAGTTCTTGCAAGGCAAGTACTTCTTCGTTAGCTGTGTAAGAAACTTTATAGATATTTAATCATTGTTTATGATGTTGTGCTGTTATTATTAATTCTAATAATCTTTATATGTATACACAATTACACAATTATATTCAATCTTTTGAGGGTGTCATAATAAATATGATCTGATCAGATGTTTCTATAGTTGTTGTTAGATTGATACTTCTAGGCTTCTAGCATATGTAAGTTATCGAATACATACGTCAACGTGGAATCGACTAATCTCACTGAAACTAAAAGTTCCGAGAATTTTTCCTCTAAGCCTGACATTTACGAGGGGTCTGCTTCATTGAAAGGAACTGAGCCTGTGACACCAGCAAGCGAGGATCCTGTTGACGAAAACAACAAAATGTTATCAGCAGCCCCACCTATGATTAATAGTAACAATGGTGATACAACAAGCCATCCAGATGAGCCACAAGCACCAGCAAATTGCATGAAAACTTGATGTTTGTGCACATATTTTTACTCTACCTGTAGTATTGTTGCAATAGACAATGAGAATTAGTTGGTATCAACTGTTGTATAAGTAGTTAGTTTTAAGAGTGGCAGAATGTAAAAAAAATTAGTATATATTAGATGTTTAAACGTTGACAAGCTTTGGGAATGAATAGATGTTATGCATAATTGTTCAAATTGTAAATATGTCTCACATGTAAAAGTATAGATTACGAATTAGGTTTTGATTGTTACTGACTTAATTAGTTTGCGTAAAGTAGAATATTGTAGAGATTAAGTTTACTAAGTGTATCTTCGCGCGTGAAACGTTTAGTTTAGTTAGAGCATCTTCGCGCTAGAAAATATATGAGATTTTTCTTCACGCGTGAAGTTTAATAGTATTATCTTCGTGCGTGAAAATATAAGATATTTTTCTTCATGCGTGAAAAGTTTAGTAAGTATCTTCGCAAGTGAAAATTTTCTGGAAATTATTTTTCCAAAAACTTTTTTTTCAAATTTTTTTAACTAAAGAATGTAGTGTAGTTAATTTTTAAATTTGTTTGAAAATATATTTTTAACTAAAGAAGGATCTTTAAAAAAAAATAAAAATCATTTAAATTTTTTTTTTTTTTAATTTTCACATGTGAAAAAAAAAATCTGAAATTTATTTTCCGAAAACTTTTTTTTTCAAATTTTTTTTCTAATGTTTTTCGTCACATGTGAAAAAAATTTCACATGTGAAATTTTTTTCAATTTTCACATGTGAAAATTGAAAATTTTCGGAAATTTTTTTTTCCGATTTTTTTTTTTCGAATTTTCTGTTTTGAAATTTTTTTTCTTCACATGTGAAAAAACAATTCTATCACATGTGAAAAATTTTCAAAATTGCATATAAGTCAGCTGAATGAGTTTAATACACTGAATAGTGATAGTACTTAAATTATGATAATGATTTCATGTATACCAGATATACCAGATTTCATGTATAAAATAACCAAGTACATTTCTTTTGATAATATGCATAATTTAAGTTTGACAATCATGAATCAGAAAATGTGGAACATGTTGGATCTCATTTTGCTTGGAGTTACTCTCGACAAGTACTCCATCAAAACCACAAGTACCAAGACTCGTCAATAGTTAAACTATTCTGAACATCTCGCGGCAAAGAGTTATGATTTGACAAACAGATTTTGGAGAAAATTCTCAAATGAAGACATAAAAAACATCCGGGACTTGAAGAACTCGTATTTGAGTTCTGGTTTCAACTATGTAATCAAAATGCTTCAAAATCGTGATTTTCCAAATTAAAACCCTCCGTTCAAGATGCTTCAAAATCATGTTCTGGTAAATTGAGTAGTGTGAATAGATAAATATAAATTACGTTCAGAAATCAAGAGGATAAAATAAAATAAAATAAAATAAAATTAAAAAAAAAAAAAAAAAAAAAAAAAAAAAAAAAAAAAAAAAAAAAACGATTCACACAGTGACACCACCAAGGATGTGAGAACACACACCCAAGTCATATTTTACACGAAGTAAACAGACAACAACCTCCTTACACATTTGAGCGTATGTCACGTATCTAGGAGAATAGAAACTTAAAATTTCAAGTAAAGTTCTTTAGACCAGACCACACGGCATTGTTAGCCTTAAAGAAACAGGAAAACAACACCCCTACAAAGTTTCTACTCTTCAGCAGCACTTGCGGCACTTAGGTCTACATTCAGGTCAAGAACCTACAAAAGTAAGTTTGTTAGCATCCTCGAGAACAAAAGTAGCAATTTCGACCCATTAACTTTTATGCTAACAGCTCAAACGGGTAAATTTTGGAAAAAGAGCTGATAGGAAAGTGATCAATCAATGTGAGTAGCTCATGATTAGCCACATGTTTACAACCTTCTATCATTAATTGAATTACTCAAGATGATCAAAACATTATATTTAATATCTTGATTCCCGATACAGCTCAAAATATAAAGCAAAGTTTTAGCAGGTTAATCTAATTGAGTCGTATAGATCTGCTCTAAAAAAAACCTGTTTTGACCCGTTACCTATATTGACCCACTCAACTTGCTATATATGATCGAGATTCTATATTGATTGAACGAAAGTATGACAAGTACTTAAAAAAGAAAAACTAAGTGCCTTAGAGTGAAGTTAGAGATGCAAAAATTGGGATATTAAAAAAAACAAATTGGTTGGAAAAGTAGGAATTGAAGTTATACCTTTCTAGTTATCAGCGAGTAGATGTTGAGCACATCACTAACAGTTGACTCGAAGTGAGTTGTGGCATCATAGCTCTGTTGAAACATGAGAAAAATTACAAAACCACAATAAAAATATAAAGCAATTACTTGATCAATATGATGGGTTAGTAATACTCACAGTTGAGATAAAGCAATTATCAAGAGATGGCTCGTTGCATGGTTCAAATCTATCATAACTGTCATAAAAGATTTCATCCACGAGCCCTAGAAGATCAAGTCCTAGCTTCAATTCGATTTCAGGTTGATTCGTCACCAGCAAGTGCTTCGAATGTTGCTCCTTCAACTCAACTCGGTGTACCGGCAAAGCACCGTTCCATTACTTCGGTTGACAAACCGACAACTTCAAAGATTTGAGCACCTTTATATGATGCCAGAAGTGAAATACCCATTTTGGCAAGTACTTTTTGCATTCCGTAGTGACTGGCTTTGTAGTACTTTTTGACTAATTCTTCTTTGGTGTGGAAGTTGCCGTTTGATTTTGGTGGGATTTTACCATCTGCTTGCAACCTCCAAATGGCTTCAACTGCCAAGTATGGACAGATGGCATCGACACCGAACCCGGCCAGTGTACAGAAATGATGCACTTCACGTGGCTCGGCAGACTCTACCATCAACGCAACCCGCGTTCGTTCAAGCTTTTTAACCAAATGGTGGTGGACCGCACCAACCACCAATAGAGAACTTACTGCCACTAGCTTGGATGAAAAGGCTGCATTACAACGATCATAAAAAGTTAGATTTCCTACTACGTAGTTCAAACCAAGTGTGTCAAACTAGAGGTGGCAAGTTAGACCCATTTGTGTATGAATGGGTCAATCTGGGTCCTATTTATTTCAACTGGATCAATCCTAAAGAAATACTTAAAATGGTACACGTTAAACAGATAAAAAGTCACCCATAGGCACTATTAGTACCCAACCTCCAAAATCCCTTAAATTATAAATCCTTATGTAATCATACTCAAAGGCATTACTTCATAAAAGCCTTAAAATGACCTAAACAGAGTTTTGGGTCAACCAGGTTGGACCCATTTCAACCTGCACAAAAAATTACTCGTTTTCACTTGTCACCCAAACCATTTTATACCCGTGACCCAACCCAGCCAACCCACTCATCTTGCCACATCTAGCGTGCATACAGAGCAGAAAATCTGAAATATATAGTTTTAAATGGTTTACCTCTGTCAGAAGGACCAAGGTTGTATAACCCTCCTTGATGGCGGCACGAGCCTCTGAACAAATGAGATCTAGGGTTTGCTCCAAACCTTTTCGGCCAAGTTCTTTAGGGTAGGTAATATCAAGAACCTTGCTTCTCCAGCCTCTGAAGTTCATATTCTTAATCGACTCCATCTCTTCGATAGACAAGAGTGGACCCTTTAATGACAGCCGATGGCATTGTTCTTCTGTTGTTTCTGTAAGAACACCTTCTGGTCCCACCATGCATTCCATGGATGTTACAATCTTTTCCGAATAGGTTCAATAGGTGGGTTTGTTACTTGTGCAAACATTTGTTTAAAGTACTCGAATGTAAGCTTTTCTCTGTTGGACATCACTGCTAATGGAGCTTCGTTTCAATTGAACCAAGGGCCTCAACACCATCTTTTGCCATTGATAGTAAAAGCATCTCTAAAGATTCAACGGTGTACCCGAAAGCCTTTAGTGGAGCCAAGAGTCCCAATTCCCATGTGGTCCATGTTTTCATCCTCGATAGATGCCTAAAATTTAAATTTTTTTGCAAGTTAATATAATTGTACAAGAAAGACTCGGAAGATGGAGAGTGTTTGGATTTGAGTTTTCAAACAGAATATCTGATTAAACACTTTTAACTAGTAATTTTCAGTTTAAGGGCAAAACTAAAATACTTATCTAACACCTTTTTAATTTATTTGGAAACTTGTATCTAAAACCTTTTACAAAAAAGAAAATATTATTACAGAAAAAGGTCATTTTTTATCTAAAACCATGTCCATTTTTATGCTCAAAACTGACATCCCAACATTGCTAAATGGAGGCTTTTACCTTTCGCTCTCCAGCAATAGGAGGGCAGGCCCGGGAAGACTTGGTAACAGATACAACGATGTTCTTGAGTTCAATCTTTTGCTTTTCTAACCATGTGCGATAAGGTTTAGCACGTGAATATTGTTGTTTCAAGGCTTCATCATCTACAACGGTATGTTTCTCAAAGTCGACAAGTAGCATCATTCTAGGGTTAAGTCTACCTTTCCTAGAAACATCTTCTGGTGGAATATCAACGACTCCAACTTCACTTGCCATTATAACTCGCCCACTGTGAGTAACATAGAAACGACCAGGACAAAGTCCATTTCTGTCCAGTGTAGCTCCAAGGTATAGCCCACTGTGAGTAACATAGAAACGACCAGGACGAAGTCAATTTCTGTCCAGTGTATTAATGTATATCATTAGATCATTCATTTAATTCTAACTAAGCATTATACTTTAATTAGATATTCATGCTAAAATAAATACTTTACAATAGTTTATACCACTTTATTATTATTATATTAACATTTAAAAAAATGGTCTTATTCGTAAACTAATATTATTAAATTTTTGAAAATTAGTCATTATTAGCTAATTTATTTTTTACGAATCAAATTAGCTAATAATTATGATAAGGATCTTACATGTGAAAATTGCTGGTTAGTTTTGTACCTCATATCAGCCATAAGTCCTGTACAGCTATACATCAAGTCATCAGTTCTGTACTGCTATACATTGTTGCCATTATCAATCAGTACCTCAAGTTCTCTTTCAAACCAAACCCACCATGAATACCATTCTTATATTGTACACCGTCAACTATTTTTCATAAATGGTCTTTTCATCCCTTGTACGTTAACCTTAAGGGGACAAGAAGGAAAAAAAAAGTACATACTTGAGGTCCAAAGGTGAAGGCAACTTGTGCAAACCATATGCAGATAGCCTCAACGATAGCGATTTGCCTTATGTTTACGAAACCACATGGACGGTTTATTTAAATTACAGAGTTATTTATGTTCACATAAGTGACCACAGCTAAAATAAACTAATTCATTAATACCTCGATAAATGCACGAGGGATGGCTCTAGTTGGGGAAATGGGATCATTTGCAGCCTGTAGATCATGGAGTAATGCATAAGAAACTTCTAATAATCTGCTTTATAGAATATTAGTTGGATGCAAAGTAAAGGCGTGGATACATGCTTTATAGAATTGCTCTGCTTGATTTCAAGTAATAATCTGCTGACTTAAACCGAAAGTGACTGCAAATATGCAAATAGTTCTGTAAGAAGTAAGCTTCCGTATTCATATATACACATTCCAAATAGTATAAAAATGTTTACCTCACGTCATTGATTACACTAACAAATTAACTAAAGTTAAGCAATGATAAAGTCAAGTTATAAAAAAGGGGTTTTTATATAAGAACTTTGAGAATGAGTTATTGCAAGAACCATAAACTTCTAGGATAAGCTAGCAAACCACCCCTTAAGTGTAACATGTATCTAGTATCCTCATGCTCCATATACTAGTAACTTCAAACAATGCTACAATATATATTTTTATTAGGAGAGCTTCAACATTGACACAAAGCATATTTTCACATGTGAAGAAGTTGTTCACGCTTCTTAAAAAGCGACGAGACGTATATTTTCACATGTGAAGAAGTTGTTCACACATATTAGAAAGCTACAAGACGTATATTTTCACATGTGACAAAATTGTTCACACATCTTAAAAAGCTACGAGACGTGTATTTTCACATGTGATGAAGTTGTTCACACATCTTAAAAAGCTACAAGACGTATATTTTCACATGTGACAAAGTTCTTAAAAAGCTACGAGGTGTATATTTTCACATGTGACAAAATTCTTAAAAAGCTACGAGGTGTATATTTTCACATGTGAAGTTCTTAATAAGCTACGAGATGTATATTTTCGCATGTGAAGAAGTTTTTCACACATCTTAAAAAGCTACGAGACGTATATTTTCACATGTGACGAAGTTCTTAAAAAGCTACGAGACGTATATTTTCACATGTGACACACACCTTAAAAAGCTACAAGACCTATATTTTCACATGTGACAAAGTTCTTAAAAAGCTACAAGACGTATATTTTCACATGTGACGAAGTTGTTCACGCACCTTAAAAAGCTACAAGAGTATATTTTCACAGGTTCTTCACACATCTTATAATACTTGTAGTTGTAAATGTGCTTATTGAAGTCGTTCACCTATACATTTGTCGAGCAAAAACTAAATCTTTAGTTAAGAAAGCATAACCGTAAGTACTATCACGACTACTAAAACAATGAATCAACAAATAAAATTCACAGCTTATATTGGTCCAGGAATTTCATCAAACAGTTAACATGCATGATAAACTTGAATCAATTTGATGCAATGATAGTATTAAATGAACAACTATTACAAGCAATCGTTAAACTGAACCCCGATTACAAACATGTGAATGATGATGAAAGTGTAAGAATTTAACCTTCTGAAGAGCAAATTTTAATCTAATAACCTCCAATGGCAACTATGCGCTCAAGGAGATGATCAATATTAGTGATAGAAAGGTGTTGCTATGGCGACGATTGGTACTCAATTGGCGGTTTGTGTTGTTGTGGTCGGTGGAGATCAGAAGCGATGGTGATTCAGTGAGAGCTATATTTGTGGTGGTGTAGTGGTGGTTTGAACAGCAGTGATCCGGCGGTGTAGTGGTGGTTATGATCGGAGATTGTTGAAGATAGTTGGATTGGAGAGGATCGTATTGTTTTCCACCTCAGGTATGTGGGATATGTGTGTTTTTTTCTTTATATATTACTTGAGATGGGTTTTAATTAAAAAGTTTACTATATGAATGAATCTACGCCATTGGATCTAAAAAGGAGGGGTTAGATGGATGGCTAAGATCGCTTCTCGCATTTTCATATAAATTTGGTTTCTCACATGAATGACCCTATATATATATATATATATATATATATATATATATATATATATATAGTTAATAATCTTAAATCTATATGAATATAGCTTAGCTAAACAAGTGCCCAGTGAGCACAAGTTACCAAAACCAAATTGATTAATTGTAGGGGTGAAAATAAGCCGAGCCGCTCGTAAAAAACTCGGGATCAGATCCATAAAAAGCTCAAACGAGCTGAGCCTAAAGCTCGAGTCCGAGCTCGAGCATAAGTTGCAACTCATTTATTAATCGAGCTCGAAACCGAGCTTTACATACAAAGCTCGTTTGGGCTTGCGAGCCTAAACAATATTATGATATTGGGAGAATTGCATATATACCCACTAAAACTCAAAAACTTGCATATATACCCAAAACACAAGTTTTTAATGCATGATGTACAATGTCAATTAAGCAAGTTTTGGGTATATATGCAAATATTCAAGTTTTAATGGGTATATATGCAATTGCCCCGATATTGGGAGAATTAAACATATATACGAGCCGAGCTCAAGCTTATTAACGAGCTCAATAAAAATATATTACGAGCCGAGCTCGAGCTCGATTCAAGCTTTATCTTTTCATGGCCAAATCGTATAAACGAGCTGAGCTTGAGCTCTGGCAGGCTCGGGATCGGCTCGGCTCGTTTCCACCTCTAGTTAATTGGGTCTATAAAAAATATTGGAAATATAATGAATTCAACTCTATATATTGATGTTTATTTTGAATTTGTTCGTTAAAGGCCATAAATTTGTTACAGAAATTGCATAGCAAGAAAGCAGCAATTGATATGCGGAAAAGCGTCATTCAACAACATCAATCATTTTTAACTTTACCCAATATAAAACAGGTAACAGATTCAATAAAACATGAGAATATAAAACGTTAAACCTAATTTTAACTTGCCCAATATATCCATCAATAGTAGGGGTGAGCAAACAAAACCGAAAAAACCGAAACCGAACCGAAAACCAAAAAACCCGAACCGAAAAAAACGACCAAAACTAAAAACCGATGGTTCGGTTTTTAATTTTTCAAAAACCGAAAAATACGGTTCGGTTTTGGTTTTCGTCCAAAAATCAAACCGTAAAAACCGAACCGATTTTATTATATAATGATTTATAATTAATATAACATGAATAAATAACTAAATAAATCAAATTTATAAATTCATATTCATTTTGTTGGTAGATTTATAATATATTTATCTTAACGTTTATGTTTATATGTGTGTTTATCGTGTCGTATGTTTATTTTAGAATATATCAATAAATATATGACGATAATCATACTATATGTATGTTCACTTGCATGTGTGTTTCTTATTTATATGTGTGTAATTAAAGGTTTATGCAATAAATATTATTATGCTTAGATTGACAAAAAGGTAAATATGAATAACTAATTTTTTATGTAATATAAGTTTGTTGGTATATATTTTTCATGCCCAAATATAAACGGTTAGAAACCGAAAAAACCGAAAAATCAAACCGAAACCGATAATAAACCCAAAAAACCGAACCGTCAAAAACCGAACGGTTTCAGTTTTGGGTTCTATAAAAACCGAACATTACGGTTCGGTTTCGGTTTTAGCCAAAAACCGACCCAAACCGAACCGTGCACACCCCTAATCAATAGTACTGTAGATCAAATTTTATTTTTTAGAAATACAACATTTTATTAGGAACCACAAAAATACAATATATGTCATCTCACCTTAATTAAACAAGCTAATTAAAAGAGAATGAGACAAAAAACAAAAAGAAACCAAAACCAACACTATACCTCAAATTCTTTGATTGTCACATGAGAGAATACACCACTTAACAAAACAATCTAAACCAAGCATTGCTAACCAATATATCCCATACGAGAATAAAAATTCCCAAATGAAATACTAGCCACCAAAGCTACATGCTGCCAATAGGATTCAAAAGACTATGACTTAGTTACCAAAAGAAACCAGCTGAAACCAACAGAGCTTGCAGCCACAATAAGTCCACTTGCAGATAAAACAGTAGATCAATTTAATCGTTCACGGCTTCAGATCCAAGATAATCCCCTCCCCTTCCCTTCTTCTGCTACAAATCACAGATGCAAATCATTTAGTAAGTGAAGAATATGCAGAAACTTGAGTGTAGATATATACAAGGGACAGCAAACATACCGCACTCACGGTAACATTTAATGTTCTACCCATGATGTTCCTTGACATCGTTCGAGTTTGTCGACGCGTGGGGTTCAAGTTCTTTTCATCAGACGTCTCTTCATACACGTAGGTATTTCCTGATACCATTGTATCAGAATAAGGATGTTTCTGATAATCATAATCATTGACTTGAACCAAGTTCCCATAATCAGGGATCCATGTTTTACTTTCTTGAACCGATTCCATGTCTTCTCTGTACACTATATGTGCCCCGCATCTTACGGATCTATTACCATCTGTTCTCATTACAGTCATGACCAGATTACCATCAATATGTGCCCAATCTTCAGGTTGAAGATCATGATACATCTGCTGAAAGAAACTAAATGGTATATAGCTAATCCACAGGTTCTTACTATCAGCTACTGCATATGCATTAGACCAATCTACCTCTGGCATAGAAATCACCTTTTCCTCATTTACAATCTTGAAGATGATCCTGGGAAATGCATACTGCGAATGCCACTCCCTTTGAAACACACCACATACAACAAACCCCATGATTTTGTCATGACATCTCGGAGGTAGCTTCAATACTGCTTTGCTCCCATTCCAAGATTCTTTGAACCAGATTGGCACATGGCTTCCAGGAATACCGATAGTTAATCGGTGATTTAATGCAGCACATTTCTGTTTTCAGCAGGAAAGTTCATTCAGGCATATACATTTACCTAAAAATAGCATGCATCTTCTATAATACATATTGTTATTGAAAATAAATTAAGATGCCAACTTATATCTCTTAAAAAAACAAGTACTTACTTTTCTGAATGACCAGTTTTGTGCATAATTCTAATGCATTACTTTGGTGATTAAAACTGATTAAACAATTTAAATTACTGACATCACATTCACTTAGCTTACAACATTATCAAACATTGCCACCTGAATAACCAAGCTTGCTAAATTTTGTGAATTGGTGTTTTGGGATAAAGCAAAAGAAATTAAAAAGGAAAAATATAAATTTAATCCACGCACTATAAATACGATTTTACCTTGCCTTGTTGTTCAGAAGGTTTGAACCTCAAACCTCATCATGACACACCACCAAAGGCCACCTTGGTGGAGGTTGGTTAATTGTATAATTGATATATGCTTAATTTACTGAATATTTAACACATGGCTTATCAATAACACATTGGTTATCAATGTCATTTCTCAGTTTTACCATTAATTCTAACATGTATCTTGATCTCTTATTAGGTATAGTGTGAAAAGTATTACGTATGTGGTTAACAAAGTATGTGTGCGTGTGGAGAGAGAGAGAGAACGAGAGAAAAGTACTGTTGGTCACCTTAATGAATGACAGCTCCAACATTCTATCGATGTATCTTTCATTCTCCTGTTTTTGTAGGATTTTGTGGCAACCAAAGAGCCATATCTTATACAGCCACTCATAATCCGCGAAATTTCCAATCAATTCCAGTGAGCCGCAACCACTAGCCTTTAGCATCTGTATTCTTGAAGGGAGATTATCTAAAATTTGTAGTCTGAAGCATCCATTTAACTCTAGGGTTTTAAGATTTTGAAGCTGAGAGATTCCAGCAGGTAACTGTCTTAATTCTGAGTTGCCACTTAGATTTAGTTCTTCCAGTAAACAGAACTCATGAAGGTTTCGGGGAAAGTCCTTCTCTTTAATTTGTCTCCGTCTAAGATCCAATTTTCTTAAAGAAAACAAACCTGTGAAAGTATGAAATTTACTGGACTCTGGCGTGCTTTCAAAGGACAGCCAATAATGGAATCCTAACAAAAGTTCTTCTAGGTTTTTCATGCTTCCAAGCTCCTCTGGTAATTCCAGTTTTACGCAATCATGAAGATACAGGCTCTTGAGATTCCTTAACTCACAAAGAGAGTTTCGAATGTTCTTAAGATTCTGACAGCTCACTAAGCTTATGAAGCTTAGACCTGATAGATATCTAAATGAGAATGGCAGTTCCTGTATTTGATCACAATGATCAAGATATATCTTCGAAAATTTTACCATACATTGTGAGACTTCTGGAAATTTTTTAAGACTGTGACAATTGGAAAGAATTAGAGTCTCTAGGGATTCCATTTCAATTGTCGATGGGAGATACTCTAGCTTCAAGCAACCACTCATATCTAAGTAAACAAGCCTACGATGACATCCAAGTGACTGATGAACCTTCACCAGACTCGTACAATTAGCTAAGATGAACCTCTCAATATATGGGGAGCCGGAGACATCTGGAATTCTTGTTATGTGTTGCGACTCACTAAGATTAATGAATTTCAAGTTTGGTAGTATCTATCAAAAAACATAAATAACTAAAATTAATAGAAGTACTTGGCATGTATTTTCTGTATCAATTAACACTTTGCATGAAAAACATAAAGCAACTGATTTAATTTACGAGAATACCTTTCGGCCCTTCCATAAACATTTAATGGCACTACTGACCATCTCAAGCCCAACAAGATTACGCATACGTGCAACAGGGAGAGAAATAAATTGGTATTTATTCCAACAAAGCCATCGTAATTCATCAGGGAGAACTGTTGGTTCTTGGGATGGAAATTCTGAATCAATATCAAGTAGCCGAAGATTTTTTAATTTTTTAAAAACTTTATTAGTTAGCTTCTTATCGTAGAGGTCAACGTTGTTGTATTTGTAGTCTCGCAAAACTATAGCTTCAACTGATTTCAGTTTCTGCAACGAATAACCAAATCATTACTGATCAAGTCGATCATTCCAGAAATTATATTAAAAAAAAAAATGATCGATATGTAGCATGGTATACTGTTGTTAATAAAACCAACTGTTGGTCCCAAGATTTTGGGTCTAACAAGAATATGTTATAAAGATAAGAACGAGTTTTACCAATACCCAATGGCGGAGCTAGAAAAAATTTCTTGGGAGGGATGAAACAATTTTATTTCCGGAAGAACATTAGATGGGAGGTGCAAATCCAATTAGAGTTTGTGACAGACTAAACACTACTTTGTAATCTGTTTCGCTCTTTCTTCTTTCATGTTAGAGATCTTTATTTGATATAACTCGGTGTTAAGAAAAGATATTGGGGAAATTTTTTAATACACATTCAATTTTTTATTCGTATTAATTAAGTGAGAGAAAGATATAGATGCATTACTGTTTTCCGTATGATGCGATTCTGCATTTCTTCGAGTTCCCAAATCCTGCTGTAGGTGAACATATCACGAACTATTTGCCAACCCATTTCTTGTATGAGGTCATGCATCTCTAGTCGTTTCTTTGAAACTGTTATAAGAGATTTCTCAATAAGAACGCTAATTCCTATCACCGGCTCATAACCAAAGCTATCAAGTATCCTAGTAACGTGTTCCCTATCTTTGCCCTTGAAAAAACATGCAACATCTAGAAATATTTTCTTCTCAGAAAGATGTAACCCATCATAACTTAACTTCAGTGTCTCAAAAATCTCTTTATTTGGCTCTTTAGCCAGTCGATTTAAGGAACTTTCCCAAACAATTATGTGTCTTCCATGAAAGAAAGAACCTAGAACCTTCAAAGCTAGGGGAAGATAACCAGCATAGCATACTGCACGATATGACAACTCCTTGTAACCATCTGGAGGGATATTCGTTCTAAAAGCATGCCTGCTGAAGAGCTGAACAGCTTGATCTGGTAGTAAAATATTAGGTTTATAGATCGCATGTGCATCTGATAACATATGCTCATCTCTTGTGGTTATTATGACTCTACTTCCTGGGCCAAACCATGTGTTTGCTGCAGCTAAAAACTCTTTTTGCTGAATATTATCTACATCATCTAGAACAAGAAGAACCTTCTTTTGGGAGAATCTATCTTGTATTGTTTCGGCTCCTTCATCGGGATCATTAATGATGAAGTAATTCATCATAAGAACTTCGCTTAGAATCTTCTGTTGTAAGCCACATATATCTTTTTTATTTGCACAATTTTGTCGCACATCTTTGACAAAGCTACTACCGTCAAACTTATAAGCAATTCTCCGAAACATAGCTTGCGCAATTGTAGTCTTACCAATGCCCCCCATTCCCCATATACCTACCATTCGCACCTCCTCTGTTGCATCCAAATCCAATAGGGAATTCAATTCATCCATATGAGTCTCGATACCAATCAGATTATTTTCCATAGCGTCTGGCTTTATATGGCCTAAGATGTCTCCAACAATCTCGTTGATAAAATGTGATTCACCTCTGCACATAAAAAAAGAATTGTTCGCAAATAAAATAATATGAATATTAAAGAAAAAATGAGTTCCTATGAAACTTTTCTCAAGGATTTTTTAAGACAAATGAAGCCAACTTGTGAAGATTATTAGAGACATTTTGTGGAAACTTATAGCAAGGCAACTCATCTGTATGTGGATTAAGAAGGAGTTCGTATTACGTCTATATCATTTTCCTTGCATTATGTGAAAGAGGATGTTACCATTACGTAAATTTATTCATAAGGAAATAACACAATATTTTGGAGATAGAAGTTGCTTAGAAACATCTAAGATCAGTTGAGCTTCTGATGAAGACCATGTGATTCCTATACAACGTGTTTTATACTTTATGATTAAAGTTCTTAAAATATGTATATATGGACCTTCTGAAAAAGTTTATATTTTGATTTACTTATAAATTTTGCAACCAAACAATATCAATTAGACAGTTGAGACTTGTTGATTAATGATCCATATGCAGTGGCGGAGCTAGAAAAAATTTCTTGGGAGGGCCGAAACAAATTTTTTTTCTGGAAGAACATTAGATGGGAGGGTCAAAACAATTTTTTTTCCGGAAGAACAAATGAAAATCGCGAAAAAATACACTAACGGGCTTAGGCTTAGGGGGCCAGGACCCTTCCCGGTCCCTTAATAGCTCCGCCCTTGTCCATATGGCTACTTATTTCCGAGGTAACCATCTTTATTGGACTAATCACTAATGTAATATCAATTCATTAACCGTGTGGTTTGCCTTTATGTCTTTAATTATAAATTTATAACACCAGCATAGTACCGCTTTAATGCAATATATCGTTAATTTGAGACCGCTCACGTTATAGTTTTTTAATATATTTTAAAAACTTTTATGGCCGGGACTTATATAAAATATTCACAAAGATATTACGAAGTGGTACCAAGGTATCCAGGAAACCTTGAGAAAATAAACCAGTCTATTTACCCATTATGAATGTTAGCATGCAGGATACCCTCACAGACACCTTAATTTGATACAAGTTTTTTGTTTTACATGTATACAAAGATTACCAAAATTTCATAATTTAATTAACCTCGATTGGTTCTGTTTTTAAGCATGTAAAGCAAATTTAGTTTTGTAGGGAGTAGGTTTTTTTTTTTTTTTTTTTTTTTTTTTTTTGTTTTTAGTAAGGTGGAGTAGTTTATTGGTTATTGGACGAACCATTACCAACAGAAGTTGGTTATGCTTTTCAAGCATGTAATTCATTAGTAAATTTAGTTACATAGGAGTAGTTTTTTCAGCTATTATACGAAACATTACGAATAAAGAAGAGGAAAGAATGGTTTTTATGCCTCTTATAAAACAATGAGTAATTTGAAAATTAAGGAATAGTATGAAGTAGTCTAGTAAAGATGGTGGTCGACTCTAAAAATAAGTAGTAATACTGAGCATAGATAAGCTAATTTATGTAAGAGAATCAAGGCACAAAGTCCTTCTTAAGGCAATTTTCCCTGTACTACCGCGTAAATGAACTTAAAAAAGAAGTAACAAAATTAGACCACAAACTCACGCACAAACATTATTCGATTTGAGATTCAAAATCACAGTCCCATGATTGATGAAACATTTTTTATACGCGTTGGCAGCTGCTAGGTACCCATTTAGTATTTCAAATGAACTAAAAACACAGTGTTTACATTGATAACACGCACAATAAACTAATAAGATGTAAGAAGTTTTTTTCTTAACATTTTCCCATGATTCCATTAAATTCAGATCATTTTTTCTATGTTACTCGTCGGTTAAACAGAGAGGGATCCCTATGTTGGAATATTATTCAAGCCTTTTGAGCGAGCACAATAAGTTTGCTAAATTGTCCAAATAATTTCTAGCGACTTCTATTGCAAGATTACTGCCTTGTTATTAGTTTTTAATAGCATGGAATTACTAATGAAGATAATTAACCTCGTAAACTGTTTAAAAGGTATAGTATTAAATTGTTTGATCACCGAAAACTAACCCATCTGATTTTGATAAACTGAACCCAGCCAAATTTGAAGCTGTGACTAGAGCTTCCCTCCACTTGTTCATTTTATCTGGTTCTCCTCTAAACTTCACTTCTTGTCGTTGGAATGCCGTACCAAATTTTCTTTTCTGCCTTCGCACGTCAGATGGATCCACATGGTAGAACACTGGCAACACCCTCTGTCCCATCAATACATGGCATTCCATAATCTTGACAAGTTCATCCAAGCACCATGACGAGTTAGCATAATTTTCGGAAAAAACAATCACAGCAGACCTCGATTCTTCGATCGCCTTCAGGAGTTCGGGTGAGATAGGTTTTCCTCTACGGAGCATGTCATCATCTTTGAAAGTGGATATTCCTCTTTGAGTTAGAGCTGCATAAAGATGATCTACAAAGTTGTTTCGTGTGTCTTCGCCTCTAAAGCTTAAAAACACTTCATATGTCCATTTTCGGGTTGATACAAATGACGATGAAGATGAAAATTTATTGAAAGAGGCCATTGCATGAAGAAAAATAGAAAATTTTAATTAAGAGATGTTTTTCTACAATATTTGGATGCAAATTATGTAGAGCTGCCAAATTGCCAATGGAAAGTAAACGCTTTGCTTGTTGGATAGGGATACGACTCGTTCAAAGAATACGACTCGTTCAAAGAATACGACTCGGATAATGGAAAGTAACGTCCTAGGCATCTTCTTTCGTGGTTAATTAATTAACAGTTATCAGCCTCTCATAAAACACAACACCATATTAATTTATGATACCCACAAATAATATTTAACTAGTCATTCAGACTCGTGCGATACACATGGGCTCGATCTAAATGTTCATAGTCATGAAAGCCCGTGCGATGCACATGGCTGTATAGAAGTTTTCAAAGTTTAATATCCGTCTTTTATTTTCGTCACTTTATATTCGAGAAGTATTTTTGTCATTATATATATAAGCTGTCATGGTAGCATACATTTTGTAAGCATGATACGTATTTAAAATAATTTATTGACATGTAATCTTTTAAGATGTATTTTTTACGTAATATTTTTTGTTTATTTATTTTGGTGTTGAATCTATCACTAATATTTATTTTGGTGTTGAATCTATCACTAATATTTATTTTGATGAAGCCATGACTAATATTCAACGTGAAATTGTTGCTAATAAGGCTTCCTCTTCAAGTTGTATTGGGCATAATTCTAATTCAAATGTTTCTGGTCCTAATGCTTCTAAGGATGATACTACTAGTGGAGTGAAGTCGGTTTCTTACGCGGGTGCTACTTCTAATGAACCTCAGAAACACGTGTCTAATTTTCGGAGGTTGGAATGTAGCAAAAAAAAGGATGATGTTGACCTTTCAGTTCCATTGAAAGTAGTGGAAGAGGTAAACACGAGGTTTGAGAATACTCTCTACGGTTATTTCCTTGGCCAGCGCCTTGCTTTTCCTGTTGTTGATTACTATGTACGCAATGCATGGGCTAAGTTTGGTGTGCAAAAGGTAATGATGAATGCAAAGGGATTCTTCTTCTTTAAGTTCAATTCGAAGAAAGGTGTTGATGATGTGCTTGAAAACGGTCCTTGGTTGATCAGAAATGTTCCTATTATTCTTAAACCATGGACTTTGAACACTAATCTACTCAAAGAGGATTTGACTAACATCCCGGTGTGGGTTAAATTTCATGATGTCCCTCTTGCAATGTTTTCTGATGATGGCCTCAGTCTTCTTGCCACATTGATTGGTACGCCCAAAAGGTTAGATGCTTTTACAAGCCAAATGTGCAAGGAATCGTGGGCCGTAGTAGTTTTGCTAGATGCATGATAGAAGTGAAGTCGGATGAGGTGCTTCGGGACAGCCTCACTGTTGAAATACCATTACTTGATGGTTCGGGTTCGACTATTGAGAAGGTACGGGTTGAATACGAGTGGCATCCACCTCGTTGTGACAAGTGTAAGATATTTGGTCATACTCTGACCGACTGTCCTAAAGTTGTTATACCTCCTGTTCAGCCTACTAAGCCTGTATATGATAGCTTCAAGACTGTTACTAATAGGAAGAAAGGAAAACAAGGTGGTTCTACGATTCCGGGTAAAGGAGGGTTTACTAAACCTGTTGTGGGTAAGCAGTTGCAGTATCAACCCAAAAAGACTCCTCCTGAACCTAAGAATGTTGGTGGCACTAAGAAGATGACTTCTGATGTGGCTAGTCCTAGTGGAACAACGATCTCTACATCTAACCAATTTGATGCTCTCAATATGGATGATACGGATGCGTTTGGTATTCCTACTTTTGACACCAACATGGATGTGGATGCTGGATGTACAATGGAAGTTAATGTGGATGAGTCGGTTAAGACTGGTACTACATCACAAGAACCGCTTGTGAGTGATTCAATGGGAACTAAGGAAGTTGGTTCTACTCCTTTAGTTGAGAAAATTAGTAAGTTTGAAAAGCTTCTTATCGATGGGAAAGGTACTCTTGTGGATGATGATGGTCATCCTGTTCCGTCTGCCTCTGTCACTAAGAGGGCTAACCCATTTTCCAAGGTGGGTGATGTTGTGGTTTCTGATAGTGACGAGGAGGAGGTTCTTAACACGTTCGACGAATCAGCAAATCTTTTTGGTGGAGGTCATGAGCGTGAAGATGAGTTTGATGACTATGATGATTACTCGAAGCAAATTTATGATCTTCCAGGGGAATTGGATGCTCTTAATGCCATTTTTGGCTTTAATCTCCAAGGTCGTAGGAAGCAGTTTATATTTTTGTTTGAGTCTTTCTATATGATGTGGTAGTGGTTTTGTTTTCTTGTCTAGAAAATAGGAAGTATCTTGTTATGTAAGCTTTTCGCCTATGTAACGGGCTGAGATATGGGATTCACTCATATCCGTTGTACTTAAATGTTTTTTGGAGTAATATATTTACCGGGTCTTTTGACCTTTTACCCAAAAAAACTAATATTAATACATCCGGCTAAGTTATAACTATTTCTTATGATAGTCAACAATGCCCGTGCGATGCACATGGGCTGTATAGAAGTTTTCATAGATTTAAAATACGTGTGATGCACATAGGCTGTATAGAAGTTTTCATAGCATAATATTCGGCATTTATTTTTGTTATTTTATATTTAAGTTGTCATGGTGTCACACATTTGCTAAGCTTTATACGCATTTAAAATACTTTATTGAGTTGCATATGGGCTGTGTATAAGTTTTTATAGCGTAATCTTCGGCACTTATTTTCGTCATTATATATCTAAGTTGTGATGATGTCACATTTCTAAGCATGTCACACATTTAAAATAGTTTATTGACATTAAAAGAGTATATGTTAAAAGATTTTTTTTCAAGATATTACATTGAAAAGAGTATATTCACATGTAATATTTTAATAAGTATAAGTTACATAAATTATTTTAAATATGAAGCGATGACAATAATGTTGGAGACCTTTTATATTCATCCTCATGCGATGCGCACAGGTTTGGACTGCCTCAGGACCCATGCATGCGATGCACACAGGTTGGATCTAATTGTGAGTTTTTTTTTCTTTTTTTTTTTTTTTTTTTTTTTTTTTTTTTTTTGTAATGTTCGGGACTAATTTTCGGTTCATGTTTGAAACTCTCATTTTTTGTGAAAGACGGACTTCGTTGTTCAAATAAATTACATTATTACAAGCGAACTATAAAACAAATTTCTTTTTTAACAAAACTATTGATGCGTGGTTTTGCAACTTTGCAAAAAGTTTTACCTCTCGGGGGATCTCGAGAAACTTGTAATCCCCACCAGGTAGTGTACCTGACCAATGTAATATAGTGTAGTGGTAAGTACGGGGGATTGACCGTTCTCCTCAGGGAATAGTGTTCGCTAGAATTAAAACTTAGTTCTACTGGGTCTAGAGGTGAGGGATGATTATTTTTGTATTTTTATAGTTTTTTAGAAAGCAAGTAAAAATCTCGGGTTTTGGAAAGATGGGCGGAATTAGTTACTAGTCAACTAACCTAATTAACTACAAATGCAATAAAATTAAAATAACACAAAAGCAAATGTGGAGAAAAACAATAATGGGAGAAACGTGTTTACTCAGAGTTCACTACTCCCTAGCTATCTTCTACTAGATGATTAGTTTGTTACAATTGCATGGATGACGGGTTATATTCCTTAATACCATTCGTAGGGCCGTGTACGATCTTCCCTAACTGTATAAGTTTCTACCTCTTCCTATGTCGAGCCGACAACTAGCTCGTAACATGGCCTCCTTAGTAGTCACTTACGCATTAAATATAACCAATTAATCGTAGTACATATCCGATTCATGTTTCTTAAAACGTTCAAGCATGTTACTAATTGGAAGTCTGCCAGTTTTCTTAAGCCTAACATCGATATCATTCATCCAATACAATTATAAACAAACAATCAACCAATAATCAATACCTAGGTTTCATTACATCTAAGCAAACACAAGGAAAACCTAGCCTAGCATGTTAAAGTAAAGACAAGCATAAGATAGAATCAAACAACACATAAACATACTGAATGATTATTGGGAGACTTATCTTTATTAAAACATGGATGATAAAAGGGTGAAGAACCCTGTAAATTTCGTCCTAGGGTTTCTTCAAAACCTAGCTCAAAATTTCTCCCAAAACTCTCCTCTCTAATACATGAAAATTAGAAAACTATATATAGATTTTGTGGTCTGACGGCGTCACGTTATAATTCTGACGTTGTCAACTCGCCGCCATAATTCTTCTAGTATTGCCTATATCCAGATCTGACGCCGTCATGTGTTAATCAACTCTTGGCCGTCACATGTAATTTGCTCTTGATGGCCTTGGTGACGCCGTCATCTGTTATTTCCCAAAAACATTCTGGCGCATCTCGTTATACTTTTTATCCACCTCTTTGCCATAAGGTGACGTCGTCAGGTACTATTTCCAGCTTGATTTGGAGACTTTGTCGTTTTCTTCACTTTTTGCTCCAAAAACGTCCAAAATGCTTCCTTTTCTTGATTTCTTCTCCAAAGTACCTAAAATGACAAAAGGAACGATTTAGGACAATAATTGATCAAATAATCTCGAATTTGGGCTTAAATGACCCCCTAAAAGTGGTACACTTTTCGCCTTATCAACTATAAAAAAATAAAACATTAAAGTAATTAGTATATTCAAGAGTATCAATTATAATTCGTATAATAAATTATAATTCGTATAGTAAAATATTGCATGCTTAATTTGTAACGTACTATTAATATGAATGCTAAGTATTCATCTATATTGACACCGGTAGCCATGGCGTTGTTCTTGTTGTCCTTCTTGTTGTTCATTGGCATTTTGCATGTTTTGTTCTTGATACAATTTTCGTTACTTCTTGATCTCTTTCTTTAATGTGAAGAGGTTTTTTGTAAAATGTTATATTTAAATGAGGCTTTTCATATGTAATCTTTTAATATGAGTAAGTTACATAAATTATTTTTTAATTAATGCATTATTATAACATTTTCCATAAACTATAATATCGAATTTGAAGCATTCATTAGTAACTCATTCTAAGTATTTATAGTATGACGACATGAATCACATGATCTCAAACTCAAATGAATAATGCTTACCTCGTGATAGGTGTGGGATAACATTTGAAATACAATTTTCTTCTCCTTTATATACTTCTTCGATTTTGAAGATTCTTATCGTTAAGATGATAGTGTGAAAATATTTTTATTATATACTACCATTTTCAATATGTACCATCGACATAATTTACACAGTTATATCAAATATCAAAGTCACGTAATATTCCAAGACGTTTAATTAAGAAAGTGACATTAACACACCACAAGACAAAAAACTACATTAAAAAAAAATTGAAATGCACCAACAAAGTGTAGTAATAATTATTGACTAAAAATCGAATGCTCGTCACATTATTTTCAATAAACTTACTTGCTAACGAATCAATAGTATTAGCCCATTTAGCGGTATTACATGAAGTAAAATATTGCATATTTAATTTGTAACGTACTATTAATATGAATGCTAAGTATTCATCCCACCGGTGGCCGTGGCGTTGTTGTTGTTGTTGTTGTTGTTGTTGTGGTGGTTGTTGTTGTTGTTGTTGTTGTTGTTGTTGTTGTTGTTGTTGTCTTTGTCGTCGTTGTTTATTGACCTTTTGCATGTTTTGTTCTTGATAAAATTTTTGTGACTTCTCGATCTCTTTCTTTAATGCTTCTTGACACGCTAAAAAAACAATTATATATAGTTGATCATTAGTTACTTAAATACAGTTAATCAATATATTGCATTTTCGATCAAAGTAAAAATGTTCGTGCATGTTTCACTTAATTGATAAAGCAACGATGTGTAGGATCTCTTAAACCATTAGAAAAGATGATGTTACTACCAAACCTCTTAAGAACATCTTTATGTCCTACATTCTTACACACACAAAACACACATGAAATTTACATAAAATAATATAAATCAATATGCTAAATAAGTAAGCCGATATGATACTTACTTTACCACCATAATAAGTTGTAGCCCAATGTGCACGCAGTGTGGAGGAAGTTGTGGTTTGTAGTGTGTGATTTTTGATACATTATATAGTTGATAAAATATTTGTAACTCATGGAAGGGAAGGTAAAAAGACTAACCACTAATTGGTGTGTTTAATTTATGCATTCATGGCATTTTTTGTTTGTATTCTTTGAGGTTTAGAGATGACTTAAAGCATGTTGTATCGTACAAACTTTTGTGCACGATTCCTCATGCACAACATATTGTACGGTACAAAATTTTGTGCACAATGCCTCTTGCGCATTAAATAAACACTCCAATCTTTAGATAGTATAGAAGATATACTTTTCATATTGCTTAAACTACCTTGTACCGTACTACAATTTGTGCACAAATCCTCTTGCACATTAAATTAAGTCACCCAATAGTGTGTAATTGATATACTTTTGATGTTGCTTAAACTACCTTGTACCGTACAATTTTTTTCAATTACTCGAATCACTAATCTTATGTACTTACCCTTATGCATGATTATTAAATCAATGTACTAACAAATGAAGCCTCCACATTTCACTTTTAGTTCATGAAACATTTATTGTAAGTACTTTGCAGTTATAAGACAACTTAAGTTTTTAGTATACGAGTAATTCAGACCCGTGCGTTACACACGAGCTCTATCTAATTGGTCATAGTGTAATGTGAAGTAATTTTTTTCGTTATTAGACTTTTGTAAGTATGATCTTAGTTGATGTAACACTCCCAAAATTTGATACAGCGGAAGACTCAACAAGCTTTCGGGGTGCTACGGGGATTGGTATCCATTCAAAGTCATGAAAGAACGAGATAAAGTAAACATAAGAAAAATACAACCAAAACGGGTTTTTAAGTTTACATTTATCCAAAAAATTATCCAAAGTAAGGCCCAATAGAAATAAACGTAGGTCCACAATAGTTTATCAGAGTTTTAGAAAATAGATCCATAACCGGGTGCCATTGCCAAGCCTCCAATCCAAGCATCCAAGGGCATCACTTAATTACCTGAGAAAACGTGCTAAAAGTCAGCTTTCGCTGGTGAGATCATAGGTTTAAATTCATAGTTCAATATAGTGGACATATACGCAAAACGCTTGCTAGCTAGACTAGGCCTCAATCATCCAACCAAAATAATCCAACCAAAATGATCCAACCAAATCAAATCAACCCTATAGGTGCACGTTATAGCTCAAATCAATCCAATCAATAGCTTACCTAGCTCAAGTTTAGGCCTAGCTCTATAATCAATCCAATAGCTTACCTAGTTCGGGACTAGGCCTCGCTCAACAACCAATCAATAGCTTACCTAGTTCGGGACTAGGCCTCGCTTAATCCTACCTAGTTCTATAAGCATAGCAAGTTTTGAAATAAATAAAGCGATAATAGTCCACATAAAATATTTGCACGTTTCTCACCCCAAGTATTGAAAACAAAGTTCAAGAGTAAAAGTGGGGCTATGACTCACCTCAAGTCCAGCAAATCTTCAAAAGAAATCGATAGAAGAAAGACGTAAGCAAACTCAAGTAACGACAACTACAGACTCGGCACTTCCTAACAATTATCAAACTCGTTCAGAATCATTTCCTCAAAAATCAAATATTCCCATTCTCGAACGTATTCCATTTAACTTTCAAAAATATCCATTTCTCGAATTATCTTCATAGTAATTTGATGTTTGACGTTTGGTATCCATACGGGTGGTGGGTCGACACAACTCAAACCAAGAAGTCACAACGAAAGAGATAACAAACCATCTATAGGTCTAATGTTAGTCCAATATATTATTTAAATAAATATCGAAGTTTATCAAATCTGTCGATTTGGTAATCCCCCATATTTATTTACTTAATATACCATTCTAAGATTATACCCGAATTCTAGGTCACACATTGCACATAAAGTACTATATGGTATATATCAAAGTTTAATAAATTCGCTAATTATGTCGTTAAGCTTACCAAATTCGTCAATTTGGCAACCTCACGAGATACTTAGTAATTTATTATTCTCGTACACATACCACAACCTATGGGCGTCGTCGAATATAATGCCCATTAATATACTCAATTTAAACAACTAAATAGCTCTTATTTAACCCGTCGATTAAATAAGTTATGTAGTCATCGAAAGTGAATGTATTAATCGTCATATATCCGTGACAACACGAACGTCACAATTAATAAACCACTTGGACTCAAGTGACCACGACCCCGTATAACTCGATAGTTTACTTTATTTATTTAAAAGAAATTATTTTATTTAATATTTATTTAACGTCAAGATTTTATCGTTATTTATAGTCGTTTAATTATAATAACGCTCCCGACATTTATTACACCACTTTCATAGTATAATATTTATCGTTACGTTATTGTTATAATATTACTCGTGATCGTTTTATTATTAATATACGCATTTATATATTTATATATACGTTATTCATGTCTATATATTTATATAAACGTTTATATTACCAATAATATTATTACGAGTTTTATTATTGGCGTTTAATTATAAATATTCATCGAGTCATACGAAATGGTCACATGTCTGAGTCATCACTCTCGGCTCATTGTCCAAGTCCAAAATAAAAATATAACCAAGTCAAAATCAAGTAATCAATCTCCGTCCAACAATTCCCAAAACACGTGCTACAACAATAGGGTCCGACTACGGCACCCGACTAACCTATCTCCGTCATTCTAATTGACCGTCTCACAATCGGTCCCCATATTTCCTTCGACAACAACTCCACAAAATAATAATCATTATACCATATCAATCTCGGCTCCAAAGTAATGACAATATTATCAAAATACCAAAAGTAGTATACCACAACAACAACAATTAACAATAATAACAACAAGGAGAACATCAGGAAACCAATTAAGACCACCAAGTTATTCACGCAATCTGGGTCGACTTACCAAGTCAAACCCATGCCGAGAGACCCATTTGGGTCTCGGCTTAGGCTCGACTACGCCATATCAAATCAACCAAACAGACCCCTTTGGGTCTCGATACCACAATTAAACAACCAGGTTCAAGTGCTCAACCAAACTTCAATCAATAAAAAGAAAGACCCATACTGGGCACCTCGACACCATAACAATGGGACCAAAATTAATCTCAAGACCACATAAGCCCAAAAATAACATCAAGCCGAGAGCCTAGGCTCTCGGTTTCCAGTCGACACCCACAAAAAGGTAAAAACCCGGATACCAAACTCGTTCATTAACTCATTTTAACAAAAACCCACTTGAGTTCTCACATTTATATTCATAAACCTGAAAGAAAATGTAAGATTCGTGACCCTTGGTCACGTTTTTCACCGTAATACGAGTCACACTCGTCTTACCTTTGATTTACAAGACCAAAATGAAAACACTTTGAAAAGTACAAAAGATGATGTCAAATTTGTGATTTAACAAGATGAAAAGAAAGCTTTTGGGGCGCGTGTATGAATGGATCAAAGAAACAAGATGATGGGGATTCTAATGGTGGTGGTGGTGTGTCGTAGGAGGTGGTGGTGTGGCGGCTACAGTGGCCAAAAATGGGTGGCGGCTAGGGTTTAGTTTTGGAGATGATGATGGTATTATTGTGTTGGAGAGAGAAAGAGGTGAGGATGAAGGTTGTGTTTGTTTGTGTGAGAGTACCAGGAAAAGAAAAACACAAGGACCAACTTTATATTCATTCTTTTTTAAAAAAATACTAATAAAACTAATAATAGTGATAATAGGAAATGGGAGGGTGACTAGTCAATAAGGACAAGGACCATTTCCGAAATCTTTTCAAAGTATTCCGACACCCTCAAACCGAGCTCGTTTTCATATCTCAAAATTTCTCGATGCGCGTAAACTCACGCACCATTATTTTCAAGACCGTCATTTCACGAGATTTGATCAAAAATACGTTCGTAAAAATTTATAACACAATCGTTATTCAAAATTTCCAATTTGTTAGGTTATCCTGGTGCCGGAGTCAATGTAGTGCCTAATAGACGTCTCAACAACAATTCTCAACATATAATCCATATCAAATCAATTATTAAATGCCAAATCTCATAGAAGCCGTGAAATATAAAACCACGGTTCAAAGTTTATAAAGTTATCGCGAATAAACTTTCAAATATTCCAAAAATCATTAAATTTAAAGTAATGCGGGTTTTTTAAATGGCTCCCTAATTTGCCAGTTGTCACAGTTGATCGGTAAATCTTATATTCAAACTTTTTATGACATATTAGTAGTTATTTATAAAATTTATATTTCGTATTTATTCTCAAGATTTTAACATTATATTTAAACTTTTTATGACATATTAGTAGTTATTTATAAAGTTTAGATTTTGTATTTATTCTCAAAATTGTAACATTCCTATATTTTGATATAAAACTAATATGTAATCTTCGGCACATATTTTCGTCATTATATATCTAAGTTGTGATTGTATCACACATTTTCTAAGCATGACACACATTTAAAATAGTTTATTGACATGTGAGTTTCGACACTTATTTTCATTATTATATATCTAAATTGTGATGGTATCACACCTTTTCTAAGCATGACACACATTTAAAATAGTTTATTGACAATAAGTTCCTAAGTTGTGATGTTACCACAACTTTTGTTGGTCAATAAGTTCCTAAGTTGTGAATTTACCACAACTTTTGTTAGCATGTCATGAAAAATGTTGGTGCCTTTATTTCTGTCAGTTTTAATTGAGGTCGAGTCAAAAACTATGTTTTCCACTAATTTTCGTCATAAATAACTTGGTTTGCCTCAGGACCCGTGCGAAAATGATTGTGTAAATTGTCGGGTTTTTAGTATGATTGTGAGGCCCAAATGATTGTGTAAATTTTCGTCATTATATATCTAAGTTGTGATTGTATCACACCTTTTCTAAGCATGGCACACATTTAAAATAGTTTATTGACATGTGAGTTTCGACACTTATTTTCATCATTATATATCTAAATTGTGATGGTATCACACCTTTTCTAAGCATGACACACATTTAAAATAGTTTATTGACAATAAGTTCCTAAGTTGTGATGTTACCACAACTTTTGTTGGTCAATAAGTTCCTAAGTTGTGATGTTACCACAACTTTTGTTAGCATGTCATGAAAAATGTTGGTGCATTTATTTCTGTCAGTTTTAGTTGAGGTCGAGTCAAAAACTATGTTTGCCACTAATTTTCGTCATAAATAACTTGGTTTGCCTCAGGACCCGTGCGAAAATGATTGTGTAAATTGTCGGGTTGTTAGTATGATTGTGAGGCCCAAATATACAACAATAGTTTATTGACATTAAAAGAGTATATGTGAAGAGACTTTTTTCAAGATGTTACATTGAAAAGAGTCCCTTCACATGTAATTTTTTAATATGTATAAGTTACATAAATTATTTTAAATATGAAGCGATGACATTAATGTTGGAGACTTTTTATATTCATCCCCGTGCTATGCACATAGGTTTGGAATGCCTCAGTACCCATGCAATGCACACATGTTGGATCTAATTATTTTTTTTCGTAATGTTCGGGACTAATCGGTTCATGTTTGAAACTCTCATTTTCTGTGAAAGACGGACTTTGTTGTTCAAATAATTGACATTATTAAAAGCGAACTATAAAACAAATTTCCTTTTTAACAAAACTATAAAAACATAAAACATTAAAGTAATTAGTATATTCAAAAGTATAAATTATAACTCGTATAATAAAAAACCAGATCCAATGACCCAAGTCCGAATCATAAACCCGCTCCAATCAATCAATAGACCCGACAATTAACTAAACACAATTTTCTTCTTCTTTATATACTTCTTGGATTTAGAAGATTCTCATTGTTAAGATGATAGTGTGAAGAAATTTTTATTATATACTACCCCATTTTCAATATGTAACATCAACATAATTTACACAGTTATATCAAATATCAAAGTCACGCAATATTCCAAGACGTTTAATTAAGAAAGTGACATTAACGCCCCGCAAGACAAAAAACTACATTAAGAGCAAAAATATTAAAATGCACTAACAAAATGTCGTAATAATTATTAACTAAAAATTGAATGCTCGACACATTATTTTCAATAAACTTACTTGCTAACAAATCAATAGTATTAGCCCGTTTATCGGTATTACATAAAGTAAAATATTGCATGTTTAATTTGTAACATACTATTAATATGAATGCTAAGTATTCATTCCACCAGTGGCCGTGACGTTGTTGTTGTTGTTGTTGTCGTTGTTGTTCATTGGCCTTTTGCATGTTTTGGTCTTGACACAATTTTTGTGACTTCTCGATCTATTTCTTTAATGTATCTTGATGCGTTGCAAAAAACAATTAGATATAGTTGATCGTAAGTAACTTAAATACAGTTAATCAATATATTGCATTTTTGATCAAATTGAAAATGTTCGTGCATGTTCTACTTAATTGATAAGACAACGATGTGTAGGATCTCTTAAACCATTAGAGAAGATGATGTTACTACCAAACTACACGTGAAATTTACATAAAACAATATAAATCAATATGCTAAATACGTAAGACGATATGATGCTTACTTTACCACCGTGCACGCGGTGTGGAGGAAGTTGTGGTTTGTTGTATGTGATTTTTGACACATTATATAGTTGATAAAATATTTGTAACTTATGAACGAAAAGGTAAAAAGACTAACCGCTACTAATTGAGACGTTTGAGTTGCTTGAAATCAATGTACACATACTAATTGAGATGTTTGGGTTGCTTGTAATCAATGTTGAAGGCTTCATATATCAATTCTTGAGACATTTATTATGACCCATTTACATTTATAAAGCTACTTAAGCTTTATATAATATTTAGTATATAAGATTAAGAGATATTAAAACCAGAATATATAAGCATACCTTTGATTTAGATAAACTAACTTTAATTTTCATCTGAATGTTTTTTTTTTTTTTTTTTTTTTTTTTTTTCATTCATGTTGTAAGTCTGTGTTTTCTTAACATACGTGTTAGTCACAGGAATTAATGGAATCCAGATGTAGGGGAAAGTAGAATCGACGTAGCTTGGAGCTTTGTTTGAAGTATACCCTCTTTTTGTTAGCGACGACCATTTTCCCTCCAAAAACGACATTGCCATAATTGTGTTAACTACCATAAGAGCAATCGGTATGTTAACTAAATTTGGAGGTGAAAGCTTAACCATGTCGCGTTAAATGCGTGTTACATTTACAACTTGTGATAAAAGAAAGGGATGTGAAAAAGACGTACGTGACTGTTTTATCAAACTCTACAGCTGGGACTTGACTTATTTTATAGTGAAAAGCTTTTTTTAATACATCAAACAACGATGTTTTATAAAGTCATTCTCATGAATAGTTAATTCGAGAAGACTAGAATGTGTTCGTATAAAAGAAATGAACCACGTTTTAGATACTCATTGAAAGCGTCAATAACAATTACAAAAGGGAGGTGAAAGCCTCGTTAACGAGGGAGATGAAGTGCTTAACGAGGCGTTAAAGCCTTGGAGTTGCGATCCCCTAGAAAGGGGATCAAAATTAAAAAGCCTAAAAAGATTTCTAACCACTAAGCTAATGCCATGTGTCCCCACCCACTCCCTCCCTTTTTTCTTTAATATTTTTAGTTAGAGGGTATTTTGGTCATTTGATCTATTTTTTTAATTCCACCTTAAATTTCAAATGCAAATAACTTTCAAATGACAAACTTTTACAAAAAACCGATTTCACCATATTTTTTAAAATTTAATCCTCTTTAATTTGGTATAAATTTTTTTAATTTTTTCGAAACTTTTTTTTTGACATATTGATTGGGTCATGATTTTCTTGAAAATTTTAGCATTTTCGGCTCTAATTTTGTCTAGTTTAAAGGCCGAATTTTACAAAACTTAAAACACGAAAGTTGTAGCTTCTTGGCCATTCTTTACCCAGAAATTTGAATCACTCAAATCCAATATGATATGAGTGAGATATCGTATGTTAAAGATGACGTTTTACACATATTTGTTGCACACAACGTGTTTGATGAAATGTTTAGCTTAGATTTTTAGTCTTAAAATCGAGTTAAATGCACTAATATTTGTACAAAATGCACCTTTAGTCATTTTATTAATGTAAGATTCAAAAAGTTTTATTTTTTATTTTTTTGTTTTTTTTAACTGATGAACTATATTATTAACTGATGAACCTTATTAACTGATTTTTAAAAAAGACATTTTGTTCATCAGTTACTTTGGTTGAACCATATTAACTGATGAACCTTATTAACTGATGAACCATATTAACTGATGAACCTTATTAACCTTATTAACTGATGAACCTTATTAACTGATGAACCTTATTAACCTTATTAACTGATGAACCTTATTAACCTTATTAACTAACTGATGAACCTTATTAATCTTATTAACTGATGAACCTTATTAACCTTATTAACTGACGAACCTTATTAACTGATGAACCTTATTAACTGATGAACCATATTAACTGATGAACCTTATTAACCTTATTAACTAACTGATGAACCTTATTAATCTTATTAACTGATGAACCTTATTAACCTTATTAACTAATGAACCTTATTAACTGATGAACCTTATTAACTGATGAACCTTATTAGCTGATGAACCATATTAGCTGATGAACCTTATTAACCTTATTAACTGATGAACCTTATTAACTGATGAACTATATTAACTGATGAACCTTATTAACCTTATTAACTAACTGATGAACCTTATTAATCTTATTAACTGATGAACCTTGTTAACCTTATTAACTAATGAACCTTATTAACTGATGAACAAAATAATTGATAAACGTTATCAAAAATAACTGATGAACAATATAAAAAATAACTGATGAACCATATAAAAAATAACTGATGAACGTTTTTTTTTTTTCAAAATTGCTGAACATTATAAAAAATAACTGATGAACTATGTCAAAAAAATAACTGATGAACCAAATAAAAAATAACTGATGAACCATATAAAAAATAAGTGATGAATGTTTTTTTTTTTTTTTTTTTTTTTAAAAAACAGCTGAACATTATGAAAAATAACTGATAAACGTTATAAAAAATAAGAATAATATAATTTTGATAATGCACCTCATATCCATCTCTCAAACCCAATCTCAATTGATAATGCGTAAATACTCTTTTTAAGAACAAAAACAGTACACCTAATTATCATTTTATTTGGGAGAAAAAAGGCAGCAACTTTTCATAGAATATATCTTACCACTTTATCACCAACTCTTCACATCATCATAGAATATATCTTACCACCAACTTTTCATAACCTCTGACCTTTATCGATCAGATCAACTCCCACCCTCACTTTATCAATTAGATCTGAACACCAGTAAGTAAGATAGTAACAGATATTCAATTACTGTGTTCGATTGATATAATTTTGAAGATCTGTTAGTTTGTCTGAACTAGCGGTTAGTTAGCTAGTTTGAAGATTGATTAGTTAGTTATGTGTAACGGTAGATATGGAGATGGTAATGTTGCGGCGTAAATATGGTGATGTTAGTGGCGTGAAGACGGTGATGGAGACGGTGTTGTGGTGGTAACGGTGATGGTGATGGTGACGGTGTGGTGGTGACGGTTCCGGTGATGTTGACAGCGTGAAGACGGTGATGGTGATGGTGATGGAGACGGTGCTCATGACGGTGCAATGGTGGTGATGGTGACAAAGATCGCCGGAGATCGTCTTTCATCTTTGGATTTGAGAGTCGATCTGGTGGGAAATAAAGGGGGAACAAGATGGGAAATAAAGAAATGTAACAGATTATTATTTGTATCGGAATGACCAACATGCCCCTATGTTTAGATTTCTTCTTTTAATTTGATCGGATCATGATTTTTGATCGGACGGTTGTAATTACTTTTTAGGCTTTTTAAAGTTTTTAGGCTTTTTAAGGGATCCGGTATCTAAAGCGTTGAGCCAAAAAAAAAAAAAAAAAAAAAAAAAAAAAATCATTTTGGCCACTATAAATACCAAATTAACACAACAATTTTTTTCACACTTCCAAAACTCAATCTAATCTATCTTATACTTCCATTTGCTAAAGAAAAAAAATGTCGGGATTTAACAGCAACGACAAAAACTCTTTCATGAATCTCCTCAGTGGGTGGAATAACCCAAACGCGGGTTCATCACTAAACATCCCTTTGCCTAACCCACTTAATTGGTTTGTCGAGTCAAGAACTTTACCTACAACATCAAAGAATGCTATATTGAGAACAAAGCCAACAAAACACACTAAACATCAATTTCCAAAATCTGCAATTCACACAGCAATCTCAACATTTGCAAACCGAAATAAATGAAGTTTTCGAAACACCTACGTCTCCACCAAAGCCCAAAAGTCATGGTATATGAAAGGCGAAAAAATCCAAAGAACCAATCGGACCATCCGATGATATGGGGGAAGTTCCCGAAATGGTAAATAGACATTGGCATTTTACCGAGTAAATAATTCTTGCAAAGTGTTATGTGGCCGCTACGGAGGATTCACAAGTCGGCCGTTCACAAGCTCGCAATACGTTTTGGCAACATGTACAAAATAAGTTCAATAAACTCAATTATCAAAAAGCAACAGGGGATATGATACAAGGCAAGTGGAAAACGTTGAACCGTTATTGCACAAAGTTCAATGTGTATTACAAACGTGCCAAACGGGAAATAAAAAGTGGGGAAAGTGAGATGGATATCCTTAGACGGGCGAAAGAAATGTACCGTGACGAGCACAAAATGGTGTCGTTTAATAACGAGGAGGCTTGAGAAATTTTGCGTGGTCATAAAAAATGAGAATCGCCGGATTCGCTTGATTGAACCGGCGATGTCCCAAGCCAAACAAATGAGGCTTTGTTTGGTCATGATGAACAACCATGCCCCATGGGCAAAAAATGTGCTTCGAAGAAAGCCAACAAGTACCGGGGGAGTGAGTACCGAAGGATCTTTTTCGTCAATTCAATTCGGGGAGGCTATGTAATAAGAGTATCGTATAAAACGGGAAGACGCATCTAATGCGTATCGGGCGGCCGCAGAAAAAGATGAAATGATAACAAGGTTGGAAGCGATGAAATTTTTGTTGCTTGAAACTGCCGGCAAGGATCCCAACGTTGTGGAGTAGATCAACGAAGAAAAGGACTAAATCAAGAAAAAATATAACTTGCAAGTTCGTCGCTAAATTTAATTGCATTTCGTAGTTTCCGTTATGTCGTAGTTTTTTTTTTTTTTTTTTTTTTTTTTTTTTTTTTTTTTTATTTTTTTTTTAACTTTTGTATTGTAATATGTTTTAAGAATTAATGTTATGTTTGTTAGTAAATGAAGTATTAGTTTTAGTTCAGGGGTTGAATTTGAAAATAGTTTGATTATGATAAGTTGTTGTTTTTTTTTTTTTTTTTTTTTTTTTTTTTTTTTTTTTAAGTGAAAATGTTATAGCTAATGTGACGCATACACTTAGTGAAAGTTTAACCTTGGTGATGATACCCTTTGCTCTAATCTACCATCTAATAGTATCTCCCTAAACTTTTCACATCAAAAACGATTATCCAATATTGACAACGACCTTAAGTAATTTCGAAAAGTCTCCCCTTGAAATAAAGACTTTGGCCCAAACAAGTTGGGGCTGACCAACACGAGCTGGATAGCCATTGGTGTTCGACTTATCTAACAACGATTACAAGGTTCTACAAGTGTATTCTTTTGATGGATCGTTGTTGCTTTATGGTTGTTGAACTCATGTATATTAAAGCTACGTCATTTGCTTTGCGAAAAACAACTAAAGGGTACATTATTTAGTACGGGGAAAACATCAAAGAGTTTATGGTGGCCAGGTTACTTGGTGAAGCAACTTTTCTAAAGGCATTAGTATATTGTAAGTTGGGTTTTTCTAATGTGTGCCCTGGGGGCACACGTTAAGAACACCAAAAGGACAATGGGACCCACGAAAAAGTACATCCGGACCCACAGAAAAGTACACTTTTCAGATAAAAGGTGTGGGTCCGGATGTATTTTTTCGTGGGTCTCATTGTCCTTTTGGTGTTCTTAACGTGTGCCCCCAGGGCACACATTAGAAAAACCCTTGTAAGTTTTAGTCATTGAGCAATACATCGGATACAAAACAAATGAATACACAACATTTCATCACTCGAAAAACTAGGGGTGTTCATGGTTCGGGTAATAAACCGAACAAACCCGAGAACCGAACCGAAAAAAACCAAACCGAACTTATAACCGAACCGAATTTGTCAAAACCGAACTGAACCGAATTAAAAATTCGGTTTTCGGTTTGGATATGGGTTTGGCTATTTCAACCGAAAACCGAATTTATATAAATATTTTTTTTATATATTTATAGTATTTTTTATATACAAAATGTCCATTAAAATTTTATACTAATATAAAGAACAGTTTTTGTGCTTGAATTTTTTTTTTTTTTTTTTCAAAAATATATATAATTAAATTTAAAAAAAAATATAAATAGTGTAATTCAAGTATAAAATTCGGTTTTCGGTTTTGACCCATAACCGAACCGAACTTCGGTTCGGTTAGGTCATAGATATTTTCGGTTCGGTTCGACTTTCGGTTATGAACCAAAATTTTTTTTAACCGAATAACCCGAAGCGAATAAACCGATTAGCCGAGAACCGAACTGACGAACACCCTAAAAAAACGCATATCTAATAGTTTACAACTCTTGCAACTTTACATAAACCAGGCCCAACTTTAGGGATGTCCGGCTGTCCCCCTGGTGACATCGCACAAGGCCCATTAACATAAAGGGCCTCCTATTTGTATAGTTTCAATTGTAGCCCAATTCAGAATCAACTTTTTTTCTACTACAAACAATCTGGACAAATATGATCATGAGAATTAATGTTAACGTGGTAAAAATTGCCCACGCTTTGTTGTAGGGTTAATATCTTTTGTAAAATGGTTTTACACAAATTGGACCCATTAATCGAGATAATCTAGCTAATGGTGGAGCGAAATATTTATTCGGGCTCAACTCTAACTCGAGATTAAGCTATACATGAGATACACACTCGAAATCCAAGTAAAGGGCCTTGTCAAATGTATTAATAAGTTAAAGATACTTGATTTGTCATCCGAAAATGATAGCAACAGTAGTAAAGGGCCTTGTCAAATGTATCAATGTTAATTAGTATAAGATGTTCTCTTAAAGTTTAGAGTTAATGTCATTTTTCGTCCCTATGGTTTGCCGGGTTAATCATGTTTAGTCCCTGCCGTTAAAATTCATCGGGTTTGGTCCACATGGTTTACAACCCATACGGGTTTGGTCCCTTGACCAGTCTTCTAAAGGGTATTTTTGTCATTTGACAAAAAAAAATTAGAAAAAATGTATTTTTGTCATTTGACTAAAAAAAATTCGAAAAAAAATTGGAAAAAAATTCTAAAAAAAAAATTAAATAATTTTTTTTTTTAAAAATCCAAAAAAAAAATTAATTAAAATTTTAATTAAAAAATTCGAAAAAAATTCTTGAAAAATTCGAAAAATACTACAAAATTCTTGAAAAATTCGAAAAAAATTCTAAAAAAGTCATTTTAATTAAATTTTTTTAATAAAATTTTTTTTTTATTAAAATTTTTATTAAAAATTCTAAAAAAAAGAATTAATAAAATTTTTTTAGAATGTTTTTCGAATTTTTTTAGAAAAATTTTTATTAAATTTTTTATAAAGTCCTCCACTTAATTTACGTGAAAGCTAGATACTTAAAAACGTTTAAAATCTAAAAACGCGTACATTTAATTTAAATTTACGTAAACGTACGAAATAAAACGTGAGTTTTAGAGAAATAAAAAACCTACGGATTTGAAAATGATATTTTTACAATCCTAATGATAAAAAAAAAATTAGAAAAAAGAAAATTATTTTTTAGACTTTTTATTTAATTATTATTAATTAAAAACTATTTATACTAAATTAATTACTAAAAATACTAAACGCTTTTGGAAAAATATGAAAATTTTATGGTAAGTGTTTTAAGTGATAAAGAAGCTGGGAAGAATAAAATGGAGGCAACAGCTTATCCAGATAAGCTGGAATAAGCAAAACAGTTGGAATAAGCAAAATAGGCTAATACTACTATAAGTAAATAGATTATGCAAGGGATAATGAAACTGGTGCCCCAGAGCAGTTGGAAGGGGGTTGTGTTGTGTGTCTGTTGTGAAGCAGAGGTCCCAGGTTCGATTCTAATAAACCCCACTTTTTTCTTTTATTTTTCTTTTTGCTATTTTCTGTTACAACACTACTCAACTGATGAAAACATGAAACTTTTACAAAGGATATTTTTTTAGATCTTGAAAATAAGCTAAAAATGAGCAAATAAACTCAACAGAAGGCTATATGAGCCAAAAATGAATTTTAATCACTAATAAGCTACAAATAAGCTACTTGAAGAAAACTAAAGTTGAAATAAACTAAAAACAAGTTAAACAGATTTAAATTAAGCTAAAGAAAAGAGAAAGGAACATGTAATAAGCCAAAAAGTTGAAATAAGCAAATCCAAAAGCCACCCAGACCAAACAGGCCAAATGGGGAACTTTGAGACCTCTGTGGGGTCCACAGAGGTGAATGGAAGTCCAGAATGAACCCTGACCCTCAAAGTTGACCTGGTCAACTTCCAAATAAGCCAATAAGCTGGGCTTATGGCTTATTTGTGAACACTTGGTGGGCTATTGAAATATGATACAAATACTGAGGGCTCAGTATGGGTACTGAGGACAGGTCATAACAAGGGGTCCAATAAGCTAAGTCCAATAAACTAGAGACCAAAATAAGCCAAGGCCTGAGAAGCTTAGCTGATAAGCTCCTCAAAAAGCTAAAGGGCCAGGTGTGGGGTCCACAGGAGAGGTCACAGTTGACCAAGGAAAATGAGCCAATGGCCCTGGTGCAGGGGAGTGTTTGCACCCTGCACCCTCAAACAGACCCTTGCACAGTTCCAAAAGAAAATCTTAAAAATAATTTGTCCATTGATTCCTGTAGTTTAGGTGGTGTATTTTTACCACAAAAAATTTCAGGTTCCAATTCCCAACACAAAATTCTAGAAAATTATCACAAAAACTAAGATTCTGATGAAACAAAAGCATGAGTCAAGTGCTTATTTGCCCTTCCTGGCTTATTGTGAGTGCTCATTTGAATCTTTTGTGCTTATTTCTTCATATTATTGTTAGTTGTTGGTTAATTTTGGGTTGTGGCTCAATAGTGTAGCTTATTCAAGCAATTCCAAATCTTAATAAGCCATTAGCTTATTCTGTCTTGTTCATAAGCTCACCATTTGCTTATTCTTGATACTCAACCAAACTTCCTTTATTAAAGTTGCTTATAAATAGTATATAAACGGATTTGAAAAAGAAAAATCCAAGAAAGACCAAAATAATAGAAGTGATAGCTTCTATTTAAGCTATTCAGCTTATTCTCAGCTTTTTGTAAAAGCAATTTTCATTTTTATATTTTTCTTAGGTTCCTGGTATCTTGTAATATTTTTAGTAATTTTTCTAGATTTTTGTCTTTTCATTTAATACTTTTCATAATTTAGTTTAGTTTTTATTAATTAATAATTAGTTTTTAATTAATAATAAATATTTAAAAAGTTAGAAAAATACAAATTTAATTTTAAAATTAGTTTTAAGTTATTTTATATTTTTCCAAATATTATTTTCATTTTTCTAGTGTAATTTAAAAAAAAATTAGAATGTTTTTCGAATTTTTTAAGAAAAAATTTTATTAATTTTTTATTTATAATTTTTTTTATTAAAAATTTGAAAGTTTTTTAAGAATTTTTTTTTTTAAATTTTTTTTCGAATTTTTTAAGAAAAAATTTTATTAGATTTTTTTTTTCAAATAATTTATTTTTGAAAAAAAAAAATTTGTCAATTTTTTTTTTAGAAATTTTTTCGAATTTTTAAAGAAAAAATTTATCAGAATTTTTTTTTTCAAAACTTTTTTTTTTGGAATAAAAATTTTTCGTCAAAAAATTTTTTTTTTTATAATGTTTTTCGAATCTTTTAGAAAAAAATTTATTATTAATTTTTTTAGAATTTTTTAAGAAATTTTTTTATTAGAATTTTTTTTAATCAAGATTGGTCCCTGTGGTTTGCATATATATATATATATATATATATATATATATATATATATATATATATATATATATATATATATATATATATATATATATATATAACTAAGGGTGTTTTTGTCTTTTTGCATATATTTAACGGTCAACTGACGGTCAAGGGACCAAACCCGTATGGGTTGTAAACCATGGGGACCAAACCCGACGAATTTTAACGGCAGGGACGAAACATGATTGACCCGACAAACCACAGGGGCGAAAAATGACATTAACTCTAAAGTTTAAGTTTTTATAATCATCTTATTAGTATTTGGTGTTTTGATATCTTAATAAGTTTTACGATCGCTATGATGTACAACATCGAATCGAGTTTTTGAGATATGTTGAGCCATCAAACCGGTAATGCGACCATGTAACTAATAAAAAATTGAGAATAAGGCATCATACTAATTACATTAAGAGCATGGGGTACGGTGGTGCCGTGGGTGGTGCCATCACCACCAGCCCAACAAAACCGACGGCGCACCGTACCGGTGGTTCCAAAAGACATTTTTTTTTGCCCGGAAACAGTAACATTTTTTGAAAATAGGAGCATGGTTCCAAAAGATTTCAAATACCATGCTTTTTTTTTTTTTTTTTTTTTTTTTTTTTTTTTTTTTTTTTTTCTCTTTTGGTTTTTGCAGGTGGAAGCGCAAGGAGGAAGAAAGCAAATTTGGTACACATGCAATTTTAGTCTTTGTGATTTTCTGTTATATTTTTTTGGTGATAACAGTTTTAGTCCTTGTGGTTTTTTATGCATTTTTTTTAATGGAGTTTATTTTAGTTAATATTGTGTATGTTTTATTTTATTTAAAAAAAAAAATGGACGACGGCACCAGAAATTCTGGTGCCAACGGATACCCCTGAAATGTAGTGCCGTGGGATTTCTGGTGCCATGGAGCTTTTTGCTGACGTGACAGCAAAAAAAAACCCACGGCTTGGAGCCATGGCACCAACTGTACCCGGTGCTTTAAGAAAAGAGATTCTTCGATATTAAAAAAAGTACTATAAAAATAAAAAGTCAAAGGTTAAGAACTTATCTGTGATTGCAAGACTAATGAGTTTCTTAAATGGGAGGTGATTTGTACACCACTAAAATTGGTGTGCACACCACTAAATTGTGTTAATAATGCATATAGTACAACTATATACTTCATACTTAATGGTGTATACACTAATTTTAGTGATGTACAAATCACCTCAATTATTTAAATAAACATCATCAATATACGCCACAGTTTATTAATAAGCAAATTTTCTATACTTCAATCCATGTGGGACTAGTTGAAACAGATTTTAATATCTCGAGTATTAATAATCCTTCAATCAATTATTAATCCAGTATTGCGATCCTTCAATGTTCCAATCCAATCTTGCTGCTATTAAGTGGGAGGGGCTTAGGCTTGTGATTCGTCGTTCCCTAAGTTTCCTATGAACAATTAATCTACCGGAGGTTGGGTTAGATCTTGATTGGGATTAAGGTACTGCTTTTTTAATTGCTTTGAATCGATTTCTTTTTCTTTTTGTTCGATTGTGTGTTTGAGTTTCTTTTAGAGCTCCCTTCAATTCAAATCTATAGTTTTCATCATGGGATCATTCCGTTCTAACCAGGATGATCTTCTTAAGATCTCTACGTCGATTTATGTCACTAATTTCCCTGATTCATTTTCGGCCAAGGACCTGTTCAACACTTGCAAGGTTTATGGTTATGTGGTAGACTCATTCATTCCTGTAAAGAGAACTAAGGGTGGTAAACGATTTGGTTTTGTGCGTTTTATTAATGTGTTCAATCTAGATCGGTTGGTCTGTAATTTATGCACCATTTGGGTGGGTCGTTTAAAGCTATTCGCCAATGTTGCTAGGTTTCAACGTTCATCGGTGCACGAGAATAATTTCCGATCGAAGCCCGAGGGTAGTCATCCTGTTCCTAAACCCAAGGTATCGTATTGTCAAATGGGTAATTCGTCGAGTGATAGAACCTTTGCCAACATACTTAAAGGAAACTCTAATTTAGAGTCTGATTCATGCCATACTATTGTTTTAGAGGACGATTGCTTGAATTCCCAAGACATGTCGATGTCCCTAATCGGGAGGGTCAAAGATTTCACTGCTTTACCTAATATCAAGAATGCAATCTTAATGGAAGGGTTTGGGGATGTTTCGATTCGTTTTTTGGGGGAGCTGTGGGTGATGTTAACGTTTACTAAGAAGGATTCGATAGCAGCGTTTCATGATAGTGTTAGCATGAGATCTTGGTTCTCTATTATCCGTGACGCATCTATTGAGTTCTACACCGAGGGTAGAGTTATTTGGGTGGACGTGGAAGGCATTCCTTTCAAACTTTGGTCTGATAACACTTTTAAAAGAATCGCTAGTAAATGGGGCGAACTTTTGGATGTGGATGATAAATTGAATTCATGTTATCATACTAAAAGACTTTGCATTTTATCCAAGCTGAAATCAATTGTGCAAGAGAATTTCAAAATTGTCTTCCGTGGCAAGATATTCTGGATTAGAGCTAAGGAAGTTCCGGGATGGATGCCTAATTTCATGATGGATTCAGACGATGATAGTTCTTTTAATGAAGATACTCTATTATCTTCTGACGATATCCCGGCGGGGGTAGTAGAAGAAGATAACGGTGGAGATATACCGGAGGTAGTTGAGGAAACTGTGTTTAATCTTCAGGAAGAACAGAAAGAAGTACAATCGGAGGACCCATTCAATCTTTATGACATCCTTAAGAAAGATAAGAAGAAGAAAAACGGGGAAGTCATGGACGAAAACAGCTTACCTTTCCCTCCTGGCTTCACACCTGATGGTAATGGTAATGTTAACGGTAATAACAGTCCTAAAGGAGTTGACTTGGAACGTGAACAAGGTCATAATAAGGAGTATGAAGCAGGTACTAACAGTGTTAATTACGGAGGTTCGGGTCAGTTTAAATCATCAAGTGTTCCTAAAACAGGAGGTTCTATCTTACTTTGCTTGGAAGAGCTGATCAAAGTAAGGCAAACGATGGGTTACACTATGGAGGGATGCACAAAGGATGTTATGCAAATCATTGGGTCTCAAGGAGTTGAGTCCGTTCCCCAATGAATTTCCTTTCTTTGAACATACAAGGCCTTACCCGGAAGGCCAAAAGAGACTGGGTGCGGGAGTTATGTGTGAAACATAGTGTTAATGTACTTGCTTTACAGGAAACTAAATTGGAGTTCATAGATCAGTTTACTGTTAAATCTACTTGGGGTAATTTTGCTTTTGATTTCGTCCATAGTGATTCTGTCGGAAATTCGGGAGGTATCCTTTGTGCGTGGGATTCTAAATTTTTTCATAAAGTTAGTTCGACTACTTCAGATTATTACGTCATTCTCAGTGGTGTGTGGCTTCAGTCTAATACTAACATGCTTATTATTGTGGTGTACGCTCCTCATGACAAGCGGGAGAGGCGTACACTATGGGAACATTTGTGTTCTGTGGTTAACAAGTGGAAAGGGGAGGTAGTTATGATGGGGGATTTCAATGAGGTTCGTCTCTCATCCGAACGATTTGGCTCAGTTTTTCATTATAGAGATGCAGAGTTATTTAATAATTTCATTCATAATGCGGGCCTCGAGGAAGTCCCCTTAGGTGGGAGCAGCTTTACGTGGTGTCATAGGTCAGCAAGTAAGATGAGTAAACTTGACCGGTTCCTGATTTCAGAAAACTTAGGACATTCATACCCCAATTTAAGTGCTGTTACGTTGGACCGGTTCCTTTCTGATCACTGCCCCATTTTATTACGGGATTCTATCATGGATTACGGACCATGTCCATTTAGATTCTATCATCACTGGATTGACATTGAAGGGTTTAGACAGTTTGTGGAAGATGCTTGGCGGGAGGCTCCGGGTGATCAGTTTAACGCTATGCGTAGTTTTGTATCCAAACTTAAATTTCTTAAAAGGAGAATTAAGGTTTGGAACTCGCAACAGATTGGTAGATCTAAAGTAAAGTTTCAACGCCTTAAAGATGATCTTCGGGCTATTGATATAGAAATCGATAAAGGAAAGGGTACAGATGAGTTAGTGACTAAACGTATGGAGATCATCGACTCTATGCTCAGTTACAATAAGACCAATGCTACTGAGGTTTTACAGAAAGCAAAGATTAATTGGTCGGTGGAAGGCGACGAAAATAGTAGGTTCTTTCATGGTATGTTGAATAAAAGGCGAAAACAAATGAATGTGAAGGGGATTATGAAAAATGGCGTTTGGATTGATAAACCGGAGTTGGTTAAAGAGGAGTTTTTAGCTCATTTTTGTGATAGATTTGCTGCTCCAGAAGGCCATTGCCTTACTCTCGACATCGAATTTCCTAATCGGCTGTGTTTAGATCAGAAGTTGGAGTTAGACAGTGATGTTTCGCGCGAAGAGATTAAAAGGGCTGTTTGGGACTGTGGGTCGGATAAATCTCCCGGACCAGATGGGTTTTCATTTGGTTTTTATCGTCAATTTTGGGATCTCATTGAGAAGGAAGTTTATCTAGCTGTTACATTTTTCTTTGAACACTGTGAATTCTCACCGTTACTGCATTCATGGTTTTAATGTTACTTCATCATGGTTATAAAGTTACTGCATCATGGTTATAAAGAAACTGAATTATCATAAGTTTTCTGCATCATATATTATTGTAACTGCATCACAATTAAAATACGATTCTTTTTTAAGTTTTGGTGCATCTTTATTATAAGTTACTGCATCATAGTTAATAGTTTAGTGCATCAACTATGTTGCAGTAACTGATAACCTTAATGCACTAAAATTTAAAACTGTGATGCAGTAACTTTTATAATTGTGATGCAGTAACTTTATAACTGTGATGCACTAAAAAAATTGGCGGGAATTTTTTTTTTACTAAGATTCTTGCCAAGGTTAGTGATTTCAGACCCATTTGCTTAATTGGCAGTTTATATAAGATCATTACTAAGATTCTTGCCAACCGGTTAGCTCCTGTTGTTAATAATCTTGTGCATGAAGTCCAATCCGCCTTCGTTTCGGGTAGGCAGATCATGGATGGCCCTTTCATCCTTGATGAGATTCTGAATTGGTGTTCTTCTAAGAATAAAGACGCTCTTGTGTTTAAAGTGGATTTCGAAAAAGCATATGACTCGGTGAGGTGGGATTTTCTTGATCATATTTTGGATAAATTTGGTTTTGGATATAAATGGCGAAAATGGATACAAAGCTGTCTTAGTTCTTCGAAAGGATCCATCCTCGTTAACGGGAGTCCGACAAAGGAATTTCTATTTCACAAAGGACTTAAACAAGGCGATTCTCTCTCCCCATTCCTGTTCATACTTATTATGGAAACTCTCCATATATCTTTTCAAAGAGTGGTGGAGGCGGGCTTATTTACAGGTTTTAGACTTAATGAATCGGTCACTATTTCTCATTTATTCTTTGCAGACGATGCTGTCTTCATTGGCAAATGGAATGAAGGTAATATCAATACTCTTACTCATGTTTTGGATTGCTTCCATCAGGCTTCGGGTCTTAAGATAAATATGAGTAAGAGTAAAATTTTGGGGGTTAATGTGATGACATCTAAAGTTGAACAGGCGGCTAATAAACTTGGTTGTAAGATTCTTAGCAGGCCTTTTAAATACTTGGGTACTTTAGTGGGAGGTCATATGCACCGTATTGATTCTTGGCAGTAAGTGGTAGAAAAGGTTAGAAGCCGGTTATCTAAATGGAAGATGAGAGCATTGTCTATTGGTGGTAGATTCACGTTACTTAAATCGGTTCTCGGGTCTATCCCCATTTTTTATATGTCTATTTATAAAGCTCCATGTAAAGTTCTTCACGTTTTGGAATCTATCAGAAGGGAGTTCTTTCACGGGCATGATGGTGTAAGTTCTAAGTCTGTTTGGGTAAAGTGGAACTCGATTTTAACAGCTAAGGAAAAAGGTGGTTTGGGTGTTGCAAGTTTATTCGCTTTGAACCGCGCTCTCATGCTTAAATGGGTGTGGAGATTCTTCGTTCAACGAGAGTCGTTATGGGCGTGCAACAAGTTGAAGGATCAGAGTGTCGAATTTTTCGAATTTTATAAGATCAAGGTGGGTGACGGCTGTAATACTAGGTTCTGGAAAGATAGGTGGTGCGATGTTGGCATTTTGAAAGATAAATTTCCCCGTCTATTTGCTCTCGAAGTTAATAAGGATGTGTCCATTAAATCAAAAATATTGGCCGATAGGTTCCAAAGCTCTTTTCGCCGCGAAGCTAGAGGGGGGGCAGAGTATTCTCAGCTTGAAGAAATCTTGAATATTACAAGTAGGGTGTCTTTAACCCCTCAATCGGACAGATTCATATGGTCCCTTGCTAAAGATGAGAATTTTTCGGTAGCGTCGTTGCGTATGACGATTGATTACATTCGTACTTTTTGTATCGGTTCTAAGACGAGATGGTTGAAGTGCATTCCGATCAAAATTAATATTCTCGCTTGGAAGGTTAAAATGGATGCACTTCCGTCTAGGCTTAATTTATCGAAACGGGGTATGGAGATTAATTCTTTGAGCTGTCCGATTTGTGATCTTGGAGTGGAATCAATGACGCACTTGTTCTTTGGATGTCGCTTTGTTAACGACGTGTATCATAAAATTGCTAGTTGGTGGGATGTGTCTTATTCGCGATGTTCTACGTTTGAGGAATGGTGGCATTGGCTTCTTTCGATTCGTCTTCCAGCAAAATTAAAAGAAGTGTTTGAAGGTGTTATCTACATCACGTGGTGGGCTATTTGGGGTTTTCGTAATAAGGCTTTATTCGACAAGACCCAACCTTCCAAGGAGATGCTTTTTGATAATATTAGGTCTTGGTCTTTCACGTGGTGTAAGTTTAGATGTAAAGCATCATTCAATTGGATCGATTGGCTTAAGAATCCAAACCTTATTATTTTGTAATCTAGCTCCTTGCTAGTTTATTAATAAAATCGCCGTTCAAAAAAAAAAAGTTGAAACAGATTTTAACAAAGGTAATCCATACGAGCAGTTATTTATATTCTAAAGTGTTCAATTACTAAGTTAATATATGGGGAGCTTTATTTTCAGAACCCTGTTAAGTGCGGGAATTGCGAGAACTTCAATTTTGATATGTTGCACTTAATAAAACCATTTTACGTTGATATGTTGCACTTAATAAGGTTTTCTATGAACATGTATGTTACGCAGGTATGTGTATTAAGGTGTATGTAAGAAAACATACATGTTTTATATGAACATGCATGTTTTCTAATGCAAAATTGGAGTTCTCGCAGTTCCCGCACTTAACAGGGTTCTGAAAATAAAGATACACGTTAATATATTAGCATCTAAAAGTTACCATTCCGTGGTAAATTCATACAAATTAAGAGGGTAATAAAATGTTACCTCCTCCATCTCAAAATTATTATCTACCTTTCTATTTTGAGATATACTAAAATACTATATACTTCTTATGTAAACCAACTAAAAAAATAATAGAATAAAAATAGTGAGTGAAAATGATATTTAATTGATTGAAAAGTGTAGTACTCGCACTTCTTTTAAACAATGTGTTTTTTGTCTGAGGATTATAATTCTGAGACGAAAGGAGTACTAAAATTTGAGAATTCAACTTACATTCTCTCTACCATCTCGCATTAATTGTTTATATTTTTATTTTTGATTATCCAAATATATGAATGTTCATTTCATATTTCAATCAATTATATAAAACTTTTGTGAATAAAGATAATAATTTATTAATAGAAAGTGTAGTTATTTAGTTTTTCTATATCTTTGTTCATTTTCAAAATGAAAACTTATTATGAACGAGTAAGTCACTTGTAAATAATGTACTACTCTGGAATATAAATCTCAATTGAAAGCATATGAGTGTAGAAATTATAAGTTATATTATTTTAAGTTGAAAGAAAATGTTACTAGAATTTGAGTACTTAATTCATTTGAAGATATACTACTTTGGAAAGAAAATATAATTGAAAACATAAAATCACGCAAGGAATTAGCAAATCTTTTTCTTAATTAAGCTCCCTTTAATTTCTCAAACACTAATAGACGTTTGAAATTGTTTATTAAGAACTTTGTTAGTATTAGTTTTCTTAAATTTTTTCTATAAAATGCGGGGTTGGGAGCGTTTGGTTGTTGGGCTTTCCTTTTCCAATCAAATCGATTGTGACAGCCGGTCTGCAGGTGAAATTCCAACCATCATAAAACTAGTTGTTCAACATTGCTATATATAAAGTATCCTGAATATATACAATTCATATTGTCTTGAAAAATAATGCAACTCAATACATGCAGCATTGCGCAAACACACTTCTCTATTTGTATAAACACAACTTTTAGAAAATTGATAACACCCATGCATAAAAGTTGAAGGAGGGACATAACAGAGTGAAATTAGAGGGGAGACAACTGTGAAAGGGCAAAATAAAAGTATGACAAGGTGAGAGTGGTGTGGAATCCCCAAAACTGCACCAAATTGACCCTTCTATTATTGACTTTCAATTTTCAAATCTTTGCTTATGAAAGACAAAATAATATAAAGTATTTGGTTTTTTAAGATTCTTCTTCTGCATGTCATTATATGTTATGCATGTAACTCAGTCACAGGTAACGTATAATTTAGTTTTTTAACATGTACAACCAGGGACGGAGCCGGGGTTTCCGCGGGTGCCCGTGCACCCCATGGATTTTTTCAATGTAGTGTTAATTTTTGAAAAAAAACATCGATTTTTTCTACAGTTATCTTAAATGCACCTGGTCCATCAAAATATGTTTCTAGTATTAGTGTTCAATTTTTTTGTGCACCCGGTAATATTTAGTCCTGATTCCGCAAAAACGTGACAAATGAGCACAGTTGGTACTAGTTCCTTATAGAATCCTTAAGTAACCCACAACCAAAATTGTGTCGACATGCTAAATGCATATATGCAAACTAGCATCGGTAGTTTTGTTAAACATCGTTTCCAAAATCCATCGTTGTCGCTCTAAATTCATGTTTGGGCGTCACTTGATGCATAAGTTGTTTTCGGTAAGATCGTATAACGAGCCTTTGTAATCTTATGGTTCTGAAGAAAGCAGGAGACATGTTGGGAAATGGTGTGTTGTAAAAGTAGCATTCCTTCCATTCTGTCTCGTCTGTATTTGTATGTAACGCCATTGGTATATGCTTTTTCTCACTACAAGAATCCTGATGATTACCCACGATAATTTCACACAAACATTGATTCGTGGGTATTCACCCACATATTACCCATAAATTACCCATCATTAGTGAATTAGAAAATAGTTCAAGTTTACCCACTAATTTCCCATAACTTTTCCCATGGATTCACCCACAACATTGTATTTCTTGTGTAATTTGTGGGTAAATTCTTCACATAAAAGCATTTCCCTCCAATCACCCACAAATACAACTATCATGGGTAAATATATCGCCAGTATTGTGGGAAAATATTTGTTTCCCACGAATTACACACGACCATCATGCTCATGGGTAATTTTCTGTGGCTAATTTGTGGGTAACTAAATATGCATGGTCAATTTCAAGGGTACTTAAAGTGGTAACTTTTTTTTAGTAAACTAAAAACATGTATAATTTTAGCACTATTAAAAAATCTCTACATTGGTGGTCAACTGAAAAAATTGCGATCTTTACTAACGACATTGCAACTTAAGAACCAGTCAACAAGTACGACTAAAAACAAAAGTGTTTCTAGCCAGTGGTATGTGAGGGGAGCCATTAAGCAACATGTTGTTTTTTAATTCTTGCCTCAAATATTTATTTTGTGAGATATTATGTTGTAAATAGATATGTAGAATAGATTGTCCCTGAGAAAGGAAGAAAAAAACACATTCAAGTAGAAATGGCTCAAGCCACACCACACACCGTTTAAGGTGTTTTAATTTAAAAAATAAAATAAAAATAAAAAAAATAAAAAAACTTTATACATTTAACACTATAAATACCTCGACTTCTCCATTTTATAAACAGTTTTAAACAAATCTTTACTATGATATTCTCATCTCACATAAATGTCTAAAAAAAACAGAGGCTTGCACACCAAAGAGAAACTTGAGTTGCGATATGAAATGTTTCAATTTCAATGAGGAAAGAAAAGGAACAAAGACCCCATGTTCTATCATTCATGCATCGATGAGACTTTTCCCAAAATACAACGACAGAAGTTGTTGGAGATGAAGCAAAAAATAAAGGAAAATATAATTTAGACTATTAGTTTAGTTTAAAATTTTATTATAATGTTTTTAGTTTTATTTAAATTATTAATGTAGTGTTTTTAATTATTAATAAAATTTTAATTTTAGTATTTTAAAAAGTAAAAAAAAAATAGTGCCAAGTTGGTCATGAAATTCTCCTGTAAAGAGAAAGTTGTTACAGTGGTGTTGTTGGTCTCTTGATAGTCATCGTTACACTTTTAAGCAGTGTTTTGAAACCCGGGTTAACCGGTTCGACCAGTTTCGGTAAAAAAAACGGGTAAAAAAACCCGGGTTTCTAAAACCGAGTTAACCGGTTAGACCCGCTGGGTTTTGAGTGACCCGGGTCAACCTGGTTATCAAAACCCGGACGGGTTTTGTTTTTTCAAATTTTTTTAATAAAAACCCGAGTCGACCCGGCGATCGAACCGGTTGACCTAGTCGAAAAAATAAAAAAATAATAAATTGAAAACCGGGTTGACCCAAAGGTCGAACCGGTTGACCCAGTGCTCGGTGACTCGACCGGGTCGATTTCAAACCCGGTTTTCAAAACATTGCTTTTAGTACTTAAATATATACATTGGATAAAATAAATTCAATTTGCTATGTTATAGAGGGAAAATTCCCGCCTTTATGAAAGAAAATTAGAGCATTACTCAAACAATTCAAATTTTAAACTTTTGAAACTGAATTACCCCACCTTCCACATATCACGCCATTAGCTTCCTAATGAGATAAGGATTTCACATTTTTAACCAACACCTGATCAATCTTGTTTAACTTTTTTGGTGAAGGACAAATCACCAATATTTAAATTCTTCTATTGTTATCTAGCACAATAGTTTGACTCAAATACAAGCTATCTCATTTTTTCAGAATTTAGTAAAGGAAGCGGTTATCAATGGGTGTGGCAAATCTCCATTGGTGTTGGTATGTAGATTGGTATATCTATCTTTCTTCATACGTATAACATTTAATTTTGGTTCGGAATTAATAAATCTATTATTGCCGTATGATATACATTCCTGTTAATGTATATGTTTAACTATTGTAATTTAAACATCATGGGCTGGATTCTAGACTTGAAACAATCATGAATTCGGTTATCTAGATTCTAGACTTTAATCCCTCCTACTAATTTGCAGGCTAGAAGATTGGAGGTCAAAACTGTTGTATCAATAGATCATATACATCATAGAACAAATAAATTTATTGGTAAATTCCAATGCTTTAGTCTTATGTAATTGAATTTCAAGTTCCTCATAGTCCTTTGATGGTTATTATAATGTATAGTTATACTATGTGCAGGTTACAGCAAAGATAGATGGTTCCAAGTGTAGACTAACAAGTGAAAACCACAATGGAGAGACTGCGTCTTCAACACCCCAGCATACAAGATTAATGATTCGTGAATAATGTTAATGTATCTATATTGCTTAACAAGTTATAGCTATGTATTTTTTATTATATGTTATTGAAACAAAATTGGATGAATCAGATTATACATTGTACTTCGGATATGATATTAATTGAATACAATTTCATTTTAGTACTTCTGTTTGGGATTTTATGACTATGCAGGTTCATATGAAATGTTTTATTTAGAAATATGTTATGTTGCTTATTTTCCATGTCAAAATCATGGGTAAATTATGACGGGTAGATCCGGATATAAGAATATTTACCCACAATATTTGTAAATAATTTTACCCGCGGATTACCCAAAGTTATATGTATGGGTATTTCGTCGTATGAAACGAAAATCTCGTGGAATATTTACCCATAGAATAACATAATCACCCACTAAACACGTCATGGGTAAATTTTCCCACGAATTGAAAAAGTTGTGGGTGAACAATTACCCTCGGAGGTTTTACCCATTTATCGACTGACGTGGGAAATTTGTGGGTGTTAGCCAATTACCCACGGTTTTATGCCTTTTACCCACAAATATGGTCCGCGGGTAATCAACAGAATTCTTGTAGTGTCTAGTCTTTTCTAGTCCCTTCATTTTGGTTTTATGTCCTAGACACAATTCAAAAAATTTATGTTATTTAGATTTTATATTTGCAAAAATATGTGGAAAGTATATAATACTAGAATTGAAGTGCATGCATTCGTGTTATTTGCGGTAACGGAGAGACATAAAATTAACAGTGGTGGTGCAGCCACCATACAATTCCTGGTAGCGAGAGGCATACCATGGCTAGTGTATTAAAAGTGTTTGCATGTGTCAAAGATGGGTAAAGAAAAAAAATTGTGTATATATGACATCTAAAAGAGAATAGTTGGTTTCTATTTGATAGCAACGGCTAAAGGCGATTATATATATACCAAACTTAAGGCCCATTATTAACCCAAGAGCAAACCAATCCAACAAAACCATAACACTTTGAGGCAGTGTGTGCATACACAGATATACAAGTGCTTGTGACTATGGGTGTTCATGGTTCGGGTAATAAACCGAATTAATCAAAAACCAAACTGAACCGAACTTATAACCAAACCGAATTTGTTAATACCGAACCGAATCGAACTAAATATTCGGTTATCAGTTTGGATATGGTTTAGCTATCTGAACCGAAAATCGAATTTATATATATATATATATATATATATATATATATATATATATATATATATATATATATATATAAATTCGGTTTTCGATTATGACAAGAAAACCGAACAACCCGAACCGAATAAACCGATTAACCCGAGAACCGAACTGATGAACACCCCTACTTGTGACCCAACCGTTATGGTACGATGCGCAGAGACGGACATAAGAATTTTGAGAGGATGTTGTACAATTTTATTTTTTGTTTTTTTATTATTTTTTTAGGAGTTAAAATTGTCTTATAAAGAAGATATTAGGTAAAATTGGGGGTTGCACGTGCATAGAAAAGACATATTTAAAAAAAATACACTTCATGACCTAAAATCGGGTGTGGATCGTGCTACACCGGCTCCCATGTGGGTCCGTCCTTGATGATGCGTGACACACAACAATAGGACAAAAAACTGCTGATCGGACATGTAATGTACCATTTGTACCAGACCAGGGGAGGCTGACACTTTCCACCCTTGACAGCTTGTTAAATGATCAACACGTGACTTTTCCACGAATGTTGATCAACTGTTAGGGGTTTCCCCAGTCAATATCTGCTTTGGCTTTCTCCGGGTCTCCTCGTTCCACTATAGCTACCTCAATCATAATCACTTTTAGTTCTTTCTTAAACTTGCTGGAATTTTTCAAAACATTAATAATAGGTAAGCATAGACTGAACTCAGCGAATTGTGCTACTAGTAAATTGAGCTTCTCTTCCTTTGACAGGTCGTCCTACTTTACCCTACTTTCTGGTTCATCATCCTCCTTCTAACTAACTTCATCCGAAGAGTTGCAACTCATCTTAAAACAGATTTCCACTAGTTAGGAATTTAGTGCAATTGTGGGTTTCATGTCACACTTGGTAATGGGCTTGGAGGTACGGAATGTAAACCCATCAGGTCATCGAACCACCCCGACTTTTATATTGGAATGGTGAAATCCAGGTTAGCTGATGAGTTCAATGAGTAACAATCTGAACGATATCATATGGCTGATGGAATTTCGTGTCATACTCTTAATAGAGTAGGACCCTAAGTGTTATCATCAGGGAGTCATCTCATTAGAGGTTCATCTCTTTAGTGAATGACTTCTTAGTGAGCACGTTCAGGGAACAACTCTCTTTCAGGGAGTATGTTCATCATTGAGTAAACACGCTGATACTGTATTCAAACTAACTTGTTATTGGTAGTGCTCAAGTTATAATTGATAACTATGTGGCTAGAAATACGTGAGCCTATTGGGGCACACATGTATACACTGAGAGTATGCATTTAATTAGTGTATTTAATATATTTATAGTAATGTATTAATTACATTCATTAATAGTTCACAAAATGATTTTGTTGACATAAATAATGCCTAAAAAACATTATTAAGTTTTTATCAATATCTCTATGTTTTGATCATTACAAAATATAACCTCAAAGAACTAAAACTTATGACATAAACAAGTATTTGGTGATTAATATTTCTCTTTACATCCAAATCACTTAAGGTATGAATAAACAAAGTGTTTAGTGCAATGTATGATCAAAGGGGTATTTAATTAACTAATACAAAGTTTATTTAATTATATAATCTTATTATATATTTTTGAAAAACACTTTTGGTAATAAGGAAAAAATTTTAATCATACTAAATATATGATTTCAAATATTTAACCAAAATCAGTTAGTTTTTCACCAAATAAACTTTCCCCACTAAAAGACAAAGTTTCTGGCCGTTTCAGCTGGGCGGCCCCCTTAATTATAAAGGGCGGTCCCCTTAAAATTAAGGGGACCGGCCATGATTTAAGGGGACCGGCCACGCTCCTCTGTCAGAAACTTTTGCCTATAAATACCACCTTAAACCTGGATTTTTTCCCTACCTTTTGCACTCCAGAACTTCCTGTTCTAGATCTCCATTTCCAATCTATAAATCCTTTGATCATACATTCTTAAATCTTTGTTTCAAAGTGATCCATACATAATCCATTCAAGTGCAAGAGAAGAATACTTCTATCCCTCAAGACAAGAAGTATTACAACTAGTTGTGATCTCCACATCTAAGTTGTTTGAGCATCATCATTGATTATTATTTCATAGTGTGATTAGTTGTGAATATTTGTTAGAGAATAGTTGTGAAAAAGATAAGTTAGGAAGAAGATTGGTGTGTAGAAGAATTGGTGTATAGGAGTATTGGTGTGTAGAAGATTGGTGTATAGGAGTATTGGTGTGTAGAAGATTGGTGTGTAGATTAATGGTGTGTAGAAGATAGGTGTGAAAGAAGTGGTGTGATTAAGTAGTGAATTGGTGTGTAGTAGTTGTGATCTAGGTGTGAAGATATTGTGGTGTGTAAATTGGTGTGTAAGGTTTTCTCCGCCATAAGGGAGCTTGTTGATATAGTGAAGAAAACTCTCGAGTAGGTGACTCGAGGAGTGGAGTAGGGCAAGGAAGGTGTCCTTGTAGCCGAACCACTATAAATCCTTTGTCTCGCGGTTAGATCTTTCCATATCTTACTTATTATCTTGCTTATATCGTTATTACTTTTGTAGACGTAGACGTATATATATATAGTTGCTCATATAGTGCTAGTATTAATTTTACTTAAAGATCAAACGAAAGTCTTATTCACAAAACAAAGTTTTTACAATCAAACTAAAAAGGTTACATACATATAATTGATCATTTCGATCAAGTATAGTTTTCATACAAAATATAACTAAGGAGTATAAAATAAACGATTACATACTTATCTCTCGTATATAGCTACAGTTGTTTATATTATGCATGTGTTGATTTCACATACTTAGCATACATTATTATTATTGTTTATACTTAGATATACTTGTTCATATTGTTCAAGATTTGAGTTCACATAAGATTGAATCAAAGTTTTAAAAGCAAACAAGGTTTTAAAACTAAACTAAATTTTCAAAATAAAATTAAAAAGACGTAAAACTATTCAACCCCCCCTTCTAGTTTTCCACAATTGGTATCAGAGCCAGGTCTAGCAAGATTTTTAAAATATATTGTATTTTAAAACTTGTAACGATCTATGGAATCTGAAAAATATTTAGAAGGGCAATCTATGCAAAGACCACCACTATTTGAAAGTGATGGATTTTTATATTGGAAAAATCGATTCGAAACTTATGTGAAATCAAAGGATCTAGATCTTTGGCATGTTATTACTAATGGTGATTTTTTACCTACTCAAAATAATCCCGAAACAAATAAAGATGAAATAGTACCTTTTGAAAAACAAAATAATGATTTAAAAAGAAGACTTTCTAAAAACAATGAAGCAAAAATGGTTATTTACAATGCGTTACCACGTAAAGAATACGAAAGAATTTTTATGTGTAAAACCGCAAAAGAAATTTGGGATTCTTTACTAATCACTCACCAAGGTAATAGTCAAGTTAAAGATAACAAAATAGATCTTCTTGTTCAACAATATGAACAATTTACGATTCCGGAGGAGGAATCAATAGATAATGCTTTTGCTAGATTTAACACTATTATCACAAGTTTAAAAGCACTTGATGAGAATTTTTCTAGTAAGAATTTTGTTAGGAAATTTCTTAGGGCTCTTCATCCAAAATGGCGAGCTAAAGTTACGGCGATTGAAGAATCGAAGAACTTGTTAACTCTTCAACTTGATGAGTTGATCGGCAACCTGAAAGTCTACGAAGCAATAATAAAGAAAGACTCCGAGATTCTCAATGGAAAAAGGGAGCAAAGCAAATCAATTGCGTTGAAAGCTAAAAAGGACTCTAGTGACGAAGAATGCTCAACCTCCAAAAGTGACGATGAAGAGTATGCTATGGCCGTACGAGACTTCAAGAAATACTTCAAAAGACGAGGAAGATATGTTAGGCAACCATATAATGAAAGGAAGTGTTTTAAATGTGGCAATCCAAATCATCTCATCGGAAAGTGTCCAATGATGTCAAGAGATCAAAATCAAAAGGCGTTTATCGGAGGTGCTTGGAGTGATAGCGATGAGGACAAGAAAGAAACCACAAATGAAGAAAAGTGTCTTATGGCTAAGACATCAAGCGAGGTACGTTTCGAAACCAAATACTTTAGTGACAAAAATTTATCATTAGACGAAAAAGACCTAGATAGTGAATATAATAGGTTATGCAAATTAGGTCAAAAGGTTATAGCTAAAAATAAGTCACTAAAACATATTAATAATCAATTAGAAAATGAAGTACTCGAATTAAAAATTAAACTACAACATTTGGAAAAAGGAAAAGAAGTTTTTGTAAAATGTAAAACTTGCTTAGAGGTTAAAAATGAAAACGAAAAACTTAAAGATGAAATTTTCAAACTTGACAGGTTTAAAAATAGTAATAACCCACTTAAGAAAATACTAAGTGCTCAAGAAACTTCGGGAGATAAAACCGGTCTAGGATTAACTTCAACTAATGTTTCAACTAGTGAAAATAAAAGTATAAAGTTTGAATGTGAATCTAGTAAACAAAAATTATTAGAATCAAATCCTAAGTATATACTTACAAAAGATAGAAAAATACCCATTGCGAATGATGAAAAAGTAAAAACTTTTTATAAACCATCCTTAAAGACCGAAGTAGGATCCTCTAAACCTAAATTTAGATCTAAAACTCCACCACCAAGAAAAACTAAAAATCATCATCCAAGATCTAAAACATCTCAACCTAGAAGAAATCAAAATAGACAATATTACAATAACACTAGAAATCAAATGTGGAATTATCAACCAAGTTACAATCCTTGGGAAATATTACCATCATACATGCATCCTAGCCAAATGTTAAATATGTTTGGACCAAACAACTTTGGACAAATGAGACAATGGGAAATATTACCACCATACATGCATCCTAGCCAAATGTTAAATATGTTTGGACCAAACAACTTTGGACCAATTAGACAATGGGGACCAAGTGGCTAAGTTGTCAATCTTGGAAGAAGTTGGAATATCATCTACAAATGACTTCTATAAGTCAACATGGTCACTTGAAGTGCTTGAAGATATTCCATTGAAGACTAAAAGGTACGCGTTTCTTTTAAGTTCATCACTATAATTTGCATGCTTAGATAAATGATTAGTTAGATTAATGCTTAGTACATAATTGCTTATATTCTTATAACCTAGAAACATCATTGGTTGACTTTCCTAGGAATAAGATAAAATTGTTCATTGCCGAACAAAATAGAAAATGGAAATCTTCTATATCCACTATTAGGAAACTCATGGTGATGAAGTGAAATGAGTTAAGTGGATCAATCGTAAATATAGAAGTAGGATTAGATCCCTCGCGTAAGAAAACTATGGATGAAACAAGCTCTCGTAGACTATGGCATTAAGTCAGATAAGCGTGCGAAAACAAAGGAACTATAGATGTTAGGTTATACCCCATTCAACACTCTCGCATCTAACATATAAATTATCGTCTTCATTTCCTTTAGGATCATAAGATATGTAGAAACGATAGCATGAGATAATAATAGGCTTAACCAATCCTCTTGAGCATGAGATCTTTAATAAACATTTTTTAAAATATTTGATTTATGATATTTGTTGTCAAAAATCTAATATCTCTAAAAATATGCAAAAACCTCACATTTTGGAAAATAGTCTTTCAAATAACTATCCCACTTTTAAATAACATGTTTTCACTATCAATATTCACAATTTTGTTTTGATCAAAATTAAAGATTGGGAAAATATTCTTTACCGTTCATTCACACATTTTGATGTAAAAACCCAATCTATTTTATTCAAATAACTCTCACATCCAAGTGAAAACTTACTTTCAAACATTGTTGAATAATGCTAAAAACGTCTCTTTTAAAATCATGCATGGTGATCTCATATTTGTCATCTATATTTATATAAATGACACTTATAAGTGAACTAATTCAAATCAAGAGGACCATGGTTTGTTCATTAAGACTTTGTTTGTAACAAGTCTAGAAATACATGCTATCATAACTACCCACTTATTGCACATTGATACACATTAGAATTAATCCTCATTGTTATGTAGTTATGAAATACTTGATGTTGCTTATTGTTTCCTAGCAATTATATTTTACTTGCTTCATGAGTATGTTTGCATGCTAGATGAAATTGCTTGTTTACTTAATCTCTTTGGTTAACATGCTTTGGCTACATAATTAGTATATTTGCCTCAAAGAGTTGGACTTGTTTGAAACCAAAAACACAACCTTTCTGCAATTCACTACCAAAAACCCTTTTCTGGCAATCTGGGAATCACAAGATGGGCGGCCCCCTTAAATCATAAGGCGGCCCCCTTAATTATTAAGGGGACCGGCCTCCAATTAAGGGGACCGGCCATCTGATGGTCGAAGGTGTTGTTTCCCTTTTCTATTTTTTTTTTTTTTTTTTTTGCCCATTTCATCCTACACTTCCCAAAATTCACAAACCTATTTTATCATAAACCTTCCATCAGTATTTATCCATCCTTGATCCCACCAATCCTACACTATAAACACTCTCATTCCTCTCAATCTCCACTCATCTCATCATTTCCTCTCCCATTAAACCAAAGCCACCAAGAAACTTGTTTGGAGAAGAAAGCCTAACTTCCTTTAAAATTCCGTCAAATCAAATAACGTTGTCAAACATCCAACACCAAATTCCTCCTATGTTTTCAAACATTACTTACCTAACACCTCACTTTCCTTCTCACCAACATTACATATCAAAAACCTTTACTCACCCATATCCTTCTACATTACACTCAAACCTCATAATCTTTTCAGAGCTCAAGCGATGTTGTTCATAATCAACCAACACCTAAACCTCACTCTCACACAAATGATCCATTTAACAACAAATCATCCATTCGTGCTTCGACTAATGCTTCCTCTTCTGATGAGCATGCTCAATCCCAAAACAACAATCCCAACATCTCAATCAACACTTCACATATTGCTCATTCAACAAAGACATCATCCACTCATGAAGAACATCTTCCACCCATATCATGTTTTCATGATTACCCAAGCTCAAACATATCTCCACCACCTAGAGTACCACCACCACTTCCTACAACCTCACATGCCACTCCAATGTTGCATGTGCAAACCTTCACCCAAGACAACTATCATGCTCCACCACCATCACCTTCCTCCGAACACTTGAAGTTCGTTGAGGCGCTAAAAGAAGCCCATGAGCTTAGTGCTCTTTTAGCCTTACATCTTGCTCAACGCAATTTGGATCCACCTTCATCTAGATCACCCTCATCACCACACAACATAAATCAACTTGAGAAGCATGTCAACAATTGACCTTGTTGCATCTTTCTCCTAAAAACCATTGCATTCAATGAACACTTGGATTGAATATCTTCTCACTAGATCACATCCAATACCCTCACTTGAACAACATCCAAAACCTCAATCAACCTCTTCTGCTACAAACTCTCCACCACCAAACTATCCAACATTCATGACCCGAACATATACCTCCATTAATCCAACAACCTCCATTAATCCAACAACCTTATCCTAACTCAACCATCCTCATTCCAAACACTCCATCATCAACCATCTAAGCATACCATATGCTTATGATTTTCACTTTCAAATACGAATCAAACCCAACTCATCCATACCAAACCTATGATCCCCTCCACATTGCCACGGAAAAACAAAAGTTCCGTGATGAAATAAACCAAATCCATGATCTTAGTGATCTCCTTGCTATGCATCTTGCACAACGCAACAAAGGGCTACCTCCATCATCACCCTATGCAAATTGCCTTCCCCACTCTCTTAACTTGGATCAAGTTACAAATCACACTCACTTTTGCCCTTGCTGCATATTCCTTCAAAAACAAATCCTCTACTTGAGTGAAGATATTTCTTGGATTGAATATCTTCTCACTCGTAATCATCCAATACCACCCTTAACACGATACAACATCGTGAGATCCACCTCTTCCGCTCCATACAACACCCCATATCCACCTCAATCAAACATCTAAGCTCCATGCTTTTGTTTTCCTTCAAGCAAATAAAACAAATCAACCATGGGTTGCAAGCAAGTCCAAGTGCTCTCTTAGGCAATATAGGACTATATCTTTTATTTTGTTTTATTGTAATCAATATGCTACAAGCATATTGAATGTTGTTATGCTAATTATTTCTATCATGCTTGAATGAATCTATTTTTATTTGCATAATTGTTGTTTTTGCATATATATGTGTGTTGTTCTCTTCAAAATATTTTTGTAGCCAAGATTCCAATTGCTCGTTCCCTTTGTGCTCTCAAACGAGGGGGAGCATACATCAAGGGGGAGTTCTCTACCCGTTTAAACTTCTTTCACGAAGATTATTCGGCCTAACCTTTTTGATTTTACAAAAAGGGGGAGAAGAGAAATGGTAAACTCTATAATACTTGTCTAATAACAAGTTTTAAATCTTTTGAGTTTAAGGTTTTGTAATAATCAAAAAGGGGGAGATTGTTGACATAAATAATGCCTAAAAAACATTATTAAGTTTTTATCAATATCTCTATGTTTTGATCATTACAAAATATAACCTCAAAGAATTAAAACTTATGACATAAACAAGTATTTGGTGATTAATATTTCTCTTTACATCCAAATCACTTAAGGTATGAATAAACAAAGTGTTTAGTGCAATGTATGATCAAAGGGGTATTTAATTAACTAATACAAAGTTTATTTAATTATATAATCTTATTATATATTTTTGAAAAACACTTTTGGTAATAAGGAAAAATGTTTTAATCATACTAAATATATGATTTCAAATATTTAACCAAAATCAGTTAGTTTTTCACCAAATAAACTTTCCCCACTAAAAGACAAAGTTTCTGGCCGTTTCAGCTGGGCGGCCCCCTTAATTATAAAGGGCGGTCCCCTTAAAATTAAGGGGACCGGCCATGATTTAAGGGGACCGGCCACGCTCCTCTGTCAGAAACTTTTGCCTATAAATACCACCTTAAACCTGGATTTTTTCCCTACCTTTTGCACTCCAGAACTTCCTGTTCTAGATCTCCATTTCCAATCTATAAATCCTTTGATCATACATTCTTAAATCTTTGTTTCAAAGTGATCCATACATAATCCATTCAAGTGCAAGAGAAGAATACTTCTATCCCTCAAGACAAGAAGTATTACAACTGTTGTGATCTCCACATCTAAGTTGTTTGAGCATCATCATTGATTATTATTTCATAGTGTGATTAGTTGTGAATATTTGTTAGAGAATAGTTGTGAAAAAGATAAGTTAGGAAGAAGATTGGTGTGTAGAAGAATTGGTGTGTAGGAGTATTGGTGTGTAGAAGATTGGTGTATAGGAGTATTGGTGTGTAGAAGATTGGTGTGTAGATTAATGGTGTGTAGAAGATAGGTGTGAAAGAAGTGGTGTGATTAAGTAGTGAATTGGTGTGTAGTAGTTGTGATCTAGGTGTGAAGATATTGTGGTGTGTAAATTGGTGTGTAAGGTTTTCTCCGCCATAAGGGAGCTTGTTGATATAGTGAAGAAAACTCTCGAGTAGGTGACTCGAGGAGTGGAGTAGGGCAAGGAAGGTGTCCTTGTAGCCGAACCACTATAAATCCTTTGTCTCGCGGTTAGATCTTTCCATATCTTACTTATTATCTTGCTTATATCGTTATTACTTTTGTAGACGTAGACGTATATATATATATAGTTGCTCATATAGTGCTAGTATTAATTTTACTTAAAGATCAAACGAAAGTCTTATTCACAAAACAAAGTTTTTACAATCAAACTAAAAAGGTTACATACATATAATTGATCATTTCGATCAAGTATAGTTTTCATACAAAATATAACTAAGGATTATAAAATAAACGATTACATACTTATCTCTCGTATATAGCTACAATTGTTTATATTATGCATGTGTTGATTTCACATACTTAGCATACATTATTATTATTGTTTATACTTAGATATACTTGTTCATATTGTTCAAGATTTGAGTTCACATAAGATTGAATCAAAGTTTTAAAAGCAAACAAGGTTTTAAAACTAAACTAAATTTTCAAAATAAAATTAAAAAGACGTAAAACTATTCAACCCCCCTTCTAGTTTTCCACAGATTTAAGGTCGTTAGTTATTCCATTAGACGCTTAAATAACTAATAGCCCTTCACAATTATTGGTAATGAAATAATTAATTAGTAATAGCCCAAATCAAATAGAAACCCATGGGGAGTCCTATAATGGCCGGCCTAAAGGTGCTGGAGACGGATTAGGAGTTTGCTTGGAGGTTAAGCTAGGTTTAGGCTATATAATGAATCCTTTGGTTTATTATTTGCCTCACTTGTTAATCTAAACTCAAAGAAAATAATCCTTTCCCTTCCTCTTGCATATTCAAACCGAATTCCAACCCTAAACTCTCTTTGGTATTCGGCCAAAATTCAAAAACATAAAACCGTGAGTTTCATTGTGTTATTCGTGAACTTGAACTAGCATTCAAGCATACTTCATTGATGTATTGTGTATGTGTAACAACCGTGGTTTTAGCAAGTCAGTTTAACTGATAGTCTTGACTCGGTTGACGTTTGTTTGGTGTGTCCTAGGTAATTGAAGTGTTGTATGTGAGATAAGTGAGTTATGGAACTAAATCCCTTAGTGTGAGATGTCATTTTTGGTTTGAATAGAGTTGATGGTGAGTAAGTTCATTTGATCACCTAAGTGGTGTGGAAATGACTTGTGAGATTTTCTTTGGTGTTTTGGAGGTTTTGCGTAACGAGTCTTCGTTCAAGTTAATGAGCGTATGCGAGTTATGTGTGTTTTGTTTTTGTGGGTTAAATTTCATAAAGGAGTGAAAATCTATTTTTGGAAACTTTGTTTTGAAAATGATTATTTTTCCGGTTGTCGTAAAAGTTAAGGTTTATCGCGAAAGACTTTAGGTTTTGTTTTCGGAGTTTATAAAATGGGAATTGACTGGCACACTCAAAAAATTGATTGGGACACTCAATGTACAAATCGTTAAAGCAGTTTATATTTACAGTACAACTGTTTAATGCACTGTTTGGAGTGTTCCAATCAAATGCGAGAATGTGCAAATCACCTCCCTTATAAAATATGAAAAGTATAAGGTTCTGAGTGTAATAATTAAGTTTAATAAAAAAAATAATATGGGAGGAGGGGAAAATCGGCCCATAGGGAGTTTTAGGGGAAAAAGGAAACCCAATTGTAGCCCAAATACAATTTAAAGCTAAGGAATCCTAGTCCAACCCAAACAAGCCCAACCCCTACCCTTATATACCAAACCCAACGACCCATAATCCCTTTTTTTTTGCATATTATGATCGACCAAGAGAGGAGGAGAGCAAGAACTAAGGGTTTTTATTATTATTGAAGCTAAAACCAAGATCAAGGTATAATTTTGTTACTAGTTTTATTATAATTGGTTAATTATTAATTCAATTCATGTAATATTAAGTATGATGGATTTAGAGTTTTTAATTTCCGTAAATTAATTAATTAAAATATGTTGGGATCAATTAATGATTATATTATGATGAGTGGTGAAGAGATTTGAGCGTAAAACGTGCTAGTTATTGAGTTAGGGTTTGGACAGAAAAGTAGTGTTGTAAAGATTTGAATGTATTTAGTAGATGGTGATGAGTCAGATCACTAATTTTTGGTCTAAATTGAAGTTTAATGAAAGAGCTTTCCAAAAAGTCCGGCCACGATTGATTTCAAGGTCGGGAAGTCTTTTGATTTTTCTTTGATAATGTGTCAAAGGTGTTAAACCGGGACAGAATTTGAGTAAAAGTTTGATAGTGAATTGTGAGTGAAAAAGTGATATTAAGGTTAGCCCTTCTGGAATAGTTGAGTTTTAGGTTATCTTAGACTGCCACAAAAAGGATTCACGATAAAAAGTTGTAGCAGTATTTTATTCTAATTAAAACTTTTTGGTGTGTGCCTTCAGATCCGAATTTGAATAGTTGACAAGTTTGATTTTCTTATGGGTACTTGTGTGTGTTTTTAGTCCATGGACTTCTGGGATTAGCTTGTATGCTTATGAGAGACCATGGTGAATTTTTTATGTGAGTTGTTGAGCTTTAATTGTTATTATTTCATGTGGGCGAATGTACCCTAAAATTCTGCGTTTTCTGATTTTAAAAGTGCAAGGGATTTAATGAGGATTAGGTTGTGGTGATGATTAGTATGGGGTCTAGGAGATCCATGGTGGGTCATATGAACCTTATACATCCATCATATGAGTATTACATGGGTTGTAGCTTTTAGGTTGACATTGTGTAACGTGGACTTATTTGTGTTGTTTAGATTTTTGATTTGTGTTGTCGAAGCTGCAAGGTTTGAGGTGAGTTCATAGTCCCATATTTTTTACTTTGTTTTAAACTTGGGATGGGAATGATGCTTGTCTTAAATGGTTTGAGTTGGGAGGATGCTTTGTTCATTTAAATAATGCCTAAAAACATTATTAACATATATCGATATCTCTATGTTTTGATAATCACAAAACGTAAACTCATTGAACTACAAATTATGACGTAAACAAGTATTTAGTCGTAAATATTTGCTTTAGCATCCATATCACTTAAGGTATGAATAAACAAAATGTCTAATGCATTTTATGATCAAAGGAATTTTTATTTTCACAAACCTTACATTTTATTAAAGTGGGACAAACATTTTTAAACTTATACAAAACAATTTTGTATTTATAAGAAATGTTTTATTCAAAATAAATAGTTTGAATTCAAATTTCAACCCATAAAACGGTTACAATCTTCAGGAAAAACCTCCCCCACAAAAAAACAAAAAATCTGAAGAAAAAATATTTTTTATTAGGCGGCCCCCTTAATTATACTAGGCGGTCCCCTTAATTATTAAGTGGACCGGCACCCAATTAAGGGGACCGGCCACGCTCCCAAACAGTATTTTTCCCCTTAAAAATACTTGTTCATTCCACAAATTTTTCTCACCTTTTGCACCCCAAAACTTTCTGTTGTAGATCTCATTTCTATTCTTTAAAATCCTTTGATCATACATACATAAATCTTTGTTTCAAAGTGATCAAAACCTCTACCTTTCAAGTGCTAGAGAAGAATACTTCAATCCTTCAAGAGAAGAAATATTACAACTTGTTGTGACCCCCACATCCAAGTTGTTAGAGCATCATCCATTATATCTATTTCTTTGTGTAACTAGTTGTGAATATTTGATAGAAGATAGATTAGCAAAGTGTGTAGATAGAGTGAGTGTGTAGTAGATAGTTGTGAAATAGAGAAGTTGGGAAGTAGATAGTTGTGAAGAAGATTGTTGTGAAGTAGATAGTTGTGAAGATAGATAGGTGTGAAGAAGTAGTGTTGTGATTAAGTAGTGACTAGGTGTGAAGAAGTTGTGTAGAAGGAGTGAATAAGTTGTGACGAAGTTGTGGTGTGTATATTGGTGTGTAATGTTTTCTCCGTCATAAGGGAGCTTGTTGACATAGTGAAGAAAACTCTCGAGTAGGTGACTCGAGGAGTGGAGTAGGGCAAGGAAGGTGTCCTTGTAGCCGAACCACTATAAATCCTTTCTCTCGCGGTTAGATTTTTCCATATCTTACTTATTATCTTGCTTATATCGTTATTACTTGTGTAGACGTAGACGTGTATATATATATATATATATATATATATATATATATATATATATATATATATATATATATATATATATATATATATATATATATGCTCATATAGTGCTAGTATTGATTTTACTTAAAGATCTAACGAAAGTTTCATTCACAAAACAAAGTTTTTACAATCAAACTAAAAAGGTAACATACATATAATTGATCATTTCGATCAAGTAAAATTTTCATACAAAATATAACTAAGGTTTATAAAATAAACGATTACTTACTTATCTCTCGTATATAGCTATAATTGTTTATATTGTGCATGTGTTGATTTCACATACTTAGCTTATATAATTATTATTCATACTTAGATATAGTTGTTCATATTGTTCAAGATTTAAGTTCACATAAGATTGAATTAAAGTTTTAAAAGCAAACAAGGTTTTAAAACTAAACTAAGTTTTCATAATAAAATTAAAAAGACGTAAAACTATTCAACCCCCCTTTTAGTTTTCCACAATTGGTATCAGAGCCAGGTTAAACAAGATTTTTAAAATATACTGTATTTTAAAACTTGTATCGATCTATGGAATCGGAAAAATATTTAGAAGGGTAATCTATGCAAAGACCACCACTATTTGAAAGTGATGGTTTTCTTTATTGGAAAAATGGATTCGAAACTTATGTGAAATCAAAAGATCTTGTTCTTTGGCATGTCATTACCTTTGGTGATTTTTCCCCTATTCAATATAATTTTGAAACTAAAATGGATGAAACTGTATCTTTTGAAAAACAAAATGATGATTTGAAAAAGAAATTAGCAAAAAATAATGAGGCTAAAATGGTTATTTATAATGCGTTACCACGCAAAAAATATGAAAGAATTTTTATGTGTAAAACCGCAAAAGAAATTTAGGATTCTTTACTAATCACTCACCAAGGTAATAGTCAAGTTAAAGATAACAAATTAGATCTTTTTGTTCAACAATATGAACAATTTACGATTCCGGATGAGGCATCAATAGATAATGCTTTTGCCAGGTTTAACACTATAATCACAAGTTTAAAAGTACTTGATGAGAACTTTTCTAGCAAGAATTTTGTTAGGAAATTTCTTAGGGCTCTTCATCCAAAATGGCGAGCTAAAGTTACGGCAATTGAAGAATCGAAGAACTTGTCACTTTCGTAAAATTCTAAAACTCACTTTCGTAGGCATCACGGTTGCATTTAGCGTATGCAACAAGCCTTTTAAACCCCTCGGTGGCCCGAGTGGACGAGTGAAGTCTCGTGAGGGTTTCCAGTGGACATACCCACAAAGTTCAAAACTTTTGTTTATTTTTTTAAAATGCACTTATTTATTTACAACGTACTAAAATTAAAAATAGCAAAACACGAGTTTAAGTAGAATTATAAAAATGAGACTCTTGCAAAATCCAAAATACATTAAAGAACAAACACAAAAGAACACAATACGAAAAATGAAAAATAACTTTTTTTTTTCAACCAATTCGCCCAACCGATCGGTCAGGGGATTCAACCGATCGGTTGAAAATTTGACACAATTTAAAATTTTTACCGAGAGCACCAACCGTTCGGTTGGACATCCAACCGGTTCGGTTGGAATGAAAAATATTTTTCCGAGAGCTCCAACCGTTCGGATGTTCATCCATCCGTTCGGTTGGATCAATAACCATTTTTTTTTTCGAAAACAATTTTGACTAAAAACTTTTTATTGATAAAATAAAACAAGAACGCAAAAAGTAACGAACACAAAACTAAACACAAGCAAAACACATAAACACATATATACTAGTAAAACACAAAAACATAAAACGACACAAAAAACATAAACAAATAAAAGCACAATCACATAAAATGAAAATCACATAGATGCAAACAAACACAATTAGTCACGTAACACAAATGAAAACAAGATAATCTAAAACAAGATAGTTTTATTAAAAATTAATACGAAACTAATCAACACAAAAATATCACAAACAAAAAGAAACACAAAAACATGCAAGAGATCACATAACTTATAAAACTCAAAACTCACAAAACAAGAAAAATGCAAACTAAAAAGAAAATGTCAAAGAAGCCTCCAACCGAATCGGTTACGGGTGGTGACTTATCGGTTGAAATGATTTGGGTGGTTGTGGTGGTTTTTCTTTTTGCAAAATTTTTTAAGCATATTTAGGCAACAAACTTTGTAATGAGCATTTTTAAAAACACATGAAACCAAAACTCCGGCAACGGCGCCAATAATTTGTTGTGGCGGTGCCGGAATTATGATCAAGCAAGGAATCAATATAATAAGCACACGAGCAATTTATCAAATGAGAAGAAAATCGAAGAAACACAAGAATACAAACGCAAGTCCCTGGCAACGGCGCCAAAAACTTGATGTGCATTTTATTAGTACAAGTTTTAAATTTATAAGGGTGAATTACCAAATCTAGAAACAACACATACGAGCAAGTGTACTCGTCCGTTATAGCAAGATATGATGGTAAGTCGGGATCATTCGCAGGGTTTTGGCTGTTTTCAATTGTGAAGAATCTATGTAATAGTAAGCAATAAAAAGATGGTAATTGGTTGTCATGATCCAAAATACCATATAAGCAATAAGTAACACGAAAATGATGATTATGTAAATTCAATAAGATTAAAAACTACACTTGCTTAGACTAGTTTACATCCTTGATAAGCATGATTGTGATAACTCTTCTTAACATGTTAGTTATGATAATTAGTTGGTGTTCTAATAAATTGTTCTTACAAATTAAACCTTGGCCAAGATCTTAGTTTATAAAAATAAACATTAAGTTTAACCAATCAATTCAAGATCCATCCAAGGTTCATAAGGTATGGTGAATATCTTAAACACAAGAACAAACTCTTATTACAAATCAAATACTCTTAGGAAATGGTCATTACAAAAGGTAACCCATTCATAGACAAAAAAGTTACAATTGTTTATAAACATCTAAACTTTTGTCCAACTAAAGGTTTACAAACAATCCGATTTGATGTTATAAAAGCATTCTCATTACAATCATACTTCTTGTTTCTTTGTTTAGTCAAGAATAATTATGGTGAAAAACAATCATTCATAGACAAATGATTATAACTAGTTGAATAATAACAAATCTTTCGACCCTTGAAACTATTATCAATTAGTTAACCTTGACTCAACAAATGTAACTATGAAACTTAAGGTACAATTGGTTCTTAGGATTGACTTGAAATTGAATTAAAACATGTTATCACAATCATAAGCAAACCATTAAATAATAAACATCATCTAAGCAAGTGCACAAAGGCACTAGCCACTCATAGTAAACATGAACATAAACTCAGAATTTTGAACATTAGAAATCATAATTAAAAGTCTTACAATGATTGAAATAAGATAACAAATGATGTAGTAATGATGCCTCAAGTATTGGTGATGACTTCTTGATGTTTTGACCTCCAAATGATGACTTCTTGGACCTCCAAAGTTTCCTGGGATTTTATGGACGAATTTTGGGTTTGAGAGGGAGTATTGTTGGTAAGAAAAGTGTTCTCTCAAGTTGAGATAGAGAGAAATGGTAAGTGGTGTTTAGAAAAGCTTGCAAAGTTCTCTATTTATACTATTCCACAAGCCTAGGCTCATCAATGCAGCAACTTGGCCTCCAAGGTGAATAGAAGAACCTAGAATACCAGAAGGAAGAGCCTAGAATCGGGTAGAATGAGGTAGAAGGAGTTTTGCAAAATCTGTACGAGGGCTCCATCCGTTCGGATGGTCATCCATCCGATCGGTTGGGCAAAAGTCATAAACATGAAAGTTTAGATCTTTCTCTTAGCTTTCTGTGGCCGTGAACGGGGGGTCAAACGGAGTCCGTATGCTCAAGTTATGGCCAAAATGGTGAAGGTGTGTCGGGAACAACGAGTCTTCCATTGTTTCTTCATTTTAGCTTCTTTCCTTCATTTCTTTTCTCGTTTTCCCTCTTGTGCTTTATTCTTGACTCTTTGGAGTGACAACTTCATGACTTTTATCTTCTCAAACATACTCCAAGAGACTTGAATGAGTCGGGAATTCTTCGTACATGTACTTTAGCTTTCATGAACCTAAAACACGAATTATGCTCAATTAAGTACCATAAGTTCATAAAAATGATCATAAATCCACAATAACGCTCATAAAAACATGTTAATTTTGAGCGTTATCAAATCCCCCACACTTAAACTTTGCTTGCCCTCAAGCAAATCTAGAAAAAGAAAAATCGAAACCATACCTAAATGAAGAAAAAAAAAACGAAAAGAAAATTTTGAAAACTATTAAAATTCGAAAAATATTTTTGGTTTTATTTATTTATTTATTTTTTTTTTTAGTGAAAATGAGCTAAATAAATGAAAATGAGCGCAAACTCCCCCACACTTAAGGGTTTGCTTGTCCTCAAGCAAAAATTATGTAAAATAGATCCACATGGTGCACAAGTATGTTTAGAAAAATGTGATGCAAATCTACCAAGCACAAGTACAAGATACGATTCATCGTTTTAAGCTTTAGTGGTGAAAAATCGAGATGTTTGACAACACCCAATGATTTTCTTGCTTGATTAACATTTCTAAACACCTCACGAAAAAAGGAATCAAGTATAATTCACTCAACATTCATTTTTTAGGTAGTGGAGTATATGTAATATAAAGCACACTCATTGCACAGTCATGATTCGTTTATTACCATAGGCTTGTACAAGAAACAAAACTTCACCGACGAGGCGTAAGCACCAAGTGTAAACATCTAAAGAGGATTTTTATTCGGGTTGTAATGTAAGGCTTCAGGGTTTTACCAAGCTTATGCTCAAACATCTCATACAAAAACATAATAGATCGCTGGCGCGAATTCTTGATTACTGAAAAACCGGATGGTCACTACAATATTCATGCACTTGATATTCTCATAAAGCCATTACAATATCCGTAGAGATAAAGTAATTTGGTAAGGGAAGGGATATGGCATGGAAATATTTATGAAATTGGTTTTAAAAGAAAAATAAAGTCAATTCTAATACCCATTGTTACTAATCACGAACAAACCACAAATCCTATAAATGATTATAGTTGCAATCTTTCTCCTCTTCGCATATCGATCACCATATATATATATATCACATCTAAGCACATTGGCTACTAGATATCTCAAACATACTTCCTCTTCCTCATCTTCATACATATAGCACTTTTGCTATAATTGTCACCTTATAGTTGCGATGACTTATTCTTTTTTTTTTCTTTCTTTTCTTTTCTCTTTTTTTTTCATTTTTTTACATCACATCTCCCCCACACTTCGCATAAGCATCACCACAAAAATACAAATAAGAAGCTGCAGTCTCTGTCTTTGTCGGAATGACACACACATGATTGGTTAAGTGTGGCTAACTAATAATCATAAAAAACAATCCAACATACCAAGCAACTAGCAACCCACCATTTAGACTTTGACAAAGGGTTAGGCTAAGGTTTAAAGTGTAAAATATATTTTTTATTTTCCTGGATGTAACAAAAGAAATGGGATGGCTCAAGGGGTGTAACTAGGGGTATCTAGCGTTAAAGATAAACGCTAACAAATAGGTTCCAATTACGAGGGTAACTAACCGATGTGGTTAGCAAAAATTATTTTGTAAACGGATGGCCATTTGGTTTTATTCCTAAGGGTGCCTCTTTATCACACGAATACACTTATATCACACGAATGCGATCTTACTGCGGTCTGGTAATGATTTACAAGTACAAGTTCTAGAATAAATAAAATCACCGGCACACTCATAGTAAAAGGTTCAAGCATAAAAAATGTATGCCATAAATCAAATAGGCTCAAATCCTCACAGTTTAGTGGTAATGGGCTATAATATGTGCAAATGTTATCGATCCCAGAATGGATTGCAATATTAATCGGGACACATCTCAAATTTTTCAAAATTACAGATTTCACCAGTGGATTGATCCAGTTATTCTAATAAATTACTCCTAAAAGCGTGAAAACAACTAGATCACAAGGGCAAACAAGTATACAAAAATTATTTTCAAATTGGCCCAAAAATTATAAATTTGAAAATTAGTTTCGTTTTCGACTATTTTACTTTCCCCCCACACTTAAGTTATGCATTATACTCATGAAAAATAAACTTCAAAGCATGTAAAATGGGAAAAATAAATAAGTAAATAAATAGTCCAAGAGAAATGAAACTTCCCGGGCCGTAGAAATCGTGATCGAACTCCATATGATAAGGTGCTAAGCAAATGCTAGCATAAGCTTGTGAGATCAACCAATTTTGCTTCCAACAAAACATCAACACACCAAGTACAATGTCACCAATAATCCAATCTCCAAGAGCTTATTAAATCTGCAAAACAAACTAAACTACAAAAATACGTAAAAATCCTAAAACTCACTTTCGTAGGCATCACGGTTACATTTAGCGTATGCAACAAGCCTTTAAAACCCCTCGGTGGCCCGAGTGGACGAGTGAAGTCTCGTGAGGGTTTCCAGTGAACATACCCACAAAGTTCAAAACTTTTATTTATTTTTTTAAAATGCACTTATTTATTTACAACGTACTAAAATTAAAAATAGCAAAACACGAGTTTAAGTAGAATTATAAAATTGAGACTCTTGCAAAATCCAAAATACATTAAAAACAAACACAAAAGAACACAATACGAAAAATGAAAAATAATTTTTTTTCAACCGATTCGCCCAACCGATCGGTTGAAAATTTGACACAATTTAAAATTTTTACCGAGAGCACCAACCGTTCGGTTGGACATCCAACCGGTTCGGTTGGAATGAAAAATATTTTTCCGAGAGCTCCAATCGTTCGGATGTTCATCCATCCGTTCGGTTGGATCAATAACCATTTTTTTTTCGAAAACAATTTTTACTAAAAACTTTTTATTGATAAAATAAAACAAGAACGCAAAAAGTAACGAACACGAAAATAAACACAAGCAAAACACATAAACACATATATACTAGTAAAACACAAAAACATAAAACGACACAAAAAGCATAAACAAATAAAAGCACAATCACATAAAATGAAAATCACATAGACGCAAACAAACACAATTAGTCACGTAACACAAATGAAAACAAGATAATCTAAAACAAGATAGTTTTATTAAAAATTAATACGAAACTAATCAACAAAAAAATATCACAAACAAAAATAGGAAGTGCTTCAAATGTGGTGATCCAAATCATCTCATCGGAAAATGTCCAATGATGTCAAGAAATAAAAATCAAAAGGCGTTTATTGAAGGAGATTGGAGTGATAGCGATGACGATGAGAAAGAAATCACAAATGAGGAGAAATGTCTTATGGCTAAGACATCAAGCGAGGTACGTTCCGAAACCGAATACTTTAGTGACGAAAATTTATCATTAGACGAAAAAGACCTAGATAGTGAATATAATAGGTTATGCAAATTAGGCCAAAAGGTTATAGCTAAAAATAAGTCACTAAAACATATTAATAATCTATTAGAAAATGAAGTACTCGAATTAAAAATTAGACTACAACATTTGGAAAAAAGAAAAGAAGTTTTTATAGAATGTAAAACATGCATAAAGGTTAATAATGAAAACGAAAAACTTAAAGATGAAATTTTCAAACTTGACAAGTTTAAAAATAGTAGTAACCCACTTAAGAAAATAATAAGTGTTCAAGAAACTTCGGGAGATAAAACCGGTCTAGGATTAACCTCAACTAATGTTTCAACTAGTGAAAATAAAAGTATAAAGTTTGAATGTAAATCTAGTAAACAAAAATCATTAGAATCAAAACCTAAGTATATACTTACAAAAGATAGAAAAATACCCATCGCGAATGATGAAAAAGTAAAAACTTTTTATAAACCATCCTTAAAGACCGAAGTAGGATCCTCTAAATTTAAATTAAGATCTAAAACTCCACCACCGAGAAAACCAAATAATCTTCATACTCGATCTAAAACACCTCAACCTAGAAGAAACCAAAATAGACAAAACTACAATAATACTAGTCATCAAATGTGGAATTATCAACCAAGTTACAATCCTTGGGGAATACTACCACCATACATGCATCCTAGCCAAATGTTGAATATGTTTGGACCAAACAACTTTGGACCTATGAGACAATGGGAACCAAGTGGCTAAGCTGTCAATCTTGGAAGAAGTTGGAATATCATCTACAAATGACTTCTATAAGTCAACATGGTCACTTGAAGTCTTGAAGATATTCCATTGAAGACTAAAAGGTACGCATTTCTTTTAAGTTCATCGCTATAATTTGCATGCTTAGATATATGATTAGTTAGATTAATGCTTAGCTATACATATATGTGTACATAATAGCCTATATTATTATAACCTAGAAACATCATTGGTTGACTCTCCTAGGAATAAGATAAAATTGTTCATTGCCGAACGAAATAGAAAATGGAAATCGTCTATATCCACTATTAGCAAACTCATGGTGATGAAGTGAAATGAGCTAAGTGGATCGATCGTTAATATAGAAGTAGGATTAGATCCCTCGCGTAAGAAAACTATAGATGAAACAAGCTCTCATAGACTATGACATTAAGTTAGATAAGCGTGCGAAAACAAAGGAACTATAGATGTTAGGTTATACCACATTCAACACTCTCGCTTCTAACATATAAATTATCGTCTTCATTTCCCTTAGGATCATAGGATATGTAGAAACGATAACATGAGATAATAATAGGCTTAACCAATCCTCTTGAGCATGAGATCTTTAATAAACATTTTTAAAAATATTTGATTTATGATATTTGTTGTCAAAAATCTAATATCTCTAAAAATATGCAAAAACCTCACATTTTGGATAATAGTTTTTCAAATAACTATCCCACTTTTAAATAACATGTTTTCACTATCAATATCCATAATTTTGTTTTGATCAAAACTAAAGATTGGGAAAATATTCTTTACCGTTCATTCACACATTTTGAAATAAAAACCCAATCTATTTTATTCAAATAACTCTCACATCTAAGTGAAAACTTTCTTTCAAACATTGTTGAATAATGCTAAAAACGTCTCTTTTAAAATCATGCATGGTGATCTCATATTTGTCATCTATATTTATATAAATGACACTTATAAGTGAACTAAATCAAATCAAGAGGACCATGGTTTGTTCAATAAGACTTTGTTTGTAAAAAGTCTAGAAATCCATGCTATCATAACTACCCACTTATTGCACATTGATACACATTAGGATTAATCCTCCTAGTTATGTAGTTATGAAATACTTGATGTTGCTTATTGTTTCCTAGCACTTATATTTTACTTGCTTGATGAGTATGTTTGCATGCTAGATGAAATTTCTTGTTTACTTAATCTCTTTGATTAACATGCTTTGGCTACATAATTGCCTACATAATTAGTATATGCTTAATTGCCTCAAAGAGTTGGACTTTTTTGAAACCAAAAACACAACCTTTGTGCAATTCACTACCAAAAACCCTTTTCTGGCAATCTGGGAATCACCAGATGGGCGGCCCCCTTAAATCATAAGGCGGCCCCCTTAATTATTAAGGGGACCGGCCTCCAATTATAGGGACCGGCCATCTGATGGTCAAAGGTGTTGTTTCCTTTTTCTACTTTTTAGCCCATTTCATCCTACACTTCCCAAAATTCATAAACCTATTTTATCCTAAACCTTCTATCAAAATTTATACATCCTTAATCCCACCAATCCTACATTATAAACACTGTTAGCATTAAAAATTATATTAAAAAGTGATGGTCATTCTCATTTATTGTAACGTTATAATGTGTCGTAGTTTTTGTTATTAGAATAGTCAATGGGCCTTGGTCTTGGTAAGCTAATATGTCATGTGTTATGTAATGTAAGCCTTTATATGTAAAAGGAAACAAAGCCCAAGACTAAGCCCATGGAAAGCCTCTTAAGGCATCATGTTAAGAACTATATAAACACCTCAAAGGCTCATTTGAGGTGTGTGCTTGTGTGTGTATTGTGTGTGTTTTTTAATAAAAGTTCTCTTCATCTTATCATTCTCTTTCAATATTTATGCCACACATATATCATATCAAGTCACCATCTTTACTTCTTCTAGTGCTTATATTTGTGTTAAAGTTGATAGATTTAAGGTCCTACAAGAGGTATCAATCGCCTAACAATGATTTAGGAGTGTGTGGAAATCGTTATTTATCAAACTTTCTCTTTAAAGTTGCGTTTTTTTCTTTAAAAACGTCTTGTAGGACCTTAAATCTATCAACTATAACACAAATATAAGCACTAGAAGAAGTAAAGATGGTGACTTGATATGATATATGTGTGGTGTAAATATTGAAAGAGAATGATAAGATGAAGAGAACTTTTATTAAAAAACACACACAATACACACACAAGCACACACCACAAATGAGCCTTTGAGGTGTTTATATAGTTCTTAACATGATGCCTTAAGAGGCTTTCCATGGGCTTGGTTTCCTTTTACATATAAAGGCTTACATTACATAACACATGACATATTAGCTTACCAAGACCAAGGCCCATTGACTATTCTAATAACAAAAACTACGACACATTACAACGTTACAATAAATGGGAATGACCATCACTTTTTAATATAATTTTTAATGCTAACAAACACTCTCATTCCTCTCAATCTATACTCATCTCTTCATGACCTCTCCCATTAAACCAAAACCACCAAATAACCCGTTTAGAGAAGAAAGCCTAACTTCCATTAAAAGCCCGTCTAACCAAATGATGTTGTCAAACATCCAACACCAAATTCCTCCTATGTCTTCAACATTACATACCTAACACCTCACTCTCATTCTCACCAACATTACATATCAAAAACCTTTACTCACCCATATCCTTCTACATTACACTCAAACCTCATAATCTTTTCACAACTCAAGCGATGTTCTTCATAATCAACCAACACCTAAACCTCACTTTCACACAAATCATCCATTTAACAACAAATCATCCATTCGTGCTTCCACTAATGCTCCTTCTTATGATGAGCATGCACAATCCCAAATCAATAATCCCAACCTCATTACCAACACTTTACATGTTGCTCATTCAACAAAAACACCATCCACTTATGAAGCATCTCTTCCACCCATATCATGTTTTCATGATTACCCAAGCTCAAACATGTCTCCACCACCAAGAGTATCACCACCACATCCTACAACTTCACATGCCATTCCTATGTTGCATGTTCAAACCCTCACCCAAGACAACTATCATGCTCCACCACCATCACCTTCCTCCGAACACTTAATGTTCGTTGAGGCGCTAAAAGAATCCCATGAGCTTAGTGCTCTTTTAGCATTACATCTTGCTCAACGCAATTTGGATCCACCTTCATCTAGATCACCCTCATCACCACACAACATAAATCAACTTGAGAAGCATGTCAACAATTGACCTTGTTGCATCTTTCTCCTAAAAACCATTGCATTCAATGAACACTTCACTTGGATTGAATATCTTCTCACTAGATCACATCCAATACCCTCACTTGAACAACATCCAAAACCTTAATCAACCTCTTCCGCTACAAACTCTCCACAACCAAACTCTAAAACATTCATGACCCAAACATATACCCCCATTAATCCAACAACCTTACCTAACTCAACCATCTTCATTCCAAACACTCCATCATCAACCATCTAAGCATACTATATGCTTATGATTTTCACTTTCAAATACGAATCAACCAACCTTTTGTCACAAGCAAGTCCGATGGCTCTCTTTGGCAAATTAGGATCTTTAACATAATCTCTTTGAATTAATTGTTATGTATCCTTAATATTTGTTTGCTATGCTTGTTATTTGTATATTGCATATTCTTCTATATATGCTTGTGCTTCTATTGTTTTTCTTGCGAGCATTCCATATCTCGATCCCTTGGTGCCATCGAACGAGGGGGAGCACACATCAAGGGGGAGCTTTCATCCCGTCTAACTTCATTTATGAAGCTAGCCGGCATAACCTTTTTGATTCTACAAAAAGGGGGAGAAGTGAATATAAACTCACTAAGTACTTGTCTAAAAAAATTAATTTTTAGACTTAATGAGTTTAGGGTTTGTAATCATCAAAAAGGGGGAGATTGTTGATATAAATAATGCCTAAAAACATTATTAACATATATCGATATCTCTATGTTTTGATAATCACAAAACGTAAACTCATTGAACTACAAATTATGACGTAAACAAGTATTTAGTCGTAAATATTTGCTTTAGCATCCATATCACTTAAGGTATGAATAAACAAAGTGTCTAATGCATTTTATGATCAAAGGAATTTTTATTTTCACAAACCTTACATTTTATTAAAGTGGGACAAACATTTTTAAACTTATACAAAACAATTTTGTATTTATAAGAAATGTTTTATTCAAAATAAATAGTTTGAATTCAAATTTCAACCCAAAAAACAGCTACATTCTTCAGGAAAAACTTCCCACACAAAAAGACAAAAAATCTGAAGAAAAAATATTTTTTTTATTAGGCGGCCCCCTTAATTATACTAGGCAGTCCCCTTAATTATTAAGGGCACCGGCACCCAATTAAGGGGACCGGCCACGCTCCCAAACAATATTTTTCCCCTTATAAATATTGGTTCATTCCACAGATTTTTCTCACCTTTTGCACCCCAAAACTTTCTGTTCTAGATCTCATTTCTATTCTCTAAAATCCTTTGATCATACATACATAAATCTCTTGTTTCAAAGTGATCCAAACCTCTACCTTTCAAGTGCAAGAGAAGAATACTTCAATCCTTCAAGAGAAAAAGTATTACAACTTGTTGTGACTCCCACATCCAAGTTGTTAGAGCATCATCCATTATATCTAGTTATTTGTGTAACTAGTTGTGAATATTTGATAGAAGATAGATTAGCAAAGTGTGTAGATAGAGTGCGTGTGTAGTAGATAGTTATGAAGATTGATAGGTGTGAAGAAGTAGTGTTGTGATTAAGTAGTGACTAGGTGTGAAGAAGTTGTGTAGAAGGAGTGAATAAGTTGTGACGAAGTTGTGGTGTGTATATTGGTGTGTAAGGTTTTCTCCACCATAAGGGAGCTTGTTGACATAGTGAAGAAAACTCTCGAGTAGGTGACTCGAGGAGTGGAGTAAGGCAAGGAAGGTGTCCTTGTAGCCGAACCACTATAAATCCTTTGTCTCGCGGTTAGATCTTTCCATATCTTACTTATTATCTTGCTTATATCGTTATTACTTTTGTAGACATAGACGTATATATATATATATATATATATATATATATATATATATATATATATATATATATATATATATATATATATATATATATATATATATATATTTGCTCATATAGTGCTAATATTGATTTTACTTAAAGATCTAACGAAAGTTTCATTCACAAAACAAAGTTTTTACAATTAAACTAAAAAGGTAACATACATATAATTGATCATTTCGATCAAGTAAAGTTTTCATACAAAATATAACTAAGGTTTATAAAATAAACGATTACTTACTTATCTCTCGTATATAGCTATAATTATTTATATTGTGCATGTGTTGATTTCACATACTTAGCTTATATTATTATTGTTCATACTTAGATATAGTTGTTTATATTGTTCAAGATTTGAGTTCACATAAGATTGAATCAAAGTTTTAATAGCAAACAAGGTTTTAAAACTAAACTAAGTTTTCATAATAAAATTAAAAAGACATAAAACTATTCAACCCCCCTTCTAGTTTTCCACATGCTTATCCTGTTGCTCGCGCATGCGACCTAATTGATGTCACTATCTGACATGCATATCAGAGACTTAATTGGGAGGATGCTTATCCTGTTGCTCGCGTATGCGACCTAATTGATGTCTATATCAGAGCGGGGGTCACGTTCCGTCCCGGATGTTGTCTATATTCGAGCGAGGGATACGTTCCATCCCATTGGTTGCCTTATGTGTGTTGGTTGCCTTTATCATGTGTGAATACATGTAGCTTATATGATAACTTTAATTATTCGTCCAGCTATGTTTTTTATAATCACAGTGAACTGGTTGCCTTGAGAGTGTATGTGTGTCTAAACATATGAATCTCACCAACATTATGTTGACGTTTTAAGCATCATTTTCAGGTGAGCTTTCTAAGGATAAGATAGAAGGATGTGATTAGGCAAGACCCTAGTTGCATCGGAAGTGGTTTATCAGCTATGTTTGGATTTATGTATTTGTTCAGATTTTGTTTTGGTTAATTTGTGTTTCTCTATATAGACACCAGGTGTTGTGATGATATCCATGAAGTTACACCCTCGCGTTTCCGCCTTGGCGAGGTGTGACAGTATGCAACCTTAGAGGTGACCTCCTTTAGTTGGTTAGCGTGTTTCATGTGATACAAGAAACAAGATCCAAGATTTGAGCTTGATCAACCGAGCATAACCAAGAGGTTAGTAAATATATATGTATATTTATGTTCTAACTTATGCGCATCAAATGGGATCCATTTGGGATGTTTTCCACTGCGTATACTTGTTAATAATAAGTTATTTGATCATTAAACTCCAACTGTGGTATCAAGAGACATTGTTTGATGTTATTCGTTACACTAAAAAAACGTAAAATTTGACCTAAAACGCATGTTTTTCGTGTTTTCTTTATTTTTTTTATTCTGCCCTTTAGGCGTTTTTAAGATGTTAAAATCAACACTAATAATTTCTAAAAATTATATTTAGAAAACCCTAGGTCAGTGGTTCACGAATATAATTTGATAAGTTTTTACGTGTTACAAATTTATCGGCATATTTGGCTTATTTTTTGTGTTGCTTGTTTTTAATTTTAATACATGACAACTACATACATACTTGTCCCGGGTGATAAACCAACCTTTAGTATTAATTGATTAAAAGGGATAGAACAATAAATACGCTTATATGAAACACTTGCGTGATTTATTTTTATATGTTGATTAGCTGACCTAGCGTCATTAAAAATTAATTCCTGCTTCTCTAATGAATTGGACCTTGAAATTTTTGTGGGATATTCTTGATTCAGTACACTACAACTTTCTATTTTACTCCGAAAGTTGGGAAGATTCTTTTACGAGTTTTCGGGCCATAAAGTGCATTTATTTTTTTCTATCAGCATGTTGTTTTTTTTATATACTACTTTTGTATAAGGCTTTTGCAATCAAATTAGTTGATGTATGTGTACTAATTCTTTTATAGCAAGTGGGAGCCTTATCTAAAGTGCATTAACAATATTTACAAGTTGTGTTTTATTGTTTAATTTATCATATGATAGGAATCTGTCTTCTATTTCTACCCCTTTCTGCCTTGTGACTTGTTTTTATTTTGCAAAAAGATTTTTGAAATTAAATGGACATTAAATTATAGAAATATGATTTAATTAAACTAGTTTCTTGCAATGTTTGCCGCATTGGGTTAGGCTTACATACAGTATTTTCTCCCGCGAAAACCTTGCAAGTACATAAGTTTAATAAAACTTTAAATATAGACTTAAAGTTTATTGCGCTAATTTTATTAATGACCAATATTTTTTTACAATTGACTTGCAATATTTTAAATGCATTGGGTACTGTAATTTTCTCTAGCAAAAAATAATGTAAGTACATTGCTTTTAAACAAATGGTCTAGGGTTTGAATAAACTTTAATCTTTTCCCGTGCCACTACTTGCTTTTGCATATAAGGTAATGATCGGAAGTACTTGGGTTTTATAACCTTTAAGGGAGTATGATCTAGGGTTTGGTTTTTCATTAATGGTTTCCCATGACAAAATACCAGCACCTACAAAATTAACAAAAATCATTTCTTAACTTGAGATACGAATTTGTATGGATGCTTCTTCGTACATTTTTTGATACACGTTTTATCAAAAACATTAAATACCCTTTTTAAATTTAAGTCTTTTCTGTCCAATTGCGCGAGTACACTAGCAATTGTTTTTACTCTCTAACAGTCATAGGTGAACTGCAGCCCAAGGTGAATTTTCTCTATATGCCAGACATATGTTAATTTTTACATGTTCTTGCACTGGATGAATTAATCGAGTATGGTTTGTCAGAACTTTGCCAAGGCATAAAATGAGACAAAACATGCCACATGACACTAGTAGCTCGTACTCTAGTGCCACGAGTCTCATAAATCTAAGACTTGTACTAGTAATGCAATTATCGTCCGTCGCTTACCTTTTCCACCCACGAGTTACTAGTAGTCAGACTACTATGTCAAATGGGAGTTCAAGTAGGATCTTAGTATTTTAGTAAATTAATTGTTTTTATTTAGAAACATGGGTAGTTAATTTTTAAAAGAATTAATTATTGAAAATATTAAACTTTTGAACTTTGTTTATTTTTAGATGATAACACCTGTTCAAAGCATAAACAACAATTCGATTTTCAGGTCATTTCTTGAAAAAGAGAAACTTACTGGATCTAACTCGACGGGTATAGCAACTTAAGGATTGTCCTTAAAGCTGAGAAAAAGCTGGTCTATCTGGAATAGCTAGTATCCCTATTCCTACCCCCAATGGCTCCAACTGAAGTTGTTCCTGCTGATGTTCTTGTTACACATGCCCACTTGGTAGATGCACAACAAGAAATCTCATGTCTTATGCTTACTAGCATGACTCTAGAGCTTCAAAAGAACCTAGAGGACTTTAATACAAATGACATGCTTAAGGAACTGAAAACTATGTTTTCCCAACAAGTTCAACAAGAACTTTTTGAAACTGTGAAAGCACTCCATGCTTGCAAGTAAGAAGAAGGGCAATATGTTAGCTCTCACGTGCTTAAGATGAAAATCTATCTAGACCAACTGGAATGCTTAGGTAACCCTATATCCTTATACCTTGGAGTGAGCTTGATACTTACCTCTCTTTCCTAGGACTATGAAGGATTTGTGCAGAATTACAATACGTATAGCATGGGGAAGACAATAGTTGAGCTACCTGGTATGCTCAAGCTACATGAGAAAGGCCTTCCAAAGAAGGCTATTGCTGTTGTTGTTGTCCTTGCGATCAGAGGAGTCAAGATTCAGAAAATTAAATATAAGAACAGAAACCGCAAGCTTCTCAAGGAAAGGTTCGTGGTAAAGGCAAGGATAAGTTCGCTTATCCCCCTAAACCAAAGATTCTCCCACCACCAAAGAAGTAGCACCCTGCAAAGGAAGCAACCTATCATAATTGTAATAAGGTGGGTCACTGGAGGAATAACTGTCCTGCCCACCTAGCTGAGTTGATGAAAAAGAAGAAAAAAACTAGCGGTGCTAGTAAATTGGGTATCTTCGTCATAAAACTCGACTATTTTCCTAATAAATCCTAGGTGTATGAAACTGGTTGTGGTACTCACATATGTAATACTACTCAAGGCCTTATGAGAAGTAGGAAGCTGAAATCTGGAGCTTTAAACCTATACGTAGGAAATGGAAATCGTGCAGTGGTTGAAGCTATAGAAAATTTTGATTTAATTCTTCCTAATGGTTTATGTATTGTATTAAACAAATGTCATTATGCACCTTTTGTTACTAGAAGTATTATTTTTGTTTCCCGTTTGAAGGATAATAGATTTATTTATTGTTTTACTGACTATGGAATTTCAGTTTCTAAGGATAATATATTTTATTTTAATGCTATTCCTAGTGATGGTATTTTTTAAATTGATATGCATGGTTTTGTTTCAAATTGATATGCATTGTAAATTTGAAATCATGCAATGTTTATGTTTTTAAAATAATTTGTTGCACATTAATAGTATGGTCCACATGTCCATAGACCATAGTCCATTGATATTACTTAGTTAACACATATGATCTGTTTAATCTTATTCATTGCAAAACTATAGTTATGTGACTTTTTTGTTTTTGTTAACATCTTTTTTATCACATGGAATGTGTGACTTACTTGCATGTTGTGATTATTTCATTAGGTAAGTGTCAATGTTGGATTTTAGTTATATGAGTATTGGGAACTTTTAATTTTGCTAACATGGGGTCTAAACTTACTAATCTTTGCTATCTAGTGTACTCAACCCACATGGCAAGGATATTAGTTGAGTTGGCAAGGTAGACCTTGTTGACTCCGTTATATTATTTGTTAATACAAATATCGCTTAAAAACGTTATTTATATTTTGCGATCTTTGCTAAGTTTTGTTAACGACAAAATGTAAACTTTAGTTTCTAAGTAAAACATAATCTTAGTTTTAAAGACTTGCATAAACTAGACTTTTGCTACATTTCACATTTCATAAAACACAACACTTTTTATTTCTTAAAATAGAAATGTCAGATCACAAAATTTATGACAAGTTTTGTCAATATACATTTATGGAAAGAAAGTGTGTTTGACTAACCATATGTTTGCTTGCAAGTTTTGTGTTTGACTAGGTTAATGAGATGTGACATTGTTTGGTTTTCAAGATTTATTGCAAAACCAACTGCAAGCCCGGCGGAACCCTGGGGGTACACGGGCGGAACCCATCTGAGGGTTCCGCCGTATCCGCCAGGCCTGCAGAAGGTTTTGCTATAAATACTAAGCCACAAGTTTGATTTTTGGCTTATCACTCTACATCATATTTTCACACATTCATTCATTCTTTCATCTAACCCTTTAACATCCCATATGTGAAGTTTCTATTTGTAGCAAAGAGATTCACGAGTTCATAAAAAGTTACAAGTATTCAACACAACATTGCAAGACTTGTTAGCTTAGCATTGTGTAGACTTTTGTAGTTTACACTTCATTTGATTGTGTATTTTCAGCAGTGATCGGTTAGTATTTTAGTCCTCAAAATACAAAGTGTGACGGGAGTTGTTGTACCCTTGTAAAAGAACTAACGGGAGTGGTTGTACCCTTGTAAAAGAACTCGACATCTAGCTTAGTGTTGGTAAACGTGTATAAGCGACGTGTAAGGTTTTCTCCGCCGGTGAAAGGAGCTTGTTGACTAGTGAAAGAAACTCTCGAGTTGGATACTCGGGGCGTGGACGTAGGGCAAGGAAAAAGAGTCCTTGTAGCCGAACCACGATAAATACTCGTGTTGTGGTTTGATCGTTTCTTTCATTTACTTGCATGTTATATATTGTGTTTGTGTATATATATCTTTGATCAAACGGAAAGTTTCAAAGCTAATCAAACAAGTTAAAAAGATTTTAAATGGTAAACTATTCAACCCCCCTTCTAGTTTCCACAATTGGCATCAAGAGCTACGTTACTCAAGCTTTTAAAATATATTGTGTTTTAAAACTTGAAACGATCCATGGATTTTGAAAATTACAAAGAAGGGAAATCTATGCAAAGACCACCACTTTTGAAGCAAATGGTTTTATATATTGGAAAAACCGTTTTGAAACCTACGTGAAATCTAAAGATATAGATTTATGGTATATAATCATTGATGGTGATAATATAGTTACTAATATTAAAGATGATGATCAAAAGAAATTGATTGCTAAAAATAATGAAGCTAAAATGATGCTTTACAATGCTTTGCCTAAGAAAGAATATGAAAGAGTCTTTATGTGTAAAACCGCCAAAGATATTTGGCAATCTTTAATAGTCACTCATCAAGGAAACTCACAAGTTAAGGATAACAAAATTGATCTCCTTGTGCACCAATATGAACAATTTGTTATTCCCGAAGATGATATTATTGATAATGCATTTGCTAGGTTTAACACTATTATTACTTCACTTAACGCACTTGATGAATCTTTTTGTAGTAAGAATTTTGTCAGGAAATTCCTTAGAGCACTCCATCCGAAGTGGAGAGCAAAAGTGACGGCAATTGAAGAATCCAAAGATCTTTCAAGCATGTCACTTGACGAGCTAATTGGAAACCTCAAAGTTCATGAAATGGTAATGGAAAAAGAATCGGAACTAGTTAGAGGCAAGAAAGAAAAAGTTAAGTCCATTGCCTTGAAAGCTAGAGTCCAATCAAGTGATGATGAAGAATCTACTTCGGATAGTGATGATGAAGAATATGCTATGGCCATTAGAGACTTCAAGAAGTTCTTTCGTAGAAGAGGGAAGTTTGTAAGGCAACCTACAGATGACAAGAAAACTTTCCGAAAAGATCGTGATGATAGGAAAGGAAAGGTTGAAAGAAAGTGCTATAGGTGTGGAGACACAAGTCATCTTATAGGAGATTGTCCAGAACCACCCAAGAGCAAACCTCAACAAGCTTTTGTGGGTGGTACTTGGAGTGACTATGAAGGAGATGACGATGAGCCAAAGAATGATGATATTGCTCTCATGGCTCACGACTCAAATGAGGTACTCTCCGACTCATCTTACTCCTCTATTGATGATGACACCTTACAAAAAGAATATAACAAACTTTGTGAATTGAGCTTAAAAATCATAAACAAAAATAAGTTTTTGAAAACTAAAAAGGAGTTTTTAGAAAATGAAGTTTATGAATTAAAAGAAAAAGCTAAGAGATTAGAAAAGAGTAAAGGTATTGACACATCTTGCAAATCATGTGAAGAACTTAAACTCGAAGTTGAGAAACTTAAAATTACTCAAAATGATCTAATAAAACAAACCACAAAGTTTAAGAAGTTCGATAAGAGCATTTCTTGTGCGGATGAAATTATGAAAATTCAAAAGTCACCCTTTGATAAAATAGGAGTAGGATTCATGAAAATAGAAACTTCAAAGGGTCAAACGAAACAAGAAAAGAATGCACAAGAAACTAACAAAACTACTACAGCAGCCCGCGGAACAGACGAAACCCAATCCAGGGTTCCGCCTGTTGGACCCGAAGTTTCCGCCAGGTCTGCTGCAGCAGTAACACCATTCACATCGGATCGTTCAAAATTTGTTAAAGTCACATATAAAAATGGAACAAAACCTGCTTTTAAAACTGGAGTAGGACTTAGTAAAAACAAATTTGGAGCTAAGACTACTCAACCAGGACCTAAGACTCCAATTCCCAAAAGCCCCTTTCCAAAGAGCAACTTCAACGCTCGACCAAACTACCAACATGTTTGTAACCAAAACACTCCTGGACATTACCAAACTCCAAATTACATGTCATGGAACCCTTATGTTCTATTTTCATACTTGGAACAAGTTAATGGTATGCTTAACCAAAATGGACCCATGAGAAATTGGGGACCAAATGTTTGAGTGTTTTTCATAAAATAGGTGTGCCTCAAAGTTTGTTTGGAACCGGATGAATGGATTAAAGATAGCGGTTGTTCAAGGCACATGACGGGTAACAAAAGCCTCTTCACTACTTTTCACAAATGTGACGAAGGTAATGTTACATTTGGTAGTAAAGCTAAGAGCAAAATCATCGAAAAAGGTACAATCTCTCATGACTCCCTTTTTATAGATGATGTAGCTCATATTGATAACTTAGGTTTTAATCTCCTTAGTATTAGTCAACTTTGTCGTAATAAGTATAATGTCCTTTTTAGTGAAAACGGAAGTAAAATACTTAAAGATGGTATAACCATAGCCAAAGGTGTCCTTAAGAACAACGTATACGTCATGAAGATGGAACCAACATCTAGAGACAAACTTTGTCTTACCTCATTAGATGAATCTTCAACTTTATGGCATAGACGTTTAGGACACGCTAACATGAGACTAATTCAAAACCTCTCCTCCAAAGACTTAGTTCGAAACCTACCTAAGTTGAAATATGACCAACACTTTTGTGATGCTTGCAAAGTCGGTAAACAAGTCCATTGTAGCCATAAGGCTAAAAACTTGGTTTCTACATCTAGGTGTCTAGAACTTTTGCATATGGATTTATTTGGTCCATCCGCTATACAAAGTTATGGAGGTAACTTCTACACTTTGGTCATAGTCGATGATTACTCAAGATATACTTGGACAAAATTTTTGAAAAGTAAAAACGAAGCTTTTGATAAATTTGAGATTCTAAGTAAGAAAATTCAAAATCAAGTAGGGTCTAATATTGTGTCTATTAGAACGGATCACGGTCGTGAATTTGATAATGAATTTCAATTTGGAAACTTTTGTGATATTAATGGTATTACTCATAACTTTTCGACTCCACGTACCCCTCAATCTAATGGTGTAGTAGAACGTAAAAACCGGACATTGCAAGAGATGAGTAGAACAATGCTTAATGAACAAAACATTCCACAAAAGTTTTGGTGTAATGCCGTTGACACATCAACGTACATTTTAAATCGAGCCTTAGTTAGACCATTTTTGAATAAAACTCCTTATGAACTATATAAAGGTAAAAAGCCTACATTAGGATACTTTAGAGTGTTTGGGAGTAAATGTTTCATTCTTAACACCAAGGATTATCTCACCAAATTTGACCCAAAGTCTTATAAAGGTGTATTTCTTAGATATTCACAAAATAGTAAAGCTTACATTGTTTTGAACAAAGAAACCTTAAGAGTCGAGGAATCGTTGAATGTAACATTTGACGAGAGTCCACCTCCCTCTAAGACATCACCTTTGGTAGATGATGACTTAGTTGAAAGCCAAGCAATAGAAAGTCAAGAGATTTTAGGTAATGACAAGGAATATGAACTATTAAACAAAGAACTTGTCAATGTCAAAGAATCTAAAAGTCATCCATTAGATGGTGTCATAGGCAACATTAACGAAAGAACACTAAGGTCAAAAGTTCAAAATGAAAGCAACTACTTTTGTTTCGTGTCAACCATTGAACCGATAAACATTAATGAAGCCATTAAAGATGAGTCTTGGGTAATTGCAATGCAAGAAAAGTTAAACCAATTTGTTTGGAATGATGTATGGACATTAGTTCCTCAACCAAAGAGTCAAACTATAATTGGAACAAAATGGGTCTTTCGTAATTAAATGGATGAAAATGGAATTGTGTTTAGAAACAAAGCTAGGCTAGTTGCACAAGGATATAACCAACAAGAAGGCATTGACTACGATGAAACTTTTGCTCCGGTTGCTAGGCTCGAGTCAATTAGAATCTTACTTGCATATGCATGTGCACATAATTTTAAACTCTTTCAAATGGACGTCAAAAGTGCATTTCTAAACGGAGTCATAAATGAAGAAGTATATGTTGCTCAACCACCGGGATTCATCGATTTTGAAAAACCAACTCATGTTTACAAACTTAAAAATGCTCTTTACGGACTTAAGCAAGCTCCAAAAGCATGGTATGATCGACTTAAAACCTTCCTAGTTGACCATAAGTATACCATGGGCTTAGTTGATAATACTCTCTTCACTAAGAAGAAAGATTCACATATTATCATAGTCCAAATCTATGTTGATGACATTATATTTGGATCAACTTGTCAAGAATTATGTGTGGATTTTTCAAAAATCATGCATGACGAATTTGAAATGAGTATGATGGGAGAACTCAACTTTTTCCTAGGACTCCAAATCAAACAACTAGAAGATTGTATCTTCCTTAGCCAATCTAAATATATTAAGGACATGCTTAAGAAATTTGGATTAGAAGATTCGAAACCAATCAAAACACCCATGTCCACGGAAACTAAACTCACCAAGGATAAGGAAAGTGAATCCGTAGATAGCACTAAATATAGAGGTATGATTGGTAGTCTACTTTACCTAACGGATAGTAGACCCAACATTATGTTTAGTGTTTGTCTATGTGCTCGTTTTCAAGAAGATCCTAAGACTACTCATCTTGAAGCCGTTAAAAGGATTTTTAGGTATATTAAGGGCACTACACATTTAGGTTTATGGTATCCCAAAGGAACGGGAATAGACACCATAGTGTATGCCGACTCGGATTATGTCGGTGACTATGTTGATAGAAAAAGTACAAGTGGTATTTGTACTTTTGTTGGACATTGTCTCACCTCATGGTTCTCTAAGAAGCAAACGGCTCTTTCTATCTCAACAACTGAAGCCGAGTACGTTTCGGCTGGAAAGGCATGTCAACAAGCTCTTTGGATAAAGCAAGCTCTTGTCGACTATGTAATTCAACTTAACAACATCACAATTCTTTGTGACAACAAAGGTACCATTGATCTTAGCAAAAACCCGGTTTAACATGCTCGTACCAAACATATTGAAACCCGTCATCATTTCCTTCGTGACAACGTTCAAAAAGGAAATATCTCAATTGAGAAAGTTTCTTTCGAAGACAACATAGCCGACATTCTCACGAAACCCCTTAAACGTGAACCTTTTAACCTTCTTAGGCTAGGCTTAGGACTCATGGAACCTACGTTGTAGTTCTGGACATTAGACAAAAATCAAAAAAATCAAAACAAATCCATAACTCTTTTTCTCAGCAGGGTTGGCGGAACCCTCAGACACAACGGATAGAACCCAATTCAAGGGTCCGCCATATCCGCCGACCTGTAGAACCATTTTTTTGTTTATATTAAACCAAACATCCATTATTTCATATCACCACTTCCAAACTATTACTATTCACTTTACCATCCATCCATACCTATGATTTCTTGGTCTTCCTTTCACTCACATTGCAAATCAATCATCATTGTAAGTATTCTAAACTTGATTACAATCCTGATCTGAGTCTAGGAATTCTATTTTTTTCACAAAAACAAAAACTTGGGGTTATGCATTAATTTGAGAAACTCATGCATGAAATTAGGTGTTTAACAAAACTAATCATGTTCCCCATAGTTAGGAATTTCATTCTTACTAAGTGTAAACATGTTTGCTAAAACACCCCATGTCAAATTTTTCCAAAAATTTCTCACAAGTAGGACAAATATTTTTTCGTCTCACATTGAGAATACAAAATCAAAACGTTATGTTTAAAACATCACTTGCATAATGTCTCTTGAATGCTAAAGGGAATACATAACCAATATGTATTTTCAGGTACATTCAAATGAATCTACATTGAACTAGGAGCGCTTGGGTTATCTTTTGTTTTATAACAAAACTTGCATTATAAAACGTTTTTGAAGCATCAAAATGAGTCAAGATAACCGCACCTCCACATTGTTTTCATATAGGCACACACTAGAACAACCACATTTACAATAGTCGTTTACTTAGACTAAAATGTGAAATTTTGTTTTTCTAGGAATCATTATGCCTCCTCTAACCTACTACGACCACAAGGACTCCATTAAGTACCTACCCAAACACCACAAAACCAAAGGCCTTACCCAAAATCAAATCGATGTTTTCAAAGCCTTAGAAAAACATTATGTCCTTGAGGGTAGAACCATTGACCCGTCCTTCCTAGAAGGCACAAACCTCTACACCGAATTTGCCACATTCAACTTTGAGTGTCTTTTGGAAATCGACGAGCCTATTTGTCCAAGGTTCATTCTAGAATTCTATGCATCCGTCACTCTCTCCATGGATAAGTATGGTCCCATGTCTATCAACTTTAGGGCTAGTGGTCATCAATACTCCTTCACTCTTGAGGAGTTTGCTCAAATCCTAGGTGTCCCAAACCGTGGTACTTGTATATACTCCGACTTGCACTCCCTCTCAACTCTAGACACCCTCCATGACCGTATCCATCCTTATGACACCCCTCTTGTGTCAAAAGATGTCCTTCGTGACCACCTCTTTGTTAGGACAACCAACACTAGGAGAACCCGTTCGGGAAATGAGGTCGAAAAGGACCCATATGGAATGGAAATGAATGAACTCAAGCCTCAATTAAAGAAATGGGAGGAAGTCCTTAGAGAAAATGTCATTAGCACCATAGGAAACCGAGATCATATCAATCTTTGCCATTGCTACATGCTCTACTCTTTGTCCGTTAGGCAACCCTTCAACCTTGCCTACTACATGGCCAAGAGAATGGCCGACATTCCCGTGCATGGCACAATGGCTATGCCGTATGGAATGCTCTTGACCCGTCTCTTTAGGTTCATCTCTCCCATTCCACCAACTCCAAACGGTCTTCGTCTTGACTACTCTCTCATTCCACACACTTTTGTCCCACTTAGTGATAAGAGAGTTTACAAAGCCCAAGGAAAACGTCCTCATCCTCCTAACTCCTCATCATCTTCCTCAATAAGTGAAGATGACTCTTTGCCCAACTCTAGGCTCCCACCTCTTGAATACCTATCCCAACTTCCGGATATTCCAAATGAGTCGGCGGAGTTCAAGCAAACAAAGGGGATGTTTAAGAATCTTGGAAGATTCCTTTGAAAGCCCAAGAACAAGATTGACCGTCAATGAGTGCGGGTGTGTAGGAGTGTTTGGCACAAGGTGCTATTTGAACAATTTGGTCGTTTAAACAATGTTTGTGATGTATTTGTGTGTTGGTACAATGTGTGATACTATTTGGAACATGTATTAACTAACAATGATGCAGGTAGACAACTTTTGGCAATTTGTCAAATTTTCATGTTTATGAAATTTTCACTAAGTATAGTGAAATTCTCGACCTCAAGGTCAAAGTCCTATGGTATGTGTGTTTACATGTCCAATTTTTGCATTACCTAACCAGATATGCATTATCTTTTTGATTTTAGGAGTTTTCGAAAAATTTGAAAATCATCTCGCGGGTCAAAATTGCGGACTGCCAACTTTTTCAGGCCTGGCGGATCTGGCGGCACCCTAGAATGGGTTCCACCAGTGCATTTTCTGGGCAACCCAGAAATGGCCCAACGGACCGGACGGAATCCTCACACGGGTTCCGCCTTTGTATCCTGAAGGTTCCGCCAGATTTCTTGCAGAATCGTTTTTTAGTTTTCAACATTTCAACATCCAATCAACAAAATACCATCCTTTTAGATAGAAACCAATTTCTTGCAATTTGTTAAGTACAATAGGGTAGTTCTCATTTCTTATAACTCAAAGAAAACCATTTCCCTCCAAATTTCAAAAATACCCATAACTACCTCAAGGAACCTTCACACATAAAGGAAGGAACCCTTCCAAAGGTTCCTTGAAATCCATGACACATATCATTCCTTCCAAAGGTTCCTTGAAATCCATGACACATATCCTTCAACAAATTTACCAAAACCACTAAGCATTTAGTGCAAATCTTGTCTTCTCACTTCACCATTTTCATTGGATTGACTTCCATGATATGACAACCCACAATTAGTCTTCCAAATCATTAGGAACCTCCATTTTTGTATGGCCTAACATCAAATCCAAACACTCCTTCCCACACTCCTTCATCACTATAAATTAAACCATCCTAAACACTATCAAATCACACCTTCTTCATCACAATTTCTGATCTTTTAAACCATTTTAACCATGACTAAGTCAACAATCACCTCTCAACCATCACGACCCATCCGGAAAACTGCCCGGATAAGTGTCGAACCACTTTGGACTAACCAATCCATCAATCTAAGCTCCTCATCCTCGGATGAATTCACCTCACCAATCAAAAATGAACATTTTCTAAACCTTGCATCTCCATCTCCGTCACCCAATGAACCCAATGAGCTCACTCCACCACCAACAAAATCACCCATTGACCCAACTCCACCAAGTGCTCCAACCCAACCATCCAAAACTCCATCACCATCACCATTGCCAAAACTTGAACCTATGGAGTTATTTGGGTCTCCTCCAACATCAGTACACCCTTTTGTCCAAGATCTCAATGATCTTCCACCAAGACCAACACAACCACCACCTTTTGCAAATGAAATACCAAGGTCATATCTTGACCAAAATGAGCATTTTAACCACAACCAACCACCACAACAAGAATACCACCAACCCAAACCATTGTTGTTTCACCCAATCTACCATGACATCCATGGTCCTCTTTATGGAGAACCAAATTTTGAAAACCATGATCACCCAACTCCACCACATTCTCAAGCCCAAACCTTTGAGTCTTTCTTTCCTTCCTATGAGGAAATCTAAAGCATGGTCGAGAATCACCTCCATCAAGCAATGGAATTTCAAACCACCTTGCTTGACTCTATACCAAACCCATCCTCCACCCAAGAACCAAAAACCAACCAACCCTCAAACCAAGAAACCAAAACCAACCCATTTCTGCCCACTCGTCCCCATGTTTGCTCACATTGTGAGCAAATGGGTGAAAGCATCAAAATGTTGCTTCACCAATTCCAAGATGAAACCCGTTTTACATTCCAACACATCATAGAACGTTTGGATGCTCTTTCCCACCCAAACAAATCCTAGACAACCTTTGGAGGCCTTTTGCCCCATTTAGGAAAGTAGGATTTGATTTTCTTTTATTTTCTTGGTTATTTTTAGTTTTTCTTTTAGAAGTAGAAGAATATTTCCCATTTCTTGTCTTTGACTTTTAAAAGTCAAATTTTACATGGAATGATATTTCTTTCTACTTACTTACTTGCATTGTTGGTTGATCATTTTTGTATTGTCATTATGGTTGCAATGTGTGTGGTAACTACAAGCTTGTCTATATATATATATATATATATATATATATATATATATATATATATATATATATATATATATATATATATATATATATATATATATATATCACCAACTAACCATTTTTTTGTAGGATCAAAATCCATGTTTCCCATCTTGGCACTCCTTTTAGGGGGAGTAACAACCAAGGGGGAGCACGTGCATTATTCCGCTTCGCTACTCTGCTTTTTGTTCCGACAAAAAGGGGGAGAAATATATTAAACCTTTAAAACTTAATATGATTTTCATCACTTAAGTAAAACAAGTTTAATATAAAAAATTTTTTAAGTCTTAAACACTAAGATTTTGTTAGTTACTTAAAAACAAAGTTTATGTTTTGTCATCAACAAAAAGGGGGAGATTGCTAATACAAATATCGCCTAAAAACGTTATTTATATTTTACGATCTTTGCTAAGTTTTGTTAACGACAAAATGTAAACTTTAGTTTCTAAGTAAAACATAATCTTAGTTTTAAAGACTTGCATAAACTAGACTTTTGCTACATTTCACATTTCATAAAACACAATACTTTTTATTTCTTAAAATAGAAATGTCACATCACATTTATGGCAAGTTTTGTCAATATACATTTATGGAAAGAAAGTGTGTTTGACTAACCATATGTTTGCTTGCAAGTTTTGTGTTTGACAAGGTATAATGAGATGTGACATTGTTTGGTTTGCAAGATTTATTGCAAAACTAACTGCAAGCCCGGCGGAAACCTGGGGGTACACGGGCGGAACCCATCTGAGGGTTCCGCCGTATCCGCCAGGCCTGCAGAAGGTTTTGCTATAAATACTAAGCCATAAGTTTGATTTTTGGCTTATCACTCTACATCATATTTTCACACATTCATTCATTCTTTCTTCTAACCCTTTAGCATCTCATATGTGAAGTTTCTTTTTGTAGCAAAGAGATTCACGAGTTCATAAAAAGTTACAAGTATTCAACACAACGTTGCAAGACTTGTTAGCTTAGCATTGTGTAGACTTGTGTAGTTTACACTTCATTTGATTGTGTATTTTCAGTAGTGATCGGTTAGTATTTTAGTCCTCAAAATACAAAGTGTGACGGGAGTTGTTGTACCCTTGTAAAAGAACTAACGGGAGTGGTTGTACCCTTGTAAAAGAACTCGACATCTAGCTTAGTGTCGGTAAACGTGTATAAGCGACGTGTAAGGTTTTCTCCGCCGGTGAAAGGAGCTTGTTGACTAGTGAAAGAAACTCTCGAGTTGGATACTCGGGGCGTGGACGTAGGGCAAGGAAAAAGAGTCCTTGTAGCCGAACCACGATAAATACTCGTGTTGTGGTTTGATCGTTTCTTTCATTTACTTGCATGTTATATATTGTTTTTGTGTATAAATATCTTTGATCAAACGAAAAGTTTCAAAGCTAATCAAACAAGTTAAAAAGATTTTAAACGGCAAACTATTCAACCCCCCTTCTAGTTTTCCACATTATTAATACCGTTATTTGATAAAAGGATATTAGCTGAGTTGGCAAGGTGGACTTAGAAGTTACCCGACTCTTGTTGGGCTGCCAACAACAGTCAGGTAACTTCTAAGTCTCTGGTGTTTAAATCAAAACTACAGAACCTAAAAAGTTGCATGAAACAGTGGCATCATCATGCTTTAATTGAAGAAACCTCGACTTTAGATAATCTCAGGAAGACATTGTGCAACATTGACTTAAAAGCAGAATCTTCACCATTGTCTGTTACTGATCTAGATCTCAGAAGTAAGGCAGTTATAAGCATCTTTGAGATAGATAATCTTCGTATTAAAGATCTTCGTCAAAGTGCCAAGTGTAAATGGGCATTGGAGGGGGACAAAAATTAGAAATTCTTTCACGGGGTTATTAATAGTAAAAAGAATTGCTCAAGAATTAACGGTCTCAACATACAAGGCATATGGGTTTCGGAACCGCCTCTTGTTAAAAACCATATCTTCAATTGCTATAAAGCAAAATTGCATGAAGAAGATATCAACAGGCATTCGTTCACTAGTAACCTTTTTAAGCATCTAACCATTGAAGACTCTACACTCCTTGATCTTCCTTTCTCCAACCAAGAAATGAAAGATGTGGTTTGGTGTTGTGGTGGTAAAAAAGCTCCCAGCCCGGATGGATTCACTTTCAAACTTTTGAAGAAGCATTGGGAAATCTTTAGCAAGGACATCGTCTCCTATGTCAAAGAGTTCGAAACAACGAGTTTTATTCCTAAAGGTTGTAAATCTTCGTTTATTGCTCTTGTGCCTAAAATTGATGATCCTCTTAGTCTAAAAGATTTTAGACCTATTAGTCTTATAGGGTGTCAATTTAAGGTTATTGCTAAAATTTTAGAAAATCGTCTTGCTATTTTCATCTCCTCGATAGTAAGTGAAATCCAAATGGCATATATTAAAGGTCGACAAATTGTAGATGGGCCTTTAATGATAGATGAAATCATTTCTAGGGCGAAAGGTGCTAAAAAAAAGATGTTCTTCCTAAAAGTTGACTTTGAAAGAGCATTCAACTCGCTAAATTGGTCCTTTTTGGAATCTATCATGACTCAAATGGGTTTTAGTGCAAAGTGGAGAAATTGGATAAACGCTTGCCTTAATTCGGCATATGCCTCGGTATTGGTCAATGGCTCTCCCACCCTGGAATTCAAAGTTGAAAAAGGTCTTCGACAAGGTGACCCTCTTTCCCCGTTTCTATTTATTATTGCAATTGAAACTTTAAATGTGGCTCTTGAGGAAGCAAAATATTGACGGCTTTTTCGGGGTATTGTAGTCGGGAGAAATAAGATTCATATATCTCATCTTTAGAATACTCACTTGTTTCCACCTTGCCTCCGGTCTCAAAGTTAACTTTAATAAGGGCAAGTTATTTGGTATTGGTATTTCTAATAGTGAACTTCTCTCCCTCGCCTCGTCAATAAGCTGTCAAACATCCCAATTCCCTTGCACATATCTTGGGCTTCCCATTGGTACAAATATGTTAAGAAGTTCTAGTTGGTCCCCTGTTATTGATAGATTTCACAAAAGTCTATCTATGTGGAAAGCAAAGTTAATTTCTTTTAGAGGTAGACTAACACTCATCAAAGCCATCCTTGGTAGCATTGGGGTCTATTTCTTTTTCATCTTCAAAGCTCAAAAAGTAATAATCAACAAGCTTGAAAGTATTAGGAGAAAGTTCTTTGGGGGGAGGGACATCAGATATCAATAAAATCCCTTGGATAGCGTGGGACATGGTCATTGCTCCGTTAAATAATGGTGGACTTAACATCGGAGGTTTGAAGGTCAGTAACCAAAGTATGCTTGCTAAATGGTGGTGGAGATTTACTACAGAAAACAATTCCGTATGGTGCAACGTAATCAAATCTATTCACGGTCCGCATTGTGGGCTCCATGACGCTTCGTGAATCTATTGTAAGGATGGTCCTAGGTACCAGATTGCTAAACTTAATGGGGAGTTAAATGATATTGGCATGAATCTTCACTCCCTCTTTAAGGTAAAGATTGGTAATGGTCAGTCAACACAATTTTGGAGCGACACTTGGGTTGGTAAGTCTCCTCTTGGTGATTATTTTCCAAGGTTATTTCGTATCGAAACAAATCCAAATTGTAGAGTGTGTGATCGAGTCCCATCTACTGTTCCATTAAGTGTTGACACTTCTTTGACAACTGATACTAGTACTTCATCTAATGGCATTTTTCACTCATCCAATGGGCCTGCTCTTAATCGACCTGGGCAAAGTTTGGATTCAAATGAAGTAGGGCCTAATATTAGTCATGTTGTCCAAATAAATCTACCAGGCTTGCAATTCCAATTGCAATGGCGTAGACCATTAAGGTCTCAAGATGTCACAGAGTTAGAAGAACTTCAAAGCCTCCTTTCAAATTTCTATAACCTCTCTACTGATCAAGATCGTTGGAACTACTTGATTGATAACTCAAGGTTATTCTCGGTGAAAGGGTTGCGGTCTCTTATTACGAATTCTTCTTCTCAAATCCAATATGATCCAACTAGATGGAATAAGCTAGTACCCATTAAAATCAACATTTCTACATGGAGAATGGAAAATAAAAGAACCCCAACGAGAGTAAACTTAGATAATAAAGGAATTGAACTTGACTCGGTAAGATGCCCAGTTTGTGACGATAATGTTGAGACCGAAGATCATATTCTGGTGAATTGCTTTGTTGCAATCTCGGTGTGGAAAGATGTCCTCAATTCGTGGAATATCCGTAATAAGCAACCAAACAACCTCAATGATGTGTTGTCCCTCTCAAGTTGTTTAACCTTTTCTCCAACTCTCACCACCATTTTTCAAGCCGTCGTGCAATCCACACTTTGGATCCTATGGTGTCTTAGAAATGAGTCAACCTTTGCGGCTAAAAGACCAAACAAAAGTCTTATTCTAAATGATATAAAGCAATTCACTTACACTTGGATCTCTAATAGACTTCGTAATGTGTCTATTAATTGGATAGAGTGGCTTTTTAATCCTTTTAACGCTCTATCCTATCGTTTGTAATTTTTTGTGCCTAGCTTCTCGCTAGTTTTTAATATACCGCCGTTCAAAAAAAATTGACCCCGTTTTCCGTTATTTTCATTTTTATAATACTTTCGTCTTCTTTATACCTTTTCCCAACTCCACATAAGAACACATACTTTCCCAAATTCTCCAAACCCTAGTTATCGATTCATGCTAAAATCAACCACTGTTTTTTCAATGTGAGTGCTTTCTAAGGTATGTTAACATATTATACGTTTAATTTAAGTGATTTCTCCAATTATTCCAAACCTTAGTTACTGTTTTTAATAATTGTTTTTCTAACCCTAATTTGCAATTGTGTCTTTGACAGAATGGTGATACCTGGACCAAATGGTATTGAGTTAGATGTGTGGAATGATGGCATTTTTAAGGAATATCCTTTAAGGTGTGAGGATGGAGTTATTTTGAACGTGTATATTGCTAGGCTTTCACTCAAATATTTGATATAACACGTGAAGAAGTATAATGAATGTGCACATGTATTTGGTCTGTACTACAAAATTCCTTAGAGTGATTTAGATAAGGGTTTAGTAAAATTAGACTATGATTGGGAATGCAATAGAATGTATAATCTTTCAAGGTTGTTTGGAAATTGGAAGTTTACTTAGACCACACTAACCTTGACTTTTCCAAGTATCTAGCTATTCCTGACCTTGGTACACCTACTTCTAAGTATACATCAACACCCCAAAAGTGATACTGTAATGAATTTACTAATGAAGAAATGTTGCATTGGGCTGAGCATGAGGCTGAAGATGATATAGGTATTGCTACTGCTAGTGATAAGGGTAAGGGTAAGGAAAGAGTAAGTGATAAAGGTAAGGCAAGTGTTAGTGATAAGGGTAAGGAAAGTGTTAGTGATTTAGCTGTGGCAACAACAAATGCATCTGCAAGTGTTAGTGATTCTGATGACAGTGATTTTGGAAATAATGGTATGCTACAAGAGAGTGACAATGATGACAGTGATTATTCTGACAAGTCAGTTGACTATTTAAGTGCTTGTAAAGAAGAACTAATTGAGCACAGAACTAGGAAAGCAAGTAGGGTAAAGACCAAAGCTACACCAATTCCAGATATGGCTGCTAATCCTAGTAATAGTAGAGCTAGAGGTGTTGACAGAAGTGAAGTCTTTGTTGAGCATGATGAGTTCATTGATGATTTTTTGAGAAAGATGAATGATGTGGATTCTGATGGAAACATACAAGACCCATTTTTGGGTGTACAAGCTACTCAAGACAGATATCCTACACATGATGAGAGCACACATTGGAGGATGCAAGTCGTAAAGGTAACCTACTTATTTAATTATAGTGTCATTGTGTATTGCCTTATATTAATATGACTGCTAATCCTTAATTTCATGACAGGTTGGTCTAAAGTTTGAAACTGCTAGTCATCATGAACCTAGATGAGTTTCCTACTTTCATTCCAAATACAACACAAAAGATTATTAAAATCTCAATCAATAAGAAACGGCCTATCGTACAATTGCAAGTTTGACTTTGTGCAAGTCAATTCATGAACCAACTGGTTCTTCTCTATTGTTAGAATAGCAATATCCTCTTGCATTTCATTCCTTTCATTCCCTCTTTTGACCTTTTAATGCTTCTCATACAACAACTCCCTATAATAGTCGCTAGGTAAATCATCATCAAAAAATTCATAATACCCACACTTATTACGCTTGTCCTGTAATTACAAACAAACATACAAATCAGTAACCTTAATTAGCAAACAAAAGACTCATCAAATTGAAAGTCAAATACAAAGTCAACTACCATTGTATTTGACTGTTAAATCTACAGTCAAATAGCATAGAAAGTTTCCCATGATTAGTAAAATGAATAAAATTAAGGCTTACATATTTGGGACAAGCAATAAATCGTTTTCCTGGTTTCTCCTTTGTCCATGCTGTTTTCACCGTCATAGCAAGTCCACATCCATAGTAGGGTCGAACGTACGTATGTCACTCTTCGTGTTCCTGGAGCGTATTCCGCCTTGATGGATTTGTGTGTGTGTGTGTGTGTTTTTATTTGAACGTTCTACAGAGGATGTGTTTGTGGATTTGTGTGTGTGGGTTTAATTATGTGTGTATGTTTAATTGTGTTTGGGATAAAAGGTGGGAAATATTAACGTTAGAGAAAAAGACAAAAAAGGGCTAGCGTGGATGCAAACGTGGATGCCAACGTGATAAGAAAAAATGTAAAACTCCTTAATCACCCCGTTAGTACACAAGATAGCAAAGATTAGTAAGTTTAGACCCCAAGTTAGCAAAATTAAAAGTTCGATACACAACTCAGTAAAACGTGGCAAGTTGAATACATTTAAAATCATTATCTCTATGAGTATTGGTTGTCATAAGAGTGATGTATGATTAGAACTCGCAACCTTTAACAATCAAGAGACCGGCGACCTACATTCTTATTTTTGTAGATGAGAAACCATTTAGTCGCTTTGAATGTAACCATTTGTAAAGATTGTTGTAGATGAGAATTATAGGTGAGAACTGTCGGTGTGCATGAAGGTAACCATTTGTAAAGATTGTTGCACTTATCTTAATAAACCTGTCATTGGTTGCTGATAATCGAGATGAAATCTCAGTTTCCTGAATTTCTTTTATCTTTGTTTATGTTTCAATCAGCTGTAAAATTCTATGATCAATCTGTGTTTATTGAGTTTCTTGAAAAATAAAATCTTATCTTGTATCTATAATTGTTGATTTTGATAATTAATGTATTATACTTGTCTTTTTGTAATTGTATGTATATGACGTGGCGGTTACGTTGCATTGGTAACCTGATCTACGTGGCATAACCGGCTAGTGAGGTCAGAATTTGCACACATAAAAAAATGTTTTAATACACAGAATAATCGAAAAAATTAAACGCTACAACGAATTACAAATCGAGTCAACTACAATACATTTTTGAACAAGTGTCCCATACTTGTCTAACACAAAATGATCATAATTGCTAATCATCCTTCCAATATAAAAAGTTACTCCATCTGTACCCAGGCTAATTTCATTTTAGAAAAATGATTTGTAGACCTAAATTGTTTTCCTAAAAGTAGATCTACAACTATGATTGGTGGAATTTAAAATTTGATTGGTTAATATGAAGAGAGAGAAAAAGTGTTTGAAACTTGTCAAAATGTAAATGGTGTAAATTTATTTGTAGGTCTATTATGTAGACCTAAATATCATAACTCTTCATTTTATTACCCTAACTTGTCACATATGTTAACGTATCATGCTATATGTACGAACGTACCTAATATAAATAGATGGACAAAAGAGTTGGAAAAAATGATCTCATGGCATTTTGGACACTTTTCACATCCCTAAGTGAGTGAGAGGTACACTACTCTATATCTATCACTCTCATTAGTATTCTTTTTGCCTCCTGGATAATTTACCATACCATATACCCCATTTTCTCCATATCCTCACATTTTCGGATATTTTACAACAAATAGAATAGAATGTGGATGATGGGCTATAATGAAACTCATGAAGATCATCACTTGAACATGAGCATGAACATGAACATGGTGGAATCATACACCAATAATGGCATCCGAAAGTTAAGACCACTTGCTCCCAAACCACCACCACCCTCATGCGCCACCTCCTCCTCGAATCGCTTTCCCTCGACTCATCTTGATCATCATCATCTTCTTCCAATCAATCACCATCTTGGTATGGCTTTTTCTCAACTAGTTAAAGATGTGAATTTTTTTTTTTTTTTTTTTTTTTTTTTTTTCATCATGAGGTTGTGACATACTATTATTGGCAGCAGAGCATAACAAGAGAGAGTTCCATTCACAACAAATGGTGGTAGTAAGCTCACGGTGGAACCCTACACCTGAACAGTTGCAAACCCTAGAGGAGTTATATCGTCGAGGTACACGAACACCTTCTGCCGAGGAGATCCAACACATCACTGCTCAGCTCCGCCGTTTTGGAAAGATCGAAGGAAAGAATGTTTTCTACTGGTTCCAAAATCACAAGGCACGAGAACGCCAGAAACGACGTCGTCAGCTTGACAAACCTACTAATGATATGCATCAACCTCCATTCTTTACTACTGATAATATTAACACCATTCATCTTGATCAATCCGTTCCACGCAAAGATTCAGGTAACTTATCTTTACCTAAAAGTATGATGAATCCAAGGAAAATGGCACCATAGTTACAAGTCATGTATATTTAGACTAGTCATATTACTATGTTATTTGAACAAGGGTTTCATTTACGATAACAACATCGATTTAGTTTTTGTTTGCCTTGTGACTTTGATCTAGTGGTATGTAGTATGGTATCAACTAAGATGTTGTAAGTTCAAGCATTGTGTGAGACATTTGTGAGATATACTATCCGGTGGTTATTAGATAGGTGGTGCACTGTAGTTGTTTTTAAGAAAATTCATGCTTTAAAAAATACTACCTCCGTCCCATATTAAATGTCCACTTGTAATTTTTAAAGTCTTGTTTTTATCAACTTTGACTTTAATTATTTTTATTTGTGTTATATAATACTTGATGCAAAACATATGAATGAATTGGATTTTAAATGTATTTTCGTTGATATAAATTTTATCAAGTATTGTATAATATAAACAAAAATATTTAAGGTCAAATTTAAAGAAAAAAGATTCAAAAAGTCAAAAGTAGACATTTAATATGAGACGAAGGGAGTAATTAAAAATATTGCATCTCATGAAATACAATGCTAGAGAAAAATGAACATAAATAAAATATTTTTGCTATTCTTAGTTATGCTTGAGATTGACATATGTATGTTTTGAAATTTAGTTACATAAAATAATTGAACCAACAGGAATTTCTGTGTAGTAAGAATCAAGAATATATTTTTTGTGATGTTCTAAATAAGCTCTTATTATATTATTAAAAACTATTCATTGGAAGAAAAAATCAAAGAATGAAGAAAAAGGAATTGTGTGTAGTTATTGTTTTTGTTTGTGAGAAAGTGATGGATGCTTGGGGGTAATTTTGGAATCTGTGTTCCGTTGCAGGGTTTGAAGAGACCAAAAACTGGGCAATACGTACATTTTCAGAGGTCTGCCTTTCTTTTCCTCATTATTTGTCTATTCTCATGCTACAAATACATATGGCTGACTATTCATTTCATCTAAATTTAATTAGTCTTAAATTAAAGCCCATATAAATGACACTACCATAAAATCATTTACTTCAATCAGTTTTGACAGAACTTAGTATGTGATATGACATATGCTACGTGATACATAAATATTCATAATAAATGTGTCATCAGGATCAAACTACAAGGTGAAAAACTCTTAATTAATAACCATTTTGATTATATATTTGCATCTTCTCAATAGTATATATACTATACGCAATATCAAACGAACATCATCGTTAAAAACTTACTAAAGAAGTTTAATTTTTAAAGTTTTTTCGCATGGTTTTATGCCTAGCTAGTAATGATTTTTAGTATTTTACAACTAAGCTTCATGTTCATCTAGGATATGTTATGTTGGTATTTCCCAAGATCAATGTTGTAATGAAGATCAATAATCATATACAACAGTGTATTAGATTTGTTAAACCCTTTTTAACTGTAAAACTATAATATCTTAATTAGTTGCTAAACCTTTAAGTTACAACCATATATGATACCATCTAGTGGTAAAATTAGTTCACTTGTTTATTACTACTAATATGATGAATGAAGTTCTTTACCTCACAACAAAGACTAGTATAACCATACAAAAGTTATGTGATATGTACACATACAACACATATACAGACATTTTTTGTCTTATCTAATATAGTGGTATATTTTATCACCTCACATTACAAAATCAAACAAGAAATCTCCCATACATGTGATGGTAGATATAAGAGTGTATCACTGAATTACTCACAAGTTGATTAGGGTACATACTTTATAGCAATAATGTGAATATGATTGATTAGGTGAAGTAAAAACAGAAAAAATAGGGAATTGGACAAGTGAAGAAAAGGTTTTCTTGGAAAATGAAATTAACCTATTTCTTCCTATATGTCAGCTAGCTCTCATTCTATCCTTATGTTTTATTTATTTTTATTTGTTTTCATTCTGATGAAATGAGCAGAAAAGTGTATTAAGAGAAAAACAAGAATATAGGATGACAAATGTAGCAGGAGATCATCATCATCATGAAGCATGGGAACAACAATATCAAGAACAAGAACAAGATAATGAAGATGGAAATGATGATGATTTGTTGCTGATACAACGTAGGAGAAAAAGCAACCCTGCAAGGAATGCCACGTGGAATCACATGATGCAATCTTTGTCTTGTTCTTCTACTGCTCCATCAATTACCAACAACCATATAACCCTAATTAATAATAATTCCATCAAAACTTCATCATCCATTGTCATTTCACCACATGATCATGACGTGGACTCTTACCAAACGTTACAACTGTTTCCGGTTAATAACAGCATTGAACAAGCGGACAAATGCTTTATTCCGGTGAGTGACGTCAACCTCAGTCCTCGACAGTTCATCGAGTTTCTTCCCCTAAAAAACTAGCTAGTTAGTCGATCGAATACTTAATGTTAACTATGCATGTTGTGTAGTTTATTTTACGTAGCATTTATTTAATTTGCTAATCCAAATGCTAGTTTGTAAAATGTTTGACTCGCCTGGATTGATTGTAATACTTATATTTTACTTTGTTTTAAGGCCAGATTGTTGTATTATAAATTTTAAGTGTGGTGCATGGTTACGTTATACATACTCCGTACATATAAAACCTCAACATATATGGGTGGAGTTCGACGTTACACACGCATGAATTTTATAGCACTGCACTGATTAATGTCATCTAAGAATATCGATAGCACGTACTTATAGTTCAGAACAATTAGACGCGTTACTAATTAAGCTCACTAACCATATGCCAGAGCAGTTACTAGCTAGAAACCCGATGGTACTATATATATATATATATATCATGGTGGGGCACATTTAATAATGTATTCGGACGTGAGAAATGGAATAATACATCACTGCTCAATCAATTCAACAGCTACGACAATATGGAAAGATATAAGAATTGTACGTAAAAATGACCGTTTTTGAACGGCGAGATTTTATGTAAACACCCTAGCAAGGAGCTAGGGAAACAAGATACAATTACATTGGAAGAGCATTACAATAATTATAGAACCACTCACTCAATCCAATTAAGCACTACAAAAAGTTACTTAAATTGTTCGCATTTTAAAGGTCAAATGTTCACCGTTAAAAATGCATAAAATTATACAGTCCAAATTTGCTCATTTGTGGTAATAATGGACGCCACAAATTTTCTTACCCATATAAGTATGAAGATGTTATCCAAATATATATGGTTAAAAGTGTGAAAATATTTTTTGAATGTCCAAACCTATAAGTGTGCAAAAATTGCAAAATATGCTTACACTTAATTGTGGCTTTCTTATAATTTGTTTTTCTTACACTTATAAGTGTGGCTCTTTTGTAATTTATTCGCAATTATATATGTGAATCATTTTAACATATTTGTGATATCTATAAGTGTGGCAAAAAAAAAAAAAAGTCAATGATTGAATATATGATGAGACGAAAAGTGTGCCGCTTTTAGGGGTCATTCAAGCCTAAAGTCGAAATTATTTGATCAAATATTGCCCTAAATCGTTCTTTTTGTCATTTTAGGTACTTTTGAGGAGAAATTAAGAAAATGAAGCATTTTGGACGTTTTTAGAGCGAAAAAGTCATGAAAACGACAAAGTCTCAAATTCATGCTGAAAATAGTATCTGAAGGCGTCAGGATTTGCTTATGACGCCGTCATCCTTTGACAAAAAGGTGGATAATCAAGTTACACGTGACGCACCAGAATGTTTTTGAAGGAATTACACATGATGGCGACACCAAGGCCATCACGTACAAAATACAAGAGACGACCAAGAAGAAGATTACACATGACGACTTCAGAATTGGATCTAAGCAATACAATGATAATTATGGCGGAGAGTTGACGGCGTCAGAACTTACTCTTGACGCCGTCAGACTCAATTCTCTTTATATATAGTTTTTAATTTTTAATTCATTAGTGTACAACTTTGAGAGGAGAAACCCTATACGAATTTTACCTTATTTTTAAGGGTTTCAAACCCTTGTTTCATCCATACTTAATTGAAGATAAGTTTTCCAATAATCATTCAATATGTCTATGCGTTGTTTGATTCTATCTTATATTTGTCTTCACTTTAACATGTTAGGCTAGGTTTTCTTTGTGTTTGCTTAAATGTAATGAAACTTAGTTATTGATTATTGGTTGGTTGTTTGTTTATAATTGTTGTGGATGAATGATTTCGATGTTAGGCTTAAGAAAACTAGCAGACTTCCAATTGGTAACTTGCTTGAACGTCTTAAGAAACATGATCGGATGTGTACTACGATAAATTGGTTATATTTAATGCATAGGTAACAACTAATGAGGCCATGTTAGGAGCTAGTAGTCGGCTGGACATTGGAAGAGGTAGAAGCTTATAGAGTTATGAAAGATCGTACATGGCCCTACGAATGGTATTAAGGAATATAACCCGTCATCCATGCAATTATAACAAACTAATCAACCGGTAAAAGATAGCTAGAAAGTAATGAAATCTAAGTAAACACATTTTCTCTTATTATTGTTTTTCTCCGCATTTACATTAGTGTCATTTTATTTTATTTTGTTGCATTTGTAGTAATTTGGGTTAATTGACTAGCAACTAATTTCGCCCATTCTTCCAAAACCTGAGATTTTTACTTGCTTTCTATAAAATACAAAAACACAAAAAAACCATTCCTCACCTCTAGACCTAAATTAATTGAGTTTTAACCCTAGCGAACACTATTCTTTGAGTTAAACGATCAATCTCTCGGTACTTGCCACTATACTATACTACAATGGTCAGGTACACTGCCTGGTGGGGATTGCAAGCTTCTCAAGATCCCTTGAGAGGTAAAACCTTTTGCAAGGTTGCAAAACCATACATCAAGTTTTTGGCGCCGTTGCCGGGGAATAGTTATTGTCTAGGTTGAAATTTCTTTTTATTATGACTACTTGCTAGATTCCTTTCTAGTAAGATTTTTATTTTTATTTTTATAGGTCTTCTTTAGTCTATCTTTTTCATGGTTTCCTTTGTTCGTAACCTTTACCATCCGCCATCATGGAAGGTGGTAATCTCTTTGACCCCATCAACCCACCACAACAAAACCATCCACAAAACCCACCACAACAAAACCAGCCTCCTAGACCCTAGGAGAGTACTCCCGTCCTAGCCACCAGGGCTATCGAAACACCATTGAGCTCACTCAAGGAGCCAATGTGTCTCCTTTGCGATCCGACACCATCTGGTTGGTGCAAAGCGGATGTGCATTCCATGGACTTCGTTTCGAAGATCCTAATCAACATCTCAAGGATTTCCTCAAAATCGTAGATTCCATAGACCTTGATGTTGAAACTCGAGAGATGACCCGATTGTGTCTCTTCTAATTCTCTCTACGTGACCAAGCTAGTCAATGGCTTGAGTGTTTTCCCACAGAATCCATCATCTCTTGGGATGATCTCACCACTCGTTTCCTTGCTCAATTTTTCCCACTGGGGAGAACTACTAAGCTTAGAAATGACATCTTGATGTTCCAACAATGTCAAGGTGAAACTCTTTATGAAGCATGGACTCGTTTCAAGAACTTACTCCAAAAAGTCCCTCATCACGGCATAGATCTTTGGCTCCAAGTCCAAATTTTCTATGACCATATCGATCTCTCCACAAGGCGAACCATTGACCATGCCGCCGGTGGCAAGCTACGTGATCTAAGTGCGGAAGAATCATGGGAACTCATAGAAGATCTTGCTCTCTATGACAACGAAAGTTGGAATGATCCCCGTGATTTGAACAAAATGTTCAAGGCAATATCTTTGCCTTCGAACAATTCAAGCACTCCCGACCGTAGGATCATGGAACTTGAAGACCAAGTGAAGTTTCTTATGAAATCCTACGAAGCTCCTAAACCTTCAAGCCAAGTGACCAAGATCACTTCTTCATGCAAATTTTGTAGTGGTCCTCATGAAACTCATAATTGCATGGAACTTCCCAAACATGCTTTTAAGGAATTCGCATCCTCACGTGCGGATAAAGCGGAGGATAGGTGGCCTACCACTAATCGAGGGCCTCGAAATTTTGGCGAGGCCTATGAAGCATGGAAGGATAAGCCAAATTTCAGAGGGTACCAGACTCGGAGCGTATCCTTCAATGATTCTCCCCCACTCGCATGGTCCGAGCATTATCCACCATGGAACACCCCTAAGCAAAGCTATGAAGAAGCACTACGAAAGTTCTTTCTCTCTCAAGAATTACAGCTTTCCACGCTCGAGACTCGATTCAAACAACAACAAGTCGATATGAATAAAAGGGTTAGTAACCTGTTGAACGCTATCAATGAGCGCATTGCTAGTAAATTGACTCAGGCTGAAGAGGTCAAATCCGTCACCATCATTAATCAGCCACCCTCCCATGTAAAAATAAAGAGCCCTAGTAAACTCTTTAAACATATGTCGCCAAAGGTGAAGGAAGCTAGAGACCATGTTAAATCCTCGGGACCAATCCACTTCGTGAACACCATTACCACAATACTTGCTCCTACACCCGATCAGAGCCATCAACCAAATAGGGATGAGGGTCATGAAGTTGAAGGTGAGGCCCCTAAGAATGACCACGATGTGGCTAAGAGCCCTGTAGACTTACCCGAGGACTCCATCACACAAGGGTCGAGTGAGTGGAAGGAGTCGAAAGAAGAATCCGAGGGGCCTAAGGAAAATCCGGGAATGTTGGAAAAATCTATTATGGAGAAACTCGAGAGAGACATGGTAGGGATTTCAATAGGGTGTAGAAATAGGATTGAGGAAGGCGACTCTAAAGTTTTTAAGATTTCATGCACCACCAGGAAAAAGTTTATAACTGATGCTTACATAGATTCTAACCTCCCTATAAATGCGATCCCTCTCTCCCTTTACAATGAAGCTTTCCCTAAACAAATTACGTGTAAAGGACTCGATAACTTCAGGATAATGAAAAGGTTATCAGTTATGATTGGAGGATTCATCTATAACATTGATCTAACCGTGATCGATGACATAGACTCGTTCATTAATCCAACATTAACTAACCTCGTCCTCAGAAAACCATGTGTAAAAGAAACAGGAGTGACCTTAGATGAGAGCGATGGCAGTGCACTATTCACCAATGGTGTTAGGAAAGTAATTTTTCGTAAGGGTAATGAGGAAGTGTATGAATACTGACTATCATTGGATTGTAATACAAATGGATTATAGGGTGGAAGGTCGGGAAAGATAAAGCGACGTGATCCGAATAACCTCAAAATCCCTTGTATGATAGGTCACAAGCATTTTTATAATGTCTACATTGATGTGTGCCTACCCAAGAATGTTATGTACTTGTTCCATTACAACAATATTTGCAGATGGAGATTGATTTATAAAGGAGATAATGTTGTCGGTAGAGATCATGAAGTTCAAGTATTCGTAGGAAATATGACATTCACAATGGACTTTACGATCGTAGACAACATTGAGGATTATATCGACCTGAGGTTATCACAAGTTGTTTTCGGGGCGCCTTTTTGTGAAATCACTAACTTAATGGTTGACGACCGGAACGGATGCATGACTTTCACAGATGGAATTAGGAGAATCTCATACCAAACACCGTATAAGATGAAAGATTTCGAAGGAGTAGATTGCGACGGACTTGATAAGCTAGGCTCTTAACTTATTTTATGTGATGATGAGGTTCGTAGAGGATGTAAAAACACCTTTGACTTATCATGTGGGTTCTTTAAGGGTGTCAGTAAGCTTGGTTCCAAATATCTGGAAGATATCTTTAAATTTGAAGACCCAAAATACCTGCACTATAAAAGCGATCCCGGTAGAGATTTGGAGGATGACCTAGAAACCGTGACTAATGACGAGGTCATGTAATAGCCCGTGACCTTGAGTCTAGCTACAAGACTTGTAAATAAAGAAAAGCGCTTCTTGGGAGGCAACCTAAGTTTTATTTGTTTTATTTTTTTTATTGTTTGTTTGTTTGATTTTATTTGTTTCCGTATGCATGCTTTATTTTTATTGTTTGTGGCTCATGTTTCAAAACAAATTATGAAAATGCTTTACCTTGTTGTTTAACTTCGTTTTAACTTCATATAAAGGTATTTCGCAAAAGATAAGTGTAAGGGAAATCTAATTTTGTTTCTAAGAACGAGCTTGAACGTGAATCACAACAATATTAAATGGACATGTATATTAGTATTTGTTTGAGTCAAATGCTTGTATCGAGTCATAATGATGTTTTGCAAGAATTCCAGGAATTAAGGCATGAATTTTTCAAAAAATTTTCCTGAAACTTAACATAAGATTTCTGTCAGAACACTCTGACGGCGTTATGGTTAAAACCTGACGGCGTCAGGTGTAAAAATCTAAAAAATTTTGCAAGTTTTGTTTTTCTACCGGAGTCTTAAAGTTTTTGTTAATTCTTTAGTTTTATAAAGTCTAGGAAATCTGTAAACATTCATTCCACAAGCATTATATCTTCATATATATATATATATATATGTATATATATATATATATATATATATATAGAATGCCACCGATTTTACGCGAGGTTTGCCTTGATTGTTTTCTCAGGTTTAACAGGTTATATTCGACAAGAAGATGATTTATATTTCTGGAGGGAAGCTTTCAGCGTTCATTTTCTTGGAGGAGGATCTAACCATGTTATCGCATTATCCACACCGAACGAATCAGGGGAGTATTTGTCTCATTCTTTTACCTTCATTACTTTTACATCCTTTTCATTGAACATTGGGGATAATGTTCAGCCTAAGTGTAAGGGGAGGGTAAATGATGATACCTTAGAGAATACAATTGCACTTGAGTTGTTTGTTCAATAGTAGGTATGTAATAAAACTAAGAGAAATACTTGTTAGGGCAATTTTAGCGCTAAATTTAAAATTTTTTACAACATTTAGGAGTGAAGCTTTAGCCTTAATGAGCGTCCCATGGATAGGAGTTGTATGACTAGCACAAAAACCGTACCACTCAAAATTTTTTACCCCAAATATGTAAGGTTCGCCCCTAGATTTGTTAGGAAAAGATGCTTCTGAGTGTACCAGTAGTACTTAGATTCTAGAACTTACATTAGTGATGCATACCGAGACCGCTAGTGAGACTACATTCGTGTAGTAGGATTTACTACATGATAAGAGGCATTAGGATAACTCTTGTGTTAAACCCGTATCATAATTACTTGACCAATGAAGTCATAATTACTTGACTAGCAAAGTCAATTAATTTTTCCCACACCTTTGCGTTGTACTCATTTTTAGTGCACGATACCCCTAGTACACCCCTCTGAGCCTATCTTTTTCGTTTTTAACTTTAAGCATCTTACTTAAAGGAAGAATTTGTTAACAATCCACCCCAAATATACACCCAAATCGCCTTAGCCTTCCTTGTATGCACTCATCTTTAGTGCATTATTGTTATATGTTTAAACACTTAGTTAATTGTCTAATTGATTACATGGTTGCTAAGTCGAGTCATATATTGTACATATTTTTTTGGGACGATTGGAACTCATGGGTAAAGTACTAGTATTATGGAGTAATGGGGAAGAACATAACATATTACCCCCATATATATATGTTAAACTTAAACAGTACTCCAAGTATTTTGATTATCTTAATTCGAGTCATTAGAATAGTTGATTGTAAAGTATGTAAAAGTTCAAGTGTAAGGGTAATGCAATTTCCTATGATGTATTATTTTGGATGGTAGGGTAAGAGTGTATGCACAAAAAATAAATAAATAAATAAAATAAAATAAAAAAGAAAAACATACGGACTACCATCCCGTTTCCTTTTATGTTTATGTTTTTGTAATTTTCATTAGCTTAAGTCGAGTCGAGTCTTGGCTTAGCAACGCCACATTGTACATGTAATTGACCAAGATGATTAACTCGCAATCAGTAAAGATTACCTTTATCCAACAAAACCGTGTTTATCATATCCCTACACATCACGTTATAACCCTTTGAAAAGACCTCTTTGTTAGTTTACCCTAGGTACTTACGCCAAGTGGTGGAGGTTTGATCCTTTCCCAAGCCTATAGTAATCTATTTGCAATGACAGGTAGTGAGAGATGTTTCCATTTCCATATTGAGATATATACTTTAATACACTCGAGAGATGTGAATATCTAAACACTATTTGTGAGGTGCTAGTGTATAATTTCTGTGCTTGTTTTGGTTGAAGTGGAACGATTATTTGTTGCAATTACTTTTATATTAGTGTTAAATGAACCCTAGCTTGAATTTTGAATAGAATAAAAGCGCATTTGCTTGAGCACCTCTCAAGTGTAAGAGTATTTGATGAGACGAAAAGTGTACCGCTTTTAGGGGGTCATTTAAGCCCAAAGTCGAGATTATTTGATCAAATATTGCCCTAAATCGTTCCTTTTGTCATTTTAGGTACTTTTGAGGAGAAATTTGGAAAAGGAAGCATTTTGGACGTTTTTAGAGCGAAAAAGTGAAGAAAACAACAAAGTCTCAAATTCATGCTGAAAATAGTACCTGACGGCGTTAGGATTTGCTTATGACGCCGTCACCTTTGATAAAGAGGTGGATAATCAAGTTACACGTGATGCACCAGAATGTTTTTGGAGGAATTACACGTGACGGCGTCACAAAGGCCGTCACGTACAAAATGCAAGAGACGGCCAAAAGGAAGATTACACATAACGGCGTCAGAAATGGATCTAGGCAATACAATGATAATTATGGCGGCGAGTTGACGGCGTCAGAACTTACTCATGATGCCGTCAGACTCAATTCTCTATATATAGTTTTTGATTTTTCATTCATTAGTGTGCAACTTTGAGAGGAGAAACCCTAGACGAATTTTACCATATTTTTAAGGGTTTCAAACCCTTGTTTCATCCATGCTTAATTGAAGATAAGTTTTCCAATAATCATTCAATATGTCTATGTGTTGTATGACTCTATATTATGCTTGTCTTCAATTTAACATGTTAGGCTATGTTTTTTTTGTGTTTGCTTAGATGTAATAAAACTTAGTTATTGATTATTGGTTGGTTGTTTGTTTATAATTGTTGTGGATGAATGATTTCGATATTAGGTGATTGATGCTAAAAAGTCAACCGAGTTTACCAGGTGATGGTCAACAAGGTCAAACTGCCTAGAATCAATCTCCGTGGAAGTATAGTGTTTCCCCGGGTCGTTATGTCCCGACGAGGTGTGATGGTTAAATAACGGGCTTGTGATCGGGTGAATCTAGATGGAAATGGGTTTGAGATTGATTACACTACTGATTTGTACAATGAAATAGCTTAAATAAGCTATATGAATAAGACGGGAAAGTTAAAAAAACCAGAAACGTTTAAAACCTAAAACGCGTACGTTCACGTTTTAAATAACGTAAACGTACAAAATAAAACATGAAAAGTGAAATCTGAAAACCCCCAGGGGGTGAAAATGACACTTTTACAAACTTAAAATAAAAAGAAAATTTAAATTGAAAATGAAATTATTAACATGATTATTTTAATATTTAAATACTATTTAATTAATTATATATATACTAAACCCCAAGAGGTTACTGTAGCAAGCACTGTGCTTGCTACAGTAACTTTTTTATTTTTTTTTTAGTATTAACGGTCGTTAGTTATTTAACGGCTGTTAACTAACGACTGTTATCTTTAACATTTTTTCAAAAAATGCTTTTAACGCAATTACCATAACCCAAAGCCGTTAAATATTTGCAACCACAAACAAAACTTAACCGACACCCAATAACTACTTAAAAAACTATATAAACTATTTCTCTCTTTTTTTTACAACCAACGCATAACACCAAACTACTATTTAAAAAATCCGCCGCAACGCGCGAGTTACTAAACTCGTTAAAACTATTTAAAAAGTAAATTAAACCTAATTTAAATAAACTAAAAATGATAAACACTACAAATTAAACTAAAAACTTGCAAAAAGAATTTCTAAAACTTAAAATGAACTTGAAGAAAGTATAAAAATAAAAAATAAATATTTTTGTCTTTTTATTGATTTTCTAGTAATTAAAAACTAATTATCTTAATTAAACTATTTAAACTAATTTAAATTACTAATAATACCTAAATGACTAAGAAAATTATGGAAAAAATCCTAAAATTATTTTATAACATATAAAAGCTAGGAAAAATATAAAAACTAGGTCTTACTTAATAAAAACTAATGATGCTATTTAAAACTTAATTATTAATTAATAATTAATAAAACTAAGATTAATTCTAATAAATACTAAATGACAAAATAAAAATCTGAGAAAATTATTAAAAATACTTTAATATGAAAGGAAATAAAGAAAAATATAAAAAAGCTAAGTTCTTAATAAAAATATAAAAATGAAAATTAAAATTTAAATTATATTAAATAGAAACTATCACTTAAAAATAAATTGGATTTTCTGGATATTCTTTTAGGAAACTTGTTTTATAAATAAAAACAACAAACTTTTATGAAAACAACTTTCTTGTATCTCAGAAATAAGCACTAAGAGTGCTTATTAGCTTAACAGTTGACTTTGGTCAACTGTTGGAGCTTTAAGCTTAAAAATAAGCCACAAGGGGCCCACAAGGCATAATTCAGATGTGAATAAGCTGAGTGAACTTAAATAAGCCTATACCATCAAGAAAATAACACTGAATAAGCTATTAAGCCACAAAAAGCACTTGGCTTATTGGTTCTTAACTGAAAAATGGGACAAAGATGAGGGTCTGATTTAGGTGGGTCCCAGAGGGTATGAGGTCAAATCATGGGTCAAACCTTGAAGCCTACCAGGGGGGTTTCAAAGAACCAAGAGTGTACAAGTGGGGCCCACTAGGGTGGCCAGAAAACCACCACCAAGTGGTGGTGTTAGGGCTGTGGTCTGTGCAGCAGGGGATGCACCTCCCCTGCAGGTGTATTTGAGTGAAGGTGGGGCCCAATGGAAAATTCACAAAAATATACTGAAGATGGGAACTCAAAGATGAGCTGATATACAACAAATTTTGAAAAGCTTAGATCCTAAATCACATCACAAAAATCACAATAAATCTTTGAAATATGGGAAAAATATGAAACATGCTATTTTGACTTTTTCAAATGAACTCACAAATTGACTTTGATGTGTTTTAACTTGAATCTAATGACTGATATGGTTAAAATATGATAAATTAAGACTAATCTAGGCTAACTTAACAACTATTGAAAAGAAATTATGAATGATGAAACCAAAAATCCCCACAGTTGACAGTTATGAGGCATTTGTGGTCATTTTGACTTTTTAGTGATAAAAGCCTAGGTTTTATGATGGAAATGAACTTAAGTGACTTGGTATTAGTTATAAGAACAGACAACAACAACCAAAGTACCCTTGAATATCTTGAAACAGCTAATGCCAAACACCCCTATAACTAACCTGTTATGGTAATTTTGAGAGACAACTAGTGAACCTAAGCAATACTACTGGTACTAACTTATAACATGAGCAATGAAGGCTAGGTATAAGCTAAATAGAACAGAAAATAAGCACACTAACAAGCACAAACAAGAGTAAATACTTGAAACTGATATACAAACCAAAGGAGTGATTTATGATGAAAATTAGAGTTACAAACCTCAAATCAGAGGCTTAAGGCTCATGAGAGCTTGTGAACAAGCTATTTAACCTGAAACAACCAAAACCACCCTTCTGAATCACCTATCCACAACATTGAACCTCAATTGACTTTCATTGACTGTTAAGGTTTTTGAGCTCAAAACTTTTTTATAAACCTTGCAGAGCTTATGGAAACTTATAAATGGCTTAAGTGAGCTAAAATAACTATGCAGCAACAAGTTTTATAACCTTACAGAAGAAAATAAATTTTCTTATATAAAATTTGCAACTTGTAGAATATAAAAGCTTGAACTGATTAATTGACTTGGAATAGGTTATGTTACATAAAAACAAACTTAAGAGTACACTTGAAAGCTTAAATCAACACTGGTAATGAAATTACATTTAATTAAAATAACTAAACTAAACTACACTAAAAATTAACTAACTACTCCTCTATTCTTCTTTCTTCTTTTCTTTTATAAGCCCTGAGAAGTCCCACTTTCTTTCCCACACCTCTCTGAGCCGTTGGATTGGCTTTAGATGATCTCAGCCGTTCAAACTGTTTTGGCGGGAAAACGTTTTTGGGGCAATTGGTGGGGTTTGGTGAGAATTTAATGAGGAGGGGGGGTGTATGGGTGTAGGTGAGTGTATTTATGATAGTTTGTAAGTTGGTGAAGAATTTGGAGGAGGGGGGGACACAGTTGCAGAAAAACAGGGAGGTAGGGGATGGTGGTGTTGACTATTTTGTTTGACCCTTCTTGTGTTGACTCGTTGACCTGGGGTGGGAAATATTAATATGGGGTTGGGCTGGATTTTTGTTGGGATTGGGGGTACTGGATCAGGCCTATGGCTTTGGGTGGATTGGGTTAATAATCAAAAGGGTCCGTTTGTTTGGTTTTAACTAATAAACAACAAGGACCAAAATTGTAATTTTCAGAAACTTGGGGTCTGAAAATGTAATTTTCACAAAGTATTCACAAGGACTAATTTTGACAACATTTGAATATTACAAGGATGAAAATTAATATTTTCCAAAATAAAATACCCGGGGACTAATTTTGCAAATTTCCAAACTCCGGGGACTAAACTTGTAATTTTCTCAAAATTTTCATCCAGGGATTAAAAGTGACACATGTGAATTCCCAAAGACCCAAAATGATTTTTCTTTCAAAAATATCCCACCAGGGACCAAATCTGCTAAAGTTTGAAACTCCAAGGACCAAACTGTAAATTTCCAAAACTTTTCCAATTTTTCACCAAAGAACTAAATATGACAACTTATGATTTCAAAAGGACCTTTGGTGATAATTTTCTATATTTTGAATATCCAGGGACTAGTTTTGACAACTTTTAAAAGTTGGGGGACTGAAACTGCCAATTTTGCAAACTTTGTACGTTTTTCATCTGTTTTTACTCATTTTGCATCTAAAACATATAAAACACAATTTTGAAATATTTTCAGTATTATGATGCATTTCTGAGTGTTTTTGTATGTTTTGCAGTTCAGATTAGACCAAAAATGATGAGTGTTTGAGCACTCATCAATCCCCCACACTAAAATATTGCTAGTCCCTAGCAATAACTGTTTTGAAAAACTTGATGGATTTTAAACTCTTTACCAAAAGCCATCACTTCTGGAGTAGCCAGACGTAAGAACTGTGGCACACCTGATAACCGTGTGATTTTGAGCAAACCACCAGCTGTCAACAGATTTGATTAGTCTTTACCAAAAGCCGTTTGCTTCTGGACTAGCCAACTCTTGATGGACAAAGTCAACATCTTCGTGACCTGATTACCAATTATGGAATTTCCACTGCCTTTACCACAAGCCATAATCTTGTGGGCTAGCCAACTCATTCGCTTTATGGGATATGGCGAGTTGAGGTACCATACAATTTTGGGCAAATTGCAAGCCATAAACGGATTTGATATATCTTTACCAAGAGCCGTTTGCTCCTGGATTAGCCAATCCCTTTGTCGGTTAGACATGGCGGACTGATTACCACAAAAATTTTGAAGCACCAGTGAAAATTTTTTGAAAAATTTTTGAAATTTTGGCTAAAACGGGGATACTAGATAGTAAAATGTGATAAAATTCGCTAGAATACCCCCCCCCCCCCCCCCCCACACTTAGCATGAATATTGTCCTCAATATTCAAAGTCACGGCTATTATGCCGACATTTTGAACGTAAAAGGGCAACATTACAAGCTAAGCGTGGAAAACACCATTTTTGTTTTTCACTTCATTTGTAACCATAGCATGGGTGACTCCCCCACACTTAGGGTGAAAATCCTATAAGCATGCTACTGTTTTTGTTTACCGAGTCGCTAGCTTGACTCGACCCCGAATTCATTTGTCTTTGGGGAAGCATGATGTGGAAGAAACAATCTCAATCGGACTTTCATTCAAGATGTTTGGACAAACATTTGAAGCACGTGAAAGTTCCACACCGATGAGATATAATCCCGGCTTAAGATAGTATAAACTATAAGCGGTGATGCCGGGGTCAAAGATAATGTCTTCATTCCCGAAGGAATGAAGAACAGGAGAAGTCACCCGATAGGTGAAGAAAGGAAGAAAGATCTTGATGACAATCAAGATTGATTCATCATCATCAGAAAGAGAATTCATGATTGGTGTATCATGAATCTGATCAGTAAAGCTCATATGATCTAGACATATTATGGGTGGGAGGGTTGGGATTTTGATATCAATCAAATTCTCAAGGTTGAGAATATTTCCCTCCGGAACACAAAGATCATCTTTGTCTAGATCAAAGTGAAAGTTATCATACTCCGGTGGAGATATGATATGAGTGAGTTCACCGGAGAACTCCTCAAAGGTGAATAAATCATATTCAGGGAGAGAAATTTGAGAATGAGAAGTGGTACTGCCACTAATCTTCTCTCCCATATGATCAAATTGAAAGGCTTCAAACTCCGGAATAGGATCATCGGAGAAAATGTCACTATCCTTAATCGGGATAGGAGATGAAATAGGTTTCATATTGAAAGCCTCGATTTTAGAAATGAGGAGATCGACATTCAATAATGTTGCACGAAGTGCTTCATCCTTGATTTCAGTGTCAATCTCATCATTCTCTTCTTCTAAACTAACTAGCTTAGAAGGTAATTCTTCCATAAAAACGATGTCCTCACAAGATAACGAATTATCATCATTAGAATCGGAGAACATCTCAACATGATCAGTCGGGAAGACAAGAGGAGGAGGGATATCACAAATATGATCAAGAATTCCCTGTGACTCCCTAGGGATTGGGACAAGGTTCTCAACACTAGACTTTATGAATTCGTCCGATTCCCTTTCAGGAACAGTGTCAAGATGCTCGTCCCCCATGATCAAAGAGTGAGTGGGAACCTCGGGTGTGATAACAGTGGATTGAGATGGAATCTCAACTGATGGAATTTCATCTGATGAACCTGATGAATCTTTATAAAATTCAAGGATATCAAGTGTATCCTCATCATCACTGTCATCAGGAATGAAATGAAATCGAGAGCTAGATCTGGCTGCTTTTTCTTTTGCAATTGATTCCCTAATGGATTTTTCATAGGCATCTTGAGAATTCATTTTAGCAGCCTGTTCGTCAGCTAACAATTCTTCCATCGATTTTTGTTCTGGATTATCTGAGGTATGTGTGATTCCTATCAAATCTTTCACTAAATCCAAAAGATCAAGGAGAAGACTTTGAGGAATTGGCTGAGGTGGAGGTTCGTCATAATACGATGTGTCAAAAGGGTTACAAGGAAATGGATTCCTTGTTTGACAATCGGAGCTGAAGTGCGGACCTCCACAGTAATCACAACAGTAAAACTGATGTGGCTGTGAGTCGTATGTGCTAAAGTTATAATCGTTATCAGGAAACTGCTCATAGAAAAGCGTGTTTCCCGATTGGCAATCAGAACTGAAGTGTGAACCACCACAGTACTCACAACAGTAAAACTGCTGAGACTGATGGTGTGGTAGCTGGTGGAATGAGTCAGTGGTGTCATGGTAGGAATAGGGATTCTGGTTATAGACAGGCCCGTTTCCTGACTCTACCATGCCACAGCTGGGGCAATTGCCACCATTGTAAGGATTACCACACCAATGGCAAATAAAAAGGTGTGGATGAGACATAGAAAGAATCAAAAGGTTAGGGAGGGGTAGGGATGAAGAATCAAATACGTGAGAGGGTAAAGGAGAATGTTTTTGGGTTTTTGGATAAACATTTTGTACAAATAAGAGAGAAAATGTTTTTGTGTTTTTTGTGTTCGTTGAAAACTGATTTTTAAAAAGTTTTCAGGAATTGTTTTTATGAAAATATACACAAGGATGGTAAATTTACAAAGAAGTGAATTCCAAAATCACTAATCTGAAAACCGTTTTAGAATAACGCGCACGACCTCCCCGACAGCGGCGCCAAAATTTGATTGATGTTAAACAGTCAACCGAGTTTACCAGGTGATGGTCAACAAGGTCAAACTGCCTAGAATCAATCTCCGTGGAAGTATAGTGTTTCCCCGGGTCGTTATGTCCCGACGAGGTGTGGTGGTTAAATAACGGGCTTGTGATCAGGTGAATCTGGATGGAAATGGGTTTGAGATTGATTACACTACTGATTTGTACAATGAAATAGCTTAAATAAGCTATATGAATAAGACGGAAAAGTTAGAAAAACCAGAAACGTTTAAAACCTAAAACGCGTACGTTCACGTTTTAAATAACGTAAACGTACAAAATAAAACGTGAAAAGTGAAATCTGAAAACCCCCAGGGGGTGAAAATGACACTTTTACAAACTTAAAATAAAAAGAAAATTTAAAATGAAAATGAAATTATTAACATGATTATTTTAATATTTAAATACTATTTAATTCATTAAAACTATTTAAAAAGTAAATTAACCCTAATTTAAATAAACTAAAAATGATAAACACTACAAATTAAACTAAAAACTTGCAAAAATAACTTCTAAAACTTAAAATGAACTTGAAGAAAGTATAAAAATTAAAAATAAATATTTTTGTCTTTTTAAGGATTTTCTAGTAATTTAAAACTAATTATCTTAATTAAACTATTTAAACTAATTTAAATTACTAATAATACCTAAATGACTTAGAAAATTATGGAAAAATTCCTAAAATTATTTTATAACATATAAAATCTAGGAAAGATATAAAAACTAGGTCTTACTTAATAAAAACTAATTATGCTATTTAAAAGTTAATTATTAATTAATAATTAATAAAACTAAGATTAATTCTAATAAATACTAAATGACAAAATAAAAATCTGAGAAAATTACTAAAAATACTTTAATATGAAAGGAAATTAAGAAAAATATTAAAAAGCTAAGTTCTTAATAAAAATATAAAAAATAAAATTAAAATTTAAATTATATTAAATAGAAACTATCACTTAAAAATAAATTGGATTTTCTGGATTTTCTTTTTGAAAACGTGTTTTATAAATAAAAACAACAAACTTTTATGAAAACAACTTTCTTGTATCTCAGAAATAAGCACTAAGAGTGCTTATTAGCTTAGCAGTTGACTTTGGTCAACTGTCGGAGCTTTAAGCTTAAAAATAAGCCACAAGGGGCCCACAAGGCATAATTCAGATGTGAATAAGCTGAGTGAACTTAAATAAGCCTAAACCATCAAGAAAATAACACTGAATAAGCTATTAAGCCACAAAAAGCACTTGGCTTATTGGTTCTTAACTGAAAAATGGGACAAAGATGAGGGTCTGATTTAGGTGGGTCCCAGAGGGTATGAGGTCAAACCATGGGTAAAACCTTGAAGCCTACCATGGGGGGTTTCAAAGAACCAAGAGTGTACAAGTGGGGCCCACTAGGGTGGCCAGAAAACCACCACCAAGTGGTGGTGTTAGGGCTGTGGTCTGTGCAGCAGGGGATACACCTCCCCTGCAGGTGTGTTTGAGTGAAGGTGGGGCCCAATGGAAAATTCACAAAAATATATTGAAGATGGGAACTCAAAGATGAGCTGATGGACAACAAATTGTGAAAAGCTTAGATCCTAAATCACATCACAAAAATCACAATAAATCTTTGAAATATGGGAAAAATCTGAAACATGCTATTTTGACTTTTTCAAATGAACTCACAAATTGACTTTAATGAGTTTTAACTTGAATCTAATGACTGATATGGTTAAAATATGCTAAATTAAGACTAATCTAGGCTAACTTAACAACTATTGAAAAGAAATTATGAATGATGAAACCAAAAATCCCCACAGTTGACAGTTATGAGGCATTTGTGGTCATTTTGACTTTTTAGTGATAAAAGCCTAGGTTTTATGATGGAAATGAACTCAAGTGACTTGGTATTAGTTATAAGAACAGACAACAACAACCAAAGTACCCTTGAATATCTTGAAACAGCTAATGCCAAACACCCCTATTACTAACCTGCTATGGTAATTTTGAGAGACAACTAGTGAACCTAAGCAATACTACTGGTACTAACTTATAACATGAGCAATGAAGGCTAGGTATAAGCTAAATAGAACAGAAAATAAGCATACTAACAAGCACAAACAAGAGTAAATACATGAAACTGATATACAAACCAAAGGAGTGATTTATGATGAAAATTAGAGTTACAAACCTCAAATCAGAGGCTTAAGGCTCATGAGAGCTTGTGAACAAGCTATTTAACCAGAAACAACCAAAACATCCCTTCTGAATCACCTATCCACAACATTGAACCTCAATTGACTTTCATTGACTGTTAAGGTTTTTGAGCTCAAAACTTTTTTATAAACCTTGCAGAGCTTATGGAAACTTATAAATGGCTTAAGTGAGCTAAAATAACTATGCAGCAACAAGTTTTATAACCTTACAGAAGAAAATAAATTTTCTTAAATAAAATTTGCAACTTGTAAAATATAAAAGTTTGAACTGATTAATTGACTTGGAATAGGTTATCTTACATAAAAACAAACTTAAGAGTACACTTGAAAGCTTAAATCAACACTGGTAATGAAATTACATTTAATTAAATTAACTAAACTAAACTACACTAAAAATTAACTAACTACTCCTTTATTCTTCTTTCTTCTTTTCTTTTATAAGCCCTGAGAAATCCCACTTTCTTTCCCACACCTCTCTGAGCCGTTGGATTGGCTTTAGATGATCTCAGCCGTTCAAACTGTTTTGGCGGGAAAATGTTTTTGGGGCAATTGGTGGGGTTTGGTGAGAATTTAATGAGGAGGGGGGATGTATGGGTGTAGGTGAGTGTATTTATGATAGTTGGTAAGTTGGTGAAGAATTTGGAGGAGGGGGGGACACAGTTGCAGAAAAACAGGGAGGTAGGGGATGGTGGTGTTGACTGTTTTGTTTGACCCTGCTTGTGTTGACTCGTTGACCTGGGGTGGGAAATATTAATATGGGATTGGGCTGGATTTTTGTTGGGCTTGGAGGTACTGGATCATGCCTATGGCTTTGGGTGGATTGGGTTAATAATCAAAAGGGTCCGTTTGTTTGGTTTTTAACTAATAAACATCAAGGACCAAAATTGTAATTTTCAGAAACTTGGGGACTGAAAATGTAATTTTCACAAAGTATTCACAAGGACTAATTTTGACAACATTTGAATATTACAAGGATGAAAATTAATATTTTCCAAAATAAAATACCCGGAGACTAATTTTGCAAATTTCTAAACTCCGGGGACTAAACTTGTAATTTTCTCAAAATTTTCATCCAGGGATTAAAAGTGACACATGTGAATTCCCAAAGACCCAAAATGATTTTTCTTTCAAAAATATCCGACCAGGGACCAAATCTGCCAAAGTTTGAAACTCCAGGGACCAAAATGTAAATTTCCAAAACTTTTCCAATTTTTCACCAAAGGACTAAAAATGACAACTTATGATTTCAAAAGGTCCTTTGGTGATAATTTTGCAAACTTTGTATGTTTTTCATCTGTTTTTACTCATTTTGCATCTAAAACATATAAAACACAATTTTGAAATATTTTCAGTATTATGATGCATTTCTGAGTATTTTTGTATGTTTTGCAGTTCAGATTAGACCAAAAATGATGAGTGTTTGAGCACTCATCATTAAGCTTAAGAAAACTGGCAGACTTCCAATTGGTAACTTGCTTGAACGTCTTAAGAAACATGATCGGATGTGCACTACGATAAATTGGTTATATTTAATGCATAGGTAACTACTAATAAGGCCATGTTAGGAGATAGTAGTTGGCTCAACACAGGAAGAGGTAGAAGCTTATAGAGTTAGAGAAGATTGTACACGGCCCTACGAATGGTATTAAGAAATATAACACGTCATCCATGCAATTGTAACAAACTAATCAACCGGTAAAAGACAGCTAGGGAGTAGTGAAATCTAAGTAACCACATTTTCCCTTATTATTGTTTTTCTCCACAATTACTTTAGTGTCATTTTATTTTAGGGCAAATGACTTTAAAATACATTCAAGTTGACACTTTTTTTTGTTGTTGTATGTAGTCAACCTTTTTTTTATTGTGACACAAACCTTTTCAAAAATGACTTTTGTGTGTACCCGTTTACCTGTTGACCGGTTTTGGGTGACATGGAACCCGTTTTTTCCATGTCACATATATTTTTTTTTTCTTTCAACTAAATCAACAAATACCGCCCTTTATTACTTCATCTCTCTCTCTCTCTCATAACACATTAACCTTATCTCCCCCCCCCCCCCACACCAATATTTACGCCACCATCAAACCCTAAAAAAAATGTCTTCATCATCCTCGTACAATCCCAAATACAGAGAAAGGCCCATAGAAGAAATTGTTGCTGCTACCCATTGTGAATGTCGAGTACCATGTCCAGTTAAAGAGCAAGTGTCATGGACCCCTACGAATCCTGGTAGGAGATTCAAGGCATGTCCTAAGAGGGAAAAGCATAAAAAAATGTGATTTTTATGGGTTTCTTGACCCAGAACTACCAAGTGAGTATTACAAAGCCAGGTTTTTCAGTTTGTATTTGGAAAAAGAGTGATACCTAGATATCTTAAACGGGAATGGATCTAAGGAAGCCAATCAAGTTTGTAAAACTCAGATGCAACAAGTGAAGGTGGATGATGCTTTTGAAGCTTTAAAAGAGCAGATGCAAGAAATTTAGGAGGAATTGAGTGTTATTAACTCAAAAGTGAATGGTAATGATAAAGTTCGAATGTTTTAGAGTTTGGTTGCTGTGGTGATTGTTATTGTGATTGCAATGTCTGTAATGAAGTAAATAACTTTACAAATGTGTAAAGTTATTTCATTAGTAGATTATGGTATGTTATATTCTCTTGAAATGTATTTCGACTTTATAAAGTCAATCTCTTGAATGGCAATGAAAGAAATTGCAATTTTCATTAGTAGTATATCAATGTGCATTATGTAGTTTTGTTATAGTGTGACATGGTTTATGTAAATGTGAATGAATCAGTGGCAAAACACATCATAGCATGATATTTAACTGCATTACTAGGTTATAATTGACTTCTGAAAAGTCAAACAACCCAACAATAGTTTTATTCAATGGCATGAAATGCCTTACAGAAACCATTAACCTTCATTGAAAGACTAACCCATGGTTTTCTTACCTTTCCCCTTTGACAAATCATTTGGAATTTTAGGAACAAATGGTTTCATGCGAATCTCCTGACATTTGTGAAGATTTGGAAGCCCTAGAACCTGACTCCTATTTTTAAAAGCCTCTTTTGCATCTTGTTCAGGAGTTTCAATCTTCATTGCATCCATCCTTTTTGTTGATGAATTAGAACAAGTCTTTGGAAAGTAGTTTTCCAAGAATCTGTGTTGTTATCACTTTCAGAGCTGCTGTCCATCCATGGATATTTGTCACTTTCAGTGTCACTTGAAATGTAAATGATCTCTGCAAAACAAAAACAAAACAAAAAAAAAAACACATAATTGGCAATTGTTTGAAGTTTATGTAATGTATGTTGATACTTTGATAATAATAACCTTTTTTCTTGTTGGAACTCATAATGTGTGTTGTGTATAGCAAAATGTTTTTTGGTATATGGTTGTTACAATTGGAGAGGCTATTTAAAGACAGTCAATGCACAACTCTATGCAAAAGCAGTCAAAGTTGTGCATTGTTGAAGTTACAACACAGTAAATGCAGAGATTACCAAGGACATTTTTTGATGTGAATGAAGCTTTCAATTTGCTGTGTAATATTCTCAATTACACAGTAAATGCAGAGATTCTTAATGAATGAAAGTTAGAAATAGTTCAATAAGACCAGTCAAAGTGAGGTAATATTGCAATAACTAGAGTAGATGATACATAACATCCAACAACATCCTAGTTGCACAGTACTTAAGACACAAAAGATGTGCATACATGTTGTTTACTTGCATACTACAACCATTTAAGGTTCATCTGCACTAATATTAGATACAAAAGAAGTGCAGGAAATTTTTTTTAGTAATTACATAAACATAAAGAAGTTTTGAATGTGTTTAGTAACACAGTTAATCCAAATCATGGACATTGGAATTGGATGAACCAATTCCTTGCTGATTTTTGGCCAACTTCTTTTGGAGAATTCTTTCGCTTCTTCCTCTCTGTCTGATGAAGTTCCTTGGCATTGGTTATGCAACATTGTTTTCCTCCAAATTACCTTGTTCTTGAACTTGTGGTTGCTGTCTTGTTGTTTGGCTGCTTTGAGTAGCTGCAAATGGTCCACTGGCTCCAAAGGCTGTTGTACTTGCAGTTTGACTAGTTGGTGTGGCCTCAATCGGATCAGTCTCCAACTCACTTTCCCCTATACCAAACCATCTCCCCAACCTGGATAACCTCTTTGTCTTTTGTTTAGTATTTCCCCCTTTCCTAGCTTTCTGTTTAACTCTCCCACTACTAGATCCACGTACCAAACTGACTAGGTTCAACCACTGGTGGTTCTTGTACAAAAGTTTGTTCCTGAGCACTATGTTGTCCCATTTGTGCTTCTGCCTCAAATACCTCATCTACTAGAGAAGTAGGACCTGTTTGTGTTTTTTTTGTCTACCTTTCTTAGCTAGTGGTTTAGGAGGTTTCACTACAGTTTCACTCTTACAACCTTTCTTGTTGTGTCCTTTTTTACCACAATTTGAGCATGTCATGGTAATCCCAGCCCTACAAACTTTGGTTGAGTTTTGGTGTTCTTGGGGAGCCCTAATTCTTTTCTTTCTAGGTCTCCCGGGCATTTTTTTGGTTATAGGTGGCAAAATTTTAGACATGTCATTACAATCTGGCCAAAACGACATTCCACCAACAGGACCCAAGAATTGATTATAAGCATCATGAAAACTTTGTTTCCTAAAACATGCTGGCACATATTCCTCTACACTCCTATTCAATTTTCCAAATACAGCTATAGCATGTTGACAAGGCAAACCTGATAACTGCCACAACCTACATGAACATGTTCTGCGAATCTCATCAACACCAAATGCTTCAGATCCATTCCTTACTTCAAAAAGTTGTCCGCCAGTTGGTATAACATGCCAAAACCTATGCATTGGATCAATATGTAAGACCTATTGTTGTAGTAAAACAAAAAATATTGGACAAGAAACTGAATATTATCATACCTCATTTGTTCTTTTGTTAATTCTAATCTCTTTTGGGTGTTTGGACATATGTCTTCTGTCCACTTTTCAGACATTCTTCTCATCACATCCATTCTTTCATAGACTATCACCCTCAATGCTTCAAGCATGGTGATCAGTGGTTTGTTTCTAACTTGCAATATTACAGAGTTAAAACACTCACTGAAACCATTTTTGACCGCTTCATAGTTTGCTCCAATTTGGAAATAAGACCTAGACCAAGTCTTTGGATCCTTCTTGATGAGATAGTCATATGCATTAGGGTTTGCTTTTTTGATCTTTTCCATTACCTTGTTGAAACGACCTGGATAGCTAGCCTTTGAAGCTCCCCAAAACATCAACCTAAACTCAAGACCACTGTAAAGCTTTCAAAAACCTTCATAAATGTGTCTAGCACATTGCCTATGTTCAGCGTGTGGCATGACTTCTTTGACAGCTTCAATAAGTCCCTGTTTCACATCAAACACCATCATTCACAACTAAAGTATACATAGAACAACTATGATAAAAAAATAATTAAATTAAAGTTGATACTCACTTTGTGTTGATCTGACATGAGAGTGAGTCCATTACCAGTAGGCATTTCCAAATCATCACCTAGCAAATCTAGAAACCATCTCCAATTCTCTTTGTTCTCCACACTGACAATGGCCCAAGCCACGGGAAAAATGTGGTTATTCGCGTCACACCCGATAGCAGTTAGTATTTCACCCTGATGGCTTCTTAAGAAAACATCCATCCAACGCGATAATCTTTCTACAACCAAGTTTCCACCCCTCTTTCAACCCTTTCAAACATACATAGAACCTATCGAAATAAGTTTTGTCATCTGGATTAACAGTCACACCAACCTTCACTGTTGAACCAGGGTTTGACTCTAGGAGTGCCTTACCATAAGACCTAATATACCCATAATGGTCTCCAATGGTTGTTTCACCCTCATTTAAAGCCCATCTCTTAGCATTTCTACACTGAGTAGGGCTAACAATACACTTGTACTTTTTCAAAACTA